>CANTUQ010000055.1:14656666-15905000 GCA_947683425.1 Excoecaria cochinchinensis
AATGTGCATACGCATGGGTTTTGACCATCATGTGTTTAGGCAGCCCAAATAAGTTGACATGGGCCTATCGAGGCATGAAAGCCTTTGATTAGGTGACCAAACAAATTATTTGGGCTTGTTGTTAAGTGCCTAATATTGCATATTTTAACATGTTTTTCATCACTTTCATGCATTTAATTTTAGCTTAAATTAGTACTTTTTACTTGTTTTATGATTTTGGTCTTTGTAGGGTCAAAATGGTAAAAAGGAAACAAATTAAAGCTAAAGGGTGTGAATTTGGAACAACCATGAAAGTGCAAAGAATTCTGAAGTGAAAAGCTGATCTTGGGCTTAGCCTTGCCCAAGGCTAAGGGGCAAGGGCAAGGGCAAGGAGCCGCCTTGCCCAAGGCTAAGGGGCCAGACGCGACAGCAGATGCAAATTTAGGGTTTTTAACTTAAAAATTGACCTAGCCGCCAGCTGGTCTTCATCAGATATTTAGGGATAATTAAGCTATAATTAAGGGGATAATAGGCAGTATTTTTAGGAAGATTAATTTGCTTTTAATATTTTTATTTTATTTTTCAAGTTTGGATAGTAATAAACTACTTACCTAAATATTTTAGGTTTTCTTTTAAGAGGAACTTTGGCAGCCGCCGCCGCCTCTGTTCTTCCATTTTCTGTGTTAGGAATTTGTTTAGTTTTATTTTATTCTTGTTCTTGGCCATGATTGGGGCTTGATTTATGGGTTAATAGGGAACCCGATGGACGCGCATAGTGCACGATAAAAAATCGATAGCATAACCTCTCTTAGTTAATGTGCATACGCATGGGTTTTGACCATCATATGTTTAGGCAGCCCAAATAAGTTGACATGGGCCTATCGAGGCATGAAAGCCTTTGATTAGGTGACCAAACAAATTATTTGGGTTTGTCCAATACAAAATGATCCATATAGCAAGCAAGATATTACGGTTCATACCACCTAGGGGAAATATCTATTGCCATTAAATGAGCTTTAGTCAAAGGTGGTGTTGCTTTAGAGCTACCCAAGCATGGTCACTGCCAACAGGTCTAGCTCATCACGAGCGTAACGATCGATTGGATCACCATTTAATATACCATGATGGTATGAGGCTTGGGCTGGTGATTATCCTTAACACTTCCCTACATTAAGTGAACGTAGGGTCGTGCTTCCGGGGCTAAAAAGAGGGACCAAACTAGCGTAGATCTAAGGCTCTAATGAGATGCAATGCAGTTTTGAAAAAGGATGAAATATTTAAATTAAAACTCAATTGTAAATTTTAACCAAGGCACTTTCAAAGTGAAGTCTTGAATTTGTCCCCAGTGGAGTAGCCACTGTGACGCGTGCCGAACCCCGTGGCCTCCCGAGGACCCGCTTTAGGGCGATCGGGATGGGATTCATTAAAACTTGTAAGGTATTTACAAGTGCGTCTATTTTGGGCAACAAGGAGGTTTCTTGGAGTCGCCACCCAATAGAACATTGGGAAGGGTCGTCTAGCCTCAGCGAGCCTAAGACGGCGCATACATATCCATCTTGGGCACACCAGAGAGATCTTGGAGGTCTCAACCTCTACCCCCTGGAGCCTAGGATTGTAAATTTAAGTCATTTGGTGAGACTCAAAAGGTGTCTTGGAAGTCCTAGACCTCTCGCCTCATTGAGCCCCAAAGACCAGAGTGAGTTCGGGACTTCTCATTTATTCATACCTTGGTTAAATTTATAATCGAGTTTTGAATTTAGAGTTTCATCCCATTTCTCATTCATTTTAACGCAATTAATTAAAGTGCATATCAATCACGTAGTGGAAGCGATAATTAAAAGCATATGTAAAAATATTACAACAAAACTAGGGGCGGAATACAACCCCCATTCTAAATAGAATACAAACATGCATAAAATGGGATATTCATTAATGATGAGGACATTGGTCCTCGCATGCATATTTATTATAAAATAATTTTGATGTGATGGTTTTATTTTGGATGGAGAAAATTGAGACATTGGTCCCATTTTTATTTAGGAAAAATTTCAAATTAATTAATAAAAATGGTTTAGTGACTGTTTTCTAGCGGGCCTAAATAAATAATTTTAGAAGAAAATTACATGGCAAAATATTTAAAAAAAGCCAAAATAAATAAATATTACAAACGAAGAAAATAAATATGTAACCCGAACGAGCCTCTTGGATCTCCCCGTGTGCTCGCAAAAATGCCCAAGCAAAAAATGAGATGTGAAATAAAATAAAACACAAATAAAATAATGTTAGTAATTGAATCAATTAAAATCAATTAAATATAAAATAAATGATAAGATAAAATAAAATGAGATAAAATGAAATGATATCAAAATCAAAAATGAATTAAAATGTTACCAATTTAAAGTGAACTAGAAAAATGTGTTATTAATGACAAATGGATTAAATGAAGTGATTGGAATAAAATATAACATGTTAATGAATTAATATGTAAAAATATGAACATGACAACAATAATGATGAAGATAATCAAATCAACGAATATATAAAATAATAAAGGAAAGAATAATAAAATAAATGAATTAAAGAATGATGAAAATAATTAAATGAACAACATGATTAATTAATGTAATTACAATTAATAAAAAATAATTACATGGTAAAAATATCTATTAAAATGAATTTATTAATTACATGTTAGAAATAATGATGAGTTAAAATGAAATAAATTAATTACATGTTAAGAATTAAAAGAAAACAATATTTACATGTTAGAAATGATAAGAAAATCAATATTTATATGAACAAAATAATATATTGACATATTAAATTAAAACAAATATAAAAGCAATAGAATAAATGAATAATAAATGAAAATAATAAAAATAATAATAATATACACGAATAAGAATACAATCATATATAAACAAGTTAAATAAAACAAATCTGAAATAAATAAAATAAATAAATAAATGAAGTTAATAAAAATATACATGAATAAATTAAACATGAACAAAAATAATAAAAAGAAAGAATAAGCCCAAAATATTTACCCTCAGAGTTTCAGATTCGATGAAGGTAAAATGATGATCGATTTCTTTGTTTGATGATTTGCAATATTAGAGTGTAATATGATAAAAATGTTGGAATTTTATTCTAAGAAAGAAATAGAATAAAAAATGATAAAAAAATCTTTAAGGACAAAGAATTGATTTCTTTTCCTAAAGAAATGATTTTGATAAAAAAAGATTTTTACTGATTAAAATTAAAGAAAAAATGATTTGGTTTATATCAAAATAAAAATCAAATGGAAAAAATTAGATTTTGATAACAAACACTTACTTTATTTTGTATCAAAATTAATTTTCCATTAAAAAGAGATTCAAAACAAAATCAATGTAAAAAATTTTATTGAACACAAATACAAGTTTAAGAAAATTTTTGAGGACAAACAATTGTTGTGTTTGTCTCCAAAAATTAATCAAACAACAAAACTCCTTCTAAATATATATTTAGAAGAAATTATGTTGAAAAAAAAAAGAATGAAAGATGAACTCAATATTTTTGTTCTTCTTTGGTAGGGAAAAAATCTGGAATTTTTTAGAGTTTTAGAGGAAGAAAAAGAAAAAAGATGAAGACAAAAAACCCTAACCAAAAACCCATTTTTTAGGTTTTCATCACATTCTTTTTATATGAATAAAATAGGAAAAAAATATTAATTAAAAGGATAAAATTTAATAAAATCAGATATTACCTATTTTTATTTTTAAAAATGGAAAAAATCCCTTAAAACCTTGAAAAAAGGGATAAAAAACTGATTTTTAGGTGCAAAAATCGAAAAAAAGGGGTATCAGACCCTTTAGCGACGGCCAGAAGTAGGGACGCCCATCGCTATATAGGGACGGGCGTCGGAGCGGCAGCCTCGCGCACGAAGCGCAAGTGCCAGCGCGCTGTGCACGCAATGCTCCGCGCCCGACACTCGCGATCCGATTTTTTTTTTTTTAAATTTTAAATTGACTAAAAATACTATAATTTTAAGCACCCATTTTTCAAAACTAATTTTTAAAATATTTTTTATTATTTTTTTATCTTTTCACTCTAAAATGCAAATTTGAAAAGAAAATCATCACTTTTAACTTTTTTGCCTGTGGAAAGGCGTCTTATCATCATTGGGTAACTCTGACCTGGGCTACCTCAGGATCCGGTGTCTACAGTACCCTAGAAGGATTTGTGCATATTGAGGACGAGTAGCGACCGAAGTTGTGCAAGTTGAAGTGTTTGGTATGTCAGACGGATAATTTAAGAATTTAAGTGAAAGTTTCGATAAGTGCGATGAATAGTAAATTATGAATATCTATGTCTAAGGTTATAAGAGTTTAAGGATTTAAAAGAGAATTTGACGTAAACATCTATTTGTGGGTTTTAATAGAGTGCGCATGTATAGAGGGAAGTAGTGTATGTGTTAGTGGAGGTAACTTTGTGTGTAGTGTTATGTATGGGTGTACGGTGTGAATGGTCAAGTTCCACCAATTATGTGGTGACATGTGGCAAGGATTTAGAGAGGGGCATTTAAGGCAAGGAAAGAGAAAAGGAAGAGCAGAATTTTTCCGAGCTCTCCCGTTCTCTCTTCCTCATGCCTCTTTCTCCTCCTCTTCTTCTTCCCACTTTGCTCCATCATGATTCTTCCTCTTTGGCTGTGATTCCTTGGTGGAAATTGATCATCACAAGTGAGATTGGTAAGTTTTATTGGGCTTTCTTCTCCTCTTTCATCTCTTCTTTGGATTTTGTTTGAGTGTGTTTTGATATAGGGTTTTTGTTGTTTGTGTGAGTTTGATGAGGGTTTTGGTTGGGAAAGATCTTGGATGGGTTTAGGAGCATGAAAGAGCAACCAAGAAAGCTAATAGGAGCAAAGGAGTTAAAGGTTTGGGATTTTGTTTGAGAAATTATTGACTTTGTGCATTTTGTAATTTTTGTGTTTACATGAGAATTTCTGGAAAATTGAAGTTTGATGAACATCTACTTAAATTTATGGGTTTGTGTTCTTGAGAAGTTTGATTTTGCTAAGCATGATTTTGATTGTGTAAATTGTGGATTTAAGTCATGTTTTATGATATATGTGATGATGGAAGGCTTATTTGAAGGTAAGATGAGGTTTGGTTTGATTTTGGGTCAAAATGAGTTTTGGATTGCAAATTTTAGGTTTCTCTGCATTTTTCTGGGATTTGGGAGTCACGATGTTGTCGCGACCTCGACACCCTCGCGAGCACGACAGAATCGTGAAGTCCCGTTCCACGTTGATTTTGCACTGGAGAATGAGGGGCGTCTGACTCGTGTCAAGCAGCACGACTCGTGCAGTCTTCGACATGCACGATTTTTGCCGCTGGGCAGGGAACGGCGAGGGAGCAAGCCTTCACGAGTCGTGAAGAATTTTCACACGTGAAGGCTACATGTGACTCAGAGGGACCAGCACGACTCGTGCTCTTAATTGGTGGCCGCAAGTCGTGCTTCAGAACACGACTTGCTTTGTGGAGCAAGGCATCGACACGAGTCGTGTCAACTTGCACGACTCGTGTCCGATGCCATTCTGTCGCGAGTGCAACTTGGTCGCGATCGCGACAGTGAGCTTCCCCTGCCCTATTTTTTCGATTTTGCCCTTCTCTTCTAAAATGAATTTCAAATGGTTTCTTCATGGATTTTTACCCCTGTATGCAATATAATATGCTTATTTATATGGGTAATATTATGATAATTGTAATGTAATTGTTGAGACTGAATATGGGCATGATATTTAATAACATAGATATGCTTAAGATGTTCATATGAGATGTTATACGTAAATGAATGCATGTGCCTAATTAAAAATGAAAGAATGTTATGCGTATTGTGGAATGTGTATGTATGTGGAAAATGAGACGAATCCAATAATAATAATATGGAAATTTAGCCTGCTTTAGTCGAGTCGTGGATAAATAGGCATGCTTATAGAGTTCTATTAGCTGCAGCCCTCTGTACTGTTCTGGACCCTGATCAGGTTCCCGTTTGGTTCCTCACGAACCTCTATGTGTATGGATCTTGTTTAAGATCCCCTCTATAAAATGTTTTGAATGAGAAAATGTGATGTTGCTTTTCGATTCGTACCCGTAAGGTATCGTCACTGTTTGATTCGTACCCGTAAGGTACCTTCACTGTTTACTCGCTTATCCACCCCTAGGACTTAGCAGGCAATTAATGAAAATAAAAGTATGTGATTGAATTGATAAATTCTATAATGATGTACAAAAGTTATGTGAATAAACATTTGATACAATTGTGATTAATACCATTTGGCTGGTGCTTTACGCTCTGTTCTGGAGCCGTTATGGACTCGAATGTGAAATTGTGTGGTATCATCGGATACCAAAATGGTTTTGTATCTGAACCTAATGTCAGTTAATCGAAAAGAGATATAGCAAACGATGTTGTGCTAATAAGTATGCATGAATGAATACTGTTTGCATAAAAATTCATATGTGAGAGATGCCTGTTATTAATCTGTTCATAAGTTATATATGTCTTGATTGGTAAGTAAGAGATAATAAAGTATTAAGCATGATATATATAAATTGGATTTGGGAAATGGGTTAAGATTAAATTTGGGATATGTGTGTATAAGTTTCTGTAGAACTACGTGGTTTTGATTCCCGACCATAGGGATACGTAGGAAGTTTGGAATACTTATTTCAAGCCCGAACCAAATCTGGAATCTAAATGTTTTGTCTAGCTTTGAACAGTAATGGTTTAAATAAATAGAATGTTCTAAAGCAAGCACTGATACTTTGATCTGCATGATTTTGGAAATATTAGTAATAACGGGAATCGATATGACTTAATTGCCTCATTAGCAAATGTATCTTTGGTAACCCAGGGAGGTATAATTATTCACATAGTTAATTAATTAAATAAAGCAAACCATGAGTAAGCATAATGTCATCGTAAATTGCTTAGGTAATAACGTAAATTCTGGCTATGGTATGTAAACAAATGTATATAAGAAAATGTTTATGTTTTGTATGAGAAGAAGAATATGAATTTATGATAGCCTTAACCAGTATACTTCATGTTTATGTATATATATTTATATATATATTGAATTACATGTGTTTGCCTCGGCAACCACTGTGAGTAGCTGCCCATTATTTGTTTCGCCCTACTAAGTATTATCGCTTAGCACGATTGTTTGTCCGTGCAGGTTAGGAGATCAGAGTCGCGCACCGGTTCTTTGTGGCTTTGGCCAACGATGTCGGTAGAAGTTATAGAATGTTTTTGTGGTTGTCGGCTGTAATTAAGTTTACTGATTTAGCAATTGTAATGAGATGTATTAATCTTCAGTGCGAATGATGGTGTGTGCGTGTTTTGTGGTTTGGATGTTAGGAATTTTATTATTCTAATTTCTATATTGCCATGAATGTCTTTGTCTGGTAACACCTTCTACTCGCCATAGCTCTTTACCCTGCGAAATGCTACGTGTGGGAGCTGGGGGTGTTACATCATGATTATAGAAATCCGCACCTTGCGCAAAAATGGCAATTTATTGAAGAAAAAATTGATTCTACAATGTACAAAAATTAATACAAAGGCTCTGTGGATGGCTCATCGGTAGCTTGAGAGGGGTCAGCGGCAGTCTGAGAAGGATCGGCGAAAGCCTGAGAAGGATCGGCAGTGGGCTGAAAAGGTTCAGCTGCCCCTTCGGAGACGGGCTCTGCCGGCATAGGCGCCCCAACTTTGGCTTCGAGGGGTACGTCAGGACGAACTTCAGACAAGGAGGGGTCTCCTCCGGATGCTCTCTCAGGCACCTCCTCTCCCGAAGCCTCCTCCTTATCATCACTGGACGGAGGGTCGGGTAAAGCTGCGGGGTCCTCCATCCAGTCGAGATCGGCCACAGGAAAGTGCCTCCCAGCCTCGTAGATCAGACGAGAAAGCAACTTCCCCTAAGCCTCTCCCAGTTGATCAAGAAGCTGCTCCTTTTGAGAGGCAAGCTCCTCTTCAAGCTTTTTCCTCTAGGAGGTTTCCTTGTCCTCCAAAGCAGCCTTTAGCGAGTCCCGCTCGGCGCGCAACTGGTCGCATTCTACCAAAGCTTGGCCCTTCTCCTCTTTAGCTTTAGCAACTTCAATGCTCAGAAGCCGGCACTCAGCATTCCGTCTGTTTGCCTCTTCTTCGGGCAGCCAGACGGGCGAAGTCTCTCTTCAGTCAGTCGACCTCGCTTTGTCGAGTTTTCAGCTCCTGACCACACTGGGCAGCCTCCTTCTTTAAAGCCGACGCCTCCGACTGGAAGGCAGAAGACTCTTTTTTCAAACCCACCACCTCTGCGTGAAGAGTGGAGGCCTCTTTCCGGATAGCATCATAGCGGGCTTCTGCCTCTGCCCTCACCTTAGCAACGTCCTCTGCTTTTCCCTTTAGCAGGTTGGTCATGCCATGCATACACAGACCCCTCCTGGCCAACTAAGAAAGGACAACAAACACTACATCAGTGGGGGAAGACATCATTACTTCACAGATAGCAAAAAATAAGAAAGCAAATTCTCACCTCTATGACCCGATTGTTGAACATGCTGCAGCTAGAGTCAAACATGTCCTTGTAGTCACTGTCCTAAAGAATACACCGACAAAGATAGCTGGCCACCTTGTTAATTGCCCAGTCACTGCCCAAGTTCTCCTTCAAAAAATCCTTCAAAGGCACCGCCGGGTCAGCTCGCCCTGCATAACTACTTTACCTCTGGCTGCAACGCGAGCGTCTACCTCAACCACCAGATCAGCGGCCTTCTTTTGAATGGATTCCTCGGTCTGCTTCTGGGCAGCCTCATCCAGACGGGCAGCTTTTCCTTGCACCATCTCCCTCAGGGACTGAATATTGGGAGGACAGACGGCTCCTGGCACTTCCTCCTCATCAGACTCATCCTGCAATACTAACTACCACCTATGAGATTGCCGGTCTTTCAAGATGTTCGGAGTCAGGCATGAGGATGAGACAACAGCAGCAGCCGGGGTGACAGTAGCAGTAGTAGGGTTAGCAAAGGAGACAGGGACAGTGGCGATCGGGGCAGCGGTGGAAGGAGCACCCGTTGTATTCCGCAATGCCTGCACTTCTGAAGCAGGCAAGATCTTCCGCTTTTTCCTCTCCTCCTGGGTTTTTCGCTCGGCTTCCCTCTTGGGCTTGGCCCTAAAGCCTAACAGCACAGTTATATCCTCTCCACCAGCCATCGCAGCTGCATTACAAACACAAACAAGATAAGTTTTTCTCACAAAAAGAGATACTCAATGCAAATACAATGCACGATTAACAATTTATGTTATTCCTTATGTCCCGATCCTAATGCTCACGTTCAACTTTTTCAGCAGCCTCGGAGCTAGAGGGTCCATACGATGTCCCCAAGAGGAGCTTGGACTCGTAAGACCCTTTTTTCCTTGCCACCGCACCCATCAACTTTCAGATGTCGGCCTCATACATGAACTGCCCGGTGGCTTGGTCCTTCAGGAAATTGGCCTCCGCCGATCGAGCAAGACTCACACCAAAGTCGCCAGCCATTCCCACCAGGAAGTATCTCTCCTTGAACCCTTCATGGAGGTTGGGACATTGATCAGCTTCTTCCTCGGTTGGGTGGTGAAAAAGTATTATGTTCCATCACTTCGACATGAGATGTAAAAGAAGTGGGTTAAGAGATCCAAGGTCGGGGCTACTCCCTCTATTTGGCATAAGATCTTGAAGCATGCCACCGATCTCCACCCGTTTAGATGCAGTTGGTTGGGGGCGATACCGTAACCCTTCAGTATAGCAATCTCAAAAGCGCCAAAAGGGAAACGCATCCCTGCATCCAAACTCCACAAGTGGCAGATGAACCGCTCGTTTTGATCCTTCCCAAAGGGCCCCTCCGTCACTGCCTTGGAATCGGGGCAAGGCATCAAGAAGATGTCGTCTTGAAGGCCGTATTTGGCAGGAATCTCAGCCACCTCTCTACGGCTTAATCGGGAACAGCGCTCAACTGGTGGCTTACCCCTGTATTCCTCCATGAAGCTTCTATCTATTGACTGGCTGCTACTGAAAGCCATTTTTTATAGAGAAAAGAAGGAAGAAATGCAAATCCCTAACTTCTAAAGGGAATAAATGCAGAAGAAAAATGAAAAGCAAGGAGAAATCGGAGAGAAAGGTGAAAGAGGTACTTACTTGATAGTTGGAACTTTGAAGAATTTCGAAAGCAAGCAAGTGAGAATTGCTAAAGTATGGAAAATACAAGAGGGAATTTTGGCAGAGCTTCGCTAGGGATTGTAAAAATGAGGGAAAAACTGCACAGAAGCCACCTATTTATAGGCTAAAGCTTCTAAGGCATGCCAACCATTCTACCATAGGAAGCATGCCACGTGTCCTCAAGGCATTATCGCCGTATGAAGAACGAAGCGCCACCCTCGGAGCACGCGCAGCATTAAATGAAGACAGATGTGCAAATAGGGGTGCCTCTTCAGAAAAAAGCGCCGTGCAAAATTCAAAAATCTCGCCAACGTATGTCTCCCGAGCAGAACAACTTAGAGGGGGCACTATCCAAATGGATTCACTCAAGGCAAATCTATGCCCGATCGGACCAATTCGAGGGGGGACAAGTGATAACCATGCAAACATCATTTGCAAAGAAGAGGCCCATTCAGTCGGCCCAATCCACTGGCAAGGCCCAAGGCCCAACAGCAAAGAGTACCAGGCATGAGTTTTAAGGCAGTGCACACACCCGATCGGCTGATGTGACCACCAGTCCGATCAACCGTCTGACACAAGGCAGCGCCCATGCCCATCACCTGCTCCCTGTCACTTCGCCACACACCTACTCTGTCTGCCAGTTATCACATCCCAGGCATTCAAGTGCACCTCAACTGTCTCTTATAAATAGCCCAACCAACAGTGGCACCGGGTATTGAATCTCTGAATTTCTATCTCTAAGCATTCTCTCTTTAGAAAGCTACTAACTAAAGTTTCGGAGTGCTTAAGCCTTGTCCGACCGGGCACTTTCTCTTGTAGAGTTCGCTCATCCGATCGGCTCTCCCTCTTCTCAAGATAAAGACAATCTAGGCTTTTTCAGTTATACATATCAGATTTCCTTGCCTTTTAATTTTTGAAAATTAAAATTTTGATTCGTTAGAGACAAATTGTAGTAAATTATCAATTTTCAATTATCAAGACTTATAGAGATTTAATTGTACCGAATTATAACAAATTATTAACTTTCAATTATCAAAGTTTATAATAGAGATTTGATCATATTAATAATTTATTGTAGAAAAAAAAAGTAATGAGCAAGAAAATATGAGCATAAAGTTTTCTACTAATTCTTTTTGTCAACAAAACAATCTATAAAAGGATATTAATAGGTACAAATTCAAAGAGATAAATTTCTACTAAAATTGGAAAAAATGATAGAGTTCAATAGCTATACACATACGTTATATTTATCACAATATAATAAAATAGAAATTTTGATTAATTTTTATATTTTCTTAAAATTAGATTATGATACTTTCAAATATTTTTTATATTATTTTAATAATTATTTTTAAAAGTATTTATTATGTGCTTTGCACTTACATATTAAACTTATATATATATATATATATTTCGGACTCAAATGGACTAAATAGGCAATGGTAGTTGTTCATAAGGCATGAGCTCATTTTTTTATTAAAAAAAACATAAAAACGTATGTAGTTAGGTACAGTAACTTTATTAATAATGTCTTACATACCTGAAATTGGCAAAAGCAATTCATTGCCTACCTGAACTTGGCATTGTGCATATATTATATTCTGATTGATAGAGTTGAGATATGTCCATAACTCTATTATATATTAAGTTCTAATCCAGATATAATTGACTAATTCAGTCTGATTAATATTACCAAATCTTATATTAGAAAGTAGCTTGAGTTATGCTCGAGATAGTTCTCTAGTTAATAGGATCTCTATAAATAGGTGGGAGATCTCATAATTTGATAAGGAAAAAATATATATGCCACAAGACAGCTTGTTCCCACTCACAGTTTTTTGCTCTTAATCTTTCAGAGGCTTTTAAATTGTGAATTAGCAGCTCTTATCCCGCACGTGGGTAAAAGTCAGACTAGTGACTAAAAATGAAGGGGATCCTTATGACGCTTCTGCAATGTGTTTCTACGCTACAAGAGGTAGGTACCATTATTTATGTTACCTCCTAATATTTATATATTTCCCCTAACATTGGTATCAAAGTCGTTATTTTTGCTTCTTGGCATGTGGCTTTAAAGTGATCTAAAATTTATGTGTAAAATTAGCAAATCTAGGATGCATGAAACATAACAAAAATTTATTTTTTGTATGGAAAATATATATGTGTATATATTGCTGCTCGAAAATTGTGTATGTGTACACCAAGACTTAAGGAGACCAACATAGATGTTAAAAACGCGAAATTAGAAATTGAGATTTTTAATTTTTGACATTAGATTCACAAACACTAAAAACCCCACAAGCCGAAATTCGAACAGTAAAAAACACCGGGAAGGTGGCGAGTGGCATGCACGCGCCGTTACATATTGGGTGCGTGTGCGTGTGCGGTGGCCCATATGCGCACAAACACATGTCAATAATGAAGAGTCATTATTGACACGTGGCCCAATAGTCCAATGCCATGTGGATGACAATGGTCAAGCCACGTGGCAGAGACGTGTCACTTGTGCACTACATGGATGCTAGGTGGCCCACAGCAGGGGTGACACGTGGATGACTGAGGTCCTGCCACATGTCAATGATGACGTGTCATTAGTGCCACGTGGCTCAATGAGACAATGCCACGTGGATGGCATGTGTCATGACACGCGGCGCTGACATGTAATCCTAGAGCCACGTGGGCACCAGGTGGGCCAATAGTTACTTGACATGTATTGGGTAGTAGGTCTGACGTGATGCCATATGGCACATTGAGGTTGTGACACGTGGCTAGTCAAATGGGAGGTTGCATGTGGCATGTGATGGTGCATGTGTAACAACCCAAAAAGGTGCTTAGTAGGAGTTGCATGGTTAATTGAGTAATTAAAGGTACAATTGTAATTGGGCAAGTATAAGATTAAATTAATTAAGGACTAAATTGAAGAGAAAAATAAAGTTAAGGCAAGAAATAATTGTGTTAGTGATTAATTGGACAATTACCAAGGACTAATGAGTAATAAGTCAAGATTTATTAAGTTGGACCAATGGATTTATGACACCTAAGCAAGGTGGTTGGGAGCAATTAATGAAGAAGAAAGAAGAGAGAAGGAAAGAAGGTAGATTTTGGGCTTTCTTCTTTCCTTCTCACATAAGCTTCTCGTTCTCCTTCTTCTTCTTCT
This sequence comes from Excoecaria cochinchinensis, assembly GCA_947683425.1. Taxonomy (NCBI): domain Eukaryota; kingdom Viridiplantae; phylum Streptophyta; class Magnoliopsida; order Malpighiales; family Euphorbiaceae; genus Excoecaria; species Excoecaria cochinchinensis. The sequence continues at coordinate 14,670,013 of CANTUQ010000055.1, forward strand.
TCTTCTTTGTCTTCTCCATTTCTTGCTGCTAGTTCTCCCTTCTAGGGTGGTCTTCCATGCATTTTGAGCTGAGATTTTAAGGGATTAAGTGTTAAGCTATTAAGGTAAGTGGTTGGGTTTTTGAATATCAAATATAGTTTCTTCTTCTTCTTCCCATTTTTCTGGATTTGGGTTTTGTTGTTTATGAGTTCATTGGGTTATTTTGCAAGCTGCTGACAAGAGAAAAGAGAAAGGAAAAGAGAAGGTTTGAGTGAAGAGGGGCCGAATTTCTGAAGCTTCTTGAGGTTTGGGAGTTTTGCTATATGGTTGTGTTTGGTTTTTGAGTGTTAATTCTGAAAATTGGATATATGGAGCATGTTATGTGTGTGTGTAGTAGTTGCATGTGGGTTTTGTTCTATGTGTTTAGAATTAATTTGGGTGTGATTTAGGTTAGTTTTTATTATTCAATTGTGATATATTGCCAGCAGTGATTGTATAATATTATTGGCATGTGTATTAGCATGTTTTGAATGCTATTTGTTGTTTGATTTGAGGGACTAAGCATGAATGTGTGGTTTTGGTTTTGGGTAGTGAGTTAGGTGTAGAAAAGTTCGGATAGAGTGAAATTCACAACTCTATCGCGAGCGCGACAGAGTCCGTGATAGGCGAGCTTCTGCTGAGATGCTCTCTGTCGCGAGTGCGACAGAGTGCTCGGTAAGCCGAGCGTCTGTCGGGCTGTGCTTCATCGCGAGCGCGCCTATGTGCGCAAGTGCGACGAGGAACCACCGCCCTCTGTCGCGAGCGCGACCCAAGTTGCGAATGCGATAGAGGCCTATCTTCTTGTCTTCCACGAGTGCGGAGCTTAGCGCGAGCGCGACTTGGGACAAGTTTTGCCTGTGTTGCGGGTGCAACCTACCCTATTTTCAAGTGTGTTTCATTTTTTGCTCTTGCATGGTTTCTCACTCTTTGCGGGTATGTGTTTATATATATATATATATATATATATATATATATATATATATATATATATATATAATTCCAGTGCATTCTTTTCCTATAATGTCTATATTGACTTATGCCTTGATTGTTCGGATACTCGATTTAGCATAAGTTTGTGATTATCGTATAACGTGTCTATGCTTGAGCCTGAATGGTCATAGTAGTGGATAGATAAGCATGCTTATAAAGGGCTAGTGATTGCAGTTGTTAGTGTTTGATCCCGTTTGGGTCTAGTGTTTGATACCTTCGGGTATCTAAAAGTTTTTAAAATGTTTTAAGGCTTCAGTTTCTAGTGTTTGATACTGCTCGCAGTACCGAGTATACTCGTATCCACTACCCATGTAAATTCAGGCTAGTGTATTGTGGTTATTATTGAGCTTGACATGCCGATATGTGTATATGTATATGAAAATTCCTAGTAGTAGTGTTTTGTCTTTGTTCGTAGTCTCTGATAATATTTTTGATATAGTGAATATGTTTTATGTTGGTGCTTGATTTGTTACTAGAGTGATTATAGTATATTAATGCATATGAACTTCTTTTGCTCATATTATGTGTATGTGTGAGGAATGTTATTTTGTGTATTTGTTTTGTTTCTCCCCACTGAGCCTTCGCTCAGCACAGGTATTTTTCCCGTGTAGGTTGCAGGTTCGGTTTGGAGTCGAGCATCTGTAGGTCAGCTACTAGGAGTTCTAGTTGTATTCCTTGTTGTCTTTTGCTAGTACATTTTGTATAGCTTTATGCATATATGTAAATGTAAATATTTATATGTGTATGTTTTTGCCAAGTATCCTCTTGTAATTTGATGATCATTTATAATTTGATTATTTTGATCTTTATATTAGCTTATTGCTTCCGCTTTAGTTGTGCATTTATGTATTTGTGTGCGTAGCGCTTCGATATCCTCCCAAGGGGTATTGGGGTGTTACAGCATGGGCGCGTCTTTATTCCCTCCGTTGACTCGTTTGGCCACGTGCAGCCTTATCCGACCACCAAATCAGCTCCTTTTTTCCTTAAATGTGTTTTTCAAAATATTTATGATTTTTTGGTGATTTTTTCAAAATCTTTTAATGACCATAAAATATATTTTTATTTTTATTTTTAAAATAAATTTCATAAAATTATGGAAAATGCGTTTTCTATTTTGAATTATTTTGAAAAATATTTTGAAAGTTTTTGTGTGATTTTGTCCTTATTTATTGATTGAAATGTGTTTCAATCATATGCGTTTATATATAAGTGTATTTACTACTTAAATTTATGTATTGTGTTTCAGAAATATTGATAAGGACACCTATGATTCCTAGAACCCCGTATGGGATTGCTTTGAGAAATGCAAGAGTATGTTTAGTGAGCAATATGCGAATGCGGAAAAAGATCCGAGCTGATGATATTGATGCAATAGTGCATCATATTGTAACTATGCAGGAAGAAATGAAAGAGTGCATTTGGATAAGTGGTTTAAGTCTGGGAAGGGATGATAAAGTAATAATCAAAACGTTGATTGACTCTTTTGAATATTATCTAGTACTCAGAGAGTTATTGGAAACTACTTCGTACATAGGAGATAGAGTTTATAAAAAATCTATCATCCATTTTTTGGCTAAAGTTACCAAAAGATGAGTCTTGAGGAGCAACATTCCATCTGTGATAAAATTGAGAAGTGGACGTAATGTGCATTGTCCATGGCTTCATCAGCGAACTTATGAGTTGCCTGATGAATTGATAAAGATGGTCAAAGAATTAGTCCTAGTGTTTAGGAATATTTTGAGAATATCTATATTTCTAGAACAGTTGACATGAGTGTCAATTATAGTTAGCGTTTGTTTTTTATTTAATATGATTTATCTTTCCTATTATTATTGTTGTTTGACATAAGTGTCTTATTTTAGGATTATTGGATTTATTTATTGGTTAAAATGAATGCATTTATTTTTGGCATTTAACTTTTTAATAAATGTGTTTATTTTAATTGTTAATTGCCTTACAATGTTTTAAGAGTAAAATGATTGCATGATTATTAAGTAAAGACCTAATAAGGTAAAAACCAATATAATTTCCCTCATAATTTTGAGAACTTAATAATCCAATAATTCAAATTTACTATGTATGAAATCTTAACCTGTAAAGTTAGACATTAGAACTTAGAGGGTAATTGGATACTTCTAGTAACCTTTCGAATTTGAGCCTAATAGAAGACTTTATTAGGTTATTATTTCAGGTGTATAGTAAATTGCATGTATTGCTTAATCTCCTATAATAACGTGCAACTTTGTTCCATTTGAATCAAAGGATACAAATGGCTTCTACTTCTAAATTAATTATTACCGAATTAAACAAAGACTTGAAATTGAATGGCGAAAACTATGAAATCTAGAGTATGAAGATCCAGTATGTGCTTGAGAAGCAAGAGCCTCTTGAAACTTTAAGTTCAGTTATGGCTGAACCTAAGGATGGCAATACAGCCCAGCATAGGCGGGACCGAGATATCTATTTTGCATGGAAGAAAAAGAATTCCACTGCTTGCATCATCCTATTAATTGCTATGGAGGATGATATCACTAAGCAATTTCACAAGTATCAAAACTCAATGGATTTGTGGATAGCTTTGCAGCAGAATTTTGAAGGAGTGACTTTGACTAAGCTCCGATCATTGACAATTAAATTTGATACTTATTAGAAAATACCTGATCATACAATGCGAAAATATCTCAAAGAGATGGAGAACATGATGAGTGAGCTTAGTGAATATGGTCATAAGTTGTCCGACGAGTAGCAGGTCCAAGATATCATCCGTTCCTTACCCAAGAGTTATGAGCATATAAAGATGCAAATGACTCACATGGACAGTGTCAAGACAATTGAAGATATCACTCGTCACTTGGAATTAGAAGAGGATAGATTGGCAACAATTAAGGTCATTGCTAAAGTGCATGTGGCACAGTCCCGTTCTCGAGGAATGAGTTCAAACCAGAACAAAATGAAAAGATTCAAAGGTCAGGATAAGGAACATGCCAAGAAAAACAAAAGGCAAAAGAAGGAACAGAATACTAAGAGGTCCAAAGGTAAGAAGAAGATAAACATTTATAAAGTGAAATATTATAATTGCCAACAAAAAGGACACTATGTAAGAGACTGCACTGTGCCCAATCAGGTACACAATTCTAACTCAAGAGTGAGTGAAATTTGTGTATCTAATTCTGTATTACTAACTGAATTTTATCCTTTTTGGCTGGTTGATTTAGGAGCAACGGACCACGTAACAAACGATCGAGATGCCTTTGTTGAATTCTGGCAAATACCATATGGAGCAAAATATATATAAGTAGGCAATGACACCAAAGTGGTTGTTCGAGGGATTGACACATCTAGATATTCTTGCGTAAAGGCTGAACCCAGCTCCTACATGATGTCCTTTATGCCCCAGATATTCGTCGAAATTTAGTTTCTATTCTTATGTTCTTAAAACTTGGTTTTGATTTACATTTTAAAGATGACAGTGTACGCTTATGTTTGGATAATATTTATTATGGTTCTGGTTTTATTTCAAACAATTTTATTGTTATGGATATTAATCTTGGCTCTTTGAATAAAACTAATTTTTCTTTGATTTCTTCTACTTCATATAGTTATGAGAATCATGTGAAATTATGGCATGCTAGATTAAACTTTATTGGGCAAGATCGAATGAGTCGATTAGCCAAAATAAATTTATTAGGTGATTTAAGTGAGGTTAAATTGTCTACGTGTCAGCTTTGCCTTAAAGGAAAATTAGTTAGAAAACCGTTTAGAAAAGGAACTAGAGCTGAATCTCCATTGCAATTAATTCATTCTGACATTTGTGGTCCAATGAATAAAAGGGCAAGGCAGGGGGCTACTACTTCATCACATTTATAGATGACTATACTAGGTATGGTCATGTCTATTTGATTTCTCACAAGTCAGAATCATTGAGTTGCTTCAAAACTTATATAAATTTAGTTGAGAATCAATTAGACAAAAATATCAAAGCTTTAAGAACTGACCGAGATTGAAAATATCTTTCAGATGAATTTAAAACTTTATGTGATGAAAAAGGAATTGAACGTTAGTTGTCCATTCCCATAACTCCACAACAAAACGGTATTGTGAAAAGGAGAAATAGGACTCTCTTTGATATGAGTAGATCTATGATGGTAGAGGCAAATTTGTTTAACTCTTATTGGAGAGATGCTTTATTAACTACCATATATGTTTTAAACTGAGTGCCCTCCAAATCTGTCGCTTCCACACCTTATGAGTTGTGAACTAGTCGGCAACCTGACCTAAGCTATCTGCGACCTTGGGGTTGTGCTGCTTATATCCATGATACCTCACGTAAATTTAGTAAATTAGGACCAAGAGGTAAAAAGAGTATCTTTGTGAGATATTCTGAAGTATTAAAAGGATACGTTTTTATGGACGAGCAAGAAAATGGTACAGTGACAGAATATGAATCACGAGATGTCGTATTCTTAGAGAATGAATTTCCAAACTTAGGCGAAGTGAATCAAGATTTCACGTTTTATGAAACTCAAGAAGAGGAACCATCAGGATTGCTTTATTCAAGCGGGAGGGAATTAGAGGAAAAAGGTCAAGACCTTCCTCCTCCTAACGATATGGATATTCAAGACCCTGATTTGAGTGGGAGTATTCCTGACTCTAGTGGGAGTACGGATATGGTCCTAGTGGGACCATTTCGAATTATGATGAATATACGAGACATATTTATTAAGATTTAGAACTGCAAAAAACTAAAAGGAAAAGTGTTCCACGTCGATAATTTGAGATTGAAGGCTCAAATGAAGCCCTTTTAGTTACCCCACAAGACGAGGAAGAGCCTAAAAACATACAAGGGCTCTTTCGTGCCTGGCTAAAGAAAAATGAATTGAAGCAATGGAAGAAGAAATGGCATCCAGGAGATCAAACCGTGTTTCGGAACTTATTGATCTACTGGAAGGATACAAACCAATTGGGAATAAGTGGATTCTTAATGTGAAGCGAAAGGCTGATGGAAGTATCGAAAGATATAAAGCTCGGCTAGTCGCTAAGGGGTTTACACAACAGGAAGGGATTGACTATAAGGAGACTTTCTCACATGTTGTAAGATTTACATCCATAAAGTTAATTCTTGCCATAGTGGCAAGTTTAGACCTAGAGCTACATCAAATAGATATGAAGACTGCTTTTCTCAATGGAGAATTGAGCGAAGAAATCTACATGGAACAACCTATAGGTTTCATTGAAAAAGGCAGCGAACATAAGGTTTGCCGATTGAAGAGATCAATTTATGGCCTTCAACAGTCTTCAAGACACTGGTATTTGAGATTTCATGATACGATCATGTCGAATGGGTTCAACATAATTGATGAAGGCCATTGTGTGTATTACAAAATCTCTAAAAATAACTTTGTCATTCTAACATTGTATGTATACGACATACTAATAGCTGGAAATGACAAAGGGTATGTAAATCAAATCAAAGATTGGTTATCATCCAACTTTGAAATGAAAGATATGGGTCATGCAGAATACATTCTTAAAGTTAAGATTTCAAGAGATCATTCGAAAATGTTGTTGTCTTTTTCTCAAGAGACATGTATCAACAAAGTCCTTGAACGATTCAATATGTAGAACTGCAAACCCGTTGACAATCCCATTGCTAAGAATCAGTTTCTTAGCAAAGAGATGTGTCCAAAGATGCTAGAAGAAGTGGAACGAATGAGGAACGTTCCATATGCCAATGCCATGGGTAGTCTTATGTATGAAATGTTGTGTACGAGACCTAATATATGCTATGCAGTGGACGTGGTAAGTAGATATCAATCTAACCCAAGCGAAGCACATTGGAAAGAAGTAAAGGGGATACTCAAATATCTCAAAGGTATAGCAGATTATTCTATTTGTTATTAAGGTAAGGATCTGCAATTGAGAGGATACACCAATGCCGATTGGTCAGGAGATGTGGATGAGAGGAAATCCTGTTCAGGTTTCATATTCTTGCTTGGCAAGGATGCCATCTCATGGAGTAGCAAGAAACAAACATGTGTAGCCTTATCAACAATGGAAGCTGAATTTGTTGCTTTCGCAGCTGCAATGTAAGAGGCAATTTGGCTGAAACGGTTAATGGACCATTTAAAATTAACTACCTCAGAGGAACTAGTTACAGTCAATCGTCGATAGCTTACACGAAAAATCCAAAATTTCATAGTAGGACTAAGCATATCGACATTAAATATCAATATACGAGAGATGTTGTCGCACGAGAAGATGTAAACTTACAGAACATATCTACGCATGATATGATTGTAGATTCGTTGACTAAACCTGTGACGAAAGATGTGTTTGAGAGACATATTAGATTTTAAGTTTTACGTAGAATTTGATGTGTACTATTTTTATTTTTGTAATCCCTTAACATTATTAGTTTTAAATAATAATAAAATTCATTTTTAGCAATACATGGGTGTGAATGTTTAATGTATGAACATTTACTGTTATTTATTTGAGATTAAGCATGTCAAACAGAGAAGTAGCCCATTCAAAAGGGTGTTTACCTTAGTTTTGTTAATGAGTTAGCAATGACTAAGATGAGCTAATTTTGAACATATGAGATTGCTGGGGAGTCTGTTCAAAATAAAAGTGTTGTCTTGCAGAAATTACAAGATTAGTCTTGTTAAGGTGCGAGATAATGTCATACATAAGGTTGTATGCTTTGGATTAAGGTCCAAATAAGGATTATATGAAATCTGATGGTTTGCTATAGGTAACTACCATTTTCTGTTTAAAAAGCCAAAAGTAGTCCTTAAGTAAGCAGGCTAAAGTTGGGTACTTCGATACATAGCAATCTTACGCTTCTATATGGTATTATATATATATATATATACACACATTTTTAAATATAAGACTATGAATGACCATGGGGTGGGGATTCTGACCCGAACGAGGCGGGGAATCCCCGAATTTTTTCACTATGGGGGCGGGGTGGGGAGAAAAAAATCCCCGCCCTTGAATTCAGGGCGGGGACGGGGAACTAAGTCCCAGCTCCGAAAAAAAAATTAATATATATATATATATATATATATATATATATATATATATATATATATATATATATATATATATATATATATATATATATATATATATATATATTAAATTTTTTCAGGTTGATATTCATCGATGTAGAAGTTGTCCAAGTGATATTATAAATATTTGAATTATATGGAAGTTTACAAATATTTATATTTTAATTATATGAGATGTTAATAAATATTTGTATTTAAATTGTATGAGATGTTTTTAATTTTAAGTCATCAATTTATTAAATTTTGCAAGGTAAATTTTGTGAAATATTTTTAATTTGGGTCGGGAATCTCCATTGGGGTCAAAAATTTCAGTTAGAGTTGGGTATTTTTATTAGGGATGGGGATCCCCGCCGAGGACGGGGATCCCTGCCGGGGACGGGGGGGATTTGCCCCTGTGCGGGGCAGTAGGTGGGGAGCCACTCCCCGTCCCCGCCCCACCCCGTGATCACCCCTTTGTAAGACATGTGCTCCTTTAAGGGAAGAAAAGAACATCATAACACATGTTTTATACTGTGTGTGCTTAAGTGACCGTAGGAATAGGAATATAATATTATTGATCTCAACTTTTCTTATTATGAGACCCTATTTATATTTCAACCCTCAGGACCCTTAACTTATCTCTCAAGTATGGTTCAATGTAGCTAGCTTAGTTATTATCCAAAAGGTCCGAGAAAAATTTAGGTTTGGTGGATCTAATTAGAAAAGCGAGTTGAATTATGATGGATGGAATACAATAAGAGGGGAAGATAACCTTTTGATCACATTCATAAGAATTCGTGGTTCACCGACATGTCTATTAGTGTTTCGATAACTGAAGTATGGTTCAATGTAGCTAGCTTAGTTATTATCCAAAAGGTCCGAGAAAAATTTAGGTTTGGCGAATCTAACTAGAAAAGCGAGTTGAATTATGATGGATGGAATACAATAAGAGGGGAAGATAACCTTTTGATCACATTCATAAGAATTTGTGGTTCACCGACATGTCTATTATTATTTCGATAAGTAGAAACATAATAGTGAACACGAAACATGTTTTATGAGATCATGAGTTAAAATAGTGATTGTGAGAAGGCAGTTTAAGCTTAGACATACGTGGAAAAGAGGATTTCATTTTTCGGGACGCTATATATCTCTAACAAGTGTATAGCACTAGAGCTCTCGAGGTATGCTGGTCACACAATCTATTAGCTTGTATAACTGAAGATTATGAATGAAATTCGTTCCGTCATGTGCGGGTGAAAAATAATTGAGTTGGGATGCAACCATAATTCTATTATAGATTAAGTTCCAATCCATATAAAATTGAGTAATTCAATCTGATTAAAATTATCAAATCCTATCTCAAAAAAGAGTTCGTGTTATACTAGAGATAGGTCTCTAGTTAATAGGATTTTTATAAATAGGTGGGAGATCTCATAATTTGATAACGAGAAAACGTATACGCCGCAAAACTGCTCGTTCGCACTCACAGTTTTTTGCTTTTAATCTTTCAGGAAATTTTAGATTGTGAATTAGCTGTTCTTATCTCGCACGTAGGTAAAAACCAAACCAGTGAAAAAAATTAAGGGAATTCTTGTAACGCTTCCGCAACATGTTTCTGCGCTACAAGAGTTAGGCACCATTATTTGTCATCTCCTAATGTTTATATATTTCCCCTAACACTAATATTGACAAAAGGATACTTACTATCACTTGAATTCTTTTGGTACATGAATTTTTTTATTAAATTTAGGTGGTAATACAGTTTTATTAAAATGATATAATTTAATTAAAAAAAATTCAAATCCCAAAAAAATTCAGTGAGATAATAAGTAGTAATATATGCACATTGTCAAATTCAAATACATAATTTATTTTTGCCAACTTCAAACATAAAATATTATTTATAAAATTGAGATGTGTAACTAAATTCATTTACCGGTGTATTTTTATGTATTCTCTCTTTTAATTAATTCAAATTCTGAATCTGTAATTGATCGTTTAAATCATTCTTTCTTACAACCATATCCGAACTGCAAATCTTTCCAGAGAACAGAACCAATAGGAGTTCTGCCTAGTGGAGAAATGATGATTAGATGGATAAGGTGGCATCATCAATGAATACGCAACAGCCATTGGTAATAAGGTTATCTTTCACTTGGAAAATCGCATTTAAAAGAAAAAAGGGCAAAATAATGAAAGATAGTTCACAGGGCTCAGAATTTGAATGCAGAAAAAAGACATTGTATCCTTATAGTCTTGAAGATGACTCTTGTATCATTAAATCAAATCTCATGGCCATCTAACTTTGATGCCATTAATATCTCATCAAGTTCTAATTTCCAACAGATGCAAGTAACCGAATGTAGACATTAAAATAGGAATTCTTTCCATTGATCATTGAAAAAATTATGCACGACACACCTAGCATCTGAAGCTAAAATATACAAAATACTGCATCTTAAGCCATTATGAGGAATTAGATAGTGAACCAGACTCTTAGAACTTGTTTCTACACTACAAATTATATGCCACTGACCTGAATCACTTTCAGGGTCAGACCAACGTAATACATCATTTCTGTCCAATCAGGTTATGGTGAGCGCAAAGAGTTCTGAATCCCACAGAATGATACAGTACAACATAACCAACAAAGAACAGAGCCGTCCTTCAATAATTTCAGAAAAACTAAGCTTTTTGAAATTTGTGTTCTGAAACTCAGTGTGATTTTTATAGCATTCCATTATTCAGGAGTCACCAAGAATGTATCAACTTGCACAGGCGACAGATTCTTGACCCACATTATTGTAGAATAAGTTCAATTTAGTAATAGCAAGGACCTCACCAAAGAGTGATGCTCGAGTAGATTTCAATATACGAACTTCCACATAGTCACCAATGAAAGGATTCCGCTCTTTACTTGCATCCTCAGCTTTAATTGACACTGGCATACTGGTAAATGAAACTCTGTGGCCTCTGTCACTCTTGCCAATAAGTTCTGTATCGGGAGCTCTTTTGTTTGGTCCTTCCACCAACACAAGTTGGATGGATCCAATTTGAGAGTCATAACACTGACCGGTACTCCCACGGAAAGCCTCAATCAATTCTGTAAGCCTCCTTTGCTTGACATCGTCAGGAACGTCATCAATATAGTTTCTGTGAGCATGGGTTTTCTCCCTCATGCTATATGCAAACATGTATGCCATATCATAACCGACTGACTTGATAAGACTTAGTGTCTGTTCATGGTCCCCCTCCGTTTCTCCACAGAAACCTTTAAAAAAGAATCTAAATACTCTGAGCATAATATCAAATTGAAGTTCCAATTTTTTCCTGTACTAGGTGCAATTCAGATGCATAATATAAAATTTAAAATGATAATGGCAAGACAACATTGCCATTGAAAAATTAGATAACAAATGGCATTTTAGCTTCTCATCATCACGCATTAGTTTGATTTAAAAAAAAAAAAAATTGAGCAAGAAAGAACATGCAGCAACATGATCAGAATACATAAATAAATTGGCAAATAAATGTAAAGAATTCCCAGGGTGATAAATATTACCTACGCTAACATTTAGGCCCCAAAGAATAAAAAATAAGCATCACAGAAATATGCCTCGAGCTCCTTCAGATTAATGTTTATAAGGTCATATTTTTATATATAACCATCTAGCAATAAAACTGCCAAGGAAAGCACATTGAAGTCTAAATGCAAAATATGGTACTTTGATAAGCAGTATGCATACCGCATATAAAATCACTGCTTATACCGATATCTGGCATGATTCTTCTTATCTTTTGCACAAGATCCAAATAAGCCTCTCTAGTATATCCTCTACGCATTCTCTCGAGAACTGTGCTACTCCCACTTTGTGCAGGTAAATGGATAGATTTGCAGATATTATATCTGTATCTCATTACATACAATAAGTCATCTGGAAAGTCCTTAGGGTGTGGAGAAGTATATCTGAACCGCATCTCAGGAAATTCAGTTGAAAGCCGATCCAAGAGATCAGAAAAACGCAATCCCATCTTTTTCACCTTGCACATGCTAGAAAAGCCATCACTTAATTTCCAATCTGATCCTGGTTCAACTTCTTTTTCAATCCCAGATGCATCATTATAGCTGTTCACATTCTGACCGAGAAGTGTTACCTCTTTCACACCTTCTCCCCAGAGTTCCCCTACCTCCTTCACTATTGAATCCACAGGACGTGATCGCTCTCTACCTCTAGTAAAAGGAACGATGCAAAATGAGCACATATTGTTGCATCCTCTCATCACTGAGACAAAAGCACTGATTGAATTTTTGGAAATCCGAACTGGACTAATATCAGCATATGTCTCTTCAAATGAAAGAAGAGTATTAATCCCCTTTTGGCCATAGTCTACCTCTTCAAGTAATCGAGGCAAATCTCTGTATGCATCGGGTCCGCAAACTACATCAACCATCTTATCTGCATCAAGTATCCTGTCCTTTAACCTCTCAGCCATACATCCAAGTACCACCACCTTTGGAGGGCGAAAGGATTGTGACCTTCCAATAGCAACATTGCTCTTCCAATGTCTCTTCAAAAACCAAAAGTAATTAAGTCTCTGCCACACTTTTTGCTCTGCATTGTCCCTTATAGCACAAGTATTAATGAATATAATCTCAGCACTTTCAGGATTGTCCACAACTTCACTATATCCTGCATTCTTCATAACAGATAGCACGATCTCCATATCATTGATATTCATCTGACATCCATAAGTCTCATGATAAATACGGGCATTTGGATTAACTTCAGTATCTGGAGAAACTTCTGAAGCAGGTGCAAGTCTTGACAAAAACGGAAAAGGAAATTCAAGGTAAGAGTTCTATTTTACAAAACGGGTTATTCTTCCAAAATTAAATTGTTAATCAAAGAAAATTAAAATCCAAAACATAAACTTCTGAGCTATAGTAAACAGCTATAACAGAGGAAAAGATCAAAATAAGACGACATGAATCCTGAAACAATTCAGACCACATCATATGTAACAAGTAATCATATCTTGAGTTAAAGCACAAACATAACTGAAATCCCATTAAGCAAAATTCACTCTAATGACTAGGAACAGTAAGCGATACTATAACTCAAATTCTATCTAACACACACAGAAAATTATAAAAGCTTGTTAAAATTCCCAAAACACAAAGTCGCAAATAACCCAATCTAATCAAATTAGTGAGAACTCACGGGGCCAGAGTTTGAGAACCAGAGAGAGCAGCCTGAGCGACGAAGTGTTGGAGACCAGGGCCATCATTCTTATCTGAAAAAGAATGGAGAGAGTGAGAGAACCTTCTTGAAAGGTTGTAATAATTGGTGTTCCTTTTAAGGGGCAGCCGCGGAGCGAAATGGCGATGGAAGCTGCAATAGTAATTGTTGGACAGAAATCTGATGCTGAAGAAGAACGATTGAGTCTGGACTTTGGGGAAGCGGTAAGGCTGAGTCAGTATTGCAGAGATAGATGAGGGCAGAGAAGACGCCATTGAATTGAAGCAGCAACGCCCAGTACAAACTTAATTCATGTTTTTCATATCCTGTGGCCGGAATTGTTGGATAGGGATTGCGCCCTCGGCCCCCCTAAGTAGGGCTGTTCAAGAACCGACCCGACGAACCCGAATAAATCGACCCGAATTACCTATTCGGTATATTCAGTTCGGGTCAGTTTTTTAAAAGAGATAATAATTCGGGCCGAGTTAAAACCTTCAGAACCCGAACCCGACCGAAGAGGGTATATAAACCCTCTTTATTTTTTCCCTTTTCCCAATTGCCCCCCCTCTCTCTCGATCTCACCTCTTACTCTGCCCCTCTCTCTCGATCTCACCTCTTACTCTGCCCCTCTCTCTTTAGCCCTCACCACCCACCCACGACCCACGATCTCTCCCTCTCCCTCCGTCTTCTTCGCCGTCGCTGCCGATCAGTCTTCTCTACCGTCACTGACGATCCGGCGCTGGTTACCCCCCCCCCTCTCTCTCTCTCTCCTCTTCTCCTTCGTCTGTCTTCCTCTTGAACTTCATTTTCTTCCCTCAGATTTGATTTTTCCTTCTTTTCGTCCTCGTCTTCTTCGAGTTTCCATTTCTCTCCCTCAGATTTTCTTGCTCCTCCTCGTTTTCGCCTTCTTCTTTTTCTCAAATCTGATTTCATGTGTTTTTTTTATGGATTTGTGTTTTGTTTTTTGATGGATGTGTTTATTTGTTGTGAATTGTGATAGATTTGTGTGTGTTTGATGGATTTTTGCTAGATTTGTTTCTTATTTAGTTGAAAAATCACAGAGAGGAAGAGATCTGTGAGAACTGGGAATGATGAGATGAAGATGAAGATGGGAGATCGGGTTAACGGGTTGTTCAGTTCGGGGCCCGAACATTAAAGGGTTATTCGGTTCGGGACCCTAGTAATACATAGAGTCGGTTCGGTTTGAAAAATGGGATGCATTTCGATTTTCGGGTTGGTCGGGTACGGTTCGGGTTGACCCAAACCCGACCGATGCACAGCCCTACTCCTAAGTCATCAATTACAAAACACCCCTTCTCGAAGTTTTTGTTTTAGCCATCAATTTTAGGGATTGGGGCACATTTGCCCCTAAATATTAATTATTGTTCATATTTGTCCTTTAAATATATTTTGGGACAAATTTACTTCTAAATTATTAAAAATAATACACATTTATCTCTTAAATCCTTAGATATATTTTTGAATCATAATTACCCCAACTATTATATATCTATAATTAGCAAAGGAAATGCAAGATTCACAAATCTATCATGGCAAGCATGTGATCTCCGAACAAACAAATCCAATGGCGTACAATATTGGTTTAGCAGCTTCAATTGTCTCTTCTATATGTTTCTAGCTTTCCATTGCTAGTCAGGCATAACCAGTATGCCTATAAATTTTGCACCAAAGTAACATCTATAGACGATAAATTGGACTTGTAATTGCCATGTGAAGTAATCTTTTAACAACTACTTTCCAAGAAAAAGGAAATGAGCCACCTTGCAAAAGAAGAGGAAAAAAAAAAGGAATTTACAATTCATAAACCAAGAAAAAAAAATTAGAAGACTAAAATTCAATATTGACAAATACATACCCGATTTTGAACTCTCCAACTCCGAATTTATTGTGTTGGAGAATCTCAGGGTTGATTTCACTTACGGTCACTCAACTTATCACTTATCGCGCAAAAGTAACCGACTTTTTTTTTCTGACTTAAATGTCACTGAACTTTTAACATTTTTGCAAAAAATCCGGCGAGGACCCTCGCTGGATTGATGACATGGCATGCCATGTCATGTCAGAAACTACATGTCGTTTAATAATATTTCCAACAAATGGTACATTTAAATCAATTTCACTCACGGTCACTAAATTTATCATTTATCGCGCAAAAGTAACCAACTTTTTTTTTCCAATTTAAATATTACTGAACTTCTAACATTTTTGCAAAAAAATCCTGTATTTACTATTCGTCGCCACGTGTCATATGCCATGTCATCAATCCGGCAAGGGTTCACGCCGGATTCCGATTTACATGACTTTTTTGCAAAAATGTTAGAAGTTCAGTGACATTTAAGTCAGAAAAAAAAAGTTGGTTACTTTTGCGCGATAAGTGATAAGTTGAGTGACCATGAGTGAAATTGACCCGAGAATCTCATTGAATATTGAAGCAACCTGACTAGCCTCTAAGTAAGAAATTGATCAGAGATGAAAATTAGTAAAATTGATCAATATTGAAATACAGATAAATGGAAAGTTATTAAAAAAATTGCTGCCATCGTCTTAATAAGAGCGAGCACAATCAAAAGGAAGTAATTGATCTTATAGTTGCACCAAATTAACATCTTAAAGCCACCCAATTCCAGTACATGTAGGCTAGTGAGGCTTTGAGAGTGCATACCTCAAACATCACTGTAATTATCGTCTTTCTTAGTAATTAAATTTGTGTACTATTTTATACTTCTACTTTGGAGCTATCCTCTTTATTCTGTATCCCAAACATATGGAAGAAAACTATACTAATAGAGAAAATAGAAGGGCACTTGAACATGAATCCATGTGCAGATAAAATCTAAGAATTTGGTGTTAAAAGTATGCCTAGAGCCCATATAGATTAGAGAACTTTATCATATATATGAACTCATTTTTAATTTATGAGAAGGCTATATTCATTTATTAATGGTATGTTATGAATGCATCTGGCTTGATATTATGTCTTAAATTAATAAATGTAGTTCTTAGTATTATAAGTACAGTGCAAAAGCAATCATGAAAGAGTTCATGATGTGAGATGCCTAATACATGTAAATATATTAATACCTAAATATATATAGTCATAGTATTAACATGAAAGGATATTGTTAATACTGATAGACTAGCATATGACATATTTCTTGAATGGTTCAAGTAGGTGTTCTCATAACTATGATCATCGAAATGATCAAAGCTGATATATGGATACTTGTTAGAAGAATAAGAATATTGGAGACCTGCCATGAGAATCCTCACATGGATATTAAATGTATATTAGTGAGGAATTTCTATATTAGCAGTAGTGCAAATATTCTCAAACTTGAAATCACCAAAGTTATTTTAAGTACTGGGTGATATATTTTAACTCCATAACTACTTACCTCCATCGAGGGGTGAAAATAGTTAGGAGGTTGGGTATATCATAACCTACTTGAAGATAATTAAGTAATCAATAAATGATTCACCGTCCCAGATTTATTATGCGAGTTATCTCACAAGTTCAATAATACCGTTCAGAGAATCTGTGGCCAGAGTAGAATGCTAAGGTGGATGAGATCCACAAGAGGCATTTTGGAAACAATGGTCAAATTATTAGAACAATTTTATTTAGGTTTATATGAGTTGACATATTCCATACTCAAAACCTAAATGAGATAAAATATGGTAAAAGAAGTAATTGCACGATAACTGTTTTATGGAAGGGTTTAGTCAAAATCACTTGACTTTTCTATCATTTGGATAATCATGATACTTGAGTAGAAGCCTCTCATGATTTGTATATGAATATAAATATAAATATTAATTAGAGAATTAATACAATGATTTAAAGAGTTTAAATCATGCAATTCATTAATTTAAATTATGTTTGTACTGTCAAGTGAATTAAAAAATCAAATGTGTCACACACCTATAGGGGAATCGTAAAATGGTAAAAAGACAGATGTGATAATATTTTACATTATTATGGATAGAGAAAATAAATATAGGAATAATTAATAAAAGGAGTTTAATTAATTATGCATACACAAAAAAGTCCGCAGAGTTTTCTATGAATAGTCTGAAATAATGGACTAGACTGATTCATTCTGATTTGGAATAAAATATTATTTGACTATAAATGTTATAAGACTAAAATAATAATTTTGGATCAATTGAGGAATTAAAACTAAGAAAGTCATATGCTCAGAAGCCCATTGGGAGTGGCTTCTATGCAGACAATAGATGGAAGGCCTTAATGGCCTAATTCTTAGACCAAGTTAAATTAAATATGATCCATAAGTATTATGGACCATACATATTTAATTTGGTTGGATTTAAAATCCATTTGAATAATTAAATCTGAGTCCGAGTAAGAAAGCCCATTCTATAAGGAGGGAAATTCCATCAAAAAGAAGGAGAAAATGAAGGAGTAACCAAGAGAAAGGAGAATTGGCTTAAAACAAGGTTTTAAGAATGCTTAATTTCATTGCATGTGTTTGTGTTAGAATTGGATCATTATATAAACTATATTAGATGTGTAAATGTTGTTGGTGTATTGATTTAGAGCTATTTTGTGCGAAATTAGAGAATTATGCCTTAGAAGTGAACTTAGGTGAAAATCTGTCAAAGTTTCACATAAACTAGTTTTAGTGTCAATGTAACGCCCTAAAATATTAATAACCTCACAAATTGGACATGTATATAAAATTTAATAATTAATGAATAAAAATGAAAATGATTTAATTAGGAATCCAATTATGAAGCACTTGGGAAGTAGGATTAAAGGATAATTACAGAGGAATTTAAAAAGAGAAGATAAAAGGGACTAGAACAAAATTATCCAACAAAAAAAGAAAAAAAAGACAGCAGCCCTGCAATAGCAAAATGTTGCCGTTTTGCTTGTCCCTCCACACATTGGATTTCCCTATATTTTCTTTTCTTTCCTCTCCCATTCCCGATCTCTTTCCCCTGTTTTTCAGCCTCCCCCCCATCTATTTCTCCCCTTCCTTTCCATCTCCGCCATCTCTACCCCCTCCGTTCATCGTCGCTATCATCGGCCTTCCTCTCTTATCTTTCTCTCGCGTGCAATGACTGCCCCATTTCTTCCCTTCATTTGCTGCTTTTTGCTCCGAGTTGCAGCTCCATTCCGACGTCTTCTTATGGCTGCCGACCACCGGTCATGCCACTAGCCCCCTTCTCTTCAAACGGCAGCGTCAGGGTGAGGTTTAATTTGAAATTTTTGGGAGATTTGAGAGGGTGATAGATTTGGAAACATTAGGGATTTAGGATTTAAAGTTTAATTTTCTTAGGCTAAGAGATTGGGTAAGTTAAATTCATTGTTTTAGGCCATTAATTGTTGGTTTAAATGGCATTATTTTTTAGTTTTGTTGGATTAATGATGAAATTGGTTCTTGAACTCTGTAGAAGAAGAAGGAAATTTAAAGAAGAAGGAGAAAAGGGAAGGAAGTAGAAGCTTGAGTTAATTTCAGTGAGGTTCAAGTTGGGGAATTTGAGCTATTTTGCTATGATTTAAGGTTTGCAACCACTAAATTCACCTTTTCTTATTTTATTTATTATGTTTGAGTTTTGAATTGTGGCATGATATGAAGTTTTGATAAAAATTAGTTGAGTTTTCTAAAATAAACGGACATAACTTAGCTTATTGAAGTGACTGACTTGGTAGGAATATTTTATAAATATTGAAGTGCAAAATTCATGAGTTATATATATCTGTGATAATGAAGGTTGGATTTTATTATTTGAATGGTATATCAGTTTTTAAAGTGATAGTGTATGTATTTATGTAAGTGTATAGGTATAAATATCTTCTTTGAAGATATGAATTAAATTCTGTCAGTAAGTTTGACTTAAAGTTATTAATTAATATGCAAGAATAATTAGTATAAATTAAATTAGCGATAAAGAATTAAGTGGTAAGGCCTAAACAGCATGTCAATTCATTTTAAAATGAGAAAACTTAGCAATTATACAGCAAAAGACTTTGAAATATGATAACTTCAATTTAGTTACTTAGTTTTGATAGTGTTTTCGTATGATTTTTGGGTGTTTAGTTGTGTTTATTGTCATGTTGTGATTACTTTAGGTTATTTTTGTCAATCTTACTTAAATTAGAATTTTTATGCATTTTTGTTAGCTTTTTTATTGAGTTTGAATTGTTTGCAGGTTTTTCTTAGGTACCTCACGGTCATAACCAAACTGGTTGTGACCGTGACATTCAAAAGGATCAAAAACAAAATCTGGGCATACATACCTCACGGTCACAACCAAAATAGTTGTGACCGTGACATAAATCTTCATCAGGTAGAATACAGGCAGGAAGCACCTCACGGTGGCAACCAATCTGGTTGTCACCGTGACATAAGAAATTCCTGGGCAGTAGCTGAAGTTGAGCATCTCACGGTGGCAACAAATCTGGTTGCCACCGTGACCACCCTCCTGTGCATCTAGCAGAATCGCGTCTTCGACAGCCTCACGGTGATAACCATTTGGTTACCACCGTGACCCATGATGCCTCACGGTGGCAAGCACTTCATTGCCACCGTGACCCCTCGAGATCTATAAAGTTAAATTTTATTTTTGGCTGCGGGGGAGATTATT
This sequence comes from Excoecaria cochinchinensis, assembly GCA_947683425.1. Classification (NCBI taxonomy): domain Eukaryota; kingdom Viridiplantae; phylum Streptophyta; class Magnoliopsida; order Malpighiales; family Euphorbiaceae; genus Excoecaria; species Excoecaria cochinchinensis. The sequence continues at coordinate 14,689,952 of CANTUQ010000055.1, forward strand.
TTTGGAGGAGTTTTTCAATTAGGGTTTTGAGATCTGGAATTTTTCTAAGCTTTTCTTTTGTTCTTAATTAAGGATTCAAGATTTTTCTTTAGATTTAAATTACAAGTTGAGAGAATTACATAAAAACACTTAGTTAAATTTCTTTACACAGCAATTTTATTCAAATTTTCACAGTCTTGAGCTATTTTCCATCGAAGATTCGAAGAAGAAGATCGAAGAATGTGGGATTCAATCGGGATTTCCTCCTCAATGAATTTCTGGGTTTATTCTTTCCTTTGTTCTTTTGATTTTGTAATGGATTGTGAGTAGTCTCTTAGTTGTTTGGGGGATCTTTGAATCTCCATACCCATGATGTGAATTCTGAACATCTTTTGAAATTAATTATATGAATGAATGGTTTATTTCGCTGTTTCTTATTGTTAATTTATGGGATTTATTTTCTCAAGTCAATTTCCAGTTTTGATGAATGAATTTTATTCATATATCTTTGTTGGTTGTTGAGTTTGTATGGATTGAATTCTATGAATATATATTACTCAATTTTTCTATTATGAATGCTGTATCTTGTGGACGACTCCGGATAGGGAATCTATTTATGCAGGATTTTATGATTTAAAATTAGAGGAGGGAGTGAGATAAATGAGTTTTGGGTTGTTTGGCTCCGGAATGAGAAAGCAAACTGAATTTAGGATTTTAGACCCGTACTTAGGCTAATTGTATGGCTGGCTCCGGATTGGGATGTCGTATAATTAGAGTAGCTGGCTCGGGATTGGGATGCTTGGGTTAAGAGGGTTATCCCGAATTCATTCGTTTATGTTTCTTAGATTAAATAAATTCACAATTGGGTATGGGGTGGATGAGTGAACTCGAGCAACGTTTCTTTTATATCGATTTCACTTACTTGTTAATTCCTTTGCTATTATTTCATTTTTGCCAAAAATTACTGTCAATTTCATTTATCAAATTCTATTTGCATGTTTTGGATATTTAATTATGCTATTTTTAATTAATAGTTACCTCATTCAAATCAATCAATTAGGAATTCTTTAGCATACACTTGATTTTCTTAACTTGCACACACAATCCCTTTGGTACGATAACTCGGGGTCCTAATTACCCCACTTTATTACTTGCCGATTCAGTACACTTGCTGAGATCGCGTCAAGTTTTTGGCGCCGTTGCCAAGAATTGGCGTTATTTGTGAGTTTTGATTGTTATTTCTATGTGTTTTCTTTTTCTTATTTTATTTTTGCATATTCTTTTCAGGTAATCGTGGTACATGAACAGATTGAGATAAGGGCAAGTCGTACCCTACGATCCTGAAATTGAGAGGACTTTACATAAATGTAGGAGAGATAATAGAGAGAATAATATGGAAGATCCTCCTATTGATGAACTTCCTCCCGAGAATGAACAAGTGCCGAGGGCATAGGAAGAAATACCGGGCAGGTATAGGGAAGAGGTACCTAGGCAGAGAACGATATGGGATTATGCTGTACCGAGATGGATCGAAGATCATAGGACAATTGTACTACCTAGGGGAGTACAATTTGAGCTTAAACCAGCCACCATCACCATGGTATAGAGGAATCAGTTTTCAGGTTCAGAATTGGAAGACCCTGCACAACACCTAGATATATTCTTGGAGGTTAGTGACACGGTTCAGATTCCGGGTGTCACATCTGATGCAGTGAGGCTGGAATTGTTCCCTTTCATATTGATTGGAAAAGCAAGGGAATGGCTGTAGATGTTACCAAGCCAATCAATTAGGTCATGGGATCAGTTGCAAGAGAAATTTTTGATGAGATTTTTCCCTCTTACCAAGACTTCGAAGATTCAAAACAATATTATGGGTTTTAACCAAATGAATGAGGAGCCATTTCATGAGGCTTGGGAGAGGTTTAGGAGATTATTGAGAAGCTGTCCACACCATGAGATAGCTGTTTATCATCTGATGACAATCTTCTATTCTGCAGTTACACCTCAGATAAGGTCTCTGTTGGATGCATCATCGGGAGGTTCTTTCATAAATAGGCTGCCGGAAGAAGCTTTCCATTTATTGGATGAGATGGCAACAAATGATTCTCAATGAGCTACTCCTATATCAGTTCCAAAAAAGCAAGGGATACGTAATGTGGATGAAGTGTCAATGCTAAAGGCACAAATAGAGTCAATGCAGAAGGAAATGAGTGGATTAAAAGTACAGAATGTAGCCGTTGTTTCTCAAGAGAGTGGGCTGTATGAAGGCGGGCAGTATGTTTAAGAGGGTGCAGCAATGGGAGACATAAATGCTGTGGGAGATTACCGAAGAAATGATCCCTACAGTAACACATACAATTCGGGTTGGAGGAATCACCCAAATTTCTCTTGGAAGGATGGAAATCAGAACGCATCATCTTCTCAACCACAAGTGAGAGCTCCCTTCAACCAAAACATTCATTACAACCACACAGTCATACCTACCTCAAACATCCACCCACTATCAAACACCATATCTACCAAATTACAACCAAGGGTAGGGTTTAAATCAATCACAACCTCAATCTTACCATCCACCGGGATATCAACACAGGCCAACTGTTCAAGAGAAAAAGCCAAGCCTTGAAGATATGTTAGCTAGCTTCATAAACAGTCAACAGCAGTTTGTGACTAGCCAACAACAGTTCATGGCTAACCAAGAAGCAAGATGGAAATCTCAAGAACAATGAAACCGGAATCAAGACGCTTCCATGAGGAATTTAGAAACTTAATTTGGACAGCTTGCAACTTCTATATCTTAAAGACAACCGGGGACTTTTCCTTCGAATGTGGACCGAAATCCTAAGGAAGAGGCTAAAGCAATCACATTGAGAAGTGGCAAGGAGGTAGTGCAAAGAGAGGACCATGGTAAAATTTCTTCACCATCATCAAATAAGGAGGAGCCAACACGGAAGGTAAGTATCTCTAACTCTAGGGTAGAGGTTAATGAAAATGCTCCTATAAGTGATAAGGGTAAGAGTCTAGTGAATCCTAAAGTAGAGGATCTTGATACTAATAGATTGCCATTTCCTGTTGTAGCTAGAAAAGAAAAGAAAAATGAGCAGTTGGCTAGGTTTCTAGAGATGTTTAAGAAACTGCATATTAATTTACCATTTGCTGAAGCCTTAGCTCACATGCCTAACTATGCAAAATTCATGAAAGAATTATGTTCAAATAAAAAGAAATTAGAAGGGCATGGAACTGTGCAGCTCACAGAAAATTACAGTGCTATAATAATGAACAAGATTCCTGAAAAATTGGAGGATCCAGGTAGTTTCACGTTACCCTATGAAATTGGTGAAAAGTTTTATGGAAGTGCTTTATGTGATTTAGGTGCTAGTATAAATTTGATGCCATATTCTATTTGCAGGAAACTTAATCTTGGAGAGCTCAAGGAGACGGGAATGAGACTCCAGCTTGCAGATAGGTCGGTGAGGAGACCCAAGGGGGTAATTGAGGATTTGCTAGTGAAAGTGGGGAAATTCATTTTCCCAGTGGATTTTGTGGTGATGGAGATAGAAGAAGATCATAAGGTACCACTTATTATGGGGAGGCCATTTTTGAATACTGCAAAGGCTTTGATCGATGTACACGGTCAAACGGTCACTCTAAGGTTCAATGATGAAGAGCTAGTGGTAGACATGAATAAGGCTAAAAAATATCCATCGACTGATATGGAGGAGTCTATTTATTTTATGGATACAGTGGATGAATGTGTAGAGGAAGTTCAGGAAAATGCATTGCTAGATGATCCATTGAATGTGAGTTTGATACATTCATTGGAGGATGAAGAATTGGAAGATGAGATAGGGGAGAAGTGATAGCAGCTGTGGAGAAAGAAGGTGAAAAGGAGGAATCACAGCAAGACGAGCCTAATCCAAAAAAGGGGGATTCAAATTCTGAACTTAAACCCCTTCCGTCTCATTTAAAATATGTGTTTTTAGAGATTGAGAAAAAACCAGTAATTATTTCCTCTTTGTTGACAGGTCCTGAGGAGAAAAAGCTGCTTGAGGTATTGAAAAAGCACAAGGATGCCATTGGATGGGAAACATCGGATTTAAAGGGGATTGACCCGAGCTACTGTACACACCGGATCCCGATGCAGGAAGAATGCAAGCCAGTAGCTCAGCCCCAAAGGAGACTCAACCCGGCAATGCAAGAAGTGGTAAAGAAGGAGGTACTTAAACTCTTTGATTCAGGTATAATCTATCCTATTTCTGACAGTAGATGGGTCAGTCCAGTGCAGTGTGTGCCTAAGAAGGGGGGGATGACAGTGGTTAAGAATGAGCTAAATGAATTGATTCCAACTTGTACAGTTACGGGTTGGAGATTTTGTATTGATTTTACAAGATTAAACAATGCCACAAGAAAATACCACTTCCCTTTGCCATTTATTGACCAGATGTTAGAGAGGCTAGCAGGGAATAGGTTTTACTATTTTTTAGATGGGTACTCGAGATATTTGCAAATCCCCATAGCCCCTGAAGATCAAGAGAAAATAACTTTTACCTGTCCTTATGGCACATTTGCCTATAGGAGAATGCCTTTCGAATTATGTAATGCACCGGCTATGTTTCAGCAGTGTATGATGGCTATTTTTCATGACTTCATAGAGAAATTTATGGAGGTATTCATGGACGATTTCACTGTTTATGGGGTAGATTTTGAGAGCTATTTAGAGCATCTCGATTTAGTGCTAGCGAGGTGTGAAAAGACCAACCTAGTATTGAATTGGGAAAAATGTCACTTTATGGTGAGAGAAGGTATTGTGCTTGGGCACAAAGTTTTCGAGAAAGGGATAGAGGTCGATAAGCCCAAGGTAGAAGTGATAGAAAAATTGCCACCCCCAACTAGTGTCAAAGGCATTAGGAGTTTTTTAGGACATGCAGGTGTAAGCACCGTGTCCCGGAGAGGTACGGATCAGAGGTTACCCTATGATGAAATCAGTATCCGAGCCTGTATAAATGGTTTGGATTTGGAGGTTTTAGTCCCGCGTCCCATGAGAAGCGAGTCTTTTTACCTTTCGTAGGCAGAGGGGGAGAAAACGGGGGGTTTTTTCGAGTCAAAAGGGTATATTTTTCCTCCACAAACGGCCAGCCCGTCTGTGAAGTCAGCCTGTCGCTTAGGGTCACCGACGGCTTGTGGTATTTTTCGACGCCCGTCGAAAAATCACCGCCCGTGTCAGAACGCCGCCTGATTTCCCGGAGCACGCAACCTTTCCGACGCCCGTCGGTGGATGTGGCAGGGCCGTCGGATGAATTCTTGTGTCAGAAGGATTCTTCCGACGCCCGCCTCCATACACCGATGCCCGTCGGTCGTGTCTGGCTTATAAAAGCTCCGAATTTTCACTAGAAAAGGGTTCCAAAATTTTTGAAGAGGGGAAACTCTGCCCAAATTCAAGCATATTTTCTTTCTCTTCCAGCAAACACATTTCATAAAGAAATCTATTTCAAAAAAGAATCAAATCCATCAAAAGGAACTAAAAACTAATTAGTTTTCCTTAGATTTTGATTCTAAAGACATTATTTGAAGGGTTGAGGAGGAAATAATCTGTTTTCCTTTCTTTGATCCTTCATCTTGCTTTTCGTGGAACACGCGGGGCTCTAATCAACACAAGAATCTCACCCAAAGCGAATATCTGAGGGTAAATATTCCGGATTCCTTCTCCATATCATATCATATTTATTCTTTATTTGTTGATTCTTTCAATTTTGCCATCATCCTTCTTTATTTTGACTCTCTTTATATGATTTTATGATAAAACCTCTTTTTTGACTTTAAAAGGAGTTTTCTTTTTTCTGTTTTTTCGGAGATAGTGGTGACCGACGGGTCATCTCCATCACCGACGCCCGTCGGTCACCTCACCTACAGATGCCCTCTTTTTGAGTGACAGACGGACATGTCGGTTATCTTGACTGACGCCCGTCGGTCACCTAAGAAGGGCCGTCGGTGGGTTCTGTCTCTCCCCTTTTAAATGATTTTCCATCTTTTTCAAGTCCTTTTGGCTTTCCATATATTGATTTTATGTATATTGACATCTTTTTAACTTTTTATGAGTGTATATTGATTCTCTTGGACTATCCCGAGCTTGAGCGGCTATCTACCATATTCGGAGGATTTTGTCCGGTTTAGTTTTCCTAATCCTCTTGATTATTTTCTTTATTTGTTATTCATTGATTATTGTGTGTATATGGATATACTCTTTTCATATCTTGCTAATGTATGAAAATGACTCAATGTTTTATATTCAATAAAATGAGGTTTACACAAAAGCAAGGGTCCAATACCCCATTTTTATCCAATAAAAATCATCACGAACAAAAATATCCAATTTTGATAATGGTGCATGCGAGGACCAAAGTCCTCAAAATAAACAATGCCATGATTCGTGTATGTATCGCACATTTATAAAGGGAGTTGTATTCCGCTCCTTATATTATTGTAATTTATCGTCTTTTGATATTTACTTGCTCATTTACGGCTTTCCAAATGTGAATAAATGCGCCTTTAATCAATTGCATCGTGTGGAGAGAGAGCGAATTAATGATAATTAAAATTTGATCATAAAGTAATCAAGGAAGAAATAGATGAGAAATCCCGGACCCAGCTCTGGTCTTTGGTCTCAAAGAGGCTAGAGGTTCACCCTCCAAGACACCTTTTTGTGCCACGAGACTTTAGCGCTAATCCTAGGCTCCTTAGGGCGAGAGGTTTATCTTCAAAGACCCCTCTGGTTGGCCCAAAATGGATACCAAGCGCAGTCTTAGGCTCTCCGAGGCGAGAGTAACTTTCTCAATGTTCTATTGGATGGCGACTCCATGAAACCTCCTTGTTGCCCAACATAGACGCACTTGCGATTTATCGCAAGATGTCAACGGACCCACAAAATGCACCGATCACCCTCGAGCGGGTGGTCGAACGGGCGGTCCCGCGTGCGTCACAATGGCGACTCCACTGGGGACGTTTATGGTTCGAGATTTCGATTTGAAAATACCTCGCTTAAAATTTATGATTAAAATTTAATCCATAAATTTGCTTTCTCTCAAAATTTCATTCGCATATCATTAGAGCCTTAGAATATGCTAGTTTGGTCCCTCTTTTAGCCCCGGTGCGTTCCTGAAGCACGACCTCATTTTCACTCAATTTGGGGAAGTGTTAAGGATAATCACTAGCCCAAGCCACGTACCTCAATGGTATATCAAAATGATGACCCGATCGGTCGCTACGCTCGTGATGAGCTAGACCTGTCGGCAGGGATCATGCTTGGGTAGCCTTAAAGAAACATCTCCCTTGCCCAAAGCTCATGTAATGGCCGTAGTTATTTTCCCCAGGTGAAATGAACCCTAATTCCATGCTTGCTGTATGGATCCTCATGTATTGGGTGAGTCCAGATGTCTCGCTTGGTAACCTAGCCAAAGGCTATTATGCCCCGGTAGGGCCATGTCGGAATTTATGGAATGTCCAAATACGTGACGATCATTATCCATCCGCTTGTACATTAGCATAGGAGTGTCATGCTGCCGGTTTTTCGCCGCGCACCATGCGTGTCCATCGGGTCCCTCGTTGACCCCTGGGCTAATCCCACCTAGGAAAGAGACTGCACGACCACGTGTGTGGGGGAAACAAGGGTGGAAGGACCTACCTGCTTGCTTGTGCTCTGTGAGTGTTGCATATCACGATCATGCATTATACCTGCATTTCATGCATCATGTCTAACGTCTTGTCCCTGCAGCCATCATAGATCTGCCCAGGTGGACTAGATCACCAACCGGACGACTGATCCGAGTTCCTGCTTCTGAGCTATCAGATAGAGAGGGTCTACCAGAAATCTTATCAGAAATCAGTGGTACAGTATCTCAGATGGCAAACTCGCCTAGGGGGGATGACGCCACCAGGGCCATGATCGCGGAAGAAGTGGGCCGGCGATTTGAGGAATTCGAGGGCAGAATGATGAATATGTTGACCGCCCTGGCATAGCAGAATGCTCCACAGAATCCTCCTCCTCCTCCTCCAGTGAGACAGAATGAGCCAGAGGAAGAAAGGGCTGAAAGACGAGAAGAGCCTGTTAGGCCGCTGCCAGTAGAGTTAAGGTCAGTAGCCTCGGGAGAGCAGAGAAGAAGGCCTGTGCTGAGAATTGATGATGATAGAGATATCGAAGATGATAGGATGAGCATTGCATCTGAGAGGGGGAAAGCACCTCAGGCTGATGACTTCATTTTAAAGAAGATGGAAGAGAGGTTCGAAGCTATGGCCCGTATGTTGAGCAGGGGTCAAGGGTTGAACCCAGAGGATAAGGAATTGGAGGGAGAGGATCCGATCCCTTACAACTTTAAGATGCTAGACGTGCCGAAATTTGATGGAACTTCTGACCCAACCGCTCATGTGAAACAATATTCTCTGGTCATGAAAGGGACCACGTTGTCTAAGAAGCAGAAAGTAGAATACTTTTGTCTGAGTCTGACTGCCCATGCCATCAACTGGTATCATGGCCTTGACCGTCGCACTAAAGAAGATTGGGATCTGCTCACTGAGGAGTTTTTGAGGCAATATGACTGCAACACCAGAATGGAGGTGACTTTAAAAGATCTTGAACTGCTCCAGCAGAAGGCCGGAGAATCTTTCCATGATTATCTCACCCAATGGCAGAACCGAGTAATGGAGATGCGGAGAAAGCCTGACACCCAGAACCAGATTCGTTTATTCATCAAGAACGCAAGCCCGTACTTGAAAGATGGGTTGAAGATGAAGGGGTTGAAGGACTGAGAGTCTCTCAAGGATATCGCCATCGAGGCGGAGGGAGAGTTCTTGACTCAGAAAGCTAACAATAATAATTTCGCCAAAAAGGCTAGCCCCGGCCAAGGAACTAGTAGGCCAGCGGGTCCTAGTGGTAGCACCAGAAGAATAGGTGAGGTGTCCGCTACTGAGGTAACCACCCAGAGGAAGTTTTCGAACTTGGGGAGACCATTGTCTTGGGTCTTGAGAAGGTTAATGAAGGAGGGAAATTGCAGCCCTTAGCTCCTAGACCTGCTTTGACGCAGGGGAAGCCTGGGCACAAAGACAATGAATTCTGTGCGTTTTACCGGCACTCAGGTCATATCACAGATAAGTGCAAAGCGCTGCGACACTCTATCCAAGACTTGATTGATAGCAAGCAGATTTCTGACCCTGAAAAGAGGGAAGCTGAGAAGAAGCCCGGTTACAATGCCGTACCACCACCCGTGTTTATGATCGAATCTAGCTTGCCAGAGTGGTACGTGCTACAAGATCTATATGAGAGCGAGAATTGTGCTGCTGATTGTTCTGAAGATAGAGAGGAGAGGGCAGTCGTGGCGACCCTTGATTGCTGGTCTAGCAGTGAGAGTGGCGGAAAAGCCGAGGATGTAACACCCCAAATCGGGCCTAGTCGGAATCGGCAAGCTAAGTCGGTTAAGTGAAGGGTATTTCGGTAATTTGTATGTGAGTGAATTTAATGATAAGGACTTAATTGTAAAGTGATTAATTAAATAAGTTAAGTTAAGTGAGGAAAGATTAGAGTGTGCATGTTGTGTATGGAAGTAGGGTATAAGTGGGTTTTAGGAAATGATTTGGTGTGACTCAAGTGTGGTACCTTGAAGATTTTTATTCAAGAAATGTTTGTACGTGGAGTGAGTATGGTGCAAGGAGTGACTAAGTCAAAGGTGGTTTGTATGCCCAATGGGAGCTTGCCATGTGGAGAGTTAGGTGGGAGCATTTAGTGTGATTTGGGTTTAGGAAAGAGGAAAAGCAGATTTCTTGTTCTTGTTCCCGTTGCCCTCTCTTCCTCCTCATTTTCCATTTTTCTTTTCCTCTCCTCCCCCATTCTTGCTCAATCTCTTGGTTTGAGTGAATTAGAAGTGATCTGGTGGAGCTTAAGAAGTAGGATTGAAGACGTAAGTTGGGGTTTTAGAGTTCTTATGTTTGAGTTCTTTTTCTACTTCTAGTTTTGTTTAAGTTATGGTTTGAATTAAGAATTATGGGTTTGTTTGTGCAAGTAATTGGTGATAAGAAGAAGCAAAGTAAAGGAAAAGAGAAGATTTAAAGCTTGAAGAGAGCAGCTAATTGTGCAACAAGAGGTTTGGGAGTTGATTCCTTTAATTGAGTTTTAATTTGTCTTTACCTTAAATTCTTTTTGAGTTATGAATATACATTTGTACATGATTTCCAGTAAATTGAGTGTTTTGATATGAGTATTATACATGTATTTGTTTGGGTAAATGTATTAATAATGCATGATGTGGCTTAAGTTGAAGGTGTGTGAGAATTGAAAGTGAAGTGTATGATTGGGTAAACCTGTTTCGTTTTTATCTGACCTTGGTGCAATGTTTTTGTTATAAGTAGAGTTTTAGAACTTCGAACCATGTGATTCTTGCGCCATTAGAACCATTACTTCCATATCTTTAAAAGTCTTAGAAATAGCCTTAGGCAAATTCTTTCTCTAAGACCCTGAATTTTGGATAACATAGTAGTGTTTCTTTTTGTGTCGGGTTGTTTGACCAGTATAGGTTGTGGAATTCATATCTGGAGTTATAGATGTTCAATTGACCTGAAACTTTTTTCTTTTGAAATTTAAGACGTAGGAGAACATTTGTTAAGAAGACCACTTTTCCCAAAAATGTGGTTTAGAGGTCGGTTTTCACGATTCTAGTTTGTAGTAGAAAGCAGTCTGTTATGGTAGCTGAGGCGAGCTTCTGTCGCGAGCGCGACAAGGGTCGCGACCTCGCGACAGAAAAACATATTTTGAGCCTTTTCTTCTCTATTTTTGAGTCTAGGATTGACCCGGATCAATCCCGTATCTTTCCCATCAGTTATTATGCATGTTTAGGGTAATTAATTGGCTATATAAGTAATTATCGTAGGGAAAAACTTATGAGTATGATTAAGATTGGTGATTTACCTAGTAATTAATAATAGATATAACTCCACGAAGGTTTGTTTATTGATGAGTGCTATTATGTGATGGTCTCATGAGTAACCTTAGCATGATGTACCATATGTATGAATGCATTTAATGTGGGTGTGATTGAGATGATTGACGAATAATGTTGTTTTTATAGATTGTGTATATGGATATTGTTAATGGCATGTTTTATTGAAATACTTGATATGAATGTTGGATTTATGTTGTCAATGATGTGTGACTGGCTAGAGATGAGGTAAGAGACCTTTGGATGTGTTTCGTGTGTTTGTGGGTGAGTTTGAGGAAGGAAAGATCTTGCAAAATTCTGCAGATTTTCAGAATCATGACTCTGTCGCGATCGCAACACTGCCGCGAGCGCGACTGAGACCGGTGATTTTGATGTTGTGCCGTCGCGAGCACGCGACGCTGTCGCGACCCCGCGACAGCAATAGCTTGTCTGCTCTCTGTCACGGGTGCGACAACCATCGCGATCGCGACAGAGCATATTGTTGGCCTGTGCTACCGCGAGCACGCGATTTATCGCGACCCTGCGATAGCAATGCTTGCCTCTGTCGCGATCGCGATAACATCACGAGCGCGACAGAGCCGGGCCCTTCTCTCCTTCCCGCGATCGCGAAGTCGGTCGCGCGTGCGCAGCGAAGAGACTATGGTCTCTGTCGTGAGCGCGACAGGGATCGCGAGCGCGACAGATGTGTTGTGTTGAATGAGTTTTCTTTGGTGATTCCAATGTTTAAATTCCGAACTTGTGATGCCTTTAGGTTTATTCTTTGACTATTTTATTAAGTATGTTAATATAATTAAATGTATTATGCATATCTATACTTATGATATCTCTCTAAGATTGTTATGTTATGCTTAAGAGTAAATTGTATGATACATGATTGATTTTATGACCTTATTCATATGTCTCATCTATTGCTGATTATATGCAATGATATAAATTATGTGATTTGAAATATGATTTGTATTATGCATGACCTGCGAGAGTCAGTCTAGTGGATAGTTAGGCATGCCTAATAGAGTCTATGTATGTGTAGCTGCAGCGCCCCTTTGAACGATTTGGACCCTGATCAGGTCCCCGAATGGTTCCTCGCGAACCCCTATTATGTGTATGTGTATGGATCTTATTTAAGGTCCTGTTCAATGAAATGTTGCCTTTCGACTTGTACCTGTATGGTACATTATATTATGTGTTCGATTCGTACCCGTAAGGTACCATTCAGTACTCGTTATCCACTATTGTGAGTCAGCAGGTGTATGATTTGTTATATCGTGTTTATAAGTATGCGGTTCTGATCAGTTATGATTATAGATATGTGAACTAATAAGTGCAGAATTATTGGCTCTCTGGAACACCGTGATTGGAATGCAATATCGTATTGTTGCTTATGTTAAAGATTAATGTTGCGCAACGGAAGTGTGATGGTATTGTGATTATGTATCTATGCATGATGTACTTTCAAAAGCTTGATTTCCTAACGTGTTCGGTAAATGTATGCATATGAGGACATGTACTGGTATAACGATATAAGTATTGGCATATAAGTGTATTGATAGTGACATGTAATGTATAGGTAGGTGCACACATGTGAAGTTATATGTAGTTATGCATGAATATACTTACATCTTGTATGGTGATGTTGTTTTGGTTTGTGTCGCACATATAAGTATATGCATATGATAAGAAACATTTGAATGCACAACTATTATATGTAAGCATATATATTTCTCGGTAAGAACTATGTGTGTATGAGATTTGTGTGTGTTATACCTCGACGACCATTGTGAATGGCCATCCATATTATTATGTTTGTTTTTCCCACTAAGCGTTATCGCTTAGCACGGGTTCTTTTCCCCGTGCAGGTGGCAGGTTTGCTTTTGTTCGAGTTGCGCATCTGCAGAGTTGGCCACATAGAAGCTAGAAGTTTTGTATTTTGTTCAGTTTCTGTAGCCTGGATTTTGTAATTCTATATAATATGTGTATGTAATAATATGTAAAGAGAATGATGTAATATTTCAGGCTCCTATTGTATGATTGTAAATTTGTATATGTGTATGCTTTCGTTTAAAATATGCGCGTTTATGAATATGTATGTTCAGATTTTGCTCCTTAAAAGTTTTAATTCTTCCATATTTTTATATGCTTTGTATTGCTTCTGTTCGGTAACACACCTACTCGTACGGCTTCCTACTCCCTTGCGGATGGGTTCGCCTACGTATGGGTTGGGGTGTTACAGAGGAGGAGGGAGAGATCTTTTGGGCTTAGTTAAGGGAGGATCCGAGGAGAGATTGGTCTTTTCTGATGCCGACCTACCGATCGAAGGCCGTAATCATAACAGACCCCTGTATATCAAAGAGCAGATTAACGACAAACACACTGCTTGCATTATGGTAGATGATGGGTCTTCTATCAATGTGTGCCCCCTGATAGCTCTGCAAGCTTTTGGTTTAAACGAGGATATGCTCAATGGATCAGATCTGACTATCACGGCCTATGATAATTCAAGGAGGCAAGCCTCGGGGACCTTTAAGACCTTGGTCAAGACAGGACCCATTGAAGTGGAGGTGGAATTTGTAGTGCTGCCCATCCCTGCTAACTTCTCAGCTCTGCTTGGGAGACCCTGGTTTCACAAATTAGGAGGAGTGCCATCCACGCTGCATCAGATGATAAAGTTCCCACATGAAGGGGAGGTGGTGACTATCAAGGCAGCCAGAGAGAACCAGGTCTCAGCGCTTGAAACAGCTAATCAGCCATTTAGTGGCTTCCACGTGTCCATGATAAGAGAAGAGCACAGATCAGTGGATAACCTAGCTGTGGTTAATATGTTGAAGAAGATGCATTATCTCCCTGGGGCTGGTTTGGGCAGAAACTCTCAAGGGTTGCAAACCGCGATCACCACTCGAGGTCAGAAGAACCGAAAAGGTCTGGGGTACAGAGGCGGCTTCGGCAAGAAGAAGGCGGCAGACAAGATCCCTCACATTTCAGAAAGCTTCGTGCCAGCATCCTCGGTTTGCGCATATACTGGCGAAGATGAACCGCAATGGGTGAAGGGGAGGATTGTCCCTGGGTTCGAGATCTTTAATGATGTATTTGACTGGAGTGTCGGATTTATCAAGACTGCTGAAGACTTCTGGGATGAGGAGGTCATGACTCAGGGTATCACTTGGGACAGATGCGAGCCTGAAGAGGTCTTTACCGAGAAGATGATAGTTGCCAGGCTGAAAGGGAAAGAGAAGATAGCAGAACTAGAACCGAAAGTGGGGGATTTGAAGATTTCCTCCGACGTGCCTGAGGGGCCTCTGCTAAATCAGGAAGCCAGTGAGCAAGCAGCGACAGCATCAACCTCTGGAGCGGCAAAAGAAGACTCTAGCTTAGACTGTCTTTTTATTCCAGAACTCTTTTATGATGTAAATGACAATTATAATATTATTAATAAGGCAAACAATTTCTCTTACTTGTGCAATGTTTCTAATGATTTCAACATGCATAAACATGATCATATTCCATCAATTTTTTACATTGATTCCACTGATACAATGCCTTTTAATCTTGGAACCTCGAAAAATCCGAGAGAAATTCTAATAGCATCAAAAATAACTCCTGAGGAGAGAAAAAATTTTGAGAGAATAATAAGAAAACACGAAAAAGTCTTTGCCTGGACCTATGAGGACATGCCAGGAATTGACCGAGACGTGGCAGAACATGCTATCCCAACTTACCCAGATTACAAGCCTGTGAAACAGAAGTTGAGAAGGCTCAGGCCAGAATGGGCAGACAAGGTCAAGGAGGAGATTCGACAGCAGATTGAAGCCAAGTTCCTTGTTGAAGTGCAGTATCCTACATGGTTGGCAAATGTGGTTCCTGTAGCAAAGAAGAACGGAAAGGTCAGGGTGTGTGTGGATTATCGAGATCTGAACAAGGCCTGCCCTAAAGATGATTTTCCACTACCTCATATCGATGTGTTGATAGACAGTGCCGCCAATTGTGCGATGTACAACTTTAGAGATGGTTATGTGGGCTACAACCAGATCCTGAACAAGATAGCTGACCGGGTTAAGACCGCTTTCATCACGGAGTGGGGGACCTACACCTACCGAGTCATGCCTTTCGGCCTGAAGAATGCAGGGGCCACATACCAGAGGATGGCAACCAAGATCTTAAGTGACCTGATCCACAAAGAGGTAGAAGTGTATGTCGATGACATGATGGTCAAGTCAGCCACCCGAGAGGAACACTTTGAAGCTCTAGAAAAGTTCTTCACCAGGATTGACAAGTATAATCTGCGACTTAACCCCAAGAAGTGCATTTTTGGAGTGACTTCAGGAAAACTGTTGGGACATGTCGTCAGCCAGAGGGGAATAGAAATTGACTCGGACAAGGTGAAGGCCATCAGAGAGATGCCTGTGCCGCAAAGAGAGAAAGATGTAAGGAGTTTCCTGGGCAAGCTGCAGTATGTCAGCCGATTTATTGCCAAGCTCACTTCAA
This sequence comes from Excoecaria cochinchinensis, assembly GCA_947683425.1. Taxonomy (NCBI): domain Eukaryota; kingdom Viridiplantae; phylum Streptophyta; class Magnoliopsida; order Malpighiales; family Euphorbiaceae; genus Excoecaria; species Excoecaria cochinchinensis. The sequence continues at coordinate 14,705,389 of CANTUQ010000055.1, forward strand.
TATGCGAGCCCGTTTTTAAGCTGCTTAGAAAGGATCAACCTGTGGTCTGGAATGAAGACTGCCAGAAAGCCTTTGACAGCATTAGAAAATACCTGTTGAATCCGCCGGTGCTAAGGCCGCCGCAACCGATCAAGCCGCTGATCCTGTATCTGGCAGTAGAAGGCAGTTCAGTGGGCGCTATGATGGCTCAAGAGGATGAATTTGGGGTGGAATTCGCAATTTATTACCTCAGCAAGAAGTTCCTGGCTTAGGAGATAAAATATGATGAAGTAGAGAAGATCTGCCTTGCAGTGATTTGGGCGTCAAAGAAGCTGAGACACTACTTCCACTCATATAAAGTTCAGGCAGTGGCCAAGCAGAATCCGTTAAGATATTTGCAGGAAGCACCGTCTTTGCTTGGTAAGATGGGGAGGTGGCTGCTCTTGCTACAGGAGTTTGATGTGCAATACATCACTCGCAAAACTATTAAGGGGCGAGCCGTAGCCGAATTTCTTGCTGAACATCCTATTCAAGGAGACACTCCCGAGTTTACCTTTCCTGATGAAAGCATAGTCGCGATTTCTATCCAGGGATGGTAGTTACACTTCGATGGGGCGGTAAATAACAGAGGAGCCGGAGTTGGAATCATCTTGACAACCCCAGATAATGAGAAACTTCCCCTAGCCAAGAAGCTGAGGTACAAAGCAACCAACAATGAGGCCGAATATGAAGCATGCACTTTCGGGTTGGAAGCTTTAGCGGCATTGGGGGCAAAGAATGTAGAAGTCTTCGGTGACTCATCCTTGGTAATTAACCAGATCCGAGGTGAGTGGGCTGTAAAAGAAGAACGACTGGTACCCTATGTCGAATACTTGAAAGAGGTATGTGGGCAGTTTGAGACTTGCACTTTCCACTTCGTGCCGAGAGATGAGAATCGTCTAGCTGATGCATTGGCAACCTTAGTGTCGATGTGGGATAACCCTGAGGGAGTGGCTATGAAGCCAGTATTGATTTCGAGTTCTGAGAAGCCCAGCTTCGAGATCAAGCCTGTGATGGAAGTAGAAGTGGCGGACGAGAAACCATGGTACTTCGACATCATGAATTACTTGGAATACAATAAATTTCCAGAAGAAGCTACTGAGAAGGACCAGAGGATGATCCGGAAGCTATCCACTCAGTTCATATCCTTGGAAGGGGTGTTGCACAAAAGACAGTCGGACGGGATTCAGCTCAGGTGCTTGAATGAAAAAGAAGCCCGCAAGGTGATGGAGGAAACCCATGCAGGTGTCTGCGGGGCCCACATGAACGGTTTGACCTTGGCTAAGAAGATCATGAGACAAGGCTTCTATTGGCTTACGATAGACAATGACTGCTCAAGATATGTTAAGCAATGCCAGTTGTGCCAACAGTACGCAGACTTGAGACACCTGCCAGTATCAGAGTTACATAACCTGACATCACCTTGGCCATTCGCTGCTTGGGGGATAGATATCATTGGAGAGATTCGCCCCATGGCATCTAATGGGCACCGGTACATCATAGTCGCAATTGACTATTTTACCAAATGAGTAGAGGCGGAATCCTTCAAGAAGATTGACGCAAGGGATATGGCCAAATTCATAGAGAGGAATTTGATCTGCAGATATGGCCTCCCTCATCACATAGTGTCTGACAACGGAGTGCAGTTCATGGGAAAAACCAGGAAGGTCCTCGAGAAGTATGGTGTCGAGCATCATAAATCCTCTCCTTACCGACCACAAGCGAACGGAGCGGTAGAAGTCGCGAATAAAAATATGAAGAAGATCCTGTCCAAGATGGTCCAAACCTACAAAGACTGGGCTGAAAAGTTACCCTTCGCTCTGTGGGGGTATAGGACAACGGTAAGAACGTCTACTGGCGCTACACCATTTTCTCTGGTATATGGAACGAAAGCAGTATTGCCAGTTGAGATAGAGCTCAAATCACTAAGGGTGGTCATGGAAGCCCAAATTCCGGAGGCTGAATGGGCGCGGCAGAGGCTACAGCACTTGAATTTATTGGATGAGAGTAGGCTGAAAGCTTATTATCATAACTAGATTTACCAGAAGAGATTGGCAAGAACTTTCGGGAAAAAAGTGAGAAAGCATCCGCTGAAAGAAGGGGACTTGGTGTTCAAGCAGATGAGGCCAGGCATACCAGATATTAGAGGGAAATTCAGACCCACCTGGGAGGGACCGTATATCCTTAAGAAGCTGCTGTCCAAGGGAGCTGCGATCTTGTCGGATAGTGATGGGAACGAGTTCAAAGAACCGATCAACGTCGACAGGCTCAAAAGGTTCCATGGCTAAAGACCAAAATAAAAAGAAGAGAATAAAATGCCCTGCAGGTCAAAAACCGAAAAAAGACGGCTGTGCTAAAAGTGGGCGCCTCGACAGGGTGAAAACCGAAAAAAGGCATCCTGTGCAAAAATTAGAGGCATGAGAGAAAATGTCCGATCGTGAAAACCCGAGAGGGCCGATTGGTAACAGGAGTTGATGCTGTTAAAATTTTGTTCCTTGTATTAATGGTGCGTAAGCAGCTGAGTAAATGCCAAAACTGATCATGTATGCTGAAATTATATGGAAATGTATACAATTTCGTGAAATAGAGTGAATATTATTCTTTTAATTTTTGTCATTTTCTAGTTCTGCATTAAAAAGAAATGTAGCACCAAAAGAAATACATATATAGGCTAAGCTAGGTCCTACTGCTGTTCTCGCCGACCAGAAGCTTGAGCCCTCGAGTCCTGTTATCAGATGCTGGACTAAGGATCCACTTCTTGTACTCGTTAGTCGAAGACACAGAATGATTGCCGAACCTCGGGATAACAGTCTTTACTGGTAGTTTGCCCCACAGCTCATGATACCGAGAGGCAAACGCGGCTGAGAGAGCTCCTCCCCGGAAAGATAAGGGAACCCTCACTACATCTTGGGTCATCTCGAGCTGACGTGTACATCGAGAGGTGATACAGAAGGTGGCTCGATGGAGGCCGCAGAGGGGAACACACCCCGATGGCCCATCAATGACCACATGAGACAGTGGGAGCCAGGCAGACGTAAAACTGATGTCGTCATCTGACAGCTCGCCAAATCTGGTAATGCTCTCACCAGTAGTGGCACACCCATGTAGTCGTCGGCACGAAAGAAAGTGATTCGGCGAGTACTGTGGAGTAACTCGAGGGGGTGGCTCAGACAACATCCTCAGTTTCTCTTGCAGCCAGATCTGAAAAAAAAAAAAGAAAAAGACAAAAGGAAGAAAAGCCACTGGAGTAAGTAGGGTTTACTTCAGGCAAAAATAAGGCATAGGGTTGTGTGAAAATCCGAAAGGACGCACCTCCCGCTAAGAAAAGTTAGTGTGAAAATCCATAAGGGACGCACTACCTTTAAAAAATGATGTACCTGGAGCAATAAGGGGTTGCCGGTAAAAGTTGTAGTGGATCCAGAGCTCATAGCGTCCAAGCCCAGAATGGTTTCAGCCAAAACGAGTGGTAAGGGTGATAATCCCAGATGAAAGTCGCTCAGGACTCCGAACAGGCGAGAGTCACCTGTCAAACCCCCTGGAACAACAGTGAGGAAGTTTACCATGCAAAACAAGAATGTGATGCTTACCCGGTAGGTGGGGATGTCAGTGAACTGATCCAGAGCCTCGATCGGTGGCCCCAGGGCAAAGGAAGAGCCCGGAGGAATCAGCCAGACGGCCTCAGAAGAAGGTATGCCGAGAGCCATGGCTATGTCCCGGGTTTGGAATAGGCCGCAGCGGGGGATGCAAGGCAGAGCGCTAGGAGGGAACCAGGCTCCAAGAATGGTAGCTAACTCTTCAGGCAAAGGGCACAGTTCCTGGTAGGTAAATCGGAAGACGTGAAACCAGGGGTTCCAGAAGTGGGTCGCCGCCAGAAGGAGGTTCTGATCGACTTTGACCCGGCACAGGTAGTTCAGCCCAGACAGAGAGTGAAGGGCGCCTTCTCCCCAAGTCTGTTTGTCATCTAAGATACAGTGCATCCTTTGGGCTAGAGGGGAAGACATGCTGAGAAATATGAAAGGCTCAAGATGTTGGAAAATGAAGAGACACAAGAAGAGCAAAAATTTTGTAAGAATTTATAGGGAAGTGTCACCGACGGCCTACCCATCTCTCCAGAGAGACGGCCTGCCCGTCGGTAGAGATCCACCTGGCAGACACATACATCAGCATTGCATTCATCACGCGCATTAACTCGCATTTATTGTGTGACAGATGGCCAGCCCGTCGGTCGCTCCTACAGATGCCCAGCCCGTCGGTCATGAAAATCTATATAAGAGCGAGTGACAGAAGGTGCAAACGCTGCTGTCCCTTTCATTTTTCTCTCTCAAACCGTTTTTTAGCGGTTTTTCAAGCATTTCTTCTTATTTTTTCGCGATTTCTTCATATTTTCGCATTCTCTACTCACCGGGTGCTTGGATATTTATATTTCTCCAGTTTCTACACTTCTCACGACTATAAGTAAGTAAATAACTACTTTCTTTTGAATTTTATTTAATTTATTTCTTCATTTCTTCTTCTTTTAACTTTAGAAATGTTTAGAAAGTTCTAGATGCCTTAGGAATTTAGGGAGGATGCTGCCCATTTTTCTTTGTTACTTTAATGCAATTAAACTTGAACCTTTGCATGATCACATAGAAATAGATTTTTTCTATAACTTTGGTGCTTTAGAAATAGATCTTTCTAGTGCACTATTCTGTGCATATATTGCTTGTGAGGCCGGAGGCCATTATTTTGTGTTGTTGGGGACACACTCTTGCCGGGGTGCGTCCCATTTACATGCATATATTATCGTTGAGGCCTGAGGCCTATTTTAATGCCTTTTTATGCAGGAGGTTGGGCATACCCTTGCCGGGGTGCTGCCCAAATTTTTATTATTTTATTTTGAAAATGAATATTTTTGTGTATAATGCACGCCTTGGGGCCTAGAAAGCCCATTTTTATTCGCTTCGAATTATTTCCTTGCAAATTGCATGTTATTCTTGCTTTGATATGTGCGAGGCATGTTGGGCAACTTCCTTGACGGGATGTCCGCCCTTTTCATTTATTATCAGCTCTCTATCTAGTTTTCGGGCCGCCATTGCCCTGGTGAGGCCTAAATGGGCCTTCACCTTGAAAATAAGTCTAATAATATTTGCTTTGCCAAATTTTCGCTATCTAATTTTTTTGTCTTTGCAGGATGCCTCCCACACGTAGAGCACCGCAGGCCCAGCCCGAGATCGTAGTTTCGGGTTGGATGGATGCTGAGTCGGCTCAGAGGTATAGAGCGTTGGCTCAGGTAGAGCTTCGGGCCAGCCGTTTTGTATCCCGGCCATTTCTAGAGGCCCTAGGGATGGCTCCAGAGTTTGATTTGCTCGTCGAGGGTGCTGGGTGGACAGAGTTCCTTGAGCCCTCCTTCCAGACTTTTCCAGAGGCTACTCGCCAGGTCCTAGCCACTCTCCGCTATGCCGGTTTCCAGAGTGCAGATACCGAGCCAGGGATGGTCCAGTTTTCGTTTGACGGCGACCACTACAGTATCACTAGACAGAGATTCGCTCAGGCCATGGGGCTCCCTACAGAGGAGGGGGTCAAGATCCCATGGCGAGCTGTGAGACGCGCCCATTGGGCGGCTATTGCCATACCGGGAGTGCTGTATGATCATGATACAGCGAAGAGCACCGTATTGTGTCTCAGGCACTCCGGTACTTGCACAGAGTGCTATCCAGTTCGTACCTCGGTCGAGCTGGTAATCCAGGGTCGCTTAATGCGGCCGAGATCTGCAGCCTCTGGGCTATGGTGGTAGGCCAGCGTCTCAACATTAGCCATGAGATCTTGGCCAACTTGACCAGAGTCGGCAGAGGGTTGACACCGGTGGTGATAGTGGGAGGAGTTATCACCCGGCTACTTTTGAGGTTAGGAGTCGCCCCTGACAGGTTGAGAGGACCCTTGGAGGAGGGGATCCATGTAGACGCCGCAGCGGCAGTGCAGATGGGGATAATCTCCCAGATATCAGGCCAGGCAGAGGCCTACAGGGTGCTGACCATTCACGAGACCCGGCGGATGTTCTCGCTTCCACCCTTGGGTCCAGATCCAGACCACCCGGAGCACCCAGAGGATCAGCCTCCATAGCCAGAGCCCCAGCCTCAGCTAGGGCACCAGCCTCCACACTCAGAGCCAGAGCCCCGGCCTCCTCAGCCTCAGACTGTGCCACCGCCACAGCAGCAGGAGCAGCACAGGACCCCTTCGGACTTTGACATAGAGTTCACGATGGATGATCTTTTTGCTGCCTCACCAGCATCTCGAGCACCGACTCCTGTCCCATCGCCGAGCTTCAGAGTGCATAGGACTACCCACGGGCCCCCCGAGAGATATCATCCTTATTCTAGAGGTGACCCGGGGGCATCCACCTCTACAGCACCGCCTCCAGAGCCACCACAGCAGCAGCCAGCACAGCTCGACTTCTCTCAGCTCCTCACTTCCATGTTCGCAGCCTTAGAGCGACGACAGTATGAGAGGGACAGAGCAATTCACGAGAGGTTGGACTGCCAGCAGGCTGCTATTCAGGAGCAGTCCCAGTCAGTGGAGCGGTTAGCCCGGGAGCAGGCCGGCTACATCGAGCATACTACGCGGGAGCAGGCTCGGATCATGGATGCCTTCAGGGATGAGCAGGCTCAGGTCATAGAGACCTTCAGAGGTGAGCAGTTGAGGCTAATCGAGCAGATTGCTCAGGGTCAGAGGGAGCTTAGGCAGCAGCTCGCTCATGATTTGAGGACGTCACAGGACCAGGCATCTCAGAGGGTTGATATGACCCTGCAGATGATTGACGAGTCACTTGACTCTCTGAGATCCCGCGTCCAAGCGATAGAGGGGATCCTCCCACCCTTGTCTCAGACCATGAGGGAGTTCAGGGAGCAGGCAGAACAGTGCTTAGAGAACATGAAGAGGGCCGCCAGTGAGCAGACCACTCAGTTGAGCCAGGCGTTCAAGAAGTTGGGAGGCACAGTATCAGAGACGTTGGAGTTCATCAGGACTTGCACCTAGCCTTTCTTGGATGGCCACACTCAGATCCAATTCAGGCAGACCCACGATGCCGAGGCAGGACCCTCCACAGCTCCGCCTCCACCTCCGGCACGGCCAGCTCTGCCTCCACCTCCGCCCGGGACAGTGCACATATCGGATGATGAGGACCCCGATGAGCCCTCTGACTACACACCCCTATGACATTCAGGGAGTCGTATTTTTGTACATTTATGCTTTGTATATACGTTGTACAAAATGGATATTTCTAGTGAAAAACTTTTGTTTTTAAAATTTATGCATTTATTCAGTAATTTATGATTGATTCATATAGCAGATGAATATATATCTTCACATTCACTCATATTCCAAAACAAGGAAAGTAAAAATGATAAATAACAATTCAATGAAGAAGAATATAAAATGAACATGGCATGGCAAATAAAGCTGAATCACGCCATTAATAAACAGGTTAAAAGATAACCACTCGAACATGAACTAACAAAACCTTTTTATCACACAGGTACAGAGAGTACTGCATCTCATAACAAAAGCAGTAGTTAGAGAAACACTGCTCTTCACACCGAGTTTGTAGCCAGAGAGCGCTACATCTCTTTAACCCTGCGCAAGCCGAAACGAGGCTGGCAGAAGCAGAAGCTGCAGTTAAAGAAACACTGCTCTTCACCAGATCAAGATCGTGGCCAGAGAGTGCTACATCTCACAGTTTGCGCGGCAGCTAGAGAGTGCTACGCACCTTGCAGATCGAATGGAGGTTAGCAAGGGAACTTTAGATCGAAGTTGCAGTTAAAGAAACACTGCTCTTCACTAGATCGAGATCGTGGCCAGAGAGTGCTACATCTCACAGTTCGCGCGGCAGCCAGAGAGTGCTACGCACCTTGCAGATCGAATGGGGGTTAGCAAGGGAACTTCAGATCGAAGTTGCAGTTAGAGAAACACAGCTCTTCGCTTCGAGTCCGTAGCTAGAGAATGCTGCGTCTCACAAACACCTACGAGTCGAGACGAGATCGGTAGGGGTATCTTCGCATCGCCAAACAGACCAAAACAAGGTCTTCCCGGCAAAAGGCGCGGAAGGTAAGAACCGTCGCAGGTACGCCTTCTTTCTTTCTGTCCTTTCTCTGAGTTTTGGCTTATCTAGGCGCTTGTGCACTAGTTTCCCCAAAACTGGGGCAACTGTAAGCACCGTGTCCCGGAGAGGTCCGGATCAGAGGTTACCCTATGATGAAATCAGTATCTGAGCCTGTATAAATTGTTTGGATTTGGAGGTTTTAGTCCCGCGTCCCACGAGAAGCGAGTCTTTTTAGCAGAGGGGGAGAAAATGGGGCAAGTCAAAAGGGTGTGTTTTTCCTCCACAGACGGCCAGCCCGTCTGTGAAGTCAGCCTGTCGCTTAGGGTCACCGACGGCTTGTGGTATTTTTCGACGCCCGTCAGAAAATCACCGCCCCTGTCAGAACGCCGCCTGGTTTTCCGGAGCACGCAACCTTTCCGACGCCCGTCGGTGGATGTGGCAGGGCCGTCGGACGAATCCTTCTGTCAGAAGGATTCTTCCGACGCCTGCCTCCATACACCGACGCTCATCGGTCGTGTCTGGCTTATAAAAGCTCCGAATTTTCACTAGAAAAGGGTTCAAAAATTTTTGAAGAGGGGAAACTCTGCCCAAATTCAAGCATATTTTCTCTCTCTTCCAGCAAACACATTTCATAAAGAAATCTATTTAAAAAAAGAATCAAATCCATCAAAAGGAACTAAAAACTAATTAGTTTTCCTTAGATTTTGATTCTAAAGACATTATTTGAAGGGTTGAGGAGGAAATAATCTGTTTTCCTTTCTTTGATCCTTCATCTTGCTTTTCGTGGAACACGCGGGGCTCTAATCAACACAAGAATCTCACCCAAAGCGAATATCTGAGGGTAAATATTCCGGATTCCTTCTCCATGTCATATCATATTTATTCTTTATTTGTTGATTATTTCAATTTTGCCATCATCCTTCTTTATTTTGACTCTCTTTATATGATTTTATGATAAAACCTCTTTTTTGGCTTTAAAAGGAGTTTTTTTTTTTTCTGTTTTTTCGAAGACAGTGGTGACCGACAGGTCATCTCTATCACCGACGCCAGTCGGTCACCTCACCTATAGACGCCCTCTTTTTGAGTGACAGATGGACATGTCGGTTATCTTGACTGACGCCCGTCGGTCACCTAAGAAGGGCCGTCGGTGGGTTCTGTCTCTCCCCTTTTAAATGATTTTCCATCTTTTTCAAGTCCTTTTGGCTTTCCATATATTGATTTTATGTATATTGACATCTTTTAACTTTTTATGAGTGTATATAGATTCTCTTAGACTATCCTGAGCTTGAGCGGCTATCTACCATATTCGGAGGATTTCGTCCGGTTTAGTTTTCCTAATCCTCTTGATTATTTCCTTTATTTGTTATTCATTGATTATTGTGTGTATATGGATATACTCTTTTCATATCTCGCTAATGTATGAAAATGACTCAATGTTTTATATTCAATAAAATGAGGTTTACACAAAAGCAAGGGTCCAATACCCCATTTTTATCCAATAAAAATCATCACGAACAAAAATATCCAATTTTGATAATGGTGCATGCGAGGACCAAAGTCCTCAAAATAAACAATGCCCCGATTCGTGTATGTATCGCACATTTATAAAGGGAGTTGTATTCCGCTCCTTGTATTATTGTAATTTATCGTCTTTTGATATTTACTTGCTCATTTACGACTTTCCAAATGTGAATAAATGCGCCTTTAATCAATTGCATCGTGTAGAGAGAGAGCAAATTAATGATAATAAAATTTGATTATAAAGTAATCAAGGTAGAAATAGATGAGAAATCCCGGACCCAGCTCTGGTCTTTGGGCTCAAAGAGGCTAGAGGTTCACCCTCCAAGACACCTTTTTGTGCCACGAGACTTTAGCGCTAATCCTAGGCTCCTTAGGGCGAGAGGTTTATCTTCAAAGACCCCTCTGGCTGGCCCAAAATGGATACCAAGCGCAGTCTTAGGCTCTCCGAGGCAAGAGTAACTTTTCCAATGTTCTATTGGGTGGCGACTCCATGAAACCTCCTTGTTGCCCAATATAGATGCACTTGCGATTTATCGCAAGCTGTCAACGGACCCACAAAATGCCCCGATCACCCTCGAGCGGGCAGTCGAACGGGCGGCCGCGGGGGATTCGGTGCGCGTCACAGCAGGGTTTTACCGCCTCTTTATCAAAGATTTTTTAAAAATTGCTAAACTCTTGTCCAATTTGCTCATGAAAGATGCAGCTTTTGATTTTGATAGTGAATGCATGCTAGCTTTTGAGACTTTGAAACAAAGGCTCATTTTGGCCCCAGTGATTATATCTCCGGATTGGAATTTGCCTTTTGAATTAATGTGTGATGCTAGTGATTATGCAGTTAGAGCAGTGCTTGGACAAAGGCGGGAGAAGGTATTTTGTGTAGTTTATTATGCAAGTCACACCTTGACAGGAGCACAGGTTAACTACACCACAACTGAAAAGGAGCTTCTTGCAATTGTTTATGCTTTTGAGAAGTTCAGGCCATATTTGCTGGGTGTAAAAATTATGGTGTGGTCCGACCATGCAGCTTTGAGACATCTATTTGCCAAGAAGGAATCCAAACCAAGATTGATTAGATGGGTGCTTCTCTTGCAAGAGGTTGACTTGGAAATCAAAGATAAGAAGGGGGCGGAGAATTTTGTGGCGGATCATTTGTCAAGATTAGAGAATGATCACATTGAAAAAGGGGAAATTTTAAATTTATTCCCTGATGAACATATTTGTGCTTTATTTGCAAGTGAAATTTATGTTCCTTGGTTCGCTAATGTGGCTAATTTTCTTGCAGGAGGATTTATCCCGAAGGACTTCACATGGCAGCAAAGGAAGAAGCTGAAAGCAAATGCCAAACACTACATTTGGGATGACCCTTATTTGTTTCGCCTGTGTGCTGATCAAGTGCTCAGAAGGTGTATCTCAGATGAAGAGCAGGGTGAGATCATAACGGCTTGTCATAGCGGAGAAGCTGGTGGACACCATGGGCCAAATAGAACGGTATCAAAAATTTTATCTTCTGGTTTTTATTGGCCTACTATGTTTAAGGATGTCCAGTTGTTTGTGAAAACTTGTGATAGATGCCAAACGGTAGGCAACATTTCTAGGAGAGATGAGATGCCTTTGACCAATTTTCTTGAGGTAGAACTGTTCGATTTGTGGGGGATAAACTTTATTAGGCCTTTTCCGGTTTCCTATGGGTATGAGTATATTTTAGTGGCAGTTGACTATGTGAGTAAATGGGTAGAAGCTATAGCCACTAGAACATGTGATGCCAAAGTTGTACTAGATTTTTTGAGAAAGAATATATTCTTCCGATATGGAGCGCCTAGAGCGATTATTAGTGATGGTGGTAAACATTTTGTTAATTATCAATTTAAGGCTTTATTGAAAATATTTGGAGTTAGGCATAAGGTCACCACCCCTTATCATGCTCAAGCTAATGGTCAGGTTGAAGTGTCCAACCGGGAACTTAAGGCCATCCTAGAGAAGACTGTAAATTCATCTAGGAAGGATTGGCATTTAAGGTTGGATGAAGCTTTGTGGGCTTATAGAACTGCATTCAAAACATCTATAGGATTATCCCCATTTAAGCTTGTCTATGGTAAATCATGTCATCTCCCTGTCGAACTAGAACACAAGGCTTATTGGGCAACCAAGTTTCTAAATTTTGATATTAAGAGTGCAAGTGAGAAGAGACTTCTCCAGATGAATGAACTGGAAGAGATACGCCATTGGTCATATCAACAAGCAGAGAAGTATAAGAAAAACACAAAGAAATGGCACGATAAGAAACTGGTCAGGAAAGAATTCATTCCAGGTATGAAAGTTCTTTTATATGATAGCAGACTGCAGTTATTTCCCGGAAAGCTAAAATTGCAGTGGAAGGGACCCTATGAAGTTGTGGGAGCTGACAAATTTGGAGTAGTAACATTGAAGCACCCGAAGGGTAAGAACGAGTTTAAGGTAAATGGACATCGTGTAAAGCCTTATTTTGAATCAACATATGATGGGGCTTTAGCGATCGTCAACCTTGCGGATCCTTAACGGTATTTAAAAGTCCAGCTGCGGACTTGTTAAATGCAGAACTTCTTCTCAAACTTTGTTATTTTGTGTTTGTTGATATTTCCTTTAGGTAGTTAGTCTTGTTTATTTTTGTCAAATTTGGTTGGTTTGTTGTCATAGTGAACCTATGTTTTGTTGGAGAATTTTCAAGGTTTTAGTAGCTTGAAGTTTAGAGTGATTGATGAAATTTTTGCAAGTTTGCAGGTGGTCACGGTGGTAAGGTATCTGGTTGTCACCGTGACCAGATGAGGATGGCATTCTGGATTGGTAAACCTGGTATGTTACGGTGACAATGATTTTGGTTGTCACCGTGACCAGCTGGTAAGTTACATTCTGTTTTGTTGTGTGAGCATGTCACGGTGGCAAGGAATCTGGTTGTCACCGTGACCCAAGGTGGGTTGCATTCTGTTTTCAAATTTGCTTATGTCACGGTGGCAATGAAATTCATTGTTACCGTGACATGTTGATGTTTTGATTCTATTTTAAAATTGTAGTATGTCACGGTGACAATGGATTTGGTTGTCACCGTGACCCCTACGAAAAATTATTTTAAACTCTTTATCTTAAGTGTTTTATTTTTCACCATATCACATCTCTCACTCTCAACTCGTATTATTTGCTATTTTCTGCTAGTCTTTCGCTTCCATACTCTCTTTTAGGCTATGATCTCTGAAAATCTACAACAAGTAAGTCAATTTTATTTTTCTTCTTCTGTATTCTTATTTTTGTATGTCGTTGTGTTTTTGTTACCTGTTCATGCTCCTTCTCCATTGCCATGCTCTTTAAGATTGAATTTTAAGCACATGTGGTTTTGTATTCTCATATAGCTCTAAATCTTGGTGTGGATGTTATCACTTCTTACTTTCTTTCTCAATTTGTAATTTTATTTCTGAGCGTGAATGATTAGGAAGTAGGAAGTTAGGGCTTAATTTGTGCGTGATTTGGGTTGTTAATTTCACTCAAATTCTTGGTTGAAATTGGGAATTGCTAGGCTTTAACTGCTTGTTTTTCATGTTTATGCATCTAATTTCAAATTTGGGAGTTTATTAGTGCCTACGGTTTCCAATGACAGTGAGTTGAATTGATGCCTACCAAGTATTTGATAAAATGTCTTTATGATTTTTTTTTCCAGCTTTGTGCAATTCTTAGCAATCTGGACTGCATAGTTCATTTGCCCTGATGCTTAATTTTCTTTATGTGGGCATTGAACATTTTTAACCTCTTTGTGAATTACCACTCTGTTAAAATCAAATTTTCATGTGAGGATGAGTATGCTTAGTTAGAATGGATTGATAATTGATGATGAAAGTTAGAGCCATTGTTTGTATGCACTTATAATGTTATTGAAATTGGCTGTTTGTTTACGTGCAGTGGCCCCTAAGAGAGAAAGTTCTACTCTTGCCTTGAGTTCTACAAGCCAACCATCCAGCCAACCTTCGGTGGACATTTCCAAAGTGCCGACCTGGGTTCCGAGTAATAAGAAGGTGGCGTATGCATTGTTTTTCAAATGTTCATATATTCTTACCACTTATTTGTATTTTGATTTGCTTGGTAAGCTGGGAATAAGGACTGAAATCCAATGACTGATGGCAAACATTGGCTATGAGAGGTTGTTCACATACAATGAGAAGGTTTATCCAGGCTTAACCAGAGATTTTGTGGCGACTGTGACTTGTCGAATCAGCCACAACCCATCTAGAGATCCTGGAACAGTCTCATTTTTTCTGGAGGGCACGGAATATGAGATTACTTTTGTGAGATTCGCAGAGCTGCTCGCCTTCCCTCCCCTTGCATCGGATTGCTTTGATGACTATGACAAAGATAATGCTTTGGCGACAATTAGAGATACGGTGACAGCCACGACGTATGTGTCGGGCAAGACGAAGGTGCACCATCTCGATAGCTATGCCCTGCGGATCATTCATCATTTTTTCTCATTATCTTTTTTGAGTCATATGGACTCAGCTGGGCAGGTAAACCTACCGGAGGCATTATTTTTAGCATGTATGGTAAGGGGAGTGAGGATTAATAGGGCTCCTCATTTGTGGCATAAACTGGAGGAAATGCAATGGAACCCAAAGAAGGTTAAGAAGATTGCACTGGGTGGTTTGGTGACGGTAATTGCTAAGGGTGTACATCACCCATTGAGGAAAACCAAACCACTATCCTCCATTGCAATTATTGATAAGAAGATGCTGAAGAATATGAAGGTCGTAGTGGATGACGAGATAGCTGCAAATGGGTATCGACTGACTACTCGAGAGGAATATTTGCAGTGGGTGGAGAGTGGCTTGGGAGGCTTACCACGTGAGCAAGATGACGATCCTGAAGCACCAGCCCCTCTAGCACTAGAGCCCAAACATTTATCCTCTCAGCAGTACGATGCACTGATAGAGCGCATAGAGTCCATCTCCGCAACGCTGCAATCACAAATGGATCAAGTGCTGCTGGGACTTACTTCATTGACTGCGCGCTTTGATGCGCAATTTCCTCCATCGCCACCTCCAGAGAGTTGAACAGGGAGACATACTATCCTATGTTTTTATTTTAATTTTGTTTTGTAATTATTTGACTTGCCGAGGACAGCAAGGTATTAAGTGTGGGGTAGGAGGAGTAACTCCAACATCTTAATATGTAACTATCAGCTATTGTTTTTTTTTTTATTTTAATTTATTTGCATGTTTTATGTTTTATTTATTTTTATTCGCGTATTTTATTTTGTTTAAGTTGTTTGAGTATTTAACTGTTGTTATTTGAATTTTCCTATTTTAGCTTAGTTTGCCTCTAGATATTTCTAATGTGAATGGTTTGAACTTTAAGTTGTGAATGGATTATCTTAAAAAATGATTTTAGCAAGAGAGTAGTTGTATGTTTTAGCGGCAATATAATCTCAATTAGTCATATATTTTGTGAATTCCTATCTTTTGTGCACTATAGGTTTGATTGCGAAAAACTTGAAAAAAAACAAATAGTGTGTGAAAGCTTTTGAGTAAAGAAATTTTAGGATAGTTAGAACCTTCCTCATCACCTTTCGAAACGATATAACAACTCAAGCAAGTTTAGGACATGACCTAGGCAAATTTTTTCTTTGGTAACCACTTTAAATGACTTTTGATCTACCTATTTGTGAAATTTTCCATTGTTAGCCCCGTTGAGCCAATTTGGTATGCTAAAAGCGTACTATGCAATTTTTTTTTTTTACACTCTTATTTTACCATTTAACCTAAATGCTTTTGCCTATCCTTTCTAAGAATTGGCCACTCTAGGATTGGATTGGGATAACTTTGAAAGTTGAATAAGGGTATTTACTGTGAAAATAGTGTGGGTGTGACGCGCGCCGGAACCCAGCAAGGGCCCTCAAGGTGAATCCGCTTTAGGATTCGAGGGACTAGGTTCGCGTCTTTTAATCATGGGCGCCATGAGACATCATCGGTGTATCCCTCCTAATAGAACATTGGAAAGAACCACCTAGCCTAATGGCACCTATAGGCACCTTTGAGGTGTTTATGGAGTCGCCACCCAATTTACAAGAAATTGGGAAAGGTCTCTCACCTCTATTGGTCAAGACTAGAGATATAGTGTTCGGAACTTCACTCTTATTTATACTTTGGTTAATTATAAGTGAGCTTTTAACTTCTTAAAATTGTATCTCTCACCTCATGCGATTAATGCGTTAAAAATAAAAGCGCATCTCAAGCATCCAAAAGCGGTAAAAGGAAAGCAATAAATAAAGTGATAAATAAAGCGATAAAAGAAAGCGATAAACACGCAAGCACACACTTACAAGAGAAATGGGGGCTGGATACAACCCCAATAAAAGGAGATTGAAGATGTGAATGGGGACGGAATACAATCCCCCAAAAATAAATAAAGTTGCCCCAAGATTAATTACAAGGGCCCAAAAGGAAATGAACATAAATTTAAAACGCTCACATAAGATTAGAATAAAATGACATACATAAATCGGGGGATTATTTTAGGAACGTTGGTTCCTTCGTGCCTATTTAAAGGTTTGGGAACATTGGTTCCTTTGCGTTTATTTAAAGAGGGTTCGAAGAGTCGTTTTGGTTGTTTGATGAAAACGGGGTTGAGTGATCCCATTTTTGGAGAAAATTGACTCTTCGTTTTAATTGTGATATTTTTATTGTTGGGCTAAAACAAGGGACATTGGTCCCAATTTTATTAGTAAAAAAAACCAATTTAGTTATAGAAATATTTTTGTGACTTTTTATCCCACGCGTGTATAAATAAAATAAATATTTAGAAATAAACACAAACACATAAAGAGAGGGTTGAAAGGATCTCACCAAACCGGCGTGTTTGTCTACGTGTCATCCGGGGAGTAACGGGGACGCTTACATTACCCGACTCAAGTTAAATCTCAGACAAAAATAATATCAAAATATTAGTAAATATTCCAAGTAAATTAATCAAACAAATGCAAAATATAATAATAACAACAATGATAGCAATGCAATAAAACAAATCAAATCATTAACATGAATAACAACACAACAATAAATAAGATAAATAATAATAATAATAATAATAATAATAATAATAATAATAATAATAATAATAATAATAATAATAATGATGATGATGATGGTGAGGATGGTGGCAGAATGGTAATAATAAATATGAACCCAAATATAATAATAATAATAATAATAATAATAATAATAATAATAATAATAATAATAATAATAATAATAATAATAATAATAGGAACAGAGACACTGGCGGCAAACAAACCAAAATAAAAACCACACAAAATCAAGTTAATAGCTAAAGAGTGCTAATAGTAGCCAATAATGTCAAAATTACTAGGAAAGGAGCATGGCAAATATAGTAACAATGACAAAATTAATTAACCGTAAATAAACTATAAATAGAGGAGAAATAAGGTGATTCCAAAGTGTTTACCCTCAGAATTTTATAGATTGGAGAAACGGTGTCTTGATTTGTTTTCCTTGTCGAATTTGTGGTGATAAATATTTGAAGAAAATATAGAAATTGATATTTTAAAATAAATTAAGAGAATATTTTGATAAAAATATTTTTGGTGGATGATTGAGCAAAGGAAATTAATTTTTCAAACTCAAATCACCCAAGAAATGGATTATATTTTTTTTTTGAAGCAAAATAAATAAATTAAAGTTTGAGAAAAAGAAACAAAAACTTAAGAATATTTTGATGAATTCTTGAAGAAGAAGACCAGTCTTTTGCTGGAGAGAAGAGAAGCTAGAGAGAAAAATTAAAATTCTTTTTTTGAATCAAGATTGCCGTCCCTCAAAAATGAAGAAGGAATCCCTATTTTATTTGTTAGATTGTCCCAAAATGGAGGAAGATAAAAGAGCTTTTTAATTTTGTTTATCAAAATAGCATAAAACTGTGAAAGAAGCGGAAAAATGGACTGAAAAACCATCAGAAAATACAGAAAAACAGCGAAAACGACGGGGCAAAAATCGGAATTGGCCGCGTGAAGGGGGAGGAACGCGCGCGCTAGTGAGCAAACTGCGCACGCATTACCTCGGCAGCGTGATGGCCACTTTGGCCATTTAGCAAAAGTGGCTGCGTGATGGCCACTTTGCCGTCACACGGCCACTAAATGGCCATGGAAATAAAGTGGCCATTATGGCCTCTTATTCTACGTTTTCAACTTCTTTTTTTTTTTTTACACAAAAACCTTAAATCAATTTTTTTTTAAATTAATCAACTAATTTGATTCCTATTTTTCAATCAAATAAAATCAATTAATTTAATTTAATTCAATTAAATTAATTAACTAATCTAATTTCCTTTTTTTTTTCCAATTAAATCAATTAATTAATTTAATTCAATTAAATTAATAAACTAATTTAATTTCCCTTTTTTTTAAATATAAAAAATAACACTTTTAAAAATTAATTTAATTAATTATTATTTTTTTTATAACATATTTTTATATATATTTATTTGTTTAATTTTTTATTTAAAAGTAACAAGGGTTTCGACAAGAGAAACATTATTTTTGACATCTTTACTTACAAGTATCGCTTTCATCATGGCGTAATTCTGATCTTGGACTGCCTCAGGACCCGGTGTCTACAGTTGCCCCCAATTTTGGGGAACTTAGAACTTAGGTGCCTAAATGAGCCAAAATTCAGAAAAGAAAGGAAAGAAACGCTTACCTGAGGCGGTTGTTTTCCCGGATCGCTAGTGAAATCATCTCCTTAGGTCGTCATATAGACTGAGGAACGATTTTCATCCTTCTGAGTGATGCGTCGAGTCTGCTCCAGACTTACGAAATGTGAGAGTTGCTCTTTTGAGCTGCACCGAGTCTGCTCTAGACTTACAAAGTGCGGGGTTGCTCTTCTAAACTGGTGGTGGTGTACCGAGCCTGCTCCAGACTTACAAAACACGAGATATATCCTCCGTAGAGGACTGCACCGAGCCGCTGACAAGGCTACAAAAAGTGCAGGAGATATCCTGCACAGAGGACTGCACCGAGCCGCTGACAAGGCTACAAAAAGTGCAGGAGATATCCTCCGCAAAGGACTGCGCCGAGCCACTGACAAGACGACAAAAAGCATAGGAGATATCCTCCGCAGAGGACTGTACCGAGCCGCTGACAAGACTACAAAAAGCGCAGAGGGCTACACCAAGCCGTTGATAAGGCTACAAAAAGCGCAAGAGATATGCTCCGCAAAGGGATGCACCGAGCCGCTGACAAGGCTACAAAAAGTGCAAGCCATTGACAAGACTACAAAAGTGCAAGAGATATCCTCCGCAAAGGACTGCATCGAGCCGCTGACAAGGCTACAAAAAGTGCAAGAGATATCCTCCGCAGAGGACTACACCGAGCCGCTGACAAGGCTACAAAAAGTGCAGGATGTCCTTCCGGACTGCTCTTCTAAGCTGGGTGCTCAGGTAGATATTTTCTGCAAAATTATATGCACAAAAGTATACACAAGAAGTTGTATGCATGATGTGAGATGCGTGTATATGCAGCAATGCAGGATAAGAATTCATTTGAGTGGATTTGGAGGCGACAGCCGGTTTGGTCGTAATTTGCCGCATGATCGGTGCCCCCTAAAATTTCTTTTGAATTTCATGCCTTCGGGGATTACGAGGTTCTCCTCTGATACCTGTAGTCATTATTTTAAAGGTAGTGCGTCCCTCATGGATTTTCACACTAGCTTTTCTTAGCGGAAAATGCGTCCTTGCTGGATTTTCACATAACCCTGTGCCTTATTTTTTGCCTGGAATGGACCCAACCCAATCCACCGACTTTTATTCATTTTATTTTTTTTATAGGACAGACCGCCTGTTCCCAGGTTTTCACCCTGCCCTTTGGCCTAACTTTTGCTTAGAGCGCCAGTCACGGTTTTCATCTCTAACGGCCTCTTTTTTTTTTTTTTTTGGAGAAGTTGGAGTTGTTGCAAAAGATCTTTCGGGTATGATTGACATGTGCTTATGTCTCAAATTATGATTGTATGAATTTGGTTCTTTATCGGAGAGGTGTCGTAGGATTGGCTTTACAGTGGGTAGCGAGATGAGTTGACTCAAGCGCCTGAGTGGCGAGAGTGGCAGAGGATAGTTGTTGTAAAAGGTCTTTCAGGTATAATCGGTGTGTATTTGCGTCTTAGATCATGATTGTCTGAGCTTGGTTTCTATCATGAGAGTGCTATAGAATTGGCTTCACAGTTGATAGCAGAAGTAATTGACTGAAGTGCCTGAGTGGCGAGAGTGGCAGAGGATGGATAGTACAAATGTGTTGATTTTATGCTGGAACCAGACAACTTTGAGTGTGCAAAATGAACTATCATGATTATAGACTACACCCTTGCCTCCATAAGTGCATGTAAGAGGAGGGTACTTAGCCCTGCAGTAGATAATAGGATCCCTTGGCTTAGGCACTTGGTTGGTGAGAGTAGGAGTAGAGTAACCATTTAGATTTTACTTTTTATAAAAGAACTAGGAAATGATGAGTTGAACTGCTTTTGCTTTATGTATTTGCAAAGACTGTGTGCATTTCAGCATGATTTCTCCATACATGATCACCGTTTAATATGGATTCAGAATGCAAAATTACATCTAATCTCGGAGTGGATCTTGTAAGCATCAGACTGCTGTTTCCAATCAGCCCTCGTGAGTTTTCTTGATTGAATATTTTCTCTCTTTTTTTAAAATTTTTTTAGCCTCTGCCATGGACCCTCCTTCATTTCGTCGGTGTTGATTGAATTCGCTTCGCTTGCTGTCTATCGAGATGTTGCTTCCTTGGATAACAACTTCTCAAGAATGAATGGGTCTTCATATGTTGGTCTGTATTCATCTCGTCCATCTGGAACACGCGGAGCTATTTGTCCAGAAACTGAATCTTATTCTTCTAGCGAGTGCTTTCTGACTTTCTTCCCAAATGATCGGATAAGGTGTTTTTCGATAGATCTGATAGCAATAGCAATCTCGAAACCCTTTTTCGTTTGACATGATTAGTTGCTGTAGCTGTCGCTTCCATGACTGCCCTTTAAGGATTTGACGTGCTTCGACGGGCAGTAATGTTTTCGCCTCACGCATCAAGGTATAAAGCGTGACTCTTGTAAAGATTCTAATTGCAGACCCCAAAATGGGTCTACTCCATGACCTTCTTGGTCCTCCTTTTGTTTGTATGTCATCAGCTCATCTCTCATACAGCACATCCTTTATACTTACGAACTAGGCGGATGGCTTATGGATTAGTCTTCAGGTCTTTTCAATGGCAGGCATGAGTAGTAACAATACAAGAATATCCCTCGCACTGCGCATCCTCTATATTGATGAACTGATTGGGTGGCTTATGGTTCAGTCTTTAGGTCCTTTTCAATGGCTAAGAAGAACGGCAAAATGCAGATACGTGTAGACTAACGGGACTTAAACAAAGCTTGCCCCCAAATAGCATTCCCTTGCCCCCTGATCAATTCTCTCTTTTCTTCTCTCTCTATTTTTTTTATAACCTATTTTTTTTTCAATTTTCTTTTAGCAAGCTTCGTTCGAATCATGAAATTTACACATACGCACACTTTTCTTTTTAACCATTGGGACCATCGTTGTTCAATCTAGTTTGGTGTTGTATTTCAGTAAGGACTTTAGTTCTGGTTCTGCTTGCGGGTTCCCCTTTCAACCATTTTTGTCTATTTCAGCTTGAGTCTTTTGAGCTTCTGTGTCTCCTATCGATGATTAGGATATGTTTGGCATAGCATGCTCGGCGGCTTCATAATCGTCTTCTGGCATATCTTCGTAGGTCCAGGCAAAGACTTTTCATTTCATTTATTTTTTGTATTCTCTCCAATTTTATCTCACTTCAGGAATCATAACAGATGCTCTCACGATTTCCTTCGAGTTCTCCCAAAGTTTCGAGATTAATTGAAATGGCCTCATTTGAATCATTATTAAATATGAATGTGTCATGATCATGCATAATGAAATCACAAGAAACTATCCCCCAAACAAACGAAAACCATTCATTTTATTTAATAAAAACTAGGATTAAAAAAGTCATTGTCAAATAGTTCAAAATAAAAAGAGAACATCTAAATAGCTATTTTCTTTCTGCTCCCACCGACATTGATGTTGTGGTCAATGGTTCACTGTCTTCCTTGGGAATCATCTTCTTAGGCTCTTAATTTATCTTATTCTTCATCTTTCGCCTTTCTGGGTCGGAGATCTGTTTGGAATCGATCAAATCTTTGATAGCATGCCTCAAGGTCTTGCAATCGTCTGTGGTATGACCGGTGTGCTGATGGAAGGCACAATACTGATCTGCCTTGTGGTTGGACCGTCCCTGGCTTCTGGAGGGTTTAGTAGGTAGTGGTTGTAATTACCTTCCTTCATCAACCTCTTAAGATAAGGATCTGCCCAAATTAGAAAAATGCCTTTGATTCATTTTCATGGCTGGCGCTTCTGTCATCTTAACATTCCCTTGTCCAACTGTTGAATTAAGTGGCTCTTTACCTCTGGACTCGGAAGGGAATGGAAGCACTGCAGTTGTCATTGTACGAGTCCTCCAGTCAGTGGTCGGCTCAACTCAGTTAGGAGCAATCGCCATAAGCTAGGCTTGAAAAATAAGTGCCATGGCATCCATTCTCTCTTTAAATACGGATAATAACTTCTTTTCAAGTTCTTCGAATCTCCCATCTATTTCCCAGGCAATTAGGGCTCGGGTCTCTTCAGTCAGTTGCGAAGGATTGGTCACTTTCAATACTTGATCAGACCCTTATTGTTTTCTTTCCTCCTCTTCCTCCCCACTCTTGTTAGTGGATCGATGATCTATCACCGCTACATAAATCCCTCCTCCATTTGTCTCAGGGCTAGTGATAGCAATATAGTCATTACCGTATAAGTTCTGCAAGACATACCATTCAGGCAGACTTAACCCAATCATTAAGACAGGTGGTGGCACAGCATTATAGTCAGATTTCTTCTTGCTCTCTCTCCGTTCGGGATCAGTGATCTGCTTACTATCGATCAGATCCTGAATCTGGTGCCTCAGCCTCACACAATTATCTGTCAAATGCCCAGTATGTTGGTGAAAAGCACAATATTCATTCTCTTTATGCCCCAGCTGTCCTTGGCTTCTTGCTGGCCTAGGTGGTAGGGGTTGTAGCTTCTTCTCTTTCATTAATATTTTTAATACCCATGATAAAGGCCGACCAAAATTTGAAAAGTGTCTCTGACTCACACCTGTTGCCGATACTTCAGCCGTCCTCCCACTTCCATTACCACTGCTGGAACTTGCCGACTTATTTGCCCCCTGATTAGCATAACCCCTCTTGGCATAAGCTTCACTGGTCGCTTTTCTCGCTAGGTACTCTCCCTCAGCCTCTATAGCGATGTCTTTTAAAGACTCCCAGTCTCTCAGTCCCCTCATTTTCAGCCCATCTCTCAAATAAGGGCTAGCATTCTGAATGAATAGTCAAATCTGGTCCGGGGAGTCAGGCTTGCATTTCATTTCCATGACTCGATTCCTCCATCGGGTGAGGTATTCATGAAAAGACTCTCCCGCTTTTTGCTGCAACAGTTCCAAATCTTTTAGAGTTACCTCTATTCTTGTACTGCAATCGTACTGCTTGAGAAATTCTTCCGTCAATAACTCCCAGTCCTGTTTTGTCCTTCGATCCAACCCGTGATACCAATCCACTGTCGGGCCAGTTAAACTTAAATAAAAATACTCAACCTTCTGCCTCTTTGTCAAGGTGGTGCCCTTATCACTAGTGAGTACTGCTTTATATGCGCAGTGGGATCGGAGGTGCCGTCGAACTTGGGAATGTCCGGCATTTTGAAATTCTGAGGAACTAAATCATCACTGTCTAGCTCTCTATCTTTGGGGTTCATTCCTCCCCCTACCTTCAATATCTTCGATATGGCTTCAAATCTTTCTTCCATTTTCCTCCACATTGCATCCTCTAGCTTGGGCGACTTCCCTTTCATTATCATCAGCTCCTTTGGCTACTCCCATATATCAACTTCAGACTTGGGGTCTTCCTTATGCTCGACAGGTGCTGGTGCCCTTGGCTCAACTGTAGGCGGATCAGCTACCACTGGGGGATCCTCTCTAATAGCCCCTTGTTCATTTTGCCCCCTAATCGGAGCAGCAGTCTATTGCCTAGCAGGTGGGGCTAGGGTAGTAGCGAGGTTACCCAATATTGCCATCATTCTAGCCTCAAACTCTTCCAACCTTCTCCCCACTTCTTCGGCGATCATTGCCCTAGTTGCATCTGAACCACTTGATGGATCCGGCATTCTTGTCTCTACTGATTAGTCTGAACTCTGATCTGACACTAGCTCTGGGGAAATCTTTCTCAATCGACCGTCAGGACCTCTAAACCACCTGGATGAATTTATGATGGCTGCAAAGCACACTTTTGTTAGGATGATGCATGATTGAAATGCAATGCATGATCGTGCTGGTGCAGCATAGACAAACACACGTAAACAAATAGACCCTTTTGACCTTATTTCTTCCACACACGGGGTAATGTGGTCTCTTTCCTAGGTGGGCTTTATCTAAGGGTTAATAGGGAACCCATCGGACACGTATGGTGCATAGTGGAAAACCGGCAGCATAACAGTCCTAATCTAATGCGCATTCATATGGGTTTTGGCCATTATGTATTTGGACAATTCAATCAAGTTAAGGTGAGCTTGTCGGGGCATGGAAGCCTTTGATAAAGAACCACTTAATTTGGTTGATTTTGCTTAATACGTGATGGCCCACATCACAAGCATTGTATTAAGGAGCATACCACCTAGTGAAAGTTTCTATTTGCCATTACATGAGCTTTGGTCGAGGTAGTATTACTTTAGGTCTACCCAAGCATGGTCCCTGCCAACGGGTCTAGCTCATCACAAGCGTAGTGACCGATCGGGTCTCCATTTAATATACCAAAAGGTATAAGGTTTGGGCTGGTGATTATCCTTAACACTTTCCTATAATGAGTGAAAGTAGGGTCGTGCTTCGGGAACACACCGAGGTAAAGAGGGACCAACTATCGTAAGTTTAAGGCTCTAAAATGTAATGCAAATTTTTAACAAGAGATAGAATTTTAAGTTTTAAAAACTCAATTATATTTTTAACCAAAGCACTTTCGAAGTGAAGTCTCAAACAAGTCCCCAGTGCCGGAACCCAGCAAGGGCCCTCAAGGTGAATCCGCTTTAGGATTCTAGAGACTACGTTCGCGTCTTTTGATCATGGGCGCCATGAGACATCATCGGTGTATCCCTCCTAATAGAACATTGGAAAGAACCACCTAGCCTAATGGCACCTATAGGCACCTTTGAGGTGTTTATGGAGTCGCCACCCAATTTACAAGAAATTGGGAACGGTCTCTCACCTCTATTGGTCAAGACCAGAGATATGGTATTCGGAACTTCACTCTTATTTATGCTTTGGTTAATTATAAGTGAGCTTTTAACTTCTTAAAATTGTATCTCTCACCTTACGCGATTAATACATTAAAAATAAAAGCACATCTCAAGCATCCAAAAGCGGTAAAAGGAAAGCAATAAATAAAGTGATAAATAAAGCGATAAAAGAAAGCGATAAACACGCAAGCATACAATTACAAGAGAAATGGGGGTTGGTTACAACCCTAATAAAAGGAGATTGAAGATGTGAATGGGGACGGAATACAATCCCCCAAATATAAATAAAGTTGCCCTAAGATTAATTACAAGGGCCCAAAAGGAAATGAACATAAATTTAAAACACTCACACAAGATTAGAATAAAAGGACATACATAAATCGGGGGATTATTTTAGGAACGTTGGTTCCTTCGTGCCTATTTGAAGGTTTGGGAACATTGGTTCCTTTGCGTTTATTTAAAGAGGGTTCGAAGAGTCGTTTTGGTTGTTTGATGAAAGCGGGGATGAGTGATCCCATTTTTGGAGAAAATTGATTCTTCGTTTTAATTGTGATGTTTTTATTGTTGG
Source organism: Excoecaria cochinchinensis (assembly GCA_947683425.1). Taxonomy (NCBI): domain Eukaryota; kingdom Viridiplantae; phylum Streptophyta; class Magnoliopsida; order Malpighiales; family Euphorbiaceae; genus Excoecaria; species Excoecaria cochinchinensis. Next base: position 14,731,008 of record CANTUQ010000055.1, read on the forward strand.
GCTAAAATAAGGGACATTGGTCCCAATTTTATTAGTAAAAAAAACCAATTTAGTTATAGAAATATTTTTGTGACTCTTTATCCCACGCGTGTATAAATAAAATAAATATTTACAAATAAACACAAACACATAAAGAGAGGGTTGAAAGGATCTCATCAAACCGGCGTGTTTGTCTACGTGTCACGACCCATCCGAGGAGTCACAGGGACGCTTACATTACCCGACTCAAGTTAAATCTCAAACAAAAATAATATCAAAATATCAGTAAATATTCCAAGTAAATTAATCAAACAAATGCAAAATATAATAATAACAACAATGATAGCAATGCAATAAAACAAATCAAATCATTAACAGGAATAACAATACAACAATAAATAAGATAAATAATGGCAATAATAATAATAATAATAATAATAATAATAATAATAATAATAATAATAATAATAATAATAATAATAATAATAATGATGGTGAGGATGGTGGTGGAATGGTAATAATAAATATGAACCCAATAATAATAATAATAATAATAATAATAATAATAATAATAATAATAATAATAATAATAATAATAATAATAATAATAATAATAATAATAATAATAGTAATGTTAACAGAATGTTAATAGCAACCAATATAATAATAATAAAAATAATAATAATAATAATAATAGGAACAGAGACACTGGCGGCAAACAAACCAAAATAAAAACCACAGAAAATCAAGTTAATAGCTAAAGAGTGCTAACAGTAGCCAATAATGTCAAAATTACTAGGAAAGGAGCATGACAAATATAGTAACAATGACAAAATTAATTAACCGTAAATAAACTATAAATAGAGGAGAAATAAGATGGTTCCAAAGTGTTTACCCTTAGAATTTTATAGATCGGAGAAACGGTGTCTTGATTTGTTTTACTTTTCGAATTTGTGGTGATGAATATTTGAAAAAAATGTAGAAATTGATATTTTAAAATAAATTCAGAGAATATTTTTATAAAAATATTTTTGGTGGATGATTGAGTAAAGAAAATTAATTTTACAAGCTCAAATCACCCAAGAAATGGATTATATTTTTTTTTGAAGCAAAATAAATAAATTAAAGTTTGAGAAAAAGAAACAAAAACTTAAGAATATTTTGAAGAATTCTTGAAGAAGAAGACCAGTCTTTTGCTGGAGAGAAGAGAAGTGAGAGAGAAAAATTAAAATTCTTTTTTTGAATCAAAATTGCCGTCCCTCAAAAATGAAGAAGGAATCCCTATTTGATTTGTTAGATTGTCCCAAAATGGAGGAAGATAAAAGAGCTTTTTAATTTTGTAATTCAAAATAGCAAAAAACTGTGAAATAAACGGAAAAAAACGGACTGAAAAACCATTAGAAAATGCAGAAAAATAGCGAAAAACGACGGGGCGAAGACCGGAATTGGCCGCGTGAAGGGGGAGGAACGCGCGCGCTAGGGAGCAAACTGCGCGCACGTTACCTTGGCAGCGTGATGGCCACTTTGGCCATTTAGCAAAAGTGGCCACGTGATGGCCACTTTGGTCATTTAGCAAAATTGGCCGTGTGATGGCCACTTTGCCATCACGCGGCCACTAAATGGCCATGGAAATAAAGTGGCCATTATGGCCACTTATTCTACGTTTTCACTTTCTTTTTTTTTTTTCTTTTTTTACACAAAAACCTTAAATCCATTTTTTTTAAATTAATCAACTAATTTAATTCCTATTTTTCAATTAAATCAATTAATTAATTTAATTCAATTAAATTAATTAACTAATCCAATTCCCCTTTTTTTCTATTAAATCAATTAATTAATTTAATTCAATTAAATTAATGAACTAATTTAATTTCCCTTTTTTTTAAATATAAAAAATAACACTTTTAAAAATTAATTTAATTAATTATTATTTTTTTATAACATATTTTTATATATATTTATTTGTTTATTTTTTTATTTAAAAGTAACGAGGGTCTCGATAAGAGAAACATCATTTTTGACACCTTTACTAGCAAGTATCGCTTTCATCATAGGATAATTCTGATCTTGGACCGCCTTAGGACCTGATGTCTACAGTGGGTGAGAGAAAAAATTGTGAAACTTTAGGGTGCTATCTAGTATTGTGTTAAATCTTCCCTTTATGAAGTTCAATTTGTTAGAAAATGAGAAATGGGGGTATTTCACCTTATTCGTCAGAGAAACAATTTAGGTTAGCTAGATTATCTCAATAAAAAAAAAATTTATTTGATGAGAATTTTAATCATTGATTTCGTGTTAGTCAGTTGTAGAAAAATTCAAGTGTGGGGTACCCTTTATTAGAAGAAGTTGTGTTCACATTCATAGATGATATGGTTTGAGGAAAAAAATTTCATTAGGGAATTTTGTCTCCTCGTTCTCTTATGGTTTAATGTTTCTCATTTTGGGAAGTTTAGAAGAGTTTTAACAACTGTGTGTGAATTGAGAGTAGGTCATGAAAATTTTTTTGTTCAGATTGGGTAGTGGTAATTGTAGGTAGAGTGGCTGACTCTTTGTTCGATTTTCTTAACTTTTCTTGTTAGCCAATTCCCTAACCTAACATTTCAGCCTTGGAATAAGTCCTAGTGATCCTGTTCTTGACTTAAGTTGTTTAGTGGAGATGACCCTTGTGGTTCCGGTGCTAAAGGAGAGGCTTATAGTTATCCTGAGTTTCAAGTGCGAAACCAGTTTGCAAATTATTTGCTAATTCATTTTCTTTGCTAAATTGCTGAAATGCGCTGGTTGTTTTATTTTTGAAAAAATGGAAAATTGTTTTAGCCTAGCACACACATATGGAATTACTTGATATAAATTGATTTGAGGATTTGTGGTTAAAACTCTTCTGCTAAGTGCTATAATTATTGTTTAAGTTTTTTTATTTCGACTTGGAGTTTGAAATTTCAGGAATGTGGATAATTCATTTACTCGAGGGCAAGCAAAGTCTAAGTGTGGGGTATTTTGATAACTTCAATTTAGTACTTAGTTTTGATAGTGTTTTCGTATGATTTTTGGGTGTTTAGTTGTATTTATTGTCATGTTGTGATTACTTTAGGTTAATTTTGTCAATCTTAGTTAAATTAGAATTTTTATGCATTTTTATTAGCTTTTTGATTGAGTTTGAATTGTTTGCAGGTTTTTCTTAGGTACCTCATGGTCACAACCAAACTGGTTGTGACCGTGACATTCAAAAGGATCAAAAACAGAATCTGGGCATACATACCTCACGGTCACAACCAAAATGGTTGTGACCGTGACATAAATCTTCATCAGGCAGAATATAGGCAGGAAGCACCTCATGGTGGCAACCAACCTGGTTGTCACCGTGACATAAGAAATTCCCGGGCAGTAGCTGAAGTTGAGCATCTCACGGTGGTAACAAATCCGGTTGCCACCGTGACCACCCTCTTGTGCATCTAGCAGAATCGCGTCTTCGACAGCCTCACGGTGACAACCATTTGGTTGTCACCGTGACCCATGATGCCTCACGGTGGCAAGCACTTTATTGCCACCGTGACCCGTCGAGATCTATAAAGTTAAATTTTATTTTTTGGCTGCAGGGGAGATTATTTTTGGAGGAGTTTTTCAATTAGGGTTTTGAGATCTGGAAATTTTTCTAAGCTTTTCTTTTGTTCTTAATTAAGGATTCAAGATTTTTCTTTAGATTTAAATTACAAGTTGAGAGAATTACATAAAAACACTTAGTTAAATTTCTTTACACAATAATTTTATTCAAATTTTCACAGTCTTGAGCTATTTTCCATCGAAGATTTGAAGAAGAAGATCAAAGAACGTGGGATTCAATCGGGATTTCCTCCTCAATGAATTTCTGGATTTATTCTTTCCTTTGTTCTTTTGATTTTGTAATGGATTGTGAGTAGTCTCTTAGTTATTTGGGGGATCTTTGAATCCCCTACCCATGATGTGAATTCTGAACATCTTTTGAAATTAATTATATGAATGAATGGTTTATTTCGCTGTTTCTTATTTTTAATTTATGGGATTTATTTTCTCAAGTCAATTTCCAGTTTTGATGAATGAATTTTATTCATATATCTTTGTTTGTTGTTGAGTTTGTATGGATTGAATTCTATGAATATATATTACTCAATTTTTCTATTATGAATGCTGTATCTTGTGGACGACTCCAAATAGGGAATCTATTTGTGCAGGATTTTATGATTTAAAATTAGAGGAGGGAGTGAGATAAATGAGTTTTGGATTATTTGGCTCTGAAATGGGAAAGCAAACCGAATTTAGGATTTTAGACCTGTACTTAGGCTAATTATATGGCTGGCTCCGGATTGGGATGTCGTACAATTAGAGTAGCTGGCTCCGGATTGGGATGCTTGGGTTAAGAGTGTTATCTCGAATACATTCATTTATGTTTCTTAGATTAAATAAATTCACAATTGGGTATGGGGTGGATGAGTGAACACCAGCAACATTTCTTTTATATCGATTTCTCTTACTTGTTAATTCCTTTGCTATTATTTCATTTTTGCCAAAAATTACTGTCAATTTCATTTATTAAATTCTATTTGCATGTTTTGGATATTTAATTCTGGTATTTTTAATTAATAGTTAACTCATTCAAATCAATCAATTGGGAATTCTTTAGCATACACTTGATTTTCTTAACTCGCACACACAATCCCTTAGGTACGATAACTCGAGGTCCTAATTACCCCACTTTATTACTTGCCGATTCAGTACACTTGCTGAGATCACGTCAAAATACCATGTTAACAGGGACATGAAAATCATTATGTTTTGAAATCAAGATGAAAGGCCATATGGCGCCATAGAGTGAATTGAAAATTTAAAATACAAGCTGTAAATTGAGATTTTGGTAAATATGATTTGTTATGTGAATGAGAATGCGATAAATAAATATGATTGAGGAATTATTATTGCCCTGGGTAATCAATAGGAAACATGGGTGAGGGTCTAATTGGCTAGCCATAGGGAGTAGAGAACTGTATTGAAAATTGGGACGTCTGCGGGTTATTGAGAACCTACAAATTTATTACTATTACTGTTACTGCTACTGCTACTGCTACTATTACTATTACTATTACTATTACTATTACTATTACTATTACTATTACTATTACTATTACTATTACTCATCCTACATACCTAACTCATGTAATCCCATTGGATTATTTTGGGCAATAGATTATAATTTACACACACAAACACATATATATATCGACATTAATTATGTTTAAGAGTGAATTGTGGATGAATTTACTTATTGGCTTGCATGCTTAATATATTGAGACCGATAATGTGTATATTGATACAATAAAATGAAAAATCTCTTATGAGGAAAATAGTAAAACTTTATTTTCTTGGAATTCGATTTTGTGCTCTTATTTGCTTAAGATATATATATATATATTTGTGTGCGTGTGTGTGTGTGTGTGTGTGACACCCCATATGGAGAGAAATATGGGAGGAATTTGGCCAAGAGAGGATGAGTGGAGAGATGGGAATAAATGGGGTTAATTACGTTTGTGATCATCGAATTTTAGAGCTTATAACCAAATGGTCATAATAAAATAATTTGTCACACAAGAATCATCAAACTTTTATTTTATTTCAATTAAGGTAAAAATGACCGAAAAATTAATTTTTCGTCACCAAAGGACCACACAAATATTTCACGTTATCAATAATCTTCTAGAATGCGCCCAGTCAGCATGCGATATGGCCTGCCTACATGGAGGAATTGACACATTAGCAAGACTTTATTTTGTCTTTTTGTACAGGTTTGCATGACACAAATACTTACTGATGTGTCAATTTCTCCATGTTGGCAGGCCATATTGCATCCTGACTTGGCACATTATAAAAGATCACTGATGATGTGGCATGCTTGCATGGCCCTCCGGTGACGAAAAATAAATTTTCGGTCATTTTTACTTTAATTGAAATAAAATAAAAGTTTGATGATTTTATTTTTATAAATTATTTTATTATAACCATTTGGTTATAAGCCTCAAAATTCGATGACCATAGACATAATTAACCTAGACAAATGAAGAATTTGCTAGAAAATTCTTATATTTGGGGTATTTATAGGTGGGTTAATGGACTGGGTTTAGTCCAACTAAGTTGGTCCAACCATACTTAAGCCTATTTTGATTTTTAAGCCCATTATGTAATCGTAAATTATTTCTCTCACTTCTCAAGTTCAATTTATCCCAAAATCAATTCTATAATTCTTAAAATATATAAAATAGCCTCCATAAAAATTTTCAGCTCATCGGAATTCGTTTCTGTCATGTTCACTAAAATCGGTCCGATTACATAATTTTCAGTGTTATCATAAAATTTCTTTTTCACTGTAAAAAATTTTTAAATATTATTTAAGTCTATCTATGCCTTTAAAATAATTTCTAGAGATAATTTTCTATTTTTAGAAGCCCCGTCAAACCTTGGTCAAATGTAGGACTTTTACAAGCCTATTTGACCTCGTTTCACTCTAAATTTTAACCTCGAACTCATCGCGACTAGTATTTTCCAATAGTTAAATAAAATATTTTTAACTTCCGGGTGTATTTTTCACCCCGGGTGCACTATTCAATATCGGGAACACACTATTCATGACTGACCTAATATTTAGGCCATTACACTTGACATATGAAGAAAAACCCATCCAAATCTTAGCACAGGAAATGAAGCAACTAATAAACAAAACAGTTCCATTGGTGAAAGTACTTTGGAGAAATCATAGTATAGAAGAAGCCACGTGGAAACCAGAAGCAACAATGAGAAAGACTTATCTGCAACTATTTAAGCCAGGTAAGTTTTAAGGACAAAAATTTTTTTTAGAGGGAAAGAAATGTAATGCCCTAAAATATTAATAACCTCATAAATTGGGCATGTATATAAAATTTAATAATTAATGAATAAAAATGAAAATGAGTTAATTAGGAACCCAATTATGAAGCACTTGGGAAGTAAAATTAAAGGATAATTACAGAGGAATTTTAAAAGAGAAGATAAAAACGACTAGAATAAAATTATCTGAATAAAACAGAGAAAAAAAGACAGTAACCCTACCCACATATAATTTTTATTACTTACTATTTTATTTTTCTTTCTTTACTGATAGTGTACAAAAACTCAAATTGCAAAAAATTGAAATGGCATAATTTTGCCTACATTTCAAACATTTCAAAACATGCGTATCTAAGTATATCTAGAACATAGAATTAAAAGAAATTTAAAGAAGAAAGAGAATAAATTGCAGGAGGCTAACCTGTGAGTCGATAAACAAGATCGAAAAAAATGCGAAATAAATTGCAGAAACTTAGACCCTGCGTGCGTGACTACCCCAAGAGCATTTTGGCACAAACGGTGCACAAAACAAACAAGAAATGAGGGAGAAATGACAGAAAAACCGAACTGGAGCGTCAGTTGGCGAGAGGAAGAAAAAGGGAGAAGAAGAAAAAAAGAAGAAAAGTGAGATGTCAGGCGGTGGATGACTCTTTTTTAGATTTTCTTGACCGATACGTAGCCCGCACCTAGAACGAGTGATGGGCTATCCCATAAGCCCGTCGGTCATTCCAGATTTACTTTTTCTTTTTAAAGAACCTAATTTTTAGTGATTAATGTCCTAATTTTGCCTCTATGACTCAATGTGGACTTTGCAATTTTGAAGATACTCCCTAAATATTTTCACGTTCCGACTTTCGTGAGTGATTGCGTCCAATAAGTCTTTTTTCCTATAGAACTTTACAAAAATATGCATAAATGATTTATGCACGTGAAATGCTTGCGTTATGTAGAAAAAAAAAAGCAAGAATAGAATCAAAACAAGTGAACCAGGGCTAACCGACAGCCTTGGTGTATATCGTTAACATACACTTCTATTTCTTTGTGAATCAACTCATTTAGAATTTTAGTGGCCATTCTTTGGTATGTTACGCCTGCATTTTTCAACCCGAAAGGCATCACCCTGTAGGTATATATGGGAGAAACTATAATTTGCCTTGTATCTGGGAAGTTAGATACTGAAATTACAAAAATTGAAGACATATGTATTAATTTCCAAACTAGTAATAAATTAATAAATAATTTAATGATGGTTAAATCTTAATGTATGAATTGGTATCATACAATATATATATATATATATATATATATATATATATATATATATATATATATATATATATATTATAATTGTTAACATGTGATGAATAGGTGAACAATTGAATGTTAAATGGAAAATTCAATTATGCTAACTTAAGGTTTGAATGAATGATATTTCATTTATATTGGGTTGAGAGTATAAGTTATTGCTGCATTAGTAGGGTTTGGTTAAATTAAGTTTTAAGTTGAAGGATTTATTAGTAGGATTAGGTGATAAGACAATAGCTACTTAGAGTTTAGAAACATAAATGCTTTTGATCTAATTTTTATTGATAATTATTGGGGGGTTGCGGTTGGTATGACTGGTTGTGTTTATGATGGTTGTTTTGGTTAAAAGGGGCTCTTGGTTGTGGTTGGGAAGATGAAGCATTCTGATTTCCATCCCTCCAAGAGAAGTTAGGGTGGTTCCTCCAACCTGGGTTATAGGTGTTGCTGTAAGGATCATTCCTGCGGTAATCTCCTACAGCATTTACATCTCCCATTGCTCCACCTTCTTGACTATATTGACCGCTTTCATACTGCCCACTCTCTTGAGAGACTGAGGACACATTTCGAACCTTTAATCCACTCATCTCCTTTTGCATTGATTCTATTTGTGCCTTCAGCATTGATACTTCATCCACATTATGTATTCCTTGCATTTTTGGAATTGCTCTAGGAGCAGCCCATTGAGCATCATTTGCTGCCATCTCATCCAACATAAGAAAAGCTTCTTCTGGCAGCCTATTCAAAAAGGAAACTCCTGATGATGCATCCAAAAGTGACCTTGTCTGTGGGGTAACTTCAACATAGAATAAAGTCATCAATTGATGTACAGCTATCTCATGGTGCGAACAGCTTCTCAATAATCTCCTAAATCTCTCCCAAGCCTCATGAAAAGGCTCTTCATTCATTTGAGCAAAACCCATAATGCTGTTACGAATTCTTGCAGTCTTGGTGGGAGGGAAAAATCTCATTAAGAATTTCTCTTGTAATTGCTCCCACGATCTTATTGATTGACTTGGTAACATCTGCAACCAGTCCCTTGCTTTTCCAATCAATGTAAATGGAAACAATTTCAACCTTACTGCATCAGAAGTGACACCCGGGATCTGAACTGTGTCACTGACCTCCAAAAATATATCTAAATGCTGTGCAGGATCTTCCAATTCTGATCCTGAAAACTGGTTTCTCTGTACCATAGTAATGGTTGCTGGTTTAAGTTCAAATTGCATTCCCCTAGTGTGACGCGCGCCGGACCCGCGTGGGCGCCCCTTGACCACCCGCTTGAGGGCGATCAGGCATTTGAGGTCTGTTGACAACTTGTAACGAATTACAAGTGCGTCTATTTTGGGCAACAAGGAGGTTTCATGGAGTCGCCACCCAATAAAACATTGGGAAAGTTTCTCTCGCCTCGGAGAGCCTAAGATAGCGCTTTCATCCATTTTGGGCAAGCCGAAGGGGTCTTGGAGGGTAAACCTCTCGTCCAAAGGAGCCTAGGATTTGTTAGGTCATAAAGCATAAGAAGGGTCTTGGAGGGTAAACCTCCCGCCTCCTTAAGTCCAAAGACAACGCTTTTATCCACTTTGGGCAAGCCAAAGGGGTCTTGGAGGTTAAACCTCTCGCCCAAAGGAGCCTAGTATTAATGTCTAAGTCTCGTGACACAAGAGGTGTCTTGGAGGGTAAACCTCTAGCCTCTTTGAGCCCAAAGACAAGAGAATGGGTTCGGGACTTCGCATCTATTTCTACCTTGATTAATTTTATAATTTGGTTTTGAGTTTATTAACTCGCTCTCTCTCCACACGATGTAATTTTAATTTAAAAGCGCAAATATTCACATTGAAAGCGATAAGATAAGCATATCAAAAATAACATCAAAGATAAATTACAATAATACCAGGAGCGAAATACAACTCCCATTTAAAAGTGCAAACATACATAAAACCGGGGAATTTATTAATTATGAGGACATTGGTCCCCGCATGCATAATTAAAGAAAATATTTTGGATGTGATGATTTATTTGGGATGAAAATTAGGACATTGGTCCCATTTATTATGAAAAATCCAAATTAATTTATTAGAAATATTTGTGTGGTTTTTATTCATGCGTGCATAAAAAAAACATTTTATTCAACGAATATATACAAGAATTGAAAATGTGCAATGAAAATACCAAAGTCCGCATATCCTCCTTCTCGTGCATTGGTACTCAAATGAGAATAAAACAATGATTTGCAACCAAAAATAAAATAGAAGAGATTCATGTTAGAAATTAACCCAAAGAGATGAGATGACATAAAAGATAATATGTATAATGACCATATAACATGCCTAAGATACTATAACATGCATAAAAATAATTATGATGCAATTTATTAAGCATAAAGTGAGATAACATCATGGCAAATGTAATTTATTAATAATAAAGGTTAACATGCATGAAAAAACCTAAGGTAATATCAAGCATAAAAGGCATAAGAAAATAAATTTGAAATTTAACCTACATGCAAAATATGAACAATGACATTAATGATAATAATGATACTAGCATTTAATGATAGCAATAAACAAGTCTAATAAAAATTTTAATGATAATTAACACATGCAAACACAATAATAATCATAATATAACATAAAGAGATCAAAGATATTAACAAACTAAATTAAACATGCATAATAACATGGACAAAAAAAATAATTTGACATGAAAATGATATGATAAATTTGAAAGAATTAACTTGTTAAATAAATAATTGAAGATAAAAGAAGAAGAAAAAATATGGAGACTAAAAGAATTTACATGTTTAATATGCTAATTGGAAGCAAAAATAAATGAAATTAACAAGAGAATTAATGAGTAAAACCAAGAATAATTACCCTCAAATTCAGTTTTGAAGAATTGAAGGTAGAAGTGTTGAATTCCTTGTCTTCTCTTGTGAAAATCCTTAGAAAATAGCTTGAAAACTTGAAGAAAAACTCTTGGAAACAAGTGTGTAAGATGGATTTTTCTCTCAACTCAAAAGCTCCAAAATTCAGTTTTTTTTCCTCTCTAAATGTTCTTAGTTCGTCCTCCCTTGTTTCTGAATTTTTTCTCCACTTTTAGCACTAAAAAACTACCCAAAAACCACCCAAAACCGTCCAAAAATCGTTAAAAAGCAAGTGGGGGTCGAAAATGGGCGAAATGGGGCGAAAATGGGGCCACTGCGCGCTACACGCAAAGCACAGCCGTGATTTCAAAGAAGCACAGCCGTGCTTTTCGGGCATTTTTTTTTTAAATTTTTATATAAAACACCCTCAACTTAAAACACACTTTTTCTTCTCCAAAATAATTTTAAAAAACATTTTTAAAACATTTTTAAAATACAATTTTTACTCATCGAAAAGACAAGGAAAATCACTTCCGAACTCCAATCTTTTTGCCTATAAGCCGGCATAGCTAAATTTCATCATCGGGTAATCCTGATCAAGGCTACTCGGGACCCGGTGTCTACAGTTGCCCCCAATTTTGGGGAGGCTAGTGCATGGGTGCCTAGGTGAGCCAAAATTCAGGAAAAGGAAAGAAACGCGTACCTGAAGCGGCGATCTTCCTGCTGGATGGAGTTATGATGATAGTTGTTGCTGTCTTTTGGTTGTAGTGGGTAAAGCCATGGTCGTGCTAACCTCTTGTGGGTAATGCTGCCATCGTGCTAACTGCTGTGAATTAGTAGCGCCGTGGTCGTGCCAACCCCTTGTGGGTAGTGCCGCCCTCGTGCTAACCGCTGTGAATTAGTAGTGCCGTGGTCGTGCTAACCTCTTGTGGGTAGTGCCGCCACCGTGCTAACCGCTGTGAATTGGTAGTGCCGTGGTCGTGCCAACCTCTTGTGGGTAGTGCCGCCATCGTGCTAACCACTGTGAATTGGTAGTGCCGTGGTCGTGCCAACCTTTTGTGGGTAGTGCCGCCATCGTGCTAACCGCTGTGAATTGGTAGTGCCGTGGTCGTGCCACCCTCTTGCGGGTAGTGCCGCCATCGTGCTAACCGCTGTGAATTTTTGAGCTGTGCTCCTTTAAATGCTTGGACTGGTGTCATCACTCGGCTTTTGTTGGTGTTCCCCGCCGATTTCTCCTGCAAGATTGTATGCATAGGAATATGCAAGAAATCACGTGTGTATGATATGTATATGCATAGGAATATACAAGTTTTGCTGAGGTTGTAGCTTGCCTGCTCTCCCATGCCCCCTGAATCCTGAGAATCGTCGACAAGTTTTCTGAAAGAGACGTCCGGTGTATATCCTTTGCCCCCCTGGTCAATGATCATTTACCCGGGATTTATGTTCTGTGTTGTGCGTTAACTGATTGAAATAGGATTATCTGAAGTAATGCTGCCCTATTGCTCCAGGCATTGAACGTCATTGTTTTAAAGGTAGTGCGTCCCTTGTGGATTTTCACACTAGCTTTTCTTTGCGGGAAATGCATCCCTTTGGGGATTTTCACACAACCCTTTGCCTAATTTTTGCCTGGAATGGACCCAACCCAATCCAGCGTCTTTTGTTCATTTTATATTTATATTTTGTTTTTGTAGGGCAGACTGCCTGTTTCCAGGTTTTCACCCTACCCTTTGGCCTAACTTTTGCTTAGAGAGCCAGTTACGGTTTTCATCTCTAACGGCCTTTTTTTTTTTTTTTAGAGAAGGTTATCATCAAAGCTTCTGTTAAGAGCAAAAAGCACATATCCAATGAAGTGACTGAGCAATAATCATTAGATGAACAATTGGTATATCTCTTTTTAAGACAGAACTAAAAGATCAATGAAAATATATTCTTTCATTCATTGCAAAATTGTGTACATTTCTATATGATTTCATCATACATGATTTTCATTTAACAAGAATTCAAAAGCTTATGACTTCACCTAATCTCGGAGTGGATTTTGTCAGCATCAAACTCCTGTGATCAATCTGCCCTCTCGGGTTTTCTCGATTGAATATTTTCTCTTGGCTCTTAATTTTTGCCCAGGATGCCTTTTTTTAGTTTTCACCCTGACAGAGCACCCAATTTTAGCAAGGCCGCCTTTTTTCGGTTTTCGACCCGCGTGGCATTTATTCTCTTTTTTTTTTTACTTTTTTTGTCTTTAGCCATGGAACCTTTTAAGTCTATCGACATTGACCGGGTCCTTCAACTCATTCCCATCACTGTCTACTAAAATTGCTGCTCCTTTTGTTAGCAACTTTTTCAAAATGAATGGACCTTCCCAGGTTGGTCTGAATTTTCCTCGTATGTCTGGAACTCCCGGTCTCATCATCTTAAAGACCAAATCCCCCTCATTCAACGGGTGCTTTCGTACTTTCTTGCCAAACGACCGAGCCAGCCTCTTTTGATAAACTTGGTTGTGGTAATAGGCTCATAACCTATCTTCATCCAATAGATTTAGCTGTGACAAACGTTGTTGTGCCCATTCTGCTTCAGGAGTCTCAGCTTCCATGACTACCCTCAATGATTTCAGCTCAATTTGAACCGGCAGGACTGCTTCAGTTCCATATACCAGAGAGAATGGTGTTGCCCCCGTAGAGGTTCTGACTGTTGTTCTATAACCCCAAAGTGTGATGGGTAGCTTTTTTGCCCAATCCTTGTAGTTCTGAACCATCTTGGCCAAAATTATCTTCACATTCTTATTCGCCGCTTCAACTGCACCGTTTGCTTGAGGACGGTAAGGAGAAGACTTATGATGTTGGATCCCATATTTCTGGAGCATCTGTTTAGTCTCTGCTAGGAATTGCACCCCATTATCAGACACAATGTGATGTTGGAGACCATATCTGCATATCAAATTCTGCTCAATGAACTTAGCCATATCCTTTGCATCAACCTTCTTGAAAGATTCAGCCTCAACCCACTTAGTGAAGTAGTCAATGGCAACTATGATGAATCTATGCCCATTAGAAGCTGTAGGATGGATTTCGCCTATGATGTCTATTCCCCACGCTGCAAATGGCCATGGAGATGTCAAGTTATGTAACTCTGAAACTGGCATATGCCTCAAATTCGCGTACTGTTGGCATAACTGGCATTGCTTCACAAATTTTGAACAATCTGTATCCATTGTGAGCCAATAAAGCCCTTGGCGCATGATCTTCTTTGCTAAGGCTAAGCCATTTATGTGAGCTCCACAAATCCCGGCATGAACCTCTTCCATCACTCTTTTAGCTTCTTTCTCTGCCAGACATCTTAATTGGATACCATCAGCTTGCCTTTTGTACAAAGTGCCATTAACACTGATGAATTGAGTGGATAACTTCCTGATCATTCTTTGGTCCTTCTCAATGGCTTCCTCTGGAAAGATTGATCTCTCTAAATAATTCTGAATGTCATAATACCATGGATTTTCATCAGTGGCCTCAATGTCCATCACCTGTTCAGCTTCAAAGCAAGGTCTTTCCGAACTATAAATCAGCACGGGTTTCATCGCAACTCCTGTTGGGTTATCCCACATAGACACTAATGTTCCTAGAGCATCGGCTAACTGATTTTCATCTCTGGGGATGAAGTGAAAAGTGCAAATCTCAAACTGGCTGCTCAACGTTCTCAAGTGCTTTACATAAGGCAACAACCTTTCTTCCTTGACTGACCACTCCCTTTTGATCTGATGAATTACTAAGGAAGAATCTCCAAATACTTCTGCCGTCTTTGCCCCCAGAGCGAGTAATGCTTCCAATCCAAAGATGCAAGCTTCGTATTTTGCTTCATTATTGGTAGCCTTATACCTCAGCTTCTTAGCCAATGGTAGCCTTTCACCATCCGGGGTCGTAAGAATAATTCCTACGCCTGCTCCCTTATTATTGACTGCTCCATCAAAGAATAATTGCCACCCTTGCACTGCTATGGCCGTGACATCTTCATCTGGGAAGTTGTATTCAAACTGATCTCCCTCAATAGGATGCTCGGCTAAGAACTCCGCTATGGCTCTTCCCTTAATGGTTTTCCTGGTTAGGTACTCAATGTTAAATTCCTGCAACAGCGATAACCATCTTCCCATCTTCCCTAGTAGAGAGGGTGCTTCTTGGAGGTATCTGAGCGGATTATGTTTGGCAACCGTTTGTACCTTGAAGGAATGAAAGTAGTGTCGCAACTTCTTAGAAGCCTAGATAACTGCTAAACAAATCTTTTCCACCTCTACATATTTAGCTTCATACGGTAGGAACTTCTTGCTAAGATAGTAAATCGCAAACTCCACACCAAAATCGTCTTCTTGAGCCATCATAGCACCTACTGAATTATCTTCCATTGCCAGGTACAGGATTAGTGGTTTGGCACGGCGTGGTGGTCTTAACACCGGAGGATTTAACAAATACTCCTTAATGGTGTCAAAAGCCAATTGACAGTCATCGTTCCATACCCCCGGCTGATTCTTCCTAAGAAGCTTGAAAATAGTCTCACATACTGAAGCTAGCTTGGCAATAAACCGGCTGATATACTGAAGCTTTCCTAGCAAACTTCTGATGTCCTTCTCCTTCTTGGGCATCGGCATCTCTCTTATGGCTTTGAATTTATCGGGATCTACCTCAATTCCCCTCTGGCTTACTACATGGCCTAGCAACTTTCCTGATGTAACTCCAAAAATGTATTTCTTGGGGTTGAGGCGCAGATCATACTTACTGATCCTTTGGAAGAACTTTTCTAAAGCCTCAAAGTGACCTTCTCTAGTAGCCGACTTAATCATCATGTCGTCGACATACACCTCTAGTTCTTTATGGATTAAGTCATTGAGAACCTTGGTGGCCATCCTCTGATAAGTTGCTCCTGTATTTTTCAACCCAAAAGGCATAACTCGATAGGTGTATGTCCTCCACTCGGTGATGAAGGCTATCTTAATCCGATCCATTATCTTGTTAAGGATTTGATTGTACCCTGCGTACCCATCCACAAAGCTGTACATCATACAAGCAGTAGCACTATCTACTAGCACATCAATATGAGGCAGCGGGAAATCATCCTTAGGGCAAGCTTTGTTCAGGTCTCGATAGTCGACGCATACTCGAACTTTACCGTCTTTCTTAGCTACAGGAACCACGTTAGCTAACCATGTTGGGTATTGAACCTCTATCAGGAACTTAGCCTCAATCTGCTTATGGATCTCCTCTTTCACTTTTTGTGCCCATTCTGGCCTAAGTCTCCTGAGTTTTTGCTTGACTGGTTTAAACTCTGGGTAAGTTGGGATGGCGTGTTCGGCAACATCTCGATCTATTCCCGGCATATCCTCATAGGTCCAAGCAAAGACTTTTTCATATTTTTTTAATATTCTCTCAAATTTTATTCTCTCTTCAGGAGTTATGTCTGATGCTAGAAAAATTTCCTTTGGATTTTCTAAAGTTCCGAGATTAAATGCAGTTGTGCCAGCTGAATTAATATAAAAAATGAATGCATCATGATCATGCGAAATGAAATCATCAGAAACATCACACAAGTAAGCAAAGTTATTCATGTCATTAAGATAATTAGAAACATTAACATTGTTCTCAAAGAGTTCTGGCATAAAAAGAGAATCTAAATGACTATCAACTTCAGCCAACGCCGATGCTGCAGCCGACTGTGCTTTGGCTTCTTGATTTTGTGAAATCTTGAGATCTTCAATTTTCGGCTCTGGTTCCACTATCTTCTCCTTCCCTTTGAGCTTAATGGCTAACATCTTATCAGTGACGATCTCTTCGGGCTCATCCCTGTCCCAGATGCTGCATTGGGTCATAATCTCCTCGTCCCAAAAGTTCTCTACAGCTTTAACAACTCCGATCTCCCAATCAAAGACATCGTTGAAAATTTCAAAACCCAGGGTGATCTTCCCGTCCACCCATTACGGCTCTTCTTCTCCGGTGTAAGCACAAATCGATGATGATGGCACAAAGCTCTCCGAAATATGGGGAATCTTCTCTGACACTTTCTTCTTACTATACTCTCCTTTGTAGCCCAACCCTTTTCGATTCTTCTGACCACGTATAGTGATAGCATCCTGCCGCCCTTGTGACTCTTTTCCCAAACCAGCCCCTGGGAGGAAGTGCATCTTCTTTAGCATGTTCACCACTTGAGGGCTACCTTCTAAGCTTTGCTCTTCTCCGATCACCGATACATGAAAGCCACTGAATGGCTGATTAGAGATCTCCAAGGCAGACACTTGGTTCTCTCTTGCTGCTTTAATGGTCACTATCTCTCCTTCATAAGGTATCTTAATTATCTGGTGTAAGGTGGATGGTACTCCCCCTAACTTATGGAACCACGGTCTTCCAAGCAGAGCTGAGAAGTTTGCTAGAATCGGTAAGACCACAAAATCCATTTCTGTCTCAATGGGCCCCGTCTTTACAACAGCTTTGAAAGTTCCCAATGCTTGCCTCCTGGAATTGTCGTAGGCAGTGATGGTCAGGTCAGATTTGCTTAACATACTCTCATCCATCCCAAAGGCCTGAAGCGCCACCAAAGGGCAAACATTTATTGACGACCCATTATCAACCATGACGCAAGCGGTGTGTTTACCATTGATCTGTGCCTTGATGTATAAAGGTCGGTTGTGGTTGCGACCCTCTGTTGGTAGGTCTGCATCAGAAAAAACCAACTTCTCCCCGGATCCCCCCTTAACAAGGTCTAAAAGCTCGGATGGAGAGATTGTAGTTGCTACGGTGGATACACTCAATGCTTCAACTAACTTCTATTGGTGAGAGGGGGACTGTCTCAAGAGGTCCTAAATAGATATCTGAGCCGTGGTCTTTTTTAGTTGCTTCACTATTGAATTTTCTTCCGGCTCCTTCTCTGCGATTGCTTGTGCTAGGTCTTGCTGCTTCTCAACTTCTGGAATGACCCTCCCACTTCTTGTTACTACTTCTACTCTTTCTTCTTCCTCTGAATCCCACGGATCCGTAAACTCTCCATTTTTCTCATCTTCATCATCTCCACTCTCACTAGTGGACCAACAGTCTATTGTCGCCACAGAAACCCCTTCTCCATCCACTGCAGAGCGAGTAATAGCGACATACTCATTTCCATATAGATCTTGTATCACGTACCACTCTGATAGGCTCGATCCAATCATAAAGACTGGAGGTGGCACTGTATTATAACCGGACTTCTTCTTGCTTTCTCTCTTCTCAGGATCGGTGATCTGCTTGTTGTTAATTAGATCTTGGACCCGATGCCTTAGCGTTATACAATCATCCATCAAATGGCCGGTATGTTGGTGAAATGCGCAGTATTCACTCTCCTTGTGCCCTGGCTATCCCTGGTTCTTGGCTGGCCTAGGTGATAGGGGTCGCAGTTTTCCTTCTTTCACTAGCCTCTTCAGCACCCATGATAAAGGCCTACCTAAGTTTGAGAAGTATCTCTGACTTATGCCTGTTGCAGACACCTCAGCTGTCTTCCCACCTCTGTTACCGCTGCTTGAACTTGCTGGCTTGGATGTCCCCTGATTGCTGTATCCCTTCCTGGCATAGGACTCGTTGTTTGCCCTCTTGGCTAAATATTCTCCTTCTACTTCTATGGCAATGTCCTTCAAGGACTCCCAATCCTTGAGTCCCTTCATTTTAAGTCCATCTCTCAAGTAAGGGCTGGCATTTCGAATGAATAGCCGGATCTGATCAGAAGTGTCCGGTTTGCGTTTCATCTCCATAACCCGGTTTCTCCACCGAGTAAGGTACTCGTGGAAGGACTCCCCAGCCTTCTGTTGTAGCAACTCGAGATCTTTCAAAGTGACCTCCATCCGGGTACTGCAATCGTACTGCTTAAGAGACTCTTCGGTTAGCAAGTCCCAATCCTCCTTGGACCTCCTCTCAAGCCCATGGTACCAATCAATAGCAGCTCCTGTGAGACTCAAGCAGAAATACTCTATCTTTTGCTTTCTTGTTAAGGTCGTTCCCTTCATGACCAGCGAGTATTGCTTGATGTGTGCGGCAGGATCAGAGGTGCCATCAAATTTGGGAATGTCCGGCATCTTAAAATTCTGGGGAATCAGGTCATCCCCATCCAGCTCTCGATCTTCCGGGTTCATTCCTTTCCCTACTGTCATCATTCTTGCCATGGCCTCAAATCTCTCTTCCATTTTCCTCCACATTGCCTCATCCAGTTTTGGCGACTTCTCTTTAGCTACTGTACGCTCCTCTAGCTCATCTGCCCCAAACTCAGCTTCAGACCTAGGGCCCTCTCTGCGCTCAATAGGTGCAGGTACTCTTTGCTCAACAATAGGTGGGTCAACCACTGGTTGGTTAATTGCAGCAGGATGTTCTTCTCTAACAGCCTCTTGTTCAGCTGGTACTCGGATAGGGGCAGTAGCAGCTTGTTGCCCAGCTATTGTGGCGGCAAGATTGCCCATCATTGCAATCATTTGAGGTTCAAATTCCTCCATTCTCTTTCCTACCTCCTCAGCAATTATTGCTCGGTTTGCATCAGACTCATTTGATGGATTAGCCATGCTTACTTCTGTTGATGATTCGGAAGAAAACCCCACACTATTTTCTGAGATTGAATCTGAACTCTGATCCGACACTAACTCCATTAACCCCAAAAGCGGCGTCCTTCTTAACCGTCCGTCGGGACCTCTAGACCACCCAGGAGAATCTATGATGGCTGAAATGCAAAAATTGTTAAGATGATGCATGATTAAAATGCGATGCATGCTCGTGCTGATGCAACATAGACAAGCACATGCAAGCAGATAGATCCTTCCAACCTTATATCTCCCACACACGTGGTAGTGCGGTCTCTTTCCTAGGTGGGCTTGATCCATGGATTAACATGGAACCCAATGGACACGTATGGTGCGCGGTGAAAAACCGGCAGCATAACAGCTCCTATCTAATGTACATACGTATGGGTGTTTGGCCTTTATGTATTTGAACAATTCAATTTAACTAGGATGGGCCCACCGGGGCATGAAAGCCTTTGATGAAGACCATTTAATTAAATTGATTTTGTCTAATATATGATGGCCCATATAGCAAGCATAGTATTACGGTACATTTCACCTAGTGGAAGTATCTATTGCCATTACATGAGCTTTAGTCATGGGGTGATGATATTTTTGGGTTACCTAAGCATGATCCCTGCCGACGGGTCTAGCTCATCACGAGCATAACAATCGATCGGGTCACCATTTGATATACCATAATGGCACGAGACTTGGGCTGGTGATTATCCTTAACACTTCCCTAAATTGAGTGAAAATAGGGTCGTGCTTCAGGAACGCACCGGGGTTTGAAAAGGGACCAAACTAACTTAATCTAAGGCTCTAATGAGATGATATGCAATTTTAAGATAAGGCGAATTTCATAAACTAAAACTTAATTGTAAAAGTTAATCAAGGTATTTTCAAATTGAAGTCTCGAACCAGTTGTCCCTAGTGGAGTTGCCACTGTGACGCGCGCCGGACCCGCATGGGCGCCCCTTGACCGCCCGCTTGAGGGCGATCGGGCATTTGAGGTCCGTTAACAACTTGTAACGAATTACAAGTGCGTCTATTTTGGGCAACAAGGAGGTTTCATGGAGTCGCCACCCAATAAAACATTGGGAAAGTTTCTCTCGCCTCGGAGAGCCTAAGACAACGCTTTTATCCATTTTGGGCAAGCCAAAGGGGTCTTGGAGGTTAAACCTCTCGTCCAAAGGAGCCTAGGATTAATGTCTAAGTCTCGTGACACAAGAGGTGTCTTGGAGGGTAAACCTCTAGCCTCTTTGAGCCCAAAGACCAGAGAATGGGTTCGGGACTTCGCATCTATTTCTACCTTGATTAATTTTATAATTTGGTTTTGAGTTTATTAACTTGCTCTCTCTCTACACGATGCAATTTTAATTTAAAAGCGCAAATATTCACATTGAAAGCGATAAGATAAACATATCAAAAATAACATCAAAGATAAATTACAATAATACCAGGAGCGGAATACAACTCCCATTTAAAAGTGCAAACATACATAAAACCGGGGAATTTATTAATTATGAGGACATTGGTCCCCGCATGCACAATTAAAGAAAATATTTTGGATGTGATGATTTATTTGGGATGAAAATTAGGACATTGGTCCCATTTATTATGAAAAATCCAAATTAATTTATTAGAAATATTTGTGTGGTTTTTATTCATGCATGCATAAAAAAACATTTTATTCAACGAATATATACAAGGAAATATAAATAAAATGAGAATTGAAAATGTGCAATGAAAATACCAAAGTCCACATATCCTCCTTCTCGTGCATTGGTGCTCAAATGAGAATAAAACAATGATTTGCAACCAAAAATAAAATAGAAGAGATTCATGTTAGAAATTAACCCAAAGAGATGAGATGACATAAAAGATAATATGTATAATGACCATATAACATGCCTAAGATACTATAACATGCATAAAAATAATTATGATGCAATTTATTAAGCATAAAGTGAGATAACATCATGGCAAATGCAATTTATTAATAATAAAGGTTAACATGCATGAAAAAACCTAAGGTAATATCAAGCATAAAAGGCATAAGAAAATAAATTTGAAATTTAACCTACATGCAAAATATGAACAATGATATTAATGATAATAATGATACTAGCATCTAATGATAGCAATAAACAAGTCTAATAAAAATTTTAATGATAATTAACACATGCAAACACAATTATAATCATAATATAACATAAAGAGATCAAAGATATTAACAAACTAAATTAAACATGCATAATAACATGGACAAAAAAAATAATTTGACATGAAAATGATATGATAAATTTGAAAGAATTAACTTGTTAAATAAATAATTGAAGATAAACGAAGAAGAAAAAATATGGAGACTAAAAGAATTTACATGTTTAATATGCTAATTGGAAGCAAAAATAAATGAAATTAACAAGAGAATTAATGAGTAAAACCAAGAATAATTACCCTCAAATTCAGTTTTGAAGAATTGAAGGTAGAAGTGTTGAATTCCTTGTCTTCTCTTGTGAAAATCCTTAGAAAATAGCTTGAAAACTTGAAGAAAAACTCTTGGAAACAAGTGTGTAAGATGGATTTTTCTCTCAACTCAAAAGCTCCAAAATTCAGTTTTTTTTCCTCTCTAAATGTTCTTAGTTCGTCCTCCCTTGTTTCTGAATTTTTTCTCCACTTTTAGCACTCAAAAACTACCCAAAAACCACCCAAAACCGTCCAAAAATCGTTAAAAATCAAGTGGGGGTCGAAAATGGGGCCACTGTGCGCTGCACGCAAAGCACAGCCATGCTTTCAAAGAAGCACGACTGTGCTTTCGCGCGCACACTGCGCGCAGTGCAGCGCAAAGCACAGCCGTGCTTTTCGGGCATTTTTTTTTTAATTTTTATATAAAATACCCTCAACTTAAAACACACTTTTTCTTCTCCAAAATAATTTTAAAAAATAATTTTAAAACATTTTTAAAATACAATTTTTACTCATCGAAAAGACAAGGAAAATCACTTCCGAACTCCAATCTTTTTGCCTATAAGCCAGCATAGCTAAATTTCATCATCGGGTAATTCTGTTCAAGGCTACTCGGGACCCGGTGTCTACACCTAGGCAACACAATTGTCTTGTGATCTTCATTCCATCTTGGTACAACATAGGCTCTTATTGTCCTCTGCCTTGGGACTTCTTCTCCATAATTACCCAGCATCTCTTCTTGTGCTCCTGGCACTTGTTCGTTCTCGGGAGAAAATTCGCCAATAGGAGGAGGATTGTTATCCATGTTGTTACCTCTACTGGCTCTCCTGCGTTAGTGCAAAGTCCTCTCGATTTCAGGGTCGTAGGGTGCTAATTTTTCTTGCCTCAATCTGCTCATACACCACAACTACATGAAAAGAATAAGAAATAATAAAATCAGAAAAATAAAAACACATACAAATAAAAATCAAAACTTACTAACAACGCCACTCCCCAGCAACGGTGCCAAAAACTTGACGCGAACTCAGCAAGTGTACTGAATCGACAAGTAATACAGTGGGGTAATTTTTAAGACCCCGAGTTATCGTACGCAAGGGACTGAATTGTGCAAGCGTTGATAAGTAAATGTATGCTAAAGAATTCCCAATTGTTGAGAGTGATAAGTTATGTAATGCAAAATTAAGACAAATAACTGATGAAATAATTAATTCAACAACGTTAAAATAATCAATTTTAATAAAGATTTGATAAAATGATTAATAGATCTTGCTAAGGAATACCCATTCTCCCCATAATACCATGCAAATGCTTAAACATAATAATTTCATATGCAATTCAGTGAATAACGTAGCCTATACCCTAGTCTGCCTTTCGGATCTAGCTTCTCTAAAACATGTACCTACCATCCCGGATTCAGCACATAAATTAGTAATCAAAATAGGTCTTTAAGTCCTGAGCTTAGATGGTCCTACCATCCCGGATTCAGACATCAAAACTCAATTATCTCCCACCATTCTGAGCCTATTAAAATAAAAGTCCACAGATTTAACTACTATCCCGGATTCATTAAATCAATGAAAATCGATAGAAATAGAATAGAGTATGTGTAAGTTCATGAAATGAATTACAATCAAAGATTATCACGGTAGATCAATCTCAAACTTGCATTAATTTCAATAACAAACAGATTAATTTAGAGAAGATAAAACTGAAGCATATGCATAAATCAATCCACACAAAGCATTCACATGGTTATTAGGGATTCAAGTCATCCCTTAACAAAAAAAGGAACTACTCACTCATGATTGAAATAAAAACTGAATTAAATAGAGAGAAGTTGATATTACCCATTTGAAATCTGAAAATAAAATTCTTACAATAATTAAAAATGATGTTCTTCAAATTGAATCAGCTAATAAGACTTCCAAAATGAATGATAAATTCTCCAATCCCCAAATTCTCCAGATCAATCCCAACTGAATAATTAATTGTAAAAAAAAATGTATGAAAAAAAAATCTAAACTTAGGTTGCAGAGAAAAAAGAAATAATCTCCGACTTCCGTTCCAAAAGCTCCCCCTTAATGTCTAACTTCAGCCCCTATATAACAGTTAAAGTCAAATGGTGGCATGATAATCTTTGATTTTGTGCAGATTTTATTCACATGCATGATTTTCGGGTTACACGGCGGTATGAGAAGCTCTCACTGCCGTGTAACTGCGTGCTGGATGACAGTTCTTTGAAATATTTTGGTTTACACGGCGGTATAGAAGGTCCTTACCACCTTGTAAACGGCTTTCGGTCAGCCTCTTTGAATTTTTGCTCCTATGTACAGCGCCGTTAATCACGTTTCACACGGTGGTGAGAGAAGTCCTTACCGCCGTGTAGCCTCCTACGTAACTCAAAGTCCCGATGTACACGGCGGTAAGATAGCTCCTTACCACCGTGTGATGTTGTTTTGCTGGCCTCTGATACTTTTGATTTTACACGACGGTATGGAACTTTCTCACCGCCGTGTAAGCTACCTAAAACACCAAAAGCAACATTAAAACTCACTTTAGTGTACCAAATAAAATCTAATAATACTTCAATAAAAACACACTGAAATAGGGACTTCTAAACTTAAAAGTGAGCTAAAAATTCACATAAAAGAACAACATAAAATTGAACTTATCATTTATGAATTTACTTAGTTGACAAATTGATATGGCTAAAATATTTTCAGCGATATAAGAAATTTAATAGAGTGCATTTATGTGTATATTTGGATTTAATGAGTAAGTGTTACTGGGAAGTTTTAAGTTAATTATTCTAGTTAAGCTATATAAGTATGGAAAAGATTCATATATGTGTATGTATGAGTATTGGAAGTTAAGGGTAATTGAAATTAAATTTGAAAGTTGAAAGTTTAAGATGGATAAAATGTATGGAATGTCAAGCGAATAACTGGATGGTTAGTTGAGGGCTTATAATATATAGGTGTGTAAAATATAAATTGAATATATGTTATTTTAATAAAACGAGGTTGAAGTAATGAAACTAAAAAATTATAAATAAATAAAACAAGCTTAAGTAAAAGGAATAAACATGATAGAAAAATAGTTGGTAACAAAGAGTGGTATACTATGTATAAAACAAAAAAATAAAAGCATTACTTGATTAATTATGCTGTACATAACGAATAATTGATGAGGCAATTAAAAATAAAACTTTAGGAATAGAAAGAGTATCCCGATCTAATATATGTAATTAGTAATTAAAGGTTTTAATTGAGATGTCATAATAATATTAGTGTAAAATAGTATCAAAGAACAAGAGTTAATTATGTGAATTTTGGGTAAGTATATTATGTTTAAATAAAATTTGGGCTTATATGTGGTTGTATTCCAAATATGTATGCATGAACGGGGCTTTTCTCATAATGTTAGTACTTGTATATATGTATATGTGGTTATGGATAACATGGATTAAATGGAAGTAATTGTACTAAGGTGAACTTAAGTTATTATGTTATTATATAGAGTAGGGAATGATTTGGGTAACAAGTAGCTATAAAATCCACATTAGATGACTAATAGGTATAAGTGCAAAGTAAGAAATTCTAGTGGTGTAAAAATTATAGGAAGAAAGAATTTGGAATTAAATGACTGCACCAAAATGGAACTGAAGTAATAATATTGTTTATGACCGAATGATGTATCCTAATAGATATAAATATAATGCAACTAAATTATGTGATAAATACTATTAAATAAATATGATAAGTGACAAAATATGATATATGTATATTATGCAACATGGAAGTATAAAACAAAAGTTGGATGCAAAAAAGTGTGCTGGTTTGAAATGATTATAGATGTGAACATAAGGATATGAAGCGAAATGTGTAGATGCAAAATGTACAGTGTAAAATAAATAGCTAATATTGGAAAAAAATTATATAATTTAAGGGATATCATGTATGTGACAAGAAAGTAAATAAGTGAAAGTGACATTGATCGAAAGTACATTTCCCTTAGTAATCTGGTAGTTAAATCTAGTTTAGGATATAGTTGACTAGCCATAGGAACACCATACTGTGGTAGTGAGTCAAGGTGACTTGCATCAGTAGAACAATGATGGTCTGCTAAAGTGTAAAAGTGTTCAAGTGATAAAGTGTACAATGAAATGTATTGAAATGTATGGGTGGTCATTCGGGATCACTCTAAAGTGTTTTGGACCTGTGGGGTCCACATCCTATATATCTAGTTATGAGATTTTTACTGGATATTACTAGGGGCAAAATAATAAATATTGAACGTGAAATAATAAACTTAAGTGACAAAATAATAATTATAAATTAAACGTATAATTTAGAAGATGAAATAGTAATTTATCTTTGCAATAAACTAATAACTAAAAGCAACGGGTAAATTATAAGTAGTAGGCTATTAAAGATGTAGTGAGTATGTAAATTAAGAATAAAGTGGAACACCTTACTAACAAACAAAAACTATACAAGGGAACTTTAGACGAAGCAATGAAATAATAAATTTAATGATAAAGATTTTAGTTCAATACATGATATTAGTAAACGAACTTCCTAACTAAAATGAAATAAAAATGACTTTAAGTATACGTAGAAACGAAATGTTTGCCAGCATGCATAACATTTATGTATATAGACCGATAATTGAATTATAGCATAAGAAATATGATGAAATGGTATTTGTTATGAAATATAGAAGTTAAAAGTTATTTTTGCCTGCATCAAACTTATTAAAAATTTTATGGAATTAATAATGTTATATTGGATAAGTATCTTATATGCATAGTCTTCAAGTAATGAAGCTTAATTACCGACATAGGCACTTGATTATAAATATTTTGTAAAGTGTTAATTGTTTGCCTGTGTTTGTTAAATTTTTGTATGAAATGTTGCTTGGCTTCATGAAGCAGGTATTATATGAAATAGATGCAGGTATATAATAGTTAAATAATAAATGGCATATTAACTAAAATTAATATTTAAAAATGAGATTATTTATAATAAAATGAAGTGAGTGTAATAGACATGGCTCATGCAAACTAAAAGAGAAGTAAAGTTGATGGATGAATGCAAAATTTAATATATGTGTATGAATACTACAAGGTGATAATAAATGGTTATAGTTTAAGATTTTTAAGCACTTAAATGTATGTTTAATTTGAAGTATATTTTGTAATGTTTGATTTGGATAAGTAAATATGGCAGTCACCACTAAGCGTAAAGCTTAGAGTGTGATACCCTTGCGCAAGTCAAAATATAGAAATCAAGCGATAAATATGAGTGTTCCGAAACATTAAATATTGGATGGGAGTCATAACAAGAAGACAATAAAGATGAAATTTTTAGGGATGGATAACTTGAATTCCATTTCTTGATGGCATGCACACTACATAGATAGTTAGAATAATATTGTAATGGAGAGTTTGTGTCAGAAAGTTATTTTAAGGTTGATAGTTTCAGATGTATTAATATTATTTCTTTGTATTTTGTATATTTGAAATAAGTATCGAGAGTTGATGATATATGTAAATTATGTTATATGATGTGTATGGTTAGATCTAAAATTGAGAACGAGAAAACTTGTGTTGGAGTTTGAATTGAAGTATAGTGAATGAATGTATGATTTTTAGAAGTGTAATGAACTTTTGTTTATGGGGGACAGGCAATATTATAGAGGAAACTCTACCGAAATTTCAGGAGAATTAAATGGCACATTTGGAGTAACTTATGATTTTAAGAATAGGTGAGACTATGGTGATATTGATTATGTTATATATTAAATGGACTGTTGTGCCCAGGATAGGCTATGGGTTGTTTGATTTGCAAGAGAGTAGGTTTAGTATGTAACAGTTACGCTGCCGAATTTTTGACCAAATGAATAGTAAATTAAGACAGTCATAAGTCAATTAGCAATGAAATGTAAAGGATTATTAGGTAATTGAAGTTAGTTAACTGGTAAAGCAATATAAGTTAGAACTAAGAAAGTATGTTAAGAAGCAAGTAAGCAAAGATTTTCCCATTTTGGCAATAAGCTAATATTAGATATACTTCAAATAATCATTCAAATCACTTAACCAAACTAGACTAACCATCACAGTATGGTGATATAAGGGTGTCACAAAATTGGCTATAAAGAATTAAGTGGTAAGACCTAAACAGCATGTTAATTCATTTTAAAACAAGAAAGCTTAGCAATTATATAATAAAAAACTTTGAAATACCATGTTAATAGGGACATGAAAATGATTGTGTTTGGAAATCATGATGAAAGGCCATATGGTGCCATAGAGTGAATGGAAAATTTAAAATACAAACTGCAAATTGAGATTTTGGTAAATATGATTTGTTATGTGAATGAGAATGCAGTAAATAAATATGATTGAGGAATTATTATTGCCTTGGGTAATCAATAGGAAACATGGGTGAGGGTATAATTGGCAAGCCATGGAGAGTAGAGAACTACATTGAAAATTGGGAAGTCTGCAAGTTATTAAGAACCTGCAAATTTATTACTGTTACTGTTACTGCTACTGTTACTGTTACTCATCCCGCATACCTAACTCAGTAATCCCATTGGATTACTTTGGGCAATAGATTATAAATTAAACATACACACACACACACACACACGTATCAACATTAATTATGTTTAAGAGTGCATTGTGGATGAATTTACTTATTGGCTTGCATGTTTGATATATTGAGGCTGATAATGTGTATATTAATACAATAAAATGAAAAATCTCTTATGAGGAAAATGTACCACCCCTAATCCATACATAGTAGACTCTACCTCCGAGAGATAAGATACTACGATCGGTAAGGGCCGTCACATCCACACGTATGCAATCTATGGAATTCGGCCATTGACTTACTTGCATTCATAATTACTAGATTTGGAATTATAAAATTTCTTTATCATGTTAGGCATACATTCTGATTAACCATTCACATGCAGAATATAACTATCATAGGGAACATGCAGTACTGTATGTCTTTACATAATTACATCAGTTACATATTTCACTTACACATTGTATTACTTAAAACAGCCTAAAATATCATAAATTTACAATTCAAAAAGAAACCTACACAAATGCTTGCCCTATTGTGCTGGTACTAGAGAATGCGAGCCTGTTATTCCAAAAATCAACAATCTTCTACACATGCACGGATAAACACCCGTGTTAAGCACAACGGCTTAGTGGGGAAAAACATGCCATGGATAACCCCTCACAGTCGTTATCAATGCATAAACAAGCATATGTTAGAATAAAATTAAGAACACTATACACATTTTCATGTATTCACATGTTCATAGATGCCAATATATCTGTTATTACTTCCTTAAGTCAGAGTTGCCGGCATTACAAAGTGGTGGATGACAGGTTATAACACATAGGTACCCGAAGGTACAATTCCATATTCAAATTCCATACACATAGGGATCTAAACAAGATCCAATGACACATAGGGATCCGTCCAGACCCGGACACATAGGGATCCGTCCAGACCCGAACACATAGGGACCCGAACACATAGGTTGCAGCATAAGACCTTATAGGCATGCCTATCTATCCATGGCCAGTCTTGTGCAGGTTAGCTAATTACTTTATTCATTTAGTTAAAGTAAACAATATCTATACAAAATCATTTTATAGAACAATTACATAAATTTATAATCCATTAATTAGGCCTTAATAACATTATATAAGTCATATAAGATAGTTCACAGCATTTAATTATGCATAGATCAGAGAATACAGAAAAATAGCTAAGGCAAAATGAGGGACGACCATGACTCATGAGGCACGGTTGTCAGTCATTTGCACCAGCTCGTCCCTAGATGGTCATGCCTGAGGGATGGCCACCACTTTGCTTCTGCCCATCTTTGGTAATCCATGCATGAGGGACGGCCGTCGGTCAAAAATGTGAGCCCATCTCTCACAAGGCCACATTTGAGGGATGGCCACGCCACATCACTCACGCCTGTCCTCAGTAAAATCACACTTGAGGGATGGCCGTCAATCACTATGGATGCCCGTCCCTTGTGTGGAGGCTCCTGAGGGACGGCCCCCCTCTCCTCCTCTCCTTAATCCAAACTTCACTCACATACTCACACATTCCCAAAACAGAATGCAAGACAAAATTGCAAAGCTAGAAACACAAGGTTAAGCTCATTTTTAGCCAAAGTGTCCTTCATAAATATTAATCCCCTAGATGTTAATTTTCTAATGGCACAAATTTCATGTCATTTGGAGCTATATCTAAAGAGATATGGCTTTAGAAACCCAAACTGCTCCAAAGAAACTTTCCTAGAAAAAGGCTACGATTTTGTGTATATGCATGCATTAATTAGGTCTTTAATTAATCCATTTAACTCCGACTATTTTATTATGAATCAATAGCCCTCACTATGTAATCCAAGAAAACCCGTTGGTTTTCTTAGTGGGCCAATATCCAATCCGTAATATGAAATTTGACCTTCAACAAATCAAATTACAAATCCTTGAAAGGTAGGTATCTCTATACCAATTGTATCTCTACATAATTATTGGATTATTGGGTTATCAACTTTTGATGCATGCATATCATATATGCATTCTCTAATCTTACCTATAGGCCCATTAGCCTTAACTTTGGTCAACAAGCTAATGGGCTAGCTAAGAAGGCCCATTAATTGGATTTGAACATATTCAATATAATGTGGGCTTGACTTTGGTCAACAACCCACACTATAAAGAACTCTGGTTCTCTTTCGATTAATGGAAGGCTAATTTATCATAGTATTATTTAGAGGAATTTTGGTTAATTAAGTCTCATCATATATGGTTGGCATACATTGGTATGCTACCTATATCTATCACATAAATATAAAGCATACAATTATGACTTAGTTATGGACTTTACTACATTGGCCTTCTGAGCCAAAAGGGAGATTAAAAAGGTCTAACCTAGGTAGTATGCATGATTAAACAAATAAGAAATTTTACAAAGTCTTCATTCGTCATTCGGCTCATCTTGTTCCATTGCTTGTGATCTTCTTCTATTATTCTAATTCTAACCTAAGCAATCTAATTAGATATTACAACTAGAGAATACATAGAAAAACAATTAGCCGGGACATGAAAGTCCTCATGGGCCGAATCACGCAATATGCTCAATCACATTAGGCTTTAGTCCATAACTTACCATCATGCCAAACATACATCCTTATATGCAATTCTAATGCATAAATTAGAGCCATATATGGAATAATTAACTTGTTTCAACTCTTGAAACTATTTATAAGTTATTGTCTTAGTGTGATCAAATTTAGGAAACTTTCCAAATTAGGAAACTATTTTCATTTTGGAAACTATCCATTTTAGGAAACCTTTTGCATGCATATGTTCCTGTCTTTTAAATTGATTATTTAATTAATTAATTATATTAAATTAATTAAAATCAATTTGGGTCAAAATTATGGGTGGGCTGAAATCCACACTATTAATTTTAATAATGTGTTCACACAAACTAGTTTTGTGCATTTGGGCCATTTTAGGCTTTGAAATTGGGCCATGCATATACCAAGTCCATTTCAGCCCCTAAAACCCATTAATAAATTTAATTGTTGTCTATAATTTTAATTTAAATTAGCTCATTGATGCCACCAAATTATATGTTAATTTGAATTAAGCTCGCAGACTCAATTAAGCCCATTAATTTATTTTAGTCTACTAATTTAAATCCAATTTCATTAGGGCCCAAATAAATTAATCAAATCAATTAAAAAAAAATTATACATCTCATGTAACTTAAAATTAAGATCAAAATTCGTTTTTCCCAAGAACTAATCAAGAACACAATTTTACTAAACTTTTCGATAAAATCAATTTTCATGCCAAACTTAATCGATTTAAATTCTGTTTGATCATATGATTTAATATTACATATTAAAAATATAAATTATCATCAAAATAATTTTTACACGGATCAAAATTATATTAAATGTAGAACAGCCCCCCTCGCAAAAGACTGTTCTTCTGCGTAAAGAGTTTTTCTCTGCAGCTAAAAATCGGTTTTCTCCTTTTTTTTTTCTTTTTTAATCACACAATTAAAGAAATCATTATTTCTTAATTTAACATTCATGAATATCAAAATCATAATTTTAAAAATTTATGAAATAAATAATTCCAAAAATAAAAATTATTCCTTAGAATTAACATAATATAATTTCATGACTAAAAACCTTGGCTCTGATACCATGTTGGTATTAATTAGGTTACATGCATCTCATACATATGCAGAATTTAAAAATTTAACCAAATTAATTTTAGATCTTTGCCATGAAATTATATTTCTTATTCTAAAAAAATGGGAAATCACCTTGAGATTTGTTGGTCAGTTGATTTTCCTTCGTACCAGGTTGTAGCAAACCATAGTGTCCAACTTTAGAACACCACCAAATTATCCACACCAGAGAAAAGAGAAGAATGAACCAACAATTGGATGAACAATGGGGCTGCCGAATTTTTCCTTGTGGCTAGAGAGAAATTTCGGTTGGTAAGCGAGAGAGGAAGGAGAGTAGAAAGAATTCTAATTTTTCTATCTCTCAGTTTTTCTATCCTTATCCCACTTCTGCTTTTATACTCTATGTTAAAAGCATAACTCTAGTAGGATTAGAACTATAAAAAAATAGAGTCTTAATTATTAATTAACTCTTAATTAATTATTTTCTCAATCGATATGGGATTAGGACTCTAGGATATACTTATCTAACAAATATTATATATTACTATATATAACTTTGAAATGCTTAGAGATTTTAGCTATGGTGAAATATTCCTACATATCGATATTTTATATTAATTGCAACAATTTTCTTGGTACAAGTTGGAAATTTATTTTCTGAGTCGCTCTTTAAGTAAAACGAAAAGTAAGTATCTTTAGGAATGGTTTCATCTTGTCAAAATAAAGAGCATTTTCAAATCTATAAATAATAGGTTTCTTGCAACATATTCTTATAATGTATATGCAGCTGTGTTAGAATTTTGATGGGAAAGTAAGACTAAGATGTCAAAATAAAACTTATTATGTTAATTTTGAAACTTTTATAAAACTCTCACATTCATATTGATAAGTATATTAATTAGGGGTGTACAAAATCCGATCCGATTAACCTGAACTATCCGACCCGAAATATCAATTTAGGTAGGGTTGTTTGGGTCTATTCGGGTTTGTAAATTTTAGATATTTTGTGTTCGCGGTCAGGTCAGATTAAAATCCTTCCCTGACTGAAATACTATATAAATTGTTTTTTTTTCACTCTTCTTTATCTGCTTCCCCTTTCTCTCTTCCTCCTCCTCAGATTGCTACCACGGCGGCTTCCATCTCTCTTTCTCTCTCTGTGCTTCCTCCTCCTCCTTCTCCTCCTGTGATTGCCGCTTCCTCGTTCTCCTCCTCCTCCGCCGACGATCTACTTGCTTCCTCCTCCTCCACTGATGTCTACTTGCTTCCTTCTCCTCCTCTATGGTCAGAGGCGTAGCCAGGAATTCAGTTTAGTGGGGTCAAAAATTACAACAACTTATAAGAAATTCATTTACATAAAAATATGAATAACTGAGAATTTTTTTTTTCAAAATATTGAAATTAGTACAAATTTTTTATTTAAATTTGTATTTTTAAATGTGTTAAATATTAAAAATTGTACATATTTACTTTTATGAAAGCAAATATGAACATTTTTATTGATGGTTAATATGAAAATATGATTCGTATTTATCTCAAATTATTAAAATGGTCCACATTTGTCCCTCAAAGTATTGAATAAAAGCAAATTTGTTGTACTATTTTAATATCTTGAAAGGCTTTTTTTAAAAAACAAATTTTAGAGGCAAATATATAGTATTTTAATAACTTAAAGGCAAATTTAAACTTTATCACTAAAAAATAAAGAACTCATTTAAATATTTTAGTTGAATCAATTTTAAAAAAATAAACTTAAATTCTAATTTTTATTTTTTTTTATGATTAAGTGGATCATTTTTAAAAAAAAGTTGAAATTATAACAGTCATTTTGAATTTTTTTTATGGACAATAACCCTAACTTAGGCATTAATATTCAAATAAATACTAACTTTATTTTGGAAATTAGAGAGACTAAAAAGTATAAAGATGAAATTTAGAAGAATTCTCCGAATTGCATGCAATTAAAATTCTTAATTCTTACTCAAGTACTATACTCGAAACCAAAAGAGTTAAAACCAGTCTTCCACCTACCAAAAATCGTGAACAACATCCAAGTAAAGTTTATAATCTCGATTCTCTATTTTGGGCACCATTTAGCGCATAAATATAGCCACAATAAGAACAAAGTAGAAAAAGAAACCAAACTAAAAATCACATTGAAATTAACTAATCATTCATTAGTATCTAGTTAATCAATATATTTTAACAAAAGATCTCTACTCCAAATAAAACAAAACAAAATAAAAAAGACGAAAAAGAATAACAAGACAATATAAAGCGATTAAAGGAGTGGAATAGAGAATTTTCCAATCGAGAACTACCAATTAAATCTTGACATGTGTCTTCCCCCTCCTTGTTTGCGTTTTCCATGTACTAATTTTCTCCCCATTGTAAATAGGAATTTTTTTTTTTCCTATCTTAAAAGTCTTCATTTCCTACTATAAAAATGAATTTAAATCTCTTAGAAAAAAAGGAAATAAAATAAAAAAAGTGGATAATAATAACTAAAAAAATTTAATTAACCAAAAAAATAAAACTTAATTAAAAATTGTTGAAAATTGTTCAAATGTTCTAATGTTAAGTGCTGTAAACTTAGTATTTGTCTTATGATATTTTGCCTGAAGAAAATATATTTTATTGTAACTATCTAGAACCTTGTAGAAAAGGTGAGATTGTGTGGTGGAGATTTAATTTAGTGAGACATTTTATGTACTTTTGGAAAATAAAATCATATGAAAATCTGAAAATGAAATAATATAGTTAGAACTCCATTTCCTTCATTTATCTCTTCCATTTTACATGAAATTATGCTTAGCTATTTTACTAATATCTTTGCTTAAGAAAACGAGGAAGAGAAAGAGGAAGACAACCTTTGTTTTCTATGTTCTGTTTTTTCTAATTTTAAGTTTGCTACATAATTTATAGTATTTGATTTAATTTATCTTCTTTAAATTTTTTGAAGTTAATGCTTTGCTTCCAGTGGCGGAGTTAGGACTCCAAAGTTAGTGAGAGCACACATTATAATTTTGTTATAAGAAATTAAAAGTTGAAAACACATATAAATTATACCATAATAACATATTTTATTTAAAATTAAAAAAGAATAATGATTAAAATCAAATAAAAATATAACTTTCACAATTGTTCTTGACGCGATTTCATATTTTGAAACCTTTGATACCAATTAGGTCATGCTCATGATAGTTAATACAGCAAGGACGTGCTTCAACAAATAGACCATTACAGCATAAGTCCACTACAAAGGAGCTATCCTCTCTTTGCACAAAATATCATAAATATGTCCTTTAGTTTTGGACCAAGTTTAAAGAAGAAAATTGATATAGTTTCAAGCTGTGTTCAAAGAAGAAAGGAAAAGAGTTTAAGCAAATATAGTGTCTATTAAACAAAGGGTAGTGTCTGTAGATTGGTTCTACCTCTTACAACTAATCAACTTTCCTTATATAGATCTAGGAAAAGGAACAAGACAAGCTCAGCTAATAATACACAAGGCTGAGTCACCACACACTCAAAAGCTGGAAGATGACGCATTATTGCTAACTGAGTCATACTTTACAAGAATGGGTGGCAGCTTTAAAACTTATTATATGATAGTGGTAAACAGGATAAGGTGGAATATGGTGATAGCACGCAAAAGTCCTTTGCCTTAATGTAATTATTTCTTGAAGGGCTCGTGCAAAGGGGATAAGTTGGGATCTTTGTCAGAGTCTGGAAAATATTGGGTACATATTCCATTGATTCATCACTATTTTCAGGATTATCCTGTCTTTCAGAAGATCTAGCTAAAGGCTGATGTTGTGAGTCTAGATCTAAAACTGGAGGGCAAAATGTAGATATGGATAGATCTACTTGAGATGGGCTTGGAAGTCTGGGCCATTGAGAATTAGATGGGCCTGCTTATGACGTTCCTAAATGAGGATTATGCTAAATCCAATGCTAGTAATGTTGTTTGAGTAAGACCCAATAATCCAATGAATAGGATTCCCAAGGTATATAATCATCCTTCCAATTAGGCCAAATTTCCTTAGAAATGACTCCATTCCGCTCAAAGAGGTGGTGGATAAGGTCTGGCCATTTCTGAATAAATTAAAGTTGAAACTCCATGCAAGGGTCTTCAAAAGAACAAGGTAATGTTTTATACATATAAGATGAAGAAACCGATTTATACCTTCCATTCAACTAGAATTAGGTCTGTGAAAGATATAAGTAGACCTTTGATTCCATGAATGAGTAACTCCAAGTAATTAAGCTTCATGGGTAAGGGTTATTTTCCATTGTTCAAGAGATCGTATGCCGAGTTCCACTGATAATGCCTTATTTGTGACAGATCATTTAACACCCCTTACTCGTAAGTAAAAAATCATACCAAAGCATGGTAGGCTCACTAAGACAAATGAAAGGTGTTACCAAGCTAATTACATTTACCTTAATAACACACATTAAATCCAAAATTATAAAATTTTTCTTTCATTATGCAATGCCATTCATACTAAAAAGTCCATGATTAACTTTACATATCAAAAGCTATCTTAAATGCATGCTCGTCATATTACAAATTTAAGATACTTGTTTACAACAAAAGATTAAAGTTTACAATACTATCACAAAATATAAGACCTACATAAAAGAACTTTTACTGATGTATTGGCCTCATCGATTGTGAGATGTCGTTGGCTTCAAACCTATCTTCGGTACCTGCACGGATGGAACTATAGCACCCCAATACCCCTAGGAAGGAATATTGGAATGCTACACATGCAAACACAACACTCAAGCAAATAACTAAAGCGAAAGCATTCAGGAACAACATATAAACTTGCATTACTGAAACTTATAAAGTATACAGTGCAAAACCACTACACTATCATAATTCAATATTGCATGCCTTTCCTTACACTTACAAAACACTATACAAGAGCCTAGATAAAAAGAATACTATAATCATTGCAAAAAGAATCAAAACTCCTAGTGGCCAGCAGATGGGGACTCTCACTTCAGAATTGAACCTGCAAACCTATACGGAAACAAACATCCGTGCTAAGCGATAACGCTTAGTGGGGATATATAGATACAAAGGACTACATAAGCAGTCACGACAATACATATGAATTATACAATCATATCACATACCACAGTGACCATAATCAAAGGTAATAAACATAATATGAGCAACATTATCATTATCACAACTAATACAGGTACATGTACCGTTCATGCTCATATCAAACACGTACATTCTCACTTTGCATAACCATGCTTTAAACATAATAATATCATGTACACTTGCTATAATAGGGTCTTATCACAAGCATTAACATGAATGTTCAAATAATCAATCATTCACTAAAGCAATAGCTTAACAAGTCATAAAGCCAAACAAAAGAGCCTGAACTCTCATAAATTGTTGATACGGGTACTGAAGATACTGATTGAATACAGTATTTGAACACACAAAAGACATAAGTCTCAAAATATACAAATACTTGAAGGTAACAAAAGAGATCAAAATCTATGAACAAAAGACCCATACGAGTCTACTGAGCAGTTGCACTAAACCCTTTATAAGTATGCTTATCTATCCACTAACTTGACACTTCCGACTCACTAACACTCTAACCACAATATCATATTTCCATGTATCCAACCAAGGATGCATAATTATTCCCTTCATGTACAAGTTAAGTAGACCATCACATGATTCATGCATACACAAATGGCTTGAAAAAGCACACTTACATGTCAATATACAATGATTCACTCTATAGATCCAATTGATGTTGTTAGGCATTATCTCTTTCATTCATCATATAATCTCATAGTATTTAAAAGAAATCAAAGTTGAGGTACCTCATGGTGACAACCTACTGATTGTGACTGTGACATGCGGAAAATACCAAAACAGAATGCAAAGTTCCATACCTCACGGTCACAACCATTCTGGTTGCCACTGTGACATACTCCTCAAAACTGGCAAAATGTAAACCATGGTATCTCACAGTCACAACCATTTTGATTGTCACTGTGACATACCAAGTTCACCTGGACAAAATGCAATATTTGCATATCTCACGGTCACAACCAAGAGCTTGTCACCGTGACCTATGCAAAAATGCCAATATACAGTTGTGCTTTGCTAAAACACAACTGTGATAAAAACTCATATCACACCACAATACATGCCTTCAATGTAAACACCAAATCTAAAGTAACGCAAATCAAATACTAAGTTCAATCAACATAGCAAAAGACATAATGACCATAAGCAAGTGCTCAATCATGCCAAAATCTAAACATGTACCACATGCAAAGATGACAATAATTCTCGGTTGAACTAAAACACAAAATCCAGCATACCAAATAACATATAAATATAGAATTCCAAAACAACCTATCTGTAGACACCGGGTCCTGAGTCAGCTTAGATTAGAGTTACCCAATGATGATAAATTGCCTATTCACGGGCAAAAGCGTTGAAAGTGATGATTTCCTTGTCAAATTTGCATTTTAGAATAAAAAATAAAAAATAATAAAAATATTTTAAAAATTAGTTTTAAAAAAATGAAGTTTGAAAATTTTAGTTTTTTTTTAGTCATTAAAAAAATTTAAAAAATCGGATGTCGACGCGCGGCAGCACAATACGCAGCTCTGCTCTCGGAGCGCGCCGCGCGCTCGCCGGTGCGTAGCGCAGCGAGCCCCGGCGTGAGCGACGCGCTGCGTGACCAGCGCCCATCGGGTGCGCCGACGGGCGTTGGTCGGCCCAGTTCCACCACAAACACCTATTTTCGCCCTAAATCTGTTTTTTCTTGATTTTTTGACTTCTTTTTACCATTATTTCCGGATTTTAATGTTTTTCTTCCTTTTTTATACCCAAATCAAGGGAATTTCATTAAAAATCATATTTTCTTCCCTAATTAAGGATTTTTTCCATTTTTGTTCATTTAACTAGGAAATTTGAAAGGAATTGGAGGGGAATTCATTGGACATCAAAAAAAATTTCTTCTTTCTTTTTCTCTTCTTCTTCAAGAATTCTCTCTACACCATTTTTACATCTTTTTCTCCAAATAAAATTCTTAGGTTAAAAAAAATTCAATTTTTAATCTAAAATTTTTCTTGAGACAAAAAAAATCATTTTTTGTTCTTGAGATTTGTATTTTTATTCAATTGTAATTTTTTAAGACAAAGGAAATAATTTTTTTTGTTCTTAAAAATTAAATTTATGTTCTTCTTTTTAACAAACTTTTACCAATAAATATTCTTAAGACAAAGAAATCAATTCTTTGTTCTTGAGAATTAATTTCTTTTCTTTTATTATTTTTTAAGCAATTTTCTCTTGAAATAAAATTTCAATTTTTATTATTTTTATTTCTATTTTGTGAATCAAATCAAGGAAATCAATCATATTCTTCATCAATCGAATCCAAAATCGAAGGGTAAACATTCTAAGCTTAATCTTTTTATTTTTATTTTATTTGTATTTTGTTCATATTTAATTATTAACAATGTATATTTTTATATTTATTGTGTTTTTATTTATTTATGTGATTTTGTATATAGTTTTCACATTTTTAAAATTGTTTCTACTTTATTTTATTTAATTGTTTATTCTTCATTTCTATTATTATTTTATTTAATTGTTTATTCTTCATTTCTATTGTTATCATTGTTATTATTATTATCATTATTATCATTATTATTATTATCATTTTTTTGTGTTAATATGTTAATCTATTTATTTTAATATGTCATTTAATTTATTTGTCATACATAATGCATATTTTATTTATTCTAATCAATTATTTATTGTTTTATGTGTTTAATTGATTTTCTTGATTTAATTACTAACATAAATTTTATTTGTGCTTGTTTTTGGTTTCAAATCTTTATTTTTCCTTGTTTGAACATTCATACGAGCAAAGGAGGAGATCCGGGTATTTATTTTTATTGTATTTAATATTTTTCCTTTATTTATCTTTTTAATTTATTTGTCATGTAATTATTAATAAATTTTTTTATGCACGCTTAATTAAAAATCACACAAAAATATTTTTATAAATAAATTAGTTTTTTCTAATAAAATAGGACCAATGTCCTAGTTTTCTTATCCAAATAAATTGTCACTTCAAAATTGTTTCTTTAATTATGCATGCGAGGACCAATGCCCTCACTCTCAATAAATACCCCATTTTATGCATGATTTATATTTTATTTATAATGGGGGTTGTATTCCGCCCCTAGTTTTGTTGTAATTTATTTTCATGTACTTTATTTTAATTATGCTTTCATTTACTGCTTTCCTTGAATAACCAACTTGCGCTCTAATTGTTGCATCAAACGTATAAGAAAAGGGATGAAAACTTAAATTCAAAACTCAATTTTAACTTAACCAAGTATGGATAAATGAGAAGTCCCGAACCATCTCTGGTCTTTGGGCACAATGAGGCGAGAGGGCCATCTCAATGTTCTATTGTGATGGGGCCTCCAAGACACCTCTTGGGTCCCATAAAAAGGCTCAAAAGTTGCACAGTCCTAGGCGCCACGAGGCTAGAGGCCATCCTAATGTCTATTAGGGTGGGGCCTCCAAGACACCTCTAGTTTGCCCAAGTGCGAGGCCGAGAGGGCCACCCTAATATTAGGGTGGGGCCTCCAAGACACCTCCTACTTGCCTATGATGGACATAATTGTGTTGTTTTAGGCTCACTGAGGCTATATGAACTTTCCAATGTTTTATTGGGTGGCGACTCCATGAAACCTCCTTGTTGCCCAAAATAGACGCCCTTACAATTTCACTTGCAAGTTTTCATGAACCTCATTCTCGAAAGCCCTAAAGGCGAGCGTTCAGGGCGTGGCGGGGTTCGGCGCGCGTCACAGTGGCGACTCCACTGGGGACCTAAGAGACTTTGATTCGAAAGTACTTTGGTTAAAACATATAATTGAGTTTTAATTTAAAAATGTCATCCCTTTTCGAAATTGCATAGCATTTCATTAGAGCCTTAAAACTATGCTAGTTTGGTCCCTATTCTTACCCCGGTGCGTTCCAAAGCATGACCCTACGTTCACTCAATGTAGGGAAGTGTTAAGGATAATCACCAGCCTAAGCCTCGTACCATCATGGTATATTAAATGGAGACTCGATTGGTCATTATGCTAGTGATGAGCTAAATTCGTCGGTAAGGACCATGCTTGGGTAGCCCTAAAATATCATCACCCATGACCAAAGCTCATGTAACAGCAATAGATACTTCCCCTAGGTGACATGTACCTTAATACAATGCTTGTTATGTGGGCCATTATATATTGAACATAATCAACCAAATTAAATGGTCTTTTATCAAAGGCTTTCATACCTCGGGGAGCCCATCTTAATTTAGTTGAAATGTTTAAATACATAAAGGCCAAAATTCATACGTATGCGCATTAATTAAGAGATGTTATGCTGCCGGTTTCCCACCGTGCACCATACGCATTCATTGGGTTCCCCGTTAACCCATGGATCAAGCCCACCTAGGAAAGAGACCGCATTACCTCGTGTGTGGGAGTAATAAGGTTGGAAGGATCTGCTTGCTTGAATGTGATTGTAAATGTTGCATAATACACAATCGTGCATTATATATGTCATTCATGCATCATTCTAACAATTTAAATTTTTCAGCCATTATAGGTTCATCTAAGTGGACTATAGGTTCCAACGGTCGGCTAGTAAGGACAAATATGCTCTTTAAATTGCTGGAATTAGTGTCTAATTAGGGTTCTGAGTCACTCTCAATAACTAGTGAATCATTTTCTTCACAGTATACTTCAAAGTTAAAAATGGTCTACGTACCGAGAGAATCTGATGCAACCCGTACCCTAACTGCTGAGGGGCTGGATATGAGACTAAAGAACTTTTAAAGGAAGATTTTAGGCATGTTTAAGAGAAAATGGCCGCTATGATGACTGCCTTTGACAGACAACTTAGAGAACCTGATATTACCTGAGTCAAACCAATCAAAGTTGGGGGAGACTTTCAGGGTAGGATCATCGGCTAAGCTACCTCGTCAAACCATTCATTCCGGGGGCAAACCTCTACTCTTTTCACCATTTAAGCATGGGAGAAGTAAGAGACTCACTTCAGAGTGTAATCCAGCTGAGATACAAGTCTTAAAAAGCAAAAAAGTAAGGGTAGAATATGAGGCAGACTCAAATCTTTGCCTGAAGAATGCATCAGAAAGATTTTTAATATGGTCATTAGGATAAGTGGGAAAGACAGAAGATCAAAATCATTCACAGTCAGTAGGCATGTCCAATCTCTCAAATCTGGGAAGGAGAATGGGTGATCTCAAGGAAGAAATCATGAAGTCTAAGCTTGAAACCACTCAGGAAACTTTATATGTTTGTCTTCATATTTGAGCTTTTCAATAATGGTGTATACAGTACCTATCATTTTAATTATATTGATGGTTTTTGCTTATATTTCTCATGATTTCGCTATATATGATCACCACCATTTGCATTAACTCATCAAATATCACTGCATTTAATCTCAAAACTTTGGAAAATCCAAAGAAAATCTTGATAGCATCTGATATAACTCCTGAAGAGAGGAAAATTCTAAGAGATAATGTCAAAAAAAGAGGAAAAAAAAAGAAAGAAAATGAAAAAGCCTTTGCCTGGACCTGGAATGACAAGGGCATTGTTGGGACATCACTGCTTCAACATGCCAACATGATGATGAGCAGAATTTTAAAAAGCCATTCCTTTTGCATCCTCAACATCTAGGACGCACACAGTGCTGCCAAATCAAACTCCAAGAGGTACATCAGAAGTTAGACAGATGAAACTTTGGACCTTCATAAGAAATATATAGCTCATTAAGACCAAGATCTTATGACTCCTTCCCTCCCAATCATTTGAGATGTTCACCTCAAAGCCAATCAAGACCGACCTTTAATCATATGAGACCAACATGAGTTAAGCATGGAACCTTATAACCAAACTTAGATGGACAAGTCATTACCATAAGAAAAAAAAACAAAAAAAAAACCAAAGTCCTGTCCTAAACTATAGTTTTGTCCTAAACCATTTGAGGCCAACGTACAACTCCATCTCAACCATTAAAGGTTACTTCATAAATTGAGCCACCAAAGCCAACAAAAGGAAGATATAGACTTTCACGGCCAAGATCCAAGCAAAGAAACTCACTACCTCAGCCCATTTGCACAAGTGCCAAGAAAATGCCTTTGGTGCTAAAAAGGAAGCATTATCAGAAGAAGCATTATCAGAAGGAGCAGCCTCCCCGATTAATGAAGATGAAAGCAAATTCAATCTACACCGATAGACTGAAGGAGGTTCCATGGAAAAGGCTAAAAAAAAGAAGATAAAAATAAATAATAAATGCCCCGCGAGTCGAAAATCGAAAAAAGGCAATCTTGCTAAAATTGGGCACCCTGCCAGAAAAAATAAAGCATTCTGGGCAAAAATTAGAGGCTGAGAGAAAATTTTCAATCATGAAAACCCGAGAGGGCTGATTGATAACAGGAGTTTGATGCTTTCAAGATTTATCCCGAGATTGGATCAGGTTTTGTATTTTTGAGATTAATGCCAAATAATGATCATGTGTAATGAAATCAAATTGAAACATATGCATTTATCCCATAACATGTTGATATGATCAAAGCAGTTCATTTTG
Organism: Excoecaria cochinchinensis; assembly: GCA_947683425.1. Classification (NCBI taxonomy): domain Eukaryota; kingdom Viridiplantae; phylum Streptophyta; class Magnoliopsida; order Malpighiales; family Euphorbiaceae; genus Excoecaria; species Excoecaria cochinchinensis. The sequence goes on from CANTUQ010000055.1 coordinate 14,774,990, forward strand.
CATACTCAAAATTGTCTAGCACGTTGCTATCAGCTGCGAAGGCAATTCTACAGCACCATCATGCGAAGAATCAAGCTCAGACGGCTACGACATGGGCATAAGTTCATGCTGATCACCCTAGAAAGATCTTTGGTAATAGCTTCAGTAATCTGCAAAAAAAAAAGGTTGTTAGAGATAAAAATCGTAATTGGTGCTCTAAGCAAAAGTTAGGTAAAAGGATAGGGTAAAAACCTGGAAACAGGCAGTCTGTCCTAAAAAAAAATAAAGCTGCTGGATTGGGTTAAGTCCACTCCAGGCAAAAATAAGGCGTAGGGTTATGTGAAAATCCAAAAAGGACGAATTTCCTGCTAAGAAAAGCTAGTGTGAAAATCCACAAGGAACGCACTACCTTTATAAAAATGACTACAGGTATCAGATGAGAACCTCGCAATCCCAAAGGCATGTGTGACGCGCGCCGAACCCCAAGGTGCCCCGAACCTCCCGCTTTTAGGGCCTTCGGGAGGAGGTTCAAAAAAACTTGTAAGAAATTACAAGTGCGTCCATTTTGGCCAACAGGGAGGTTCCATGGAGTCGCCACCCAATAGAACATTGGGAAAGGTTGTTTAGCCTCAGTGAGCCTAAGACAGCGCCGCTATGTCCATTATAGGCAAGCCGGAGGTGTCTTGGAGGCTTCCACCCTAACGATAGGATGGTCCTCTAGCCTCACGCTTGGGCAAACCAGAGGTGTCTTGGAGGCATCCACCCCAATAGAACATTGAGATGGCCCTCTCGCCTCGTGGCACCTAGGACTGTGCAATTTTGAGCCTTTTACGGGAAACAAGAGGTGTCTTGGAGGCCCCATCCCAATAGAATATTGAGATGGCCCTCTCGCCACGTTGAGCCCAAAGACCAGAGAAGGTTCGAGACTTCCCATTTATTCATACCTTGATTAAGTTTATAATTGAGTTTTGAATTTAGCATTTCATCCCATTTCTCATTCAATTCGGTGCAGTTAAATTAAAGCGCAGATTGTCCATTCAGGGAAAGCGATAAGTAAGTAAAGTATAATCAAAATAAAGTGCATAAAATAAATTATAACAATACTAGGGGCGGAATACAACCCCCATTATAAATTGCAAGCGATTTATACATAAATCGGGATATACATTAAAGATGAGGACATTGGTCCTCGCATGCATATATATTACAAAATGGTTTTGGGGCATCGATTTTTATTTGTTAGAAAAAATAGGACATTGGTCCTTTATTTATAAATAAAATCCCAATTTAATTAATAAAAAACATCTAACAATTTTTATATTAGCGGGAAAGTATAAAAAGAACATTATTCACAATAATAATATAAAAAAAGATAAAGTCTAGAGAATGAACCCGGGAGAAACCCTTAAGTCTTCACAGTAGCTTCTACACCAAATGGCTCCAAATCCACCCAACAATTCAAAATAATAACTCACAAAATAAAGGATATGTTAGTGTAAATTTAAAGAACCAAAATAAATATGAAATTAAACGATAGGGAGGGAAAATGGAAGAAATTGAATAAGAAAAACCATTTAAAACAAAAGAAAAGAAGAAAAGGAGCTCAATGGGAAAAGAGGCCCAGGGATGACCCAAAACATGTGATCGACGGGCGCCCCTGGAAGTGACAGATGGGCGTAAGGGCGACCCTCGACGTCCCATCGCTTGCTTGAGTGACGGTTGTCGGTGGTCCTTATGCCCGTCGATCGTCCCTATTTCCGAACAGTGACCAAAATTAGATTTTCTCTTTGTTTTAATTTGAATAAAAGGGATTTTTATGCAAGAAATTACCAAAATTGATTGAATTCAAAGTAATATGTCCAGAATATTTACCCTCGAATTTTTGCCTTGTGAAGGTGAACGTTGCAAAATTTCGACTCCTTCAGTTCTACAAGGACCGGATTGTGATCACGCGACCGGGGGAGATTTTTGGTTGCAAAATCTCACTTTGAAAGATAAACCAAGAGAAGGAAATTGACTTCTCTTTCTTGGAATTTGGACAGCAATAAATATCTGACTTAGCTAGATGGATGAAAATGAATGGATCTCGCTTCCTCGGATTAGCATAATTCGAGAATAAAATAAAGGAAATAAATTTTGAAAGAAAATTTCCTTTTGTAGAAATTGAAGATGAAATCTTCTGTGGAAAATTGCAAAGCTTTAGTTTTCTAATAAAAAGTTTTCTAATCAATAATTTCTCAGCAAAATTTCCAATCCTAAAAATTGAATCTCTTTCCCTTATTTATAGATTTAGGAGGAAATTTCAAATAAATTTAAATTTTAAATTCAGATTTCAAGAGGATTTTTCGAAATCAAATCAAAACTGAACAATTTTCAAAATATTCCTAAAATCAAATCTAGTATTCAAAAATATTTGAAAAGATTTTGGAAAATCAAAAAGGTTTTAAAAATATTTTGTAAAATCCCCTAAATTTTGTAGAATCCGGTGGTTAAAATAACCAGATCACCGACCGACGGGCTGCCCGTGTGTTACTGACGGGCGTCGGTCGCAGGGGGCACCGGCGGTCATTTGGCTTATGGGCCCTACACGTGGCATGAAGATGAGAGACGGCCGTCTCCCGTGAGGAGCGAGCGTCGCTCAGTGGAGCGATGGGCGCTACTCAAACGAGCGATAGGCACCGCTCAATCAAGCGATGGCCCCATTCCCGAGCGACGGGCATCTTTCATTCGAGCAACGGGATCCCTTCCCCGAGTGACGGGCGCTGCTCGACATGAGAGACGGGTCTCTCACGTGAGTGACGGGCTATCCTTCACTGACGGGCTACCCATCTATGGGTTCAAATCCCAATTCTCAAAGTTGAACTCTTTTCGACTGTCTGAAATCACCCGTTTGCCCAGAACACCTCCAATCCTTATAAAACTGGCGGACGAACATTCACAACTTTCATCTCTCGTCCGAAAACCGACATTAGTTTCTTCATCGAGTAACTCTGATCTGGACTACCTCAGGACCCGGTATCTACAGTTGCCCCTAATTTTGTGGAAACTAGCACACTAGTGTCTAGATGAGCCAAAATTCAGAGAAGAAGGAAAGAGATGCGTACCTGAGGCAGCCCTTACCTTTTTTCCATTTGGAAGGTTGCGGTTTATCGCTATCAAGCTGTAGTGCCATCAGACTGTGGCTCGTTTGCAATCTTTCCTATCGCATTGTCCTGCTCGCCTCTGGTCGGCTTGCATGGCATTTGTGAGATGTGGTGTCCTCTAACCCCAATGCCGTTGCGATCTATTCTATCGCGTGTGCCCCGCTGTCCTCGTCTCGGCATGGACGGTGGCTGATCTGTCCTGCTGGCTTCATCTCGGCTTGCACGGTGTCTGTGAGATGCGATATTCTCTAACCAAAGTCCTGTTGCGATATGTTCTATCTTGTCTGCCCCGCTGTGCTCGTCTTGGCATGCACGGTGGCTGGTCTTTCCAGCTGGCCTCATCTTGGTTTGTATGGTGTCTGTGAGATGCGGTATTCTCTAACCACAGTCCCGTTGCGATCTGTTCTATCTGCGTGGCGGCTGATCTATTCTGCTAGCCTCATCTCGGCCTGTAAGTGTGAGGTGAAGTGTTGTCTAACTACATCCTCTATTTACGATCTGTTCTATCGTGTGTGACCCACTAACCTCATCTCGGTCTGCGTGGAATTTGAATCGTTTCATCGTTGACCAACTTCGGGTCAGTGTAAACTCATGTTCCTGTGTTACAAAAAATTTGATCAGTTCATTGTGAGTTGGTTTGCTTGTTATCATTTAAACGATTATCGTGTTATTATTATCTTGTTCTTTTTATTTTCGTTCACCGTGTTATCAAACGTTAGGAAATCGTAAGTAAAATTACAAATATACAGGCTGAAATACAGATTTAACAAAATATAAGCGTAAGTTAGCTAAAATATAAACATAGATGTTCCACTAAGTGACAACATATTTTGTACAAAAAATATACAAGTAAAACAAAATGCAATGAGAATAGGCTCCCTGAACAGTCTAAAGAGGGCGGTAATCCGAGGGCTCATCCGGGTCCTCCTTGTCATCCGACAGATGCACTAGCTAGCTCCGTGATGTGGACGCCGATGGCCGGGCCCTGGACGTGGAGGGTCGATAAGGCGGTGCTGGTGCTGGAGGTCTGAACCTAGCCTGGTCGCGAGGAGGGGCTGCGACCGGTGCAGCCGCAGGCTGTGCTCTCGCAGGGTCCGCCTGCTGGAACTGCACCTGTGCATAGCCGTCCAGGAAAGGATGGGCGCACACTCTCGTGAACTCCAAAGTGTCTCTGACTATCCGTCCCAACTCCTAGAATCTGCTAAATAGTGTCAGGGTCTGATCTCGGGTTGCACTCCGGATGCCCCCAAGTGTAGACTCTGTCTGCTCTCTGAATTCCCTGATAGAGTGGCCAATAGGTGGGATGGCACCCTCCAACACTCCTACTCTGAATTCGAGTGAAGTAACGGACTCATCCACCATCTGTACAGCCGTATCCACCCTGTCTGCTGCAGCACCATGGGAAGCTATCAAATGCCGCCGCAACTCCTCAATGAGCCTAGCCTGGTCCTGAATGACCCTCTCCTGCTGGGCCAACCTCTCTAGTACGACTCGGTCACGCTCCTCGTACTGCCCCATCTACTCAAGGAGGACCCTGTTACTCTCCTCCTACTGCCCAATTCGCTCAAAAAGGACCCTGTCTCTCTCCTCCTGCCTATGGAAGCAAGAATAGACGTTATGGTTGCCAATAGGTCGGGCTAGGTTGGCTGTGGTTCTGGTGCTGGTGCTTACTCTGCCGGATAGTCTGGAGGTGGTGCGGTGGAGGTAGATGCCCCCGGATGCCCTGCTCGGCTATAAGGGTGAAACCTTGCTGTATCTCGAGACGTCGACCTCTGTACTCGTGCTGGAGATGGAGGAGGGCTCTGTACCCTCTATGCTAGGGGAGTGGCAAATAACTCATCCATGGTGAACTCGATCCCTATGTCGACAGGAGTCTGCGGCTATCCCTCCTCTAATGGCAGCTGCTATGGGGGTGGTCCCCCCTGAAACCCAGGCTGCTAGGGAGGCTAGCCCTCCTGAAACTCAGGCTGCTGGCCAGTCTACCCCTCCTGAAACTCAGGCTACTGGCGAGTCTACCCCTCCTAAAACTCAGGCTGCTGGGGAGGCTGCTCCTCCATCTGGGGCTCCTCTGCCGGCTAAAGTGAAGGGAGGCATAGAGCACGTCTGGTCTCATGGATCGTGTGCAGTCTATACTCCTCGGCCTGACTTGGCAGCTAAACTATCATCCCCATGGTGAGAGCGGATGACGCATCTACATATATACTCTCCTCCAGTGCGGGTCCGAGACAGTCTGGATGAGCTCCTAGCTCCAGCAATAATCTAGTAATTACTCCTCCCACATATACTATAGGGGCTGCCCCCCCAGACACTTTGACAAAATTAGCCACGATCTCATGGCTAATGTTGAGCCAACACCCTGCAACTATAGCCCACAGACTCCAGATCTCTGCGGCATTAAGTGAGCCCGGGTTACCAGCCCGTCCTAGGTAGGAGCTGGAGATAACCCTATGAATGTATCGGAGGGCCTGCGATGAGAGCACCGCACTCTTTATCGTGTCATGGTCATATGGCACTCCTTGCAGAGCTATGACCTCCCAATGCTGGCGCTTAACAGCCCTTTGAGGCACTATGACATCGTCTCCTAACGGTAATCCCATAGCCTCTGTGAACCACTGGCGGGTGATGCTTTAATGATATCCGTCTACCGAGAACTGAATGACCCCCTCCTCTATGTCCGACCTCTAAAATCCCCCGTAATGCAAAGTGGTGAGAAATTCCCAGACAACCCCCGGGTAAGTGTGGAAGGCAGGCCACAGAAACTTTGTCCATCCTATGGCCACTACTAGTGCATCTACCTCCTCCAACATACCCATGGCCTGTAGGAAGGGTCTGGAGATAAAACGGCTAGCCCGGAACTGAACTGGGTACAACAGCCTGAACCTTTCCCTCGTCTCATCGCTCATCCAGGTAGGAGCCTCGGGCTCTAGCTGACCATGCGGAACCTGATGTCTAGGAGGCATCCTGAAAAGAAAAAGTAAAAAATTAGTTTGGCATCACCGTTGTAAATAATGGCTATGCAAAAGATTATGACTTTGTAAATTTCGGTGGCATCCCAGGCTGACATGCAATAATATCAACAGCGTTTTCGTAGGGGTACATTTATACAAAATATACATAAAAAATTTGGGTGACATTCCAGCAAGGGCGTGCCCCATTACAAACTTTGGGCAGCATCCCGGCAAGGATGTATCCAACTAGAAAAATTTACAAAAATTTGGGCAGCATCCCGGCAAGGATGTGCCCAACCTCCTGCACAAAAAAATAAAAAAGGACAGGCCTCAGGCCCCAAGCAACATTTTAAATTATTCATATCTTGTCCAGTTCGGGTTGGTCCTAGAACTAACTCCAAAAGCAGTAAATTAAAGTTTTCTATGGATATCTTTCATTCTCTTATCATTTTGTTCTTCTTATTTTCATTTTTTTGATTTTTTCTTATTGTCCTTTTATGCATCATGTCCCACATATAGTTCAAAGAAATTGAGTAGAAAAAAGGTAGGAATTAACATTAAATTAAGCCAATATGCATCTCTCATGAAAAATATTAAAGTTAAATAAAAAGAAGAGCAAAAAATGAAAAACTGACCTGTATGTCGACGAGACTGTGCTGAAAATAAATTCAACAAAAAAAATGTAAAAAGTGCTTCTAAGTGTGCGTGATTGTGTGAGGGTTGTTTTGGTGCAAACGGCGCATAAAACAGGTGAAAAATGAGAAAGATATAGGCAGAAAATGGTTTTGGGCGTTGGTTGGTGAGGGAGAGTGAAAAGGAAGAAGAAAAGAACTGATGGACGTTGGTCACTCATGCCTTTTATAGATTTCATTGACCAACGGGCAGCCCATCTAAAGAGCGAGCTACGGGTAGCCCGTCTGTCACTCCGAATTTCGACTTTGAGTGCTAATTAATGCCCTAATTAAATCCTAATCAATTATCCATTAATTAGCCCATTAAATGCTTCTTTTTTTTTATGAATAATTTCTGACTTCTGTATCTGAACTTGCCTGCAAAATTTCAAAGTCAATAGAAATATGCAAAGATTATTTTATGCGCGTGTCATGCATGGATGCAAGAAAGAGATCTGCCCATTAGTCAACCAGGTTGACCGACGGGCTAGCCATTGGTTGGGTGACAGACGGGCACCCTGTCGGTCGTCTCTTCCTTATAAATCACCATTTTCTCCCTCGAGTTTCGTGTCCTTTCATCTTCTGAAACCATTTCCAAGCCTTTTCTCAAGTTTTTTTCCCTTCTTTTCTTAGCTTATTTCCTTAGCCAATCTTAAATTTTCAACCAAAGGACTTGAGAAATGTCTTCTGCCACTGTTGCCAGGATGTATCGAATTCTGGATGATCCACAAACTTGGGAAAACTCTACCCTGGCTCCCCTTTCCTACCTAAAATTTCTGAGAAGGGTCAAGGTAGACTATAACCTTCTTTTGGCTGTGGTTCATTTTTGGGACCCGCGATTTCATGTCTTCAGATTCACCTACCAGGAACTGTGCCCCCTACCCAAAGAGCTTACCACTATTATCAGGACCTGGTATTCACCCAGCATTTTGCCTTACGTTCCCTGCTGTGGTTTGGTTCAGACTCGAGATGTAGCACTAGCCTTAAGCATCGCCCTTTCTGACGCTGCCCGTTTAGTTCCTCAGGGTCCCACATTTGCCTTAAACCCACTGATTGCGGCACTGCATGAGTTCCCCGATGCTCCCCCATACCGTGTGGGTGTCATCTTCCCTTTCTGCCTGATGAGGTATCTGATTGTGAGTTCAGAGGATCTGATATGTGACTCTCGTTTGTTTAGGATTCTGGATGATTTTCAATGCGGGTTGCCCAATCTTTGTAACTCTGAACCATTTTGGCCAAGATTCTCTTGACATTCTTATTAGCGGCTTCTACTGCTCCATTAGCTTGCGGACGATAAGGAGAGGACTTGTGATGTTTAATGCCATATTTCTGAAGTAACTTCTTTGTTTCGGCCATGAACTGGACCTCATTGTCAGAAACCACATGGTGTGGGAGGCTATATCTACATATCAAGTTCTTTTCGATAAATTTGGCCATATCCCGAGCATCGACCCTTTTGAAAGACTTAGCCTCTACCCACTTGGTAAAATAATCAATAGCGACTATGATAAACTTATGTCCATTAGATGCCTTGGGACATATTTCCCCGATGATGTCTATCCCCCAAGCTGCGAACGGCCAAGGCGACGTTAAGCTATGCAATTCTGAAATGGGCAAGTGCCTTAAGTCCACATACTATTGGCACAACTAACACTGTTTTACATATTTGGAGCAATCTGTATCCATGGTGAGCCAGTAGAACCCCTATCTCATGATCTTTTTGGCCAACGTCAGCCCATTCATGTGAGCTCTGCAGATGCCAGCATGAGTTTCTGCCATCACCCTTTTGGTTTCTCTGTCATCCAGACACCTCAATTGGATACCATCAACCTGCCGCTTGTATAACATCCCGTCTATACAGATAAACTGGGTAGATAACTTGCGTATCATCCTCTGATCTTTCTCGGTAGCCTCTTGCGAAAATGTCTCATTTTCCAGATAGTTCATGATATCATAATACCACAGCTTCCCATCTGCTACTTCTATTTCCATCATTGGCTTGGACTCAAAGGTACGCCTCTCATAACTAGAAATTAGAACCGGCTTCATGACTACCCCTTCTGGATTGTCCCACATCGATACCAAAGCTGCAAGTGCATCGGCTAATTGATTCTCATCCCTCGGAACAAAGTGGAATGTACATACTTTGAATTGACCGCTCAACTCCCTCACGTGTTTGATGTATGGCATCAACCTCTCTTCTTTAACGGCCCATTCACCCCGAATCTGATTGATCACTAAGGACGAATCCCCGAATACTTCCACGTTCTTTGCCCCCAAAGCTATTAGTGCTTCTAACCCGAAGGCACATGCTTCATACTCGGCTTCATTGTTGGTGGTTTTGTACCTTAACTTCTTGGCCAATGGGAGTTTTTTATTATCCGGGGTTGTCAGAATAATTCCTACTCCTGCTCCCTTGCTGTTTACGGCCCCGTCAAAGTGCAATTGCCAACCTTGAACCATAATAGCTGCTATGTCTTCGTCAGGGAAATTGAACTCGTACGAGTCTCCTTGGATTGGGTGCTCTGCTAGAAACTCAGCCATCGTATGACCCTTAATGGTCTTCCGAGTAATGTATTCTACATCAAATTCCTGTAACAGCAACAACCACCTACCCATTTTTCCAAGTAAGGATGGAGCTTCCTGCAAATATCTGAGGGGATTCTGCTTTGCTACTGCCTGTACCTTGTAAGAATGAAAATAGTGTCTCAACTTCTTAGAGGCCCAAATTACTGCCAGGCAAATCTTTTCTACTTCTGCATACTTGATCTCATAAGCCAAGAACTCAACTTCTTGCTAAGGTAGTAAACAGCAAACTCTACTCCGAACTCATCTTCCTGAGACATCATGGCACCTACAGAACTATCTTCTATGGCCAAATATAGGATAAGCAGCTTGACTGGCTGCGGCGGCCTCCAAATCGATGGATTTAGCAAATACTCTCTGATAGTATCGAAAGCCTTCTGACAATCTTGTTCCATACTACTGGTTGGTCCTTTCTGAGTAGTTTGAAAATCGGTTCACAGATCGAAGTAAGCTTAGCTATAAACCTACTGACATATTGCAACCTACCCAAAAAACTTCTCACATCCTTTTCCTTCTGCGGTACCGGCATTTCTCTAATGGCTTTAACCTTGTCCGAGTCAATCTCAATACCCCTCTGACTAACTATATGTTCTAGGAGCTTCCCTGAGGTGACACCAAAGATACATTTCTTGGGGTTCAATCGTAAGTTGTACTTTCCGATCCTCTGAAAGAACTTTTCTAGGGCTTCAAAGTGGCCTTCTTTGGTGGCCGATTTGATCATCATATCATCCACATTCACTTCTACCTCCTTGTGAATCAAGTCATCTAGAATCTTTATGGCCATCCTTTGATAGGTTGTGCCTGCATTTTTTAAGCCAAAAGGCATTACCCTGTAAGCGAATGTCCCCCATTCTGTGATGAAAGCTGTCTTAATCCGGTCGATTATCTTATTGAGTATATGGCCATAGCCTGCATAACCATCCACGAAACTGTACATTATGCAGGCAGCTGCGTTGTCCACTAAAACGTCTATGTGGGGCAATGGAAAGTCATCCTTTGGACAAGCTTTATTCAAGTCTTGATAGTCCACGCATACCCTTACCTTGCCCTTTTTCTTGGCTACTAGGACAACATTGGCCAACCAGGTTGGGTATTACACCTCGATCAGGAGCTTGGCTTCAATCTGCTTGTGAATTTCCTCCTTCACCTTGTCTGCCCATTCTGGTCTGAGTCTCCTCAACTTCTACTTGACAGGCTTATAGTCTGGGTATGTCGGGATGGCATGTTCTGCGATTTCTCGATCTACTCCTGGCATATCTTCGTAGGTCCAGGCAAAGACTTTTTCATGTTTTTATAATATTCTCTCAAACCTTTCTCGCTCTTCAGGAGTTATGTTAGATGCTATCAAGATTTCTGTCGGGTTTTCCGAGGTTCCAAGATTAAATGGAGTAGCATCAGTTGAATCAATATCAAATATAGATGGATTATGATCAAGCACAACGAAATCATCAGACACATCGCACAAGTAAGCAAAATCATTCATTTTATTGATAAAATAAGAATTGTCATTAACATTATCAAAAAGTTCTGGAGTGAAAAGAAAATCTAAACTATGCTCTTCTTCCTCCTCCGCCGGCGCATTTGTTGCAGCTGACGATCCTGCATCATCTTGGCCTTTCGGGCGTTCTTCAGCAACCCCCTGTATGGCTTCCTCAATCTTTGCTTTCCTCTTCAACTGGGTGGCCACTATCTTCTCAGTTATAACCTCCTCAGGCTGCCCGCGGTCCCAAATTGTCTTGCTGGTCATGATTTCTTCATCCTAAAAGCCCTCTGCTGGCTTGATCAATCCAATGTCCCAGTCAAAGACATCATTGAAAACCTCAAAACCCGGTACAATTCTCCCATCTATTCACTGAGGCTCAGCTCTCCAGTGTAGGCACATGCTGTAACTGCTGCTACAAAGCTCTTTCGGATATAGGGAATCTCCTTTGCTAACCCCTTGTCCCTCTTCACCACACCTTTATAACCTAGGCCGGTTCTGTCCTTCTGGCCTCTGGTGGCTATGGCTTCTGTCAACCCCTGAGAGTTCTTGCCTAATCCCGCTCTGGGGAGGAATGACATCCTCTTCATCATGTTCAATACCTGGGGGCTTCATTCTATCTGTTCCTCCTCATCTATCACAGCCACATGGAACCCACTGAAAGGCTGCCTCGCAATCTCTAGTATGGAAACCAGATTTTCCCTTGCGGCCCTTATGGTCACCACCTGCCCTTCATGAGGAATCTTGACCATCTAATGAAGCGTAAAGGGGATGCCTCCCAACTTATAAAACCATGGCCTGGCCAAAAGAGCTGAGAAATTGGCGGGTATAGGCAGGACCACAAACTCCACTTCCGTCTCTACCAGTCCCGTCTTTACCATTGTCTTGAATGCCCCAGAGGCATGCCTGCACGAGTTGTCATATGCTGTGACAGTGAGATCGGACTTGGCCAAGATATCCTCTGTCACCCCAAAAGCTGCCATTGCCACCTGTAGGCATACATTTATTGAGGAACCATCATCCACCATCACACAGGCCGTGTGCTTTTGATTAATCTGTGCCCTTATGTATAAAGGGCAATTGTGGTTGCGGCCTTCTGCCAATAGATCAGCACTTGTAAAAACTACATTCTCTCCCGCTCGTCCCTTCACTACATCTAGAAGCTCTGTAGGCGAGATGATTGTGGCCACAGTTGACTCACACAAAGCCTCCACTACTTTCTGCCTGTGTGATGGAGACTGCCTCAAGAGATCCCATATTGAAATCTGAGCCGGCGTCTTTTTCATCTGCTTGACAATCGGATCCTCTTCTAGCTCCTTCCCCTTTTGGCCCGCTACCGGCTCATGGGGCCTTTCAATTTCTAGAGCCACCCTTCCGCTCCAGGTCACAGCTCCTACTTTATTCTTCTTTTCTTCCTCTTCTTCCTCCTCCAAACCCCACGGGTTGGGAAACACTTCAGAATCATCATTTTCGGTTCCACTATCATCAGTGGACCAGCAATTGATCACTGCAGCAGGAAGCGCTTCTTCACTGACCTCATGGAGGCTCGTGACAGCAGTGTTGACATCGTTGCCATACAACTCCTTCAATACAAACTCCTCGGGCAAATTGGACCTGATCATGAGTACTGGCGAGGGCACATTATTGTACCCAGCCTTCTTTTGACTCCCTCTCTTCTCTGGGTTTGTGATCTGCTTTGAATCAATTAGATCTTGAATTGCGTGCATCAAAGAAGAATTAATTTCTTTTCTTCTATTATTTTTTAACCAATTTTTTTTTTGGAATAAAATTCAAATTTTTATTATTCTTATTTCTACTTTGTGAATCAATATAAGGAAATCGATCATCTTTTCTCATTCCATTGAATCCGAAATCTGAAGGTAAACATCCTACACTCGATCTCTTAATTTTATTTTTCTTTTACTTATTTTGTTCATATTTAATTAGTAATCATGTAAATCTTTATATTTATTGTTTATTTTTTTTATTTTATGTTATCTTTGATATAGATTTAACTTTTTGACATTTTTCCTTGTTACTTTTTTTATTTATTTGATTATTCATTTTCTTTTATTTATCATTATTATTTATTATTATTATTTTTTTATTATTATTATTATTATTATTATTATTATTATTTCATATTTTTATGTACTAACCTATTAGTATGTTAATTTATTTGTTTCAATCATATTATTTAATTTATTTGTCATCCATAATGCATCTTTTTTATCTATTTTAATTTAATTTTTATTATTTCATGTATTTAATTGATTTTCATCATTTAATTTCTAACATTAATTTTATTTGTGTTTATTTGTAGTTTTTAATCTTTGTTTCTTTCCTTCTTTGAGCACCCATCCGAACGAAAGAGGAGATCCGAGATTTATTTTTGTTGAATCATTTTTTATTGTATTTATTGTCTTTCCTTTATTTGCCTTTTTAATTTATTTGTCTTGTAATTAGTAATAAAATAATTTATTTTATGCACGTTTAATTAAAAATCATAAAAATATTTATATTAATTAAATTGAGATTTTTTTCTAATAAAATAGGACCAATGTCCTCGTTTTTCATCTAAATAAAATTGTCACTTTAAAATCTTTCTTTCTAAACATGCATGCGAGGACCAATGTCCTCATCCTTAATAAATAGCCCATTTTATGTATAATTTACATTTTATTTACATTGGGGGTTGTATTCCGCCCCTAGTTTTATTATAATTTATTATATTTTTATTTATCCTTTTTTTATCTTGCCTTTATTTATCGTTTTTATTATGTGATTGATATGCGCTCTAATTACTGCATCTAAATGAATGAGAAAAGGGATGAAATTTTAAATTCAAAACTCAATTGTAGTTTAATCAAGGTATAAATAAATGAGAAGTCCTGAACCATCTCTGGTCTTAGACTCAATGAGGTTAGAGGACCATCGCAATATTCCATTGGGGTGGGGTCTCCAAAATATCTCTTGTTGCCCAAAATATGCCCAATTTGCATTGTCTTAGGCTCCATGAGGTTAGAGTACTATCTCAATGTCCTATTGGGATGGGGACTCCAAAATATCTCTGACTTGCCCAAAATAGACATAGATGCGTTGTCTTAAGCTCATTGAGGCTAGACGACCTTTCCCAATATTTTATTTGGTGGCGACTCCAAGAAACCTCCTTGTTGCCCAAAATAGACGCTCTTACAATGTAACACCCCCACTGTCGCCGCGGTTGGAAGGGCGCCGGCGGGCGCGCTACCCGACACTCACTCACATACATGCACACATATACTATGCGGAAGCATACATTCATACATATTCATACATGTATAAATGCGGGATAATTAAAAACTTACCTTGCGGGCAAAAGCTGGTCATGCATTAACTCACACACTCGCAAGCACTAAGTGAAAGCATAAGCACATACACACACACATACACTCTTTCAATCAGCGGAAGCATAAGGCAAATAATAAAACCGAGGAATAACTTAATACATAAGCATTTTAATGCTTACATCATCAAAAATATTACATCAAGATGATTGCATAATAATTACATATACAAAAGGCTATAGAAACACAAGATCCAAAATACAGAAGCTGAACAAAATACAAAACTTCTAACTCCTATGTGGCCGACCTTGCAAATGCTTGACTCGAACCGAACCAAACCTGCCACCTGCACGGGAAAAGAACCCGTGCTAAGCGATAAACGCTTAGTGGGGAAAACACACAAGCAATATGGACGATAATTCACAATGGTCGTCAAGGCATAACACATTCACAATGGCAAATGCGGACATTCATAACACATATATAATCAGGCTTGCATAGAAAGGCATTCATTCGAAAACTCACATCCATATCCATATATTTATGTTGAAAATAAGCCAAAGCATACATAACACCATACACGATACAAGTATTATCATGCAAAACTACCTACAATCTCACATGCATATACTTACCAAGGTATCGGACATCAGCACCTTATCGTTCATAGTCGCATGAGATTTATACATGCAATTATCTTAACTGATTACTCATACATTAACTGAAAACCCATTCACATGTTATAAGATTACTATGCAATAACGCAATCAACTATTATGTCAAGGGCACTAGCTATCTAAATCTACTTTTGTTATGTTAAAGTACACACACACTGGCTGAAGCCCAAGGGAAGACGTCGAAACATCGCACTTCCACTGCACGACTCTACCACGTAAAATATCATGCCATGTAACATAGACACATGACAACATGCCAAAGATACTAAAATAGTTAAGACCAAAGGAACATATAGCCAAATATTACATTCAGAGCATACACTAGTTCAAGATCAGATTCTTATACACTTTAACTTGCCTCATCATCATCCATTACTGCACATACACTTACCGAAGCCGATCCACATGCATTGCACCCCAAATAATACATATGTGATCATTCAATAGTCCAGATCGCTTTATTATGCATACTAATTCACATGCTACCATAATAGTTAACAGTACAAAATCACATTCGTATATGCACCAATTAACCATAATAGTCCGTAATTCAAGCTCGCATTCATATACATATTAATTCATATGCTTATAACATAACTGGTCAGATTCACATTCTCATAAGCATAACATAATGACTATACTCATGGCATTCAAAAAATCATGGTCACAGTCATACACCTCCTAATTCCCCTACTTATATCCATAACTGATGGCATACTAATACATTCACAATATGATATACATATATATATATACAGATAAATATGTCCAATTCACCTGTTTAAGTCACATTCAACCCATTCAAAGGTTCATAATCACATTCGAGTACATAACTGATTCGCATGTCAAGAATTATGCTCATTCGAATATCCTATTCTCTTGTTCATATCAGACAAAACAAACAGAATACCTGCCGACTCAAAATAGTGGATAACGAGTAGACAGACAGTACCTTACGGGTACTAACCGGCCAAAGGGTACCTTACGGGTACGAATCGAAAAACCATTTTATTTTATCACATTCAAAACATTTTTCTGAGGGGATCTTAAACAAGATACAAACACATTAAAGGTTCGCGAGGAACCACACAGGGGACCTGATCAGGGTCCAAACGTAACTGAGGGCTGCAGCTAAGAGACTCTATTAGGCATGCCTAGCTATCCACTAGACTGACTCTCGCAGGTCATGCATAAACGAAAGCGTGTTTCAAGTCACATGAAATAGTTCATCATGCAAATACTTTGTATAATTGGCATATAAATAAGTTTACACTTTCCACATGCATCATCCAAATCATGTGTCGATTCACAAAATATATATATATATATATATATATATATATATATATACATATATAGGTCATCATGCATAATCCAGAGTCTAATAGACAAATACATATGTTCATAATATCAATCATACCTCATACAATTCATATTATGAAGCATGCAATATAATTCAATCAACACACTTTAACACTATTCAATATTCTAAAACATATAAGAATTAAATGTGGGACCATATTATGCCAATGATTAACGACGCATAATCTTAATCATGGAATGATACAATATACACTTAGGCATAGCATGTTATTCTTAGAAAAGGATCTGATTAAAGATATGCACAACATATTTTACATTTTAATATAACATTCTCGGGACTAAACAATCAAGAACTTGGCATTCATAATTCCTTCGCATTCGAAATACGACATGCAATACAAATCACAACAATTAACATATCTAAATCCAAACCATACATTTTAAATCCCACAATCATTTAGCAGGATCACTATATAGTCCAAAACTTATTCCAAAAATACCACATGTAACTTATCATGGATAACATATTATTAATCACAAATAAATTAGGATAACCATTCATATAAGCAATGTAATATCGCACACAGTAGAAGAAAAAGCCATAAAAAGCATTTGAAAGTCATTTTATAAGAAAACTGTTCACGTGGGGAAAAGGGCAAAACAAAAAAGCCGAAAAGAGGGAGTCTGAGCAACCTTCACGAGTCGTGAGCTTTGCTCACGTTGTCACACCCCAAAGTGGCCCTAGAAGAATTACAGAGTTTTGTTCGAAAAAGGTAAGTTTTTGTGCGAGAGTTCTGTCGCGAGCGCGACAAGTGTCACGGGCACGACAGAGCCCTCCAGTAGTTTTCGAACTTCAGCTGGTTAGTGTGGATGTGAGCGTTTTGTCGCGAGCGCGACAGAACCCTTTCGCGAGATGCTTGCATAAGTTGGTTTTAAGAGACCTTGAGATGGGTTTTGTGACACATGGCGGCATAGGAGTGTGACATGTGGCATCGTAGGAGAGTGATACTTGGCAACAAGAGGGTGTGACACTTGGCAAGGGATTTGTTTGTATGCATAAAGGAGTGTGCCAAGTGTCATTGTAGGGAAGAGACACTTGGTTTGGCTTGGCTTGGCTTGGCTTGGCTTGGGATAAGGATGAATTAAAGGAAATGGTTGGCATTTAGTGAGGTTGGTTGGCTTTGGATGTGCATTAACCGGCCATTCCTTTCCTCCTTTTCCTTTCATTTCCTACTTTTGGCCTTTTGTCCTCCTTTTATTTCCTTGGCTCTTGGGTTTTTGCCGTGCTCCTCTTACCTTGCCATTTTCTTTGCTTTTCTTCTTCATTTGTCTTGTTCTTTGAGAGAACCATTTGAATTAGTTTGAAGAGAGTGAGTTAAGGGCTTGATTAGGTCTCTTCAAAAGGTAAGTTGGATTGATTTTCTGATCTGACCTCCTTTCTCTTTCTGTTCTTGATTTAAAGTGAAAAGAGGATTAACCTAAGTGTTTTGCTTTGGTTTTGCATGAGAGTTATGGACAAGGGAAAGGAGAAGCTCAGAATCAATTAGAGAGAAGCGGTTAAGCCACCTAAGGTTGGGATCAAGAGTGATTGTGTTAATTTTGCATGTGTTTACATGAAAAATGCTTGAACAAAGACATGTGGAAATAAAGAGATGCTTGTTGAGCTTTAATGAGCTCAAGATGTTCATTTTGATTGCTTGCAGTGTTCATGACATGTGTATATATGTTTATAAGTATGTGAATTGATCAAGAGAGTGTGTGTGTAAATGATAGAGTTTGATTTGGCAAATTTTGCTTATTTGTCATCTGACCCCTGTGTGATTATTTTGTCATAAGTATAGTTTTAGACGTCTAATTGAGTGATTCTTCATCCATTAGAACACTGACTTATATATGTATAAATTTCATAGAAATAAGCTTGAGCAAATTATTGCTCTAAGACCCTGAAAATTGTCCAAAACAGAGGTGTCTCTACCTTGGCCGGTTCATTTGACCAGTTCAGATTATTTAGATCATATATGATGTTCTAGATGTCCAATTGACTTGAAAAGTGTCCCATTTGAAATTTAACATCCTAGGGAAGATTTGTTAAGAAGGAAGTTTTGCCTAAAAATGTCGTTTCGATGTCCGTTTAGCCTGAACAAAATTGATGTTGTTGGGTTTCTGTTTGGATTTCCGTGGCTCTGTCACGAGTAGTGACGACTGTCACGAGTCATGACAGTAGGCCACTGTCACGAGTAGTGACAACCTCTACCCTTCTATTTTGACCATTTTATGTGTTTTTCTTCCCGAATTGAACCCGTATTGCACCCGAACTTCAGGGTAAGTTCCTATAGCATGTCCAACTCATTTCTAACCTTATGGAATGAGTATGTGAGTGGTTGTCAATTGAAAATATAGGTGATTAAAGCTATGGCATAAGAGTTTAATAATGAAATTAAATGTATATATGCTTTTTAATTATTGAACATGATATGCATGTGATGTTGATCATTTATGATTGAATCATAATGTGTGAAGTCTATGAACATGTAGAATGCATTATGCATTTGATTAGTTAGTAAAGTAGAGTGCAAAGATGCATTGATATTATATGGCTACATGCGAGTATATGCATAGGGTATATGTATGCACATGGTTTGCTCCATTAATATGTAAATAGTGTATAGTGTTCTTGAATGAACAATAGAGTACATGCAATGTATCTGATATAGAGTATAGAGTCTTTATGTTTAGCCTGACTGGCCATAGCAGTGGATAGATAAGCATGCTTATAAAGGGATTATCGAGGGCAGCTGCCAAGATTCCGCCCCGTTTGGTCGAAGCGGGTCGACCCCCGAGAATGGTCATTTAATAGAGATAGATGAAAATGTTTTGTGACTTCGGTGTATCGAAAATGTTTTATAGTGTCCCGTATCCGCAACTAAAGGAAGTCAGGCCTGTTTTGTTAAAGGTTGTGTAGTGAACTTTAGATGATTAAAGTGTTGCTTCGAATAAAGCTATAGTACATGAGAGTAATGTTTAAATACATGACAGTTTTGTATACAAGTGTATGATTACATGAGTATGTTTACATGTATGTGAACACATGATAGCGTATATTTGAATAAATGAGATGTACAAGTTATAGTGTGCATGAGACAATGAAAGAGTAAATGTTACTTATATGTGAGCTCAGAGTACTTGATAATCGAGTATGCTACCTATACACGTATAAGAGTTATATGCATGAGATATATGATTTTGTGATTTATCTGTGACTTCGTAAAGAAGTTCTTTGCAGTATTTTCATCCCCACTAAGCGTTATCGCTTAGCACGGATGTTTATTTCCGTGTAGGTACAGGTTCGGAACAGTGAGCGGACATCTGCGGGTCAAGGCCACTAGGAGTTTTATTTTGATCTCTTTTTGTATAAGTTAGAGATAGACTTTCTTACATTTTGAGTAACATCATTATGTACATAGGAAGTATAGTATTCACATGTAAAAGTTAACTGTTGTATATATGTGTACCAAAAATGAATATGTAACAAGTATAAAGCTTTTGTATTATGTACAGTTTATATATATGTTATAAGAGAAGTGTGTTTTGTTTGGCCCTAAAGATATTCTAATTATTTATTGTTATTGCTTCCGCTAGTATATATATATGTATACGTATGTGCCCGCGTGACGCCCCGATATCCCTTCCCGGGGGTATGGGGGTGTTACACACGTAACGTAAGCGTTGCTCACGACTCGTGAGCTTTGCTCACGTCTCGTGAGCTGTTCACTGCCCTCTTCCTCCTCGATCGATTTTCGAAAACCCTAACAAAACCTAGAATTCCCAGAAAATCACTCCAACTCAAATCAAAATCATTCTTACCAGAAATTAGCTTCCTCAAGCATGCAAAAACCAACATAAATAATACAAAACCACTTCCTTAATAATTACCCATCCAAAATAGGGAATAACCAAAATAAAACTCAAACTATCAAAACCCCAGTAAATGCAAAATTCCCAAACCTGTAATCTTAGCTTCAAAACCACACTTCAAGCTTCAATCCTCCATCCTTTCCTTGCCCTTAAGCTTCCTCTTGAAACCCAAAGCTTGCACAGACCAAAACCCACAAATTACTCTTCCAAACCCTAACTTAAACAAAAACCAGAAGAAGAAGAAGAAGAACAGGAAAAACCCAAATTGCAGGAACCCTAGCACCCAAGACCCATATACATACCTATTCAAGGAATCCTCAAGCTCCACCAAGACACCAACTCACACACAGCCAAGGAGAGGAGAGCACTCAATGGGAAAAGAAAGAAAGAAAAACAAGGAGGAGGAGCTGGGAGGGCAGAAACATGATCTGCCTTCTCCCTCTCTTTCTTTTTCTTTTTTCTTCTTTTCCCATTAATTGCCCACCAAACAGCCACATGACAGCCTCCTAAATGCCCCAACCAAAATATCTTATCTTAATACTTTTAGGTCCTTAACAAACTCCTACTTAAATCCTTGGCAACTCACACTTCACTCACTTACACAATTATTTCCTTACAAAATTAACTTATCTTCTCAATTAGGTCCTTAATTACTCCAATTCCACATGTACACATTACCAAAATAACCTCACTTATCCCGACTTAGCATGCACATTCCGACTAGGCCCGATTTGCGGTGTGACAACTCTTCTCTCCTTAAAGAATTTCGTCCTCGAAATTCGTTTACACCGGAAAGAATTCCCAACACTACACCCCAAGACTCCATCAAACTCATACACTTCACTTTCAAACTACTCACTTGCTTACACTTATCGTCATCGCTATACTCTTAAATCACTTTCTTATATTCAAATCAATCATATTCAGCAAAATAATCCTTACTCAACTGCACATCAGAAATCAAAGCACAAACACTTCACATATAAACCATTTAACTTTCACTGGTAGCTACACAAATCCTTTAATACTTCAAGGAGGTTCGTCATACATGCTGTTCCTTCTTACTAACTATACTTCTGTCAAACTCCAAAACCTTTTTACATTCAACTATATAAGATTCCAAAATACTCCGTGTACACCTTGTCAGCTTTTCCTCAATCAAAACGCATATGCAAATGCTTCTCATGTATGGTCAAAGGGATGATGATGCAATGAGAATGCGATGGCTCATGTATGCAGAGTGATGCAGAAGAAATGCAATTGATGCTATAATGATGCACTTTGTCCCATCCCCAAGATTCAATATGCTTTCATTCAAATACTTTCTAGGGAGATAGCTGACAAGTATACAGAGTATTTACCAAAACCTTACAGAATCCAAATACCCTTCCATCTCAAAATACCTAAATAAGCTTTACTCAAACATATCAAAACGAACTTACCAGAAGACTCTGCAGACTCTGTCACTTCACTGCGGTGTGCAACAAATCCTGATGGTACACGGGTGGCTCTAAGCAGTTCCTCTACATCCTTTCTAGCTTGCCGAGCTAGATTTTCACTCGTCTCAGGGTAATCAACAATTTGGTGTTCCATTCTGCCACATCTGAAACAAGCACCCGTGAGTTTCCGACACGGACCTTGATGTCGCTTCTGACAGTGCTGACATGTCGGCGGTACCCACTTCTTCTTACAGTTATCACAGTTTTACTTCTGACCATGTTGACACATTGAAGGTTCTCGAATCCTTTTTCCCGCTGACACTTCTCTACCCGACACTTTTCTTTTCTGAGGCACCTTTCAAACAAAATCTTAAGAAGCTCGGGGGGGCAGTCAACCTATCCAAAATCCGAATCAACCCTTGCACTAATGTCCTATCATCAGAAACAGGAACAAAATCTCCAACTGAAGAATGCTCGAAAACACTTCGATCAGCTCTAACTGGGTTCACACTTTCCGTTGTCTCGCCCACATTCTCATAGGATCAGACTCCATCTAAACAGGACACAAGACATGCCACATCTGCATTAGGCCACGACAAAAAATCGACTCGCATACACAGACTTAACATTAAAACAAGCAAAGGCAACCAGAACCGCCAAACCGACGCTCTGATACCACTAACTGTAACACACCCACCGTCGCCCCCATTGGAACGGCACCGGCAGGCGCGCTACCCGACACTCACTCACATACATGCACACATATACTATGCAGAAGCATACATTCATACATATTCATACATGCATAAATGCGGGATAATTAAAAACTTACCTTGCGGGCAAAAGCTGGTCATGCATTAACTCACACACTCGCAAGCACTAAGTGGAAGTATAAGCACATACACACACACATACACTCGTTCAATCAGCAGAAGCATAAGGCGAATAATAAAACCGAGGAATAACTTAATACATAAGCATTTTAATGCTTACATCATCAAAAATATTACATCAAGATGATTGTATAATAATTACATATACAAAAGGCTATAGAAACACAAGATCCAAAATACAGAAGTTGAATAAAATACAAAACTTCTAACTCCTATGTGGCCGACCTTGCAGATGCTCAACTCGAACGGAACCAAACCTGTCACCTGCACGGGAAAAGAACCCGTGCTAAGCGATAAACGCTTAGTGGGGAAAACACACAAGTAATATGGACGACCATTCACAATGGTCGTCAAGGCATAACACATTCACAATGGCAAATGCGGACATTTATAACACATATATAATCAGGCTTGCATAGAAAGGCATTCATTCGAAAACTCACATCCATATCCATATACTTATGTTGAAAATAAGCCGAAGTAGACATAACACCATACACGATACAAGTATTATCATGCAGAACTACCTACAATCTCACATGCATATACTTAACAAGGTATCGGACATCAGCACCTTACCGTTCATAGTCCCATGAGATTTATACGTGCAATTATCATAACCGATTACTCAGACATTAGCTGAAAACCCATTCACATGTTATAAGATTACTATGCAATAACGCAATCAACTATTATGTCAAGGGCACTAGATATCTAAATCTACTTTTGTTATGTCAAAGTTCACACACACTGGATGAAGCACAAGGGAAGACGTCGAAACACTGCACTTCCACTGCACGACTCTACCATGTAAAATATCATGCCATGTAACATAGACACATGACAACATGCCGAAGATACTACAATAGTTGAGCCCAAAGGAACATATAGCCAAATATTACATTAAGAGCATACACTAGTTCAAGATCAGATTCTTATACACTTTAACTTGCCTCATCATCATCCATTACTGCACATACACTTACCGAAGCCGATCCACATGCATTGCACCCCAAATAATACAAATGTGATCATTCAATAGTCCAGATCGCCTTATTATGCATACTAATTCACATGCTACCATAATAGTTAACAGTACAAAATCACATTCGTATATGCACTAATTAACCATAATAGTCCATAATTCAAGCTCGCATTCATATACATATTAATTCATATGCTTATAATATAACTGGTCAGATGCACATTCTCATAAGCATAACATAATGACAATACCCATAGCCTTCGAAAAATCATGGTCACAGTCATACACGTCTTAATTCTCGTTCTTATATCCATAACTGATGGCATACAAATACATTCACAATATGATATACAAATATATATACAGATAAATATGTCTAATTCACCTGTTTAAGTCACATTCAACCCATTTAGAGGTTCATAATCACATTCGAGTGCATAACTGATTCGCATGTCAATAAGTATGCTCATTCGAATATCCCATTCTCTTGTTCATATCAGACAAAACAAACAGAATACCTGCCGACTCAAAATAGTGGATAACGAGTATACGGACAGTACCTTACGGGTACGAATTGGCAAAAGGGTACCTTACGGGTACGAATCAAAAAACCATTTTATTTCGTCACATTCAAAACATTTGTCTGAGGGGATCTTAAACAAGATCCAAACACATTAAAGGTTCGCGAGGAACCACACAGGGGACCTTATCAGGGTCCAAACGTAACTGAGGGCTGCAGCTAAGAGACTCTATTAGGCATGCCTAACTATCCACTAGACTGACTCTCGCAGGTCATGCATAAACGAAAGCATGTTTCAAGTCACATGACATAGTTCATCATGCACAATACTGAGTATAATTGGCATATAAATAAGTTTACACTATCCACGTGCATCATCAAAATCATGTGTCGATTCACAAAATATATATATATATATATATATATATATATATATATATATATATATATGTATATATATATATACATACATATATAGGTCATCATGCATAATCCCGAGTCTAATAGACAAATACATATGTTCATAATATCAATCATACCTCATACAATTCATATTATGAAGCATGCAATATAATTCAATCAACACACTTTACCACTATTCAATATTCTAAAACATATCAGAATTAAATGTGGGACCATATTATGCCAATGATTAACGACGCATAATCTTAATCATGGAATGATACAATATACACTTAGGCATAGCATGTTATTCTTAGAGAAGGATCTGATTAAAGATATGCACAACATATTTTACATTTTAATATAACATGCTCGGGACTAAACAATCAGGAACTTGGCATTCATAATTCCTTCGTATTCGAAATACGACATGCAATACAAATCACAACAATTAACATATCCAAATCCAAACCATACATTTTAAATCCCACAATCATTTAGCATGATCACTATAGTCCAAAACTTATTCCAAAAATACCACATGTAACTTATCATGGATAACATATTATTAATTATAAATAAATTAGGATAACCATTCATATAAGCAAGGTAATATCGTACACAGTAGAGGAAAAAGCCATAAAAAGATTTAAAAGTCATTTTATAAGAAAACTATTCATGTGGGGAAAAGGGCAAAATAGAAAAGCCGAAAAGAGGGAGTCTGAGCAACATTCACGAGTCGTGAAGGTCGCTCACGACTCGTGAGCATTGCTCACGACTCGTGAGCTTTGCTCACATAACGTGAGCATTGCTCATGACTCGTGAGCTTTGCTCACGTAACGTGAGCATTGCCCACGTCTCGTGAGCTGCTCACTGCCCTCTTCCTCCTCGATCGATTTCCGAATAGAACCCAGAATTCCCAGAAAATCACCCCAACTCAAATCCAAATCATTCTTACTTGAAATTAGCTTCCTCAAGCACGTAAAAACCAACATAAATAATACAAAATCACTTCCTTAATAATTACCCATCCAAAACAGGGAATAACCAAATTAAAACTAAAAATATCAAAACTCAGTAAATGCAAAATTCCCAAACCTGTAATCCTAGCTTCAAAACCACACTTCAAGCTTCAATCCTCCATCCTTTCCTTGCCCTTAAGCTTCCTCTTGAAACCCAAAGCTTGGACAAACTAAAACCCACAAATTACTCTTCCAAACCCTAACTTAAACAAAAACCAGAAGAAGAAGAAGAAGAACAGGAAAAACCCAAATTGCAGGAACCCTAGCAACCAGGACCCATATACATACCTCTTCAAGCAATCCTCAAGCTCCACCAAGACAACAACTCACACACAACCAAGGAGAGGAGTGCACTCAATGGGAAAAGAAAGAAAGAAAAACAAGGAGGAGGACCTGGGAGGGCAGAAACATGATCTGCCTTCTCCCTCTCTTTCTTTTTCTTTTTTCTTCTTTTTCCATTAATTGCCCACCAAACAGCCACATGGCAGCCTCCTACTGGCCCCAACCAAAATATCTTATCTTAATACTTTCAGGTCCTTAACAAACTCCTACTTAAATCCTTGGCAACTCACACTTCACTCACTTACACAATTATTTCCTTACAAACTTAACTTAACTTAACTTATCTTCTCAATTATGTCCTTAGTTACTCCAATTCCACATGCACACATTACCAAAATACCCTCACTTATCCCGACTTAGCATGCGCATTTCAATTAGGCTCGATTTGGGGTGTGACATACAATCACTTGCAAGTTTCATGAACCTCTCTTGAATGCCCTAAAAGCGGGTCTTCGGGGCCACCTGGGGTTCGGCGCGCGTCACAGTGGCTACTCTGCTGGGGACATAATAGACTACCTTGGTTAAAACATATAATTGAGTTTTAATTTAAAAATTTCATCCCTTTTCGAAATTGCATAGCATTTCATTAGAGTCTTAGAACTATGCTAGTTTGGTCCCTATTCTTACCACAGTGCATTCCCGAAGCATGACCCTACATTTTCTTAATGTAAGGAAGTGTTAAGGATAATCACTAGCCCAAGCCTCGTACCATCATGGTATATTAAATGGAGACCCGATCGGTCATTATGCTCGTGATGAGCTAGACCCATTGGTAGGGACCTTGCTTGGGTAACCTTAAAGTATCATCACCTTTGACCAAAGCTCATGTAATGGCAATAGATACTTCCCCTAGGTGAAATGTACCTTAATACGATGCTTGCTATGTGGGCCATTATATATTGAACATAATCAACCAAATAAAATGGTCTTTTATCAAAGGCTTTCATGCCCCGGTGAGCCCATCTGAATTTAGTTTAAATGTTTAAATACATAAAGGCCAGAATTCATAAGTATGCCCATTAATTAAGAGATGTTATGCTGCCGGTTTTTTACCGTGCATCATAGGTATCCATTGGGCTCCCCGTTAACCGATGGATCAAGCCCACCTAGAAAAGAGACTGTAACACCCCGTTTGCCCCCTAGAAGTTGGAGCCATTTGTGCATGTGTGTATTGGGTGTGTGATGGCTTGTGATAAGGGCATTTTAGGTAAAATGCATGTTTTATGGGTATTTTTATAGTGTGAGTGCATGTAGAGTTGTAGGATGTGAGTGTGTGGGTTGCATTATTGTGTACATACTCACATGTTGGTAGGGTGTGCATTAGTGAGGATAGCATTGTGTGTGTGTAGTGCATGCTTGTTGGGTATGAGTGGTTAATCTCCACCAATGAGGAAATGACATGTGTCTAGGGTTAGGAAAAGAAATAGGAGAAGAAATAGAAAAAGGGAAAAGTAGAATTTGTTTTCTTTATTTCCCGTTTCTCTCTTTTTCTCTACTCCCCTTCTTCCTTTTCTCTTCTCTAGAGTACTCTAGCTTAGATCCAAGTAAGTGTGGTGGAAATTGATCATCTCTTAACCTTCAATTGGTAAGTTTACTGCATTATTTCATCTTTTCTTCTTCTTTTGTTCTTATTTTATTTAGATTGGGTTTTAATTTAGGTTTTGTATTTGTGGTTTTATTGTGTGTTTTTGGTTAGTTGAGCCTCCTATCAATCCCAAAGGAAAGGAGAAGGCTAGTGGTAGTGGGACTAAGTGATTGGAGCAAAGGAATTTCAGGTGTGGGATTTTGTTTGGGTTTTGTTTGAAAATTGATTATTTTGGTGTATATTGTGATCTATGCTTTTGCATTTGATTTCTGGAAAATTGATGTTTGATGAGGCATATTATGGTGTTAATGTTATGGGTAATAATTTGATTTGAGCTTTGGTGCATGAATGTTGAAGTATTGAATAATGTTTGAAGTTTGATGAATATTTGCTTAAAATTTCTGGGTTTGTGTGCTCTTGAGGAGTTTGATTGTGCTAAGCTTAGATTTAAGTTATGTTATATGTTATATGTGATGGGGGAAAGCTTATTTGAAGGTAAGATGAGGTTTGGTTTGATTTTGGGTCAAAATGATTTTGAGTTGCAAATTCTGGGTTTTTCTGCATTTTGCTGGAAAACTGGAAATCACGATGCTGTCGTGAGCGCGATAGAAGGGTGAATTCGAGTTTTACGTGAGATTGCTCCGTTGTTTTGCTCTGGCGTTCGACTCGTGATTGAGAAGCACGACTCGTGATGCTTTGGCGCACAAGTGGTGAATCAAAATCACGCGTCAGGCAGGGAAGGAAGATTCACGACACGTGAATCATGTTCACGAGTCATGAACAAGGTTCACGAATCGTGAACTAATGTTCACGATCGTTCACGAGTAGTGAACATCGTTCACTAGTTATGAACGTTGTTCACGAGTCATGAACAACCTTCACGAGTCGTGAAGGTTGTCTCATGGCTTGCGCGCCCTTCGCTTTCCCCTCGCGTAGGCCTATCGGTCGCGATCGCGACAATGAGCTACTTTCTGCCTGTTTTTTTGATTTTGCCCCTTTCCTTCCAAAATGAATTTGTATCACTTCTTTTTGGGTTTTTACTACTGTATGGAAATAATTATGCTTATATATGTGTATTATTATGGTTTCTTCATGATAAATTATATGTTACGCTTTGAGCATGATTTGTATTATGCATGACCTGCAAGAGTCAGTCTAGTGGATAGTTAGGCATGCCTAAAAGAGTCCTTTAGTTGCAGCCTCTGTACTATTTTGGACCCTGATCAGGTCCCTGTTTAGTTCCTCGCGAACTTCTACGTGTTCGGATCTTATTTAAGATCCCCTTTATAAAATGTTTTGAAAGAGAAAATGTGATATTGTTTTCACGATTTGTACCGTAAGGTACCGCTACGTGTCGATTCGTACCCGTAAGGTACTGCTACGCATTTACTCGTTATCCACTACTGTGAGCCAGCAGGTGTATCGTTTGTTATGATTTGTTCAGTTATGCTATGAGTATATGAATCTGAATGATTATGAGAATAATTATAAGTATTTGAATTTGAATGACTCTATTTATGAGCATATGAATTTGATAGCGTATAAATATGATTTTGGGCCTTGGAATGGTTATGAATGTGATTCTATTGTGATTATATCTTATGATATTCAGCATATGCCATGTCATATGTGTTTGCCTTGACGACCATTGTGAATGGCCGTCCATATATTATTGTTTATTTCCCCACTAAGCGTTATCGCTTAGCACGGTGTTTCCACCCGTGCAGGTACGGAAGGTGTTTTGCTTTTGGGAGAGTCGCTGCCAGTCAAGCCAACACAGAGGGATTAGTGTTAGGGCTTTATTTTTGTAGCATGATTCTTTTGTAATAGAACTCTCTTTGTATTTTGTATTTTGTTAAGCTTCCGTTAAGTATCTCTGACAGTTGTAATAATTTTGTAATATCAGTTTTTGATCAGAACATTATTGTAATGAATGTTATTATATTAATGCATGATCATTCTGATGTTTCCTAAGTTTTTAATTTTCGCTAATTGTATGTATGTTTATATTATGTGAATGGATGTTTGTGTACCATTCTGTGTGGTGGCACCCTTACTCATATGAGTTCTCACTTCCTTGCGGATGGGTTCTCCTACGTATGGGAAGGGGGTGTTACAAAGACCGCATTACCCCGTGTGTGGGAGTAACAAGGTTGGAAGGATCTATTTGCTTGTATGTGGTTGTAAATGTTTCATAACACATGATCATGCATTATATATATCATTCATGCATCATTCTAACAATTTAAATCTCTCAGTGATCATAGATTCATCTAAGTGGCCTAGAGGTTCTGACGGTCGACTGGTGAGGACAAATCTGCTCTTTGAAGTTTTTGGAATTGGTGTCTGATTGGGGTTCTAAGAGTGAATCATCTTCTTCACAATATACTTGATAACTTCAATAAGTCCTTTTGATTCTATTCTTGGTTTGAGTTGTTTAAGTGGAGATGACCCTTGTGGTTCCGGTGCTAAAGGAGAGGCGTATGATTATCCTGAGTTTTAAGCGCGAAACCTATATGCGAATTCATTTGCATATTTAATTTCTTTGCTCAATTACTGGAATGCATTGGTTGTTTTGTTTTGAAAAGAGAAAATTTGTTTTGAGCCTAGCACACACACAAGTGAAATTATTTGATATAAACTGAATTGAGAATTTTGTAACTAAGACCCTTCTGCTTGGTGCTATGACTGTTGTTAAGTTTTCATATTCTGAGTTAGAGTTTGAAATTTCAGGAATTTGGATAATTCATTTACTCGAGGACGAGCAAAGTTTAAGTGTGGGGTATTTTGATAACTTCAATATAGTGTGTAGTTTTCATAATGTTTTTATATGATTTTAGGTGTTTAGTTGTGTTTTTGTGTTAGGTTTTGTTTCCTTTAGGTTGATTTTACTAATTTTAGTCAAATTGGAATTTTGATGCATTATAGATAGTTTTTGATTGATTTTTATGACACTTTGCAGGTGAGGTTCTCTTCATGTCACGGTCACAATGAAATTCATTGTGACCGTGACATGAAGAGAAGTGGAAGTCAGGAGATGGCCTAGATGGGTCACGGTCACAATGGATTTCATTGTGACCGTGACATCGTGAACGATTGGGCAGAATGCAAGTAGGAGGTATGTCACGGTGACAATCAATTCCATTGTGACCGTGACATAAAAATCCTCAAGGCAGAATCAAAGAAGCACATACATCACGGTCACAATGGATTTCATTGTGACCGTGACATAGCTAAATCCTGGACAGAAGCAAACTTCAAAGACCTCACGGTGACAATGAATTTCATTGTCACCGTGACCCATTTCCTGTGCGTGAACAGATTTGAAATTCTCGACTGAACACGGTGACAATGAATTTCATTGTCACCGTGACCCATCTGGAACTATAAAAACGAACTTTTCTATTTGGCTAGGGTTCCGATTTTTTAGTTAGTTTTTGTTATTAGTTTTTGCAGCTGAGATTTTGAGAGATATTCTTCGGTCTTAAACTTCAATTTTCGTTCTTGTTTTTGTTTTTTGATTAGTAATTGAGATTAATTTGCTTTAGTTTCATAGTTCAATTTCAAGAGTTTTGCTAGTTCTTAGTTAGTTTTTCCAGAATTTTAGTTATTTTCTCCATTGAAGATTTGAAGAA
The DNA here is from genome assembly GCA_947683425.1 of Excoecaria cochinchinensis. Lineage (NCBI taxonomy): Eukaryota > Viridiplantae > Streptophyta > Magnoliopsida > Malpighiales > Euphorbiaceae > Excoecaria > Excoecaria cochinchinensis. The sequence goes on from CANTUQ010000055.1 coordinate 14,805,861, forward strand.
AGAGATCGAAGATCGAGCAATTCAACCGGGATTTTCTCAATGAATTTCAGGGTTTATTCTTTCTTTTACTCTTTTGATTTTGTAATGGATTGTGAGTAGTCGTTTAGTTGTTCGGGGGATCTCTGAATCTCCTATACCTAAGATGTGAATTATGAACATATGTTGAGTTTATGTATGAAAGATTGGTTTATTTTGCTGGTGTTTATTGATTGTTTTGTGGATTTTAGTTTTTCAGTTCAATTTCCAATTGTGATGAATGATTTATTCCATATGTCTATGTTGGTTATTGAATTTATTAATTGGATGCCATGAATGTATTTTATTCTCAGAATTTTCTATCATGTTTGCTGTGATGTTTAGACTACTCCGGAATGGGAATCTAAATGGACAGGATTTTATGATTTAAGATTTGAGTGATGAGCGAAATAATGAGGTTTTGGGATGTTTGACTCCGGAATGGGAAAGCAAACCGAACCTAGGATTTTAGACCCGTGATTAGGCTAGTTGTATGACTTGCTCCGGAATGGGACGTTATGCGATTAGAATAGCTTGCTCCGGAATGGGACGCTTGGGTTAAGAGGGTTATCTCGATTTCTTTCATATAAGATTCATAGATTGATTTTATTCATATTTGGGTAAGGGGTGGATGAGTGAACTTGAACAACGCCTTTATAATTTGATATCTTTTCTCGTTTTTATTTACTTTTATCTTTGTTAGTTTTACTGTCATCTTAATTTGTTTTTGCTTAATCATTACAGCAGTCGATTAATTTATTAGTTTTAGTTTAGTTAATTTAATCAAATCAATTAATTGGGAATTCTTTAGCATACATTTAATTTTCATAACTTGCGTGTTCAGTCCCTTGGGTACAATAACTCGGAGTCATAATTTTACTCCATTATATTACTTGTCGATTCAGTACACTTGCTGAGGTCGTGTCAAGTTTTTGGCGCCGTTGCCGGGGACTGGCGTTGTTTTAAGTCTTGATCATTATTTGTGTGTGTTTTTATTTTTTATTTTATTTTATCTTATTTTTAATTATTCTTTATTCTTTTCAGGTGGTTGTTGAAGGTGTATGAGCAGAAGAAGACAAGAACAAATAGCACCTTACGATCCTGAAATCGAGAGGACTTTACACCAATAATTAAGAGCCAACAGGATTAATAACATGGAAGAAAATCCGCTTCCTATTGGTGAAATTCCTCCTGGAAATGAACAAGTGCTGAGGGCACAAAACCAGAATCCGGGGCATAATAGAGAAGAGATCCCTAGGCAGAGGACAATTAGGGACTATGCGGTGCCTAGATGGAATGAAGATAATAGGACAATTGTGCTGCCCAGGGGAGTGCAATTTGAACTTAAACCAGCCACCATCGGTATGGTACAGCGAAATCAGTTTTCGGGTGCAGATGTCGAAGATCCTGCACAACATTTGGACATTTTCTTAGAGATCAGTGATACGGTTCAAATTCCTGGAGTGTCATCTGACGCGGTAAGATTAAAGCTGTTCCCTTTTACATTGATTGGAAAAGCTCGTGAATGGCTGCAAATGCTACCTAGACAGTCAATTAGATCTTGGGAGCAGTTGCAAGAAAATTTTTTGATGGGATTCTTCCCTCCCACAAAGACTGCGAACATCAGAAATGGTATATTAGGCTTTAGTCAGATGAGTGAGGAGCCCTTTCACGAAGCATGGGAAAGGTTTAGAAGATTGTTGAGAAGCTGTCCACACCATGAGATAGCAATTTACCATTTGATGACCACTTTTTATTCTGGGGTTACACCACAGACAAGATCCTTATTAGATGCTTCATCAGGAGGGTCATTTATGAATAGGTTACCAGAGGAAGCTTTTCAATTACTGGATGAAATGGCAGCTAATGATGCTCAATGGTCTAATCCTAGAGCAGTTCCGAGAAGACAGGGGATACATGCTGTGGATGAGGTATCGATGCTGAAGGCACAGATGGAATCTATGAGGAAAGAGATGAGTAGTTTAAAAGTGCAGAATGTAGCTGCTGTGGGCCAAGAGAGTGGATGGTATGAACAGGAGCAAGGTGGGCAAGAAAGTGGAGGATCAATGGGTGATGTCAATGATGTGGGAGATTTCAGAAGGAATGACCCTTACAGTAACACTTATAACCCGGGATGGAGAAATCATCCAAATTTCTCCTGGAAAGATGGAATTCCAAATGCTTCATCCTCTAATCCGCAAGTAAGAGCTCCCTTTAACCAAAACATCCATCAAAACCACGGGCAGCCATATCAACCACCATATCCACCTCCTCAGAACCAAGGGCAGCAGTACCACCCACCGGGTTATCAACCCAGGCCACCTGTTCAAGAGAGAAAGCCAAATCTGGAAGACATGTTGGCTACATTCATTAACAGTCAACAGCAGTTTATGAATAACCAACAGCAATTCATGGTAAATCAAGAATCTAGATGGAAGTCTCAAGAGCAGTGGAATCGGAACCAGGATGCCTCCATAAGAAATTTGGAAACTCAAGTGGGACAGCTTGCAAATTCTATGTCCCAGAGGCAACCAGGAACATTTCCTTCAAATGTAGACCGAAATCCAAAAGAGGAGGCAAAGGCAATTACACTGAGGAGTGGTAAGGAAGTGGAACCGAAAGATGATCAAGGTAAAAATCTTTTATCAGAAAAGGAGGAGCTGACACGGACGGTAAGTAACTCTAACTCTAAGTTAGAAGTTAAAGAAAATGCTCCTAAAAGTGACAAGGGAAAGAGTATAGTGAATCCTAAGTTAGAGGATCTTGATATTAATAAACTGCCATTTCCTGCTATTGCTAGACAGGAAAAGAAAAATGAGTAAAAAGCTAGGTTTCTAGAGATGTTTAAGAAACTGCACATAAATTTACCATTTGCTGAACCTTTAGCTCATATGCCTAACTATGCTAAATTCATGAAAGAACTCTGTTCTAATAAAAAGAAATTAGAAGGGCATGAGACTGTACAACTAACAGAAAATTGCAGTGCTATTATTATGAACAAGATTCCTGAGAAACTGGAAGATCCAGGTAGCTTTACTCTTCCTTGTGTTATTGGTGAAGATTTTTACGGTAATGCTTTATGTGATCTAGGTGCAAGCATAAACTTAATGCCTTATTCGATATGCAGGAAGCTGAATCTTGGAGAGCTTAGGGAGACAGGAATGCGGCTGCAACTAGCAGACAGGTCCGTGAGGAGACCAAAGGGAGTGATTGAGGATCTGCTAGTGAAGGTGGGGAAATTTATTTTTCCAGTGGACTTTGTGGTAATGGAGATGGAAGAAGACCACAAGGTGCCATTGATTGTGGGGAGGCCATTTCTAAATACCGCCAAGGCATTGATAGACGTTAATGGTCAAACGGTTACCCTAAGGTTTAATGGTGAGGAGTTGGTGGTAGATATGAACAAGGCTCAAAAATACCCATCTGGAGATGTGAAAGAGTCTATATATTTTGTGGATGTAATAGATGATTGTGTGGAGGAAGTGCAAGAAAAAGAATTGGGAGCTGATTCAGAAAATAAGTATCTATTACATTCAGTGGAGGGAGAAGAATGTGAAGAAGAGATGAGGGGACAAGAGATAGCAAGTGTGGAGATAGAAGACAGCAAGGAGAAAATTGATTCTAAAGAGGGGGATTCAAATTCTGAACTTAAACCTCTTCCCTCTCACTTGAAGTATGTGTTTTTAGAAAATGAGAGTAAACCAGTAATCATTTCTTCTTTGTTATCAGGTGCAGAAGAGACGATGCTGCTAGAGGTGCTGAAAAAGCACAAAGGAGCCATTGGCTGGAAGACCTCAGATTTGAGGGGAATTGACCCAAGCTACTGTACACATAGGATCCCAATGGAGGAGGAGTGCAAGCCGGTAGCTCAGCCTCAACGGCGACTCAATCCAGTCATGCAAGAGGTAGTAAAGAAGGAGGTACTAAAACTCCTAGACTCAGGTATTATCTACCCTATCTCTGACAGTAAGTGGGTAAGTCCTGTGCAATGTGTGCCTAAAAAGGGGGGAATGACAGTGGTAAAGAATGAACTTGATGAGTTAATTCCAACTCATACAGTTACGGGTTGGAGAGTCTGCATTGATTTCAGACGGTTAAATAATGCCACTAGGAAAGACCATTTTCCTTTGCCTTTTATTGACCAAATGTTAGAGAGGTTAGCGGGTAATAGGTTTTACTGTTTTTTAGATGGGTATTCGGGATATATGCAGATTCCAATAGACCCTGAGGATCAGGAGAAAACAACCTTTACCTGCCCATATGGCACATTTGCTTATCGGAGAATGCCTTTTGGGTTATGTAATGCACCGGCTACGTTTCAGCGGTGCATGATGGCCATTTTCCATGATTTTATAGAAAAATTTATGGAAGTATTCATGGATGATTTCACCATATATGGGGTTGATTTTGAGAGCTGTTTACAGCATCTTGATCTAGTACTAGGGAGGTGTGAAAAGACTAACCTGGTATTGAATTGGGAAAAATGCCATTTTATGGTAAGAGAGGGCATAGTGCTAGGACATAAAATTTCAGAGAATGGGATAGAGGTAGATAAGGCCAAAGTTGAAGTAATTGAAAAATTACCACCTCCGACAAATGTTAAGGGCATAAGAAGTTTTTTAGGACATGCAGGGTTTTACAGGCGTTTTATTAAAGATTTTTCAAAAATTGCAAAACCCTTATCTAATTTACTGATGAAAGATGCTCCTTTTGTTTTTTACAGTGCATGTATGTTAGCCTTTGAAACTTTAAAGAAACGACTTATTTCAGCTCCGGTGATTATATCTCCGGATTGGAATTTGCCGTTCGAACTAATGTGTGATGCTAGTGACTTTGCAATAGGGGCAGTGCTTGGACAACGAAGAGATAAGATTTTTTGTGCAATATATTATGCTAGTCACACTTTGACAGGAGCACAGGTTAATTACACCACCACAGAGAAAGAACTTCTGGCGATAGCGTATGCGTTTGAAAAGTTCAGGCCGTATTTGCTGGGTGCAAAAGTGGTGGTGTGGTCGGATCATGCAGCCTTGCGGCATTTATTCGCAAAGAAGGAATCAAAACCGAGGCTGATTCGATGGGTGCTTTTATTGCAGGAATTCGATTTGCAAATTAAGGATAAGAAGGGCGCTGAGAATTTTGTGGCAGATCATCTGTCCCGATTGGAAAATGATCGTATTGAAAAAGGGGAAATTTTAGATTTATTTCCCGATGAGCATATTTGTGCTGTATTTTCCTGTGAAAATTCTGTACCTTGGTTTGCTAATATCGCTAATTTTCTTGCAGGGGGCTTTATGCCAAAGGATTTTTCATGGCAGCAAAAGAAGAAATTGCGTGCGGATGCGAGACACTACATATGGGATGATCCCTACATTTTCAAATTATGCGCTGACCAAGTGTTAAGACGGTGTATCTCAGATGCGGAGACCAGTGCAATCATCACAGCTTGTCACAGTGGAGAAGCTGGTGGACATCATGGGCCGAATAGAACGGTAATGAAAATTCTGTCTTCTGGTTTTTATTGGCCAACAATGTTTAAAGATGTCCAATTATATGTGAAAAGTTGTGATAGATGCCAAAGGGTAGGAAATATATCCAAACGTGATGAGATGCCCTTAACAAATGTGCTTGAGGTTGAATTATTCGATGTTTGGGGAATAGATTTCATGGGACCTTTTCCGGTTTCATACGGGTTTGAATATATTCTGGTAGCAGTGGATTATGTTAGTAAATGGGTCGAAGCTATAGCTACCAGGACTTGTGATGCATGAATTGTGTTAGAATTTTTAAGAAAAAATATTTTTACCCGTTATGGAGCTCCTAGAGCCATTATAAGCGATGGTGGTAAACATTTTGTTAATCACCAATTCAATGCTTTATTAAAGAAATTTGGCGTTAGGCATAAAGTCACAACCCCATATCATGCTCAGGCTAATGGTCAAGTGGAAGTGTCAAATAGGGAATTAAAGGCCATTTTAGAAAAGACGGTAAATTCCTCTAGGAAAGATTGGTACCTTAGGTTAGACGAAGCTTTATGGGCCTATAGGACTGCTTTCAAGACGCCAATAGGGATGTCCCCCTTTAGGCTGGTTTATGGGAAGTCCTGTCATCTTCCGGTGGAATTAGAACATAAAGCCTATTGGGCTACCAAATTTCTAAATTTTGACCTTGAGAATGCAGGAAAGTGCAGGTCTTTGTAGCTGAATGAACTTGAGGAGCACCGATTCTGGGCTTATGATCATGCCACCAAATACAAGGACATCACCAAGAAGCGGCATGATCGGAAGTTAGTTCGGAAGGAAGTTGTGCCTGGGATGCATGTACTTCTGTATGACAGTCGGCTGCGATTATTCCCTGGTAAGTTGAAGTCGAGGTGGAAGGGACCATATCAAGTAGTGGCTGTGAACAAGTTTGGAGTGGTAACGCTGAAACACCCGAGGGGTGAGACAGAATTCAAGGTCAATGGACATCGTGTGAAGCCTTATTTTACATCTTCGTTTGATAATGCTTCCACGATCGTCACTCTTATAGATCCTTGACGGTTTTAAAAGTCCAGCTGCGGACTTGTGAAATGCAGAACTACTCTTTATCTTCATTTATCTGTATCATTTAATGGTATTTTGTTTAGGAAGTTAATCTTGTTTCATTTTGTAAATTTTAGGTTTAGAAGAGAAATTATGTTTTGTTGGAAAAGATTCAAAACATTTGTATCAAGAGATTTGGAGAAATTGATGAATATGTGCAAGTGTGCAGGTGGACACGGTCACAATGAATTTCATTGTGACCGTGATCAAAGGAGGATGCATTCTGGATTCTGGTTGATGCACATGTCACGGTCACAATGAAACTCATTGTGACCGTGACCATCAGGTAAGTTACATTCTGTTTTGAGGTGTGCACATGTCACGGTGACAATGAATTTCATTGTCACCGTGAGGTAGAGTGAGTGACATTCTGTTTTCAAACTGGGTTATGTCACGGTCACAATGAAACTCATTATGACCGTGACATATTGCACATTCGATTCTGTTTTCCAATTTGGTAATGTCACGGTGACAATGGATTTCATTGTCACCGTGACCCCATGGCGGTTCAATTTTGGAATGCAAATTTTTTATGTGTCACGGTCACAATGAAACTCATTGTGACCGTGACCAACGAAAGGAAGTTTTAAAAAACCCAAGTTTTCTATTTGTTCTTTCTCACTTTCTCACACCTCTTTCACTCTCACGAGCACGATTTATTTTTCTCTGCATTCCGTGTGTATCTTTTCTCTCTTTAGACCATCACTCCGGATTTCCTCCAACAAGTAAGTAGTTTTCTCTTCCTTTTTGATTTTATTTCAATTCATTTATTTGTTTTTTTTCTTCCTCCCTGCGTTCCCTGTTTACATTGATTTCTATGCCTGTGATTGAGGCGATTCCTGTGCTGATGTTTATTGTTTTTCTTCTTGGATGATTTTCGATTCAAGCTGTGCATCCCATAAATTCTTACTTTCCCATTTCAATTTGTTTTTTTTTATTAAGAACGAGTTGGGTTGGGTTGTTAGGGCAAGCGTGTATATATGATCTAAGTTGAAATTTTTTTCAAATTCTTGGTTCATAATGGAAATTGCTGGTTTTTAATGGTTTAATTTGTATTGTAATGCCTGATTGTTGACATTGTGGGTTGTTAGTATGACCTTTGAGCTTTCATTTACTCAATAACTTATCGGCATACCAGGTGTTCGACTAAATGTCTTAACGAATGATCTTCTTATTTTTCCAATCCCTGCAAATTTGCAATGCCAAGATTCTTACGCAATAATGTTCAAATGAGTGTGTTGTTTCTCATTTATCAATTTTGCCTTTTGACAGTAGCTCGAATTCTTTTAACCTTTAATTGCATTTTGTGGGTTTAAGATTGCACTTGCTCACATCTCTTGCTGAATTATGCTTCTGTCATTTGAATTCTTCCTGCATTATTGCATCTTTTATGTTATTCAATTGGAATTAAGAGATTGCCCCAAGTTAGAATAAACTTGCCCTTCTGCTGTATTTTCCAAATCCATTGCTGTTGAGGCCATCTCATGCTATTGAACTTGACTTTTCCATTTCGTGCAGTGGCTCCGAAACGAAAAAGCTCCACTCTCGCATCGAGCTCTGGCAGCCAACCCCCCAGCGTGGATTCTGTAGACATTTCGAAGGTGCCAACCTGGGTTCCAGCTGCTAAGAAGGTTCCATATGCCAGGTTCACCAAATGCTCGTTCATCCCAACGACCTATTTGGATTTTGGATTGCTGGAGAAAATTGGCATAAAAAATGAAGTCCAACAACTTATCACCCAAATTGGCTGGGAGCGGGTGTTTATGCTCAACGAGAAAGTCTACCCCACCTTGACGAGGGATTTTCTGTCCACTGTCACGTGTAGACCAGGCCGCAATCTCATCACGGATCCAGGTTCTGTTTCATTTTTCTTGGACTCGATTGAGTATAACCTAACCTTCCATGAATTTTCAGAATATCTTGGATTTCCACATTTGGTCCCGGATTGGTATGAGGATTACACTAAAGATGGCGCGTGGGCAATCATTCGAGATACTGTGACTGCCACACAGTATGTCTCAGGAAAAACAAAGGCCCATCATCTGAACAGTCACATTTTGCGGATCCTCCACAGATTTTTTTCTTTATCTCTGCTCAGCCATGCCGATTCAGCGGGCCAAGTGAACTTGCCGGAAGCCCTGTTTCTTGCGTGCATGATCCAGGGTGTCCGAATAAATGGCGCCACTCATTTCTGGCACAAACTAGAGGAGATGCAATGGAAGTCTAAGAAAGTGACAAAAATTGCACGCCAAGCGCGTCCGCCATCCATTAAAAAAATACAAATCACTGCCTTCTGTTGCCACCATCGATCAGAAAATGCTCATCAACATGAAGGTACTAGTGAAGGATGTGACAATGGCCGATGGTTTTCGGTTGTCCACTAGGGAGGAGTATCTACACGGAGTTGAGCGGGGTTTGGGCGGTTTACCTCATGAGCAGGAGGAGGATCCAGAGGCACACGCTCCCCCAGCCCCCGAGCCCCAGCCGTTATCTTCAGCACATTATGACGCGCTTATGGAGCGGATGGATAGTATTTCCTCCACCCAGACTGAGCTCCGATCTCAGATGGAGCAAGTGCTCTATGGCCTGGCGTCTTTGACGTCCAGATTTGATGCACATTTCCCCCCACCGCCACCATCATCCGATCTATAATCAGGGAGAACCCTTATCTTTTATTTTGACTTTTGTTTATTTTATTTTTATTTTTCCTTTTGATCTGTAATATTATTACTTGCTGGGGACAGCAAGTTTTTTATGTGGGGGGTAGGAGACATTAATTTTGCATTATACATGTAATTAACAGTCATTCCATTGATGTATGATGCATGGTTAGTTCTGTTTTAGTTTCTTTGCACTTTATTGCTGTTGCCTCAATATCTTTATCTCAGCTTAGCTTAACCTCAGTTATTCCTGTTGTGAATGTTTGAACTTTAATTGGAGAATAGTATATCTTAAAAACTGATCTTGGCAAACGAGTAGTTGGAAGTTTTAGAAGCAAATTGAATCTCAATCGGTCATATATCTTGCGATTTCCAATCTTTTATGCACTATAGGCTTGTTTGTAAAAATTTGAAAAAATCCGGTGCGTAAGAGTTTTTGAGTGAAGGAATGGTAGGATAATTAGAACCTTCCTCATCACCCTTCGAAACATGATAACAACTTAAACAAGTTTAGGACATGATTAAGGCAATTTGTTCTTTGATCGCCACTTTCAAACAGCTTTAGACCTACCTGTTTATGTTATTTCCATTGCTAGCCCCGTTGAGCTGATTTAGTATGCTAAAAGCGTACTACGAAATTTTCTTGTTACACTATTATTTTACCATTTAGCCTAAATGCCTTCGCCTACCCGTTTCTAAGAATTGGCCACTCTAGGATTGGGTTGGAATGTCATTGAAAGTTGAATAAGAGTATCTATTGTTGAAATAGTGGAAGTGTGAGAAGAATTGTTGAATTTTGTGGGCATTATTTAGTATGGTGTTAAACTTTCCCTCATTAGATGGGTATAAGAAATTCTAAACTTTGGGTACCCCAGAAAAGAAAAAAAAAAAAAAAAAAAAAAAAAAAAAAGAGAAAGAAAAATAAAGAAAAAAGAAAAGGAAAAAAAAATGATGATGAAAGTTTGATGAGTTATGTGGTTTCTATTGGTCAATTTTGATGTATTGAATATAGAAAAATTCAAGTGTGGGGTACCTTTGAGTAGAGAAAGATATACTCATAATTACGGAATTGGATTTAAAAGTGAATTAAAAGGGAAATTCATCATTTTGTTGTTGTTGAGTTCAATGCATATTATGTATGGAGAAGTAGACAACATTGGAAATTATGGGTGAATTGAAGGTAGGATCTAGACAATTTTGTTCAGTTTGGTTAGTTGAATTTTAGGTAAAGTGGCAAATTCTTTGTTTGAATTCTTTAACTTTTCTTGTTAGCCAATACCTTAACCTAACATTACAACTCTGGAATAAGTCCTTTTGATTCTATTCTTGGTTTGAGTTGTTTAAGTGGAGATGACCCTTGTGGTTCCGGTGCTAAAGGAGAGGCGTATGATTATCCTGAGTTTTAAGCGCGAAACCTATATGCGAATTCATTTGCATATTTAATTTCTTTGCTCAATTACTGGAATGCATTGGTTGTTTTGTTTTGAAAAGAGAAAATTTGTTTTGAGCCTAGCACACACACAAGTGAAATTATTTGATATAAACTGAATTGAGAATTTTGTAACTAAGACCCTTCTGCTTGGTGCTATGACTGTTGTTAAGTTTTCATATTCTGAGTTAGAGTTTGAAATTTCAGGAATTTGGATAATTCATTTACTCGAGGACGAGCAAAGTTTAAGTGTGGGGTATTTTGATAACTTCAATATAGTGTGTAGTTTTCATAATGTTTTTATATGATTTTAGGTGTTTAGTTGTGTTTTTGTGTTAGGTTTTGTTTCCTTTAGGTTGATTTTACTAATTTTAGTCAAATTGGAATTTTGATGCATTATAGATAGTTTTTGATTGATTTTTATGACACTTTGCAGGTGAGGTTCTCTTCATGTCACGGTCACAATGAAATTCATTGTGACCGTGACATGAAGAGAAGTGGAAGTCAGGAGATGGCCTAGATGGGTCACGGTCACAATGGATTTCATTGTGACCGTGACATCGTGAACGATTGGGCAGAATGCAAGTAGGAGGTATGTCACGGTGACAATCAATTCCATTGTGACCGTGACATAAAAATCCTCAAGGCAGAATCAAAGAAGCACATACATCACGGTCACAATGGATTTCATTGTGACCGTGACATAGCTAAATCCTGGACAGAAGCAAACTTCGAAGACCTCACGGTGACAATGAATTTCATTGTCACCGTGACCCATTTCCTGTGCGTGAACAGATTTGAAATTCTCGACTGAACACGGTGACAATGAATTTCATTGTCACCGTGACCCATCTGGAACTATAAAAACGAACTTTTCTATTTGGCTAGGGTTCCGATTTTTTAGTTAGTTTTTGTTATTAGTTTTTGCAGCTGAGATTTTGAGAGATATTCTTCGGTCTTAAACTTCAATTTTCGTTCTTGTTTTTGTTTTTCGATTAGTAATTGAGATTAATTTGCTTTAGTTTCATAGTTCAATTTCAAGAGTTTTGCTAGTTCTTAGTTAGTTTTTCCAGAATTTTAGTTATTTTCTCCATTGAAGATTTGAAGAAAGAGATCGAAGATCGAGCAATTCAACCGGGATTTTCTCAATGAATTTCAGGGTTTATTCTTTCTTTTACTCTTTTGATTTTGTAATGGATTGTGAGTAGTCGTTTAGTTGTTCGGGGGATCTCTGAATCTCCTATACCTAAGATGTGAATTATGAACATCTGTTGAGTTTATGTATGAAAGATTGGTTTATTTTGCTGGTGTTTATTGATTGTTTTGTGGATTTTAGTTTTTCAGTTCAATTTCCAATTGTGATGAATGATTTATTCCATATGTCTATGTTGGTTATTGAATTTATTAATTGGATGCCATGAATGTATTTTATTCTCAGAATTTTCTATCATGTTTGCTGTGATGTTTAGACTACTCCGGAATGGGAATCTAAATGGACAGGATTTTATGATTTAAGATTTGAGTGATGCGCGAAATAATGAGGTTTTGGGATGTTTGACTCCGGAATGGGAAAGCAAACCGAACCTAGGATTTTAGACCCGTGATTAGGCTAGTTGTATGACTTGCTCCGGAATGGGACGTTATGCGATTAGAATAGCTTGCTCCGGAATGGGACGCTTGGGTTAAGAGGGTTATCCCGATTTCTTTCATATAAGATTCATAGATTGATTTTATTCATATTTGGGTAAGGGGTGGATGAGTGAACTTGAACAACGCCTTTATAATTTGATATCTTTTCTCGTTTTTATTTACTTTTATCTTTGTTAGTTTTACTGTCATCTTAATTTGTTTTTGCTTAATCATTACAGCAGTCGATTAATTTATTAGTTTTAGTTTAGTTAATTTAATCAAATCAATTAATTGGGAATTCTTTAGCATACATTTAATTTTCATAACTTGCGTGTTCAGTCCCTTGGGTACGATAACTCGGAGTCATAATTTTACTCCATTATATTACTTGTCGATTCAGTACACTTGCTGAGGTCGTGTCAATACTTTAAAGTTAAAAATGGCCAACCTACCCAGAGAATCTGATGCAACCTGTACCCTGACTGCTGAGGAGTTGGATAGGAAACTAAAGAAGTTTGAAAGGAAGATTTTAGGCATGTTTAATGAGAAAATGGCTGCTATGATGACTGCCTTTGACAGACAACTTAGAGAACCTACTATTACCCGATTCAAACCAATCAAAGTTGGGGAGACTTTCAGGGTAGGATCATCGGCTAACTACCTCCTCAAGTCGTTCATTCCGGGGGCAAACCTCTACTCTTTTCACCATTTGAGCATGGGAAAAGTAAGAGACTCACTTCAGAGTGTGATCCTGCTGAGATATAAGTCTTAAAAAGCAAAAAAGCAAGGGTAGAATATGAGGCAGACTCAAATCTTGGCCTGAAAAATACATCAGAAAGATTTTTGATATGGTTGCCAAGACAAATGGGAAAGATAGAAGATCAAAATCATTTACAATCAGTAGGTATGTCCAATCTCTCAAATCTAGGAAGGAGAATGGGTGATCTCGAGGAAGAAATCATAAAGTCTAAGCTTGCAACCACTTACGCGCCTTTCAAAAAGGCTCTTGCTGCCCCTATAATTCCAAAAGTTGGTTTGATAAGGGAAGTATCAACTACTCGAAGGCATTACTCTAACCAGGGTAAGTCCTTATCTTGGGTGCTCAAGAGGCTTATGAAAAAGGGAAAATTATAGCCATTGTCGGCTAGGCCTGCCTTAAGCCGAGGGAAACTTGGTCATAGAACGGATCAATTTTGTGCTTTCCACCAACACACTTGGCACTTAACAGATCAGTGCCGAATTTTGAGGGACCGAATTTAGGATCTCATCGATAACAAGGACATTGCCGACCTAGAGAAGAGGGGAAAATAAAAGCCGATAACAGATGAAAGACATTAGTTGCAGTGCCTGCATTGCTAAGAGTTTTCTTTAGTAGATGTGTTTGTCTTTATATTTGAACTTTTTAATAATGGTGTATGTAGTACTTATCATTTTAATTATATTGATGGTTTTTGCTTACATTTCCCATGATTTCGCTATACATGATCACAACCATTTACATTAACTCATCAAATATCACTGCATTTAATCTCAGGACTTTGGCAAACCCAAAGAAAATCTTAATAGCATCAGATATAACTCCTGAAGAGAGGAAAATTCTGAGAGATAATGTCAAAAAAAAAAGAAAAAAAAATGAAATAGCCTTTGCTTGGACCTAGAATGACATGCTAAAAATTGACAAGGGCATTGTTGGGAGATCGCAGCTTCAATGTGCCAACAAGACGACGAGCAGAATTTCAAAAGCCAATCCTCTTCCTCAACATCTAGGGCACGTACAGTGCAGGTAAGCAAAATCAAACTCCGTTCATTAAATGGCTACATCAGAAGTTAGAAAGATGAAACTCCGGGCCTTAAAAAAATATATATATATATAGCTCATAGAACCAAGCCCTTAGGAGTCCTTTCCTCCCAACCATTTGAGATGTTTACCCCAAAGCCAATCAAGATTAACCTTTAACCGTCTGGGACTAAGATAAGTAAGGTATGGGCCCTTATAGCCAAACTTAGAAGGACATCTCATTACCTTTATCAAAAATAAAAAAAACACAGACTTGCCCTAAACCATTTGAGGCTAACTTGTAACATAATCTCAAACATTAGAGGATACTTCAGAAATTGAGCCAACAAAAGGAAAGTGCGGGCTTTCATAGTTAAGTTTCAAATAGAGAACTCACAACTTCAACCAGTTTACATAGGGGTTAAGATGAAGCCTTTGGTGAAAAAAAAAAAGAAAAAAAAAAGAGAAAGGACACCGTCAAAAGGAGCAGTCGTCCCGACTGGCAATGACGAAAGAGAATTCAAAGAAACCAATCGACACTGACTGACTAAAGGAGCTTCCATGGCAAAGGCTAAAAGAAAGAGCAAAATAAATAATAAATGCCCCGCGGGTCGAAAATCGAAAAAAGGCGACCTTGCTAAAATTGGGCGCCCTGCCAAGTAAAAAAAAAAAAGAGGGCACCCTAGGCAAAAATTAAGGGCTGAGAGAAAATCTTTAATCATGAAAACCCGAGAGGGTTGATTGATAACAGGAGTTTGATGCTTTCAAGATCCATCCCAAGATTAGATGAGGTTTTGTATTTTCAAGATTAATGCCAAATAGTGATAATGTGTAATGAAATCAAACTAAAACATATGCATTTATGCCATAATATGTTGATATGATCAGAGCAGTTCACTTTACGTGATCAAAGTCGTCTACTATCTACCCTCTACTACTCTCACCACTCGGGTCTTTCAGCAAACTCATCCTGTTATCAACTGTGAATCTAATTCTACAGCACCAACATGAGAAGAATCAAGCTCATATAACTACAATTTAGGGCATAAGTACACGCTCATTGCCCTTGAAGAATCTCTAGTAACAACTTCAGCCTCTCTTACAATCTGCAAAAAAAAAAAGGAAAAAAAATGAGCCGTTAGAGATGAAAACCGTAATTGTCGCTCTAAACAAAAGTTAGGCAAAAGGGATAGGGTGAAAACTTGGAAACAGGTTGTGTAACACCCCTCACCTATACGTAGGAAGCTCCATCCTTTGGAGGAGGATGAAGGGTCCCGATAGATGAGGGTTGCCACGCAAAAACTCAAGCACAAACATACAATAATCAATCATACATTCAAAGCAGCAAAATAAAATTTCTTAAATCAAAAGACCAAAGCTGAAAATGAAAGATATAATATTATTAATATATCCAATAGTCTTTACATATAATATTACAAAAGTGCAATGGCACAAAAGGTCACTTACAAACTTGGAGTCACACCAACTTACAAGGCAAGAACTCACATCAATAGTTCTCGCTACAAAACCATTAAACTATTACATATACAAAAAGAAGTAAAAATTCAGAACTATAAAATCTCTCTCTCCTAGTTGTGTCGACCTTTCTGAAATAGATCACCCTGCTCACGGATTCCAACATCTTCCACACCTGCATGGATGAAACACCCGTGCTAAGCGAATACGCTTAGTGGGGAAAAGCACAAGGAAAAACGACCACTCACAGTGGACGTTAATACCAATCACATACACATGGCACATATGTAAATCAATTTTTAAACAATTCAACATACTGAGGATAAGGATATCTAAAGGTAACCCAATCAAGCATGCAATGCCAAATCAATACTCTTAATCACATACGAAGAGGAAACCTGCTTATTCAAAGTAGTGGATAGCGAGTAACGCATAATCATTCGAAACGCATGGATACCCGAGGGTATCAAAATCATTTTTTCTTTTTATTTCAAAACATTTTCTCCTGGAATCTTAAACAAGATTAAAGTTAAATGGGGATCACATGGATCCAATTCAAGGACCAGATCAGGGTCCAAAATGCATACGCATGGCTACAGCAAACTGAACTCTATAGGCATGCCTATCATCCAATTAATTTGACTTTCGTAGGTTAACCATAGATCAACTAATTTGCATTAATATCATTCTTAAAATTGTCTATTTAGAAATAGGAAAGCAGAACAAGACTGAAAATTAAACTTTAGAAGCATAAAAGAAATTTACCTTTTGAAGCCAGGAGGTGTCGCACCCGAGATACAGGCAAGGATCTGCCTCCTGTCGCGGTCGCGACAACCCTCGCGCTAGCGCGGGAACAAATACACACCTCACTGTCGCACTCGTGACATTCGTCACGCTAGCGACAGTGAGCGGCCAGCTGCTTCTGTCGGGCTCGCACACAAGCAAAAGATTGTGCGGCGGCTGAGCACTCTGTCGCGCTCTCTACAGGGAGCTCTCGCCGAGGCCGCTCGGCAGCGTGCATACAGCTCGCGTGAAGGCTACAATCGCTGAGCTCTGTCGCAACCTCGCAACAATGTCGCGCTCGCAATAGGGTCGGGATTTCCAGCCCTTACGCAAAAAACCTGCAGAATTCCATTTCCAAATTCACCCAAGCCTTCAATTGGTTTCAAAACACAACCCCACACAAATAAATCATTCACAACACCTTAGACCACCTTAAACTCAACTTATAAACTAATCATCATCATCATTAAATCATCAAATTTACAATCATCAAATTTACAAGATCAAATTCCAGAATTTATCAAACCAGCAATTTTTCATAAAATTTCATACAAACTCATACCCCAACTCAATTCTTCACCAATCATGCATCTTAACCCAAAACAATCAATACCTATATCAAATAGATACAAGTACTCATCTTATATCCCATCAATTCCAACATTTAACACAAAACACAAGAATCACACAAAACACACACAAAAATCACAATGTTCCCAAACCTTGAATACTTGGACTCTAATCACGGGCTCCGCTTCCACTTGCGATTTCCTTGCCTTTTGGCTCTCTATGAGGGATCTCTGAACAAAAACACCCATAATAACAAGCTTAAAACTCAAACTCCAAGAATACCCAGTTGTTCAAATTAACTTAAAATAGAAGGAACTAAGAAGGTGAGGAAGAACAATAAACTCTTACTTACCTAAATAAACTTAAGATCACCCAAAACTCACCAAAATTGCAGCTAGAGGGGAAGGATTACAAGGAAGTAAGGAAGAAAAGAAGAGGATAAGGAAGAATGGGGAAGAAGAAGGAAACAGGAAAAAGGGGAAGAACAAAAAGCTAATCCTCTCTCCTCTCTCCTCACTTAAATACCCACTCTAGTGCCACATAGCAACTTCCCAATGGAAAGCTCCCTCCAAGACATACACAAAACCCATCCTCATACCTACACTCCAGCCAAACCTCACTTACACACACCCTAGTCCCCTACACTCTCTCACACCCAAGCAAACCCCATAAATACATAACACTAAATTTAAATCAGACATATAACACACATACAATCACACATATATAAGGCTCAAACTACCAGGGCAGAAATGGGGCGTTACAATACTCCCCCACTTAATAAAATTTCGTCCTCGAAATTCTCACCTAATCCAAATAATTGAGGATGCTGAGCTCTCATGATTGTTTCTGGTTCCCAAGTTGCTTCTTCAATTCCATGATGTTTCCATAATATTTTAACCAACGGGATCTATTTATTGCGGAGTTTTCTGATCTCCCTAGCTAAAATTATCTTCGATTCTTCATCAAATGAGAAATCTGGCAGTACACGAATATCTTGCACTTGCAACACATGAGATGGATCGGATCGGTAGCGACGGAGCATAGACACGTGGAAAATATCGTGTAACTTAGCTAGCTCTATTGGCAACGCTAACCGATAAGCTACTGGGCCAACCTTGTCCAGAATCTCATACGGTCTAATAAACCGAGGACTTAATTTACCTTTCTTACCAAACCGGAGAACTTTCCGCCAATGTGACACTTTCAAGAATACTTTGTCGCCAATCTCGTAACGAATGTCCCTTCGCTTCAAGTCAACATAAGATCACTGCCTATCTTTAGCTGCTTTCAAATTCCTTTGCACCACTTGTATCTTTTCTTCCGTGTCTCTAATCATTTTCGGACCTATAACCGATCTTTCCGATAACTCTGTCCAACACACCGGGGTTCTACATTTCTGCCCATAGAGAGCTTCATAAGGTGCCATCCCAATACTTGCTTGATGACCATTATTGTATACAAATTCCATTAAGGACATATATCTATCCCAACAACCAGAAAACTCTAAAGCACAACCTCGAAGTATGTCTTCTAGAATCTGAATAACTATTTCCGACTGACCATCCGTCTGAGGGTGAAATGCAGTGCTAAAGTTTAACCGTGTACCCAAAGCCAACTGTAACTCTTTCCAAAACTTAGACGTAAACCTCGGATCTCGATCAGACACAATAGAGATTGGAACTCCGTGCAGCCTCACTATCTCATCCACATAAATCTCAGCTATCTTGTCCATAGAATAATCTATCCGAAATGGCATAAAGTGTGCTGATTTCATCAATCGGTCAACTATCACCCAAACCGAATCATGTTTGCATTGCGACAAAGGCAATCCGACTACAAAGTCGATCGTAACATCATCCCACTTCCATAGAGGAATGGATAAGGGATGCAACAATCCAGTCAGGACTTGATGTTCAGCTTTCACTTGTTGGCACACCAAACACTTCGAAACAATATCTACTCCCTCTTCATACTTGGCCACCAATATAATTGTTTCATGTCTCTATACATCTTGTTTCCTCCTGGATGCATCGTGAAAACCGACGAATGAGCTTCTTGCAAAAGCCTTCTTTTCACTTCATCCACATTGGCCACACATAATCGATTTCTAAATCTGAGCGCTCCCTCGCTGTCTACAGAAAATTTAGCCTGCTTACCATCTCTAACCGTGCAAGAAGCACGCTGCAACACTGGATCACTCAACTGAGCATCCACTATCACTTGCTTCAAGCTCGGTCTAGCATTTAACTGAGCTATTAGCGCTCCTCCTGAATCAAACCTCCACCTTCCTCTACTCAAAGATAAAGCTGACACTGATTTTCTACTCAGCGCATCTGCTACTACGTTAGCCTGGCCTGGATGATAATCAATGATACAATCATAGTCTTTGAATAACTCTAGCCATCTTCGCTGCCTTAAGTTCAATTCCTTCTGAGAGAGCAAATACTTCAGACTCTTGTGATCTGTAAAGATCCTGCAAGTCTCTCCATATAAATAATGCCGCAATACCTTAAGAGCGAACACTACCGCTGCTATTTCCAAGTCATGCGTCGGATAGTGTTGCTCATGAGGCTTCAGCTGCCTGGAAGCATAGGCGATCACTTTACTATCTTGCATAAGAACACAACCCAATCCTACACCCGAGGCATCACTGTACATAGTATACTCTTTACCTGAAACGGGTTGAGTAAGTACAGGAGCCTTAGTCAACATATCTTTCAACTGCTCAAAACTCGCTTAGCATCTATCAGACCATAAGAACTTAACCTCCTTCCTGAGAAGCCGAGTTAGAGGCAAAGCTATTACTGAAAAGCCCTTCACAAATCCTCTATAATACCCAGCCAATCCTAGAAAACTCCTCACTTCTGGTACAGACTTCGGTGGCAACCAGTTCACAATAGCTTCAATATTGGACAAATATACTCGAATACCTTCTGCTGAAACCACATGTCCAAGAAATGTCACTTCTTTTAACCAAAACTCACATTTACTAGGCTTGGTGTACAACTGATGATCTCTCAACACTTGCAATACCAATCTCAGATGTTCCTCATGTTCCTTTTCATCCTTGGAATATACAAAGATATCGTCGATGAACACTATAATAAAATGATCCAAATACTGATTGAATATCCTGTTCATTAAATCCATGAAAGCTGCGGGTGCGTTAGTCAGACCAAATGGCATCACTAAAAATTCATAGTGACCATAACGCATCCGAAAAGCTATCTTTGCCACATCCGCATCCTTGACTCTCAACTGATAATAATCCGATCTCAAATCTATCTTTGAAAACACTCCCGCTCCTCGAAGCTGATCAAAAAGATCCTCAATCCGTGGCAATGGATACTTATTCTCACCGTAACCTTGTTGATCTGCCGATAATCAATACACATTCTGAGAGTGCCATCCTTTTTCTTGACAAACAGAACCCGGAGCACCCCATGGTGACACACTTGGTCGAATGAAACCTTTATCTAAGAGCTCTTGCAACTGACTTTTTAACTCTTTCAATTCCATCGGAGCCATCCTGTATGGAACCTTAGAAATCGGAGCTGCACCCGGCACAATATCCACAGACAACTCTACTTCTCTTTCTGGTGGCAACCCTGGTAATTCCTCTGGAAATACATCCAGAAAGTCTCTTACTATCGGAATATCTTGTATCTTCACTTGCCCTCTACAGGAATCCAAAATCAAAGCCAAATACGCTTCACATCCCTTCCTCATAAACCGTTTTGCTTTCATAGCTGAGATCACATTATGCAGCGAGTTACTTCCTATACCCATTACAACCACAGGTATATGATCCTTACCCTTGAGCACAACTGTTTTCCTCTGATAATCCACTATAGCTCCATGCTTAGACAGCTAATCCATTCCCAGAATAAGGTTAAACTCATGAAATGGTAGCTTAATTAAATCAACCGTAAATTCCTTACCTTGCACCAATAAAGGACAATTCCGACACACCCTATTCACTTTCACACTCTGCCCTAACGGGCTAGTGACATAAATCTCATAGTCCAATTTATCCTCATTCGATAATTCATTGCCCAACTTATTAGAACACAGACAAGAATGGGTAGAACCCGGATCTATCAAAGCATACATCTCAGTACTAAAAAGTAAGAACTTAACGGCAATAACTTTCGGAGCATCCTGGTCGTCATGGGCTTTCATCGCATAGGCTCTTGCAGCCGCAGGCACTGGACGGTCCATTGTCTCAGAAGAATCTCTTTCTCGAGGCCGTCCACCATGACCCCGTCCTCTACCTCTAGCACGACTGCCTTGAGGAACATTTGACCCAGCTCGACTTGCTTCCTGCTGACCTTGGGTATTCTCATACAAATTTGGGCAACTGGCAAGAAAATGGTCGGTGCTACCACATCTGAAACATCCTCCAGTCAACCACCGACACTCACCCCAATGTCGCTTGTTACAATGAGAACATTGGGGCACACCATCACTTCGACCACCCGAGGCTCCTACCTCCTCCCTTTTGTAGCTGGACTAGGATGCGACTCACCAGAGGGGTTTCCTTGAGACTCACGTGACCTCTTTCATGAAGAGGAACCTCCTCTAGAAGCCTTCTTCCTCTGAGCCTTCTCTCTTAGCACATTCTCAAATCGCTCCGCTCTCAAAGATGCCTACACAATTTGATAATAACTGACATCCGGTGCCGATATCAACGAAACCAACATTACCTTCAGAGATTCATTCAAACCCGCCTCAAACTGCTGACACCGAAACTCCTCAGTGAGAACTCTTGGTAGTGCATACTTGCTAAGTCGATTGAACTCCTTCTCAGAATCTGCTACTGACAACACTCTCTGATGGAGACTCAAAAATTGCGCCCATCTAGCCTCCTTAAATTCCTTAGTCACATACTTGTTTCGAAATTCCCTTTCAAAAAACTCCCATGTCACAGGTTCAGGAAGCTGCGGATGCCTCAGCACCAAGGTCCACTAATCAAAAGCTGAGCCTTACAACAAAGATATCACACACTCCACCTCACTCTCCGGAGGACAACGAATCTCCCTTAGCACCCGTCTAACTTTCTCAATCCACAATTTAGCTTTATCTGATTCATCCAATCCAGTTCCAAAGAAATCCTTCGCTCCATACTTTCGTATATTCTCTATCGGAGCTCTAGGGGCAGTAACTCTTTCCAAAACCCTGGCCATATCCTAGGATATCTTAAGCATAGCCTCAAAAGGGACCGCAGGGGCCTCAGGTTGCACCCTAGGTGGCTGAGCCGGACCCAAAACAGATAGATCTTGCTCTCGGGGATTTACACTCTCGGCTGACCCCTCAGGTGATCCACGAGCAGACTCCATTAACTACAAAACATACACAACGATCCGCATCAGGCCAACACAACACTACACTCTATCTTACACTAGCCCAGAAAAGTCTAAACCTATTGCTCTGATACCACAAAATGTAACACCCCTCACCTATATGTAGGAAGCTCCATCCTTTGGAGGAGGATGAAGGGTCCTGATAGATGACGGTTGTCACGCAAAAGCTCAAGCACAAACATACAATAATAAATTGTACACTCAATGCAGTAAAATAAAATTTCTTACATCAAAAGACCAAGGCTGAAAATAAAAGATATAATATTATTAATATATCCAATAGTCTTTACATATAATATTACAAAAGTACCTTGGCACAAAAGGTCACTTACAAACTTGGAGTCACACCAACTTACAAGGCAAGAACTGACATCAATAGTTCTCACTACAAAATCATTAAACTATTACATATACAAAAAGAAGTACAAATTCAGAACTACAAAATCTCTCTCTCCTTGTTGTATCGGCCTTTCTGAAATGGATCACCCTGCTCACGGGTTCCAACATCTTCCACACCTGCACGAATGAAACACCCGTGCTAAGCAAGTACGCTTAGTGGGGAAAAGCACAAGGAAAAATGACCACTCACAGTGGACGTTAATACCAATCTCATACACATGGCACATACGTAAATCAATTTTTAAACAATTCAACATACTGAGGATAAGGATATTTAAAGGTAACCTAATCAAGCATGCATTGCCAAATCAAAACTCTTAATCACATATGAAGAGGAAACCTGCTTATTCAAAGTAGTGGATAGCGAGTAACGCATAATCATTCGAAACGCATGGATACCCGAGGGTATCAAAATCATTTTTTCTTTTTATTTCAAAACATTTTCTCCTGGAATCTTAAACAAGATTCAAGTTAAATGGGGATCACACGGATCCAATTCAAGGACCTGATCAGGGTCCAAAATGCATATGCATGGCTGCAGTAAACTGAACTCTATAGGCATGCCTATCATCCACTTAATTTGACTTTCGTAGGTTAACCATAGATCAACTAATTTGCATTCATATCATTCTTAAAATTTTCTATTTAGAAATAGGAAAGCAGAACAAGACTGAAAATTAAACTTTAGAAGCATAAAAGAAATTTACCTTTTGAAGCCAGGAGGTGTCGCACCCGAGACAGAGGCGAGGATCTGCCTCCTGTCGCGGTCGCGATAACCCTCGCGCTAGCGCGGGGACAAATACACACCTCACTGTCGCACTCGCAACAGTCATCACGCTCGCGATAGTGAGCAGCCAGCTGCTTCTGTCGGGCTCGCGCACAGGCAAAAGATTGTGCGGCGGCTGAGCACTCTGTCGCGTTCTCTACAGGGAGCTCTCGTCGAGGCCGCTCGGCAGCGTGCATATATCTCGCGTGAAGGCTACAATCGCTGAGCCCTGTCGTAACCTTGCGACAATGTCGCGCTCACGACAGGGTCGGGATTTCCAGCCCTTACGCGAAAAACCTGCAGTATTCCATTTCCAAATTGACCCAAACCTTCAATTGGCTTCAAAACACAACCCCACACAAATAAATCATTCACAACACCTTAGACCACCTAAAACTCAACTTATAAACTAATCATCCAATTTACAAGATCAAATTCCAGAATTTATCAAACCATCAATTTTTCATAAAATTTCATACAAACTCATGCCACAACTCAATTCTTCACCAATCATGCATCTTAACCCAAAAAAATCAATACCCATATCAAATAGATACAAGTACTCATCTTGTATCCCATCAATTCCAACATTTAACACAAAACACAAGAATCATACAAAACACACACAAAAATCACAACGTTCCCAAACCTTGAATACTTGGACTCTAATCACGGGCTCCACTTCCACTTGCGATTTCCTTGCCTTTGGGCTCTCTAGGAGGGATCTTTGAACAAAAACACCCATCATAACAAGCTTAAAACTCAAACCCCAAGAATACCCAATTGCTCAAATTAACTTAAAATAGAAGGAACTAAGAAGGTGAGGAAGAACAATAAACTCTTACTTACCTAAATCAACTTAAGATCACCCAAAACTCACCAAAATTGTGGCTAGAGGGGAAGGATTACAAGGAAGTAAGGAAGAAAAGAAGAGGATGAGGAAGAACGGGGAAGAAGAAGGAAATGGAAAAAAGGGGAAGAACAAAAAGCTAATCTTCTCTCCTCTCTCCTCACTTACATACCCACTCTAGTGCCACATGGCAACTTCCCAATGGAAAGCTTCCTCCAAGACATACACAAAACCCATCCTCATACCTACACTCTAGCCAAACCTCACTTACACACGCCCTAATCCCCTACACTCTATCACACCCAAGCAAACCCCACAAATACATAACACTAAATTTAAATCATGCATATATATATATATATATATAAAATAACACATGCCATAATTTAACACATATACAATCACACATATATAAGGCTCAAACTATCAAGGCGGAAACGGGGCGTTACAGGCAGTCTGTCCTTCAATAAAAAGAAAATGATGGAAAGAGAATGGGGGGGGGGGGGAATTTTTAGGGTTTATTCTTTAGTTTTTTTCTCTTCTTCTTCTTCAACAAATTCTCTCTAGATTTTTAGTTTTCCCCAACAAAAATAAAAAGAAAAGTTCATCAATTTTTCTTCTTTTTCTAATAGAATTTCTTCTAAATATATTTTTAGAAGGAGATTTATTGATGGAATTTAATTTTGAGACAAATAAAATAAATATTTGTTCTCAAAATTCATTTTTTAACTTGTTATTTGTTTTCAATTAAACTTTTTTCAAGGTTTTTTTATTTTGAATCCCTTTTTTGATGAAAAATTGGCTTTGAGACAAATAAGATGATTGTTTGTTCTTGAAATCTAATTTTTCATTTGATTTTCTAAAAAATAAGTTTTTTTTCTCATAAATGAGTTTTTCCTTGGAATAAACAAAATAATTGTTTGTTCTTGAGAACATTTTTATTATTCACTTTCATCATTTTTTTCAAGTATATTTTTTCTTGGAATAAAATTCCAACATTTTTATTATTCAATTCTAATCTTACAAATCAAGAACAAGGAAATCAATCATCATTTTTACCTTCATCGAATCCGAAACTCTGAGGGTAAACATTCTGAGCTTAAATATTTTTATCTTTTATTATTTTATTCATATTTAATTGATTAACATGTATATTCTTATGATTTTTATTTATTTATTTGTTCTATTGTTTTTATATTTGTCTCAATTAATATGCCTATATACCATTT
The DNA here is from genome assembly GCA_947683425.1 of Excoecaria cochinchinensis. Lineage (NCBI taxonomy): Eukaryota > Viridiplantae > Streptophyta > Magnoliopsida > Malpighiales > Euphorbiaceae > Excoecaria > Excoecaria cochinchinensis. The sequence goes on from CANTUQ010000055.1 coordinate 14,831,394, forward strand.
TTGTTCATGTAAATATTGATTCCTCATTATTTTTAACATGTGATTAATTAATTCATTTTGATTGATCTTTTTGCCATGTAAATATTTTATGTTAATCGGGATAACATTAATTAATCATGTCATTTATTTAATTATTTTCCTCATTCTTTTATTCATTACTTTTTATCATTCTTTTTCAGTGTTATTGTTATATATTTATTGTTTATTATTTTATTTGTTTATTGTCATTGTTCATTATTATTATTATTATCATGTTCATATTTTTGTGTATTAATTCATTAACATGTTTTATTTATTTCAATCAAATCATTTAATTATTTTATCATTTAATGCATTTTTTTATTTATTTTGACTTGTTAGCATGTTAATTCATTTATCATCCTTCATGTCATCTTATTTTATCTTAATTTGTTATTCATTATTTTATATGTTTAATTGATTCTATTGATTTAATTACTAACATTATTTCATTTGTGTTTTATTTTTTTTTATGTCAAAACTTATTTTCTTTACTTGGGCATTTTTGTGAGCACCCGAGGAGATCCAGAAGGCTCGTTTGGGTTAAATATTTAATTGCTTTGTTTGTAATATTTCATTTATTTGGCTTTTTCATTTATTTTGCTATGTAATTTTCTTATAAAATTGTTTATTTTAGGCACGCTAAAAAGAAAATCATAAAAACATTCTTATTAATTAACTTGAAACATTTCCTAATAAAAATGGGACTAATGTCCCAATTTTCTCCATCCAAAATAAAAATTATCACATCAAAATTGTTTTATAATAAACATGCATGCGAGGACCAATGTCCTCATCTTTAATATATATCCCGTTTTATGTATGATTTGTATTTTATTTACAATGGGGGTTATATTCCGCCCCTAGTTTTGTTGCAATTTATTTTCATACACTTTATTTTAATTATGCTTTTATTTATCGCTTCCTTTGAATGAATAACTTGCGCTTTAATTAAACTGCACTAAATTGAATGAGAAAGGGGATGGAACGCTAAATTCAAAGCTCCATCATAAACTTAACCAAGGTATGAATAAATGGGAAGTCCCGAACCTTCTCTGGTCTTTGGGCTCAACGAGGCGAGAGGGTCATCTCAATGTTCCATTGGGATGGGGCCTCCAAGACACCTCTTGTGTCCCATAAAAAGGCTCAAACCTGTACAGTCCTAGGCGCCACGAGGCGAGAGGGCCATCCTAATGTTCTATTAGGGTGGAGGCCTCCAAGACACCTTTGGTTTGCCCAAGCGCGAGGCGAGAGGGCCATCCTAATGTTAGGGTGGAAGCCTCCAAGACACCTACGGCTTGCCCATGACGGACATAGCAGCGCTATCTTAGGCTCACTGAGGCTAGATGACCTTTCCCAATGTTCTATTCGGTGGCGACTCCATGAAATCTCCCCGTTGCCCAAAGTGGACGCACTTGTAATTTTCTTACATGTTTTAACGAACCTTTCCCAGAAACCCTTGAAAGCGGGCGGTTCGGGGCGACCAAGGATTCGACGCGCGTTACAGCAGCACTACCATTCTACGGAAGGTTAGCACGACCACAGCACTACCACTTCAAAAAGGTTAGCACAATGGCAGCACTACCATTCTATGGAAGGTTAGTATGACTACGACACTACCACTTCACAACTCAGAAGGGTTAGTACGATGGCGACACTACCATTCTACGGAAGGTTAGCACGACTACGGCACTACCATTTCAAATCTCAGAAGGGTTAGAATGATGGCGGCACTACCATTCTACAGAAGGTTAGCATGACCATAGCACTACCACTTCAGAAGGATTAGCACGATAGCGGCACTACCATTCTATGAAAGGTTAGCACGACCACGGCACTTCCAATTCACATCTTAGAAGGGTTAGCACGATGGCAGCACTACCATTCTACGGAAGGTTAGTACGACCACGGCACTACCACTTCACATCTCAGAAGGGTTAGCACGATGGCGGCACTACCATTCTATGGAAGGTTAGTATGACCACGGCACTACCACTTCAAATCTCAGAAGGGTTAGCACAATGGCGGCACTACCATTCTACGGAAGGTTAGCACGACCACGACCCTACCACTTCAGAAGGGTTAGCACGATGGCGGCACTACCATTCTACAGAAGGTTAGCACGACCACGGCACTACTACTTCACATCTCAGAAGGGTTAACACGATGGCGGCACTACCATTCTACGAAAGGTTAGCATGACCACGGCACTACCTCTTCACCTCTCAAAAGGGTTAGCACAATGGCAGCACTACCATTCTATGGAAGGTTAGCACGACCACGGCACTACCACTTCAAATCTCAGAAGGGTTAGCACGATGGCAGCACTACCATTATACGGAAGGTTAGCACGACCACGACACTACCACTTCAGAAGGATTATCACAATGGCGGCACTACCATTATACGAAAGGTTAGCATGACCACGGCACTACCACTTCACATCTTAGAAGGGTTAGCACGATGGCGGCACTACCATTCTGCGGAAGGTTAGCACGACCATGGCACTACCACTTTAAAAGGGTTAGCACGATGACGACACTACCACTCCACGGAGGGTTAGCACGATCACGGCACTATCGCTTCAAATCTCACAAGGGTTAGCACGATGGTGGTACTACCATTCTACGAAAGGTTAGCACGACTGATAGGAGCTTAATTGAGGTATAATTTAGTGTATGTTTTCTATGCATTTATGAAATTAATCATGCAATTGTGTGTATATTTGATGTCATATGTGTTAGTTTATGTTTGTTTGTATTAATTGAGTGTTTTTGTGTTTACTGGTGTTTTTAGGTGAAAAATGAAGAGAAGGCGCATATATGTGGAGAGGATCATGAGAGCAGATAAGGGTCACGACTAGTGATGCTAGATCACGTGTCGTGACTGGCGAAGAAGAACGCAGAGGGAAGGAGGAAAAGAAGAGGAGGAGCTGAGGAAGTAGGGTCACGAGTCGTGTAAGACCATCACGACTCGTGACGACACAGAGAGGCCAAGCACAGCGAGGAAAGAAAAGAGAAAGGGAAGAGAAGGCGAGACGTGAGCACCAGTCACGACTCACACGCGAAGTCACGACACGTGATTGGAGGTTACGACTCGTGACAATGCAGAGGGAGGAAAGAAAGAGCGAGAAGAAGGAAGGGCGGAAGCAGGTCACGACTCACACAAGGAGATCACGAGTCGTGACTGGCCAGAGAAGGAAGAGAAAAGAGGAAAGAAGGAAGGAAGAGTATACGCGTTTCGTGTTCTGTCGCAAGCGCGATATTCTCACGATCGCAACAGAAGTGACCGTTGGAGCAGTTTTCCTTGAAAAGTCATCTGAAGGGGCACCTAACTTCATCAATCTTTACAACCATTTACCAGGGGCATCTCCAAAGGACATAACTCTTAGTATTCTATAAATATATAACGCTATCTGTAAAAAGAAGGAGGATGATTATTAAGTAATTTCTGTAAATTTAGAACAGTCTTTTCTTTAGTTAATTTGCTTAGTTAGTTTTCATGTTTTGACGAAGAAGATCAAAGAGAAGAAAATCTATTTGAAGAGTTGAGAAAAGGGTTGAAAGACTTCTATCTTAATCTCTTATCTTTTATTTCTTCTCTGAACATTTAATGAATACTAATCTAATGAATTTGTTCATTATTAACATTCTTTAATTCCATCTACTTTAAGAGTCTTTGAATGCAGATTTGCTATTAGTATATTTTGCATGATCTTTACAAACCCAACTGAATATACAAGATCAGCAAACTATTTTGGCTAAAAGGCAAAGGAGGTTGGAGTACAAGTTTGACCAGTTCATCACGTAAGTTGGGCTTGTGGTTCCATCACCTCCACCTTCACCATGATAGGGAAGTTTTCTTTCTCTTCATTTTGTTTGTTTCTTTTACTTGTTTTTTGTGTGTCATTCCTACACATTGAGCACAATGTTGGTTCTAAGTGTGAGGGAGTGAGTTAGATTGCTTGATTATTGTTTTATATGCTTATGTATATGTTGTTTATATGTTACTTGCATGTTTGTTATGTGTATTCATATTTCAATTAGGTTCTTAGTAAGCTCTATTATAAAGTATTGTTCTTTTGGTATATTATATAGGCTGTTAAGTCAATTAGTTTTTATGCTCATTTTTATCAGTTTTTTAAAATTTTTAGCATGTGTTTTAAGTTTTTCAAGTTATTTTCTTTTACTTCTTTCAACATTATGGATTATTTAGTCTTTTTACTAACCATGTTTGTAAAGTTAGAATTTGCTCATTTAGTTTAAAATTTTAAGTTTCTAGTTGCCTATGGAAACTTACCTTTTTATCTTTTCAATAATGGATGAGGACTCAAAAAGAAAAGAAAAATAAAAATAAGTGGGATGGAGCATAAAATGCACCCACTCAAGTCTTAAAAAGAAAAAGAAAGAAAGATATACATCAAAAATTGAAATGTATGGGATGGAGCGTAAAACGCACCCATACTACATTCTCTTGCTATTTATGGATAAAAATAAAAACTATATCCATTATTTAAAAAAATAAAATAAAATAAAAAAGAGTCTAAAAATGCCATGAGATTGGATTAAGGGTAAGTGAGCTTGAACTGTCCTAAATGCAGCTAGCAATCTTAGAATTTTTTATTTTATGATCAATTTTCTCTCTTTGATTCATGTTTAGTTTTTGAGACTTTATATTCTTTATGTTGTAGTAAAGTTAGATGACTTGTTGAATTTCCAATATATACTTAGAACTTTGATTTACTGATATGTGTGAGTGTTTGAGATAGTTGATCTTTGCAATTTTAGTATATATGCTGAATGGACAGTGCTATATAATGATTTTTACTAACTGTTAAATTTTCTTATTTCTTTTCTCTTGCTTGGGGACAAGCAACGACCACGGCACTACCACTTGAACAAAGATTTACACACTGACGGTAAAATACCACTTCAACGAGGATTTACACGATCACGGTAACTCGCTTTAGCAAAGAATAACATGCTGACAAGCAGGCCAATAACCACCTCAACAACATCGTCCAGTCTGAAAAAGATAGCTGCCTCAGGTACGTGTCTCTTTCCTTTTTTTCTGAATTTTGGCTCACCTAGGCACCTATGCGCTAGGTTCCCCAAAACTGGGGCAACTGTAGACACCGGGTCCTGAGTTAGCCTAGATCAGAGTTATCCAATCATGATTAGATGTCTGTTCATAGGCAAAAATGTTAAAATTGATGATTACCTTGTCAAGTTTGCATTTTAGAATAAATAATAAAAAATATATTAAAAATTAAATTTGAAAAATGGAGTTTGAAAATTATAGTGTTTTTAGTTAAATTTGAAATTTAAAAAAAAAAAGTCGGATGTCGGCCGCGTCGGCGCGCTGCGCGAAGCGTCGCCCGCCCGTGAGCGGCGCGTGCGCGCACCGACGAGTGTCGGTCGCCCTTGATCTACCGAAATCGCGATTTTTTGCCCTTTTTTCGTTTTTTTTTTACTTTTCACATTTTTTTCGGTATTTTTAATGATAATTCCCTTTTTTGAACCCAAATTAAGGGGAATTTGATAAAAATTCAATTTTATTCCTTAATTAATTAGTTTTTCCATTTTTGTTGATATAAATAGAAAAATTTAGAAAGAAAAAAGGGAGGAATTTCTTTTGAATCAAAAAATCTTCATTTTCTTTATTCTTCTTCTACAAGAATTCTCTCTCTACATCTTTTTTTGGGTTTTCTTCTCCAAAAAATTCTTAAGGTTAAAAATTCAATTTTTAATTAAGCATTTTTCTTAAGACAAAGAAAATCGTTTTTGAGATTTGTATTTTTTTTATCAATTATAATTTTTTGAGATAAAGAAAATAATTTTTTATTCTTGAGAATTAAATTTATTTTCTTCTATTTTTTTTTAACAATATTAATCAATAATCATCTTTGAGATAAAGAAATAAATTTTTTGTCCCTGAGAATTAATTTCTTTTCTTTTATTATTTTTTAAGCAATTTTCTTTTGAAATAAAATTTCAATTTTTATTATTCTTTTTTCTACTTTGTGAATTAAAACAAGGAAATCGATCATCTTTTCTCATTCCATTGAATCCGAAATCTGAGGGTAAACATCCTAGACTTGATCTCTTAATTTTATTTTTATTTTACTTATTTTATTCATATTTAATTAGTAATCATGTAGATTTTTATATTTATTGTTTATTTTTTTAATTTTATGTTATCTTTGATATAGATTTAACTTTTGACATTTTTCCTTGTTACTTTTTTATTTATTTGATTATTCATTTTCTTTTATTTATCATTATTTATTATTATTATTATTATTATTATTATTATTATTATTATTATTATTATTATTATTATTATTATTATTATTATTATTATTATTATTATTATTATTATTATTATTATTATTACTGTTGTTGTTGTTGTTGTTGTTGTTGTTGTTGTTGTTGTTTTATTATTATTATTATTATTATTATTATTATTATTATTATTATTATTATTATTATTATTATTATTATTATTATTATTATTATTATTATTATTATTATTATTATTATTATTATTTATATTAATTAAATTGAAATTTTTTTCTAATAAAATAGGACCAATGTCCTTATTTTTCATCCAAATAAAATTATAACTTTAAAATCTTTCTTACTTAACATGCATGCAAGGACCAATGTCCTCATCCTTAATAAATAGCATGTTTTATGTATGATTTACATTTTATTTACATTGGCAGTTGTATTCCGCCCCTAATTTTATTGTAATTTATTATATTTTTATCTACCCTTTTTTTATCTTGCCTTTATTTATTATTTTTATTATGTGATTGATATGGCTCTAATTACTGCATTTAAATGAATGAGAAAAGGGATGAAATCTTAAATTCAAAACTCAATTGTAATTTAATCAAGGTATGAATAAATGGAAAGTCCTGAACCATCTCTAGTCTTAGGCTCAACGAGGTTAGAGGAACATCTCAATGTTTCATTGGGGTGGGGTCTCCAAAATATCTCTTGTTGCCCAAAATAGGTCCAATTTGCATTATCTTAGGCTTTATGAGGTTAGAGTACCATCTCAATGTCCTATTGGGATGGGGACTCCAAAATATCTCTGGCTTGCCAGAAATAGACATAGATGCGTTATCTTAAGCTCATTGAGGCTAGACGACCTTTGCCAATATTTTTTTGGGCGGCGACTCCACGAAACCTCCTTGTTGCCCAAAATAGATGCCCCTGCAATCTCTTGCAAGTTTCATAAACCTCTCTCAAATGCACTAAAAGCGGGTCTTCGGGGACACCCGAGGTTCAGTGCGTGTCACAGTAATAGAAATATTTAAAAATGAATGTACAAATGAAATGGAGTGTAAAATAAATTAATTAGAATTTTTAATTGTTTAATTGAATATTTAATATGTTGAACATACATTATGTCTAAGGTGAATATTATGGGCTAGGATATATTAAAGTAAAGAAATAACATAATTGATGTTAAAATTGAATAATAGTGTATTAGAATGATATTGATGTAAAAAGAGTGAAGTGAAAATGATTACTATATGATTAAATGAACTTAATGGCATAATTGAAGATATAAATGATAAATATATGAAATGGAAGTGAATTGTCAGTGATATGTAAATTTTAAAGTGAAGTGTATCTGATGATCAAATGGTATATGTTGATATATTATGTGATTTAAGTGAAATTTTGATGATAATTACCCTTAGTAGTAGTCTGGTAGTGAAATCTAGTCCAAGATATAATTGGCTACCCATACAGATTGCACACCGCGGTCCGAGTCATGGCGACTCATTATTGATAGGCCAATGACGGTCTATCCCAGTGTAGTGTTCAGTGTTCACAATTTTTAGTGTAGTGCAGTGCTAGTGTTGGATTATTTCTTTGGGATCATTCTATAGTGTAGTGGATCTATGGGATCCACATCCCCCATGTCCGGTTTATAGATTTCTACCGAGTGTATACTAGGGGCATTATGATAAAATATATTTAAAAATGATTAAAATAGTGATATATGAGAATTTAAGTAAAAACGGGACTTAAATGAAAGAAATGAAAAGTTAAAGCAAAAGTGTAAAAGTGTAAAAGTGAAACTAAAATGATTAAATTGGAATTAATACGGATAATTAAATGGGTAAAAGATAAGTATGAAATAAGATAAGGATAAGGATAAGAAAAGAGAAGATAAGGATAAAGATAAGATAAGAATAGATAAGATAAGGATTAAAATGAAATTTGATGTGAAAATGGTATCCTAAGGTCTAAATGGTAATTATATAAAAGAATGATTGATTAAAATAGTGATAAAAGAAAAAATGAGTGAAAATGGAATTAAATTAGAAGAAAAAGAAAGTTTAAGAGTAAAACAGTAATTTTACACTCAAAAGTGAAAATAAATGATAATTAAGTGAAAAGTGTAAATAAATTGATAATAGTGTAAAAATATTAAAGTGTGGGGGACTAAATTGGAATTTGCCGTGAGAGTGGTAATTTAGGGACTAAAATGTAATTTGGTAGGTTAGAAAAAAAACTTAAGATGGCAAATAATAGTAAATAAGGGCATTTTGGTAATTAAGAGAAAATAAGGGACATAATCGTAATTATTGAAAAAGATGAGGACCTAGATGTAATTTTGAAATTATAAGGTTAATTGAAGGACTAAACTGTAAATAGCTAGGAAATTGACTATATGGATAAATAATGACTTGTAATGATGAATTTAATGTTTAATTGTAATTATTAAATAAGTGTAAATGTAAAACATGTGAAAAATGAATTAAATAAAAGAATAAGGGTAGATAAGGGCATAATTGTAATAATAGTGAAATTGAATGGTATAATAGAAATTTAAGGAAACTATTAGGATTAAAGTGTAAAATGGTTTAAAGATGATAGTGTAAGGATTAAAATGGTAATTTGTAGGTCAAATGATAATAAATGTAAGAAAAAGATTAATAAGTGGCAATTTCATAAATATGAGACCATTAAGGGTGAAAACGTAAATTAATGAAGGTTTAAAGACCTAATTGTAAATTTACAATAGTAAGGCTACATGTGTGTAATTTAATTAAGTTTATATAGTGATATAATTGTAATTAAGAAACAATGAAGGACAAAAGTGTGAAGCAGTGACATTATTGTAAATAAGTGAAAAGTGAAGGATTCAAGAGTAATTGATCCTAACAGTGCTAATATAAAGACCTACCTAATCGTACGTTAATAAGTGTATGGACTATAAAATGAAATTATTATAACATTAATTGGGATATATTATTATAAGTTAAGAAATGAAGATAGAAATCAGTAAATCTAACTAATAAGAATAATAATAATAAAGTGACATGGAAGGGTATTAGTAAATATGAAGAATGTGAAAGACTTTAGTGAATTTAAGTTAAAATGTATGAATATTGAAGGGAAATTAAAGGGATTAATGAGATTAATTGTATAGTTTATCAAATAAAATATAATAAAAGTATTTAAATAATTATATTAAGGAATAATGAATGTAAAGATAATAGTATAATGTAGTAGTGTAATTGTCAAGGCCATAATGTAAATTGATATCATTGTAAATGTGTAGAGAATTGTTAGTATAAATAATAGGATTTATAATAATGTCAATAATGATGGTAATAGTTTTGATCAAGTGGAAAATATTAGTGCAGCTGTAAAGTGTTAGAGAGTTAGTGTAATTAAAGGAAATGTAAAGGAATCATTAAGAACATAAAGAAAGTAAAAATGTTAAATTGGTACTGCCAAAAGTTACATTAATGACTGTTCTAATAAGTGATTAGATGACTAATGATGTGCCGAAGTATAGATTTTAATAATAGACAAAGTGATAATAACGATTGTTAATGTAATTGATTGTTAATTAATAGACCGAACGTAGTGTTAGAATTGTTAGGCTTAATAGTACATATAATAATGACACTGATAATAGAATTGAAAATGTTAAAGGATAGTTAAAGGAAACAAAAGATATAATGAAGATAAATGACCAAAGTAAAGAATTGATACTCAAATAGTGGGATTAAGGAAATACATTTATATGTACATGCGTATTGTTATAGTAATGGAAAATTTAGGATATGTATCCACTACTGGGCATTTTTAATGCTCAGCACATAAAGTGTTACTGCGCGCAGGTTATAGAAGATTTTGATCTGGCCGAAAATGTAGTGACGATCGGACGAGGTATTTGTCAGCAAGGATAGAAGGATTGCCATGGCATGTATATGATCGTATTAGAGAGAAGCAATAAATTATGGTATAAGTGTTTGAATTGTATATTAGTGTACTGTTATGTTTATTGTATATGTATAATTGTGATTATTGCAGGAAAAAAAATTACCGAACTATCAAGTGCATTGTAGTATTTATCAATGCAGTGTTGTGGCATCCGATATTCGTATCTTTTATGGGTATAAGGGTATTACAGATCCAGTCACTCCCATGACTCGTCGAGTCAAGGGTGTGACTGGATTTTTTCCCTCTGTTTCTCAGATGTTTCATCATGAGAAATAGGGGAAAAAATGAGGATATTTTTCTTGCTTTCAACTCTTATCTTGAGCAAACTAAGACTCGAGGTAATATTCAGGAGGCCCAAAACTTTTAAATCCAATGTTTAATTTTTGTTTATCAATGTAAATATTTATTTTCTGTTTTTATTATTTGATTTTCTTTAATCTTGGGTTTCTATAATTTAAGCTTGTAAAATTGTTATTTCTTGCTATTTGTATTTGTTTGGATCATTAATCCGTGAAAACCTATTGAATACATGCCAAAATTAGGTAAATGGGATTTTGCAATTTTACTATTCATCACCACCTTCGTGATCTATTTCTCTCTCTAAATTTCATGTTTTTTTTTTTTGTGATTTCCCTCTTTTCCTTCTAAATCAAGTTTACTTTGAATAAATATACATTTTTTATGATTTCTAATATAAATCATGCATAAAAACTGCAATTTTGGGGTTGGATGGTAAAAAATGATATCTCTTTCATTCATCCATGGCGTCGTTGTGTGTTCTGGGGCCGTGACTCAGCAGAGTCACTTCCAGTGACACCATTCCAGAACCTGGGGCATGCATCCCTTTCCTCTTTTTTTCTTTCTTTTCCTTCCTTTTGCATGGTTTGCATGCTTAATCACTTGATTTTTGGCCACTGTTACATTTTTTCATGCATTTTGTTTCTTCCTTTTCCCCCTTTTATTTTTTTAATTAATATATATTGCATTTGTATTTTTTTTCTATTTTCATTAATTTACCTGGTGAATATATTTTGTATGTCATGATAATTTGTTCTATTTTCTATTTACATAATATTGTTCATGATAATTTATTAAATTTATTTAATTTGAGCATATTGTTATTATTATTATTATTATTATTATTATTATTATTATTATTATTATTATTATTATTATTATTATTTAATTCGCAATTTATTTAAGTGATTTAGCATGCGCATGCCAATTGCCTGCTGCATGAATTTCGGACTACATCATGTATTTTTATTAGCTCATTTTACTTATATCTTTATTTACGTTCTTATATTTGTTAATTTATTAATTTTGCTAATTTATTTTATTTTATCATATATTCATTGTTTGTTGCATTTAAGTATGTTAGCATATGCGTGTTTATGCAAGCTGCATGAATTCCGGATGCATCATGCATTTTCTCTATATTGTTTATTTTATTTCTATTATATCAAATTAACAATTTATCTAATTTATTCATTTCAATTAACTACTCATTATTTTATTTAAGTCACCTCACTATTAACCGATGCTATTTTCTGTCATGATTGCGATTGTAAAGGGCACACTGCGCATCCCTAGACTAGATAGAACAAGGCGAAAAAATAGTCTAAGATTTATTTTATTTACTGTTCATTTATTCGAGCATGTATTATTATTATTTTATTTTCTTTTATTTCTTGGAAGGCCTGTAATAATAAAAGTTTTTCACACGCTTAACATAAAAATCACACCAAAACTATTTCTATTAATTAATTGGGATTTTTTCAATAAATCTGGACCAATGTCCTATTTTTGTAACACAAAATTACACACAAGTTATAGCTCTTTTTAAATTGTAAATGATTTTTGTATATAAATTAACATGGATTTTTCGTAATAAATGGGATCATTCATCCCAGTTTTCTCAAAATGAACATAATAAAATCGCTTTTCATATGATAATTGCACGTAGGAACCAATGTTCCCACCTAAAATGATGTTCAATAAATTCCTCGATTTGTGTATGATTTTTAGTTAAGTTTATTTCTACATCATCATTTTATCGCTTTCTATGCCATGCTTTATTGCCTTTTTTATAAAATGCTTTATAACTTTTCAACATGCTTCAGTGCGCCTTTACTTTTTCTAGCAAGACAAGTCATGTGAGAAGAGATATAAAATAATAAATCCTAAATTAATCCATTTATATAACATTACCCAAGAGTATAAATAAGAGTGAGGTCCCGAACTTATCTTTAGTTTTAGCCTCATAAAGTTAGAACTTATTTCTTAATATTTTATTGGGTGGCGACTCCATAATACCTAGCTTGTGGTGCCCAACAGATGCCCTCGTAAGTTGATCGACAATAATGGAATAGAGGTACCACGATACGCTATCTTATGCCTTTTAGAGGCCTGAGGCTTGGCGAATTGGGTTGAATCCCTATCCATTGTGAAATGACCAACCTTCACGAGTTAGATGAACCTTCATCCGGCCTCGGGTTATAATGACCACAATACCGTGTTAGCCGTGAATAGTATTTTCCAATAGTAAATAGTACTTTCGGGGTGAAAAGTACACTCGGAGGTAAAAAAATTATTTTATTTGACTATCAAAAAATATAAGTCACGCTGAGTCCCGAGATAAAAGTTGGAGTGGAAATAAGGTCAAATGGGTCCTTAGAAGTTGAAAATAAGAAAAAGTCACGGCTTTGGCCCAAATAGGTTGACTGAGAGTTTGACCAGGCCGTAAAATATGCTACGGGCCTCAGAAAAATAATATGAAAATATGGATATACCCGTAGTGATGATTATAATCATATAGTAGGGAAAAAAATAAATTTTGGTGACACTAAAAAATTGGATTATCGGACGGGTAAATTTTGGTGAAAAATTGGGTTATCGGACTGAGAAATAATTTCCAATTGATCCAAAAATATTCTTGGAGTTTAATGAATATATTTTAAGAATTATGGAGTCATATTTATGAGGAGTTACACTTATAAAGTAAGAAAAAGATATGATTTCGGTTTAAATAGTAGTCGGGTTTATTGGAGGTTTGACCGAGACTTTAAAAATAGTAAATTATTTCCAAAATTGATCAAAAATTCTAGATGGACTCTAAATAATATGTAAAATTTATTGACAGTAAAAATGAAATTTTTCGGTAACACCGATAATTGTTGAATCGGACAAATTTGATCAAAAATGGACTCCGATTGAGTTAAAATTTTGTGTACAGCCTAGTTTTCATATGATATGAATTATGGAATCAAATTTTGGATGAATTAGAATTTGGAATTGAGAAAACCATAGAAAAATTGCTAAATGGGATTAGAATGGCTAATTGGGCTTTATAGGTGGGACCATTGGTTGGACCAAGGCTCAACCATTTTGGTCCACTATAAAAGCAATTAGATGGCAGAAATTTTAGGTGAGTAGTCCTTATCCCTTCATCCTTCTTCTTCCTTTAATTGGCCGAATTCCTCCTCTATCTTTCCTCTCTTAAATTTCTTCAAATTTTGCTCCATGTCTCCCTAAATTCAAGCCCTCTAAAGTTAATTCAGCCCCTCTATAAGATTATAACAACCCTTAATATCCATTTGATGGACTGAAAGCAAGGAAAAATAAAGATTCAAGGTTATGTCTCCAAATTGAGAAAATCAAGGGGAAATGGCATTTCAAAGGTTAAGGAGAAGAAATAAGGAGGTGTGGAAGGCTAAAGCATGGATATGAGGTTTGTAATTACATAATCTATGTATTTTCATGGAAAAATTAGGGTTTTACATTATGTTTATATGGAGAATGTGTGTGATTTGCATGTGTAATTGAAATTGAAGTGATAAATGAGTTTAAGGAGGTTAATTAAACTAATTAGAATGATTAGAGTGAAAGAAATCCAAGTGTAAGTCTATACACATTTGAATTGGAGCTTAATTTAGTTGAATAAGTAATAATTGGATGAAAGATAAAATGTTAGAGTAAAGTTCTAAGGATGGCCGAATGGTTTAAAATGAGATAAGGTATGTTATGTAGTATATATGTTAAATAAGATAGAAATTGGATAAATGAATGACTTAGAAGTGAATGAGAGACTTAAACGAAAATGAACACATGAAAATCGAATAATTGAGTTAATGAATCAAAGATATATTTAAGCCATTTAATGGTTTTAAGGCCATAAAATGATTATGTATGTAAATTGGAAAGTGTATTAATTTAAGTGAAATTTGTAATAAGTTAATTGAACATTTTTCAAAATGTTTTCTCATTATGTCTATAATGGAAAATAGTGAAAAATATTGAAATGATTGAAATGTTATGTATATTTAATGTTACTTTTAATTAAACGAGTAATTAAAATGAAAATAATAGGAAAAGAATGAATTTGGCTATGAAATGGATTGGTAGCCATTTAATGGATTAAGCATACTTATTAAGCAAAATAAGTATATAATGAGAATTACGCATAGATGATGAATTATGATGAGATAATTCATGAAATGTGCAAAAATAATGAATAGGTTGAGTCACTAGTGAAATGAAATGAAAATGAAACGTAAACGTAAGTGAAAGTGTTAAAAAAGTAAAAATTGAAATTAAGATAAGTGAGAAAGTTTTGCCCTTAGTAGTGGTCTGGCAGTTTAAATCTAGTTTAGCATATGTTTGGCTAGCCATAGGGACACCCATACCACGGTGCGAGTCATGACAACTTGCTTTGCTATGGCAGATTCCCTATGGTCTCCCATAGTGCATTGATATGTTACATGTTATACGCCATACGTCATATGTTCAGTGAAAGTGACTGAGTGGTCTTTCGAGATCATTCCCCAGTACAGTGCAGTGGACCTATAGGGGTCCATGTCCTGTATATCTAGTCTGCAGATTTTCTGCTGGGATTATACTAAGGGCATAATGGTACTTAAAGGATGTGAAGTGACATAATGTGACATAACATAATGTAAAATGATAATGTAAATTGACAAGGTAAAATGACAATGTAGCATAACATAGTGATAAAATGATTTGAAAAAGTGAAAAGTAACATGAAAATAAGTATTTAAATGAGAAAGAACTTAATTGAAAGAAAATAAAAAGTTTAGGGTGAAAAAGGTAATTTACCTAAATTATAAGTCAAATGGGTCATAATAGTAAAAATGACATGGAAATGTAAAAAGTATAGTGAAAAAATGAGAATTTAAAAAAAAAGGACTTACATGAAAGAAGATAAAAAGTTTGAGGACTAAAATGTAATTTGCCGTGAAATTAATTAGTTATGAGACTAATTGAAAAATTATAAATTAAGAAGTGAATAAATGTGAAAATGTAGTATATAAATGGCAAAATTACAAGTAAATGTTAAATGAAGGGCAATGTTGTAATTTGATAAAAGTTTAGGGGCAAAACAGTAATTATGTGTGAAAGTACATTAATAAGTGATATGCAAGAGAAAAGTGAAATTAAAATGATAATTACGTAAAGAATGCAAAGCTAGGGACTAAAATGTAATTTGATGTGAGAATGTTAATCTAAGAACTAATATGTAATTTGTAAGTTAGATAATGATTTAAAATGAAAAGAGAAATGAGCCAGTGGCAAAATTGTAATTATGGGGCAAAAATGGCAATTTTGTAATTAATTGAGAGATTAGGGACTAAAATGAAACTTTACCGTGGTGAGGGAATCTAAGAGAATAAAGTGAAATGTGGAGTGATAATAGTGTTTAATTGTGAAAAGAATGAATTAACACCATAATGGAAATTAAATAGTGAAAAAGGGGCAAAGTTGTAAAAAGGAGTAATCATGGTAAATAATAGATTTAATGAATAAAAATAGCAAAGTGAATGATCAATGGGTTTAATCACAACATCAAAGCTTAAGTGGGATTAATATGTAAAATGGATATGAAAGTGATAAGTTGAGGTCCAAAGATATAGAAAAGTGTAAGAAGAGATGCATTAGATGGAAAGAGGTGATTAAATGTGTGAATAGATAGTTAAGTAAGGACCTAAAATGAAAGTTTGAGAACTACATGGTAAATTGTATGCTAATTAAGTAAATAAGTTTAAGGAAATTTACTTAATAGCATGTTTGTAAATAAATGGAAATTGAAGGGCAAAATAGTAATTTAGTTAAATGAAAGGGTACATTAGTAAGTACTGAATAAGTGAGAGATTAAATCGTAAATTTACTAAGAATAAGGTCAAATGAAGGATGGTAGTGTAGAATGGCACTGAGTAAAGTTTTAGTGAGTGATTTAAATGAAAGTAAGGAATTAATTAAGTATAGTGTATTTTATGCATATGTATATGTGCATAAGTTAGAGTTGAAAATTGTTAGATTCGAAATCACCACTTATCATACTTAATTCTCAGCACGTAGTTTATCTGACTGTGTGTAGGTACTGTGTAGAGCGTCTGTGGAGCGGGCATACTAGTAGCTTAGAGACCCAACTGGACCCTTGAATTAAAGTTAAGCGTACTATGTTTACTGTTATTGATATGTATATAAATACTCCATATGATTGGAATAGTTAAATAAATGATAGGTATTATTATTTGAATTAGTTTACATGGATTGTACTAGAATGAATATTAAGTTATAGTTGTTGTGCCCTTGAATTGGGCTGTGGTATTGTTGAATTGCAGGTTTTGGGATAGTTAAGTGGTAGTCGTTATGCTGCCGGAATTTTGATCAAATGAATAGTAAATTGTTATTGGCATGTATGTGTAATGATTTAGAATTGAATATGTAATATGTATTATGGATATAGTGAATGTTATGGACTATGATTAAATAACGTGATGCAATATATGTGATGGTTAGATTGAAATGAATAAGACTTGTTAGTTTCACCATGGTACAAAATTGCCAATTTTTTTGCTTCCTTTATTCAATATAACCACATAATCATGCTTTACAACCTTTAATTTACCCATATGAACCTTTAAATCAAATTATAGAACTTAATTTCACTTACCTCGATTTTGACACATAAACTTCTCTGCCTATTTGTTCCACTTCAAATGAACAATAGAGATAATTTCCAATGAAAAGAGGGGCTGAAGTTTGATTAGGAGGCTTTAATTTTGTGGGATGAATGGAAGAAAATGGAAGAAAATTGTTAGAGAGGAGAAAAAATAAGGGTTTCGGCCAAGCTAGGGGAAAAAAGGGAGAAATAATTCTACAATTCTGATATTTTCGTCTGATGTATATCCTCTAAATGGATTGGGTTCGGTTCAACCAAACGAGCCAACCCAATTTTAAGTCCAAAAGTACATAATTACCCATTACTTGGTCTTAATTTATTTCATTCACTTTCCAAGTTCAATTCCTTATAAAGATGGTTCCATAATTCTTAGAATATATTATTTAGCTTACAGAAAAATTTTCAGCTCAATCTGAGCTCGTTTCCTTGTCCGGTAAATATTTACCAGTCCGATAACCCAATTTTCAATGTCACCATAAAATTAATTTTTTATGACCATATGATTCTCCATATTATTTTGAGCACGACCTTATTTTCGAAAAAATTTTTTGAGGTCCGTAACTATTTTTAAAGTCCGGTCAAACTTTTGGTCAAATCAGTTAATATGCAAATTTTGGAGTCAGGTTTGAGTGCCGCTTGTTCCTCAACTGAGTAACGCCCATCACTCATCTGATTTCCTCTTTTTCGCTCGTTTTTGCATTTTAAAGGCCTAGTTGACCTCATTTTTTGTAACACCCTATACTCGTAAATGGTACGAATATCGGATATCACAACACTACCCTGGAATACACTGTAATGCACTTATCAGATTCCGAGGAAATTGTTTTTTTTCAATAATAACATCCATACAAATACAACAATATAACAGACATACCGGCACACAATTCATATACCTATCCTGTACAATCTTGTGTTCATCCATTGTAATTGTATACATACCATGCCTATACCTTTATCCTTGTTGTAGAATATTCTTTCGATCATCAGTAAACCTCGGCCACTACCAATTCTTTTCTATCTATAACCTGCATGCAGTAACCACACTACGTGCTGAGCATTAAAAATTTCTAGTAGTGGATATATATCCTAAATTTTTCACTATACTAATTACATGCATGAACACACAAGCATTTATTTTATTCACTATTTATACATTACTTTATTTCAATATTTAAGACAAATCCTTAACTTCAGTCATTATCGTTATATCTCATGTAACATTTCTGTAATAACATTTTAACTTTACCGTTTCAAATAATAGTTTCATTATCTCATTATTCTGTTAACCTTAACATTCACACCATTATATTCAATCGGTTAATTTAATAACCAATTACAATAACATTCCTTGAATTCATCAGTTTTCTTCATTTTGTTCATAACTTGTTTATTCATTTACTATCTATAATTGGGTACAATATCAATTATTAAATTATTCATTAGGGCAAATATTATTCTTTGATGCTTTTATCATTCATTTCTAGTCATACTAATCTTTTTATATTTTATATTCATATTACTATTTTCCTTTTATTTCTTTTACAGTGCCATTATTACAGTTGTAATATAATCATAATATATTCATACAGTTTTATCCATTTAAATTTAATTAGATACATTTATTTTAATACTTTAATTACATAACCCTAAAACTCTAGTTCATTTTACATTACATAACATTTTCCTTATAATTTTAATGACTTTATTATCATTATCAACGTTATTTTTACCATTGTCAATTCTTTAAGTAAATTTAATTCATTCCTTTTACTTTACTATACATGTTTAATTCCATATCTGTGTTTTCCCTAATTCGTGACAATGATTCTTTAACACTACTATGACATTTTCCATTTGTTTACTGATACTATCATTACTCACTTATTTTTTTTACATTTAATACTTTTGCCATTTTTAGTGACACTAACATTTACATTAACACTACTTTATCAATATCTTAGACAATAACAATAATATTAACATAAACACCTTAACATTAGTTTTAGCAATAACATTAACACGAATATTGATATTAACATAATATTATCTTTATTCTATTATTAGTGTAATATCATTATTTCCTCCATTATCAATTGATTATACAATTAGCATTCATATTACCTGTTAATTACCTTTTAATAATTTATTTTACGTTGCTATCAACAATTTACAGTTTAGTCCTTAGACTTTCACTAATTTATAGTTTTGCCCTACACTTTTCACTTATTTACAATAATGCCATTAATTAACTTACTATCATATTTATTATACTATTTAACATGCAATAGTCTTTACTTTAAATGATTTTATGCAATCAGTATCCTTAAAAATATATATTTGCGTTTTGGCCCCTTAACTATAGCATAATTACAATTAGGTACTTACACTATGTTATATTTGTATTTAGGTCTTCCAATTATATTATATTTACATTTAAGTCCTTAAACCTTTGATAAATTACAAATTTACCCCTAACTTTCTCATATTTACAAAATTGCCACAATTTATCTTATTTACTTATTTAATCCATTAATTAACATGCAAATTACCGTTTAGTCCTCAAATTACCATTATCATGCCAATTTACACTTAAGTCCTTAAAATGTGACTAAATTACATTACTAACCCTTATTTAATTTATTTATGAACTAAATTACCATTTTACCCCTAAACTTTTTATTTCTTTCAATTAAGTCATTTTTCACTTCAATTTCCATTTAAACATCAAATTGATCATTTTAATTCCATTTTTAACATATTGTCTCAATCTTTTACATAATTACCAATTAGTCTTTAAATTACTACTATTTTCCAGTCAAATTTCATTTCTATCCTTATCTTATATTATCTTATCTCATCTATATCTTATCCTTATCTTGTCCTTATCTTTATTTTATCTTAACACTTATTTTATCTTATCTTATCACTTATTTTAACTTTATAACCATTTAATTATCCATTTTTCCATTATTACCCCTTTTTTCACTATATTTCTCAAACAATCTCATTTTAATCCATTTTTATTAATTTATCCCTAGTATAATTCCGGCAAAAATCTCCGAACTGCATACACGAGACGTGAACCCTATAGGTTCAATACATTTTAGAGGGACCCCGAAGGACCACCCCTACATTTCATGATTCAATACATTTTAGAAGGACCCTAGAGGACCACCCCTACATTTCATTTCATTTGACATTTCAACATTTCAATACATTTCAATCATTTCAGTAGGACCGTCATTGGCCTACAATAGGTGAGACATCATGCTCACCATCGCGGTATAGTGTCCCTATGGCTAGCCAACTATATCTTGAGCTAGATTTAAGCACCAGACTACTACTAAGGGCATTAATCTTTCCACTTATCCATTATCAAGTTACATTATACATTATCAATGGAAAATAACCATACAATTCCATTCTTTTTATATCAAATCATTTGTAAATCACTTAATCATTCCATTTTAACATCAATCATGCCATGACATAAATTTAACATAACTCATTGTATACTTTTCATTATATACATAATATTTCATTCCATGGAAACACATTCAATTTCCATTCTAAAGTTATCAATTAAATTACTATACACTTAATTTTTATTCCATTAGCATTTTATACCCTTAATTTTAATAAATCATCAAATAACATTACATTATTCTTATATATACCATTCGGCCAAGGTGGAATTCTTTCACCATAAATTACTTTCTTCCCATTTATCACTCATTTAGTTAAATTTCATGTTAATTAACCTAGTTATACCTTAAAATAACATTATATCACAAAATATTCATTTATACCCTTAAGATTATCATTCGGCCATGTCATTGCATATTCATTAAATTTATTTTTCTTTTCTTTAAAGATTAAATTAACTAGATCTAATATCAAACATTATGAATATACCATTTATATGCATTAAACATCAAAGTATACCATGGTAAACCAAAGATATACCATTCGGTCAAGCATTTATTTTTCTCCTCCAATTTATTTTTCATTCATTTATCACATAATTAGTTAGATCACATGTTAATAAGTTTAAAAATACGATTATATGCCATTATATTACAAAGTATACCTATGTATACCTAAACATACTATTTGGCTTACATGTTGTCCATAGTATAAAGTTTATTTCTTTTCATTTTAATCATTCAAAATCTCATTTTTAACCTTCCTAAACATGACTATATGGTTTGATTCAATTAAACATACATATTTCACATACTTTATGTTTAAATATAACCAAAAATCATACTTTTAACATGGAGAAAGGAGGATATTGTATCTACTAACCTTATTTTCTTATTCTTCACATCTTAAACATCCTTCCATAGCCTTGGCTCCTTAAAACACCATCACTTTCCTTATATTCCTTAAATGGCCGAATATAAATATCAAAGAAACCACCAGAAATTTACTTTGTTTTTGCAATATAAATATATAAACATACTCTAAATATCCTAAAATACCTATTTGAACCTTTAAACCAATTTAAAAACATCAACTATACATATCTCAATTTGATACATAAACGTTTTTCACTTATTTTCTCCCACTTCTATCACTTCAAATGAACTCTAATCACCATCACTAGATTATAGAGAGGCTGAAATTTTCTTAGGAAGTTTGGATTTGGAGAGATGAAGAGAGAATTGAAGAAAATGGAGGAAGAAATCATGAATGAAATTTGGCCTTAAGAAGAAATGGGTGAGGCGGCATGAACTCTAGGGTTTTCTCTAAAGAAATCTGGTTGAGGGTATATAGCTGCCTTAATGGGCTGGGTTGGTCCAACCAAGTTGGGCCAAGCATACTTAAGCCCAATTACGTTTTAAACCCATTTTGCAACCCAAAATGATTTTTATCACTTTCCAAGCTCAACTATTCCTAAAATTAGTTCCATGATTCTTAAAATATATAATTTAGCCTCCATTTAAAATTTTAGCTTAATCGGAGACCGTTTCCTAGTCTGGTAATTTCTTACCAATCCGATAACTCAATTTTCTATTTCACTGAAAAATAAAGGAGACCGTTTCCTAGTCCGATAATTTCTTACCAATCCGATAACTCAATTTTCTATTTCACTGTAAAATTTATTTTTCATTACCATTTGATTCTCTATAATATTTCAAGCAAATCCATGCTTTCATAAAATTTTTCTGAAGTCCGTAGCATCATTTAGAGCTCAGTCAAACCTTGGTCAAACTAATCACACTAAAGTCAAACTGGTCCGACCGGTCCGATTCACTAATTGAACCAGTTCGGTTCACTTTTCATCCTTAACTTCCTTTTTACTCTTAATAACTCATTTGACCTTGGTTCCAACTTAATCAGCGTCTATTTATGGTCCGATTCAATTAAACCGGTCTAATTTATCCATTTTTCAGTGTCACTATAAAGTTACTTTTTTACTACCAAACTATTATACACACTATTCTGAGTCTATCCATGCCTTCAGATAACTTTTCAAAGGTCATTTACTATCTTTAAAATCTCGATCAAATTTTGGTCAAACCTAGTTACTATTTGAACCAAATCAGAGGCTTTTCTTCTTTTGGACTTTTATGGACTTATTTGAACTCATTTTCACTCTAAATTATACTACCAGACTCCTTATAACTTGGAATTTCCAATAATCCAATAAAATATTTTGTTATTCCGGGTTCCCGGAAGGTCACCCATCCTTGGGCTTCCTTGGCCCGAGCACGTTTAAGCTTATAACTGCACTGAATTTTAAGGCATACAAACCATACTATACACTCTACAAAATTCACTGATCGATACTATACCAGTATTCAAGCAATTACATGCCAACTATGGCAAATTTGGGCTATTACATTTTCACTTCAAATCTCACCCTCGGAATCATGGTTGCTAGTATTTTTCGATGGCCAAATAAAATATTTTTTGCCTTCAGGTGTATTTTCTACCCCATGTGTGTTGTTCACACTCAAAAAATGTTGTTCACAACTATCGAGATTTTCAGGCCATTAAACTACCATCCATTATTTTTATACGTGCAACATGTAATCCCATACACCAAAATAATGATATGAACATACATATTAAAGGAGGGTAGCTTGCAGTTTAATAATATCATAATAATGAATGAAACAAAGACTAACTGCATCGATAATTTAAAAAGGAAATAAAATTTAAAAAAAAAAAGCAAAATATAAAGACCAATCGACCATAAGATTCAAAACAACAAGAACAGTCAAGATTTTTTACAAAAACTATGCCTCAGCACCTACCGTTGAAGAAAAACTGAACTAGTTTAGCTCGAGATGATTCATAAATGTACAATCAATACAATTCTAATTATGCTAGACTTGAATACACGGCCATTATGTATAATCTATTATATAAAATAGAAATAACATTAAAACACTGACAAGAACAAAGACAATAATAACTAAGAGACTAATTCAATAGCTAATTACTAATAGACCTCCACAAAGATAAAAACAATGTGACTTCGAAAAAAAACTTGATCTTGGAAGGGGAAGAAAATCAGTTGCAGAAATATCAGAGTTTTTTAGATACAACAATGCTCAAGTGGCATCATCATCATCGCCAATTGTATACCAACATTCCAAATAAATTAATAAATAGTACTAATAAATTATCAAGGTCAAATAAAACTTGAATGCTAATAGAACTTAATAAGTAAACCAATCCCAATTCTTTATAAAGCCAAAAAGAGCATCAGGTGCAACCATCTTCTTCATCTTGTCATATAGAGGCGGGACACCTTCATATGCCTTCAAACATAAGCCCATAATTCTTCAATGCTTTAAAATGCATGACAAAAGCTATAGTTGTTCAATCCAATAAATATAGAAAGTAACCAGAAATATAAAAAAATGAAATAAAAAATACACTAAAAAATTTCTAGAAAAATAAATAAAAAAATAAACAAAAATGAGAAAAATGAAAAAAATAAGGGAGAATGAGAAGATTGACTGACGTCCAAAGAGGGAGGATGCCAAATCTAGGACGTAGAGGGCGGATGCTGAATCTGGGATGTGAAGAGCAGACGCCGGATCTGGGACGCGAGTGGCGAATTTGCCGATAGAGAGAGAAAAGGGGGGAGGATGACGGCAAGGGGCGAGAGGCCGGAGCAGCGGTGGCAAGGGAGACCGACGGAGTGCAAGGGAAGGAGGCAGCATGCGAGGGATAATGACAGCACACGAGGGAGACCGGCAGTGGCAAGCAATGGCGGGGGGCAAGCGGCAACGGAGCAAATCTACGCAAGTCGAGAGAGGGAGGGAGGGAGTGAGCGAGCGAGCGAGCAAGAGAAAGGGGGTTAATATATATATATATATATATATATATATATATATATATATATATATATATATATATGTATGTATGTATGTATGTATGTATGTATGTATGTATGTATGTGTGTGTGTGTATATGTATATATACTTACTCCATTGCTAAGAACAACATGCACTAACGGTATATCAATTACTTTCGGTACACGCTACATTTACCGACAGAATTTTCAATTCCATCAGTAAGTCATTTTTTGCGATAGATTAAGAAATACCATCACTAATTTTTAGAGACGAAATATCCACATTTCGTTTCAACAAAAAAAAATTGGCGACGGACTTTAAAAACCATTGGTAAATTACAAATTATCGACGATAAAAAAAATTCTTCGCTAATTTCCACATTTAGCGATGGAAGAGGTACTTCGTCGCTAAACTTTAGCAACAGAAAAAATATTTTTGTCACTAAATTTTGTAGTAAATATTGTCAGGAATTATTGACACCTTATTTTGAGACAATTATAATTTTTTGTCGTTAAATTCCATCACAAAAAATTGGTGGGAATATTTACCTCCATTTTTAGTGATTAAATTTTTTTTAAACCACTAAATTTTCAACTTTTCTACAACATTATCGATGAAAAATCAATTTCATCAGTATTTAGCAACGAAATTTCCTTTCGCCGGTTTTTTTTGTCAGTAAAATTATTTTTTCTTGTAGTGTAAGTGGATTTAGTGATTAGACCCTTCCAATCATTCCTTATGGCAAAATATTTTTTGAAGCAAGTATAGTTTTGGAACTCATATCAATCCGGATTGTATTCCTAATCCTAGAACTTCTCCTATTTGGAAGAACATCTTGAAAATTTGGTCTAATCCACTCTTTGAAAAAGAAGTTAAGATTAATGTTGGTAAGGGTGATAAGTGTCTATATTGGCTTGATCCTTGGCTCATGGATGTACCACTTAAATATTAAAAGCAAACATTCCTCTAACACTCATATTACAACTACAGTTTGGAGTGATAAGGATGTTGTACAAGAGTTGGATATCCTTCCCAAAATAGAAGATTTATAAAGAGTAATTTAAGGAGTTTTCAATGTCATACTATTTTTGCATATTTGGTAATACTATTGATTATTTGACTCCTTTAAAAAAGCTATGTAACAGCCTTTTTTTCATTATTTTCAATTGGTTGTAAAAAGTCTATAAAAACTAATAATATCATAACTCTCTTCTCACATTTTTCTTGAGAAGTTTTCTTCTAAATATCCCTTTCATATTTTCTTTATGGTATCAAAGCAGTTTGTGAGATACGAGAGTTCCAAGTTTTTTTCTTTTTTTTATTATTATCAATGGCTTTCACAATTTCTCTTAATATTGCCAATTTTATTACACTTAAACTCACACCAGATAATTATCCTCTGTGGCATGAATAGGTGCTTGCTCTGGGCAAGAGTCAAGACATGGTCAGGCTTCTCACAGGCGAGAAAACAAGAGCCAACATGTATGCTACTGTCATAATGGGAACAACTGATGAACCAGCAAAATGAATTTCAGATGACTATCAGAAATGGAACAAGGAAGATCAACTTCTACATGGATGGATCATGGGAACACTTATAGAAGAAGCGTTGGGTCTCGTTATTGGTCTTGATTCATTCCAATCTAGTTGGAATGATTTGAAAGAGGTATATACCCAAGACTCTCAAGAACAATAATTCACTATTCGACAATAACTTACTTACCTCAATAAGGAACCTGGTCAATCCTTAATAAAGCACTTGAGGAAATTAAAAATCATATGTGATAGCCTAGCAGCCATAGGCCAACCTATACCCATCAAATCAAAAGTTTACTCCCTGCTCGCAAACCTTGGCCCAAAATACAAATCTTTCACAAAAACAATGCTCAAACCCCTAATGCCATCTTATTCGGAAGTCATATCACTCTTACAAGGTTTTGAACAGTATAACTCATGGATAGAAACATCAAACTTTCTATCTTATGCATTCTATGGCCAGCGAAATTAGAACCATCAACAACAGCAAAATCGCAGCCCTCCAAATAATTAGTTCACTTTAAAAGGAACAGGTTTTCATGCCACCAATAATAGTTTTCAATACTAAAATTTTGCAGGTACTAATTCAAGAGCTCAACAATCATCTTAAAGGAACAACAATCGTGTTTCTCGACCACCACCAATAGGGAAATGTCGAATGACTATTGCAGAAAAAGAGATGTACAAGAATGAATTCTGTCAACTCTGTAAAAAACAATGACACATTGCCAAAATTTGTTGGAGTCTACTTGAATAGTCAAGCAACAATGATCTTCCCCAAGCCCTTACAACTTTCACCTTAGAACTTCAATCGCTGATACTAAATGGACCATCGATACTAGTGCTTCAAATCACATGACTACAAACCTAGGTATGTTTTCTAATCTCAAAAATTATGGTGGCAATTATCCTATCTTTATCGACAATGGTTCCCCCTTAAAGATTGATGAAATTGGGGATATTGTAGTTACGATGCTAAGAAAGAATTAATCCTATGAGATGTTATACTAGTTCCAAGATTAACAAGGAACTTACTCTCCATTAGTTAATTAACAACACAATATCCCTTAAATTGTTTATTTTCTAATGAGCTTTTTTGTGTTAACGAATGAGCAACAGGACGAATACTTCTAGTGGGTTGGCATAAAGGAGATCTTTACGTTTTATCTAAGATTAAAGAAGCTAACATCTCCAATAAGAAAAATGCCGGCATAGAGGAGCTATGGCATCAATGTCTTGGACACCCGTAAGGCTCTACCATCAAGATTTTACATTAAAAGAAATTAATTGATGTCCATTTAAAAATTAAAAGTGACAGCCTTTTTGAAAGTTGGCAATTAGGCAAATTTAGCAAACTACCATTTACTTTATCTACTTTTGTCAGTACAGATATTTTTGAGAAAGTTCCTTGTGACATTTGGGGTCCAACCCCTATTTTATCACTTAGAAATTTTCGATTCTATGCATGTTTTGTTGATGGTTTTCTCATTATTTATAGATAATGCCTATTCGCACCAAGTTTGAATTTTTTTGACGTTTATTTGGCTTTTGAAAATTATGTGCAGTGATAATTTAATAAGAAAATCAAAATCTTTCATATAATTAGATGAGGAGAATTTGTAAATAAAAGACTTGAATCTCATTTTCAGCAACAAGGGATTATACATCAGCCTTCTTGTCCCTATATTCCTGAACAAACAGGAATTATTCAGTGTCGACATAGCACTATTCATGAACTTGGGATGACTATGATCTTTCACAGTGGTGTGCCTAAGTTTCTATGTGTAGAGGCTTGTTCCACTATAGCATTTTTAATAAATCACTTGCCATCTTCTTCTTTATTATTTGATACTCCTTATTTTCGTTTATATGGTTCTCACCCAAATTATTCTTGTTTACATATGTTTGGGTCTAAACGCTATCCATATACTTGGGATATGAAGAAAAATAAATTTGATGCTAAAGCAGTTCCTTGTATCTTTGTAGGATACAACAAACAACATAAAGGATATCGATGCTTTGATCTAAAAAGACATCGGATGTTAAAAACACATTGGATGTGTGTTTCGTGACATGTGTTATTTGATGAACAATTTTTTCCTTCTTAAAAGAAAATTACTTCATCGTCTTCTCTTATCGATGCTGCTTCTCAAAGTGACATTATTGAATTTTTGGATTCTTATTCAGCCATTGACACAACTCTGACTCCCGTGACAGCTGAGGATGCACTGTTATTTGTTTTGCTTCCATGTAATATGTTAGTTGCTAACCACACCACATCTATTTCAGCTGCTGCCCATGCCATACCTATTCCAGCCGCTGACCAAGATACACCTGCCTCTATTTTTTTATTATTCTCCTACACCACCACAATAAATTGCCTCAATATATCACGATGACCACAATCTAACATCTCAGCAGTTTAATAGTGTAATAATCACTGAAGTTAATTCCACGGGGGCAACACCACAGTCCTCTGATGATGCCATTGTCACTAAAGCAAGCAGTTCCTCACCCATGTCTTCTCCTATCATTTCTGATTCTTCTCTCTATGGCGAACAGGTTCGATTGCCCTCTCACCCTATGGTTACTCATGCTTAACATGGGATATAGAAACCGAATCCACGATATGCTCTTTTTCTTCAATGTGAAAATATCCTTACTGAACCAATGAGTGTCAAAATGGCTCTACAATATGATGGATAGAAACAAGCCATGCTAGAGGAACTAGATGCACTGAAAAAAAAATCAAACTTTAACTTTGGCTCCTCAAGCTTCCCACCTGAATGTTGTGGGTTCTAAGTGGGTGTTTAAAACTAAGTTGATTGCAAATGGCACTCTTGAGAGGCTCAAAGCTAGGTTAGTTACAAAAGGATATCATCAAGTTGATGGCATCACTATACTGAAACTTTTTCCCCTGTTATTAAAGTAGGTATAATTCACTTAGTTCTTAGTCTTGCCTTAGTTTAGAATTAAGAAGTTAGACAACTTGATGTTAAAAATGCCTTTTTTCAGAGGATCATAAGTGAAGACATTTTTATGGAACAACCACCTGGTATGTCTGATCCTATCTTTCCCTCTCACAAAGCTCTATACGGTCTTAAATAAACACCACGTGCTTGGTTTGATCATTTTAGCTCCTTCTTACTTGCACATGGTTTCTTTTACAGCATGGCTGATCCATTACTTTTTATTTTGCACTCATCTATTGGTACTCTAATTTCACTTCTCTATGTGGATGACATGTGTAACGCGTGCCAAACCCATTTGGTAATTTTCCCGGAGTGCCGACTTTTGGGGTCCGAGAGGGTTTGCGTCTAGATTTTGAGTAACATGAGATATTATGGAATCCCTACCCAATAGAACATTGGAAAAGTTCATCTAATCGCATGAAGCCTTTAGGCACCTTTTAAGGTATTTTGGAGTCGCCACCTAATTTACAAGAAATTGGAAAAGTTCATCTAACCTCAGGGGATCTAAACTAGAGAGTACTTTGGAACTTCACTCTTATTAATGTCTTGGTTAATTATAAATGAGTTTTTAACAATTAATTTTCTATCTCTCATCTCACACGGTTATGCATTAAAATTTAAAGCGCACATCAAGTATCGTAGGAAAGCGGTAAAGAAAAGCAAGTGAGGAAGCTAAAGCTTCTTCTGTGATTTTTGGCCATCTCTGACGACTGGTGGTGACACGCGTGGTGGCGAAGGACTCCTGACGGTCAGGCGAAGCTCCCGGTGTCCATGGATCATCCTCACTTACCAGCGATGAAGGGATCAACGTTGAGGTGAACCAAGGATTCTAACGGAGATTCCGGTGAAATGGTACGGCGGATCGGCGCGTGACCACCGGTAATAGAGTCTCGATATCGTGAGCTTCACTCTAGCAGTGGCGATGCCTCTGGTGGATCTCCGGCAGAGCTCCGGTGAGTCTCCGATGACTTTGTTTTGTTTATAGATAATTATAAAGCATGTAAATGATGTAACATTTTTACGTTTTTGGGTCTGAATCTTCATTCTTGCTTTGAAGTTAATTGTTTCCTCTTATAATTTCTTTTGAGTTGCTTTTAATTTGTGCTTCTCTGTGTTTGTTCTCTTTCAGAAATTGATTTGTTTTTCTTTTGCTAGTGATCTCCTCGAATTGAGCTCTCTGCTTGCATAATAGCATGGTCAGCTGAGATTTCAAGAGCAATGATCCTTATGTAGTGATCAAGCTGGGAAATGAGGTGACCCTTTATCTTTTGCCATGAGTTTGTGGAATTACTTGATGATGCAGTGAGTTTGATTGATATTAGGGTGTCTGATATGCTTCTTAGAAGGGTTGTTGGCTGGTATTTGTCGTTTTGCTTTGTTATTTAACTAGTATATCTTCAACCAGACTTTAAAGACCAAGGTCATCAATAGTTGCCTTAAACCAATCTGGAATGAAGAGATATTGTATAGATTTGATATAGGTTGACTTTCCTTGTACAGTCTGGCTGATTTTTAGGCTAAAGTATTGTTAGTTTCCTAGCTGATTTTATTATTGCTTTTATTCATAATATATTTTACTTATGATGTAGGAATTGATATGTCCTTCACTGTAAGTTTCTTTGTCTATTTGCAGGCTTAGCAGCACCTTGGTTTTTCTTTCTAAGTATTATGATTTAGGGAAAGGTCATAGCTTACACTTTTATTGTAAGAATAATATAATTATTGAGTACTGAAGTTTAATGGTAATGGTTTATATGCAAATTGATCCTAAAAGCTATAGTGTGGAAAGTATAAGAAGATGGTTTATATGCTGAAACTAGTTGCACAGTTATCAATTTTATTTGTATTATCACAGGATGTTTATGAACAAGATAAAGAAAGTGTTGACAATTGCATTTTAATTTAGTTTACCTGAAATAACATGGATAATAATAATAATAATAAAAAATGTGTACATTTATTGATGGTAATGTGAATCATGTTTGGTTTTATGTAGGTTCTCAAATCGTTTTCTTTGCCTTAAATGTGATCCAGCTTATTGGACTAGTATTGATCAAGAGGCTATCAGGCTAGTGCCTAAAAGATCAGCCATTAACACAAATTTATCACTGATCTTTGTAGAAAGAGCCTAGTTGCAGCTTGTTCTAATGTTTTGCATATGATTTGTAACACCCTTAATCTATACACACACCCTTAATTTATAGCAGATAGTTTTGATGTATTAATATTGTACCTTTGTATTTTATATAATTGAATTGAGTATTGAAAGTGGATGATACAAGTATATTATAATATATGGTGTGCGTGAGATTGGACCTAAATTGGAGGATGGGCAAACTTGTGTTGGAGTTTGAATTGAAGCGGGGTGAATGAATATATGATTATTTGAAGTGTAAAGATTTTATTGTTTACAAGGGGATAGGCAATATTATAGAGGAAATTTTGCCGAAATTTCGGTAGAATTAAGTGACATATTTGTATTTTGATTGAATGAATAGTAAAACTAAATAGCTATAGGGCAGATGGGTATAGGGAAAGGATAAAAAAAATAATTACTCGGATTTTGCAACAATCTTAAGAGTAGTTTAAGACAATCAAGTAATCGTGCAGTATCGTTGGAACCGTAGTGTGTGTATAGATTAAGGGTGTTATATGATTGAGTTTTTTTTATCTAATATATGATTTTTTTTTTTTGTAGGAACATGATGCAAATTTTGAAGTTTCAACTGAATTTATTTCTGGATTAGGATGTAAATTTAATTTTTTGCATTAGATAGTATGTTTTGATTTAATTAACATTTTATTTGAATAAATACATTATATTAGATTTTCTTTAGAAATTTAATTAATTGTATAACATTAAATTTAAAATGTGTCATTTTTAATACAACGCATATATGACAAGTATATTTGTTATAATTTGTCGACTTTTTAGTTCATAAATGACGATATAATGTTTACAATTACGATATTAATATTGTAATAAAAAATATATAATTTAATGACAATAAAAAATTGTCACTAAAACTATTTTTTGTGACAATTATTTTTGTCCGTATTTATGTCACTAGTTTGTAAAATAATATGACGATTTATATTAATCATTAATATACATTAATTTAATGACGAAATCATTTTTCGTCACTTAAAGTATTAAATTTAATGACGACATTAAATATTTTATGACGAAAATTATATTTATTTGTGACGATAATTACGTGACCAATACTTAATGGTTTTAACTAGAAGCAGAGTTTCGTCATTAAAAAATGTTTAATTTCGTGATGAATTTTAAATTTGTCATAAAAAATGCCAATCTTTTGTGACGATAAACAATATAATGTGGCGAAATATAATTTTATTTGTGACATAATTTTTGTCATGAAAAGTAAGAAATAAAGATGACGATAATAATTTTCGTCACAAAAAATATACTTACGATGACAAATAACTAAATTATCACGTAAACTTTTATGTTACGCGCCTACCGTTACGTTCTCTGTGACGATAAAAATTCCTCACCTTATCTTTTTAGCGACGAAAAATGAATTTTTCATGACAATTTTTTGTGTCATAAAAGGTGTAATTTCTTGTAGTGTAAGGGTCGCAATATAAATAAGGTCTCACAATAGGGAAAGTTGAGATCATTAATATTATTAAATTCCCATCCCTTTAGTCATATAAGCACACACGGTATAAAACAAGTGTTATGGTGTTCTTTCCTTCCCTTAAAGGAGCGTATGTCTCACATTTCGATAATGTGTATATCAAACACCATACAGAAGCATAAGGTTGTGATGCACCGAAGCACCTAACTTTAGTCCACTTACTTAAGGACCACTTCTGGCTTTTTAGATAGAACATGGTAGTTACATATAACTTACCATCGGATTCCACACAATCCTTATTTGGAACTCAATCCAAATCATACAACTTTATGTATGTCTTTATCTCGCACCTTAACAAGACTCATCTTATAATTTCTGCAAAACGGTACTTTTATTTTGAACAGGATCTCGAGCATTCTCATATGTTCAAAAATTGGCTCATGTTAGTTTTTGCCAACTCATTAACAAAATTAAGGTAAACACCCTTGTGAGTGGGCTACTTCTCTATCCGATATGCTCAATCTCATATCAATAATAGTAAATATTTACACATAAACATTTACACTCATGTATTGCTAACAATGAACTTTGGTTATTATTCACAAATAATAACATTAAGGGATAATATTAAAGTATAACAGTACCAATTAACCTTATGTACTTAAATCTTACAACAGATGAGAAAGTCTACTCATAGTCAATCTCTTTCTATTGTATGAACCCCTTAGCGACTAGCCGAGTCTTATATATTTTGATACCTCTGTCAGCCTTTCGCTTTACTTTGAGAATACATTTATTCTCAATTTGTGTCCTTCCAGTAGATCAACTAGTTCTCAAACATGGTTTGATCTCATGGGTGCCATTTATATCTTCCATTGCTTTAATCCATTTTCCTTAGATGGGCATGAAAAAGCCTTTTAAATATTTTATGCTCTTTCTTTGTCTTGTAAGGTAACCAAAAGGGCTTCGTTCAAGCCTTCGATTTTAAATCGTCGGCATGGAGCACTTATCCTTTTAGATTTTTTGCAGTTCTGAATCTTGATAAACGTGTCTCATATATTCATCATGATTCACAATGCTCCCACTGGGACCATGTTCCATACTCCCACTGGAATTAGGAATACTATATTCTTTACTCCCACTGGAATCAAGAATACTCCCACTAGAATCAGGTCTCCAACATCCGGATCTTTTGGAGGATGATGGTCTTAACCTTCTTCCTCTAAATCCCTCCCACTTGGATGGAGTTATCCTGATGGTTCTCATCCTGAGTTTAATAGAAAATGAAATCTTAATTCACTTCGCCCAATTTAGGAAATTTATTCTCTAAGAATATGATGACTCGTAATCTGAATTCTGTCACAATGCCATTTTCTTACTCACCCACAAAAATGTATCCTTTTGATACTTTAGAATATCTCACATAGATACTCTCTTTACCTCTTAGTCTCAAATTTATCAAATTGAGGTATCATTGACGCAAGCATTACAACCCAAAAGTTGTAAATGGCTTAGGTCAGCGTGTCGACCAGTGAACAACTCATAAGTTGTGAAAGTGACAGATTCAGAGGGCACTCGGTTTAGAACATATGTGGCAGTCAATAAAGTATCTCCCCAATAGGAGATGGGAAAATTTGCCTCTACCATCATAGATCTACCATATATAGGAAAGTCTTATTTCTCCTTTCCTCAACACTGTTTTGTTGTGGATTTCTGGGAATGAACAACTGATGTTCAATCCTTTTTCAGCACATAAAGCTTTAAA
This sequence comes from Excoecaria cochinchinensis, assembly GCA_947683425.1. Classification (NCBI taxonomy): domain Eukaryota; kingdom Viridiplantae; phylum Streptophyta; class Magnoliopsida; order Malpighiales; family Euphorbiaceae; genus Excoecaria; species Excoecaria cochinchinensis. The sequence continues at coordinate 14,865,856 of CANTUQ010000055.1, forward strand.
TTTATCTATAAGATATCACCGACCTCTGTCAGTTCTTAAAACTTTGATCTTTACCGACCTCTGTCAGTTCTTAAAACTTTGATCTTTTTATCTAATTGATTCTCAACTATACTCATATAAGTCTTGAAATAATTCAATGCTTCTAACTTGTAAAAAATCAAATAGACATGACCATACCTAGTACAGTCATACATAAATGTGATGAAATAGTAGGCCACATGCCTTGCCCTCACATTCATTTGACCACATACGTCAGAATGGACTAACTGCAATGGAAATTTGGCTCTAGTACCTTTTCCAAATGATTTTCTAACTAGTTTTTCCTTTTTAGACAATGCTTTCATGTGGGCAATTCAACCTTATTTAAATTGCCTACTAAACTTTCTTTGACTAACTGACTCATTCGGTTTTGTCTAATATGGTTTAATTTAGCATGCCATAATTTCACATTGTTCTCATAACTATGTGAAAAATAAGAAATTAAAGGACAAAATAGTTTTACTCAAATAGTCATGGTACACATCCATAACAATAAAATCATTCAAGCATAAGCGTGCACTGTCATTCTCAAAACGTAAATTGAAAATAGGTTTCAATAAAGAAAGAACATAACCTAAATTTCATAACAAAGGCATCTAGATCCCTTGTTACATGGTCCATTGGTTCTGAATTTATCATCCACAAAAGATAAAATTTAGAACTTGATATATAAATTCCACTCACTCTTGAGTCAGAATAGTGTATCATTTTGGGCAGAATGCAATATCTCTACAAGAAATCAGGAGAATAGAGACGGAAAATAGAGACGAAATTTCGTCTCTAATTTAAAATAGAGAAGGAAAAATTTTGTCTCTATTTTGGCGGTCTCTAAATTTAGAGACCAAAATTTTTGTCTCTATTTTTAGAGACGGAAAAGATATTTTCGTCTCTAAAAATAGAGACGAAAAGACGTTTTCGTCTCTATTTTAGAGACAGAAATATAATTTTTGTCTCTAAAATAGAGACGGAAATAAGGTTTCCGTCTCTATGAAATATCTTTCCGTCTCTATTTTTAGAGACGAAAATGATATTTCGGTCTCTAAAATAAAGACGGAAACGTCTTTCCATCTCTATTTTTAGAGACGAAAATGATATTTCCGTCTCTAAAATAAATACATATTTTTTTATTATATTATTAACTATATCTTTTAATTATATTTAACTATATTTTTCGTCTTGAAATCTATTTTTAATACATAATTTTTTTTAATAATAAAACTATAATTGCCAAAATTTATATAATAATATTAATGAAACAAGTATTAAATAAAAATTAAGTAAATTAAATAAAAGTATAAATAGTAATGTATTAATATATATATATATGTAATTTAGTAAGACTACAAGCAAAAGTACTTGAAAAAATTTAAAACAGTAGCTAAGATGGAGGTGATTGTGGACGATCAACCGACGGTACATGAACTTTTTGGGAAATGAATTCCTCTAACCTAGTAATACAGTCCATTAAAGTATCGACTGTGCTGTGAAGTTCAATGACCTCATTTGTAGTCGCAGTAAGTCTACTCGCCGTTGCCATAGAGGATGAAGCAGCATGCGAATAACAAGTATTTGCATAAGAGGCCAAGCCAAAGACCCGTCCACGGCGGTCCCTACAGCCAGCTGCATTGTAATATACTCTTGCATAATCAACATTATCACCATCTGGCTGCTGACTCTGAAGACTCTTTAGTACCCGTTCCTATAATGAAAATTATTCGAATGTTATTTAAAAGTAATCTAAAACTAAGAACATATAGAAAAATAACAGTAACAATTTTAAAAATCATACATGAACTTGTCTAGCTCGATCGCTGACGAATGTGACACCGTCATGATTTTGCGTATGTGTATGCATAAATAACTCATGAGGATACAGTGCTCTGCCCATACTAGACTCCTGTAAATAAATTATAGGTCAACAATATTTGAACAGAATATTCTTTAAAATTGTATCAAAAGTAATATGAAAAAACCACAACAATACTCATATATGTTAATATTTTAATACTAAGCGAAAACAATTATAACTCAAAATACAATAACACTTGGCTATAGATTAAAAAAATTTCGGCAGAGTTTCCCCTTAATTTGTAACAAACTCCCTGTTTAAAAAGCATGAAAATATATTTAGAATTGTATTATCCACAATCAAAATACGTAATACCCTCTTAAAATAATTTACACATAATAGAAATTTATACAAGAGTACTTAATATAACCAATAGCAATTACAACACATTATACACAATACAAACACAATGCAAACAATATACTAACAAAAAGGGGTTAAGACATACACACACATATATAACACATAGTTAAATCAACAGTACAAATAAAGTTTACGAACATGACATAAGCCAAATTGATATAAACTATATATATCAACATAATAGAAAGGAAAGGAAAGGAACAGCACAACCATAATGTGGAAAAGAAAAACAAGTTGATAAAGGATGGACTAAACTTAGAAGGTGAGAATTCTAATAAGTTATGATTAGAATGAGGAGTATGATTATATAATTAAGTCTAAAGTTGATATTTTAAGAAAAAATACACCGTAATTTTTTACATGGCAAACCACACATTTCAAGATTAGAAAGACTCAACTTATCCACAGATTACTTATTCAATAATAATCACCCAACTATAGCACTATATATTCAAATAATACCACATAGTAAAACATTTTACAACAAATTAAAATACAAATTACGTATAATAATACATAATAAATACAAATTCATTTTAAATTACACTAAACTGGCTCATTTTACTCGTGCATATTCATTATTTAATCTAGAAATTCTTGAGTTGTCTGAATGGATAAACGAATTCAAAAATTGGTTAAAATTTAATGTGATATAAGCTCTTTAAAATTGGTTAAAATTTACTGTGATATAAGCTTGTAAAAATAAATGTATACTAAGAATCCAAATAGAAAATGTCTACTGGTAAAGTAAGCATAGGCTTTCAAATTAGAATTTGCATTATAATGGTAAAGTAAGCATAGGATTTCAAATTAGTTCAAATTATTTTATATATATATAAAACATTTATATATATAATGGTAAAGTAAGCAAATATGAAAATGTCTAATGTAAACTAACTAGAATTTGCATTATAATTAAAAGAAGCAGAACGTTTCCTCTCATAATTCAAATTAAGATTTCTAGTTATATAAACAATAAAAAAACCCATACTGTAATTCTAATTTAATAATTGATTACAGGACAAAGTTTTGATAGTTTGAACTACAAATTTATTTCTAAATTATATGAATCATAAGCTATAGTGTAAAGAAGTAATTTTAGAAAAGTCAAAAAGCTCAGTTTCGTTCATCTATTTCGGTTCCTCTTTGGTAAAACTAAGGCCAAAGTATGAATCACTTATAGATTGAGCAAATAATTCTGTAATCATAAAAAAAAACTTTTGGTATATAAAACAACGAAATTAAGCTTGAAGGGAACTAAGCAATTAAATGGATAAAGTTTGTTTCTAGAGTTTAATTATTTGATTTTTCTTGCACATTTATTCCTTTTGTAGTTTATAGTTATTACCATATAGTTTCTGATTTTCAAGATATAAGCTTCAAATACAAATATATGAATTCATAGTTTCTAATTTTGCAAATGTAACCTTAAAACACAAGCAATTAATGGATTTTATCTCAAATACAAGCCATTGATGATTTAAGAATGCAAAGTATATTTTTTAACAGAAATTAATACCATATATATATGAGCAGTATTAACCATATCCTCCATTTTTTTTTATGTTTCGGGAATTTTCCCAGACTCACTCAGCAACCAAACACAAAAGCTTCAAGCTAACTAAAAAGCAATAAACGAGCTAACCTTTATTATCCGTGGAGAGGTAATAGTAAGCTAAAACAGTAACAATGAAAACGAGATAGAGAAAAACAATAACAGAACCAATCGAGAACACGGTAGCCCGAGCCTTATCGGATCGACCTAATCGGCGAACACGAACTGGCTTATATGACTGCTGCGAAGGAGAAGCACGAATCCCAATGGACAAGTGATCCGATGCGCCGTTTGAGTAATGGTGCCCCGATTGCCTGTGCTGCGCCATTTCCAATATTAACCAAAAAAAAATTAACAAATAAACATAATATAACACATTAATAAAATAACAAAAGAAAAAAAATGGCAGAAAAAAAAATTACCTAAAATGGCAAATCTGGTCGACGACGGCATCGGGGGGGAGCAGCGGCGTTGAAGGGGGAGAAAGATGGACTGTTCGCCGGCGAGGAGGAAGGAGGCTCCGGTAGGGAGGACAATGAGCCACGGCAGGGAAGGGGGAAGAAATATAGAAGGGAGGAAGGAGGGGAGCATAGGGGGGCCGGAAGGGAGGGGAGGTGGCGGACGGTGCAGGGGAGGGACGGCGGCACGAAGACCGGACAGCGGTGGCACCGACGGGAGTGGGGAGGGGGCAGATCCGAAAATGGGGTGGGGGAGGGCAGAAAGAAAGAAAAGGTAAAGTAAAGAAGAGGGGAGCAGCTCTAATTCCCGAAAATTAGAGGCCGAATATAAATTCGGTCTCTAATTTTAGAGACCAAAATGAATTTCGGTCTCTAACTAGAGACCGAATATAAATTTGGTCTCTAATTAGAGACCGAATTCTAATTCGGTCTCTATTTTTAGAGACCGAAATGCAGTTAGAGACCGAAATGCATTTCGGTCTCTAAAAATTGAGACCGAATTACAATTCGGTCTCTAAAAATTGAGACGGAATATTTTCTCGATCTCTATTTAGAGACAGTTAGATTTTTTATCTCTATTTAGAGACGGCCTTCTTGTTTCGTCTCTATTTTTAGAGACGGACATTTTCTCTGTCTCTATTTAGAGACGAAAAAATATATCCGTCTTTAAATAGAGGCGGAATAAAAATTCCGTCTCTAAATATGGTCTCCAATTTTGGAAGGAAACAATCCCGCCCTATTTAGCGACCAACGTTAGAGACGGAAATCAATTTCCGTCTCTGAAATATTTTCATCTCTAAATTTCCGTCTCTATTTTGCTGTTTTCTTGTAGTGTATCTTGCATAGTGTCCTTTCTGTTGGCAATTGAAATATTTCACTCTTGAAAAGTTTACCTCCTTTTTGCCTTTGGACCTTTCGTGATTCTATTCCTTTTACTTTTCAGGCTCTCGAGCCTTTTCCTTATCCCTATTGTTGAACCTTATTTTGTTGTTCTAATGAGAACTCATTCTATTAGAATAGGACTGTGCCATATGCACTATGGTATTGACCTTAATCGCTACCATATGGTCCCCTTTTAAGCTCCAAATGACGAACGACATCCTCAAATGTCTTTATGTTGTCCATATGAGTTAGTTGCATTTTCGCATGCTACCAACTCTTGGGTAAGGAATAGATAACAGTTTGGACCTACTGCTCATCAGTCAACTTATGACTAAATTCACTAAGCTCACTTATTCTTTTCTATCTCTCTTAGATGTTTTCGCCTTGAATAATCAGACTTCTTCTGAAATGTATCAAATTTGATCATTGATGATCGAAACTTAGTCAGAGACACACCTCTGAACTTTCCAGCAAAGCAATCCACAGATCTATTGCATTTTGATACTTGTGGACTGCTTAGTGATGTCATCATCCATTGCACTTAACAAGATGATGTGAGCAGTAAAATTTTCTTTTCCATGCCACATAGGCATCTCGGTCCTGCTTATGCAAGGCTATAGTGCCATCCTCAGGTTCAGCCATAACTGAACTTGAGGGTTCAAGAGCCTCTTGCTCTTCAAGCACATCCTGGATCTTCGTATTCTAGATTTCATAATTGTCAACATTCATCTTAATATCTTTATTAAGGGCAACAATTGACTTGGAAGCAATATGCATTAGGATCCTCTGATCTCAAATGGAATAATATTGTACATTTTTAAGGGAGATAAGACAATACATGCAATATACTATGCATCTGAAATAATAACCTAGTAAAATTTTCTATTAGGCTCAAATTCGAAAAGGCTACTAATAGTATCAAATTACCCTCTAAGTCCTAATGTCCAACGTTACAGGTTAAAATTTCATGCAAAGTAAATTTAAATTATTGGATTATTAAGTTCTCAAACTTAAGAGGGGATTAATATTAAGTCTCTACTTAATAAACATGCAATTATTTTTTACTCATAAAAATTGCAAAGCAATTAACAATTAAAATAAACACATTTATTATAAAGTTAAATGCCATCATAATAAATAAACACATTGTGACGCGCGCCGAACCTCGTAGGATGCCCCGAAGGCCCGCTCTTACGGCTTTCGAGAGAGGTTCATAAAAACTTATAAGGTATTTACAAGTGCGTCTATTTTAGGCAGCAAGGAGATTTCATGGAGTCACCACCCAATAAAATATTGGAAAAGTTCATCTCGCCTCAGTGAGCCTAAGACGGCGCATCTTATCCATTTTGGGCAAACCAAAGGGGTCTTAGAGGCATTCACCCCAATAGAACATTGGAATGACCCTCTAACCCTATGGAGCCTAGGATTGTAAATTGAGTCTTTTGGTGGGACACAAGAGGTGTCTTGGAGATCATATTCCAATGAAACATCGAAATGGGCCTCTTGCCTCGTTGAGCCCAAAGACCAGAGATGGTTCGGGTCTTCTCATTTATTCATACCTAGGTTATTTTATAATTAAGTTTTGAATTTAAGTTTTCATCCATTTTCTCATACATTTCGATGCAATAATTAGAGCGCAAGTTTGATCATTCAAGCAAAGTGATAAATAAAAGGGTAAATAAAATAAAGTCCATGAAAATAAGATACAACAAAACTAGGGGCGAAATACAACCCCCATTGTAAATAAAATACAAAATCATACATAAAACGGGGTATTGATTATGGTGAGGACATTGGTCCTCGCATGTATACTTATTGTGAAATAATTTTGATGTGATGATTTTGGATGGAGAAAATTGGGACATCGATCCCACTTTATTTAGGAAAAATACCAATTTAATTAATAAAAAATGTTTGTCATTTTCTTTCTAGCGGATCTAAATAAACAATTTTATAAGAAAATTATATGACAAAAATAAAAAAACCAAATAAATAAAATATTACAAATAAAAAAAATAAACATATAATCCAAGCGAGCCATTCTGGATCCCCCGTGTGCTCGCAAAAAATGCCCAAGCAAAAAAATGAGTTTTGACATAAAAACAAAACATGAACAAAATAATGTTAGTAATTAAAACAATTAAATCAATAATAAAAGATAAAATGGAATAAAATAAGATAAAATAGCATGATATCAAAATGACAATTGATTTAATATGTTAAAAATTAAAATAAATGTGAAAAATGCATTTTTATGACAAATTAAATAAATGATGTGATTAGAATAAAATATAACATGTTAATGAATTAATACATGAAAATTATGAACATGATGAAAAATAATGAAAATAAACAATAAATATAACATGTCACAATGATAAAAGAATGATAAAAGATAATGACTGAAAGAATGATAAAAATAATTAAAACAATGACATAATTAAATACTATTATCACAATTAACATAAACCATTTATATGGCAAAAATATTAATCAAAATTAATTAATTAATTACATGCTGAAAAATAATGATGAATCAAAATAAAATAAATTATTTACATGTTAGGAATTAATAGGGAATCAAAATTTACATGAATAAAAAAAAGCAAAATCATATATAAACATATTAAATAAAACAAACATAACAATAATAGAATAAACAAATAAATGGAATCAATAAGTAAATTAATAAAAACAATAAAATATACATGAATAAATTAAATATAAACAAAATAAAAGAAAACAAAAATCAAGCCCAGAATATTTACCCTCAGAGTCGGATTCGATGAAGGTAAAAGATGATTTGATTTCCATTGCTTGTGACTTTCAAAAATTTAGAGTTGAATATGATAAATGTTGGAATTTTATTCTAATAAAAATAGGCTTGAAAAAAAATAATTTAGCAACAAAATTAATTGCTTTTGTTTATAGAGAAAACAAAAGAATTAACTTGAATGCTTAAGAATAAAAAAAAAAAACTGATTTTGAAAGTGAAAATTAATCTCTTATGTTTATGGAGAAAACAAAGAAATTAATTTGGAATAATCAAGAATTGAAAATCAAATTTTCAATCTCCATTAATCCTTGTTAATTGAAAGAAGAAATCTGAAATTTTTGGAAGAAAAATCAAAGAAGAAGAGAGGAAATTCTAAAATTCTGGTGAAAAGAATAATTATGGAGGCTCTTTCTTTAGGTTTTCATCCTAAAATATTTATAAGGTATCAAAAATGTTGCCCTAATTTAATTAGGGAAAGGAATTCCATTTAAATTCAATTTCCTCTCCTTTTAAGGATAGAATCAAGTTTTGCTAATTAATTATCCAAAAAAAATATTTTAGTATTTAGTTTGAACACAAAAACCTTAATTTTTGGTTAAAAAATGCGTTTTTGGGGTGAAAATCGGAAAAAAGGGATTTCGGGCGAAAATCGGCAGCAGTGGGCGAGATTGGGGAGCGACGCCCGTCGGGGGCGTGCGACGGGCATTGGTCGAGTGCCAGCCACGCGCGCTCGCCCAGCGCGCATCTCCACTTGCACGTCGCGCGCAGCGCTGCACCAGCTAGCGCGCGCGCGCGCCTATGTGCGGCCGACGCTCCGATTTTTTTTTTTAACTAAAAATATTGTAATTTCAAGCCTCCATTTTTCAAAAATAATTTTTAAAATAATTTTTATTATTTTTTTATCTTTTCACTCTAAAATGCAAATTTGAAAAGAAAATCATCACTTTTAACCTTTTTGCCTGTAGAAAGGCGATTGTAATCATCGGGTAACTTCGATCTAGGCTGACTCAGGACTCAGTATCTACAGTTGCCCCCAGTTTAGGGAAATCTAGTACACTAGTGTCTAGCTGAGCCTAAACTCAAAGAAGAAGAGGAAAGGGACACGTACCTGAGGCAGCCCTTACCTTTCCAATGTGGGGAATCTGTGGTGGTGGTTGTTGCTATATTGTGGGCGTGTTATCATTTGTTGAAGCGGTAGTGCCGTGATCGTGCTAGCCCTCCCCGGAGTGGTAGTGCCGTCATCGTGCTAACCCTTCTGATTTGATGAAGTGGTAGTGCCGCAGTCGTGCTAATCCTCCATAGAGTGGTAGTGCCGCCATCGTGCTAACCCTTCGAATTTGATGAAGTGGTAGTGTTGTGGTCGTGCTAACCCTCCGTAGAGTGGTAGTGCCGCCATCGTGCTAACCCTTCTGATTTGGTGAAGTGGTAGTGTCGTGGTCGTGCTAACCCTCCGTAGAGTAGTAGTGCCACCATCGTGCTAACCCTTCGAGAAGTGGTAGTGTCGTGGTCGTGCTAACCCTCCATAGAGTGGTAGTGCCGCCATCGTGATAACCCTTCTGATTTGGTGAAGTGGTAGTACCATCGTGCTAACCCTCCGTAGAGTAGTAGTGCTGCCATCGTGCTAACCCTTCGAGAAGTGGTAGTGTCGTCGTCGTGCTAACCCTCTGTAGAGTGGTAGTGCCGCCATCATGCTAACCCTTCTGATTTGGTGAAGTGGTAGTGCCGTGTTCGTGCTAACCCTCCATAGAGTAGTAGTGCCGCCATTGTGCTAACCCTTCTGATTTGTTGAAGTGGTAGTGTCGTGGTCGTGCTAACCCTCCATAGAGTAGTAGTGCCGCCATCGTGCTAACCCTTCGAGAAGTGGCAATGCCGTGGTCGTGCTAACCCTCCGTAGAGTGGCAGTGCCGCCATCGTGCTAACCCTTCTGATTTGATGAAGTGGTGCTGTCTATGAGCCCTTTGGTTAATTACTTTGATTGATGTTTGGATTGATACTTGGATTTTTGTTTTCTGCTGGTTGCCCCTTGAGAGGTCTTTAGTTGATTGTTTGGGCTGATGTTGTCACTCGGCTTTTGTCGATATCTACATCAAATCTCTCTTTCTGCAAAATAGGGAAACTAAAGTATGCAGGAAAAATAGTGAGCATGAAAGTGAAATGCATGAGTCATGCAGGAATGCAGGATAAGAATTCATCTATGTGGGCTTGGAGATGACAGCCGAGCTAGCTGCAATTTGCAATAGGATCGATGCCTTTTAAGCTGCTTTTGAATTTCATGCCCTTTGGGATTGCGAGATTCTCATCCGGTACCTGTAGTCATTATTTGAAGGTAGTGCGTCCCTTGTGGATTTTCACACTAGCTTTTTTTAGTGAGATATGTGTCCTTTACGGATTTTCACATAACCTTATGCCTTATTTTTGCTTGGAGTGGACCCAACCCAATCCAGCGGCCTTTTTTTTTTTGAAGGACAGACTGTCTGTTTTCAGGTTTTTACCCTATCCTTCCTAATTTTTGCTTAGAGCCCCAGTTACGGTTTTCACTCTAACGGCCCTTTTTTTTATTATGAGGCTGAAGGTATTGCCCGAGAATCTTTCAGGAGTCTTGGGACACGGAGCTATAGGATCGGCTCCACATTTGATAGTAGGATGAGTCAGCTGAAGCGCTCGAGTGGTGGACAGTGGATGACTTTGATCATACAAAGTGAACTGCTCTGATCACTTCAATATATCATTGCATACATGCATGTGTTTCAATTTGATTTTATTAAACATGATCATTATTTTGGCATAGATTTCAAAAAATACAAGACTTCAGCTAATCTCGAGATAGATCTTGAGAGCATCAAACTCTTGTTATCAATCAGCCCTCTCGGGTTTTCATGATTGAAGATTTTCTCTCAACTTTTCTTTCTCTTTTTTTTTTTTTTTTGAGCCTTTGCCATGAACTTTCTTTAGTCCTTCGATGTTGGTTTGAACTTGCCTTCATCTTCGTTTGTTGGGGAAGCTGCTCTTTCTGACGATGACTCTTTTTAGCACCAAAGTTTTGGTCTCGGTTGTTGTGCAAACCGGCTGAGGTAGTGATTTTTCCCTTGGATCCTGGCCATGAAAGTCTTCTTTTTGTTGGGTTTTGTGGGGCTCAATTTTTGAAGTAACTTTTGATGGTTAAGATACGTTCGCTTCAAATGGCATAGGACAAAGCTATGGTTTAGGATAGGACTTTTTTTTTTATAATGAACTATCCTCTTAAGTTTGGTTATAAGGGTCAAAGGTTAACTTTAATTCACTTTGGGGCACGTACCTCCAAAGGTTACGAGGAAAGGGATTCTAAGGTTTGGTCTTAATGGGCTTATCAAAATTTTGCTTTGCTTGGTTATACTGTGTGTATCTGGTATGTTGGGGATGAGGATTGGCCTTTGAATCTTTTGTTCATCATCATGTTGGCACATTGAAGCAGCATCGCCCCCACAATATCCTTGTCAATTGTCTGCATGTCCTTCCAAGTTCAGACAAAGGCCCCCTTTTTTTATCTCTTAAGAATTTCCTTTCTTTAGGAGTTATAATAGCTGCTTATCAAGATTTTCCTTGAATTTTCCAAAGTTCTGAGATTAGATGCAGTCATATTATTTGAATCAATGTCAAAGCAAATGCATTGTGATCATGCTAAATGAAATCATTAGAAACACCATACAAATAAGCAAAAACTGTTCTATTGAAATAACCAAACATTGTCATAAAAAATTATTCTCGAAATAATAATAAAGATTGAAAAAAGAAAGAACATAATCTTCATTTCCACTCTCACTAGTGGATTAAGAGGACCCGATCATATTCATGGTGGAGGGGCTGCGTTGTAGCCTGCCTTTTTCTTCTTTTCTCTCTTCTCAGGATCCGTGATCTGATTGGTGTCAATGAGATCCTGGATCTTATTTCTCAACGTTTGGCAGTAATCCGTCAGGTGGCCGATGTGCTAGTGGTAAGCGCAGTACTGGTCCTCTCTATGTCCTGGCTGCCCTTGATTCATGGCCGGTCTAAGCGCCAAAGGCTGCAGCTTGCCCTCTTTCATCAGCCTCTCCAATACCCAGGATAAGGAGCGGCCTAAATTGGAGTAATATCTCTGGCGCTGCCCAACTCCAGTCGCTGAAACTTCGTCTATCTTGTCATTCCTATTATTACTGCTCCCGGCACCTCCTGATTTGAACCCCGACTGGTTCCTATAGCCTTTCCCAGCAAAGTTATTATGGCTTGCTTTCTTTGCCAGGTAAGCTGCCTCAGCCTCTATAGCAATATCCTTAAGCGACTCCTAATCCTTGAGCCCCTTAAAACTGAGCAAGTCCCTTAAGTAAGGGCATGAGTTTCTAATAAACAGCCTGATCTAGTCTGCAGTGTCAGGCTTCCTCTTTATCTCCATGATTTTGTTCCTCCACCTAGTGAGGTACTCATGGAATGACTCATCGCTCCTTTGCTGTAAGAGCTCAAGGTCTTTTAGGGTGACCTCCATCCTAGTGCTGCAGTCGTACTGCTTCATGAATTCTTCGGTCAAAAGGTCCCAGTCCTCCTTGGACCTCCTATCCAACCCATGGTACCAGTCAACTGCCGGGCCCACTAGACTAAGGCAGAAATATTCCACCTTCTGCTTTTTACTCAACCCTGTGCCTTTCATGACCAAGGTGTACTGCTTGATGTGGGCCAATGGGTCAGAGGTGCCATCAAATTTCGGCAGCTCCGGCATCTTGAATCTTTGGGGTAGCAGCTCTTCATCCCCCAGATCTCTGTCTTCTGTGTTGACCCGCTTTCCAGCTGACAGCATGCACGTGATTGCCTCAATCTATTGCCTCATCCCCCTTAAGGCTTCGTCTTCCCCCCTCGGTGCCCTGGGCCTCACAGCATGGTGGATTATTGGCTCTTCGTCTTCCTCCTCCATTAGGAAATCATCATTGGGGTTATGAATCATTTCCCCTCTTGGCTCGATGGGTGCGACAGCTCTGTGATCATTGTTGGGTTGGCGAGCAGCAACTCCAACGAAGGGAGCCTCCCCACCAGCAGGTGGTTCGGCTTGCCCCCGAAGAGGGACTGCCGATGGTTGCAGAGCAGCAGGTGCTGGTGGAGCAGGAGGATGGGCAATCCTTTCAGCCATGGCACCCATCATGTCTAGTACTCTCCGTTCGAAGTCCTCTAGCCTCCTAGCTAGGTCTTGAGTGGTCAGTGCTCCGGTTTCTTTTGCCATTGGTGGTTCTACAGAGGATTCACTGATTGATGAGGATGACTCAAAATTCCAGTCAGACACAAATTTCGGCAACTCAAAAAGTAAATTTGTCCTTACTAGCCAGCCGTCGGAACCTCTAGTCCACTTAAATGAATCTATGATGGCTGAAAAAATTTAAATTGTTAGAGTGATGTATGAATGACATATACAATGCATGATAGTGAGTTATGCAATGTTTACAATCACATGCAAGCAAGTAGATCCTTCCAACCTTATTACTCCCACACACTAGGTAATGTGGTCTCTTTCCTAGGTGGGCTTGATCCATGGGTTAGCGGGGAACCCAATGGATGCGTATGGTGCTCGGTGGAAAATCGGCAGCATAACATCTCTTATCTAATGCGCATACGTATGAGTTTTGGCCTTTATGCATTTAAACATTTTAACTAAATCAAGATGGGCCCATCGGGGCATGAAAGCCTTTGATAAAAGCCCATTTAGTTGGGTTGAATTTGTTCAATATATAATGGCCTACATAGCAAGAATTATATTAAGGTACATGTCACCTAGGGGAAGTATCTATTGCCATTACATGAGCTTTGGTCATGGGTGATGATATTTTGGGGTTAACTAAGCATGGTCCCTGCCGACGGGTCTAGCTCATCATGAGCGTAACGACCGATCGGGTCACCATTTAATACACCTTGATGGTACGAGGCTTGGGCTGGTGATTATCCTTAACACTTCCCTACATTGAGTGAACATAGGGTCATGCTTCGGGAACGCGCCGGGGCTAGTAAAGGGACCAAACTATCATAGATCTAAGGCTCTAATGGTATAATATACAACTTTTGAAAAGGAATAAAAATTTTAAATTAAAACTCAATTATAAATTTTAACCAAGGTACTTTCGAATCGAAGCCACTTAGAGGTCCCCAGCGGAGTCGCCACTGTGACGCGCGCCAAACCCCGTAGGACGCCCCGACGGCCCGCTCTTTAGGGCTTTCGAGAGAGGTTCATTGGAAACTTGTAAGGTGTTTACAAGTGCGTCTATTTTGGGCAATAAGGAGGTTTCATGGAGTCACCACCCAATAAAATATTAGGAAAGTTCGTCTCAGTGAGCCTAAGACGGCGCATCTTATCCATTTTGGGCAAACCAAAGGGGTCTTGGAGGCATTCACCCCAATAGAAAATTGGAATGACCCTCTAACCCTATAGAGCCTAGGATTGTAAATTGAGTCTTTTGGTGGGACACAAGAGGTGTCTTGGAGATCCCATTCCAATGAAACATCGAAATGGGCCTCTCGCCTCGTTGAGCCCAAAGACCAGAGATGGTTTAGGACTTCTCATTTATTCATACCTAGGTTATTTTATAACTAAGTTTTGAATTTAAGTTTTCATCCCTTTTCTCATATATTTCAATGCAATAATTAGAGTGCAAGTTTGATCATTCAAGCAAAGCAATAAATCAAAGGGTAAATAAAATAAAGTACATGAAAATAAAAATACAACAAAACTAGGGGCGGAATACAACCCCCATTGTAAACAAAATACAAAATCATGCATAAAACAGGGTATTGATTATGGTGAGGACATTGGTCCTCGCATGTATACTTATTGTGAAATAATTTTGATGTGATGATTTTGGATGGAGAAAATTGAGACATCGATCCCACTTTATTTAGGAAAAATACCAATTTAATTAATGAAAAACGTTTGTGATTTTCTTTCTAGCGGATCTAAATAAACAACTTTACAAGAAAATTATATGGCAAAAATAAAAAAATCAAATAAAGAAAATATTACAAATAAAGAAAATAAACATATAATCCAAATGAGCCATTCTGGATCCCCCGTGTGTTCACAAAAAATGCCCAAGCAAAAAAATGAGTTTTGACATAAAAACAAAACATGAACAAAATAATGTTAGTAATTAAAACAATTAAATCAATAATAAAAGATAAAATGGAATAAAATAAGATAAAATAGCATGATATCAAAATGACAATTGAATTAATATGTTAAAAATTAAAATAAATGTGAAAAATGCATTTTTATGACAAATTAAATAAATGATGTGATTAGAATAAAATATAACATGTTAATGAATTAATACATGAAAATTATGAACATGATGAAAAATAATGAAAATAAACAATAAATATAACATGTAACAATGATAAAAGATAATGAATGAAAGAATGATAAAAATAATTAAAACAATGGCATGATTAATAACTATTATCACAATTAACATAAACCATTTATATGGCAAAAAGATTAATCAAAATTAATTAATTAATTACATGCTGAAAAATAATGATGAATCAAAATAAAATAAATTATTTACATGTTAGGAATTAATAGGGAATCAAAATTTACATGAATAAAAAAACAAAATCATATATAAACATATTAAATAAAACAAATATAACAATAATAGAATAAACAAATAAATGGAATCAATAAGTAAATTAATAAAAACAATAAAATATACATGAATAAATTAAATATAAACAAAATAAAATAAAATAAAAATCAAGCCCAGAATATTTACCCTCAGAGTCGGATTCGATGAAGGTAAAAGATGATTTAATTTCCTTTGCCTGTGACTTTCAAAAATTTAGAGTTGAATATGATAAATGTTGGAATTTTATTCTAATAAAAATAGGCTTGAAAAAAAATAATTTAGCAACAAAATTAATTGCTTTTGTTTATAGAGAAAACAAAAGAATTAACTTGAATGCTTAAGAATAAAAAAAAAAAACTGATTTTGAAAGTGAAAATTAATCTCTTATATTTATGGAGAAAACAAAGAAATTAATTTGGAATAATCAAGAATTGAAAATCAATTTTTCAATCTCCATTAATCCTTGTTAATTAAAAGAAAAAATCTGAAATTTTTGGAAGAAAAATCAAAGAAGAAGAGAGGAAATTCTAAAATTCTGGTGAAAAGAATAATTATGGAGGCTCCCTCTTTACGTTTTCATCATAAAATATTTATAAGGTATCAAAAATGTTGCCCTAATTCAATTAGGGAAAGGAATTCCATTTAAATTCAATTTCCTCTCCTTTTAAGGATAGAATCAAGTTTTATTAATTAATTATCCAAAAAAATATTTTAGAATTTAGTTTGGACTCAAAAAACTTAATTTTGGGTGAAAAAATGCGTTTTTGGGGTGAAAAAATTGGAAAAAAGGGATTTCGGGCGAAAATCGGCAGCACTGGGCGAGATTCGAGAGCGCGCAAGGGCGTTAGTTGCATGCCAGGCGAGCGCGCTCGCCCAGCGCGCATCTCCGCTCGCACGTCGCACGCAGGCGTTGCACCAGCGAGCGTGCGTGCGCCTGCGCGCTGCAGCGTGGCCGACGCTCCGAATTTTTTTTTTAATTTAACTAAAAATATTATAATTTCAAGCCTCCATTTTTCGAAAATAATTTTTAAAATATTTTTTATTATTTTTTTATCTTTTCACTCTAAAATGCAAATTTGAAAAGAAAATCATTACTTTTAACCTTTTTGCCTGTGGAAAGGCGATTGTCATCATCGGGTAATTTCGATCTAGGCTAATTCAGGATTCGGTGTCTACACACATTTATTTAAGTAATAAATAAAATCCAATAATTCCAAAATAAGACACTCATGTCAAATATTAATAGGAAACATAAATCCTATTTAACAAAAATAAACGCCAACTCAAAATTGACACTAATGTCAACTATTCTAGAAGTCCAGATTTCATATAATCTTTTTAGTTATTAGGATTAGTTATTTGACCGATTTTATCAATTCATCAAACAACTCATAAGTCAAATGATGAAGCCATGGACGATGCACGCTCCGTCCATTTCTCAATTCCATCACAGATTTTAGTGTTGCTTCTCAACACTTGCCTTTTTGGCAACTTTGAACAAAATTTTATTTTCATACTCAGACCACCAATCCAAATGCACTCTTGCATTTGTTCTCACACATGTATTTTATGATGCACTATTGTATCAATGTCATCAGCTCAAATCTTCTTTCGCATTCTCATGTTTCTTATTGATTGCACTTTTGCATTTCTCAAAGCAACGTATGCATAATTTAAGGAAGAACAAGTGTCCTTATTTAACACTTCTGTAACATATTTACAGAAAAAATTTATACACTCATGTATAAATACACATAATTGAAACGCATTTCAATCAATAAATAAGGAGAGAATCTCCAAAATATTTTTTTTAAAAAAATAATCGAATGCAGAAAACACTTTTTCTATAATTTTTAATATTTTATTTTGAAATTAAACACATTTAAATATCAAAAAATACACGATTTATTTTCTGGTCATTAAAAAATTTTGAAAACATGACCAAAAAATCAGAAATAATTTGAAAAAATTATTTTACAAAAATCGGAGCTGAAAAGGTGGTTGGAGAACGCAGTATACACCAATACACGCCGACGAAGGGGAGGAAGACGCTCTCACGCGCCACACGCGTGTCCTCCCACTCGACCAGACACATGTCACAACCACAGCATGCCATGTGTCTGATTCCTACTGGTCCACCTAGCGTCCACGTGGCACACAGGTACACGTCACCGCCATGTGGAATGACATGTGTCATCCACGTGGCGGTGTCTCATTTGTCCACGTGTCACAAGTGACATGTCAGCACCGACACGTGGCAGACCTCGGTTTTCCACGTGTCGACCCCTAATTGGGCCACATGTCATCCCCTGATTGGGACACATGGCATAACCTCAGTTATCCATGTGTCACCCTCTGGTTTATCCACGTGTCCACCCCTCTCATTTTCCACGTGGCATGGCCTCAGCCATCCACGTAGAGCTCAGCCATTGGGCCACGTGTCAGCGTGACGTGTCACTGCTGACACGTGGCGACGCGCGTGTGAGCCACCACCCACGCGCACGCTCCAAGCGCATGGTGGCGCGTGTAGTGCACGTGCCGCCTTCCCGACCGATTCTGGAGCTCCGGTTCCGGCCAGTGGGGGGTTTTCAGGGTCTGTGAATCTAATGGTGAGGTCAAAAATTAAAAATCCCAACTTCTAGTTACCCGTTTTGAACACTCATGTTCGTCCCCTCGTGTTTCGGTGTACACATACACGAAATTGAGCCGAAATATAAACGCATATATATTTTTCACACAAAATATTAAATTTTTGTTGTGTTCAATGCATCCCAAATCATATAATTTTACACATAAAATTTTAGATCTATTTAACCACATGCTAAGACACAAAAATAACGGCTCTGATACCAATGAAGGATGAAAATTATAACAAATATAATTTAATTGGAGATAACATTAAATAATGGTACCTACCTCTTATAGCGCAGAAACTCGTTGCGAAAGCGTCTACAAGGATCACCGTTTGTTTTTGGTCACTGGTTTGGCTCTTATCCACATGTGGGATAATAGCAGCTATTCCACAATCTAAAAGCCCCTAAAAGATTAAGACAAAAAACAAGCGTGAGTGGGAACGAGCAGACTTGCGGCATATACATTTTCTCGTTACTAAATACTGAGATCTCCCATCTATTTATAGAGATCCTAAAAGCTAGAAACCTAACTCTAGTTTAACTCAAACTCTTTCTAAAATAGAATTTGGTCATCTTAATCAGATTGAATTGCTTAATTCTATCTGGATTGAACGTTTATCCAAATTAGAGTTATGGGCGTACCCAAACTATATCAAAATGTTAAATAAAAAGAATTGTTAAAGAATGTTAAATCTATGACTAAAATCACATAAAACAAATAAATACATCATACATCTACAAATCGATGAATTGACTATAAATAAAAAATAATAAAAAATATAAAATTAATTTGAGCCCAGAATATTTACCCTTAGAATTGGATTTGATGAAGGAAGAAAAATGGTTGATTTTCTTGTCTTGATTCTCAAAAATAAGATTAGAAAAATAAAAATTTAAACTTTTTATTTAGAAAGAAAATTGCAAAAAAGATTGTTCAAGTAAAAAAATATGGAAGAAAAATTTGGATCTCAAAAACAAAGAATTATTTCCTTTGTCTCAAGAACACTTGCTTAAAAAAATAATGTAAAAAAATTACCAAGAACAAATAATTATTTTTTTTGTCTCAAAAATTATTTTTTTTATTAAGAAAAATTAACTTAGGACCTTAGAAAAATTCTCTTGAAAAATAAGAAAATTCCAAAAAAAATGCAACGTAGAAAGTTCTTTTGAAAAAAGAAAAGAAAGAAAAAATTTTCACCTAAAAAATGTCCCCCTATTTTTTCCTTAAGTTTTCCTATTTATAGCATCAAAAAAGAAAAACCTAGCTAATTTAGGGAAATCACCCTTAATTAAATTAAAATATTCCTTATTTAAATTTTCAAAATGGAAAAAAATCTTAAAATCCCGAAAAAAAGGAATAAAAAATTAAATTTGGCCCAAAAAACACTCCAAAAACGAGTAAGGGGGCCAAAATCGGGGAGAGGCGGCCTGGCCGCCCCTTGCCGTGCACGGGGCGCCCACGCTGCGCACGCGAGGAGCGCCCGCCCTTGGCGAGGGCGGGACGTACGCGCGGGGCGCTCGAGAGGCGCGCCCGCCCTCGGCGAGGGGCGGGATGCAGGCGCGCGGCGCTAGGGGCACTCGCCCTAGCGCCAGCGCGAGCCGGCGGCTGCAAGCCTGTCGAGCTTAAGGAGTTTCCTTGTCATCCTATCTTTACATATTTGTAATCCTATTGATTATTTGCATGGTTTTGAAAACCGGACCGGCCGGTTGAACCGGTTCAACCGCGAACCGGATCAAAAATCGGTCCGATCCAACATAAAAACCAGAAATGTCAAAAAACCGGATTATACTGTTTAAAAACCGGGTTAAACCGGTAAGAACCGGGTTGAACCGGTCAAAATTAAATATATTATAAATTATATTTTTATATTTTTATAAAATTTATTTTTATAATTAGAGTTAATAGTTGTTCAATATTGTTCTATTAAAAATTTATATTTGATGATAAAATTAATTTATAATAATAATAATAAACTTGACAAAATTGAACATTTTCACTATATTTTTATTTTATATTTTTTTAGATATTTAATAACTAAATAATTTAAATATAATGGAATATTAAAAAACAATTTAATATAAACATGATAATTATAAAAATAGTTAATAACGTCACAAAAATAAATTTACAATTGAAAATAAATTTAAAATAATTATAAATTCAAAATTATATTTTTCTTATAAATTTAAATATTTAACAAAAAAATTCAATTGTTGTGGTTAATTTTTTTACTATTATTAATAAAAAAAATAGTAAAATAAATAAAAAATAGTTAATATATTGATATTTAATAATTAATATGTTGTTTAATTATATTTTTTATATACTATATTTTTAATTTTTCATTAATAATTATATTTAAAAAAAAAGATAAAAATTCCGAGTCAACTCGATCGAACCAGTTGACTCCTGACCCAGTTGGCAGGCCGAGTCGATGTCCGGTCCGGTTTTAAAAACATTGATTATTTGACTCCTTTAAAATAGCTATGTAACAGCCTTGGATTAAGTCTACAACCTGTACATTCATTTTTTTTTCATTATTTTCAATTGGTTGAAAAAGTCCGTAAAAATTAATAATATCATGAACCTCTTCTCATGTTTTTCCAGAGAAGTTTTCTTCCAAATATTCCCTTTCATATTTTCTTTATCAAAGAGGTTTTTGCTCATCTTTTTTCACTCTTCTTAGACCAAAGTTTTATAGTTAAAGACTGGTTTTTGGAATGAAAACAAATAGTGCTGGAATTTAACTTGGAAAAGGGGATTATGGGATTGGGAAGGTACAACTAAAGTTGAGCTACTTACCTATTTTTATTCTTTTCATGTTGCTCTAAACTGCATGGATAGGAAAATTTGGGCCTATGAACTGAAAGGACTCTTCTCTGTCAAATCGACTTGTTTTAAATCACAGGATCCCAAAGCCAATCCTCTTGATTCTTCTCTATGTGTTGGCTTTGTTTGGAATAATTTAGCACCTCTTAAAGTTGAATTATTTTTATGGTTGGCCTTCAGAGTTAAAATATGCACTATATTATTTTTGGCTAATTTGGGAATTATATGGAGCAATGCATCTCAATGTCCTCTTTATAACTTAGGAGTGGAAACGGTGGATCATCTTCTTCTTTTTCGCCCCATCACTTCTAGCATCTAGTATAATCTTGTGTTGTGGTGGGGCATATGGATATGTCTACCAAACTCCTTTAATGTTTTTATTCCACAATGGCTTGGTTTCATCAAAGGAAATCCGCATAACAAAATTTGGGCCACAATTTTCCTAGCAATCATTCGGACCATATGGGTTGAAAGGAATGAAAAGGTGTTCAAAGGGAAAGCTCTAAGCAAAGATTCAATTTTTCATCTCAT
The DNA here is from genome assembly GCA_947683425.1 of Excoecaria cochinchinensis. Taxonomy (NCBI): domain Eukaryota; kingdom Viridiplantae; phylum Streptophyta; class Magnoliopsida; order Malpighiales; family Euphorbiaceae; genus Excoecaria; species Excoecaria cochinchinensis. The sequence goes on from CANTUQ010000055.1 coordinate 14,887,382, forward strand.
CTTGTCCCGATCCTCCTTTTGGATTAAGGCAAATATTGGTTCTTTTTCTCTTCAAGGTCAAAACTTTTTACTTGTTGCAGATGGTATTAACTTCAGTACAAGTAAGCCAAAAATCACTCCCTCTTTGCTGGTCTCCCCCTCATGAGAATAGTCTCAAATGGAATATCGATAGCTCCTATCTCGGCAAGCCTGGAATTTCGGTTGTAGGAGGGGTTCTGAGAAATTCTAAGGGAGACTTTTTATGCATTTTCTCTTGCAATGTGGGCATCATGGAATCTAATCAGGCTGAGGTGTGTGCCATTGCTAATGCCGGTCAAATTTCCTTATCTTTTCTATTGAAATCAAATATATATAAGAAGGTTATCTTTAAAGTCGACTCCATCAATGGTGTCAATGGGATCAACAGCTCACCTGACAATAGGCCATGGAAATTCAATGTGCTCTTTAACTCCATTGAGAACTCCAACTTATCTCTGAATAAGATCTCCCTTCAATACAAGTCTAGGGAATGTAATTCCATTGCAGATATCTTAACAAAATAAGGAACTTGCAGAAAATTAGATTTTATAACTTGGTTAATTTGATCCTTATGTTGTTGGTTTTGGTTGTTTTTATTGATGTTAATTGTTGATTTCTGGAAGCTGCTTTTGCCGTTGATCTTTGCAGAATTTTACTGATATACGGTGTAGGATATATTCATTTGATGTTCTGGTTTGGGTGGATATGGCTGCTTTTCTCAACCACAGGCTATTGGGTTGCTTTTTTGGACTGTTAGTCTCTGCCCCGTGATTCTATTTTTGATTTCGTGATTATTGGGGCTGTTCCTATTATAATAATAAGACTATTAGTAATATGTACCTTGGCTTTGTCCATTCTAATAAAATCATATGGTTTAAAAAAACAAGAAAAAAAGATATACATTTATACATTGATAATTTTAAATAAAATGTGAATATAAATTAATTTTTTTTTTAATTCAAGTGCTAAACAAATTAAATTTGATGATAATATCATAAGTAATTGTAATTTAATTATAAATAAATTTTAAATATTCATGCAAAATTGCAAATGTTTTAACAATTTACATTTCTATTAATGATTTTATAAGCAAAACTATTATAGAATTATTTAATCTATTTTTCAAAAAAACAATTTGTCCTCATCTCATCTAAATTAAATTTATCCTCATCTCATCTTGTCTAAATTTGTTTGCTTATAGAAAGCACATATATTTTGGAATTAGTATGACATATAATTTCTTCTGTGTCTTTTTTTATAAAAATCATTCATATGATTATTTTTAAAAATATAATTTTGTAGGAAGAGAATTTTAAACTATTATGTAGATTTTTGTATGTCAAAGATTTTAGTATGGCATATATTTTTCAATGTACAAGTGAATTTTTCAATAGTTTTTAACATTATTTTATGGGAAATTTTCACTTTTTTTTATTATTCTTATATTCTTTTCTTTCTTGTAATAACCAGCTAAAGGCTTAATTTGGCCCTTAAATTTCTTTTAACAAGAATCAATCTCTTTAAAAATCAAAATTTAAATCAAATTTACATGTAACTTTTAATTCATGGTTAATTCATCTCATGACATCTAAATAACCCTATATTTTATTTTTATTTTTATTTTTACATAATTTATTGTATATAATTCTCACAGGAAAACATGGGATTTTTTTTTAAAATAATGTGTTTTAAAAAAATATTTTGAGTCTTGGGATATTTTAAAAAAGATTTGGCAAAATAGGGTGTTTCACCCATTTTCGCAGCAATGAGCTATTGAAATAGAAAAGCTACCATTTTTTTATTTTCTATTATTTTATTTTAGTTTTTTTGTTTTAACTTTTTTTTGTTTTATTTTTTTTTGTTTTGAATGAGAAAAATTCTTAATTTTATTAATACGCGGAAAATATTTTTTTTACCCAATTTGATCAATATGATAACCTTTTATTAATATGAAAAAAAAAATATTTTTATTTTACCCAATTTGATAAATAAGATAAAAAATTTATAGGTTAAAAATAATTTATGTAAATATAAAATTTGTAATATTTTGTTCTCAGTGCACTATTTACCGTCGAAAAATACTATTCACGACTAACCCGATAATTCGGCCATTACAAATTTAACCAACAAAATACACATACACATTACACAATAATAATACAGCGGGACAATCTAAATAAAAGATCTTGTTCATTAAGTTAAAATTTTTAATATTAAAAAAATAATGAAAAAAAAAAGAACAAACACCCATTGGGTCTAAGAAAAATGACCCAAATGTGTGTATTTTATGTGGGTAGATTTTGGGTAGATTTAAATGGATCAATTTTTTAGTTGGGTTGGCTTTGGGTCAATTTTTTTTGGGTGAGTTGTTGGGTTTGACTTAATTTTGACATGTCTAGGCAGGTTTAACTTTTTTCTTTTTATTTCTATTTTGTCATTAATGAAATAATATATATTATTTAATTTTAATTATGTATATAATGAATGTATTATTTCTATTTTTAGTTATTTTTATTGCACAAAATATTACTAATTTTAGATTTACATAAATTATTATTAATCTATAATTTTTTTTATCTTATTTATCAAATTGAGTATAATAAAAATATTTTTTTAATATTAATAAAACGTTACCCTATTTATCAAATTGGGTAAAAAACATATCCGCGTATTAATAAAATTAAGAATTTTTCTGATTCAAAACAAAAAAAAATTAAAATAGAATAAAAAATTAAAACAAAAAAAATGAAATAAAAATTAAAAAAAATGGCAGCTTTTCCATGCCACAGAAAAAAAAACCAAAACAAAACAAAATGGAATTCCATTTCCGTAGGGGTGAAACACTCCATTTTGTCAAATTGTTTTTAAAAACCTCCAAAACTCAAAATATTTTTTTATAACGCATTATTTTAAAAAAAAAAAAGTCCCGAATAACATAGTATTGTAATAGAAATATACAATAGCTAAAAAAAATATTATAAAATAAAGAAAAATATACTTTTGTTGATGACATGGAGCAAAAGTGAATAAAAATTATGTTATCATTCGGCCTAAAAATTAATTTTGGAACTATTTAGCGGAGTAAAATCAGACATGTTTGGAACTATATAGCTAAATCAAATTAGACATTTTTTCTATAAAAATTCATTTTATGTTCTTGGCCTCCAAACAATTTGTTTTTTGTTTTTTTTGCCTACCCAAACAAAATTTTCTAGCTCCGCTTCTATTTACACATGATAAAATTTTTTATAAGATATTATTATTAAATTTTTTATTTATGATTTAAAAAAAATCAAATATAATTGAAAATATAGAACATAGATAAATAAAAGTATCTGAGGCTTTATTTCACAAATCTATAATTATATTCTAATTTTATTAATGTTTTCTTTTACATTAATTGTAAGTATTATAAAAATAATATTTTATTTAAAAAGGAATCTTAGTATTTAGTACCAATATCTGTGAATTTCTATATTCTTTTAGTTTAATTATTTTTAATATTAGCGAATTGTTATATTCTTTTAGTTTTAATTATTTTTAAGTTTTATATTTTTATTTACTTCATTTTAATTAAGCAACGTTTACAATTAAAAATAGCAAATATTATTTTTTTAATTAGAAACATTTAACTTTTATGGACCCTTGTATACATGGCCGAATGCATATCCCGCAAATTTTCCTAATTTTCTCATCTTATATTTGTCATTTTTCTTTTTTAATTTTCAAGCATATATTTTCTCTAGTTATTATGGCAACGTATTGCCTTAGATTATTAGGCAATACAATTCATGTGGAAGACTTCTTTTATTTTAATTTAATCGTACTTTTTAATAATAAAATGTTAATTTAGTCTAACAATAAATTAATAAAGATAATTTAATTTGAAAAAGTGTTAAAAGAGTCAATATGAAATAGAAATAAGGCATACGAAATAGAAATAATTAATTTAAAATTAAAATAAATTATTTTAGTTTAATTTTAAAATTGATAGGGGGTAATTATTAGACCTAGTAATTTTTTACCTGACCCAAATCCGCTTGTAAAAGGTGACTTGAACACGAAACCAGAAAAAATCCAAACCCGAATGATACAAGAAATTTAGGATCGAAACTGACACGAATCCAAAACCTAAAAAATTTGCTCGAAATTACCTAAAATTTGATCCTACCTGAACTCATGACCCAAATTCTTTTAGTTAAATTTTATTTTGTCATTATAAATTACAGTTTAATATATATATACACTTTCAAAAAAAATTATATATATTAACAATATACCATTTTATTAATATTTTCATCCTAATTTCTATATAAAAATTAAATTTAATTGAAAAAAAAAAAGATAAATATCTACTTGTTTAAAATTTAAACAGTAAGTAAAAAATAAAAGAAAAAAATAAAAAATTCAAACGTGAGTTGACTGAAGTTCAATACGAAGTCATTTTTGGTACGTTCAAGAAAATGAATGTTCACTTGTTTTGTGAGGGATTATGCAATGATTTGTGAGAGATTTATCCCTCATTAAATTTGCTGGAACAATCTCATGCAAAATGCAATGATTTGCAAGAGATTTATCCCTCTCTAAATTTGTTAGAAACGATACATATTTTACAATGGACTTCCCTTTTTAAAAGTTTCTTCCTAATACTGTAGGGGATTTTCCTTGCTCATTTTATAAATTAATTTTTTTACTTAAATATTTTTTTTGGAGATGGTCTGATTCTGATCTGAGCGTAACCTGCACCCAGTCTAACTTTGTTTAGACTTGAATAAGAAAAAAAATATTAAAGTCTGGTTAGGTTCTGCCTAGACAAAGTATAGTATAAAATAAATATATGCATTTTATATTATGGATGAAGCCTTTAGTTGAAATTATTAAATTTTTTTGAAGTTAAATGTGCTCGAGTAACAGAAGTTCCAAGATAGGTGACCTACTGGAAATGATTTGACTCGATATATATCATTTTAGTCAGTTAAATGGCACACAAAATGTCTCGAGATTGGGGGATGCCAATTATGTTCATCTAGATGGCACACAAAGTGGTCTGAGATTGAAAGATGTCTCTTGTTCAGTCATGTGGCACAAAAAGTATTTCCAAATCGAGAGTTCGGCCATGTAGCACGTTAGCTTAATTTTCAGGTAAAACATACTTGGAGATGGCAAATTAGTGAGGGAGTAGCAAGGCAAGAGAAAATTGATAGGGAAAGCCCTTGCAAGATGAAAAATAAATTTGCAAAAAATTGCTAGAGAATAATAAGAGACATATATTTTTAGGTTAAACATGCTTGGGCATGAAAAATTAGCGAGGGAGTAGAAAGGAAATAATAGATTGCAAGGGGAATCCCTTTCAAGATGAAAAATAAATTTCCAAAAATGTGTTAGGGAATAGTAAGGAACAAATAATTTGCAAGGGAATTCCTTTGCTGATTTGTTAAGATTCGGGACACATATTTTGCAAAAGGCTTTTCTTTCAAAAAATTTTGCCTTGATATTGCATGGGATTATTCTTACTCATTTTATAAATTAAAATTATTTTTTACTAAACTGTGTTTTCTTAATGGCATGATATCGATCCGAGTGCGACCAGCACCTAGTCTAATTTGGTTTGAGCTTCAATAAGGGAAAAAATTTTGAAATTTCAGTCCCATGACCAGGTATAGTACAAAAGAAATATATATATATTTTATATAACAAATGAAGCCTTTAGTCCAAATGGTTAAAGTTCTCTGAAGTTAAACATACTCGAATAATAAAAGTTTAAAAATCGGTGACCTTTTGGAAAGGACTTGACTTGTTATCCATCATTGTATTATGCTAAATGGCACATAAGTGTCCCAAGGTTTGGAGATGTCAATTGTGTTCATCCAAATGGTACATAAAGTGTCCGAGAGTGTGAGATGTCTTGGTGTTCGGGCATTTGGCACAAAAAGTGTGCCCCAATTGGGAGATGTAAAATTGGATTTAATCACTACAAAAAACAGCAAATTACTCCGTCGCTAATTACCTTTAGCGACGCCACAACTAATCCGTCACAAGGAATTTGCGACTAAAACATATAACCGCCGCTAAAAATAGCGATAACAAATTCCGTCGCTAAAAATAAAATTTTTGTCGCTAAATAATCCCTTAAATTAGTGGCCATAAATATTTAAAAATTTATTAGCAACGAAAAATCCATTGCTATTCCGTCGCTAAAAATATTAAATTTATTATTATTATTATTAAATCCAAAATTTAATTTATGCAAATAATAATTATACAATATTATTAACAATACTATTAATTTAAAAAATATAATATCATAAACTCAAAATAACCAAATTTCTTTAATAAAATAAAATTAAAAATTAATTTACATATAATTAAAACCATATTAAATAATACACTTATGTCCACAATCATAAAATATTTAAAAATTACAACAAAAAAACATATTATAAAATCTTGAAACATCCACAGAACGCCACCATTTTGAATCTTTAATTATTTCACGAACCACCTAATTTATAAATTATGAGAAAAAATAAAATTAAAATTAACAACAAATAGCAAATAAAATAAAATTAAAGCAACTAATTCATAGAAAGTAAAGTCAAAAATTAAACTATAAAATTAAACTATCATTTTATGAGTTTTAAAAAAAATTTGTTCAGCATCTTCAACACTGATTTCCTTATTTGTATCTAAGATTAGTAAACAAATAAACCTAAATTTCACTATTATTGTTCATAATTCTACTAAGCTGTCAATTTCATGGATAAATTTTAGATTATACACAGACATCTTACCCAAACATAATATACATATTCACCCAATTAAGTCTATTAAATTAATGACAAGTTAATTCGAATCCATTCTTCACGTATAACAATTGTTTACTAAGTATATAATTTATAGGACAACCATTGAACAATACTCAATTATCACCTCAATTTACAATGATACCCTGACTTGTCTAAAATCATGATTTTCTCAAAATTCTAGTAGAGTTTTCAGCTTCACGCTGAGTAATTAACATAAGGAAATAGCTTCATACTGAGTAATTAACATAAGGAAACACAGGGCTTATTTAAAATACTAAATGTTTAACTACTATACATATGCCAACAAGGTACATTTCACATTCCAATATTCTATACTCACCAATTTCATATTCAAATCATTATTTATCCAAATGCTCAAGTTTAAACCACTCGGCCACCAATACATTTAATTTTCACTAAATTCTTAACTTAACTTAAATTAAATTCACATTATTAATCACTGTAGTACACCATTCTACCTACATAAGAAATCCACTTCCATTAAACCTTTTTTCCACTCAATCAATTCCAATCCACTTATTTTGCAATTCTAATATCAATTATGCCATAAATTCATTTAAATATAACATAGTCTACCATTTTTAATACAACAAAATACAATATTACACTTTAAAATATTCAAATCACTTCTATAGATTCCAAATAAATTAAAAGGGACTGATTCTGCTATCATGAAGAGTGCAAAACAAAAATTATAGATTTCCAGAACAAAAATTATCTAATAACATATTTCTAAAACAAAAATTACATGATAACAGAATTCCAAAAACAGAAATTAGCTAATAACATAATTTAAAAAAAAAATAGCTAATAATAGATTTTCGCTAATTGATGCGGAATTTGCCTATTGCTAATGAATCTTTGAAAGCAACATTAATGAAGATTGTTTGTGGCTAATTCAGCAGTTATTATAAAGTTAAGAACCCAGTCATATTTTTCTCAAATTCATAGTTTTTCTAATTTCTATTCATTCCAAAATTGAAAATAATTGGTTGAAAATTTAATTAATATAAAACATCCAAATGGAAATGAAGATAACATCATCCCCGACCTAGCTTTTGTATTAAAAAAAAAAAAGAACATTTATATTTAGGTTGTGATTATTGTAAAAGTTATGTGATTTTTAATTATTTTTGTTCATCAGTTTGTTGCCTTCGATCCACATTCAGCAATGTACATTTCCTTGAGTTAAAGAACTAAATTCTAAAAACCATAAAACTCTTTGAACAACACAGAATAGAAAATCGGTACCTTGAGCTATATTTAGGCTGTGATTATTGTAAAAGTTATGTGATTTTTAATTATTTTTGTTCATCAGTTTGTTGCCTTCGATCCACATTCAGCAATGTACATTTCCTTGAGTTAAAGAACTAAATTCTAAAAACCATAAAACTCTTTGAACAACACAGAATAGAAAATACAAACACTTAACAAACAAAGGAAACTTACTTAAAATCGGTACCTTGAGCTCCGATTAGGGGTGGCGGCTGCTGACGAGGGGTGAAGAGGAAAAGGAACATCGAAATTAGGTGGCTGCTGATGACAGGAGAGCTGCTGATTGGGGAGACAGGTTTCAAAAGAAAGAGGGAGAAGCAGATGTGGTGGTTGCTAATGAGGGAAGACTAATTTTGAAAGAAATAGGGAGAGGTAGTAAGGGGTGGCGGTTGTTGATCAGTGGAGACGAGTTTCGAAAGAAAAAGGGAGAGCCAGATCGATGGATTTCGAAAGAAAAGAGGGGGATCGAGATGAGGTGTGGCGGCTGATGAGGGGAGGCAAACTTCGAAAAAAAGAGAAAAGAGGCATAATGGATGAGTGATTTAGGGTTTTGTGGTTTTAAATATATATATATATATATATATATATATATATATATATATATATATATATATATTAATTTATGTATTTTAATTTAATAATTTAGTCAAAATTATTAATTCAAAATCCAAAAATAATATCAACACATATTATTTAATAAATTTCTTTATTAATATTAATTTCAGTTCCCCCATCTAACATTTTCATTAAATTTTTAAATAATTGAATAATAAAAAAATTATTTTAGACAAATTAAAAATAAAATCAATAATATAAAACGATTACAAGCTAAAAAATACAATTAAAAAATTTATCATAATTAATGAAAGTACTTAAAAAATTATTAAATTTTGTTTACGATTGTTTTAATTATATATTTTCAAGATTAAATGTTAATCTTATCAAAATCAGCAAAGAGAATGAATTTCAATATAGTTTCATGTGTAAAGTAAAAATATTAAAAATAGTTAATAAGTATGTATGCATACTTTTATTAATATTATAATCAATTTTACTGACTAAATAGTGACGGATTATTCAGTCGCTAAAGTATGACTTCAATTTTTAAAATATTGTTTTAATAATTAAAAAATTTGAAAAATTTTTAGCAACAGAAAAATCTGTCGCTATTTCGTTGGCAAAATTGAAAATAAAATTGAAATTTTGTATTTTCACGAAAATTTGAAAAACTGTCGCTAATTAGCGACTAAAAAATTTTTTATCTAAATTCCGTCGCAAAAAAAGGCATAATCATTTGCCGCCAAAAATTAGCGACTGTTTCTTTATTTTCGTCGCTAAAATTTAAAAAATGGACTTTCACGACTAATTTTGAATTCCGTCGCAAATCCATCGCTAATTAGCGACGAAAATGTGTCCATTGCTAATTTTCGTCGCTTTTTTTTGTAGTGAATTAGGTTGGCCCAAAAAGTGTCTTGGGATTGGAATTTGTGGATTAGGTTTGGGCAGGTGGTGCGTTAATGTACTTACAAGGTTAAATGTGCTCAGGTAAGGCAAATTAGCAAGGTAAGAGCAAATTGCAAGGGATATCCCTTGCAGGATCAAAAATAAATTTTCTAGGGAACAAGAAGGAACAAATTTTGCTCTTTTAGGCAAGTGGCGCATTATTGTATTTTTAAGGTTAAACGACCTTGGGAAGGGCAAATTAGCAAGGGAAGAGCAAATTGCAAGGGATATGAAAAATAAATTTGTTAGGGAATAGCAAGGAACATATTTTGCTCTTTCCAACAAGTGACACATTAGTATATTTTCAAGGTTAAACGTGCTCAGGTAGGGAAAATTATCAAGGGAAAAGCAAAATGCGAAGGATATCCCTTGCAAGTTGAAAATAAATTTGTTAGGAAACAGAAAGGGACATATTTTGCGAGGGACTTCCCTCGCTAATTAGTGAGATTGAATCCCCTGCGAAATCCCCCGCTCAAAATCAATGGGGGAAAATCCCTCGTAAAATTTCAGCTGGGTCAATATAGAGATAGATTTGTTTCCCTAGCAATTTTCTCTCTGATTCTATTTAATGAGAGATTTTCTCCTTTTAGTGAGGGATTTGTCCTTTGTAATTTGGCTATTTTCTAGTAGTGATATGGAAAGGAATAGTCATAACCACTGACTTTATGTTACTTGGGTAGTGATGCTTGACTAAAAGTCTCCCATGACTTGTACATATTAAATGTATAATAATATCAATTGAGAATTGATAAAATAATTTAAATGAGTTTAAATCATATAATCCAATTTAATTAGGATTGCAAGTTACATTATGTACTGACAAGTTGCATAAAAATTACATAGGGTCACACACATAACAAGATTTATGTCTGAGGTTAAAGAAGGAGTATATTTATGACATAAGATGCCATAAGGAGTTAATACACATTAGGAATAACTATTGGGTGGCTATTAGGCTTGAAATCTCAAAAGAAATGCACAAAAAGACCCTCATAGGGTTTTCTACACAGAAGCACAAAAGAGAACTGGGGTAAGACGTGTCCACTACGAAAGGCATATCTTGTACTCTAAGGGTAAAATTGACCATAAGGGATACTTTTTTCCTTGACCAACTAATTAATTTACTATCACTTCTTTGGTGTCATCCTCATCTAACAAAATAGAGGCAAAAGGAATTCCTAAGGGTGCCTCAACCCTAAGCATATCCTCCCCACTAACCACCTCTATCGCATCCCTAAGAAAAGAAGTTCGGGTTCAAGAATTTTTGGAAGAAACCATTTTTAAATATACGCCTATAACAGGAAAAAGGAAAACTTTTAAAAAAAAGTGAAAGGCATAAAAAAAATAAGCAGTTCCATTTAACCTCCAGCATAAGAAGAATAAATCAATAAAGCATTATCGCAACAAAAGAAATAAAGGAGAGAAAACAGTCACAAACCTGATCTTACCGAGGAAGAAGGCTTCGAGATTTTGAAGGCTGAGAGAGTAGAAAGGGGATAATGATTTTTAAAAAAATAGTTTTTCTATCTTTTTTTAAAAAAAAGATAGTGAGTGCGGTTGAGTTTTCTCACCTAGCTTTAAACTATTTAAATCATTATCACTACAAGAATCCAGGGAAATAGAGACAAAATTTCGTCTCTAATAAAAAATAGAGACGGAATTAGAGACGAAAATTTTCTGTCTCTATTTGGTCGGTTGCTAAAATTAGCGACGAAATTTTTTTTCTTTAATTTTAGAGACGGAAATTCGCTTTTCGTCTCTAAAAATAGAGACGAAAAAATAATTTTCGTCTTTATTTTTTAGAGACGGAAATCACCGTTCCGTCTCTAAAAATAGAGACAGAAACTATTTTTCGTCTCTATTTTTAGAGACAGAAAGAGAATTTCTGTCTTTAAAATTAGAGACAAAAATTACCTTTCTATCTCTATTATTAGAGATGAAAAAATAGTTTCTGTCTCTATTTTTAGAGACGAAAAGTTAATTTTCATCTCTAAAAATAGAGATGAAAATATAATTTCCGTCTCTATTTTTAGAGACGAAAAATGAATTTTCGTCTCTAATTTTTGAAGGGATTTTTTTTAAATATATAAAATAATAAATAATATTAAATTTAAAATTGCCTTAATTTATATAATGAAACAAATATTAAATAAACAATAAATAGATTTAAAAAAATGTATTTAATAATGTATTAATATATATAAAATTTAGTAACATTACAAATAAAAGAAGCTGATAAATTTAAAAATACGAACTAAGGTGGAGGTGAATGCGGACGATCAACAGATGGTGCTTGCGTATCATCAGGTAATTTTCGGCTAATGAAGTCCTCTAACCTATTAATACGGTTCATTAATACGTCGATCGTGCTACGAACCTCAATGACCTCATTAGTAGTTGTCGCAAGCCTACTAGCCGTAGCCATAGAGGATGAGGACACATGCGAATAGCAAACATTCGCATTGGAACCCAAACCGAAGACCCGTCCACGACGGTCCCTACTGCCAGCTGCATCATAATATACTCGAGCATGATCCACATTATTGCCATCCGCTTGCTAACTCTTAATACTCTCTACTACCCGCTTCTGTAATAAAAATTATTCGAATGTTATGTAGTAGTAAAATGAAACTAAGAAGTTATAACAAAATAGATAATAAATTTTAAAATTAACATACATGAACGTGTCTAGCTCGATTGCTGACGAATGTCACACCGTCATGATTTCGCATATGGGAGGATAAGGTGTCCGTCCCATAGTAGACTCCTGTATACAACTTATAGGTTAATAACAAATGGACAGATTTTTCCGTAAATTTGTAACAAACCTAATGTATAATAATCACAAAAGTACTTATATATATGTATTACTATTTTAATGCCAACCAAATACAATTATAACTCCTAACACAATAACACTTGTCTATAATTTAATAAAATTTCGACAGAATTTTCCCTAAATATGTAACAAACCTCCTGTTCGAACATCAAGAAATTACATTTACATTTATATTATCCACCATCAAAATCCATTTCAAACTCCTTACACAATTTTTTACACATCCTCCTTCATTCAATCAAACGTTTTGCTTATTATCAAGAGTTGCAATTATTGCAGTGAATAAACTCTTAATGCACTAAGTAGCTAATACAAAATGGAATAAAGAATAAAGAGTATCATTTTTAAAGTCAGATATTTGAGTACTTATAAGTCTGTCAACATGCTCATGATGGGGCAATGTTCCTCCAGTGTGTAAGGAAACACTAACTCCATCTGATCCCCTCCTATTTGTGGAATTTCGATCGGCGATGGAAATGGCCTCGGATGATGACCAGTACTGCATCCAATTTGCCCAAATATCTTCATTTATATACCTTGGTCGTTCACCTTTGGCGTGCAGCTTATTAAGCATATCCTTGTAACGTACACGGGCTGGTTTCTCCCATACGCCATAGACGATGTGATCGATGGAAAAATTCCAATAAAAAGCTTTCTGAGGGATTAAAAAGGAAAAAAAGGTTAAACATAATGTATATATTTGCAAAATACGTTTATAATTTAAATTATATGTTAATTAAGGTACAATAATTAGAAATAATTAAAATAAGTTATTTACCTGAAACTCCTAGAAATAGAACATTTTTGTCTCCTGAGAGATATTCTTCCACAAAAACCCATTAAATTCAAGTCTCTCCTTAAATATACTAGTCATCGAGCGGGAGCATGGACCAGATGGGATAAATCTAATGGACAACAAAAATGTAATTATTTGATAGAATTCAGCATTACATAGTAAATATAAAAATGAAAATTTGCTAACTCACTGTTATCCATTAATGACAATATACGTCCGTCCATCAACACCAACCGATCCAGGCAAAGGACCTTCAACAGTTTCAGGTGATCACTGCGATGGTTCAGACAGATTCTATGAAGTAGGCGCTTCTGTAGATGTAGTTCCAGCTGCAGATGGCGGGCATGGATACACTGGGGGTGAAGATCCTGTGCCCATACGGGGAGGTGTAGATGCAGGAGATGAGGATCCCTCCCCTTGACTGACAGCTCCTAGGAGGTTGCGCCGTACCAGTCTTCCTCTGATTATTCATGTTTTTCCTAAAAAAAATTAATAAACATAATTAGACATTAGTTGATTATTACATATTCTTGATTATCTAAGACAATAATACAAATTTCTACTTTTTGTGAATTAAATGAAACATAAATTAATTAATGATATTAAGTTTATGGATTTTACTTACGTGGGCAAACAATTATTCATTCTCATCACTTAGATGTAAGTCATTACCACAATCATCTTCATTTTCCGAATAATTAGAATCAAATTCGCTTTCAAATTCAAATGTAGACTTCGATTCCTCGTCGGTTCCAATATCAACAAATTCATTGTCAACATTGATCAAAGGTTCATTATTCTTGTATGGCAGGCTTTCATTTATTTCATTACCTTCCACTTCCTCTTCCTGAAAGGCTTCGCTTTCAATTCGTTTATTTTGTCTTGTAGCTTTCATTTAAAATATGCCTCTTGGTTTTACCTTGCAAACTGCCAACCAATCCATCTTATCTCGTCTAAGGCTAGGAAAATGGAGGTAATACACTTGGATTGCTTGCATGTCCAACATAAAAGGTTCAAAATTAGCAAGTCTTCTTCTTTGATTGATTTCGACCAAGTGGTAGCTGCTTTGCACTTCTGTTCCGACATTAAGTGTTGGATCAAACCATTCACACTTAAATAGCACACAACATTTTATTGGCAAAGCAGGGTATTTAATTTCCAAGATTTCTGTAATTTTGCCATAATAATCCATCAATTCACCCTTAATGCAAACTCCACTATTTGTAGTGGCCCTATTATTACCATACGATTGTGTATGATATTTCTATCAGTTGACAAAATAAATCGGGTAAGATTTAACAGTCCGCAATGGTCCTTTAGCAACATCAGAGATGAAATTGTTTTCAATTGGATGCCTTGACGCCTATAGAATGTAATTGTAAATTGTCATTTAATCCATTTACGTAATATTCATAAATGTTATTTATTCATATTTGTAGTCAAAACTTACATATGTCTTGAACCATAAATGAAAGTGTTTTTCAACTTCCTTATTGATATCATTTTGTGTTATTTGTAGCATAAGCTCCCGTAACCATTCCTCATATAAACTGCAGCCAACCACAATATAAGTTATATATCCATTTTCGTTGCAATAAACAAATTTTTATTTTCAAACGATCAGTTACACTTACTGCACAAATGATTGAATTTCTTGGCAATTCAGTAAGATGTAACCATGTGCAGCCTCTAATTCATCATCTGTAAGCATTCTTCTGGTTGCACGTCCATGTAATCGACTAGGATATGTGAATATACTTAAATTTCCATCATTTGCACTTGTTTGGCCACCATCGTCATTACGAGGAATCTTTCGGCGTCTTATGCTAACATGCGGCTCAAAGTAATGAGAAAAAAATGTACTTGCTCCTTCAACCAAGTACGCATTGCATATTGAACCTTCTACTCGTGCTTTATTTTTAACATTTTTTTCAAATGATACAAATGCCTACATGGAAATTGTTAATCACGTTAATAACAACTTAACAAATTATGAATACCTATATATATATTTCAACCATTTGGATTTACCTTTCAAAGGGATACATCCATCTATACTGAATGGGTCCTGCCAGTTTGGCCTTATGTGTTAAATGTACTGGTAAATGCTCCATAATGTCAAAGAAGCTTGGAGGAAAAATTCCCTCTAATTTGCAAATGATTACTTGAATTTCTTCTTCCAGTTTTTCCATGTCAGCCATTTTTATCTCAGAGGAAGTAATGTTTTTGAAAATAAACTTAACTTAGTTATAGCTTCCCAAACTTTATGAGGCAACAATTCATGAAAAGCAACTGGCATCAGCCTTTGCATGAATACATGGCAATCATGGCTTTTCATTTCGAACAATTTATACTTCCTCATATTAACAAACCTTGCTACGTTTGAAACATATCCATCCGGGAACTTTATACTTCTTAACCAATCACATAAAAACTTCCTTTTGTCTTTTATCCAAAGTATAATAAGCCTTTGGATATTTCCCCATTCGAGAATCCCTATCCAACTCATTTCTTTTGCAGTATAATTTTAAATCTGCCTGTGATTTTGCATTATCTTTGCTCCTCCCTTCAATATTCATTATCGTATTGAATACATTGTCAAAGACATTTTTTTCTATATGCATCATGTCTAAATTATGTCGTATTATATTTGATTTCCAATACGGCAAATCCCAAAATATACTACATTTTCTCCAACTAAAGCTTTTAGAAATGCTACTATTGACTTCTTTAGCTTCAACTTCTATTACTTTCATCAACCCTAATTCATCAATCTCTTGCAAGATTTCTTCACCAGATCTATTACGTGGAGAATGGGCGAGGACAACTTTGTTCTTAAGAAACCTTTGTTTATTTCATCTAAAAGGGTGATTTGGAGGAAGAAATTTTCTGTGATTATCAAACCATGATATTTTACATCCATTAGTAAGATAAAAAGCATTCGAATCATTCCCACAGCAAGGGCAAGCTAATTTCCCAGTCGTGCTCCAACCTAACAGCATAGTTTATACAGGGAAATCGCTGACTATCCACATCAAAGCTGCTCTCATCATGAAATTTTATTTTAGGGACACGTCATATGTGAGCACGCCGAATTCCCATAGTTGAAGCAATTCAGAAATCAATGGTTATAGGAAAACATCAATGCCCTGCTTTGGATTCTTAGGACCCGGAATAATTGCTATTAAAAACATGTAAGCCTCTTTCATGCACATCCATGTAGGCAAATTATACAGAATTAGTATGATAGGCCATGATGAATATTGTTGGCCTGATTTCCCAAAAGGCTGAAAACCATCAGTGCTTAAACCCAGCCTCACATTTATACTTTCAGTAGCAAAATCGGGGTGAATGTTGTCGAAATGTTTCATGCAACGGCGTCCAATGGATGGCTCATTACTCCATCCATCTGTTCATTTCATTATGCCATCTCATGTGAGATGCCATCACATCGAACGAATACAGCCTCGAAGTCTTGGAGTAATAGGAAAATAAGACATCTGCTTCCATGGCACTAATTTCTGCTTCCTATTAGAATTCGGTGGCTTGAACCTCGTTTGATTACAAAATTTGCAATTCATTAATTCCACGTCATCTCCCCAGAAAATCATACATCCTAGCCAACAACAATCATTTTTTTCTACTGGCAAACTAAGACCCCGAATCAACTTCTTCATGTCTTAAAAACTGTCAACCATATTATTATCCATCGGTAATGATTCATTGTACCATGATAGGATTTAATTTAAACTGCAATAAAAAATATGACCTTCAGATTTGATGTTTAATATTCGAGCAACGGATCCTAACTGTGTCATATTATCACATCCTAGCCATAATTCCTGGTCATCTGCATTAAGTAAGTCGAAAAAATTTCTGGCATCTGGGTTGGGTTCTTCTTCGACATTGCCTAAATTGGGCTGAAGTGAATTTTCGGCTGCTTCAAAAACCATTCGGACATAGGGATTCTTTATATCACAAATATTGCTTGTCATACAATCTGCCCGCCCTTGAAATTCAACTTCAACAACACCCGCTCCAAATTTCGAACTTCTAGAAGTGCTACAAATTATTGGCTCTCCATGCCTTTTCCATTCAAAATAATTGGGCAGAAATCCCTTTTTTAGCAAATGGAGATGCACTTCCTCTGTAGGAAGATAACACCTGTGTTTGCACTTTTTGCATGGACATCTAATTTTTGACCCGTCCATGTATGCAGGTTGCGAGCTTGCGTTCTCAATAAAGTTTTGAACTCCTTCATTAAACTCTAAATTAATGTAACCATCTGGTATTATTCTTCTATACATCCAACTTCTGTCTATATTAGTCATTATTATTAAACTGTTGCGCAAAAATCATAAGTTTATAGTTAGTACCATCGTTTGTCAATTATCATATTTTATTTCAATTCAATTCTCTATCCTAGATTTTCACTTTATTACATAATTAGTTTTACCTAATTATTAATATAATAAAAAATATCAATGTAATAAAAATTATAATAAAATATATACACACAACAATATATACGAAGACGAATAAAATACCACAATGCGACGTAGAGGGAGAGTCAGGGCAGTCGGCGAGAGAGTGCAATCAAGGTCAGTAGAGGCGACGAGGTGGTCCCTTAGCAACCTACATTTAAAATTCTACTGACATTCATAAATCATACACACACATCCCATAAATTTATAAATAGTGCAAAATTAAAATAACACTACATATAATAACAAATATACTTGAAATTTTGAAATATTTTAACTATAATAACAATATAAGTTACTGAAACACACCAGTAAGGGGCATGTATCAAATATAAACCCACTCAATTATTTTTTGTATATAAAATTGAATTAATACTTAAATTCCTTTACTTTTGTAAATTAAAATCATAAAAATTCTGTGGAAAAACGGATAAAGTTTCCCTTATACGGGTCCCTATCCCCCTGTCAAACAGTAGCAAATTTTACACGTCTATAAAGTATCAACACATCTCAACTCCATAACAAAACCAATGCAATATCAAATTTCCCCATCCACCTCAAACATGCAAATAAAGGGGATAAATTCACCAACAGTTGTGAATTTATCCTTTCAAGTCATACAATATCAAAAATAAATACTAAGCAGAAGTACCTAGACAACTACTAGATTTGTAATTTTCTTTAAGCATCACACTAAGGCACCATATGGCATTATTACAGTATCATTATTGCACAGTCATTACAGTCAAATTACTATACGCACTACAAAAAAAATTAAAATTAGCGACGGACGAATTTCAGTCGCTAATTAGCAACTGATTAGCGACATTTTTCATTTTTAGTCGCGAAAATTCATTTTTCTAAATTTGTGATAATTTTAGCGACTAAATAGCGACGGAAAAAAAAAATTGTCGCTAAAATTTGGCGGCAATTGTTGGTGCCCTATTTTACGACTAAATTAGCGACTGTTTTTTCTGTCGCTATAATTTTGCGACAGAGTTATAGTCGCTAATTGATTACTATATTTAGCGACTAAATAGTGACTGAAGTTTTAGTCGCTAAATTTGGGTTGAATATTTAGCCTTTTTTGCGACGGTTTTAGCGACGAATTTGTTTTGGTCGCTAAAAGTATAAAAATCTGACCTAAACCAAAACTACGTTGTTTTGGCCTTACTACCTTTTTCTTTTTCTCTTTGTTTTCTTTTCTTTTTTCTTCACTTCCCTTTCATGGTCTCTTTCCTGGTCTCTACCGCAATCTCTCCCTCCCTGCTACCACCTGCTCTTCTTCTTCTTCTTCCCGTCACCGTCACCGTCACCGCTTCTCAATCCACCGTGAGCGATCGGTCCTTTTTCTCTCTTTTCTTTCCCTCCATGCACGACGACAGCCCCGCCGGCGTCCCCTTCCCTCTCGCCGCACGCCAGATGTGACTGCCTTCTCTGCCCTCTCTCACCGCGAGCCAGATCTGTGAAGGCTCCTTCGCGCGTGCCAGATGTGCTCCTTCCTCCGACGCAAGCTTCTGCTACCTGTCTCTGCTCCTCCCTCGCCGATCACCGCTCCTGTAGATGTCGCTGCTGCCCGTCGCCGCTCCTCCCATTGTCACTGGTTCCAATGGTGAGAGAGATTATTAAAAATTGAATCTCCGCTTCTCTCTGTCTTAATATTTTTTTTTTCATTTCTAGGAACTTGTTAGAAAAATAAAATTTATTTTTTGGGTTAAATTTGTATGTTTATATCCTTGTAAATAATGGTAGTCAAGTAGAGAGAACCATTGAGAAGTTTTGGTCAGAAAAATGAGTTGAAGTTTTGATCTTTATATAACTGGCGTGTAATTTTCTTAACTTTTCAGGATGATTCTTATGTGGAGCTGGATTGCAGAAAATCAGAACCGTGGAGCTAGATTACAAGACAATCAAGCTGCAGATTGTGAGTAACTGAGGATATAACTGCTCTTTGTCATAAAATATAGCATTTATTTACTGGTTCTAGGACTTTAATTGAGATTGTAAGTTTTTACTAAGTAGAAGCACTAACAATTTAGTTGGAATGAGTAGTAGATTTCTGATGCGTATCTTTTAGCTTGAATATATCTTGCGCTGCTATTGCTCCATAGATTGGTGCCATTTATAGTTACATCAGATGACTCTGCAGATAAGTGTGACATAACTTTTTGGTGTTTTAAACACCCATGCTCATCTGATTTATTTATGGCAAGACAGAGAGAGATAGATTCAACTTCAAACTTATTTGGTATATGACCTTAGTTGTGAAACGTTGCCCTTATGTATCATTTCCAAAATTTTAAATTTATATTAGATTTGTTCACTCCTATTTGTAGTCATCCAATGTTCCAGCGTGGTAGAGTTCCCTTGTTCCCCTTTGATGTACTTTTGTTTTCAGCTTTGTTGCTTTTGCTATTTAATTTTAATATTTATTAGCAAATTTGTGTTGTTGAAACCTGCAACAGTCTCTAGTTGATGCAATTCTGTTATTGTTTTTATTTTCTGTAAGTTTATACAACGCAATAGTTTGCTGTCAATACTATATTTGTTAAATTTATGAAATATATATATATATATATATATATATATATATATATATATATATATATATATATATATATATATATATATATATATATATATATATATATATATATATATATTTCATTGCTTATTTGGTTCAAACTAGAGAAATAAGATAGCTTGCTTTCATTGCAGATAGGCTGTGGTCTAGGCTGAAAAATTTTGTATTTGATTGGCTTATCAATGCTGACAAGTGAGGCTACTGTGGATTAGTTAAGAAACTTTTGAAAAAAGTGTGATGCATGCATAAAGTATTTACCTAAGATATTGTAATTGAAAATTATAGTAGCACATTTCATTTCCAAGCCACGTGCTCAATTTATCATAATTTCTACTTTTTATTAATGTTCAAGAATGCCAAATAATAAATAATCGTCAAAAGTGTTAAGTATGCATGTTTTTAATTTGATGTTTTTGCTCCCAAATTGACCAGAAATTGTGAAGAAACAAATAGATATGCACTATGTAGTTCACATTTTCTTGCATTTATTTAATGTAAATTTTATTGTCTAATTCGTGTTTTCTTGCCTTTCTTGTGGTTATTATTTTTATTTGGTGGTAGATTTATTGGGTTAGCACTTGGCAGGTAAGAAGAACTCATTATTCAAATACTTTTTTTTTTCATCAAAATTCATTGTGTATGAATGAGTAAAATATCAAGAATACATATATTAGTGTTTGTTTACATGCCTATTCAAAAATAAGATCAATCATAGGGAAGTCCTAGGTGCAACCAATCATTTTTATGTGAGGAGTTTAATTAATTGATTTCAACATGCAAATTGAAATTTTGGCTGACTATTGTTGTATTTCTGTTTTTGTATTCCTTTTTATTTTGATGTACAGTGGTTGGAATCTACTTTGCATGGATTTAGGCAACATGCATCACTTTGTTGGCACTGATAATTCTAGCATAAGTTCGGGCCATGCTGTGTATGGTGAACTAGGATATGGTCCTAATGGACAGAAGTACATATGGCAATGTCCATTTATTTTTTTTTATACCAGGTTTCCTTGTATTTACTTTGCTTGTGTGTTTGGTTTTGCACAGGTCTTCAGCAATACCAAAGAAGGTGGAGATTCTTGAGGGAATGCACTGTTTAGTTTGAATTAGTGAAGTATTGTATAATTTAATGTAATTTATAAGATTATATTTTTTAAATTAATAGTATTGTAGTAGCACAATTTTATTTAAATTAGTTTTTTTTAAGCATTGTACAAATATTATATTTTTTAAATTAATAATATTAATAATATTGCATAATTCTTATTTATGTAAATTAAAATTTTGATGTAATAATAATAATAATAATAAAATGAAAATAATATTAAATTTTGCGACGGAACTTGTGGTCACTAATATTTTAAATGGCGACTATAAATAGGTTATTTACCGACGAAATATTTTATTTTTAGTGACAGAAAGTGCTGTCGCTATTTTTAGCTACTGTTTTATGTTTTAGTCCCAAAATTTTTTGCGACGGCCGGATTAACGATGGTTAGTCGTTTTGTCGCTAAAAGTCATTAGCGACTAATTTTATGGAATTAGCGACGGAAATTTTCGTCGCTAATTGCCTGTTTTTTGTAGTAACGGTCACGAAAAAAATATACCCATAACACTACATATTAACACAAATAAATTATCTAATTAAAACAACTTATCTCAAATATATACATGTTATTAACAAATTAATTTTAATATATAACAAACTTACCTCGGGTAAAGCAACCGGTAACAAGCACTGGTTCGGCACACAGGACAACTAAATGTGGAACCGGATGCGATGGTGACGGGTACATGCAATACCAAATAAAATATAATTTATAAATATTAACTTTTAGGTATATATAACAACATAAGTAATACACACTTAAAAAAAATTAAACATAATACAAATAAATTTAAACAACACTACAAATAATAACAATTACACTACAAAGTTAATAATATATTAACTATAATAACATTGTACACAATACAAACAATATAAACCATCAAAAATTTATACATGCACAAATATACCACAAAATTAAAACAATAGTACATATAATTTTAACAAACATTCCGTAAAATAAAATATATTTATATCAATATAATAACAATCATAATAGAATATATATATACACGAAAATAATATATTTAACCAAATTAAAAAAATGGTTATACGCCACAATTTTTTTTAAAAAAACAATATGTAATCATAATAAACATTTTGATACAATATAATGTATATATACACAGAACACTACACATATACGCAAATAAAAACCAAATTAACAATAAATACACATACAATAACCAACAAAATTATAACTACATACACAAAAAATAACTACATACTCAATTACAACTCAATATACTAACCATTACAATTCAATATACATACACAAATTAAAAATAACTATATAGTCAAATAATTAAATACCACATTCAAATAATATTACACAAATAAAAAAATTATACATTGTAAATGAAAGAAAAATAAAATAATTATACACCCAAATATAATACTATATTAAAATAATAAACAAAATAATACAAGATTAAAATAATACATAAATATAAAACTAACAAATTAAAATAAATTAAAATAACCAATATAAATAAATTAAAATAATACAACATAAATATAAAACAATAACCAACAAATTAAAATAAACAAAATACATAAATATAAAACTAAATTAAAATACTAGATTAAAATAATACAACAATATAATAATGCAGAAAAAAATTAAAAAAAATACCTACTTGCAGATCTCGCCGGAGAAGCTGCGGCGCCGGCGGCGAAAGCCACCAGAAGGACCAGCGGCTGCGAGGAAGAACCAAAAAATGCAGCGGCGGGGAAGGACTGATTCTGGCACCGCACGGACGAACGCGCGCTGGAGAAGAGAGAGACGGTGGTGCGGAGGCGGCACGGGGGAGCGCGTGGTACACGGCGTCGGTCTGCGGCGGAGGTGGTGAAGGGGGAGTGGATATGCCGATGAGGGGAGAAGGGGGAAAGAAGAAAGGGATTGAAGGACAGAGAAAAGGAAAAGGGGTTTTTATACCCCGAAAATTAGAGACAAAATTCACTTTCCGTCTCTAAATAGAGACGGAAAATGAATTTCGTCTCTAAATGGAGACGAAAAGATCATTCCGTCTCTAAATTTAGAGACAGAAATATATTTTCGTCTCTATTTAGAGACAAAAATTTTATTCCGTCTCTAAATAGAGACGAAAAAAGAATTTCGTCTCTATTTAGAGACGAAAAACAATTTTCGTCTCTAATTTAGAGACAGAATTAGATTTTCATCTCTAATTTAGAGACGAAATTCAATATCCATCTCTAAATAGAGACGAACAAACGTACCGTCTCTATTTAGAGACCGAATACATGATCCGTCTCTATTTTTAGAGACGGTAACGCATTACGGTCGCTATTTACCGTCTCTAAATATGGTGGGAAACCAATCCTGCCATTTTTAGAGACGGAATTTATTTTTCGTCGCTATATGGTAATAATTGAGACCGATTTTAGAGACAGAATGATTTTCGTCTCTAAATAGAGACGGAATTTAATTTTCGTCTCTAAAACTGTTTTCCGTCTCTATTTAGAGACGAAAATCTTTCCGTCTCTATTTTCCATTTTTCTTGTAGTGTATATTAATCTCACATTAATATTTATCATATACATATATACAAATCATGAGAGGCTTCTAATAAAGTATCATGACTACCCAAGTGACAGAAAAGTCAGTGGTTTGACTTTATTCTTCCATTACAATTATTGTACAATTACTCCTTTCACTATTCTTATATCTCATTTAAGTTTAGAGTGTGGATCAATGTTAGCCTCTATGAACTTAAATATGTTCATTCTCATACTTTTATCTTTATTTCTAAAATGCTCTTGTGAATCCATTCACCTTGCATTCCACTTTGGCCAAAGTTTTCCTAATAAATAAGTATAAGAATGATGAGATAAATTCACTGCTCTTACCTGGGGTGGTGAATCCTATGTTTGTCACTCAACTATCTCGAAGTAGTTCATACTATACCCAATGATCGAGCTATCTATACCCCTTAAAAAGAGTAAAAGTACATGTATCAAAGTACAAAAATTTCCACTTCATATTACCATGATGACCTCAAGTTTTAGGATACTTACACCACTGATATACAAAGATTCTTAACCGATATAGATTGCGTATCCATGTTAAGATTCTCTTTATCAGGTCTCCAATGTACTTGCTTCTTAAATAAGCATCCATATGTTTACTTCATTGCCTCCATACTTGTAGCTTATGAGAACTACTAGTTAACATTTGCTAGTCTATTCGTATTAACAATATCACTTCTTGTTATTACTATCCGAATAGAAATATTTTAGATATTAACATATTTGCATGTAATAGGAATATCATATCAAGAACTCTTTTATGATTTTCCATACACTATGTTTATATACCCAGGACTTCATTATATAATTTAAGATGGTGATTAAACATATGCAATAGTATAACACTAAAAAATGAATGAAGCCATTTATTAATAACAAAAGTTATAATGTACATGAAAAACATCCCTAATCTCATGGGCCCTAGGGCATAACTGTGACGCCCCATACCCGCAATTAGTACGGATATCGGGTGTCACGATATTGCCGTTCGATCGATACTTATGACAAATGCGGTAAAGAAAATTTTTCTTTTTTTCTTAACTTATAAACTTATCGAATCATTTATCCTTTGACACTTTTATGTCACTATTACGTTTTTTTCGATCCAGTTCAGACATTGCATTTAATACATTGTGTCATTCAATGATCATTATTAACATTCACCATACCCATAATACATATTACATATTCAATTCTAAACCATTTCACATATACATGCCACTAACTATTTACTTATTAGTCATATTAAAAATTTGCCCATTAATTTAACTGTCATATTCACTATTCATTTAAGCAAAATTGGGCAGCATAACATCTATAGCATTAACTATCCAAAACCTGCAAATCAAACAATACATAACCCAACTCAGGGGCACAACAATTATATCTTAATATACATTCACTATCTTAATATATATCAGTTCAATACATATAAACTAATCCATATAGCAATATCTTCACATATAACTATTTCACTAACATATAGCGTTTACATACATCCCAATCACAATAAACAAGATATTCTTATCTTCAATCTACCGGTTCAGTCTGATCTCAAAGCTGATGGGGCACCTGCTCCACAGACGCTCTGCTCGGTACCTACACGCAGTCAAACAACTACGTGCTGAGCATTAAATATGTTTAGTGATAATTACGAATCTAATAATTTCCAATTCTAAACTTATGCACACACATGCATAAAATTCACTATACTTAATTAATTTCTTATTATCATGTAAATCACTCATTAACACTTCACTTAGTACCATTTTACACTACAATCCTTTATTTGCCCTTCTTATTGGCAAATTACAATTTGATCCCTAACTTATTCAATACTTATCATATTACCCTTCCATTTACTAAAATTACCACTTTGCCATTTGGTTTCCATTTAATTACAACTGTGCCCTTAAGCAAACTTTCTCACTTTTATTTACTTACTTAGCGTGTAATTTACCATCTAATCCTCAAACTTTCATTTTAGTCCTCAATTGACTATCACTTTACTCATTCAATCACATATCACTATATTTTTCCATTCTCACTCTAACTCTATTCTTTTTACACTTCTTCATAATTTTGACAGCTAAATTTACAATTTAGTCCTCGAACTTATTACTTTCATAATCATTTTACATATTATTTCATATTACAACTCCACATTGCATTTAAATTCATTAATCATTCATTTTATCATTTTTATTCATTTCACTTATCATTTCATGTACAAATTACCGTTTAGTCCTTATTTTATCAATTTCAGGACAAATTACATTTTTGCCATTCTTTTGACGTTATTTACGGAAATGCCACTAGTTAACTTATTTTCCACATTTAGTTCACTCTTTGATGTACAAATTACATATTAGTTCTTACATTGTCATTTTCACGTCAAATTACATTTTAGTCCCTAAACTTTAGATTCTTTACGGAATGGTCATTTTAATTTCACTATTCACTTACATGTCACTTATTAACGTACTTTCACGTATAATTACGGTTTTGCCCCTAAACTTTTATCAAATTATAATATTACCCTTCATTTAACATTTACTTATAATTTTATCATTTATTCATTACCTTTTCACGTTTATTCACTTCTTAACTTATAATTTACCAATTAGTCTCACAACTAATTATTTTTACGGTAAATTACGTTTTGGTCCTTAAACTTTTCTTTTCTTTTATATGAGTCATTTTTCATTTAAATTTTCATGCTCATTATACTTATTACATTTTTAGGTCATTTTTACTATTATGACCTGTTTAGCTTATAAATTGGGGTAAATTAACATTTTACCCCAAACTTTTCATTTCTTTCGTTTAGGTCCTTTTCTCATATAACTAGTCATTTTCAGGTTACTTTTTACATTACCAATTCATTTTACTTTATGTTGTTTCACTTTTGATAGAATTGTATCATTTTACAATTCAGCTTGTTACACTTACGCTTTTTACATATTAAACTTTTATTCATTATACGTTCTGCATATTATGTCATGTGACACTATGGCTTTACCTGTTATACCTTTGCATATTGCACTTTTACATTATGTCTTGTTATATTCGGTCGTTTTACTGTATATCCTATTACATTTCATCATTTTACTTTTGCATTTTCAAACCATTTCACACTCATGTCACTTTTATGCCCCTAGTACAATCCCAACAAAAAATTTGCAAACTGGATATACGGGACGTGGGCCCCAAAGTCCCACTGCAATACACTAAGGAATGACCCCGAATGGCTACTCTAACACTTTCATATAACATATGACATATGACGTATGACATGTAACATATAACAGAGGCTATGGGAGACAATCGTGAATCTTGGCATAGCAAAGCAGGTCGTCATGACTTGCACTGCGGTACGGAAGTCACTATGGCAAGCCAAACATATCCTGAACTAGATTAAATCGCAAGACCACTGAACTAAATTTGCAAACTGGATATACGGGACATGGGCCCCAAAGTCCCACTGCAATACACTGAGGAATGACCCCGAATGGCCACTCTAACACTTTCATATAACATATGACATATGACGTATGACATGTAACATATAACAGAGGCTATGGGAGACCATCATGAATCTTGCCATAGCAAAGCAAGTCGTCATGACTTTCACCATGGTACGGAAGTCACTATGGCAAGCCAAACATATCCTGAACTAGATTAAATCGCAAGACCACTAAGGGAAAATTTTCTCAATAGACTTTCAAATCCACTTTTAGCACTTTAATTTTACATATAACATATTACGTATGACTTATCAATTCATTTTCATTTCAGTCACTTCATTTTCATTACTTTCACTTCACTATCATTTCAATACCCTAATCGATCACTATTCTGATCAATTAGGTACAATTCTCATCATATACTTATTTCACAAAATAAGCATACTCATTCCAGTCAGTGGCCGTAAGCTCATTTCAAGCCCCTCACAATCTTTTCTTATCATTTTAATTTCAATTCACTAGTTAGTCACCAATTTTAACATTTATACACATTTCATGAACTAATTCATTATAGTTCATCATTTCCACATTAAGCATATTATTCAAAAATATTCATGTATATTCCATAAATTATAATTAAATTTATGGACACTTCTTTTCATATCAAATTTCATTTTAGCCATTAAATGTCAATTATGCACCATTTATACCCTAGTATGCACTAAGGGTTCATTCAGCCAAGGAGGCACCTTACTTTACATTTTCTTTTAATTTCATGTAAGCATTTCAATTGTCATTTTAAAAGCTCTTAATCATGTTTCTAAGCTTATATTCGATTACGTTTACATTTAGCACAATTGTCACTTAAGTCACTCATTTCATTTTCATGGATTTCTTTTCACTAAACTTTCCTTTTCACTTCTAATTCTTTCATTTAACAAATTTCTATCTCACATAGCATGTATATCATATAACTATAGACACCGGGTCCTGAGTCAGCCTAGATCGGAGTTACCCAATGATGATAAATTGCCCTCACGGGCAAAATGATTTAAAGTGATGATTTCCTTGTTAAATTTGCATTTTAGAAAAAAAAATAAAAAATAGTAAAAATATTTTGAAAAAAAAAATTATTTTAAAAATTAGTTTTAAAAAATGAAGTTTAAAAATTTTAGTATTTTTTAGTTAGATTTAAAAAAAAAATCGAGTGTTGGCGCGGCAGCACGCAGGCGCGCGGGGCACAAGCGACACGCAGAGCGTCGCTCGCACGCTCGACGGATGGCCGTCGCGCGTGCGACGGCCCAGTCCCGCTGCAAACGAGTTTTTTCGCCCGATTTCCATTTTTTCTTCAATTTTTTGACTTTTTTCATCATTATTTCGGGATTTTAATGTTTTTTTCTCCTTTTTTACACCCAAATTAAGGGAATTTCATTAAAAATCCTATTTTCTTCCCTAATTAATTATTTTTTCCATTTTTTTTCATTTATATAGAAAATTTGGGATAGAAATAAGGTCGAAATTCATTTTGCATCAAAAATCTTCATTTTTCTTTTCTTCTTCTTCTCCAAGAATTCTCTCTACACTTTTTTCATTTTTTCTTCTCCAAATAAAAATTTTTAAGGTTAAAAATCCAATTTTTAATCAAGAATTTTTCTTGAGACAAAAAAATTATTCTTTGTTCTTGAGATTTGTTTTTATTATCAATTATAATTTTTTGAAACAAAGAAAATAATTCTTTGTTCTTAGGAATTAAATTTCTTTTCTACCATTTTTTTACAATTTTAATCAATAAACATACTTGAGACAAAGAAATTAATTCTTTATTCTTGAAAACTTAATTTCTTCTTCTATTATTTTTTTAAGCAATTTTCTTTTGGAATAAAATTCCAATTTTTATTATTTTTATTTCTACTTTGTAAATCAAAACAAGGAAATCATTCACCTTCTCTATTCCATCGAATCCAAAATCTGAGGGTAAACATTCTAGACTCGATCTCTTAATTTTATTTTCCTTTTATTTATTTTTGTTCATATTTAATTAGTAATCATGTAGATTTTTTGTATTTATTGTTTATTTGTTCATTTTATGTTATTTTAGATATAGATTTGATTATTTTTGACATTTTTCTTGTTATTTTTTATTTATTTGATTATTCATTTTCTTTTATTATTATTATTATTATTATTATTATTATTATTATTATTATTATTATTATTATTATTATTATTATTATTATTATTATTATTATTATTATTATTATTATTATCATATTTTGTGTTTTTTATTTGTAATAATTTGTTAATATGTTGATTTATTTATTTTAATATGTCATTTAATTTATTTGTCATTCATAATGCATATTTTATTTATTCTAATTTATCAATTATTATTTTATGTGTTTAATTAATTTTCTTGATTTGATACTAACATTAATTTATTTTATTTTTTTTGTTTTAATCTTTAATCTTCCTTGTTTGAGCACATTTGCAAGCGAAGGAGGAGATCCAGAGATTTATTATTTTTATTATTTTTAGTATTTTTCCTTTATTTGTATTTTAATTTATTTGTCATGTAATTATTAATGAAATCATTTATTTTATGCATGTTTAATTAAAAATTACATAAAAATATTTTTATAAATAAATTGGATTTTTCTATTAAAAGGGGACCAATGTCCTAGTTTTCATCCAAATAAATTGCCACTTTAAAATCATTTTCTTTAACTATGCATGAGAGGACCAATGTCCTCATCTTAATAAATAACCCATTTTATGTATGATTTATATTTCATTTACATTGGGGGTTGTATTCCGCTCCTAGTTTTGTTGTAATTTATGATATTTTTATTTACCTTATTTTAATCTTGCTTTTATTTACTGTTTTATTATGTGATTGATATGCGCTCTAATTATTACATTTAAATGTATGAGAAAAGGGATAAAATCTTAAATTAAAAACTCAATTGTAATTTAACCAAGGTATGAATAAATGGAAAGTCCCGAACCATCTCTAGTCTTTGGGCTCAACGAGGCAAGAGGGCCATCTCAATTTTTATTAGGGTGGGGCCTCCATGATACCTCTTGTGTCCTGAAAAAAGGCTCAACTTACATAGTCCTAGGCTCCACGAGGCGAGAGGGCCATCCTAATGTTCTATTAGGATGGGGCCTCAAAGACACCTCCGGCTTGTCCAAAATGGATATAGCAGCGCTGTCTTAGACTCACTGAGACTAGACGACCTTTCCCAATGTTCTATTGGATGGCGACTCCAAGAAACCTCCTTATTGCCCAAAATGGACGAACTTGTAATTTCTTATAAGTTTTTATGAACCTCCTCCCGAAAGCCCTAAAAGCAGGTCTTCGGGGCCTCCCGGGGTTCGGCACGTATCACAGTGGCGACTCCGCTGGGGACATAAGAGACTTCGCTTTGAAAGTACCTTGGTTAAAACGTATAATTGTTTTTTAATTTAAAAATTTTATCCCTTTTTAATATTGCATTGCATTTTCATTAGAGCCTTAGAACTATGCTAGTTTAGTCCCTATTCTTACCCCAGTGCATTCCTAAAATATAACCCTATGTTCACTCAATGTAGAGAAGTGTTAAGAATAATCACCAGTCGAAGCCTCGTACCATCATGGTATATTAAATAGAGACCCGATTGGTCGTTATACTCGTGATGAGCTAGACCCATTAGTAGGGACCATGCTTGAGTAGCCCTAAAGTATCATCACCTTTGACCAAAGCTCATGTAATGGCAATAGATACTTCCCCTAGGTGAAATGTACCTTGATACGGTGCTTGCTATGTGGGCCATTATATATTGGACAAAATCAACCAATTTAAATGGTCTTTTATCAAAGGCTTTCATGCCCCGGTAATCCCATCTTAATTTAGTTGAAGTGTTTAAATACATAAAGGCCAAAATTCATATGTATGCACATTAGATAAGAGATGTTATGCTGCTGGTTTTTTGCCGAGCACTATACGCGTCCATTGGGTTCCCCGCTAACCCATGGATCAAGCCCACCTAGGAAAGAGACCGCATTACCTCGTGTGTGGGAGTAATAAGGTTGGAAGGATTTACTTGCTTGCATGTGGTTCTAAATATTGCATAACACACGATCATGCATTGTATATGTCATTCATGTATCATTCTAATAATTTAAATTTTTTCAGCCATCATAGATTCATCTAAGTTTACTAGAAGTTTCTACGGTCGGCTAGTAAGGACAAATCTGCTCTTTGAGTTCCCAGAATTAGTGTCTGACTGGGATTCTGAGTCACTCTCATTAACCAGTGAATACTCTCTAGAATCATCAATGGCAGAAGAAACTGGAGCTTTGACCACTCAAGACCTTGCTAGGAGACTAGAGGACTTTGAACGGAGGATGAAAGATATGATGGGCGCCATGGCTGAAAGGATTGCCCATCGCTCCACAGCCACCTGTCGCTCTGCAACTACCAATAGTCCATGCTGGGGGGCAAGCTGAACCACCTGCAGGCGGGGAGGCTCCTTTTATTGGTAATGTTGCCCATCAACCTGTTAATGAGCATAGAGCTATTGTGCCTGTTGAGCCAAGAAGGGAAAGGATCCCTAACCCCAATGAAGATGTAACACCCCAAAATGGCCCTAGTCGGAATTTGCATGCGAAGTCGGGAACGGAAGGGTATTTCGATAATTTGTGCTTGAGAAAGTTTGGTTAATTAGGACTAAAGTGCAAAGAAAATAATTAATTATTAAGATGTTAAGTGAGAAATCATCTAGTGGAACATGTGTATGGTATTTAGGAAGTGACTGGATAAGATTGGGACACTTGGGTTTGTAGGATGATGACAAGTGGTTTATAAGGAATTGTTAGAGTGTGCTTGAAGTGTATGGAAGTAGGATGTAAGTGGGTTAAGAAATGATATGGTGTGAGTGGTGTTTGGTGTATTGAAGATATTTATTCAAGAATTGTTTGTGTGTGTTTAGTGTATGGTGCATGTAGGAGTAAGTCAAAGTAGGATTGTAAGTTTATGACATGTGGACCTATAGGAAGTGGACAAGTGGCAATGGGTAGGTGTACATTTAATGTGAAAGAAAGATTAAGTGTTAGGGAAATAGGTTCCCGTTTTTGCTCTCTCATTCTCCCTATTCCCTATTTTCTTTTTCTTTCTTCCCTTTCTTTGCTCAATCATTTGGTTTTGAGTAGATTATAAGTGATTTGGTGGAGTGGGAAGTAAGATTGTTAAGGTAAGTTGGGGTTTTAGGGTTCCTATGGTTGGGTTCTCCTTCTTCTCTTTTTATTTCTTTTGATTTTGTAGGAGTTAGGGTTTTGGATTAAAGGTAATTTCTGGGTTTTTGGTTTGTGCAAGTTGGTGGTAATAAGAGGAAGCTCAAGGGCAAGGAAAAGATTGTAGATAGAAGCTAGAAAGGGACTTTGGATCTTTGATTTCCAGGTTTGGGAAATTTTATTGTATATATATGAATTTTTGTTTATATATTCATGTATGATATAAGTTCTTGATTGTGTGGTTGATGATAGATGGTGATGGTAGTGAGTGTTGGTTTAAATTGCTCAATTGTGCATGTGCATAGGTTTTGGGTGAAACTGGGTTGGAATGTACTTGACCTCTCTTCAGTAATTAGGCTGTATTGTGAGTTTTAGAACTCCAAATCATACGATTCTTGAACGTTTAGAATCATAAATTCTATTACTTTAAATGTCTTAGAAATAGCCTTGGGCAAATTCTTGCTCTAAGACCCTGAATTTTTGATAATACCGTAGGGTTTATTTTTGTGACGGGTTGTTTGACCAGTATGGGTTGTGGATTGCATATCTGGAGTTTTAGACGTCCAATTGATGTGAAACTTGTTTCATTTGAAAACTAAGACGTAGGAGAACATTTTTTAAGAAGACAACTTTTCCTAAAAATGAGGTTTAGAGGTCGGTTTTCACGACATTAGTTTGTAGTAAAAAGCAGTCTGTTAAGGGAGCTGAGGCGAGCCTCTGTCGCGAGCGCGACAAGGGCCGCGACCTCGCGACAGAAAAACATATTTTGAGCCTTTTCTTCTCTATTTTTGAGTCTAGGATTGACCCGTATCTTTCCCATCAGTTATTATGCATGTTTAGGGCAATTAAATGGCTATATAGGTAATTATCGTCGGGAAAATTTAGGAGTATGCTTAAGATTGATGATTAGCTAGTAAATAATAGTAGATATAACTTGGTGAAGGATGAGGATTAATATGTGTTGATATCATGAGTAACCTAAGCATGAATGCAATTAACGTGGGTGCAATTGATGAATAATACTGTTATTATAGATTGTGTAAATGAATATTGTTGGTAGCATGTTTTATTGAAATTCTTGTTATGAATGTTGTGTTTATGATGTCAATGATGTGTGGCTTGCTGGAGATGAGGTAAGAGACCTTTGGTTATGTTTTGCGTGCTGTAGATGAGTTTGAGGAAGGAAAGATCCTGCAGCATTCTGTAGATTTTCGGAATCATGACTCTGTCGCAATCGCGACACTGTCGCGAGCGCGACAGAGACCGGTGATTCTGATGTTGTGCCATCGAGAGCACGCGACACTGTCGCGACCCCGCGATAGCAATAGCTTGTCTGCTCTCTGTCGCGAGCGCGACAACCGTCGCGATCGCGACAGAGCATATTGTTGGCCTGTGCTATCGCGAGCACGCGACTTGTCGCGACCCCGCGATAGCAATGCTTGCCCTCTGTCGCGATCGCGATAATATCGCGAGCGCGATAGAGCCGGGCCCTTCTCTCCTTCCCGCAATCGCGAAGCCCGTCGCGCGCGCGCAGCGAAGAGACTATGGTCTCTGTCGCGAGCGCGACAGGGATCGCGAGCGCGACAGATGTGTTGTGTTGAATGAGTTTTCTTTGATGATTCCAATGTTTGAGTTCCGAACTTGTGATGCCTTTAGGTGTATTCTTTGACTATTTTATGAAGTATGTTAATATAATTGAATGTATTATGCATATCTATACTTATGATCTTTCTCTAAGATTATTATGATATGCTTAAGAGTAAATTGTATGATGCATTACTGACTTTATGAATTTATTCATATGCCTCACCTATTGCTGATTATGTATAATGATATAAATTATGTGATTTGAAATATGATTTGTATGATGCATGACCTGCGAGAGTCAGTCTAGTGGATAGTTAGGCATGCCTAATAGAGTCTATGTATGTGTAGCTGCAGCGCCCCTTTGAACGATTTGGACCCTGATCAGGTCCCCGAATGGTTCCTCGCGAACCCCTATTATGTGTATGTGTATGGATCTTGTTTAAGATCCTGTTCAATGAAATGTTGCCTTCCGACTTGTACCTGTATGGTACATTATATTATGTGTTCCCTCTGAGGTTTCCCCGGTCAGAGATCGGGCTATGTGTTCCCTCATGAGGTCTCCCCCTCAGTACTCGTTATCCACTATTGTGAGTCAGCAGGTGTATGATTTGTTATGTTGTGTTTATAAGCATGCGGTTCTGATCAGTTATGATTATAGATATGTGAACTAGTAAGTGCAGATTTATTGGTTCTCTGGAACACCGTGATTGAATGCGATATCGTATAGTGGCTTATATTAAAGATTAATGTTGCGCAACGGAAGTGTGATGGTATTGTGATTATGTATCTATGCATGATGTACTTTCAAAAGCTTGATTTCCCAACATGTTCGGTAAATGTATGCATATGAGGATCTATACTGGTATAATGTTGTGCATTTTTCTAATGATGCAACATACCGCAAGTATACGGTGTACCGCAATAGTACTTTAGATATCGATCCCACAGGGAACGTCTTACACACTATTACTAATTGATTTTAATCTTGTTTACAATGATAAATTAATGGTAGAATTGGTTTTAATCTAATCTAACATGTAAACTAATTAAACCTAGTTTGTGTGAATTCAAGAAGATAGAAAAGATTAATGATGCTAGATATAAAGATGGAACTTGAATTAATTGTTCTTAATGATTTTAGTATTCTTTTCTTGTAAGCCAAGTTGAATAAATTTCCTACTTACTTTCTCAATATAAGTAAGACTGCCCAAAACATACACATACAAGTCTAATTCCAAACTTTCATTTAAGAACTAGATGATTATACATGTAAAGCTTAGGAATAAAACACAACCTATAGCAACCATTTCAATATTATGATTTCTCAAACAATATCTTAATGATGAATTTCCAATTAGTTGTAAGAATAAATTTATTTCTCAATAAAACTCAAACTTATAATGATCATAAATAATGTATTAATGAGAAATTCTACAATTAAGAAAACTTGAATTAATATGAACAATAAAATATTTAGTATAAACATTCAAGTTCAGAATTTACATCATAAAAATTACAAAGAAGAATTAAAAGATAAGAATTGAAGAAGGAGATTTCTCAACCCTTTTCAAGTCACCAATTGTAGTCTTCTTCCTTGTATAATACCTTCTCTTCAACACATAAACTCAACTTAAGAAAAACTAAAGAAAATTATTCTAACTTTCAGAAAAATATTCAAAATGTTCAATTCTAAGTCTAACATCCTTAAATTACAGTTAAAATCAGTATTTATAACATCAGCTCATGCCCCTTCAGATGCCCTTCCACAAAGGTTGTAATTGTTGGAGGAAAGGTACAACTTTTCAAGTTTAAATTTTAACTTTAGTGTCTAACGGATCCCTCTGTCGCGATCGCGACAGAGCACGCCTTCTCTTTCGCTCGCCTTTCCTCGCGTGTGCCTTCTCCGCGCCCTGTCGCGACCTCGCGACGTCTTCCCTTGGTCGCGACAGCTCCTCTTCTCTTCTCTTTTCTCTTCCTCCTCTCTTCTTCTTAGCGCGCTCTGTCGCGACCTCGCGCCACCCATCGCGATCGCGACAGAGACTCTTCTAACTTGACTCAATTCTTCTTCTTCTCTCCATTTTGCTCCATATTTTCTCCATTAACTCCATACTTTCTCCATTTGTCTCCTACACACAAAACTTAACAAAACACATAAAACATACCTAATTCCTACAAATAAAAACACTCAAAACATTACTTATAACCACAAAATATAGCTTAAATTATGAGCTAATTAAGCTCATATCAAACCCCCACACTTAAACAGTTGCTTGTCCTCAAGCAACACACTTAAACAACACAAAAACAATACTAAACACACTTAACACAATAAACACAATGAACACAACATGTTGGAGCTTACGTAGATATTTGACAATTATTTAAAAACACCATGCATAGAATTATCCTTCTAACACACTAACTTCAATAGGTAACCATTTAAACATTCCCATCATTCATTAAACTTTAACCATCTATGCACATTTGGAAAACCATGAAATTGCAAAACACAATGATGTTTGATCTCAAGAAATTAAATATCTTAACACATGTAAGAGATTATTTCACACAAAGCATTGCCTAAGATAATTTTCACTCAACACTTATTTTGATAAACACTCAATCACTCAAGCGTATAAAGGTTAGTGTTTTCCCTCATTCCTTGATTATGCCATTACATACCATAAGCTTGTAAGTGATAAAAATCTCCACTACTAGTAAAAGGTAGTAAAGAGGATCAAAGGGTCTTAAAAGGGTTGTAATGTGGCTGAGGTTAGGGTAGGAACTTTTGGATTTAAATAGCTAAAATTGTGTAGAGAAAAACATCAATATAACATAGGAGATTTAACCAAATAGCAACAAGCATGATATTTTTAATCAAAGTCCCTTCTTAAGAATATAAATTTGCTGCTAGCTCTCAATTTATACTTACTATTTTTTTTTCTTTTTTTTTTTTCTTAGGACAGCAAGAGAATTTAGTGTGGGTGCATTTTAATGCTCCATCCCTCACATAAGTAATTTAGATGTACATCTTGCTAATCCCATTTTTCTCTTTTATTTTATTTCTACTAGCAGTTGGAATTCTAACTTCGAAAAGAAGGACTTTGCAATTGCAACTTTTTATTAAGTTCATGCTTTTCAATAACAAATATATCTCCCATGCGATATCAATCCTAATCCCTCCACAATAGGGTAATTAAAAAAAATTAGGCCTTGTTTAAGCAAAAGTTTGGTTATTAGTATGTTAAACAAGAAAAACAAATATAGGCTCAAAATTGGCTACCTAAAGTCAAAAGGTAAGGAATTTAAAAGTAAAGCCAAAATAAGTTCATTCTAAGTGCCCTTATCATATCCCATGTACATCTTATACTAAAATGTAATCTCGAAATTTACCACAAACAAGTTCTAGAGGATATGGCATAATAAGGCTCTCATATAAGAAGAATTTGTGTATAAGGCTTCAAAAGCTCACATGGCTATAGTTAAACTATAATAGGCAATAAGTTGGCAAAACAATCTTAATTTACATATAAAAAGATATCTAACTTAAAAAAAAACCTACACCAAAATGTTTTGCTAAGTCATACCCTTCACTATGTACAACAAAAAGCTAAAGGAAAACAAATAATGAAAATGGTCCAAAAAGTTACTATCTAAACTAATGGTCAAAAACATAAAAACTATACATAGCTATATTCTCAAATATTCATCAAATACTAAGCTCCAAAACAAAATGGTATTGTAAAACAACCTAAAATAATCTAAAACAATACATACCTAAATCTAGCAGTTCATGCAAACACAAGCTACTTACCTACACATATGATAACAAATATATACATAAAAACAAAACACAGACTTCCCCCACACTGAAAAAAACACAGGGTCCTCAATGTGTAAAAAGGAGTAAAGTACATAACAAATGAACAGAAAAACACAAAGAAAAGCAAAAACAAAATAAATAAAGAAAAGTATAGGAGACAAACTTCAGAAACTCTCACTTGGAGAGCTTGGCGGAGTTGGAGACAATTCTACATTCTGCTTTCGGAAGAAACTTAAGAGCTTGCGCCCCAAATTCTTTTGATTTTTCAGCACATGCCTCACATCCGTCTCAAGAACATCAATCCTAGCTGCCATACTCTGATTGGTGGCCTCAATACCATCCAAACGATGCAAAATAGGCTCAATATCCACAGCAGCTCCTCTAGTACTCCTCCTCCCTGCATTATCAGCTCCAGCAGCCGCCTCGTCCTCACCTGAGGAGTCATGAGCTGCAGCTGCAGAGGCTGATTCTCGTGCCCTGTCATGGGTCACACTTGGGCCAGGCATATGTGGGTCAGCTCGACTTGGTTCACCTGCACATCTATCAATAAACCTTGGGGGCCAAGCTCCCTTGGTTAAAATATTAGCTCTACGCAAATACACCACATCCAACAAAGGAATTGTTTCTTTTTCTTCCATTACAAAATTATGCAAATCTCCCAAACATCCCAAAATAATACCGGTTACCATATGACACATACCCACAGATTTACTACGGGCAGTAGACGCATGATAAAGGCCATCAAGTATAAAATCAATCGAATCAGGTGTTTTGTTAGATTGCAATAAATCTAAAACAAACAAATCCTTTGTTTGGACCTTAGTACTCTCTACTCTACCAAACATGGCATGACAAAGAAATTTATGAAAAATCATTAAAGCATTGTCCTTTATCTGCCTATTAGTAGAATTTTTGTTATTAAACCTGTCAAGTCCTGATAATCTATTCCACACAGGTGTTGGATTGAAAATATGGGAATCAAATCTTTTACCATTCAAAGGAAAACCAAACCAGTTATGCAAATCATTAATGGTAAAAGTATATTCAATACCCTGGTGCCTAAATTTCATTGAATCCCTACCTTTATCCACATATTCTAATGTAACAAAAAATTCTAGAGCCCATTCCTTTCTAACAGGTAAAGAGTACGTAATAAATTTCCCCCATTTCATGTATCTCAGGAAATTATTAATTTCATCATGTAAACCCATGGTATTCAGAATAGCAAAATCTAAACCCCACATTCCCACATACGATTTTTTATCAAAATAGGCAAATTTCACACCCTCTTCTTCAGATAAAATTTTAAAAGGGCAATCAAACCTGTTCTGAAAAATTAAGGCGTCAAGCGTGGGTTCCTCTCCTTGAGCGCTGGTTTCCCCCATAGGGCGTTTTCCTTGGCTTTTGTCTCCAACATGCTTTGTTCTCACCATTGTGAAATCACACAAAGAACAAAAAGAAACACAAGAAGAAGAAGAACAGGAGACTTAAAAACAAGAAATACGGAGTTTAGATGAAGAAGTTAGAGAGAAAATCGGGAGGAAGTTAAGAAGATAAAAACGAAATTAGAGAGAAGATAACGAAAAGGTAAGAGAAAATGAAAAAGAGAGAGTAATTAGGGTAGGTAAAAGAAAATTTAAGGAATTAAATGTGAGTCTAACGGTTGGTTTGACCGAAAAATTCAAACTCCGCGTTCTGTCGCGACGTCGCGAAATCGTCGCGATCGCGACAGAAAGCAAATCAACAATTTGAATTTCGCGATAAACGTCGCGTCATCGCGACAAAATTATCCTGTTACCATCGCGACCTCGCGACAACGTCGCGATCGCGACAGAAAGGAATTATGAAAAATGAAAAATTGATCCTGTCGCGATCACTCTACACGTCGCGCCGGCGCGATAAAGTCAAAAATATGCGTTCCCCTCTCTGTCGCGCTCGCGACAATGTCGCGCTCGCGACAGAAAGGAATTTTTAAAATCACATTTTATTTTCCTTTCACAAATAACACACAAAAGTATAAAAAAAGTAAATTGACATATGAAAAACATCTGTGGAACAAAAATAACAACATTATGACATATAAATATCACGCATATAATAAAACAATTGCTTAAAAAGAAAAGTTAAATTAAATAACCATCAAATCACTTTTAAGGAAAGAAATGAAACCTCCCTTCCATGAAATGTCTCCTCCAAATACACTTTACACCTTTGACCATTGGCTTTAAATAACTCATTTTTATTATTTTTAAGTTCCAAAAACCCTTGATCAAAAACTTGGGTTACTTCAAAGGGTCCACTCCATCTAGATCTTAATTTTCCCGGGAAGAGTTTCAATCTAGAATTATACAATAAGACCTTGTCCCCAATATTAAAATTTTTAATTCTTATATGTGCATCATGCCATTTTTTAGTCCTTTCTTTATAAATCTTAGCATTTTCAAATGCAAGAAGTCTCAATTCATCTAGCTCATTCAATTGTAAACATCTTTTGACACTTGCATCTTTAAGATCATAATTCAAAGTTCTAATGGCCCAATATGCTTTGTGTTCTAATTCAACAGGTAAATGACATGCTTTTCCATAAACCATCCTATATGGTGTCATTCCAATTGGAGCTTTAAATGCAGTTCGATATGCCCACAAAGCATCATCTAATTTATGTGCCCAATCCTTTCTAGAAGTAGAGACTGTTTTTTCTAATATCCACTTTAACTCCCTATTGGACACTTCCACTTGACCACTTGTTTGTGGGTGATATGGTGTAGCTACTCTATGATGAACTCCATATTTTTGCAATAATGAATCAAAAGAACGGTTAATGAAATGCTTACCTCCATCACTTATGATGGCTCTTGGCACTCCAAATCTAGAGAAAAGCTTCTTCAAAAATGTTATCACCACCTTTGAATCATTGGTTGGTGTAGCTTTGGCTTCAACCCACTTTGATACATAATCAACTCCAACCAAAATATAGTTTTGACCAAAAGATGTGGGAAAGGGACCCATGAAGTCAATCCCCCATACATCAAACACTTCAACTTCCAATATATTATTCAAAGGCATTTCATCTCTTTTCCCAATATTACCAGCCCTTTGACATTTATCACATTTAGCTACATACATTTTTGCATCATGAAATAAAGTTGGCCAAAAGAATCCACATTCAAGCACTCTAGAAGCAGTTTTATTTGCACCATTATGACCCGAATACAATGCCGCATGACAATGCATTAAAATGTTTTGATAATCCTCCTCACTTATACAACGACGAATTATACCATCCCCACATATCTTAAACAAGTAAGGTTCTTCCCATAAATAATTTTTAACATCACTAAAGAATTTCTTCTTTTGTTGCCATGTTAAATTTTCAGGTACAATTCCAGCAGCAAGATAATTAGCAAAATCAGCATACCAAGGTACATGCATATTCAAAATTGACATCAAGGCTTCATCCGGAAATGATTCATTAATTTCAATACCATCACTTAAAGTTTGTTCATTGTTTTCTAACCTAGACAAATGGTCAGCAACAAGATTTTCACTTCCCTTTTTGTCTTTAATTTCAAGGTCAAACTCTTGCAATAACAATACCCAACGAATCAACCTAGGTTTAGCATCTTTCTTTGCAAATAAATACCTCAATGCAGCATGATCCGTATAGATTATGACTTTAGAACCCAACAAGTAAGATCTAAACTTATCACATGCATACACAACAGCTAACATTTCTTTTTCTGTTGTTGTATAATTAACTTGAGGAGGAGACAAAGTATGACTAGCATAATAAATCACATGCAAATTCTTACCATGTCTTTGACCTAATACACAACCCACAGCAAGATCACTTGCATCACACATAATTTCAAATGGCAATTCCCAATTAGGAGCAGCAATTATAGGAGCACTTATTAGGGCCTTCTTTAAAGTATCAAAAGCATGCATACATTCCATAGAAAATTCAAAAGAAACATCCTTAACTAATAAATTAGTTAAAGGTTTAGCAATTAAAGAAAAATCCTTTATAAATCTTCTATAAAATCCAGCATGTCCAAGAAAAGATCTAACCCCCTTAATTGTAGTAGGTGGAGGTAATTTCTCAATTTATTCTGTTTTTGCCCTATCAACCTCAATACCCCTACTTGAAATTTTGTGCCCTAAGACTATTCCTTCATCTACCATGAAATGGCATTTCTCCCAATTAAGAACCAAGTTAGTCTCTTCACACCTAGCCAATACTTTGTCTAAATTTTGTAAACAAAGCTCAAATGAATCCCCATAAACAGAAAAATCATCCATGAAAACCTCCATTATATCCTCTATCATATCTCCAAAAATGGAAGTCATACATCTTTGAAATGTGGCTGGGGCATTACAAAGCCCAAAAGGCATTCGCCTATAAGCAAAAGTTCCATAAGGACAAGTAAATGTAGTTTTCTCTTGGTCACTAGGGTAAATAAAAATTTGGAAATACCCTGAATATCCATCAAGAAAACAGTAATGAGAATGGCCAGCAATTCTTTCAAGCATTTGGTCAATGAATGGTAAAGGAAAATGATCATTTCTAGTGGCCAAATTAAGCTTTCTATAATCTATACATACCCTCCAACCTGTGGTGGTTCTAGTTGGAATTAAATCTCCATTCTCATTCCTTACTACGGTCATACCCCCTTTCTTTGGAACACAATGTATTGGACTCACCCAATCACTATCCGAAATAGGATAAATGATTCCAGCATCTAGTAATTTAATAACTTCCTTTTTGACTACCTCTTTCATATGAGGGTTAAGCCTCCTTTGTCTATCAGCTTTTGGTTTAAAATCATCTTCCATATTTATCCTATGCATGACAACATTAGGACTAATACCCTTCAAATCAGATATTTGCCATCCAATACTTTTTATCCTTTTTCTAACAACTTCTAATAATGCATGCTCTTGTTCTTTATTGAGTTTATTTGAAATAATAATAGGCAAAGTATGATTAGGTCCAAGGAAAGCATACCTCAAATAATTTGGTAATTCCTTTAGATCAACATTTGGTGGACTTTCAATGGAAGGTGGTAAAGGTGCTTCATTACGATTAAGAGGTTCACTTTTAAAGCTTCCTTGCTCTATTTCTTCATGAATTTTCTCTTCCATTTGAGCTTCCTCTTCATCTGCATTTTCTAAGACTTCCACAACACATGCATCAATGACATCTATTTTCATGCACACGTTTTCATCCATTGGGTATTTTAGTGCCTTTTCCATGTGATATTCAACACTATCCTCCCCTACTCTTAAAACTAATGTGCCCTCATAGACATCAACTAAAGCTCTACCAGTCCTCATGAAAGGTCTACCCAATATTAAGGGACATTTTTCATCATATGCAAAATCTAAAATGACAAAATCAGCGGGCAAAATAAATTTATCCACTTTTACAAGTACATCTTCAACTATTCCATATGGTTTCTTAATAGATTGATCAGCTAGTTGTAAAACCATGGAAGTAGGTTTAACATAATCTAAACCCAACTTTTTAAAGATTGAATAAGGCATGAGATTGATACTTGCCCCCAAATCACATAGGCACTTAGGAAACTCTCTATCCCCTAAGGTACATGGAATGGTGAAACTACCATTATCTTTAAGTTTTGTAGGCAAATTATTTGTGATTATAGAACTACATGCTTCAGTTAATGCAATAGTGGATATATCTTCCCAACTTCTTTTCTTAGAAATTAATTCTTTTAGAAATTTTGCATAGTTAGGAATTTGTGATATGGCTTCAATAAAATTCAAATTAATGTGCAAATGCTTCAATTTATCCATAAAAGATTTAAATTGCTTATCTTGGTTTTGTCTCTTCAGGCGTTGCGGAAATGGTGGACTAGGTTGAAAAATTTTAGAAG
The DNA here is from genome assembly GCA_947683425.1 of Excoecaria cochinchinensis. Taxonomy (NCBI): domain Eukaryota; kingdom Viridiplantae; phylum Streptophyta; class Magnoliopsida; order Malpighiales; family Euphorbiaceae; genus Excoecaria; species Excoecaria cochinchinensis. The sequence continues at coordinate 14,931,418 of CANTUQ010000055.1, forward strand.
AATTTGCTTTAGATGCCCCTTCTGTCGCGACCGCGACAGGTGTCGCGATCGCGACAGGAGACTCTCCTCCTGCTGTCGCGCTTACGTCTGGTATCGCGCCCGGTGTCGCGCCTGCAACATTGGTTGGCTTCTCCTCTGTCGCGACCGCGACAGGCGTCGCGCTCGCGACAGAAGACTCATTCTTCTTTTTATTTTCCTGAAATTCTCCATTTTTGTTAGTAATAACAAATTCATTGGTGTAAGTTTTACCTGACCTCAAATTTATGGCTTTTAGATGTTCCCTTGGGTTCTCCTCCGTATTACTTGGTAAAGTACCTTGTAATCTTGAAGGTAAAGCATTTGCTAGTTGCCCAATTTGCACTTCTAAGTTATGAATGGATGAGGCTTGATTCTTTGTGATCTGATCAAACTTATTTTCCAGCCTCTTTTGATTCTCCTCTTGTGAATTAAATTTCATATTAATCCCTTCTAAGAACCTATCCATTTTAACCTCCAAGGCCCCAAACCTATCTTGAGGTGGTTGAAAACTTACTCCTTTATTTTGATTACTACTATTCCCCCATGAAAAGTTTTGATGGTTCCTCCATCCAGGGTTATATGTATTGGAAAATGGATTACCTCTTCCTTGCCCTTGAATAAAACTAACTTGCTCCTCCGTACTATTAATGCCTAAATTACATACCTCACTTGGATGTCCTTGTTGTCCACAAATATTGCATCTATTTGGTTGACTACCTCCCATACCAAAATTATTTAGTTTGTGAGTCAATGCTTCCACTTGTGCTTGCAATGCAACCACGGAATCAAGTGCATGAACTCCTCTCACATTAGTAGAATTTGAATCTCTACTTCTCTCGGTAGGCCACATGCAGTTGTTCATGGACATCTCCTCCAATAATTCAAACGCAGCTTCAGTAGTTTTCCTCATCAAGGAACCTCCAGCAGCAGCATCAATAGTTCCTCTTGTGGTAGGATTAACTCCATTATAAAATGTTTGCATTAACAGCTCTCTTGGCAAGTTATGATGTGGACACATCCTTTGCAATTCCTTAAATCTTTCCCAAGCCTCATATAATGACTCATTTTCATTTTGCACAAATGTAGTAATATCCTTTATGATTTTTGCGGTTTTGGCCAAGGGAAAATATTTTGATAAAAATGCTTGGGCCAATTGGTCCCAAGTAGTTATAGAACCCCTTGTCAAAGAATTCAACCAAGCCTTTGCTTTATCCTTCAATGTGAAGGGAAAAAGCCTAAGTTTGATTGCATCATTTGAAACCCCATTTATCTTAAAGGTATCACAAATCTCAAGAAAATTTGCCAAATGAGCATTTGGATCCTCATTTGCCAAACCATAAAATTGTATACTATTTTGAATCATTTGCAATAATGAAGGCTTAATTTCAAATTGATTGGCATTTACCGTTGGTCTTACCACTCCTTGTTGAGCACCACTCAAAGCAGGTGTGGCAAAGTCCATCAATCTTGGTGGATTTTCATCAGCCATCCCAATTGATTTCCTATTTTTATTCTTCTTTTTATTTGATTTTCGGTTACTTAATAAAAACCTCTCAATTTCAGGATTTATAGGCTCAAGCTCTTCTAAAGAACTCCTTGTACTAGGCATGAACTTTCAAAATCCTGTAAAACAAATACAAAACACAAAATTAATTTAAACAAATAAACAAATTAAAACAAAACAAAATATTGTAATCCAAAATCATAAATCAATTTTTATAATGGCATAGAACCGTTCCCCGGCAACGGCGCCAAAAACTTGTTGTGCATTTTTCTAATGATGCAACATACCGCAAGTATACGGTGTACCGCAATAGTACTTTAGATATCGATCCCACAGGGAACGTCTTACACGCTATTACTAATTGATTTTAATCTTGTTTACAATGATAAATTAATGGTAGAATTGGTTTTAATCTAATCTAACATGTAAACTAATTAAACCTAGTTTGTGTGAATTCAAGAAGATAGAAAAGATTAATGATGCTAGATATAAAGATGGAACTTGAATTAATTGTTCTTAATGATTTTAGTATTCTTTTCTTGTAAGCCAAGTTGAATAAATTTCCTACTTACTTTCTCAATATAAGTAAGACTGCCCAAAACATACACATACAAGTCTAATTCCAAACTTTCATTTAAGAACTAGATGATTATACATGTAAAGCTTAGGAATAAAACACAACCTATAGCAACCATTTCAATATTATGATTTCTCAAACAATATCTTAATGATGAATTTCCAATTAGTTGTAAGAATAAATTTATTTCTCAATAAAACTCAAACTTATAATGATCATAAATAATGTATTAATGAGAAATTCTACAATTAAGAAAACTTGAATTAATATGAACAATAAAATATTTAGTATAAACATTCAAGTTCAGAATTTACATCATAAAAATTACAAAGAAGAATTAAAAGATAAGAATTGAAGAAGGAGATTTCTCAACCCTTTTCAAGTCACCAAATTGTAGTCTTCTTCCTTGTATAATACCTTCTCTTCAACACATAAACTCAACTTAAGAAAAACTAAAGAAAATTATTCTAACTTTCAGAAAAATATTCAAAATGTTCAATTCTAAGTCTAACATCCTTAAATTACAGTTAAAATCAGTATTTATAACATCAGCTCATGCCCCTTCAGATGCCCTTCCACAAAGGTTGTAATTGTTGGAGGAAAGGTACAACTTTTCAAGTTTAAATTTTAACTTTAGTGTCTAACGGATCCCTCTGTCGCGATCGCGACGCCTGTCGCGCTCGCGACAGAGCACGCCTTCTCTTTCGCTCGCCTTTCCTCGCGTGTGCCTTCTCCGCGCCCTGTCGCGACCTCGCGACGTCTTCCCTTGGTCGCGACAGCTCCTCTTCTCTTCTCTTTTCTCTTCCTCCTCTCTTCTTCTTAGCGCGCTCTGTCGCGACCTCGCGCCACCCATCGCGATCGCGACAGAGACTCTTCTAACTTGACTCAATTCTTCTTCTTCTCTCCATTTTGCTCCATATTTTCTCCATTAACTCCATACTTTCTCCATTTGTCTCCTACACACAAAACTTAACAAAACACATAAAACATACCTAATTCCTACAAATAAAAACACTCAAAACATTACTTATAACCACAAAATATAGCCTAAATTATGAGCTAATTAAGCTCATATCATATAACGATACAAGTATTGGCATATAAGTGTATTGATACTGACATGCAATGTATAGGTAAGTGCACACATGTGAAATCATATGTAGTTATGCTTGAATATACTTACATCTTGTATGGTGACGTTGTTTTGGTTTGTGTCGCATATATAAGTATATGAATATGATAAGAAACATTTGAATGCACAGCTATTATATGTAAGCATATATATTTCTCGGTAAGAACTATGTGTGTATGAGATTTGTGTGTGTTATGCCTCGACGACCATTGTGAATGGCCGTCCATATTATTATGTTTGTTTTTCCCACTAAGCGTTATCGCTTAGCACGGGTTCTTTTCCCCGTGCAGGTGGCAGGTCTGGTCCGGTTCGAGTCTCACGTCTGCAAGGGTTGGCCACATAGGAGCTAGGAGTTTTGGTTCTTGTCCAGCTTCTTTATTTTGGATTCTGTAATTCTGAAAAATATGTATATGTAATAATATGTAAAGATACTTATGTAATATTCTGGACCATGTAAATATTTGTATAGCGATGATTTGAGAATAACTTCTGTTGTATGCTTGTAAGCTTTCACAACGGTAGGCTTTTGCTTAGTGTATGCGCAGTTTGCGAAGTATGCATGTCCAAATCTACTCTTTCAAAGTTTTTAATTATCCTGGATATGTCACTCTATTTATGTGATGTTTACTTGTTTACTCTAGTGGGATGTGACACTCCTATCTATCTTGGATTCTTCTTCCTCTAATCCGAATAGAAGTCTCCATAGTATGGGTTGGGGTGTGACAGAAGATTTCATGATGGAGGAGGAAGACGAGGAGCCAATAGTCCATCAAGCTGTAAGGGGTAGAGCACCCAGGGTGGAGGATGAGGCTATGAGAGGGATGAGGCAGCAGATTGAGGCGATTACCCGTATGTTATCAGCAGGAAAGGGAGTCAACCCTGAAGATAGAGATCTGCGGGATAAAGAACTGCTGCCCCAAAGGTTCAAGATGCCTGAGCTATCGAAGTTCAATGGTACTTCAGACCCATCTACACATGTCAAGCAGTATACCCTGGTAATGAAAGGCATAGGGTTGAGCAAGAAACAGAAGGTGGAATATTTCTGCCTTAGTCTAGTGGGTCCGGCAGTAGATTGGTACCTTGGGTTGGACATGTAACACCCATACCTGACCTGTGAAGGCCGGATACTGAATGTTACCAAACTAAATCCTATTGCATCTTAAATTCAGTTCACAATTAAATAACTGCCAATACTGTTATAATTTAAAGTGCCCAAAATTTTGCGAAAAATGAACAGAGTTTCCCCTAAACCAGTCCTTATCCCCCAGTTAACAATTTCAAATTTACACTTCAATGAGGCATCCATACAATCCAACACTATAACCAAGCCAATCCAATATCAATTTCTCCCATCCACCTCAATTAATTCAATAAAAGGAAAATTCACCAACAGTTGTGAATTTACCTTTCCAGTTCATATATATATGAACACACCATAAATAAAAATAAAAATAACATCCTTTTTCCTTTTATCTAACAAATATTTACAATAACTTCAACAACCATAAACCATCGTTCACAAAAAAAAAAAACCACGAAACACATTCTAAAATAGCTTATAACAAGCTATTAGATAGTCCAAATCTTTATTTGCAAAGGAAAATAGCCAAAAAGTAATACTAAGCCTCAGCATCTATTTTGAAGTACAAGAACTCCTCCATACTTCCTGATAGATCCCTGACTCGCCTTATTATTCAACAACCTATACACCTACGTGCAGAAATAAAGTCAACGCGCTAAGCATATTGCTCAGTGGCAACCACTAATTTCACTTTTCACAAATAAAAATAGTGACAAAAATAGTAATAGTAATAGTAATAATAATAATAATAATAATAATAATAATAATAATAATAATAATAATAATAATAATAATAATAATAATAATAATAATAATAATAATAATAATGATAGACAAATAATTATACGAGACTAAATTCTAAGGGAGTAAATTTTTGTCATATTTTCTATAAGAGAATTTTACTTAATTGTACCAGTAAACCCATTAGCAGTCGAAATATATAAATCATGCAAGCTAATAATTTAATTCATCCACAACGTACTCTTCAGACATAATTAATGTCAATATACATTTGTATCAATGTAATTTACAATGTATTGCCCAAAGTAAACCAATGAGAATACGTGAGTTAAGTATGCGAGATAAACAATAGTAACAGTACAGTAGCAGTAGATGTAAAGTTGCAGTAACAGTAGCAGAAATAGTATTAAATTTTGCAGGTTCTCATTAACCTACAAACGTCTCATTTGTCAATGCAGTTCTCTACTCCCTATGGCTAGCTAACTATACACTTACCCATGTTTCTTATTGATTACTGAGGGCAATACTAATTTCTCAGTCAAATTCATTTATTGCGGTCTCATTTATATAATAGTTTATAATTATCAAAATCTCAGTTACAAATGTAATTTAAATTTTTCGTTCACTCCATGGCACCAAATGGCCTTACAGTATCATTACTACACAGTTACTCCCATTACAATTTGCATTTCAAGTTCTTATTTATGTAACTACCGAACTCAGTTGAGCTAAATTTTGAAAATTTGCTACTTGTCATTTATCTTCTACCAATGCATCATTAATAGCATTATTTTAAGAATAACAACATAAGCAATCACACATATTAAATAAATCGAGAAATTCTAAGTTTGCCGAGTCATTTACCAAAATTCAATCTAAATTATCACGATTATACCTAGCGGAATTAGCATTTCAACATTTATAACTCATTTCTACTAAGTCAATCACTTCTATAAGCTATATTATATCCATTTATTCTTGAAAACTGAACCTATTCTCAATAAAATCTCAATTCAAACACAATTTAGACTAAAACGATATATATATAGAATAAGAACAAGTGAATTTAGTGGCTGCAAACCTCAAAATTCTAGCAAAAAGACTTCAATGGGATTGTCCAAAGTGAGCTTAGTCCTCCACTTGCTTCTCTTTCCCTTTATTCCTCGCGTTTTCTTCTTCTTGTTCACAACATACACAACATTCCAACCATAAATTCAATAATTCTCAATAATCATACAAGTTTAATTGCTCATATTAATCTAAAAGTGAGAAATCTAGCATATCCTAAGTTTTAAGCATTAAAATTCTAAAATTAAACTTCAAATCCCTAAACCCCTAAATCCTGCCCCTGCATAAAATCTCTCAAAGTTCAAATTGATAAATATTAGTACTTACTCTAGGGCTGTTATTCAAGGGGGGAAGAGCCAGAGGCATTATCCGAAAGCCGGCGATGGAGGAAGCAGCAAAGAAGCTCTAACCCGAAGCTCAATCATGGAAGAGGGGGAGGAGCTGTTGTCATGCGAAAAGGAAGAGAAGGCAGCGGAAGCTGGCCGCGGGGAGCGGAGAACCGGGGAGGCGACGGGAGGGGGATGAACGGATCGGGGAAAGGGAAGGGGGCTGGAAACGGGATCGAAAAAGGGAGGAGGAAAAGAAAGAAGAAAAGGAAAAGAAAAGGAAAAAGAAAAAGAAAAAGAAAAGGTAAAGTGTTTTGGTCCAAAAAGACGTAGTTTAGGTAGTGTAGGGCAAATTTGTGTCATTTTCCCATCTAATCCCTATTAATTCAACTTTAACTCCCAAATAAATTATTTCACCTCCTTTCCACTTTTCTACACCCATTTAAATTTAATTTTCTTATAAAATTTCAACCTATTTAAACATTTTACAATATTTGGGGCGTTATAGGACAGGAGGTCCAAGGAGGACTGGGACCTTTTGACCAAAGAGTTCATGAAGCAATACGACTACAGCACCAGAATGGAGGTCACCTTGAAGGACCTGGAACTCTTACAGCAAAGGAGTGATGAGTCATTCCACGAATACCTCACTAGATGGAGGAATAGGGTAATGGAGATGAAGGGAAAGCCTGACACTGCTGACCAGATCAGGCTATTTATCAGGAACTCTTGCCCTTACTTGAGGGATTTGCTCAGCTTTAAGGGGCTCAGAGATTGGAAGTCACTTAAAGACATTGCTGTAGAGGCTGAAGGGGCTTACCTAGCAAAGAAAGCAAGCCAAAATAACTTTGTTGGGAAAGGTTATGGGAAACAGTCAAGATATAAATCAGGTGGTGCTGGAAGCAGTAATAATAGGAATGGTAAGACGGCAAAGGTTTTAGCTACTGAAATTGGGCAATGCCAGATGTACTACTCTGACTTAGGCCGCTCTCTATCCTGGGTATTAGAGAGACTGATGAAAGAGGGCAAGCTGCGACCTTTGAAGCCTAGACCAGCCATAAATCAGGGACAGCCAGGGCACATAGATGACCAGTACTACGCCTACCATCAGTACACTGGGCACCTGACAGATTACTGCCAAACTTTGAGGAATAAGATCCAAGATCTTATTGACACCAATCATATCACGGATCCTGAGAGGAGAGAGAAGAAGAAGAAGGCAGGCTACAATGCAGTCCCTCCACCATGAATATGATCGGGTCTTCTTAATCCACTAGTAAGAGTGGAGAGAAAGATAGTTTTTTTTAGATGCTTGTTTCTTTTTTATTTCAAGAACTTTTTATGACACAGTTTGCAGTTTGCAATAAAATGAACAATTTTTGCTTATTTGTATGGTGTTTTTAATGATTTCATTTCATATGATCATGATACATTCATTTTTGATATTAATTCAACTAATATAGCTATATTTAATCTCGAAACTTTGGAAAACCCAAAGAAAATCTTGATAGCATCTGATGCAACTCCTGAGGAGAGGAAAATTCTGAGAGATAATAATAAAAAAAATGAAAAAGTCTTTACCTGGAGTTGGAATGACAAGGATATTGTTGGGACAACGCTGCCTCAATATGCCAACATGACGACGAGTGAAGTTTCAAAATCCAATCCTCTTCCTCAACATCTAGGATGTATACAGTGTAGCCAAAAAAATCAAACTCCAAGGGGCACATCAGAAGTTAGACAAATAAAATCCTGAACCATCACAAGAAATACATAGCTCATTAAAACGAAGCCCTTAGGAGTCCTTTCCTCCCAACCATTTGAGATGTGTACCCCAAAGCCAATCAAGATTTACCTTTAATCATATGAGACCAATATAAGTAAAGCAAGGACCCTTATAACCAAACTTAGAAGGACAGCTCACTATCTTCATTAAAAAAAAATCAAAAAACAAAAAATCAAAAAAAAAGATAAAGAAAAACCACAGTCTTGCCCTAAACCATTTTAGGCTAATTTCTAACCTAATCTCAAATATTAGAGGATACTTTGGAAATTGAGCCATCAAAAGGAAAGTATGGGTTTTCACAGTTAAGTTTCAAATAGAGAACTCATTACTTCAGCTAGTTTACACAAGAGTCAAGATGAAGCCTTTAGTGGAAGAACGAAAAGAAAAAAAGAGAAGGAACACTGTCAAAAGGAGCAACCGTCCCGACTGGCAATGATGAAAGAGAATTAAAAGAAACCAATCGACATCAACAAACTCAAGGAGGTTCCATGGCAAAGGCTAAAAAAAAAGAAAAATAAATAATAAATGCCCCGCGGGTCGAAAACCGAAAAAAGGTGATCTTACTAAAATTGGGCGCCCTGCCAGGAAAAAAAAGCATTCTGGGCAAAAATTAAGGGCTGAGAGAAAATATTCAATCATGAAAATTCAAGAGGGCTGATTGACAACAGGAGTTTGATGCTTTCAAGATTCATCTCGAGATTAGATCAGGTTTTGTATTTTTGAGATTAATGCCAAATAGTGACCATATGTAATGAAATCAAATTGAAACATATGCATTTACGCTATAATATGTTGATATGATCAAAATAGTTCATGTTGCATACTCAAAATTTTCTAGCACGTTACTATCAGCCGCGAAGGCAATTCTACAGCACCATCATGCGAAGAATCAAGCTCAGACGGCCACGACATGGGCATAAGTGCATGCTGATCACCCTAGAAAGATCTTTAGTAACAGCTTCAACCTCTCTGAAAAAAAAGACAAAAAGCCGTTAGAGATGAAAACCATAATTGGCGCTCTAAGCAAAAGTTAGGCAAAAGGATAGGGTGAAAACCTGGAAACAGGCAGTCTGTCCTAAATAAATAAAAAAAGCCGCTGGATTGGGTTGGATCAATTTCAGGCAAAAATAAGGCATAGGGTTGTGTGAAAATCCGAAAAGGACGTATTTTCCGCTAAGAAAAACTAGTGTGAAAATCCACAAGGGACGCACTACCTTTAAAAAAAATGACTACAAGTATCAGATGAGAACCTCGCAATCCCAAAGGCATGAAATTCAAAAGCAATTCCAAAGAGCATCGATCCTACAGCAAGTTGAGCCCAGCCCGGCTATCGCCTCCAAACTCACTTAGGTAAATTCTTATCCTGCATTTCTGCATGACACATACATTTCACGTGCATGCTTACTATTTTTCCTGCATATTCGTTTTTCCAGTTTTGCAGTAAGAAACATTAGATGCCGACACCGACAAAATTCGAGTGACGACATCAGTCCAAATATTAGATCAAACATCAATCCAAACAATCAACCAAAGACCTCTCAGGGGGCAAATCAGCCAAAGGGCTCTTAGACGGTACCACTTCAAAACTCAGAAGGGTTTGCATGATGACGGCACTACCACTCCACAGAGGGTTTGCACGATCACGGCACTACTGCTTCAAATCTCAGAAGGGTTTGCATAATGGCGGCACTACCATTCCATGGAAGGTTTGCACGACCACGGCACTACCACTTCAAAAGTGTTTGCACGATGACGGCACTACCACTCTACAGAGGGTTTGCACGATCACAGCACTACTGCTTCAAATCTCAAAAGGGTTTGTGTAGACACCGGGTCCCGAGGCGGTCCAAGATCAGAATTACCCGATGATGAAAATGATACCGGCTTACAGGCAGAGGTGTCAAAAATGATGTTTTCCTTGTCGAGACTCTCGTTATTTTCTAAATAAAATAAATAAATATATAAAAATATATTATCATAAAAAGTTTTAATTAATTAAATTAATTTTAAAAATAATATTATTGAAAAGTGTTATTTTTAATATTTAAAAAAAAAAGGGGGGGGGAAGGAAATTAAATTAGTTAATTAATTTAGTTAATTAATTTAATTAATTAATTAAATTAAAAAAATGAAAAAAAAAAGAAATTAAATTAGTTAGTTAAATTAATTGGAAAAAAGATTTAACAAAAGAATTTAAAAGGTTTTTTAAAATTAAAAAAAAATTATAATTTGTAATTTTGTGGTAAATGGTGGCGATTTACCATATTAGTGGCCGTGTGATGGCCTTTGCCACCACGCGGCCACTTGTTGTTTTTGCCTAAAGTGGCCGCGTGGTGGCCACTTGGCAACAACGCGGCCGCTTACCATTGGGCGCACGCGTGCGCGCGGTGACAGCGCAACGCGCACGCGCGTTCTCCCCTTCACCGCGTGGGCATGATTGCCCTGACCCGTCGTTTTCGTTGTTCCCTATGTTTTCAGCCTGATTTTCAGTCTGTTTTGCCCGTTATTTTCACCATCTAATGCTCTTTTGGGGAAGCAAAAAATAAAAGATCTTTTGGTCTTTTCCCATTTTTGGCCAAGGCAAAAATTAAAGGGAGTTTTGGGGCTCATTTTGAAGGGACAAGAAATTAAAAACAAAAAAAAAAGAATTTTTTCTTAGCTTTCTCTCTAGTTTTTTTTTTCCAGCAACTGGTTTCTTCTTCCATCTTTTGTTCTTCAAAAACATCCTTATGTTCTTTCTTCTTTTTCTCAAGTTTTAATTTATTTATTTTTCTTCAAAAAATACATTTCATTTCTTGAGTGATTTGAGTTTGAAAAATTAATTTCTTTCGCTTAATCATCCACCAAAAAAAAATATTTTTATCAAAATACTCTCTTAATTTATTTTGAAATATCAATTTATACATTTTTTTCAAATATTTATCACCACAAATTCGACAAGAAAAATAAATCGAGACACCGCTTCTACGATTTATAAAATTCTGAGGGTAAACGCTTGAACCAAAATCTCATTTATTTCCACGTGCGTACTATTTTTTTTTATTGTTAATATTTTCGTTCTTAGCCACTAATATCATGTACATGGTTTAATATTTTTATCATTTTTTGCCATTGTTAACATCCTTTAGCTATTTATTTAATTTTCTCGTGAGTTTCAGTGTAATATTTGAGGTTTTGATTTAATTTCTTCCATTTACTGCCGGCATGCCCTTTTTATATTGTTATTACTTTCACTATTGCATCCTGTCATCTTCATTTGGCCATTATAACCTTCATGCCATTAATCTTCTGTCACTATTTTTATTATCATTTATCGTTATCATTATTATCGTTATCATTAGGAAATTAAATTAGTTAATTAATTTAGTTAATTAATTTAATTAATTAATTTAATTAAAAAAATGAAAAAAAAAAGAAATTAAATTAGTTAGTTAAATTAATTGGAAAAAAGATTTAACAAAAGAATTTAAAAGGTTTTTTAAAATTAAAAAAAAAAATTATAATTTGTAATTTTGTGGTAAATGGTGGCGCTTTACCATATTAGTGGCCGTGTGATGGCCTTTGCCACCACGCGGCCACTTGTTGTTTTTGCCTAAAGTGGCCGCGTGGTGGCCACTAGGCAACAACGCGGCCGCTTACCATTGGGCGCACGCGTGCGCGCGGTGACAGCGCAACGCGCACGCGCGTTCTCCCCTTCACCGCGTGGGCATGATTGCCCTGACTCGTCGTTTTCGTTGTTCCCTATGTTTTCAGCCTGATTTTCAGTCTGTTTTGCCCGTTATTTTCACCATCTAATGCTCTTTTGGGGAAGCAAAAAATAAAAGATCTTTTGGTCTTTTCCCATTTTTGGCCAAGGCAAAAATTAAAGGGAGTTTTGGGGCTCATTTTGAAGGGATAAGAAATTAAAAACAAAAAAAAAAGAATTTTTTCTTAGCTTTCTCTCTAGTTTTTTTTTTCCAGCAACTGGTTTCTTCTTCCATCTTTTGTTCTTCAAAAACATCCTTATGTTCTTTCTTCTTTTTCTCAAGTTTTAATTTATTTATTTTTCTTCAAAAAATACATTTCATTTCTTGAGTGATTTGAGTTTGAAAAATTAATTTCTTTCGCTTAATCATCCACCAAAAAAAAATATTTTTATCAAAATACTCTCTTAATTTATTTTGAAATATCAATTTATACATTTTTTTCAAATATTTATCACCACAAATTCGACAAGAAAAATAAATCGAGATACCGCTTCTACGATTTATAAAATTCTGAGGGTAAACGCTTGAACCAAAATCTCATTTATTTCCACGTACGTACTATTTTTTTTTTATTGCTAATATTTTCGTTCTTAGCCACTAATATCATGTACATGGTTTAATATTTTTATCATTTTTTGCCATTGTTAACATCCTTTAGCTATTTATTTAATTTTCTCGTGAGTTTCAGTGTAATATTTGAGGTTTTGATTTAATTTCTTCCATTTACTGCCGGCATGCCCTTTTTATATTGTTATTACTTTCACTATTGCATCCTGTCATCTTCATTTGGCCATTATAACCTTCATGCCATTAATCTTCTGTCACTATTTTTATTATCATTTATCGTTATCATTATTATGGTTATTATTATTATTATCACATACTTCATCTTATTATTATATTTATTTATTATTCTGGGTTTATATTATTATTATTATTATTATTATTATTATTATTATTATTATTATTATTATTATTATTATTATTTATTTGGTGTTTATTTAATATTCTGTTTTCATTATTATTATTATTATTATTATTATTATTAACTTATTTTCTGTTTTTACATTTATTATTATTATTATTATTATTATTATTATTATTATTATTATTATTATTATTATTATTATTATTATTATTATGTATTTTTTGTTTATTATCAATTAATCGTTGCTATTATTATATTTATTTATTTGTCATGTATCATTTCTGTTTTTATTATTATTGTTATTATTATTATTATTATTATGTTTATTTTCTAATATTCTTGTTACTATTGTCATTATTTTATCATTATCCTCATTTTTGCCATGACTTATTTTAATTTACCTTGCATGTAAATTATCTGGTTCATTAAATTAATTTGCCTAATATTTATTTCGTCTTTACTCGATTAATTTTTAGAATTATTACTAATATTTTCGATATCATTTTGTATGAGATTTAACTTGAGTCGGGTCATTTGGGCATCCCCGCGACTTCCCGGATGGGTCGCGACACGTGGAGGGTCACACCGGTTTTGGTGAGATCTTTCTCAACTCTCTCTTTATGTTGTGTTATTTGTAAATAATTATTTTATCTGTGCACGCGAGCGATAAAAAATCACAAAAATATTTTTATGATTAGATTGGAATTTTTACTAATAAAATTGGGACCAATGTCCCTTGTTTTTGCCAAATTACAAAGAATATCACATTTAAAACGAAGAGTCAATTTTCTCCAAAATGGGATCACTCATCCCGATTGTCATCCAAATAACCAAAACGACTCTCCGAACCCTCTTTAAATAAACACGAAGGAACCAATGTTTCCTAAATTTCGAACAAGGGCGAAGGAACCAATGTTCCTAAAATAATGCCCCGATTTATGTATGTTTTTTTTATTTTGATCTTGTGTGAGTGTTTTAAATTCAAGTTCATTTCTTTTTGGGCCCTTATAATTAATTTTTGGGCAACTTTATTTATTTTTGGGGGATTGTATTCCGTCCCCATTCATATCTTTAATTTCCTTTTATTGGGGTTGTATTCCGCCCCGATTTCTCTTGTAATTGTGTGCTTGGGTGTTTATCGCTTTCATTTATCGTTTTATTTATCACTTTTATTTTATTGCTTTCGAATGATTGATATGCGCAATTTAATTTAAATGCATTAATCGTATGAGATGAGAGATATAATTTTAAGAAGTTAAAAACCCAGTTATAATTAACCAAAGTATAAATAAGAGGGAAGTTCCGGACACCATATCTCTGGTTTAGACCTTTAGAGGTTAGACTTTTCCCTATTTCTTGCAAATTGGGTGGCGACTCCAAATGCCTCAAACGTGCCTTTAGGTGTCATTAGACTAGGTTGTTCTCCCCAATGTCCTATTGGGAGGAACACACCGATGATGTCTCTTGGCGCCCATGATCAAAAGACGCAAACCAATTCCTCGAATCCCAATGGCGGATTCAAAGCGAGGGCCCTTGCTGGGTACATCCGGCGCGCGTCACAGTGGCGACTCCACTGGGGACTTTGTGTTTGAGACTTTGCTCCGAAAGTGCTTTGGTTAAAATATATAATTGGGTTTTTAAAACTTAAAATTCTATCTCTTTTCAAAAATTTGCATTACATTTTAGAGCCTTAGACTTACTCTAGTTGGTCCCTATCTTACCTCGGTGCGTTCCCAAAGCACGACCCTACTTTCACTCATTGTAGGGAAGTGTTAGGGATAATCACCAGCCCAAGTCTCGTATCATTAACGGTATATCAAATGGAGAGCCAATCGGTCGTCATGCTCGCGATGAGATAGACCCGTTGGCAGGGACCATGCTTGGGTAGCCTTAAAATTTCATCACCTTGACCAAACCCCATATAATGGCAAATAAAAACTTCCCCTAGGGGGCATGCTCCTTAATATAATGCTTGTGATGTGGGCCGTCACGTATTAAACAAAATCAAGCAAATTAAGTGGTCCGTTATCAAAGGTTTTTATGCCACGGTAAGCCCCTCTTAATTTGATTGAATCGCCTAAATACGTAATGGCCAAAACTCATACGTATGTTCATTAGACTAAGAGTGTAATGCTGTCAATTTTTTGCCATGCACCATGCGCGTCCAATGGGTTCCCTGTTAACCCTTGGATAAAGCCCACCTAGGAAAGAGACCGCATCACCTCGTGTGTGGGAGAAATAAGGTCGGAAGGATCTATTTGCTTGTATGTGGTTGCGAAATGCTGCTGTGACGCGCGCCGGAATCCCTTGGCCGCCCTTACGACCGCCCGCTCGAGGGCAATCGGGGCATTTGTGGGTCCGCTGACAGCTTGCAATAAATCGCAAGTGGGTCTATGTTGGGCAACAAGGAGGTTTCATGGAGTCGCCACCCAATAGAACATTGGGAAAGTTTCTCTCGCCTCGGAGAGCCTAAGATTGCACTCAGTATCCATTTTGGGCCAACCAAAGGGGTCTTGGAGGGTAAACCTCTCGCCCTAAGGAGCCTAGGATTAACGCCAAAGTCTCATGACACAAGAGGTGTCTTGGAGGGTAAACCTCTCGCCTCTTTGAGCCCAAAGACCAGAGCTGGATTCGGGACTTCTCATCTATTTCTACCTCGATTATTCTATGATCAAATTTTAATTATCATTAATTCGCTCTCTCCCCACACGATGCAATTGATTAAAGGTGCATTTATTCACATTTGGAAAACGGTAAATGTACAAATAATGAAAATGATAAATTACAATAACACAAGGAACGGAATACAACTCCCTTTTATAAATGTGCGATACATACATAAATCGGGGCATTGCTTATTTTGAGGACTTTGGTCCTCGCATGCATCATTATTAAAACTGGATATTTCTATTGTGAGGATTTTTATTGGATAAAAGTAGGACATTGGGTCCTTATGTTTATGAAAACCTCTCTTTATTGAATATAAAACATTAATCAATTTTTATATTTAGCGGGATACAAAAAGAGTATACTCATGTGCATAAAATAATTAATGAATAAACAAATAAAGGAAATAACCAAGAAGGTTAGAAAACTAAACCGGACGGAATCCTCCGAGCATGGTAGATCGACCCTCGAGCTCAGGATAGTCCAAGAAAATCAATATATGCTCACAAAAGGTTAATGGGTGTTAATATACAAAAGCTCAATATAAATAAAGTTCTAAGACTTGAGAGATATAAAAGATTTGGAAACGTGGAGACAGGACCCAGCGACGGCCATCTGTCGAGTGACCGACGGGCGTCAGTCAAAGTGACCAACATGTCCCATCGCTCACTCAAGAGAGAGGACGTCTGTGAGGGAGGTGACCGACGGGCATCGGTGAAATAGATGACCCATCGGTCACCACTGTCTCCGAAAATAAACAGTAAAAAACTCTCTTTTTCAGAGCAAAAATGGGTTTTTATCACAAAATGAGATGAAAAGAATCAAAATAAAGAAAAGTGAAAGCAAAAAGCCAAAAGAACAGCAAGAATAAAGAATAAAGATGAAATAATACGGAGAATAAGTCCAGAATATTTACCCTCAGATAATGTTTTAGTGAGATTCTTGGTGTCGATTAGAGTCCCGCACGCTCCACGAGAAACGAAATGGAAGGTCAAGAAAGAGGAAAATAGATTGTTTCCTTCTTAACCTTCAAAAAGATTGACTTTGGAATCAAAAACTCAAAGAAAACTAATTAGTTTTAGTTCCCTTTTCAATGGTTTGATTCTCAAATTAAAAGAAATTTCTTGATGTATGTGTTTGCTGGAAGAGAGAGAAAATGCGCTTGAATTTTGGCAGAGTTTCCCCTTTTTAAAATTTTTGAAACCCTTTTTAGGAGGAAATTCAAAGCTTTTATAGGCCAGGGCCGACCGACGGGCGTCGGATGTGGCGACGGGCGTCGAAAGAATCCTTCTGACACAAGGATTCATCCGACGACCCCGCCATTTCCATCAACGGGCGTCGGAGAGGTTGAGTGCTCCGGGAAACCAGGTGGTGTGCTCTGAAAGAAGCGGATCCGTCCGACTGGCGTCGAAAAAACCATGGGCCGTTTGTGACCCTAAGCGACGGGCTGGCCTCCCACAGACGGGCTGGGCGTCTGTCGAGGAAAACATACCTTTTTGACTAAAAAATTTCCCGTTTTCCCCCTCTGCCTACGAAAGGTGAAAAGACTCATTTCTCGTGGAGCATGGGACTAAAACCTCCCAATCCAAACCGTTTGTACAGGCTCGGATACCGATTTCATCATAGGGTAATCTCTAATCCGGGCCGCTCTGGGACACGGTGCCTACAGCTGCATATCTCACGATCATGCATTATAACCGTCATCCATGTATCATGCTAACCATTTGAGCTTTTCAGCCATCATAGATTCATCCAAGTGGACTAGGAGTTCTGACGGCCGGCTAGTGAGAACAGACTCGCCCTTCGAATTGCTAGAATTGGTGCCTTTTTGGGATTCTGAGTCATTCTCAACAAGTAGCGAATCATCCTCAATGGCAGAAGAAACCAGAAACCTGACCACTCAAGACCTCGCTAGGAGGCTAGAGGAGTTTGAATGGCGTATGATGGACGTGGTGGGGACCATGGCCGAAAGATTTGCTCAGCTCCCTGCTCCCCAAGCACCAGTTGCTCCACAACCACCGGTAGCCCCTCCTCGGGGGCAAGCCGAACCGCCTGCTAGTGGGGAGGCTCCCCTCATTGGAGGTGTTGCCCATCAACCTGTAGAAGAGCCTAAAGTTGCTGCTGTGCCTGTTGAGCCAAGAAGGGCAAAGGTCCCTGACCCCAATGAGTATTTTCTGATGGAAGAGGAGGTTGAAGAGATAGCAGCCCATCAAGTCGTGAGGGGTAGAGCACCCAGGGCAGAAAATGAAGCCATGAGAGGGATGAGGCAACAAATTGAGGCAATCACTCGCCTATTATCAGCTGGTAAGGGAATTAACCCCAAGGACAGAGATTTGGGGGATGAGGAGCTACTGCCCCAGAGGTTCAGGATGCCCGAGCTGCCAAAATTTGACGGAACATCGGACCCGTCCGCACATATCAAGCAATAAACCCTGGTGATGAAGGGCACAGGGCTGACCAAGAGGCAAAAGGTGGACTATTTCTGCCTCAGTCTGGCGGGTCCGGCGGTTGATTGGTATCATGGCCTTGATAGGAGATCGAAGGAGGACTGGGACCTCCTGACTGATGAATTCATGAGACAATATGACTGCAGCACCAGGATGGAGGTCACTCTAAAGGACCTCGAGCTTCTTCAGCAGAAACATGATGAATCATTCCACGAGTACCTCACCAGATGGAGGAACCGAGTTATGGAAATGAAGCGTAAGCCCGACACTGCTGATCAAATTAGACTATTCATCAGGAACTCCTGCCCCTACTTGAGGGATTTGCTTAGCTTCAAAGGGCTCAGGGATTGGGAGTCCCTCAAGGACATTGCTGTAGAAGCCGAAGTAGCCTACCTAGCAAGGAAAGCCAGCCAAAACAACTTCGCTGGGAGGAACTTTGGAAACCAGTCAGGCTACAGGTCAGGAGGAGCCGGGGGTAGCAGTAGTAGAAACGGCAAGACAGCCGAGGTCTCAGCCACTAGAGCAGAACAGGGCCAGCGGTACTTCTCTAACTTAGGTCGACCTCTATCCTGGGTGTTGGAAAGGCTAATGAAAGAGGGCAAGTTACAGCCATTGCCGCCCAGACCAGCTTTGAGCCAGGGACAGCCGGGGCACAAAAGTGATCAATACTGCGCCTACCACCAACACACTGGGCATCTAACAGACCATTGCCGAATCTTGAGGGGCAAGATCTAGGACCTCATTAACTCTAAAGAAATCAGCGATCCCGAGAAGAGGAAGAAGAAGGAGAAGACGAACTACAATACAGTTCCCCTGCCATGAGTTTGATCGGGCCTAACTCACCCGAGTGGCATGTTTCGCCAGAGCTACAAGAAGAAGACTATGTTTTTTGTGTTTTATTTCTTTTTATTTCCAGAACTCTTTATGACAATTTGGTTATTTTAATATGATGGACAATTTTTGCTTATTTGTATGGTATTTCTATGATTTCATTTCTCATGATCACGATGCATCCATTCATTTTGACACTAACCCAATTAATACGACCCCATCTAGTCTCGGAACTTTGGGAAAATCCAAATAAAATCTTGGTAGCATCTGGTATAACTCCTGAAGCGAGGATAATTTTGAGAGATGTAAATAAAAAAAAAAAAGAGCCTTTGCCTGGACCTGGTATGACATGCTGAAAATTGATAAGGGTACTCTTGCGACCACGCCACTTCCACAAACCAAATTTTAGAAACCATTCCTTTGCACCCCCAACATTTGGGTTGCATATGGTGTCGCTGAATAAAATCAAACTTCAAGAGCTACACCAGGAGTTAGATGAATAAAACTCAGGACCTCCACGAGAAATATATGACCCATCAGAACCAAACCGTATAACCCTTTTCTTCACGACCACTTGAAATGTGTACCCCAAAAAACAATTATGATCGACTCTTAACCATCCAGAACCCTTATAGCCAAAATTTAATGCCCGACCAAATTGAACAACAATGGTCCCAGTGGTTAAGATGAAAAGTGCACATATGTGTAAACTTCAGAACTTGAGCAAAGCTTGTAAAAAAAATGGGGTGTAAGAAAAATTGAGGCAAAAAAAAAAATGGAAAAATTGGGGCGTAAAAGAAAAAAAATTTTGAGGTAAAAAAAAAATTGGGGTGAGAAAAAAAATAATAAAAAATTGGGGTGTAAGGAAAAGAGAGAATTGATCAGGGGGCAAGGGAATGTTATTTGGGGGCAAGTTTTGTTCAAATCCCGTTGATCCACACATGCCTGCACATTGCCATTCTTCTTAGCTACTGAAAAGGACAAAAAAGGCTAACCCACAAACCATCCACCCAATCCCAGCCGTCGAAAACCATTTCGAAAGCTTAAACTACCAAGGCCGATAAAAATACCCCAGATCATCCAAGCCCAATCTGTCACCCTATCTCAACCATTGAAAGGCCATTCCAAGGTTTGAACCCCCAAAGCCAATAAAAGCCAAGTGTGAGATTTAACATTCAAGCCCCAAATAAGAAACCCATCACCTCAACCAATCTGCACAAGAGCTAAGACCAAGGAACTACTCTCAAGAGCAGCAGTCTCCTCGGCTAACGAAGATGAAAGCAAATTCAATCTACACCGACAGACTGAAAGAGGGTCCATGGCAGAGGCTAAAAAAAAAAAAAAGAGAAAAAATATTCAATCATGAAAACCCGCGAGGGCTGATTGATAACAGGAGTTTGATGCTCTCAAGATCTATCCCGAGATTAGGTGAAGTCTCATATTTTTCGAGTAAATGCCAAAAAGTGATCATGTGTTATGAAATCAGATTGAAATATACGCATTTATGCAAAGATGTATTGATATAACCAGAGCAGTTCATCTTGCCCACTCAAAGTCGTCTGAGTCCGGCATAAAACTAGGACATTGTTACCAACTGTCTACCCTCTACCATTCTCGCCACTCAGGTACTTCAGTCAACTCATCTTGCTGCCTCCTATAAAGCAAATCCTACGGCACCTCCCCGATAAAGAACCAAGTTCATACAACCATAATCTGAGACATAAGCACATTCCAATCACACCCAAAAAATCTTTCACAACAACTCCAACTTCTATCTCAAAAAAAAAAAAAGAGGTCATTAGAGATAAAAACCGTGACTGGCGCTCTAAGCAAAAGTTAGGCCAAAGGGCAGGGTGAAAACCTGGCGACAGGCAGTCTGCCCTACAAAAAATGAAATAAATAAAAGAGCTGGATTGGGTTGGGTCCATTCCAGGCAAAAAAATAAGGCACAGGGTTATGTGAAAATCCGACAAGGACGCATCTCCCGCTAAGAAAAGCTAGTGTGAAAATCCAAGAAGGACGCACTACCTTCGAAAAATGACTACAGGTATCAGAAGAGAACCTCATAATCCCCCAGAGGCATGAAACTCAAAAGCAATTCCAGAGGGCACCGATCCTACTGCAAATTACGACCAAATCAGCTGTCGCCTCCAAAATCCACTTAGACGAATTCTCGTCCTGCATACATATGCATCTCACGTGCATGCTCACCACTTTTTCCTGCATGTTTTGCTTTCTAAGTCTTGCAGAAAGAAAGAATCAAATGCCAACGCCAACGAAAGGGCAAGCGACAACATAGATCAAAACATAAATTCAATCCAAGCCAGTTAACCAAAGACTTCTCAGGGAGCATCAGCCAAAGACTTCTCAGGGAGCAGCAGCCAAAGACTTCTCAGGGAGCATCAGCCAAAGACTTCTCAGGGAGCATCAGCCAAAGACTTCTCAGGGAGCAGCAGCCAAAGACTTCTCAGGGAGCGTCAGCCAAAGACTTCTCAGGGAGCGGCAGCCAAAGACTTCTCAGGGAGCATCATGCCAAAGACTTCTCAGGGAGCATCAGCCAAAGACTTCTCAGGGAGCATTAACCGAAGACATCTCAGGGGGTAATCAACCGAAGACTTCTCAGGGAGCAGCTGACCGAAGACCTCTCAGGGGGCGATCAACCGAAGACTTCTCAGGGTGTAGCTAACCGAAGACCTCTCAGGGGGCAATCAACTGAAAACTTCTCAGGGAGCAGCGAACCGAAGACCTCTCAGGGGGCGATCAACTGAAAACTTCTCAGGGAGCAGTTAATCGAAGACCTCTCAGGGGGCGATCAACCGAAGACTTCTCAGGGAGCAGCGAACCGAAGACCTCTCAGGGGGCGAACAACCGAAGACTTCTCAGGGAGCAGTTAATCGAAGACCTCTTAGGGGGCAATCAACCGAAAACTTCTCAAGGAGCAGCCAGCTAATCGAAGACCTCTCAGGGGGTAATCAAATAAAGACCTCTTAGGGGGCACCAGCTAGTCAAATGCTCCTCAGGGGGCGCTGATCAGCCAAAGACCTCCCAGGGGGCACCACCTCAGAAAGCATAACACACCAACAACCTCTCCTTGTTTGGGAAAGCAACCGCCTCAGGTACATGTCTCTTCCCTTCTTTTCTGAATTTTGGCTCACTTAGGCACCTAGGTTCTAAGTTCTCCAAAATTGGGGGCAACTGTAGACACCAGGTCCCGAGGCGGTCCAAGATCAGAATTACCCGATGATGAAAATGATACCGGCTTACAGGCAGAGGTGTCAAAAATGATGTTTTCCTTGTCGAAACTCTCGTTATTTTCTAAATAAAATAAATAAATATATAAAAATATATTATCATAAAAAGTTTTAATTAATTAAATTAATTTTAAAAATAATATTATTGGAAAGTGTTATTTTTTATATTTAAAAAAAGGGGGGGGGGGGAAAGGAAATTAAATTAGTTAATTAATTTAGTTGAATTAATTTAATTAATTAATTTAATTAAAAAAATGAAAAAAAAAAGAAATTAAATTAGTTAGTTAAATTAATTGTAAAAAAGATTTAAGAAAAGAATTTAAAAGGTTTTTTAAAATTAAAAAAAAAATTATAATTTGTAATTTTGTGGTAAATGGCCAAAGTGGCCATTTACCATATTAGTGGCCGCGTGATGGCCTTTGCCACCACGCGGCCACTTGTTATTTTTGCCTAAAGTGGCCGCGTGGTGGCCACTTGGCTACCACGCGGCCGCTTACCATTGGGCGCACGCGTGCGCGCGGTGACAGCGCAACGCGCGCGCGCGTTCTCCCCTTCACCGCGCGGGCATGATTGTCCTGACCCGTCATTTTCATTGTTCCCTGTGTTTTCAGCCTGATTTTCAGTCTGTTGTGCCCGTTATTTTCACCATCTAATGCTCTTTTGGGGAAGCAAAAAATAAAAGATCTTTTGGTCTTTTCCCATTTTTGGCCAAGGCAAAAATTAAAGGGAGTTTTGGGGCTCATTTTGAAATGACAAGAAATTAAAAAAAAAAAAAAAGAATTTTTTCTTAGCTTTATCTCTAGTTTTTTTTTCCAGCAACTGGTTTCTTCTTCCATCTTTCGTTCTTCAAAAACACCCTTAAGTTCTTTCTTCTTTTTCTCAAGTTTTAATTTATTTATTTTTCTTCAAAAAATACATTTCATTTCTTGAGTGATTTGAGTTTGGAAAATTAATTTCTTTCGCTTAATCATCCACCAAAAAAAAATATTTTTATCAAAATACTCTCTTCATTTATTTTGAAATATCAATTTATACATTTTCTTCAAATATTTATCACCACAAATTCGACAAGGAAAATAAATCGAGACACCGCTTTTACGATCTATAAAATTCTGAGGGTAAACGCTTGAACCAAAATCTCATTTATTTCCACGTGCGTACTATTTTTTTTTATTGTTAATATTTTCGTTCTTAGCCACTAATATCATGTACATGGTTTAATATTTTCATCATTTTTTGCCATTGTTAACATCCTTTAGCTATTTATTTAATTTTCTCGTGAGTTTCAATGTAATATTAACTCACTGTAATATTTGAGGTTTTGATTTAATTTCTTCCATTTACTGCCGGCATGCCCTTTTTATATTGTTATTACTTTCACTATTGCATCCTGTCATCTTCATTTGGCCATTATAACCTTCATGCCATTAATCTTCTGTCACTATTTTTATTATCATTTATCTTTATCATTATTATGGTTATTATTATTATCACATACTTCATCTTATTATTATATTTATTTATTATTCTGGGTTTATACTATTATTATTATTATTATTATTATTTATTTGGTGTTTATTTAATATTCTGTTTTCATTATTATTATTATTATTATTATTATTATTATTATTATTATTATTATTATTATTTTCTGTTTTTACATTTATTATTATTATTATTATTATTATTATTATTATTATTATTTTATGTTTATTATCAATTAATCGTTGCTATTATTATATTTATTTATTTGTCATGTATCATTTCTGTTTTTATTATTATTGTTATTATTATTATTATTATGTTTATTTTCTAATATTCTTGTTACTGTTGTCATTATTTTATTATTATCCTCATTTTTGCCATGACTTGTTTTAATTTACCTTGCATATAAATTATCTGGTTCATTAAATTAATTTGCTTAATATTTATTTCGTCTTTACTCGATTAATTTTTAGAATTATTACTAATATTTTCGATATCATTTTGTATGAGATTTAACTTGAGTCGGGTCATTTGGGCATCCCCGCGACTCCCCGGATGGGTTGCGACACGTGGAGGGTCACACCGGTTTTGGTGAGATCTTTCTCAACTCTCTCTTTATGTTGTGTTATTTGTAAATAATTATTTTATCTGTGCACGCGTGCGATAAAAAATCACAAAAATATTTCTATGATTAGATTGGAATTTTTACTAATAAAATTGGGACCAATGTCCCTTGTTTTAGCCAAATTACAAAAAATATCACATTTAAAATGAAAAGTCAATTTTCTCCAAAATGGGATCACTCATCCCGATTTTCATCCAAATAACCAAAACGACTCTCCGAACCCTCTTTAAATAAACATGAATGAACCAATGTTTCCTAAATTTTGAACAAGGGCGAAGGAACCAATGTTCCTAAAATAATGCCCCGATTTATGTATATTTTTTTATTTTGATCTTGTGTGATTGTTTTAAATTCAAGTTCATTTCTTTTTGGGCCCTTATAATTAATTTTGGGGCAACTTTATTTATTTTTGGGGGATTGTATTCCGTCCCCATTCATATCTTTAATTTCCTTTTATTGGGGTTGTATTCCGTCCCGATTTCTCTTGTAATTGTGTGCTTGGGTATTTACCGCTTTCATTTATCGTTTTATTTATCGCTTTTATTTTATTGCTTTCGAATGATTGATATGCGCAATTTAATTTAAATGCATTAATCGTGTGAGATGAGAGATATAATTTTAAGAAGTTAAAAACCCAGTTATAATTAACCAAAGTATAAATAAGAGGGAAGTTCCGGACACCATATCTCTGGTTTAGACCGTTAGAGGTGAGACTTTTTCCCAATTTCTTGCAAATTGGGTGGCGACTCCAAATGCCTCAAATGTGCCTTTAGGTGTCATTAGACTAGGTTGTTCTCCATAATGTCCTATTGGGAGGAACACACCGATGATGTCTCTTGGCGCCCATGATCAAAAGAAGCAAACCAATTCCTCGAATCCCAATGGCGGATTCAAAGCGAGGGCCCTTGCTGGGTACTTCCGGCGCGCGTCACAATTTGCATGATGGTGGCACGACCATTCCACGGAAGGTTTGCACGACCATGGCACTACTACTTCAGAAGGGTTTGCACGATGACAGCACTCACTACAAGAAATCTGAGAAATAGAGACGGAAAATAGAGACGGAATTCCGTCTCTAATTGAAAATAGAGACGGAAATAGAGATGGAAATTTTTCGTCTCTATTTCGTCGGTCTCTAAAAATTAGAGACCAAAATGTTCCGTCTCTATTTTTAGAGACGGAAGGGATGATTCCGTCTCTAAAAATAGAGACGGAATAGTGCTTTCCGTCTCTATTTTTAGAGACGGAAGGAGCATTTCGGTCTCCAAAAATAGAGACGGAAAGAACGATTCCGTCTCTATTTTTAGAGACGGAAACTCAATTCCGTCTCTAAAAATAGAGACGGAATAAGTTTTTCGTCTCTATTTTTAGAGACGGAAAATGAATTCCGTCTCTATTTTTTTTGGAATTTTTTTTAATATATTAAAATAAATAATATTAAATTTAAATATTCCTTAATTTTATATAATGAATTTTTGTCTCTAATTTATTGATTTTTTTATATTTTAAAAATAAATAATATTAAATTTAAATTATTCTTAATTTTATATAATGAAAAAAATTAAATAAACAATAAATAAATATGAAAATATTGTATTATTTAATGTATTAATATATAAAAAGTGTAGTGAGATTACAAATAAAAAAAAGATAAAAATTCTAAAAATAATAACTTAGATGGAGGAGAATGCGGACGACCAGCAGACGGTACTTGCGGGTCAACAGGTAATCTACGGCTAATGAAGTCCTCCAGCATATTGATACGGTCCATTAGTACGCCGACTGTACCGCGTAGCTCAATGACCTCAGTAGTACGCCGACCGTCTCCAACTTCTGTCCATATTACTCATTAATATTAAACTGCTTAGAAAAAATCATAAGGTCGAAGTTAGTATTTAATTGGAACTCAATTCTCTAGTCTACTATTTCGCTTTAATCCCTAATTAGTTTTACATAATGATTCATTTTCCTAAATTAAAATCATAAATATTTTATAAAAAAACGGACAGAATTCCCCCTATACGGGTCCCTATCCCCCTGTTAAACATTAGCAATTTTAACACTTCGGTAAAATATCAACCAATCGCAACTCCACAACAAACTCATTGTAATAAGAAATTTACCCATTCATAAGATAATTTACCAATTTATAATTAATTAGCTGGTCGAAATTCCCAACGAACAGCTAACCCTCCATTGTCCTCAGTTATTACATCCTAACTTACACATATATTCTTAAGCTTAGTGCAAATTTCACAAAATTAAGATACATTTTTAATTCTGCCTTAAGATTGTTCCAATATTTAATCTCAATTCATCAATTCAACTTAATTTGCTCAATTTATTAAAACTTTAACTCACAGTCCAAAATAACTAACTAAACTAAATCCAATTCACTAATTTTTCAAGTATTACTAATTACACTTCCATTACCTATCTATGGAAAGAAAACCAACAAGGTTGGGAAATGGGAAAGCAACAAGTAAATATATTGTTAAATTAAATCATTGAAAAATCTCAAAGTGTGAATGGAAAATTGGGGTCCAAAGATCCTGTAATAGAATAGAGGATAATCAGAAATGTTGAAAGACGGTAAGAGGGGATTGGGTCCTTTGACAGCGGGGCATTGGGCAAGTATATACAGACAACCAGACAAACACTGCACTTCCACCCATACCGCCCCACCACTCAGCCTCTTCTTCAGGGATACAAAATTAATTCAAGACAAATAATCAAATTGGGAGTTACTCAATGACAGTGTTTCAAAGGGGAGTTACTCAATGACAGCTTATATAGGAAATCCTAGTTAACATAAACATAAACCCCAGAGCTGAAACTTTAGAAACACATAAAACTCAAATTCAAAAATGATAATGGAGTAGTGGAGACAAGGCATTATAGCAATTAAGCAAAACTGGTGAGTGAAATTTAAATCCTTGATGATATGGACTGATCTCGACTCCTACTTACAAGGTCATTGAGACTGTAAAGAATAAAAAGTGAAAATAAAAATAAATCTCTATTGCTCGTAAACCAAAAAAAGAAAGGAAAAAAAATTAGTTAGCAACATGCAGATTGCAGAGATGTTCATCATGAAATATAATTGATCAGTGTTAGTTCATAGTCAGAAAAACATCTTGCTTGAGATGAAGACGAGGAATGGAACCTAACAAACTGAAATGAATGCATTCTCCAAAACTGTAAATTTAGATACCTTATTGATGTTTCATTTCCTTGAAGAACACAGTCCAACTGCTCCAGAAATAACTGGAATTTTTTTTTAACCACAGAAGTAGTGTTAGTTTACAAATAATAAAGCTAACTAAAAAGTTACTACAAGCTGATAGAGAAAATTCCTATGTCTATATCTAATAAATAACATTTTAATAACCATAAAGCATTGAGAATTTAAATCTTCCTTTTTCCAGTGATAAAGTGGAAAGCTGAACAGAATAGAGAACTGTACTAGTTCAAATCATCTCAAAATGAGATTTGAAACACTGTCATTGAGTAACTCCCCTTTGAAACACTGTCAAATAATTTTACTCACCTTTTCAATTGCTCAGTATATATAACCGTGAGATTATGTGAATATATTCCATGAATGCTTTAATTTATTCTTATATTACTATCCATGAAACTAACTAATAATAGAGTGATAAAACTCATGAAAATACAACAAACAATCCAATGGTATCCAACATACACACTGTCCACTTAATTGCATTTAGTAAAATCACACTTAATAAATTTTAATTTATGGAAGAATCACTTAGGAAAGTAATTTTGGTGGCCACATACCAATTTTCTGCCCATTTTTGGTCCCTTCACCGTCACCGGAGCCTCGCCGGAGCTCCACCGAAACCACCAGGAGGGAGCTTGAAGCGCCGGGGTTTCTTTTTCGGTGATCACGCGCCGTAATTGCCCTTCGTTTTGTCGGAATCAACGTCGGCAGCTTCGGTTCTTCTCCACGCCGATCTGCTCATCGCCGGCAAGTGAGGAGGATCCATGGCCACCGGAAGATTCGTCTGCTCACCAGGCGTCCAGCTGTGCTGCTCGTGTCACCGATTGTCGCCGGAGTTGGCCGGAAAACGCTGAAGAAGCTCACGGTTCTTCTCTCGCTTCCCTGGAACGGCGTCGCTGAGAACCTGGAGAATCCACAGCGGGGGCAGCGCTGCGGGTTGCGACGGTCCGATCCCGACCTCCGATCGCCGTCGATGGTCGCTGGCGGTGCCTTCCGCCGCTCCTTCTCCCTCTCTTCCTCTCTTTCGGTCTCCTTCCCCGATCTCCCATGTTCTGTCTTCCCCCCTTATTCTTTTTCTATTTCATTTAATTCCCACAAATTCTAAACTCATATCTCTAAAATAGAGACGGAAATTGATTTTCCGTCTCTATTTAGAGACCGCAAATATTATTCCGTCTCTAAATAGAGACCGAAAACTTTCCGTCTCTATTTAGAGACGGAATAATATTTCGGTCTCTAAATTTAGAGACGGAAAGCAATTTCCGTCTCTAAATTTAGAGACGGAAATTGCTTTCCGTCTCTAAATAGAGACGAAATTATTTCGGTCTCTATTTAGAGACGGAAATATATTTTCCGTCTCTATTTAGAGACGGAATAATTTTTCCGTCTCTATTTAGAGACGGAAAAAATTTCCGTCTCTATTTTCGGTCTCAAATTTTGGAGGGAATCGATCCCGCCATAAATAGAGACGAAAAATAGAGACAAAAATTTTTTCGTCTCTAAATAGAGACGGAAAATTATTTCCGTCTCTATTTTCCGTCTCTATTTGTCATTTTTCTTGTAATGACTACCACGCCACAGAGGGTTTGCACGATCATAGCACTACTGCTTTAAATCTCAGAAGGGTTTGTATGATGGCGGCACTACCATTCCACGGAAGGTTTGCACGAGTACAGCACTATCACTTCAGGAGGGTTACCCCGATGATGGCACTACCACTCCACGGAGGGTTAGCACGATCATGGCACTACCACTTCAGCATCTCAGAAAGGTTAGCACGATGGCGGCACTACCATTCTATGGAAGGTTAGCACGACCACGGCACTATCACTTCAGAAGGGTTAGCACGATGATGGCACTACCACTCCACAGAGGGTTAGCACGATCACGGCACTACCACTTCATCGTCTCAGAAGGGTTGGCACGATGGCGGCACTACCATTCGACGGAAGGTTAGAAAGACCACAGCACTACCACTTCAAAAGGGTTAGCACGATGATGGTACTACCACTCCACGGAGGGTTAGCACGATCACAGCACTACCGCTTCAACAAAGGATAAAATGCCGACAACATGGCGGCAACCACTGCAACAACATCACGCAGTTCGGAAAGACAGCTACCTCAAGTACGTGTCTCTTTCCTTCTTTTCTTTTTGTTTAGACTCACCTAGACACTGTTGTACTACCTTCCCCAAAACTGGGGGTAACTGTAGACACCGGGTCCTGAGTCAACCTAAATAGGAGTTACCTAATGAGGATAAATTGCCTCACGGGCAAAATGATTGAAAGTGATGATTTTCTTGTTAAATTTGCATTTTAAAATAAAAAATAATAAAAATATTTAAAAAAAAATTATTTTAAAAATTAGTTTTAAAAAATGAAAGTTTGAAAATTTTAGTATTTTTTAGTTAGATTTAAAAAAAAAATTCGAGTGTCGGCGCGCGCTGCGCGCACGAGCGACGCGCGCGCCGATGGGCTTCGTTTCGCCCGATTTCCGTTTTTTCTTCATTTTTTTGACTTTTTTTACCATTATTTCGGGATTTTATTTATTTTTTCCTTTTTTACACCCAAATTAAGGAAATTTCATTAAAAATCCTATTTTATTCCCTAATTAATTATTTTTTCCATTTTTATTCATTTATATAGAAATTTTGGAAAGAAATAAGGGGGAAATTCATTTTGCATCAAAAATCTTCATTTTTCTTTTCTTCTTCTTCTCCAAGAATTCTCTCTACACTTTTTTCATTTTTTCTTCTCCAAATAAAAATTCTTAAGGTTAAAAATTCAATTTTTAATCAACAATTTTTCTTGAGACAAATAAAATTATTCTTTGTTCTTGAGATTTGTTTTTATTATCAATTATAATTTTTTGAAACAAAAAAAATAATTCTTTGTTCTTAGGAATTAAATTTTTTTTTCTTCCATTTTTTTTATAATTTTAATCAATAAACATACTTGAGACAAAGAAATCAATTCTTTATTCTTGATAAATTAATTTCTTCTTCTATTATTTTTTTTAAGCAATTTTCTTTTAGAATAAAATTCCAATTTTTATTATTTTTATTTCTACTTTGTAAATCAAAATAAGGAAATAAATTACCTTCTCTATTCTATCGAATCCAAAATCTGAGGGTAAACATTCTAAACTCGATCTCTTAATTTTATTTTCCTTTTATTTATTTTTGTTTATATTTAATTAGTAATCATGTAGATTTTTTATATTTATTGTTTATTTATTCATTTTATGTTATTTTAGATATAGATTTGATTCTTTTTGACATTTTCTTTGTTATTTTTTATTTATTTGATTATTCATTTTCTTTTATTCATTATTATTATTATTATTATTATTATTATTATTATTATTATTATTATTATTATTATCATATTTTGTGTTTTTTATTTGTGATAATTTGTTAATATGTTGATTTATTTGTTTTAATATGTCATTTAATTTATTTGTCATCCATAATGCATATTTTATTTATTCTAATTTATCATTTATTGTTTTATGTGTTTAATTAATTTTCTTGATTTGATACTAATATTAATTTATTTTGTTTTTTTGTTTTAATCATTATTTTTCCTTGTTTGAGCACACTTGCAAGCGAAGAAGGAGATTCGGAGATTTATTATTTTTATTGTTTTTAGTATTTTTCCTTTATTTGTATTTTAATTTATTTGTCATCTAATTATTAATGAAATCATTTATTTTATGCATGTTTAATTAAAAATCACACAAAAATATTTTTATAAATAAATTGAATTTTTCTATTAAAAGGGGACCAATGTCCTAGTTTTCATTCAAATAAATTGCCACTTTAGAATCATTTTCTTTAACTATGCATGAGAGGACCAATGTCCTCATCTTAATAAATAACCCGTTTTATGTACGATTTATATTTCATTTACATTGGGGGTTGTATTCCGCCCTTAGTTTTGTTGCAATTTATAGTATTTTTATTTACCTTATTTTAATCTTGCTTTTATTTACTGTTTTATTATGTGATTGATATGTGCTCTAATTATTATATT
Organism: Excoecaria cochinchinensis; assembly: GCA_947683425.1. Taxonomy (NCBI): domain Eukaryota; kingdom Viridiplantae; phylum Streptophyta; class Magnoliopsida; order Malpighiales; family Euphorbiaceae; genus Excoecaria; species Excoecaria cochinchinensis. The sequence continues at coordinate 14,962,911 of CANTUQ010000055.1, forward strand.
TAAATGTATGAGAAAAGGAATAAATCTTAAATTCAAAACTCAATTGTAATTTAACCAAGGTATGAATAAATGGGAAGTACCGAACCATCTCTGGTCTTTGGGTTCAACGAGGCGAGAGAGCCATCTCAATGTTCTATTGGGGTGGGGCCTTCAAGATACATCTTGTATCCCAGAAAAAAGGCTCAACTTGCATAGTCCTAGGCTCAACTTGCATAGAGGACCATCTTGATGTTCTATTAGGATGGGGCCTCCAAAACACCTTCGGGTTGCCCAAAATGGATATAGCAGCGCTGTCTTAAGCTCACTGAGGGTAGATAACCTTTCCCAATGTTCCATTGGGTGACGACTCCAAGAAACCTCCTTATTGCCCAAAATGGACGCACTTGTAATTTCTTACAAGTTTTTATAAACCTCCTCCCGAAAGCCCTAAAAGCGGGTCTTCGGGACTTCCCGGAGTTCGGCGCGCGTCACAATAACGTATCACATTTCTTTCCTTAACCCATTCGGCCACCCTTAGGGTTTGTCACTAACATTTTATTTATCACTCATTCATGGCTTATTCCACTAAATTAAGCCTCAATTTATACATATATACCATTTAATTTCATTTAAACACTAGGTATACCTCAAATATACATAAGTATACCATTATGTCACATTATGTCTAACACTTGCACATAATTTTCTTTCACTTTAATCACTCTAATTAGCTTAGTTACCCTTCCTAACCTTAATTATCACCTCAATTTCAATTATACATGCAAATCACACATAGCCACCATATAAACATAACATTAAACCCTAATTTTCCAAAAGAAATTCATGGATTAGGTAATCATAAACCTTATATCCATGCTATAGCCTTCACAAGCTCTTCAATTCTTGCCTTTAGCCCTTGAAAAGCCATTTTCCTCCATTTTCCTCATTATGGCCGAATACACAAGACAACAAACCATCCATCAATTTCTTTCTTTTATCAAATATAATCTCATAAACACTCTTAACACATGCTAATCTATCATTTAAAACTAATAAATCAAATTAAAACTATTTAATTCTCTTACCTCAATTTGAGGACATAATCTTTGATCCTCACTTTCCCTTGCTTTTAATCCATCAATTAGATACTAGAGGTTGCTATAGACTCATAGAGGGGCTGAATTGCATCTAGGACACTTGGATTTAGCAAGAATTAATTTAGAGCAAGAATAAAGAAATTTGAGAGAGGAAGAGAAGAGGAACAATTCGGCCAACAAGATGAAGGAGAAGGGTAGAGGAGATAAGGACTACAAACCTAGAAATCTGTCATTTAAGTGCTTTTATAGTGGCCCACAATGGTCCAACCTATAAAGCCCAATTACACTTTAGGCCCAATATGCACTTTTTCTATGGTTTTCTCACTTTCCAACTCCAAATCATTCCAATTTCAATTCTATAATTCATATCATATAAAAACTAGGCTGTATACAAAATTTCACCTCAATCAGAGTCCGTTTTCGGTCCGGTTTAATCAAATCGGTCCGGTTCAATAATTATCAGTGTTCTCAAAAAATTCCATTTTCACTACAAAAAAATTCTACATATCATTTAGAGCCTATCTGGAAATTTTCATCAATTTTGGAAATTATTTACTATTTTTAAATTTTCGGTCAAACTTTCCTTACTTTCTAAATTTAATTCCTCATGAAAAGGATTTCATAATTCTTAGCACATATTCATTAGCTTACACTAATATTTTGGGGTCAATCTGAAATCATTTCTCGGTCTGGTAATTATTTACCAGTCCGATAACCTAATTTTTCATTACCATAAAATTCTACTCATCACTACGAGTACGTCTATATTCTCAGATCATTTTTTTGGGGTCCGTAGCACTCTCTATGATCCAGTCAAAACCCTAGTCAACCTAGTCACTATTCAAATCGAAACTGCTATTTTTTCCTATTTTGGACTTTCGGAGGTATATTTGACCTCGATTTCACTTCAAATTTCAATCTCAAACTTATTGTGACTTATATTTTACACTAGTCAAATAAAATATTTTTCACTTTCGGGTGTACTATTCACTCCGGAAGCACTTTTTACTGTCGAAAAATACTATTTCCGGCTAACTCGGTATCGGGGCTATTACAATAACTCTAACAATAAATACTGCTTATTTCATTTATAACAAAAATACATCTATTTAGTAGAGGTTTACAATGTACAAACTAGGAAAGTATGAAAAAAATAGAAAAGACTCCTAATTCATATGAATTCTTTAAAAAATAAGCATTCACCAAAAAAAAAAAACAAAAAAAAAAAACAAAACAACAAAAAATCCTTTTTCGTGACAGAATATATGTTGCTAACCTAAAAAATCCATTGCTATGTACCAGGCTTACCGATGGAATTAGTTACCTATTTCAATTGGTAGGAAAATCTCTCATAGTTAGGTATTAGTGACCGTTTTCTATTTGTTGGTATTATTTAACAATAAAATATGTCTGTCGCTAAAGTTACAAAAGGTCATCACTGTTTATAGCCAAGATTTTGTCTGGTTTTTCATCATTGGAGGTTTGTTAACAGATATATTCATCGTTAATTCAGTTGCAACATTTTCAGTGAATTTTTGAATAATTAGCCAAATTTTTTAGCAACTGACATATTGGTCGGTATATTTTTGTGACGATTATTAATATTTATGTTACTTCAGTTATTTCTGTTGCTATATGTCAGTCATTAATTTTTCAATAAAATAGCCAATTTATTTTGGGGACTAGTATTTTGGTCGCTACTGGTTGAAATTTTGTTGCTTATTGCTGGGAAAATTTATACAAATTTTCCAAAACTCTTTAAATTTTAATTATACAGATTTTCCAAAATTCTTTTAATTTTCCCTAGATATGCATATTTCTATAAACAAATATATAACACAATTAGTAAAGTAATCAAATCTATATAGAATTAAACTTTCCAAATTCATAAACACTCAATATATATAGTTGACAATAGAGGCGTGCAAATGGTCGGTTCGGTTTTGGACCGAACCGAATAAATCGAAAACCGAACTTGAGAAATTTTTAGAACCGAACCGCGGACCGAAATTTTTAGGACCGAAACCGAAATAATTTCGGTCGGTTCGGGTCGGTCCAATCGGTTCTTCATAAATATAGGGTTTTTTAAAATTTTTAACTTATATGGATTTATAAATTAAATTAACTTATATTTAACAAAATAAAACCATTTAAAATAACTAAAAGGAAAAAAACATATATAAATTTTTCATATTATTTTCCTAATAAATACTAAGTAAAATTATACTAAAAAACTATACATTAAAAATAAATACAACATAAATTTTTATTAATAATACATTCAATATACTTTAATTAAAAAAATATACATGTAAATAAATATAACTATAATGTATATTTAGTTTTAGATTATATATATATATAAGAAAAATAATGAGCTTAACAAATTTCGGTCGGTTCGGTTCCTTCGGTTTTAGAATCATAAGAACCGAACCGAACTGAAATACTCGAAATATTATTTCGGTTTAGAATCGAACGAACCAAAAATTGAAAAAATCGAACCAAATGAACCAAAATTCATTCGGTTTGGTCAGATTTTCAGTTTTGGTTCGGTTTTGCAGAGTCCTAGTTGACAATGCAATACGAGTCCAAACAATAATGAAAAATAAACACTCATTCAATATCAAACATCAAATATCAATTAAACAAATGTACCAACCAACATTGTTTGAGAGGCACGTGAAAAGAACTACGGGTCTGGGGGCCCGGCGTGGTCTTTTGGCGGGACAACGGGTCATTATGGGTAACACACAGGTCAACATTAATACTAGCGGAAGCACTAGCTCCAATGGTAGCAGAGGATGAACTTGCTTTGCCATAGTCTAGCGTACCTCTTATTGCATGAACACTTCCAAATCTTGCTTCACCATGGTGATTTTTGTATTCATTTGAGTCATCATGTCTTTTAAACTTTGCAAATCATTGACCACAACTGGATTGAAGCACGAGCAGGAGCAACTGCTATAGCAATACTATTTAGTTTCCACACCCAAGAAAAAAATCACATCAAGAAGAATGATATTAAGTTACGGTTGATTTACATTCTTTTCTAATTGCATTAATCCATGCCATATTAACCAAACACAAATCAAATAGTCGACGCATAATTTCCTATAATGGAAACCAAGGAAATAATTCATGTTGTCCAGTAGCAGTTTTCCCACTTTTACATCAATGACAAAACCACCAGAGAGCAAAAAAAATAAAAAACTCACAAAACATAAAATGAACAAACTAGACAATATTGAAGTTAAAACTCATGTTGTCAAGAAGAAGTTTTCCTTTTTGCGGCTACTACTGTATGCATTCAAGAAAAATAATGTAACACTTTTATGGCTTCCATACATTACATACATTATATTGTTTTAACTATTAATATAATTGTCTAACTGCTGTCTAATCATTACTTATGGCAAATTACAATTTAATCCTTAAACCTTACATCATTTATGTAAAAGTCATTTCAATTTCATTGTTCCCTTACATGTCATTTTTTAACTTACTTTACACTCAATTACTGTTGTGCCCTTAAACTTTTATCAAATTACAACTTTACGTTTCTTTTAATGTTTACTTACAATTTTATCATTTATTTACCACATTTTCACATTTATTCACTTCTTACCTTATAATTTATCAATTAGTCTTTCAACTAATTATTTTTACGGTAAATTACGTTTTAATCCTTAAACTTTTTTATCTTCTTTCATATGAGTCCTTTTCACTCAAATGATCGTTTTCATGTCTTCTTACTATTATTACCCCATTTAACTTATCATTTGGGTAAATTATCCTTGACACCCTAAACTTTTCGTTTCTTTTCATTTAAGTCATTTTTCATTTAAACACTCATTTTCCTTTTACCTTTTTACGTTTTCATATCACTTTTACAATTATGCTCTTAGTACAATCTCGGCAGAAAATCTGCAGACTGGATATACGGGACGTGGAACCCACAGGTCCACTGCATTGTACTGGAGAATGATCCTGAATGACCACTCCAACACTATCATTGAACACTGAACATAGAACATATCTATGCACTATGAGAGAGTATCGCGAATCTGCCATAATAAAACAAGTCGTCATGACTCGCACCGCGGTATGGGTGTCCCTATGACTAGCCAAATATATCCTGAACTAGATTAGACTGCCAGACATTACTAAGGGCAATACTTTCTCAATTGACTTGGTGCACATTTCATATTATATACTTATTTTACATAATAAGTATGCTTAATCCAGTAAGTGGCTATAAATTCATTTCAAGTCGCGTTCATTCTTTTCTTATCATTTATGCTTCAATTATTCATTTAATCAAAAACAATTTCAATATACGTATAATTTCAATCATGTCAATATTTAGCATTATTTTCCACCATGGACATAATGGGAAACTAATCTCAAAATATTCAATTAAATTCTTATAATTTCAATTAAATGCATATACTTTCAAATTATATGCATATTCATTTTATGGCTTAAATATCATTAAATATACTAATTACATCTTTGGTTCATTGAGTCATTCATTTAGATTTCATGTAATTCTTTTCATACAATTTCTCTTTTTCACTTCTAATTCACTCATTTATCTAACTTATCACTCACATATCATGTATACCATAAAACCTATCACATTTTCCTATCTAATCCATTCGGCCACCTTAAGCGTTTTCCTCTATCATTTTATTTTTTTTTATTCATTCAATACTTATTCCACTAAATCAAGCTTCAGTTCACATGTGTATACCTTTTAATCACACTTATTCACTAGGTATACCAAGAATATACCTACACATACTATTATGTTTCACTATGACCAAGACTTGCACTTGGTTTTCTTTCAAATTAACCATGCTAATTAACTTAGTTATCCTCCTTAAATTCAATTAACACTTCAATTTCAATTATACATGCATTTTACACATAATCATTATTCAAACATAATACAAAACCCTAATATCCAAATGAAAATTCTTAGATAATGTAATCACAAACCTCATATCCATACTCTAGCCTTTACAAACTCCTTATTGCTTGTCCTTAGCCTTTGAAAGGCCATTTTCCCTTGATTTCTCCTCTATAGCGTAATACACATAGCAAACAAACACTCATCAATTTCTTTCTTTTATCAATTATAACCTCATAAACACTCTTAATACACCCTAATCTATCATCTAAAACCAATAAATCAACTTAAAATAACTTATTTCTCTTACCTCCAATTAAAGATATAACCTTGGATCCTTGCTTTTCCTTGCTTTCAATCCATCAAATGGATACCAGAGGCTGCTACAAACTCATAGAGGGGCTGAAATACACTTAGGATGTTTGAATCTAGGGAGAAATTAAGCAAGAATTGAAGAAATTTGAGAGAGGAAAAGGAAGAGAACCATTCGGCCAACAAGAGGGAGAGAGGAGGCTGAGGAGATAAGGATTGTCTATCTAGCAATCTGCCATTTAAGTGCTTTTATAGTGGACCAAAATGGTTCAACCTTGGTCCAACCAATGGTCCAACCTATCAAGCCCAATAAGCCATTCTAAGCTTATTTTTCAATTTTCTATAGTTTTCTCACCTCTCAATTCCAATTCATCCCAAATTCAATTTCATAATTCATATCATATAAAAAATAGGTTGTACACAAAATTTTAACTCAATCAGAGTTCGTTTTCGGCTCCGTTCAATCAAACCGGTTCGATTAGCAAATTTTTAGTGTTCTCAAAAAATTTCCTTTTCACTACCAAAAATTCCTACATATTATTTAGAGTCTATCTGAAAATTTTCATCAATTTTGGAAATTATTTACTATTTTTAAAGTTTTGGTCAAACCTCTGGTCAACCCGAGTACTATTCAAATCGAAATCGTAACTTTTTCCTTACTTTTTAAGTTCAATTTCTCATAAAAATGACTCCATATTACTTAACATATATTTATTAGAAATAATATTTTTGGATCAATCGGGAACCATTTCTCGATCCTTTAATTATTTATTAGTCCGATACTTCAATTTTTCAGTGTTACCAAAACTTAATCTTTCACTACCATAAGATTCTACTCATCAATAAGAGTACATCCATATTTTCAAAATATTTTTCTGAGGTCCGTAGCTCAAGATATGGCCCGGTCAATACACAGATCGAAAATAGGTCGAACCGGATTGGAAAAACCTTTAGACGCCCGTTTGAAGCCACAAATGGTCTTGCCATCCCTCATGACCGATGGCATGGATGTTTGTCGCCCGACAAATGCCCGTCTGTCACCATAGACGGCCATCTGTCATGGACAGACACCTTAAATGTCATTTTTCCACTATTTTGCACTTTTCGGACCCCATTTGACCTCCGTTTTACCCCAAATTTTATATTCAGGTTCCTGCTGACATACTCTATCAAATGGTCTAATAAAATATATTTTCAATCCTGAAAGTATTATTCACCCCGTTGTCACTACTCACTATCAAAAAATACAATTCACAGCTAGCCCGGTATTGGGGCCATTATAAATAACATATTAAAACTATATGCAGGGTTAATGGATATGCTCTATCCTTAATTGGAAAATTGAGTGTCATTTCCCTTATTGGATTATGCAATTATGCTCTATTTATGTATCAACAAAGCCTTTTTACGTTATACTTTGCAACTTATGATGGATTCACTCTGTAACACCATTATCATGCTGTACTATACATATAGTAGTCGGTTTAACTTGGATTTAATGATTACCATGATTGTTTGATTTGTATTTTATATTATACTATAGCAAATATGGGTAAAATTTTTTTTTCTTCTTCTTCTTTCCATTTATTATCTCTAATCCAATGTCATTTGCTTATTAACCTTTTTAATTCTATTTAACGATGGACCTATAACTGTATATGGTTATTATTCATTTGGTATAGATTTCGGTAGCATAACAGCTGCCTCCTGCAAATTCAAACAATACACAGTCCAATATAGCTGCAACAATCCAACTAGTTCAACCAACCAACCAACCAACATAGTCAAAACACAGTTCATCTCAGAATATACATCACACATCCATCACATGCATTATACTGCCTAAGCTCATTAATTAAGTCCAAGTCCGTAAGTACATTACATATTCATACAAACTACATAATGCCCATAATACATAACCATAATACAAAACACAGGGTTAATTTCTTCGGTGGTCACTCAATTTTGTGGCTTGCAACGATTTGGTCACTAAATTTAATTTGTAACAAAAAAATAATTCATCTATTATTTTGTAACGAAAAAATCATAATAACTGGAAATTGCATTCCCCGGCAACCGGCGCGTGATCGGTATGGCGAAACCCAATGACACGTCAGAAATTTTGCCACGTCAGATTAGAGTTAATTTTTGTGGTGGACACTAAACTTTATGCCTTGTAACGATATAGTCACTAAACTTCAATTTGTAACGAAAAAATAACCCATATATTATTTTGTAATGAAAAAATCATAATGACCGAAAATTATTTTCGCCAGCAACCGGTACGTGATCTGCACGGCAAATCCTAATACCACGTTGGATTTGATTGGATATGACATGGCATTATGGTAAAAAAAGAAAAACAAGTTTTTACTGCTCTCGATTTCTCTCCACCTCTCGTGCCTCTCTCTCTCTGACTATCTCTTCAGTGAGGCCAAATAAGTTTTATGGTCATCCAGTGTATTCGTTTTCTTTATAATTGCATCAGTAGGGACCCAGCAATCCTTATCTGCTCAGCGAGGCCAAATACCACAATTTATTATTATTTTCAACAATGCAAACACATTGATTAGATCAGGATTATGAAGAGAATGTTGATCTGCTTACTATTGTATAGAAATCAGTTGGCGAATACAATTTCCGGTCATGTGCTAGTTGCTTATTAACACAATTTTCGGTCATTATGATTTTCTCGTTACAAAAAAATATATGGATTATTTTTTCATTGCAAATTGAAGTTTAGTGACCATATCGTGATAAGGCACAAAGTTGAGTGACCACCACAGAAATTAAATTTTAATCCGACGTGACAAAATTTCTGATGTGGCATTGGGTTTCACCGTGCAGATCATGCGCCGGTTACCGGAGATCACAATTTCCGATCATTGTGATTTTTTCGTTACAAAATAATAGAAGAATTATTTTTTTGTTACAAATTGAAGTTTAGTGACCAAATCGTTGTAAGCGAAAAGTTGAGTGACCACCGAAGAAATTAACCCACAAAACACATATACACGCCACTTAAGAGTACATTCTAAAAATAAGCTTCTTGCACATTGGCTCCCCAAAATAGTCGTATGCTTGCTCCATGCTCCTGCCTATCCTAAACCTACACGCAGAAAAATACTGCACTCTGAGCATTAAAAATACCTAGTGGTGAATACAAATCTAATATTTTCCACACACACAATCATACATAACAAGTTCTTTACATTAAATGTCTTATCAATAAATAAGTTTCTTAATTAATTTATAACTTGTACTACAATATCATATTTATTATATTTAATAATACAAATATTAACATTATTATTATTATTATTATTATTATTATTATTATCATTATTATTATTATACCCAAATAACTCTTTTAATTTCCATTATTGTCTACACTTTTATCCCATTGACATTTTAATCCCTCTATTACTTTACTTTGGTCAATCCACCATTTAGTCCCTCAAATTCCATTAATTTTCAAAATTGTCCTTCTTTTTCCTATAATTATAATTTTGCCACTACTTTTCTACTTTCCATTCATTATTCATTATTTCATTGGTAAAATATCCACTTTAGTCCTTAATCTTATTTTTTTTTTGTTTATTACACTTTTAATCCTTATTTTATTATTTTTAATTTAATTTACCATTTAATTTCCTCATTTCTTCATATTTACCCTTTTAACCCTAATTCATGCATAATTACTATTTTACCCCTCTAACTTTTAATTCTTTACATTTTTGCCTTTTTCACTTAATTTTTCTCTTATTTCAATTTATTTTCTTATTTAAGCCACTTTTTCCTATTTTGCCCCTAGTATTATCCAGTAAAAATATCTGAACCGAATACATGGGACGTGAACTCTATAGGTCGACTACACTGAATAGTGACCTCGAAGGACCATTCATATCGCTGTCACTAGTATTACTGAGTACTGTATACACCATATAACTATGGTAGACCATTATTAGTCTACTCAAGCGAGTTGCCATGACTCGCACTGCGGTATGGGTGTCCCTATGGCTAACCAATTATATTCTAAGCTATATTTGACTATCAGACTACTAAGGGTAGTTATACTTTATTCTCAATTTTTCATTATTTCTATTATATACATAATTTCCACATCATAATTCACCATAAACTCTTTCATTATCTATACATTGAACATTATGCGCTTACATATTCCACACCCCATATCTTGTCCATGTATAAATGACTAATAACATTTCATATGATTATTTTTCACTTCATAGACCATTCGGCCCTTACATAAATTCATTCTTCATTTTATTATTCTTCCACTTCTCATGGCATTATGCACTTAACTAATTATTTCCCATTTAACCATACTATTGTTTCACTAAAATTGTGCTTATTCCATATTAATCACTTTAGACATAATGTATTCCTGAACTAAAATATATTTAATAAAATTTTAAAAATTCTCAATAAATTTTTATACACTCATTTTTAATTCTAAATTCTTTTTCATGCATTATATTCATTGAATCCTCAAAATATTCCATAATCTACCCTAATCAAGCATTCGGCCAAGGATAGATTTTAGTCTCAAATTTTATTTTTTTCACATTCATCATACATTTTATTATTTCTCATGCTAATTAACATATATCTATGGTTATATTACATTAAACATCAAAATAATTAATGTTAAACATATATACCAACTTGGCCCTCACTAAAATTTTCCTACTAAATTTAATCTTTCCAATTTTAGCATATTAACCAACATTTCCAACCTCAATTAACATATTTCTAAGCTTACTTCAAATTATACATGCATATTTCATCCACACACACAAAACATACATTAAAAAATATTTGAAGTTAATGGAAAATAGAAAATATTGTATGCACTAACCTTAAATCCTTGCTCTTAACACATCATTCTTACTTTTCCTTTCCTTTGGCTTTAGATTTCTCTTCCTCTTCCTTTTTCTCTACATTGGCCGAATACATACCCATTAAAATTCCTCAAAATTCATCTTTCTTAATTCAATTTAATCACATAACAATGATAACCACCTTCGAATCTACCCATAAAATGCATTAAATCATTTAATTATAACTAATTTGACTTACTTGAATTTTGATGCTACACTTTGCTTCTTCACTTTATTTCACTTTCTTCACTTCAACTGGGCTCTGGAGATGGATATATATAAAATTAGGGCATGAAAATCACTTTGGCTAATTAATTGGAGTGAAATTGGTGGAGAGAAAATGAAGAAATCTATGGCTTTTGTGTGGAAGAGAGCTTAAACCTAGATGGAGAGGGAGAGATGGAGAAACTTCTACATTTGGCTATTTTTTCAGCCTTATATAGGTCATGTAGATGAGCCAATTCTTGGTCCAACCAATTAGACCAACCTAATTAAGCCCAATTTAGTTAATTAGCTATTATTTTGTCCCAATTTATTTCTATCACTTCCCAAGCTCAATTTCTCATAAAAATGCATCCATAATTCTCAAAAACATATTTATTAGCTTACACAAAAAATTTTGGGTCAATTGGGCACTATTTCCTAGTCTAGTAAATTTATACCAGTTCGATAGCCTAATTTCAGTGTTACTGTAAAATTAATTTTTTACTACCAAATAATTCCTCATATTATTTAGAGTGAGTCTGTGTGTCCGAAGAATTTTTCGAAAGTCTCTAGCTATATTTTTAGGTCCGGTCAAATCTCGATCGAACCTTTTACTATTTGTACCGAAAACGTGGCTTATTTTTACTTTTGACTTTTGAGGGCCTATTTAACCTCATTTTCACTTCAAATTTATCCTCAGACTCATCGTGACTAGTATTTTCTGATGGTCACATAAAATATTTTTCTCCCCTGGGTGGTACTATTCACCTTGGGTACACTATTCATGCTCGGGAAATAGTATTCACAACTGTCGAGTTTTAGGCCATTACATTTCTCCCCTGCTTATAAAAATTTTATCGTTGAAATTTTAATTGGTATAAACAATTGAGGGTACTGATCTGGCATTGCTTCTCCAGGTTTCCATGTGGCTTCTTCCATGTTGTGGCGATTCCATAGGATTTTACCAGTAGGAACTATTTATTTCTTAATTGCCTGATTTCTTTATTAAGTATCTTCACTGGCTCCTCTTCATCGTAACTAGTATTTTTCAATGGTTACTGTAGACACCGGGTCCCGAGGCAGTCTAGATCAGGATTACCCAATGATGAAATTAAATGTGCTTGTTTATAGACAAAAATGAAAGTTGAAAGTGATGATTTCCTTGTCAAATTGATTTATTAAAAGTAAATAAAAATATATTTTAAAAATTATTTAAAAAAATTATTTTAAAAAAAAAAGTAAGTTTTGAAATTATAGTGTTTTAGCAAAAATTTAAAAAATAAAAAAAAAAATTCGCGAGCGTCGACGTGCGGCAGCGCGCTGGGTGTGCGCAAGGGCGTCCCTCGCCCGCGCGCTGGGCGACGTTCGCAACACGTTGCTGGGCGTCGGTCGCCCCTGACACGGCCTGTCGCCCCCCAACAGCCCTTTGGGCTTTTTTGGGCTATTTTTGAGTGTTTGTACTCTTTTTTTTTGTAAAATTTAATTTTAAAATCCTTTTGCTTTCTAACCCTTCAAATTCTTCAGTTTTTTTTTTTTGTGATTATGGGAATTAAATTAATTTAATTTTTTCATTAAAATCTGATTTTTTAGGGGGTATAAAATGATTTTTTTGGAAGAGAATTGGGGGGATTTTTCTTAAGAAAAATATATTTTCTCTCATCTTCTTCTTTTTTCTTCTTCTTCAAGAACAAAATTCCCCAAATATTTTGAATTTTTCTTAAGTCAATTCTTGAGACAAATAAATTAATTATTTTTTCTTGTGAATTTTCTTATTTATTTTTACAATTTTTTTCCTTAAGACAAATAAGTTAATTATTTGTTTTTGGGATAAAAATTTTCTATATATTTTATTTTTATAAATCAAGACAAGGAAATTGATCATCTACCATTATTCATCACATCAAATTTTGAGGGTAAACATTTTTGGCTCAATTTTTAATTTAATATTTAATTTAATTTTTATTTACAATTAATTAGTTATCATGTAGATTTTTAATCCTTTGTTGCTTTTTAATTTGTTTATGAAATTTAGTTATGTGATTTGATATTTTCATATATTTTATTTTTGCATGTTTATTTGATTGTTCTTATTTGTTGTTGTTGTTGTTGTTGTTGTTGTTATTATTATTATTATTATTATTTCTTATGTTCTTATTTAATTGTTCATATTATTATTATTATTATCATTATTTTTATTCTTATGTTCTTATTTGATTGTTTATTATTATTATCATCATTATTATTATTATTATTATTATTATTATTATTATTATTATGTTTTGTTTATTTTATTTCTTTTCACTTTTGTTTTATTTCTTTTCACTTTTCCTTGCTTGATTGTTCATCTTCTTTATTGTTCATTATTATTATTATTTGCTATTGTTATCATTATTATTATCATAATTTTTATCATTTATGCTTTGTATGCATGTTGAATTTTATTTTTATTATTATTTATGTTTTCATGCATGGTGAGTTTTATTTTTGTTATCATTTATGCTTTGTATGCATGTTGAATTTCATTTTTATTATTATTTATATTTTCATGCATGGTGAGTTTTATTCTTGTTATCATTTCTGTTTTTTATGCATGTTGAATTATTAATATGTTAAGTTACTTATTTTTATTTTGTCATTTGATTGATTTGTCATACATGAGGCATGTTTCTTTTATTTATTTTAATTCATTAATTTCTACATGTTACATGTTTAAATTAATTCACTACAAGAAAATGTGAAAATAGCAATGAAAAAATAGCAACCGAATTTATTCAGTTGCTAAAATTGGTTAAATTTTGCAAATTTAGCAACGAAAATTTATTCCGTTGCTAAAATTGCAACCAAATTTAATTTTCGTTGCTAAATAATAAGTCTTAAAAAAATTGGGTTCTAAAATAGCAACGAAAATAATGTTCGGTTGCAATTTAGCAACGGAAAATGATTTTTGTTGCTAAAATTGCAACCAAATCTGGTTTCCGTTGCTAAAAAATAAAAATTAAAAAAATTGGGTTTTAAAATAGCAACGAAATTATTATTCGGTTGTAATTTTGTAACAACCCAAAAGGGGTCTAGTCGGAATTTGCGTGGTAAGTCGGTAAATTAAGGGTATTTCAGTAATTTGAGTAAGAGAAAAATTTGGATATTAAAGGACTTATATGTTAAGAATTAATTAATTAAGTGAAGAGGAGGAATTATTAAGTGTGCTTGTAGTGTATGGCGTTAGGATGTAAGTGAATTAAGGGATTTTATTGTGTAGTTTATGTGTGTATGGTGCCTTGGATGTAAGTGATTTATTAGAAATTATATGGCGTGAGTCAAGTTTGGTGCCTTGGAGATATTTATATAAGAGATTATATTGTGTAAGTGGAGTATGGTGCCAAGGATTTTTAAGTCAAAGATTGGATGATGGAACCAATAGGAGAGTGACACATGGCTTTGGGGTTGGTGAGCATTAAATGAAAAGGAAGAGAGAGGTAGGGAGGCAGATTTGGATGAAGCTTCCCGTGGAAGCTGCCCCTCCCCCCTGTTTTCCAATTTTCCCGTCCCTTTCTCTCTCTCTTGCTTTCCTTTCCTGCTCTCATCCTTTTTCTCTTGTGTTCTCCTTGAGCTTTAGGTAGCGCTCTGGTATCCTTCCAACGGGGGTATTGGGGTGTTACATTTAGTGGTATCAGAGCGCCGGTTTAGTCGGTTCTGGTCTAGGTGATTGTTTGAGTGTTGAGTCTTTGTATGCGAGTCTGTATAGTGTTGTGGCCTAATACAGATGCAGTTGTGTAGTGTATGCTTGTGTAGTGTATAGATGAAGGATTAGTGAGATGTCGGATGTAGTGAGTGATATAAGATTATGTGCCTAGTGTGAGTTTGAGGTGTCACTCTGTATACCTGTCAGCTATTTTCCTTGAATCGAGTGAACATAAGCATAGTGAAGCATGGGGATGGAAAAAAAATGCATTACTACAGCTCACGTTGCATTTTCGCATCATCTTGCATACATAAATCATTACATAGTCATTTCATCCGCATCCCTTATCTGTATGTGAAAAGCATCATTGTATGCGTTTCATTGAGAAAAGCTGACAGGATATACTTTGAGTGATTGATGTTAAGATCAAGTGTTTGGATAAGAGTGTAGTGCGTTAAGAAGTGTAAAGTGCTAGTGGTTAGAGTTCAGAAGAGAAGAGTGTTAGGGGATTGTGTGCTAGTGAAAGAGTTAAGATTTTGTTTGTGTCTTAAGTGTTCTATGTAGGAGGATAGTGATGTGTGTATCGAAGGGATTTGAGGTGTTAGAATTAAGATGTTATGTGTAGTTTGGTTCTAGTGTGAAGTGTAATTGTTTTGAGAATCGTATGGTATGAGTGATAGCGATTTGGAGATTTGTTCAAGGAATCACTTATGTATGTGGTTAGCAGGGAAATTTCGAGGACGAAATTTCTTAAGGGGAAGTGATTGTAACAACCCAAAAGGGGTCTAGTCGGAATTTGAGTGGTAAGTCGGTAAATTAAGGGTATTTCAGTAATTTGAGTAAGAGAAAAATTTGGATATTAAAGGACTTATATGTTAAGAATTAATTAATTAAGTGAAGAGGAGGAATTATTAAGTGTGCTTGTAGTGTATGGTGTTAGAATGTAAGTGGATTAAGGGATTTTATTGTGTAGTTTATGTGTGTATGGTGCCTTGGATGTAAGTGATTTATTAGAAATTATATGGTGTGAGTCAAGTTTGGTGCCTTGGAGATATTTATGTAAGAGATTATATTGTGTAAGTGGAGTATGGTGCCAAGGATTTTTAAGTCAAAGATTGGATGATGGAACCAATAGGAGAGTGACACATGGCTTTGGGTTGGTGAGCATTAAATGAAAAGAAAGAGAGGGGTAGGGAGGCAGATTTGGATGAAGCTTCCCGTGGAAGCTGCCCCTCCCCCTTGTTTTCCAATTTTCCCGTCCCTTTCTCTCTCTCTTGCTTTCCTTTCCTGCTCTCATCCCTTTTCTCTTGTGTTCTCCTTGAGCTTTGGGTAGCACTCCAGTATCCTTCCAACGAGGGTATCGGGGTGTCACAAATTTAGCAACGAAAATTACTTTCCGTTGCTAAATTGCAACTGAATTTAGTTTCCGTTGCTAAATAATAAACTTTTAAAAAAATTGGTTTTAACAATAGCAACGGAATTATTATTTCGTTATAATTTAGCAACGGAAGTTAATTTCCGTTGGTAAAATTGCAACCAAATTTAGTTTCGGTTGCTAAATAATAAACTTTAAAAAAATTGGTTTTAACAATAGCAACGGAATTATTTTTCGGTTGCAATTTAACAACGAAAGTTAGTTTCCGTTGCTAAAATTGCAACCGAATTAATCTTCCGTTGCTAAATAATAAACTTTAGAAAAATTGGTTTTAACAATAGCAACGGAATTATTATTCGGTTGCAATTTAACAACGGAAGTTAATTTTCGTTGCTAAAATTGCAACCGAATTAAGCTTCGGTTGCTAAATAATAAACTTTAAAAAATTGGTTTAACAATAGCAACGGAATTATTTTTCGGTTGCAATTTAGCAATTGAATTTAATTTCCGTTGCTAAAATTACAACCGAATTAAGTTTCGGTTGCTAAATAATAAAATTTTAAAAAATTGATTTTAACAATAGAAACAGAATTATTTTTCGGTTGCAATTTAGCAACGAAAGTTAATTTCCGTTGTTAAAATTGCAACCGAATTAAGCTTCGGTTGCTAAATAAAAACATTGGTTTCTACATTTCAAAATCTAAATGCATTTCAAAACAAAATGGCTGGACTTCCCTTTACCTCCCAACATAACCTATGATCACAAAGTCCATTTTCTCCTTCTTCAACTCTCCATGCCTCTCTCTTGCGTCGCCCCCTCTATCGCGTTTCACCTCCCTTGCAAGGCACCAGGCATCAGATCCGGCGTCGCCCTCCACCCCACCGCCACTCGCTCCCTCGCCGTCGTCTCCCTCCACCCCATCGTCGCAGATCCGGTCTCATCGCTGCTGCTGCTGCCTCTAGAGCTGTCTCCCTCAGGTGCTGTTAGATTGCCGCCGTCGCCCGTCGCAGCTCACCTCTCATCGCCGTCGCCACTCGCCTCTCGTCACTCCGGTCACCAGCAACCAGCAACCACTTTTAAGGTTAGTTCTATTCCCTAATTGCTTTGAAATTATATTGTTTATAGTGAATTTCAATCTTGACAGTTGAAATTATTTTAGTTTCTTAATAACTAAAATCTAAAATCAGGCCTAAATTCAACTGTCCTGGGTTATAAAACTAGATTGGTTGCCTAGAAAATGTGAGAAAATCAAAATCAGTAAAAGAAAATTTCATCACAGCTATTTACTCTGTGACGATTGGCTTCAAATTTTGCTAGAACTTCACTATCTCTAACCAATTATTTGTTCTTTTGAATCGCAATTCTAGCTTGTGGATATGGAGGCAGAAGAAAGAGATGGGAAAAGAGGGGTTGATTGTGGCCAAGGAGCTAAAGCGAATCCAATCGGATCCTGTACGGCTTGACCGGTTCATTAATTCCCATGTTTCTCACTTGCTCAAGTCTGATTTTGTTTCTGTTCTTGTCGAGTTCTAGAGGCAAAGTCATGTTTTTCTTTGCATGAAGATTAGCTTCTCTTTCTAGTTTTTAATTTTCCCATTATTTGGTTGCTGAGAAAGTTTGCCGGATGAGGTGTGATATTAAGGCTTCATTTAGTTTTAGAGTGTTGGTTTACTTGTATAGTTATTTGACTGAATGGGAAATCCAAATTCTAATTGACTCAAACATTGAGCTAGTTTTGCTCCAACATAAATGCAGAAGTAATACAGAGCATAAAAAGATTAACTATCTAGTAATTGAAACCCATTACAGTGGAATTGTATTGTTCTTTAGTTTTGTTAGTTTTGCAAAAGTGATAATTATAATCCTTGTCTTCTTAATTTAATAATTCGTACATCAATATTTATTATTTTTTTTGTCTGTATGCTATTTTGTTCCGTGCTGTTAGAACCTTGAGATTTCTAAATTTAACCAGACTTGCTGTAACCCACCGTAGTAACAAGTGCTAGTTCCATAGATTTTTCTAAGCTCCTTAGGATAATGATGCTGATAAGTAATACAAGTGTATCATTCCTATCAAGTATTGTGAGAGTATGGAAATCTGTCACTATTAAAGGATGTAAACATATTTTGTCAATACCACACCCCAACTAGTTTAGATTAGGGTATTTTGAGGTTCTAGGAAATATGTTTTAATTGATATTGTCATATAATAGTCGAATCAAAATAAAAAAGAAAAAAAGATAATGGCTTGCTGCCTTCCATTCAGTGTTACATATGTATTCCTAGTGAGGTCCTTTATGTTTATGGTTTTGCTGCAATTTGCTAAATTTAATTATTCTTTCTTGATAGTATTTCTTCTTCAGACTTGGTTTCAAAGTGGATGGGAGAGAGTGAGAAGCTTGTTTCTAATCTTTTCCAAATGGCACGTGAAAGTCAGCCTTCAATCATTTTTATTGATGAAATACACTCCTTGTGTGGCCAACATGGAGAAGGCAATGAGAGTGAAGCCTCAAGAAGAATTAAGAACTTCTTGTGCAGATGCAGGTATATCTTTTTCCCATTTTTGACAGGAGGTAAAGATAAAAATAGTTCTTTATGTGAGCTTTGTTTAAGTGCTTTACACTCAATACCTTCAGAACATCAACTTTCTGACAATGCATGTGGGAGGAATTTAATACTGTCTAAAAGTATAATTTAGGTGAATTAGTGATATTATTGGTGCTGAAACAAGAAGTTAATAAAATATTTTACTGGGAAGTGGTATTTGGTGGTCAGAAGTTGCTAGAAATTTGGAACGTATACAACGTGGTTGGAAATGAACTTATTCAGTAGTTGTTCCTTGAGAACCTGAGGGGTCATAGGGCAGTGCAAATTCGTTCTGACTTTGTTCCTCTTAAAATGTTTGACTTCTTGAGTTCATTTCCTGTATAAAGGAAGGCTTAATTGATATCCAGTCTTATATTTGTAACCTGATTAGCTTAAATGTATGTCATATACTGAATCTGTTTATATTTGAACAGGTACTCAATTAATTGGGTCAGTGTCTATCACTGCTGTGGAATTCATCGCTGCAAGCTTAACTGAATGCTTATAGAAGAATGCAAATATTTGTAACTATGATTAGTCCTTTTAGGCGGTAAAGAGAGTGTCCAACGTCACATTTTTATTCTTTTAAACCAAAGGAATATTTGTATATGTATATTTTTGACACAATTGTAATTGACATTTATCTATTTATGAAATGCTAAGTTATATATTGTCCCGGTTATATTATCAATAAGAATTTTTTTTGAATTTTATTATGAATTTGGATTATATTTATTATAAATAAAAAATTTGATTGAAATTTTACAATTTCTGATGTTAAAAATAGAATCGGAAGAGATATTCCGTTGCTATTTTTAGCAACAGAACATAAATTCCGTTGCTATATATAGAAATAGAAATAGAATTCCGTTGCTAAATTTAGCAACGGAATTTAAATTCCGTTGCTATATATAGCAACGGAAATAGAATTCCGTTGCTAAATTTAACAACCGATTTAAATTTTGTTGCTAAAAAATACCCACCGTCAAATTTGCAACCGAATTTTCCGTTCCTATTTTCGGTTGCTAATTTTGATTAGCAACGGAAATTTAACAAATTCGGTTGCTAATTTCCGTTGCTATTTGATAATTTTCTTGTAGTGATTTTTTATTACTAACATTACTTTTATTTGTTTTTCTATTTCAATATTTATTTTTTATGTGTGAGTTTTTCAATGGCAAGTGGGAGCCCATGGAGGTGTGAAGACACTATTTTGGTGGAATTTATGTTTTTAGCATTTTAGTATTATTATTATTATTTTTTCTTTTATTTGTTTTTTTTATTATGTAATTTGTAATAAATTTATTTTTTATTGCACATTAATTAAAAAAAATCACAAAAAGGTTTATATTAATAAATTGGGATTTTATTAATAAAATGTGACCAATGTCCTAATTTCAACCAAAAAAATTCACTTCAAACAGGAAGAGTTAAATTTCCTCAAAATGGGATCACTCATCGCGATTTTTCCAAGTATGCCAAAAATGACTCTTCAATTTTCTAAAGTAAACATGTAGGAACCAATATTCCTACTTTAAATAATATCCCGATTTATGAATGTTTATTTATTTATTTGTGTTTATTATTTGCTTGATTTTATTTTAGGGGATTGTATTTTTTTTTTACCAAATCTTAAGTACCATTTTTTTATTTTGGGGGATTGTATTTTGTCTCATTTTTTTAGCTTGCTTTACTATTTTACTGCTTTCTTTATTATTTTATTTCGTGGTTGTTTCGCGCTTTATTTTTTTATGCATGCTCACGTGAAGGAGAGAGATAGAAATTTAAAATTAAAAAACCCATTTATAATTAACCAAGGCATTAATAAAAGTAAAGTTCCGAATCTTTCTCTGGTTTAGACCCTGAGGTTAGACGAACTTTTCCAATTTCTTGTAAATTGGGTAGCAACTCCAAAATACCTCAAAGGTGCCTAAAGGTTTCATGTGATTAGATGATCTTTCCAGTGTTCTACTGGAAAGAGGTGTCCAAAATATCTCATGATTGCCCAAGATCAAAAGACGCAAACTGTGACGCCCGTTCTCAACCACTGGAACAGCTCAGTTGCAGCAGACGAGAACGGTCACCACACAGCAAACATAAGCACATATCATCATCATACACGCATGCCAATATCTGTACAATTAAATTTCATAATTGATGCATTCACACGCAGCGGACATTTTATGCTAGAACTGACACATTTACATCCTTATATACATATTGACACAATACCTAATTATTACATCCATACATATTGCTTTGATACAAAAAGGATTAAACATTACATACACAAAACTCATTGCCCACTTCCCAAAAACCTACACTATAAGTACTCCTAGTGTTGACCAATGGCAATGCGGATCCCTCCAACGCGATCACCTCGCCTCTGAACCTACACGGATTAGCAAACCCATGATAAGCGATAACGCTTAGTGGGGAAACAACATACATATGTATATACTTTTATAGCATACAATACAATAATTATTCAATTATGAGACATATCTTAATACAAGCTTGGTAACAGTTAAATCAGTTTAACAAGGCTCATGTATCATGTAGGTACATATTCTATATTCAATTATTTATATAATTACAACTCATGCACAATACTCATCGTAATAGTGTATTTATTTACATTAAACTCATTTAAATTGTCCATATATCACATGGTTTACTTATTACTCCTATTAGTTACTTTTGCTTGTAATTCAAAGATACAGATAACGAGTATCGCATTGGTACCACATGGGCACAGTAATGACATTGGTATCCGTAGATACCTCACATTTGTACTAGTACCCTAAGGTATGAAACATCAATATAATATCACATTGGAATCCAGTAAGGATTTATATAACCTTGTGATTCTAGAGGAATCGGACGCATTGGGCTGCAACACTTAGACTCTATAGGCATGCCTATCTATCCACTACTTGACTTGCAGGCTAAGGTATCAATTGATTATTATACTTGTTATGGCATTATGACATTATAGAATTATCCCATTATATCTTATTACATAGTTCACATTCATTGTTATTCACATCACAATTCTATCATTAGACTTAGATAGGATATCGTATGAGCATATATATATATACAAGAAATTCATCACTATAATCCTCATGCTTGTATATTTATTGTCACAAGTTTACAATTAGATTCAATTCATATTCATGCAAATCATTAATAGATAGCTAAGATGATATTTAATAAGGTTTATGGCAAGATAAGTTCAATTGGAACAGAAAAAGAGATAAAAATCAAAGTTTTAATTTTGCAAAACAGAAGCATTTTACACAGCGGTATGACAATGTCTTGCCGCCGTTTAAGACACCCTACACGGGGGTATGCTCAAGTCATACCGCCGTGTAGAAAGCCACACAAAACACCTTCAAAACAAAGGACATTTACACGGCGGTATGGTCACTCCTTACCGCCGTGTAAAATCTCACACTTGGGCAGAATAGAATTACACGGGGGTATGGCCCATTCCATACCGCCGTGTAACTCACTCAACCCAGATTTTTATAAGTAAACTTAGCTACTTAGGAAATCAACAGTAACCCAAAATCATTTCAACATACATATACTTCTCATTCAATGCATGCATGAACTTTGCTCATGCTTGTTTTCACCTTAGCCAAAATAAACATAGATTTATCAACAAAATCTCAAGCATTCTTTCCCCAATTTATCCACACATAGATGAACTCACTTATTCCATTCTCAAACTCATTCCAACAAACCTCAACCACATTTAACATTCAAATAGAACACATTTTAAATCATAACATTCAAATATAAAGATAGTTTCCCAAACCTCCTTTCCTATGCTCCTAATGAGTCCCTTTTGAGCTAAGTTCTCCAACCTTGGCCTTCCCTTTATCTTGCCTTAATTTCTCAACTACACACACGGTCCAATTTCCAGAATTGGATCACAAAATCAGTCCTCAATCCAACACAATTTACAGAACTAGAAAGAGTAGGAGAAGAGGAGTTAATCTATTCACTTACCTTCCACATCAAACAACTTAGTTTACCCTCCAATAACTTAATAACCATAGCAGAATTCATAAAATCAAAGAAATGAGAAATTGAGAAGAATACACGGGAAAAGAAGGAATGGCAAATAGATTCCTTGAGAGAGAAAGGAATGGCTGAAACAAATGCACTAATGAACTTCTCTCTCTACAACCTTGTATTGCATGCAAAGAGAGAGCTGGCAACTCCCTAGACCCACACGTGGATTCCACCTTCTCCCTTAATCCTCACCTAAACAAATCTGATTTTAATTAAGCTTATAAATGCATCTTAGTGTTAAACATGCACAATTGCCAATAAGCCACTTAACTTGTTTTAATTATTTAATTAAGTCCTTTATTTGTTATTTCAATTTAGTCTAACTGCATAATTAAATTCCCACACAACCCTAATTAAGCCAATTACTACCAGGCTATATTTTGGGCCATTACAACTCTCCCCTCCTAAAAGGAATTTCATCTGCGAAATTCATACCTGAATCAAATAGGTGGGGATGTTGCTCCCGCATGGCAGTTTCTGGTTCCCAGGTCACCTCTTCCACTCCATGGTGTTGCCAGAGCACTTTCACAAGTGAAATTTGTTTATTCCGAAGCTGTTTTATCTCCCTTGCCAGAATTGCCTTCGATTTCTCATCATAAGAGAAATCTGGCTGAACCTCCACTTCTTGTACAGATAACACATGAGATTCATCCGATCGGTACCTTCTCAATATAGACACATGGAAAACATCATGTAGCTTAGATAAAACCGGAGGCAATGCCAACCGATAAGCCACTGAACCAACTCTATCTAACACTTCATAGGGTCCAATGAACCTCGAACTCAAATTTCCTTTCTTCCCAAACCGCAACACCTTCCTCCAAGGAGACACTTTTAAAAACACCTTGTCACCTTTTTCAAACTCAATATCCCTTCTTTTCAAATCCGCATAAGACTTCTGTCTATCACTGGCTGCTTTCAGTCGCTATTGTATAAGGTTTGCTTTCTCTTCTGTATCCCATACCAATTCTAGTCCAACAATTCTGTGTTCACCCAATTCTGTCCAACAAATCGGTGTACGACACTTTTTCCCATACAACACTTCATATGGCGCCATGCCAACACTTGTTTGATAACTATTATTATAAGCAAATTCCATGAGGGGAAGATACTTATCCCAACTCTTCGAGAAGTCCAGAACACATGTTTCGCATTAAATCTTCCAATACTTGAATAACCCTTTCTGATTGTCCATCGGTCTGCGGATGAAATGCAGTACTGAAATTCAACTTTGTACCCAATGTAGCTTGTAAACTCTTCCAAAACTTGGAAGTGAATCTTGGATCTCTATCCGAGACTATCGATAGGGGTACACCATGCAGTCGAACAATCTCCTTCACATACAATTCAACTAACCGATCCATCGAATAATCCATTCGAATAGGTATAAAGTGAGTCGACTTAGAAAATCTATCCACTATCACCCATACTGCATCCTGTTGCTTTGAAGTCAAAGGCAATCCAGAAACAAAATCCATAGTAATGTTGTCCCATTTCCATTGTGGAATGGATAGAGGATTCAATAACCCATGTAAAACTTGATGTTCCGCCTTCACTTGCTGACATGTCAAACATTTAGACACATAGTCTACAATGTCCTTCTTCATACCTGGCCACCAATACAGGGGTTGATTTCACCCATGGTCACTCAACTTATCACATATCGCGCAAAAGTAATCGACTTTTTTTTTCTTACTTAAATGTCACTGAACTTTTAACATTATTGCACAAAAGTCATGTTGACCGGAATCTGGCGACGACTCTTGCCGGATTGATAAGTTCAACAAATACTACATTTAAATTAATTTCACTCACGGTCACTAGACTTATCATTTATCTCGCAAAAGTAATTAACTTTTTTTTTTTCAACTTAAATGTTACTGAACTTTTAACATTTTTTCAAAAAAGTCATCAATCCGGCAAGGGTCGTCGCCGAATTCCGGTCAACATGACTTTTGTGCAATAATGTTAAAAGTTCAGTGACATTTAAGTAAGAAAAAAAAAGTCGGTTACTTTTGTGCGATAAGTGATAAGTTGAGTGACTATGAGTGAAATTGACCCCCAATACAGTTGCTTCAAATCCTAATACATTTTGTTCCCTCCTGGATGCATAGTAAAAACAATATTATGGGCTTCATACATCAATCTCTTCTTCAACTCTTTCTCACTAGCAACACATACCCGATTCTTATAAAGCAAGATTCCGTCTTCACCCACTGAATAATTAGTCTTGTTACCATTTTTGATTGACTGCAGAGTTTGTTGCAATTTAGAGTCACTCCTTTGTGCAACAATCATTTCATCCTTTAAAATCGGTCTTGCCTTCAACTGAGCTAGCAATGCTCCATCTGTAGTAAACCTCCATTTAACTTGCTTTAACTGCAAAGCCGAGATAGATTTCCTACTCAGTGCATCTGCCACAACATTAGCTTTACCTGGGTGGTAGTCCACAATGCAATCATAGTCTTTAAACAGCTCCAACCACCTACGCTGTCTCAAGTTCAATTCTTTTTGAGTTAACAAATATTTCAAACTCTTGTGATCAGTGTAAATTTTACACTTCTCACTATACAAGTAATGTCGCCAAATCTTTAGAGCGAAACCACAACTACCAATTCCAGATCATGTGTCGGGTAATTTTGCTCATGCGGTTTCAGTTGCCTGGAGGCATATGCTACTACTTTACCATCTTGCATTAGCACACAACCCAAACCTATACCTGAGGCATCACTGTACAAGACATATTCTTTGCCAGAGATAGGCTGTGTAAGGATTGGTGCTTCTGCCAACATTTTCTTCAATTGAACAAAACTTGCTTGACACCTTTCTGACCATTCAAATTTAACTCCCTTTCGAAGCAACCTTGTCAATGGTGAAGCTATCACTGAGAACCCTTTCACAAACCTTTTGTAATACCCAGCCAACCCTAGAAAACTGTGAATTTCTAGCACATTTCTAGGTGGCTTCCAGTTCACAACTGCTTCAATCTTAGCCGGATCCACCTTAATACCCTCGGAAGATATCATATGGCCCAGAAAAGACACTTCTCATAGCCAAAACTCACACTTACTCAATTTAGCATACAACTGATGTTCCCGTAATATCTGAAGCACATTCCTCAAGTGCTGCTCATGCTCTTCCTCTTTTCTTGAGTAAACCAGAATGTCATCAATAAACACGACCACAAACTGATCCAAGTATGGCTTGAACACTCTATTCATTAAGTCCATAAATACAGCAGGCACATTAGTCAACCCGAATGGCGTTACTAAGAATTCATAATGTCCATATCGAGTTCTAAATGCAGTCTTGGGTACGCTCCCTCTCTTCACTTGTAACTGATAATACCCAGACCGTAAGCCTATCTTAGAAAACACACCTGCTCCTCTCAATTGGTCAAATAAATCCTCAATTCTAGGCAGAGGATATTGATTCTTTACTGTTACTTTATTCAGCTGCCGGTAGTCAATACACATTCTCATGGTCCCATCTTTCTTCTTGACAAATAGGACTGGTGCTCCCTAAGGAGAAACACTAGGTCTTATGAAACCCCTGTTCAATAATTCTTGTAATTGAGTTTTTATCTCCTTCAATTCAGTAGGAGCCATTCTGTAAGGCGCTTTAGACACTGGCACTGATCCAAGCATAATATCAATAGACAATTCAACCTCCCTTATTGGTGGCACACCACTCAGTTCTTCCGGAAACACATCAGGGAACTCCCGTACAATGGGTATATCCTGAATCTTTGCTTGCTCTCTTTTAGAATCCAACACCAGAGCCAAGTAAGCCTCACATCCCTTCCTCAAACATCGATATGCTTGCATTTCCGATACCACATTCACAAGAGGGTTTGCACAAACTCCCCTCACTATCACTTTACTTCCCTTACAATCACAGAGTACCACTCTCCTCCTCTTACCGTCAACTACCGCATTATATTTACTTAGCCAATCCATACCCAGTATTAGATCAAACTCATCAAAAGGTAACTCAATCAAATCGACTGAAAACACACTATCCTGAACTACCAATGAACAACCCCTATACACTTTGTTCACATTCACATTATTTCCCAAAGGACTTGATACACATATATCATATTTTAAACATTTAGCACTAGGCATCTTATCACATACCCTTTTAGAACACACATACGAATGAGTTGATCCAGGATCAATTAATGCAAACATCTCTATGCTATAGAGTAGAAAAGTACCTGCTATGACTTAAGGAGCATCCTGATCCTCTCGTACCTTCATCGCATAAGCCCGATTCGGTGCCATAATAGGTCTATCCACCGTTTCTGAATTAGCTGCACCTCTGGACTGGCCACCTCTGCCATGTCCTCTTCCTCTTCCTCTACTGGCTAAAAGTAAATTAGAACCACCTCTACTTTGCTCTTGCTGATTTCCAGTTACCTCATATGCCTTTGGACAGTTGGCTAAGAAATGTTCAGTACTTCCACACCTAAAACATGCACCGGTTACCTTCCAACATTCTCCTCTATGTCTTTTACCACAGTGGGGACACTCATACACTTCATTCTTGGTACCAAATGTACCTCTACCAAATCCAGACACAGAAGATTTCCCATGCTTCTTACCCCGTGCTTCTGAACTGAACACAGATTCTGCCGGTGGTGCCATAGGAGAATCCCTTGATCTCTTGCTAGCAATAGACCCACCTCGACTGGAATTCCTTTTCTGCATTCTCTCTCTTTGTACTCCCAATGACCTCTCAGCATGCATAGCAGCTTGAAATATCTGATAGTAGCTTACATTTTGCTCAGTAGTCAACGAGATTAGTAATGCCTTAATATCTTCAATCAGCCCTTCTTCAAACTGCTGACACCTGAACTCCTCAGTCAATACACCCTTTGGTGCATACTTACTCAATCGATAGAACTCCTTCTCATACTCTGCTACAGTCATTGTTCTCTGTCTCAAATTCAGGAATTGCTTCCAATTTGCCTCCTTATATGCCTTGGTCACAAACTTATTCCGGAACTCTCTTTCAAAGAATTCCCAGGTAATTGGATTCGGGAGTATCGGATGCTGCAGAACTAGTTTCCACCAGTCATATGCTGCACCCTGAAGCAGCGATATTACACACTCAACTCGCTGGTCCGGGGACATCTTATTTCTCCCAACACCCTCTGCACCTTCTCTATCTAGTATTCTGCCTTTTTCGACTCATCCAACCTTGTACCATAAAACTCTTCTGCTCCATGCTTTCTTAAAGATTCTAATGGAGCCTTCAGTGTCGTCATTCGATCCAGCACCCTTGCCATATCCTGTGAAATCTTTAGTATGGCCTCCACTGGAACCATTGGAACCTCATTGCCAAAATTGACTGGCCCTGACTGACCAGACCCCGTCACTTCTTCTTCTCGAGGATTAACACTTTCGACTGTCTCCTCTCTTGAGTGGTGACTTGGGTTATCACTAGGATCCATCGATCTACACAATTTACACAAGGACATCCGCATTAGGTCAACACTACTATACGCATCCTAACTACCCAATTACCCAGAAAAGACTAAACCAAGCTCTAATACCACAACTTGTGACGCCCGTTCTCAACCACTGGAATAGCTCAGCTGCAGCAGACGAGAACGGTCACCACACAGCGTCGGCGTGTGGCAGCGCACTGGGCGCGCATGGGGCCCGCTGGGCGACGCCTGCAGCTCGCGCAAGCCAAGCGCGGGGGGGCGTCGCTCGCGCGCTGCTGCGAGTGGCGATGCCTGTCGGGCGCGCTGACTGGCATTGCTCGCCCCTGACGCGGGCTGTCGCCCCCCAACAGCCATTTGGGCGTTTTTGGGCTATTTTTGAGTGTTTTTACTAATTTTTTTTTGTAGAATTTAATTTTAAAATCCTTTTGCCTTCTAACCCTTCAAATTCTTTAGTTTTTTATTTTTTATTATGGGAATTAAATTAATTTAATTTCTTCATTAAAATCTGATTTTTTAGGGGGTATAAAATGATTTTTTTGGAAGAGAATTGGGGGGATTTTTCTTAAGAAAAATATATTTTCTCTCATCTTCTTCTTTTTTTCTTCTTCTTCAAGAACAAAATTCCCCAAATATTTTGAATTTTTCTTAAGTCAATTCTTGAGACAAATAAATTAATTATTTGTTCTTGTGAATTTTCTTATTTATTTTTTACAATTTTTTCCTTAAGACAAATAAGTTAATTATTTGTTTTTGGGATAAAATTTTGCTATATATTTTATTTTTATAAATCAAGACAAGGAAATTGATCATTTACCATTATTCATCACATCAAATTTTAAGGGTATGCATTCTTGGCTCAATTTTTAATTTAATATTTAATTTAATTTTTGTTTACAATTAATTAGTCATCATGTAGATTTTTAATCTTTTGTTGCTTTTTAATTTGTTTATGAAATTTAGTTATGTGATTTGATGTTTTAGTATATTTTATTTTATTCTTGCATGTTTATTTGATTGTTCTTTATTATTATTATTATTATTATTATTATTATTATTATTATTATTATTATTATTATTATTATTATGTTCTTATTTGATTGTTTATTATTATTATTATTATTATTTTGTTTAACATGCTTTAACATGTTTTGTTTATTTTATTTCTTTTCACTTTTATTTTATTTCTTTTCACTTTTGCTTGCTTGATTGTCCATCTTCTTTATTGTTTATTATTATTATTATTTGCTATTGTTATCATTATTATTATCATTTATGCTTTGTATGCATGTTGAATTTCATTTTTATTATTATTTATGTTTTCATGCATGGTGAGTTTTATTCTTATTATCATTTATGCTTTTTATGCATGTTGAATTTTATTTTTATTATTATTTATGTTTTCATGCATGGTGAGTTTTATTCTTGTTATCATTTGTGTTTTTTATGCATGTTGAATTATTAATATGTTAAGTTACTTATTTTTATTTTGTCATTTGATTGATTTGTCATACATGAGGCATGTTTATTTTATTTATTTTAATTCATTTCTACATGTTACATGTTTAAAATCATTTTTTATTACTAACATTACTTTTATTTATTTTTTTATTTCAATACTTATTTTTCATGTGTGAGTTTTTCAATGGCAAGTGGGAGCCCATGGAGGTGTGAAGACACCATTTTGGTGGAATTTATGTTTTTAGCATTTTTAGTATTATTATTATTTTTGCTTTTATTTGTTTTTTTTTTATTATGCAATTTGTAATAAATTTATTTTTTTATTGCACATTAATTAAAAAAAAATCAGAAAAAAGTTTATGTTAATAAATTGGGATTTTGTTAATAAAATGGGACCAATGTCCTAATTTCAACCAATAAAAATTCACTTCAAAAAAGAAGAGTTAAATTTCCTCAAAATGGGATCACTCATCCCGATTTTTCCAAGCATGTCAAAAATGACTCCTCAATTTTCTAAACTAAACATGTAGGAACCAATGTTCCTACCTTAAATAATATCCTGATTTATGATTGTTTATTTATTTATTTGTGTTTATTATTTGCTTTATTTTATTTTGGGGGATTGTATTTTTTTTGTCCCAAATCTTAAGTACCTTTTTTTTTTTTAATTTTGGGGGATTGTATTTTGTCCCCTTTTTTTAGCTTGCTTTACTATTTTACCGCTTTCTTTACTGTTTTGTTTCGTGCTTGTTTTGCGCTTTATTTTTTTATACATGCCCGCGTGAAGGAGAGAGATAGAAATTTAAAATTAAAAAACCCATTTATAATTAACCGTGGCATTAATAAGTGTAAAGTTCCGAATTTTTCTCTGGTTTAGACCCCCGAGGTTAGACGAACTTTCCCAATTTCTTGTAAATTGGGTGGCGACTCCAAAATACCTCAAAAGTGCCTAAAGGCTTCATGGGATTAGATGATCTTTCCAGTGTTCTACTGGAAAGAGGTGTCCAAAATATCTCATGATTTGCCAAGATCAAAAGACGCAAACCCTTTCGGGCCCTAAAAGCGGGTTCCCGGGAATTGATCGGGTCCGGCGCATGTCACAATTATACAAAATACTTTTTGCCCCCGTGTACACTATAAATGCTCGGGAAATACTCTTTACAACTGTCGAATTTTAGGCCATTACATTTCTCCCCTATTTATAAAAATTTCGTTGTTGAAATTTTACCTAGTGCAGACAATTGCGAGTACTGATGTCTCATTGCTTCTTCAGGTTCCCATATGGCTTCTCCACGTTGTGGCGATTTCATATGAGTTTTACTAGTAGGATCTGTTTATTTCTCAATTGCCTGATGTCTCTAGTAAGTATCTTCACTAGCTCTTCTTCATCGTGACTAGTATTTTTTGATGGTCACATAAAATATTTTTTACTCCCGGGTGGTGCTATTCACCCCAAGTATACTATTCATTCTTGAGAAATACTATTCATAACTGTCGAGTTTTAGGCCATTACTTTTCTTCCCTACTTATAAAAATTTCATTGTCAAAATTTTACTTGGTGTAAACAATTGCAGGTACTGATGTCACATTGCTTCTTAGGGTTCCAACATGGCTTCTTCCACATTGTGATGTTCCATAGGACTTTTACTAGTGGGATAGTTTATTTTTCAATTGCCTAATTTCTCTAGTAAGTATCTTCACTGGCTCCTCTTCATATGTCAGATTAGGCTGAATCTGTATCTTTTCTGGTTGAATAATATGGCTGGGATTTAATTTGTACCTCTGTAGCATCGATACATGGGAAACATTATGAATCTTATCTAACTCTAGGGGTAAAGATAGCTTATAGGCTACTGGTCCTACATGCCCTAGAATCTTATTGGGACCAATGAACCTTGGACTCAACTTACCCTTTTTGCCAAACCTGAGCACTTTCTTCTAAAGAGACACTTTAAGGAAGACTTTGTTGCCAATCTAAAATTCTATATCCTTTCTCTTCGAGTTTTCATAAGATTTCTATCGGTTCATGGCCGCTTTTAACCTGTCTTTGATTACTTGCACTTTTTCCTCTGTTTCTCGGATCAAATTTGACCCCACTAATTTATTTTCACTCAATTCTATCCAACACAGAGGAGTTATGCACTTCCTTCCATACAATTCTTCATAAGGTTCCATCTGTATACTTGATTGATAGCTATTGTTATAAGCAAACTCAGCCAAAGGAAGATACCTTTCCCAATTACCCTCAAATTCCATAGCTCCTTAGCATATCTTCAAGCACCTGTATCACTCTTTTTAACTGTCCATCTGTCTGAGGATGGAAAGCTGTGCTAAAATGGATCTTGGTCCCCAATGCTTCCTTTAACTTTTTCCAAAATTAGGAAGTGAACTGTGGGTCCCTATCTATTATAATGGAGGATGGA
This sequence comes from Excoecaria cochinchinensis, assembly GCA_947683425.1. NCBI lineage: Eukaryota > Viridiplantae > Streptophyta > Magnoliopsida > Malpighiales > Euphorbiaceae > Excoecaria > Excoecaria cochinchinensis. The sequence continues at coordinate 14,995,382 of CANTUQ010000055.1, forward strand.
ATTCTATGCAGCCTGACAATCTCATTTATGTAAATCTCCGGCAGCCTAGTCAGAGGAAAATCCATTCTTACTGGTAAAGAGTGAGCTATTTTCGTAAGCCGATCGATGATTACCCATATGAGATCATGCTTTCTCCTTATAAGTGGCAGAGTCACACTGTCCCATTTCCATTCTGGTATTGAGATAGATTAGAGTACACCTGATAGAACCTAGTGTTTTGCTTTTACTTGTTTATAGGTTAAGCATTTAGTAATAAATTATGTCTCTTATTTATAGGTTAAGCATTTAGTAACAAATTCTATCTCATCCCATTTCATGCCTAACCACCAATAGTGTGCTTTTAAGTCTTGATACATTTTGTTACTGCCATGATACATTGCATAGCTATTCTGATGTGCTTCTGTCAGGATATTCTTTTTTAAATGCACTTGATCAGGTATAAATAACCTCTGCCTGTAATAGAGACTACCATCGATACTCATAGAGAAATCACTATCCTTTCCATCATGTAACCAATTCATAATGGAAGTCATGCGATCATCTTGCTTCTGAGCAACTTTCACTTATTGTAGAAAATCTAGTTTAAGTTGCATTTTAGTTATAATTGCTCCATCCTGTGCCATTTCCAACCTAACATTCATAGCCCGTAGGCTGCCATGAATTTCTTTGTGAGGGCATCAGCTGCTACATTTGCTTTTATCCGGTGATAATCAATAGAACAATTGTAGTCCTTTATAAGCTCAAGCCACCGCCTCTACCTTAAGTTAAGCTCCTTTTGTGTGAGTAGGTATTTTAAACTTTTATGGTTTCTGTAAATATAGCACCTTTCACCATATAAATAATGCGTCCATATTTTCAGTGCAAACACTATGGTTGCAAGCTCAAGATCATGTGTAGGATAATTCTTTTCATGTGTCTTAAGTTACTTGGAAGCATATGCAATCACATTGCCTTCTTACATAAGTACACATCCCAATCCATTTCTAAAGGCGTCGCTGTATATCAAAAAGTCTTTACCTGGTTTGGGTTGTGTTAACACAGGGGCTTTTGTCAATATATTCTTAAGCTTCTCAAAGCTTTCTTGGCATTTGTCTGTCCACTCAAACTTAACATTTTTTTGTAGTAGTTTGATTAATACCCCTTTACAAATCTCCTATAATACCCTACTAACTCTAGAAAGTTTCGAACTTCTATGACATTTTTGGGCGTTCTCCATTATAGAATGGCTTCTATATTTTTAGGATCCACTTTAATACCTTTTGCTGATACCATAAGACACAGAAAAGACAATTCATTTAGCTAAAATTCACACTTCTTGAACTTAGCATACAACTGTTTATCCCTTAAAGTTTGTAGGACTATCCGTAGATGTCTGTCATGTTCTTATGACATCTTTGAATACACCAAAATGCCGTCAATAAAGACAACCATGAACTGATCTAAGTATGGATGGAAGATTGCGTTCATTAAGTCCATCAAAGCTGCTAGTGCATTTGTAAGGCCAAATGGCATCACCAGAAATTCATAATGGCCATATTTGGTTCGAAAGGCAGTTTTAGGCACATATGATTCCTTTACCTTAAGCTGATGGTAACTCGATCTCAAGTTTATTTTAGAGAAATCACTTGCACCTTTTCAACTGATCGGACAAATCTTCAATTCTCGAAAGGGGATGTTTGTTTTTAATGGTCACCCTGTTGAATTACTTATAGTCGATACATAAGCTGAATGACCCATCCTTCTTTTTTAACCTCCAATACATGAGCTAAGTAGGCTACACATCCCTTTCTTATCAACTGTTTTACAGTTGTAGCCGAGATGACATCTGATAAGAAATCTGACCTTTTGCCCACCATTGTAATCTCCTGGCCATCTGGAGTCTTTAAGGTAACCTACTTACATTTACAATCTACTGTGGCTTGATGAGTGGATAGCCAATCTATACCCAGGATAACATCAAACTCATGGAATGGGAGTTCAATTAAATTCGCACGGAAAGTGTAATTCTGTAACCGGATAAGACAATCTCTATATACTTTATTAACCACTATATTATGCCCTAAAGGATTGCTCACTAAGATATCCTAGTCTAACAATGCATCATTCAAGCCTTTTCCATGTGCTATATCAGTGTTCACATATGAGTGTGTGGAGGCTGAGCCAACTAGTGCATAAACACAATCAGTAAAAAGAGTAAATTTACCTACTATCACATCTGAAGCATCCTTTTTTTCCCTTGCTCTCACTACATATGTATGAGCTATTGCTCGATCCTAGGCTCTCTATGGAGGCTGGATAAAAGGCCTAGATGTAGCTGTATTAGGGGCTGCTCCGTTACCTCGGGTCTTCTGTCCAGCAGGTCCAGTGCCTAGTGCTAGCATAGTAACTGTGGAAGTCTATGCCACTGGACAATCTCTCACTTGATGTTCCTTGGACCCACACTTGAAACAAGCTCCAATCAAATATCTGCACTCACCAGTATGAGGTCTTCCATAATGATCACACACTGGAATAACACCTCATCCTCTTCCCTTAGGGGTACTGCCAACAGAGGTTGTAGGTGCATTACTGCAAGCGGGGAATCTTTAACTTCGTGCTGGAGCTGATAAAGCACGAGTTTATGATGGAAGACCCTTGGATTTCTTACTCTGGCCAGTTGATGCACTAGATTTCCCTGGTTTCCTCTTCTACTAGAATCAGGACTATCTGTTAGCTTCATTTTGTTGATTGGCTTCTATTTTTGCAGCAGCTTCCACCAGTGATCTCATATCTGTATACTTCTAGGTGCCTATAGCTTGTCTAATCCTATTATGGAGGCCACGTTCAAATCGCTGACATAACCTCTCCTCAATCAATTAATAATCATCTATGTAATGGCCCAGATACTGGATTAGATGTAAATAGTATTTTTTGGTGTTGGTCAACGTACCCGGGGTATTAAATACACTGCTGCAAAAAAAAAAAATTATTTGACCATCGAAAAATATTAGCTACAACTAGTCCGAGGGTGAAATTTGAAGTGAATTTGAGGTCAAATAGGTCCCCAAATGCTATCAATGAGAAATGGTCCTTTTCGATTTAAATAGTAACCATATTTGACCAAACTTTGACCTGACCTTTAAAAATAGCCATTGATCTCTAAAAATTTATCCAAAAGCATGGATAGACTCTAAATAATATATAGAATTTATTGACAGTAGAAAGGAATTTTTACGGTAACACTAAAAATTGAGCTATTGGATTGATTTTAGTGAACCGAATCGGAAATGGACTCCGTTTGGACTAAAATTTTAAATGTAACCTATTTTATATATGTTTGAATTTTTGGATTTTATTTTGGAAGAAATTGAGCTTGGAAAGAGAGAAAATTAATTTAAGAGTGCAAATTGGGCCATAAAAGTGGTTTGGGCTTTGGATTGGTTGGCCCAACTTGGTTGGACCTTAAACCCACCCAAAAACCCACTATAAAAGCCCCAAAAATCTGAATGTTTGCCCAGATTTTTCTAGCAGCCCTTTCACCTCTCCTCTCTCCCTCACCCGAAGTCATTTCTTCTTCCTCTTCAACGTGATTTCTTCCATTTTTCTTCTAATTCTTCTTTAATCCAAGCTTTGAGCTTTATTAGCAGGCCCTAATGAACATTATAGGAACCCCTAATTTCTAAATTTGGTGAAGATTAAGAAAGAAATCAAAATTCTAGGTTTCGGGCAAAGTTGAGGTAAGTTGTAATTAATGGATTTTAATTGATTTCTTTAGTTCTAATAACTCAATTAGGTTGTATATTGTTAGTTTATAAGGTTTAATTGGGTTGTTAATGGATGATTTTCTTGGGTGTTCTACATGGGTATTTTGGCCATGATGGTTTTAAGCTGAAGAAGGCGATTCTTCTAAGTTAAAAGAGAATGAAAAGGAGCTTTAGTAATGGAGAAAGAGAATTAAGGTATGTGGTTACATATTCTTGAGATTTTCATTGAATTTATTAAATTTTAGGATTACATAATTTGAGGTTTTTGATGAAATTGATACAATAAATTAAAATTGATGTTGGAAATATGCTTATGGATGTGTAAATTGATGTTTAGAATAATTAAACCTAAAAAGGAAATTCTGCCTAGAAGTTCAGATTGATCTCCGGTGATTGTTTTGCTAATAAGCCAAGTTTTTGAACTCTAAATTGTATGATTCTAGTTGGGTTAGAACAGAAACACCTACACATGTTTTGGAAATAGCTATAATTTAATTCTGCCTCTAAGGCCCTAAAAAATGTACAAAATAGTAGCCTTCTTTTAGGCGGGTTAATGGAGTAGTAGGTGCTTCTTAGGCCATAATTCCTTGGATACACATCCAAATAATTTGAAATTTTTCCAGTAGAGAGTTAAGATCTTGAGGATCAATTGTTAAGAAAAACTTTGTATAAAAATGGTGTTTGTATATTGGTTTCTGTGATGCAAGTTAAGGATGAGAGTCTACTTTTCCTAAATCTTATTTTGACTAAAGTGTCTATTTTCTTCTTAAATCAAACCTGAACCTCAATTGGCATTTTATTTATAATTGAATGTGAATAATTGCTAATTAAGTGGAAATCTAATTTAATAGATGTTTAAATGATGGAAAATAAATTTTGAAGAAAAATTTTGTAAGTGGCAAAAATTGGATTTGTAATTGTCTTAATGAATAATATGGTTATTTGTGAGTTATAAGCCATTATATGTTCATAGATATGATTTTAAGTGTAATTTGATTTTATTGGTTTTGTTTGAATTTATTTAAGAGTTTTATAATGGAATAATGTATTATGTACATTTTGTACATTTTGACACAATTGATGTTAAGGTGAGATTTTTAGTATATTTGATACTAAAATTGGATTATTAGTTAAATGGAATTTTATTTGAATTAAATTGAATAATTTATGGTGAATTATGCTATTATGGAAATTGTAGATTTTATTGAATTTAAATGAGTTCATTGATTAATTGATGTTAATGTTGTTTATTTAGTAATTGGAGATGGTTTATTGAGACTTGGTTAAATTGTTAGTAAATTTTCCATTTTTGCACATTGATGCTTTGAATGATATAATATGTTAATTTGAGTACATATTATGTATTAAAATGGAATTGTAATAATTAAGTAATTAATTGCCCTTAGTAATATTCTGGTAGTCAAATCTAGTTTCGGATATAGTTGTGTAGCTATAGAGACACCTATACTGCGGTGCAAGTCATGGCGACTTGCTTGGGTAGATCAATGACGATCTCCCATAATGATTGAAATGAAATGATTAGAATGAAATGAGAATGCTTGAGTGATCCTCCGGGATTAGTCTAAAATGTAGTGGGCCTGTAGGGTCTTCGTCTCGTATATCCGGATCAGAGGTTTCTACTGGGTTTATACTAGGGGCAAAATTGAACAAAAGTTGCAAAAATATTTTAATTGGCATAAGTGATTGTAATGAATGAATATATAGTTAATCTTTAAATTATTTATGTTTATTGGATTTAAATGTATTTTTATATTAAATGTGCTTATCGGAAGACTAGTATATTTATTGTATTGTCATTTAATGAAATCAGGTGGTTGTATTGTTAGTTAATGGCAAATTTGTAACTAAATGAAATTTTTGGGTCTTTATGGTAATATGTCTCTAATATAATTAATTGATTGACTATATTGCAATTTGCCTCTAGAAAGATTTATTGATTGATTATGTTGTAATTTGACTTGTAATTTAGTTTATAAGTGATATAAATTTATATATTGAACTTAATGATCAAATATTTATAATGAGCTAAAATATTGTAAATATTTATATTATTATGTTTTTATGCATAATTGAATAAAAGTGACAAAAGTGATTAATTGTTAATGTTTTGTTTAATATGTTATTTGATAGTGATTTATGGATTAAATAGTATTTTAGTATTATATATGTCCTTTAGGAGGACTAAATCATAATTGCATGCTAAGTAATGAATTTATGTGCTATGATGCTTATTAGTACTATTTTTGTAAATACATGCATTTGAATGACAAAATGGAAATAAGTGTAACTTAGGGACTAAATTGTAATTTGTCTCTAATAAGGATTCTTGATGGGTTATATTGTATATTGACTTATGGTATGGCTTATATTAGACTTTACGTTTAAACGTTTAAATGAGATATTATATTGTAATATATGTTATTAGGTTTTATATGCATATTTTACTTGTATGCATAAATTGTTTAATGGAAATCTTTAGAATCGTAACTACCATTGAGCGTATTTAAGCTCAGCATGTGGTGTTTAATAACTACATGTAGGTTGATAAGCGACATTTTGGAGTAAGTATGCCTCGCTTTTGGGAGCAAGCCAAGTGAAGACTATTTTTGTATAGACATGTTTTGGTAGGATTTTAGCATCCTGTACATATATATTTTTGGATTTTAGTCTTATAATGGCGTGTATATGAATACTCTATACTATTGGAACAGTTAGATGTTAATGATGGATATTATTATTTTGGATTAGTTTATATTGATTGGATTGGAATGGCTTAGGATGTTAAATGGATACTAAGTTATAATTGTCATGCCTTTGAGTTGGGCAATGTTATTGCTTGAATTGTAGGTTTTGGGTATTTAAGTTTTAGCCGTTATTGTAATGGCCTGAATATCGGGTTAGAAGTGTACAATGGATGTTTACAGTGCCTTTATAATGATCACAGTGTAGAGTAGTGTATTAAGTGATGTTAACAGTAGTGAAGCTAAGAGTTAAATGTGTTAGAGGTATAGCAAACCCGGGATGGGGACCCTCGGGTAGCTATACAGCGGACCCGGCGGTCGATTTTTAGAAAATTTATTATTTGATAAAATCAATCTGTTGACCATCAGGAGTCTACTGGTAAAATTTGGAGTGAAAACAGAGTCAAATAGGTCTCCAAAAGTTTTTCTGAAGTTGGCCTCTAGTTCGGTTCAAATCGAACCGAAGTTTTGACAGAGGTTTGACCAAATTTTTAAAAATAGTTATTGAAATCTAAAGGATGTATAGTGGGAAGTGTAAAGGCATAAAATAATTTTCTGTAATTTTTGACAGCAATAGAATTGGATTTCTCAACAAAATAAAAAGTTATTGAATCGGATCGATTTACGTGGACCGGGCCCCAAATGGACTCCGATTGAGATTAAAATTTTGCAGGGAGGATATATTTGATATTTTAAGAACAATTGAATTGGTTGGGAGTGAAAATAAGTTGAGTGATCATAGATGAGTTGAAACAGTGAGAAATTACCGAAAAATCAAAATTTTGGTTCAAACCTGTTGGGCCACTTCGATTGGACCGATTCGGTTCAATTTTAGCCTATATAAGGAAGTGAAAAGGCTAGGTTTCTCTAGATTTCTCCACCTCCCACCGCTTCTCTTCTTCTTCTCTTTGGCCGAATGGTTGTTCATGGTTTCTACTCCATTTTTCTTCTATTTTCTTCTCCTTTCTCCTCAAATCTTAGCCTCCCAAGTAAAGTTTAACCCCTGTACAAGATAGTGATGGTAATTGGTGGGCCAGAAGTGGGAAAAAGCTAAAGATAAAGATTATGTCTCAAAAATGAGGTAAGTGATGTAGGGTTCTATAATTTGATTTAAAGGTTCCTATGGGGCTGTTTTCAAGTGTGTAGAGTGTATTTATGAGATTATTTTGTAAAAAGGAAGCATGGATTTGATATTATGTTGTTGTTTGAATTCGGCCACTTTAGGAATTTTAAAGGAGAAAAGAGTTTCAAAGGAGTAAGGCTATGGAAAGGAAGCCTAAGGAGTGGAGAACAAGAATCTAAGGTGAGTGGATACAATATCCTTCTTTTTCCATTGATTATGTATGTGTTTTAGGTTATGTTTAAGTGTGAACATGAGATTTAGGCCTGAATAATTGAAATTAACTTGATAAACATGATTAGTGGACTTAAGTAATCATGTGTATGTATGTAAAATGAATTATAGAAACATGGATGGAAAACCCTAGGTTAGGCCGAATGGAAATTAGTGAAAATACCTTGATTAAATTGATGTTTATGGTATATAATTGATGTAAATAATAAGTATAACATGTGAATTGATTAATGGAAGGATTAAAAGAATGAAAAATAAACATGATGAAATCTTGTGAGTGAGGCTGAATGGGTTTAAGTGGAATTTAAGTATGAATAATGGCAATTATGGCATGTAATCGGTATTTGTGATATGTATAACATGTAATTTGGATGATTGAGTGGTTAAAGGAAATTAAAGTGGATGTTATGAATGTTAGTGGTTATGCCCTAGGCCAAGCATTTGGACCTTGATGTAATCATTACATTTTCATTTATATATAATGGTTTTCTTCACATTAATATTATTGGCATGTTACATTATTGTAATGTTTATGAATAACAATGTTATTCATGTTGCCCCTAGTCATTTATCACTAAAGGGCATAAAGATAAATTAAGACTAGTATAGATTTGCATTGATAATCATGGGATGATTATATATGATGATATAAATTGAATCTATACGTATTTGTTAGAGAACAAAGTATTGGATAGACCCACTGTAAGATCACTACATGGGATAGTGTCATAAGTGATCTTATAATAGATATGTTATTGAATCCTTTGACCTGAGGTTATCACGGTTTCCTACATAAAAAACATTATGTTTTGACATAATCAAACGTTATCTTTAATCGGATAATTATAAAGTTTATGATAGGACATAATGAGAATTATGCAAAGGAAAGTGAATAATCAAGATGGAATTTGTCCCTCTCCTATGAGAGAGATATCTGTTGGGCCCCTCGATAAGTAGGACTGTAAAATGCATGGCCGTGCTCGAATGAATTGATAATGTAATCAATGTCATTTGAATTTATCAGTCTACTTAGTGATTGGGAAATTATATGTTTGAACAATATAAGTTTGACATGTACCATGACTTATGTTCAAACAAGATATCGTGTGACAAAAGGATAATGGCATGTTCTATTGTCAGGTTAAAATCGGACTAATGATATTTATATCATTTGGGTAGTCATAATATTTTGCTAGAGACCAATTATGACTTGTGGGCTTATTATGAAATTAGGCCCACTGGCAACTTAATATAAACCTATTGGGTCACACATAAAGACCAAAATTGAACAAAATGGATTTTATTAGGTTATTTCGGAATAATATAAATATAGGTATTTATATTTAATTTTGAAATTATATATATATGATTTATTTCATATTAATTTGAATAAGAAATATATATATATATATATATCTTATTTTGAATAAGAGATAGTATTCCTATTTATCTCTTAGGGTTTTAAATTTATACATATATATATATGTGGATATATATATATATATGTTATGAGGTGATTATCCCTAATCACGTTTTTCCTAGAGAGAAAAGGATAGAGAGTGGCAGATTTTCCTAAGATAGAAAAACCTAGCCGCCATTATTTTCTTTGAGAAAGAAAAGCATAAAATCCAGTCGCAACATAAAGGAGCTAGCACCCCTGCGAATTTTGTTCGTCGGTTCGTGCGTGTGGATACCGTTAGAGGTTGTTCGTGACTGAGGCAGCGCCTGTAGTCCGAGATAAGGAGTTAATTTCGTTCTAAAGGTTGGTAAATCTTAATCTCTTCCTTTTGAATCAATTGAAAATACATGGATCCTATTTTGGGTTTCAATTTTATTCCGCTGCGTTAATTTGAATTGTTGCGATGAAACCCAATAGTGGTATCAGAGCCACTTGTATATTCGATTGATTAAAATATTTTTTTTATGTATGTATGTGATATATATATGATTCTGTTGATCGATTTGTATGCTGATACATGGAAATTGATTTCAGTTTTAATTGTTAAAAACGAACAGATTTTATGTGATATAAATGAAATCAATTTTGTGATGTTTAATCTGGTATATTAAAGGGCTACGAAATTAATTAATGTTAATATGATTAACGAACTCAATTAAGTGTTAATATGATTCTGTTAATATGATTAACTAATAGTATTAATATGTTTAATACGAAATTATTTATGATGGTATTCTGTGTCTACTAAATTGTTTAATGTGATTAAACGATGGCTGATATGATCAGCAGAATTGTTTTTTCATAGATATCGAATAGGGTTTTTTGGGCAGAAAATCGTTAATAAGTTTGACAATATTAAAAAAGTTTCGAGGGGCGCTGCCCCTTAACCCCGCCCGCTGACCGGCCAGCGGGGCAACTGTGCTACCTCTTCGTAGCGCCTTATATGTCGTTCATAATTATCACTCGGTATTTTTAATATATCAATTTTATGAAATAAGGTATATTATGCATGATATGAAATAACATGATTTATTTTATGTATGTATGATGTCTTTGCATGGTGCATAGCATGGCCAATTGAACCTCATGTGGATGAGTTTTATTTTATCTATTTTAAGGGTTTGTAATTTTAAATATGACCTGCGTGTCGTTAATTTTGTTGTAATCTTTATTTTATTCAATAGTTGTAGTAGAATATCTTTGTATCATTATTGTAATGAAGACGAAGAGCAACAATGGAGATCAATCCAAATCCATAGCGATGGAGGTGCAAGATGGAAGCCGTTGATCAAGTCCATGTAAAAACACCTAGGATTGACCTTTGATCTTCATATTGGCTTATGAGGATCAAAATAGATTTGGCCATGCTATGACATGATTTTATATATATTATGCATACTTTCTTTCTATATGATGCGATGAATGATTATATATGTGTATGAGATAGCATTTATGAATTGATGCATGATGTATATAAATAATTAGACATCATAAGTTAAAATTAAATCCCTCACCATAATTTTAAGTCATATGCCACCTATTATTAAAAACACTTGTTAAGACCAAGATCACCAAAATGTGGGTTCTGCTAAAGCAAAGTACATTAGGTTATCCTAGTAAGGCAGTATGGGTAATGGTGCTACTCATATGTTTAAAATGGTTAGACTTAATTAGGCTATCAAAATGGTTTTGGGCCTAAGGGCATAAGATGGGATTATAACATGCTGGGACATATGATGTCAAAATCCCATAAATGATCTAAGAGTTATATAAGATATAATTAGTAAATGAGATACCTACCTAAATAACTTAACTATAAGCGTCATGCCAAAGCTGACTTAGAGTTAGGTGAAATATGGATCTTAGCTCACTAAATTATTAAAATTATTGTAATTATTATTGAGGGTTATTATTTTAGTGGGAGTTTATAAGAAAACCTAAAATGAAATTGGTATTAATATAATTTATCTTGCATGTTTATAGATTAATGGCATCAAATAATACTTCTACTATGTCACTGCGATCAGTCCTTGAGAAGGACAAACTTAAGGAAACTGGCACAAACTTCCTTGACTGGTTCAGAAACTTGAGAATTGCCCTCAAGCAAGAAAGGGAGCTATATGTGCTGGATGAGCCTATTCCCAATGACCCACCTGCTGATGCTATAAAAGCATTCAAAGAGAAACATATTGATGATTCTGTGGATGTTGGCTATCTTATGTTAGCTACCATGGCTCTAGAGCTTCAGAAGCATTTGGAAAATATGTAGGCTTATGAGTTGAGTACTCATCTCAAGCAAACCTTCCAACAACAGGCAAGGCAAGAAAGGTATGAGACTAACAAAGCTTTGCATCCTTGCAAAATGGTTGAAGGTGCTTCAGTTAGCTCTCATTGTTTGAAAATGAAGGGTTATATTGATCACCTTGAGAGGCTTGGATTTCCCCTCAGTTTAGAACTGGCAACAGATTTGATCCTTAATTCATTGCCTGATAGTTATGACCATTTTGTCATGAACTATAACATGAATAATATGGAGAAATCTATAGCTGAGCTGCATGCTATGCTCAAAACAGCTGAGCAAAGCATCAATAAGAAGTCTGGCCATGTTCTGATGGTTAATAAAGGGAAAGGCATGAAAGTTAAGGGTAAGGCTAAGGCTAAGGCAAAAGTTGGTGGTAAGCCTAAGCCCAAACCCAAGCCCAAGGCTAAACATCCAAAGGAGGGAGTTTGCTTGCACTGCAATGAACCTGGTCATTGGAAGAAGAACTGCAAGCTCTACTTGGAAGAATTGAAGAAGAAGAAGAGCGGTGAGACTACATCTTTAGGTATTTATGCTATAGAAATTAATTTATCTACTTCTACTTCCTGGGTATTAGATACTGGATGTGGATCTCACATTTGTACAAATGTGTAGGGACTCAAAAGGAGTAGGCAGCTGAGAAAGGGCGAAGTGGACCTACGAGTGGGAAATGGAGCAAAAGTTGCTGCTATAGCTGTAGGCACTTATGAATTGACTTTGCCCAATGGGCTTTTGTTAGTTTTGAACAATTGCTATTATGTTCCTAGTTTGAGTAGGAATATTATTTTAGTTTCAAGTTTGGATGATGAAGGTTTTTCTTTTCTTATTAAGAATAAGAAATGTTCTATTTATTATGATGACATGCTTTATGGTATTGCTGATTCATATTGTGGGCTTTATGTCCTAAATCTAGAAACATCCAAAAATCATGATATATACAACATAAATACAAAGAAATCCAAACCAAATGATTTAAATACAACATATTTATGGCATTGTCGCCTTGGTCATATAAATGAGAAACGCATAGCTAAACTCCATTCAGATGGACTTTTGTAATCATTTGATTTTGAATCATTTGATAATTACGAATCTTGTTTATTAGGTAAGATGACAAAGGATCCTTTTACTGGACATAGTGAAAGGGCCACTGAATTATTAGGCCTTGTACATTCTGATGTATGTGGCCCATTAAGCATAAATGCCAGGGGAGGATTTCAGTACTTCATTACATTCACTGATGATTTCAGTAAATATGGCTATGTCTATCTATTGAAACATAAACATGAATCATTTGCAATGTTCAGACTTTCAAAATGAAGTAAAAATTAACTTGGTAAAACTATTAAAGCACTTCGATTCAATCGAGGTGGTGAATATTTGAGCCAAGCGTTTGACAATCATCTAAGAGATTGTGGAATTATTTCACAATTAACTCCACTAGGAACACCACAATGGAATGGTGTATCTGAAAGGAGGAATCGAACTTTATTAGATATGGTTCGATCTATGATGAGTCAAACAGATCTTCTGTTATCCTTTTGGGGTTATGCATTAGAAACAGCTGCATTCACTTTGAACCGAGTTCCATCTAAAGCAGTTGAGAAGACACCATATGAGATATGGACTGCGAGAACTCCTAGCTTATCTTTTCTAAAGATTTGGGGTTGTGAGGCTTATGTCAAACAACAAGTCTCAGATAAATTAGCACCAAAATCTAATAAATGTCTTTTTGTGGGATATCCTAAGGAAACTAAAGGATATTACTTTTATAAGCCTTCTGAGAATAAAGTGTTTGTTGCTCGAAATGGTGTATTTCTAGAAAAGGAATTTATTTCTAAAAGAACCAGTGGGAGTAAAGTACAACTTGAAAAATTCGAGAACCGCAAGAAAACATAGAACCATTGATGGAAACTCAACAAGTTTCACAAACTGTTGTGGAACCTGTATCTGTTACATAAGTACCACGTAGATCTGATAGAATACGACATGAGCCCGAGAGATATGGATTTCTCATGACAGATAGTCGTGAAGTAATGCTCATGGACCAAGATGAGCCTATTACCTATCAAGATGCCGTGTCAGGTCCACAATCTGAGAAATGGCTGGAAGCCATAAAATCTGAGATGCAATCCATGTATGATAATTAAGTTTGGAACTTGATTAATCCACCTGAAGGAATTAAAACCATTGGGTGCAAATGGGTTTTCAAAAGGAAAATCGACATGGATGGCAAAGTAAATACCTTTAAAGCAAGGCTTATTGCAAAAGGATTCAAACAAACTCATGGTATTGACTATGATGAAACCTTTAGTCGTAATGCTTAAATCAATAAGAATTCTTATTGCCATTACTGCATATTATGACTATGAGATATGGAAAATGGATGTCAAAACTACATTTCTTAATGGAAACTTACTTGAGGATGTGTACATGACACAACCTGAGGGTTTTGTCCATCCTGAGAATTCTAGAAAGGTATGTAAGTTGCAAAGATCCATTTATGGATTGAAGCAAGCTTCTCGGAGCTGGAATCTTCGTTTTGATGAAACTGTCAAAGAGTTTGGGTTCATAAAAAATGAGGATGAACCTTGTGTATACAAGAAGATTAGTGGGAGAACTGTGATGTTTCTTATATTATATGTCGATGACATATTACTTATTGGAAATGGCATCCCTATCATGCAAAAGACAAAAGAATGGTTAGGGAAATCTTTTTCAATGAAAGATTTGGGTGAAACTGCTTATATCCTTGGGATTAAGATCTATAGAGATGGATCTAAAAGGATAATTGGTTTGAGTCAAAGCACTTATATGGATAAGGTGCTAAATAGATTTAGTATGTAAAATTCTAAAAGAGGATTTTTGCCAATGTCTCATGGCATTACTCTTAATAAGACTCAATGTCCAATGACATCTGATGAGCGAGATCGCATGAGTATGATTCCTTATGCTTCGGCTATAGGATCAATCATGTATGCCATATTATGCACTCGACCAGACGTTTTGTATTCTTTGAGCGTGACGAGCAGATACCAGTCAGATCTCGGTGAAAGTCACTGGACAGCTATTAAGAATATCCTTACGTACTTAAGAAGAACTAAGGATGCATTCTTAATATATGGAGGATTGGAAGATGAGCTAGTAATAAATAGTTATACAGATGCAAGCTTTCAATCTGACAAAGATGACTTTAGATTGTAGTTAGGATATGTGTTTGTGTTAAATGGAGTTGCTGTAAGCTAGAAAAGTTCTAAACAAAGTACTGTCGCTGATTCTACAACATAAGCTGAGTATATAGCAGCATCAGATACAGCTAAAGAAGCAGTATGGATCAAGAAATTCATTATTGAATTAGGAGTAGTACCTAGTATCAGCAACCCTATGGATCTTTATTGTGACAACAATGGTACGATTGCACTGGCTAAGGAGCCCAGATCTCATCAGAGATCAAAACATATACTCGGGCATTTTTATCTCATTAGAGAAATAATTGAAAGGGGAGACATCAAGATTTACAGAGTACCTACTGATGATAACATTGCTGATCAACTTACCAAGGCTCTCCCACAAGCCAAACATGATGGACATATTAGGTCAATAGGTATTAGATATATGTATGATTGGGCCTAGTACAAGTGGGAGATTGTTAGTGGTTATGCCCTAGGCCAAGCATTTGGACCTTGATGTAATAATTACATTTTCATTTATATATAATGGTTTTCTTCACATTAATATTATTGGCATGTTACATTATTGTAATGTTTATGAATAGAAATGTTATTCATGTTGTCCTTAGTCATTTATCACTAAAGGGCATAAAGATAAATTAAGACTAGTATAGATTTGCATTGATAATCTTGGGATGATTATATGTGATGATATAAATCGAATCTATAGGTATTTGTTAGAGAACAAAGTACCGAATAGACCCACTGTAAGATCACTATATGGGATAGTGTCATAAGTGATCTTATAATAGATATTTATTGAATCCTTTAACCTGAGGTTATCCCGATTTCCTACATAAGAAACATTATGTTTTGACATAATCAAATGTTATCTTTAATCGGATAATTATAAAGTTTATGATCGGACATAATGAGAATTATGCAGAGGAAAGTGAATAATCAAGATGGAATTTATCACTCTCCTATGAGAGAGATATCTGTTGGGCTCCTCGATAAGTAGGACCGTAAAATGCATGGCCGTGCTCGAATGAATTGATAGTGTAATCAATGTCATTTGAATTTATCAGTCCACTTAGTGATCAGGAAATTATATGTTTGAATAATATAAGTTTAACATGTACCATGACTTATGTTCAAATAAGATATCGTGTGACAAAAGAGTAATTGCATGTTCTATTGTCAGGTTAAAATCGGACTAACGATATTTATATTATTTGGGTAGTCATAATGTCTTGCTAGAGACCAATTATGACTTATGGGATTATTATGAAATTAGGCCCACTGTCAACTTAATATAAACCTATTGGGTCACACACCAAGACCAAAAATGAACAAAATGGATTTTATTAGGTTATTTCGGAATAATATAAATATAGGTATTTATATTTAATTTCAAAATTATATATATATGATTTATTTCATATTAATTTAAATAAGAAATATATATATATATATATATATATATATATATATATATATATATATATATATATATATATATATATATATATATATATATATCTTATTTTGAATAAGAGATAGTATTCCTATTTATCTCTTAGGGTTTCAAATTTATACATATATATATGTGGATATATATATGTTAAGAGGTGATTATCCCTAATCACATTTTTCCTAGAGAGAAAGGGATAGAGAGTGGTAGATTTTCCTCAGATAGAAAAACCTAGCCGCCATTATTTTCTTTGAGAAAGAAAAACATAAAATCCAGTCGCAACATAAGGGAGCTAGCACCCTTGCAAATTTTATTCATCGGTTCATGCGTGTGGATACCGGTAGAGGGTGTTCGTGATTAAGGCAGTGCTGTAGTCCAAGATAAGGAGTTAATTTCGTTCTAAAGGTTGGTGAATCTTAATCTCTTCCTTTTGAATCAATTGAAAATAATGGATCCTGTTTTCGGTTTCGATTTTATTCCGCTGAGTTAATTTGAATTATTGCGATGAAACCCAACAATAAAAAATTCACAACTTGGACGAATTGAATAATGGATATATAATACATGATTAGTGGTAACTATGGCATATAAATGATGTTTGTGATGGGTTTGACATGTAAAGAGTATAATTGAGTGGTTAAATGGAATTAAAGTGAACTAAATGAAAAATTGGTATAATAACCGAATTGGATACATATGAATTTTAATGTGTATTTTGATGTTTAGTGATATATTATGGCATAAAATGATTGAATAATGGTAAGTGAGTGTGTATGCAAATTTATAAGTGAAAATGATATCATGGCCGAAATGAGTATATTGACATAATGTGAATTTTAAGTGATTTTTAATGATATATTGTCCTTACTAGTGGTCTGGTAGAAAAATCTAGTCCAGGATATAATGGGCTAGCCATAGGGATTCCACACCGCGGTATGAATCATGGCGACCTCTATTGATAGGCCAATGACGGTCTATCTCAGTGCAGTGTTCAGTATTTACAGTGATCAGTATAGTGAAGTGCAGTGATAAATGGTCCCATTGGAGTCATTCTACAGTGTAGTGGATCTATGGGGGTCTACGTCCTGCATTTCCGGTCGATAGATTTTCTACTGGGTATATACTAGGGACATAATGGTAAATATGTGATAAAATTGATTAAAATAGTGATAAAAGTGAAAATGAGTGAACATGGGACTAAATTGCAATAAATGAAAAGTTTAGGGGTAAAATGGTAATTTTACTATAAGTTGGTAAAAAGTGGTAAAGTTAGCTAAAAAGTGTAAAAGTTAATGTAATTTGGTAATTTTACCAAAATATGAGGTTAAAATTATAAAAATGATAAATTAGGGACCTAAATGTAATTTGGTGAATTTATAAGGTTAAAAGTGGAATTTAAGTGTAACAAGGGTAAATTGGTAATTAAAACTAAATATAAAGGGTATAAGTGGAACATAAAAATAAGTGAGGTTAAAAGTGTAAATTATGTATAATTAAGTGTATTATGGTGATTAAGTGGACAATGAGGACGTAAATGGAATTAGTGTAAAAGAAGGGACATGAATGGTATTATGATAAAACTGGGGATATGGATGTAATTAATGGAAAAGGCAAGGATAAAATTGGAAACCAAGGAAAAAGATTAAGGGCAAAAGTGTAATTAATGGATAAATAAGTTTAATAAAAGGATTAAAATGTAACTAGTGTATAATGAGATTTATTGTTTAATTATGTGATTGAATTGATAAAATAATTGACTAATATGATTAATGATTTAATAGAAAATAATAATAATAATAATAAATTAAAAGTGAAATTTAGAATAATTAATGGCCAAATTGTAATTATAGTGAATTGGAGTAATAAAATTGAGAAGTGACAATTAAACAAGGACTAAAGTGTAATTTGAGTTTGAATGATGGTAGGGGCTAAATGATAAAGTATATGATAAAATAACAAATAAATGTGGTAATGGAATTTAATAGTGGCATTTTTGTAATATGAAACAATTAAGAGTAAGAATGTATATTAATATAAAGTGTAGGGACCAAATTATAAATCTACAATTGTAAGACTAATTAAGATATTATATTGCAACTAATAGTTAGCACTGATATTAATTGCACATTTGATAATTAGTAAGTAAATAATCGATGAAATCGGAATATTGTAATACAAATAATTATTAATTAAGTAATGGTTTTAAATTGAACTAAAGTATAATTAGACATGTGAGTGTAATTTAATTAGATTTATAAAGTGACAGAACTGTAAATAAAGCATAAGCAGGGGTAATATGAATAAGTGGAAGTGAATAAAGTAAAGGTAAATTGTGTCAAATAGTGTTAATATAGGGATCAGATATTATATTAAATAAAGGACAGACCAAGAACTGAAAATATTATAACATTAACTGGGAAAAGTTGACTAATAAGTGAAGTGATGAAAACATTGATTTGGGTATACATTGATAAATTAGGAAATGATACAGAAATTAATAAATTAACAGTGTAAATAATAATGATAATATTAGTAAAGTGAAATAGAAAAGTAAGATTAAAATTGTGGTAATTGCAGATGACTAAATTGTAAATTATTATAGAAAGACTTTTACAAAGATGTTTTAGTGAACTGAGCTATAGTATAAGACTTATGAATGAAAGGCTATAAAGGATTAATAAGCAAATTGTGTAAATTGCTAAATTGGAGTATTAAAAGTATCTAATATACATATAATAGAAAATAATGAGTATAAGGAGAATAGTGATAAATGGTAATGTGATTAATAGGAAGTGTTAAATAAAATGGAGTTAATTGACCCATTATAATATTGAATAATTTACAAGGAAATTCTGAAGTAAAGGATAGGAGTGATAAAAAGGTCAATAGTAATAGAAATTGTGTTAAATACGGAGGAAATAAGAAAATAATGATAGAATAATAAGTGCTCCAATAAGCTAAGTGATTAAGTTATAGTGGAATCCGTTCGGGAATTAATACGGCTCGAAAACGATTAAAGTGAATAACTCAGTGAAAGATTTAATATAATGAAGATATTAATATAAAAGGATTAGTGTAGTGCCAGAAAGTAAGAGAAGTGTTGGGAACGTAAAGGAAATAATAGTGTTGGATTAGTGTCACTAACATCGAAAATAATGACTAATTAATAAGTGATTCAATAAACAGTAGAGTATCCGATTATAAATTGTAATTAAGTATATAAGTTAAAGAAAAGGGAAGAAATCCACAAGTTATAATATAGATAAAACAAAAAAAATTGTTAATATAATTGATTATTAATTGACAAACCAAGGATAAAACAATCTGTGTTGAAATTATTAGTGCACATGATAAAGATAGTAATAAAAGAAATGAAAAAGGATAAAGTAAGTGATATGTAATATTTACATAAAAATAAACAAATAAATATATCTATAAGATAATTACGAAAGGGTCGACATAGCTAGCTCTCAAAGTAATGGAAGAACGTAACAGTAGTATATCGTAAAAGTTAACAGTGTAAGTGATATTGAAATTGACTATAGCATAATAGTGATTAATGAAATTATAGAATAGTGATAAAGGTAAAGATAATGATAAGTGATAGCAGTGATAGTGTTAAAAGAAAAGATAGTAAGTGTCATAGAAGTATGTTACAAACTGTCTAAAAGACTTAGGCATAAATATTCCCATAATCTAAATAAAGGAAAATAATTACGTGTGCATGTATGTAGGATTTGTATGGAAAACTTAGGATATGTATCCATCACTGGGCATTTTAATCCTCAGCGCGTAGAATGTTATGCGCGCAAGTTATGATAGTTTAGACATGGCCGAAGGCGTAGTGACAACAGAAGAAATTATCGACAGCGAGGATTGAAGGATTGGCGTGGCATGTATACGATCGCAGTAGGGAGAAGCAATGGTATGGGTATGTGATTTGTATGTTAGTGCATTATTGTGTTTATTGTATATATATTATTATTGAAAAAGAAAAAATTTCTACAGAATTATCGAGTACTTTATAATGTATGTTAGTGCAGTGTGACATCCGGTATCCGTATTAGTTACGGTATAAGGGTGTTACAGTTATGCTACCGAATCTTGACCAAATGAATAGTAAATAAGACAGTTTTAGGTCAATCGGCAAGTTTTTAACATGGCTAATAAAAGAATGTTTTAAATTGGTTATTTATGTTAAATAAAGTGATATTTAACTAAGTAAGCTTGGATTTATGTATGCAATAAGCTAAGCAAGTTTAAGAAAAAAAAATTTTACCCGCATTCTTTATGAGCTATGATATAAGTATGTACTATTGCAATATTAGAGTTTAGCTCATATGCAATACGTACGTATAGTATGAATGTAGAGTGAGTGTTACAATCTATATATGTAACATCCCGATTTCCCCCCTAATAGTTTGAGCCATGTGTATGTGTGCATGTGTGAGAGTTTTGGCATGTGTCAAGGGCATTTTGGGTAAAATGCATGTTTTTTTGGGTTGTAATATTGTGTAGGTGTATATATGTTAGTAGGGTGTATGTGCATTGAGTTGTGTTAGTGTGTGTGCATGAGCATATGGTTGTAGTGTGTGAATTATGTGGGTTAGTCTAGTGTGTGTTGTATAGCTTTTTGGTAGGGTGTGAGTGGTTAATTTCCACCAATGAGGAAATGACACTTGGCTAGGGTATAAAAGGGGTAATTAGAAGAAGAAAGAGAAAAGGGAAAGCAGATTTTGTTTCCCTTTCCCATTTCTCTCTTCTCTCTACTTTTCCTTTTCCTTTTCTCCTCTCAAGAGTGCCCTAGCTTGGATCCAAGATATTATTGGTGGGAATTGATCATCCCTTAACCTCTAATTGGTAAGTTTTGCTGCATGTTCTTCTTCTTCTTCATCTTTTCTTCTTCTTTGTTGGTTGGGGGGTTTAATCTAGGGTTTGTGTTTGTTTGATTGTGGGTATGTTTGTTAGTTGAGCCTCCTCGCGATCCCAAGGGAAAGGAGAAGGCTAGTGGGAGTGGTGCTCAGTAATTTGGAGCTAAGGATATTCAGGTTTGGGATTTTGTTTGAGAAATTATGTGCATTTGGTGATTATGGTGTTCTTTATTGATTTCTGGAATTTTGCTTGATTGATGATGTTATAATGGTGTATATGTCTTGAATTTTGAGTATGTTGGGTTATAAAATTTAAGTTGTGATTTTATTGGATTATATATGCATTTGATTATGTTTTGGATTGTAAATTGCTGAATTTTGGGTTTGGATGATTTGATCTTGGTTATTGTATGATTTCGTTGGATTATGAGCTAAATAGGTGGGTTTTAAGTTGATTTTGATGAGTTCATTGTTTAATTTTGAAGTATGTTAGATTTGATTTTGAGTTGTGTGGAATTCTGGCTTTTTCCTGGGTTTTGCTCGTTTTACACGGTTGTATGGGTTTCTATACCGTCGTGTAAACGCTCCCTGGATTGCTGGTTCGTCGAGCTACACGGCTGTAAGGAATCCCACACTGCCGTGTAAATGCTCTCTGGACACTAGAGGGAGTGTCGTCTGACTCGTGGGAGACAGCACAACTCGTGCTGCCTTTGGCATGCACAAATCGTGCAGTTCAGCTGAGCGGGCGAGTAGAGGAGCACAGCACGACTCGTGCATGTGCAGCACGACTCGTGCGTGTGCAGCACGACTCGTGCACACGTTCATGCTAGCTGCGAGGCATTTTATCGCGAGTCGTGTTTTGGAACACGACTCGCGACAGACTTTTGGGAAGCGACACGAGTCATTTCCCTCAAGTACGACTCGTGCTCCCCCGTTTTACATGGCAGTATGGGTAAACCATACCGCCGTATAAAGCGCTTCTGTCCTGAAATTTTTAATGTTTTGAATTCTTGTCTTTTTGTTCCATTTTAACTTATTTGCTGATCTTAATATTTATTTAGAATCATCTAAGCTTTAAAATGATATTAATTTGCATTTTAATTTAGCCAAATGATATTTATGGTAAATTGTATCGCATGTTGCATGTTGAATATAATTGGATTATGTATATCTTATTTTCTAGTACTTGATATAAACAGTATTAGATATTTAAAGGTGATTTCTTTATGCATGACCTGCGTGAGTCAGTCTATTCGATAGTTAGGCATGCCTAAAAGAGTCCTTTTGCTGCAGGCTCTGTACTGTTCTGGACCCTGATCAAGTCCCCGTTTAGTTCCTCGCGAACTTATACGTGTTCGGATCTTGTTTAAGATCCCTTTGTAAAATGTTTTGAAAAGAGAAAATATGATATTGTTTTCCCGATTCGTACCCGTAAGGTACCACTACGTATCGCTTCGTACCCGTAAGGTGCCTCTACACGTTTACTCGTTCCACTACTGTGAGTCAGCAGGTGTTATAATTTGTTCTGATATGATTATAAGTATGTGAATCCGTATGAGTATGATTATAAGTATTTGAATCTGAATGACTCTAATTATGAGCATTTGAATTTTTTAGCATATGAATGTGTTATTGAACCTTTGAATGGTTATGAATGTAATTCTATTGTGATGATATCTTATGATATTCAGTATGCCATTATCGTATGTGATTTGCCTTGACGACCATTGTGAATGGCCATCCATATATTATTGTTTGTTTCCCCACTAAGCGTTATCGCTTAGTACGGTGTTTTCACCCGTGCAGGTGCGGAAGGTGTATAGGTTTTGGGAGCGTCACCGCCAGTCAAGCCAATACAGTGGGATTGTTGATAGGGCATAGTTTCTTTTTGTATCATCATTATTTTGTAATAGTGATATATCTATTGTATATAGTTTTTGTAAGCTTCCGCTATGTATCTCCGACAGTTGTAATTATTTTGTAATATCAGTTTTTGATCAGAACATTATTATAATGAATGTTATTATATTAATGCGTGATCATTCTGATGTTTCTAAAGTTTTTAATTTCAGCTATTTGTATGTATGTTTATATTATGTGAATGAATGTTTTGCACTGTTCTGCTTGGTGACACCCCTTCTCATACAAGTTCTCACTCCCTTGCGGATGGGTTCTCCTACGTATGGGAAGGGGGTGTTACAGTTTTTGGTATCAGAGACTCGATTTAGGCATTTTATGGGTGATTGTTGTGTTTAGACATATGTTTAGGACTGTGTTGGCTGATGCGGTTGTCTTTGTCTTTCTTTTAGATGGATTCTGATTCTATTCGTGGGTTGCTTGAGGAGTCCGCTGAAAGTGTGAATCCCCAAGCTGTTGATCCTTCAGTGTCTATTTCGGATCAAACACCTAAGGTTCAGCCTGAGGCCGTAGCCATGCCCTTTGAGGCAGTGTTGAAGATTTCTCAGGACATGGCTCGAGTCTTGGATAGGGTGACTGCTCCGAGAGCCCCTTCAGAGAGTATGAGGAGAGCTGGTACAGAGGACTTCTATTATACCATTCTGGATGAGTCTGAGCTTGCTGAGAAATGGATTGAGAAAGTGGAACGAGTATTTGAGGAGACTAGGTGTCCTGCTGATAGGCAAGTTGAAAGTGTTGTGGCTTTGCTTCAAGGATCTGCCTATGACTGGTGGAAGTTGGTTCGTAGGCATCCCCAGTTGCCTGACCCGGTCACATGAGAGTTCTACGAGAGAGAATTCACCAACAAGTATGTGACTAGGGAGTATAAGGATGCTAAGTGGGCACAGTTTTTGAGCTTGAAGCAAAGGTTTATGTCAGTATCGGAGTTTGAGAAAGAGTTTAATCGTTTGGCCAAGTGTGACGCGCGCCGAACCCGAAAACCCAGCAAGGGCCCTCGCTTTTAATCCGCTTTAGGATTCGAGGTATGAAGGTTCGCGTCTTTTGATCATGGGCGCCATGAGACATCATCGGTATGTTCCTCCCAATAGAACATTGGGGAGAACAACCTAGCCTATTGACGCCTAAAGGCACCTTTGAGGTATTTGGAGTCGCCACCCAATTTGCGTGAAATTGGGAAAAGGTTTCTCACCTCTATTGGTCTAAACCAGAGATATGGTGTCCGGGACTTCCCTCTTATTCGTACTTTGGTTAAATATAAATGGGTTCTTAACTCCTTAAAATTATATCTCTCATCTCACACGATCGATGCATTTAAATTAAAGAGCGAATTTCAAGCATTTAAAGAAAATAAATGAAAGCAGTAAAGAAAATAAATAAAGCGGTAAATGAAAACGATAAACACGCAAGCACACAATTACAAGAGAAATCGAGGCGGAATACAACCCCAATAAAAGGAAATTAAGGACACAAATGGGACGGAATACAATCCCCAAAATAAATAAAGTTGCCCCAAAATTAATTACAAGGGCCCAAAAATAAATAAACTTGAATTTAAGACACTCACACAAGGTTAAAATAAAAAATACATACATAAATCGGGGCATTATTTTGGGAACATTGGTTCCTTCGCACTTGTTCAAAATTTAGGAACATTGGTTCCTACGTATTAATTTGAAGAGGGTTTGAAGAGTCATTTTTGATTGTTTGAATTGAAAAACCGGGATGAGTGATCCCAGTTTTGTAGAAAAGTTGACTCTTCGTTTTAATTGTGATATTTTTATTATTGGGCTAAAACAAGGGACATTGGTCCCAATTTTGCTAGTAAAAATCCCAATTTAATTGTAGAAATATTTTTGTGATTTTTTATCGCACACGTGCACAAATAAAATAAATATTTACAAATAAACACATAACACATAAAGAGAGAGTCGAAAAGATCTCACCAAACCGGAGTGACTCTCCACGCGTTGCGACCCATCCGGGAAGTCGCGGGGATGCTCAAATAACCCGACTCAAGTTAAATCCTCAGAATTTTTAGATTGGGGAAACGGTGTCCCGATCGATTTTCCTTGTCGGATTCGTGGTGATAAATATTTGAAGAAAATGTAGAAATTAATATTTTGAAATCAAACCAAGAAAATACTTTGATGAAAATATTTTTGGTGGATGATTTGAGCAAAAGGAAATTAATTTTCCAAGCCCAAATCACTCAAGAAAATGGACTATGTATTTTTGAAGAGCAATTCAAGATTAAAACTTGAGAAAAGAAGAAAAAAAAGAAGCTAAAGGACTAGTTGCTGGAGAGAAAAAAGTTGAAAGAAAAAAGCCTTCGAAAAATTGTTCCCCCCCCCCCCCCCCCCCCAAAATGAAGGCCCAATCCTCATTTAAACTTGCCTTGGCCAAAAATGGCAATGGACAAAAAAGCCTTTATTTTTAGTTAATCTAAAATAGCATAAAATGGTGAAACAACGGAAATGTCAGACTGAAAAAAAATCAGACTGAAAACAGCGAAAAAAATGGACAGGCGAAGACCAGCAGGTCGCGCGGAGAGGGCAAGGGCGCGCGCGGCAGCCTGTTGCGCGCGTGGTGCCCCCGCACCGTGCGCGGCAGGCAGCTGCCTCGCGCGCAGGGGCTGCGCGCAAGGCCCCCTGCCTCGCGCGCAGCGCGCCCCCCGCCTCGCGCGAGGCGCCCCTGCGCACTGGGGCAGGCTGCCGCGCAGGCGGCCTTCGCGACCTTCCTTCTCTTTTTTTTTTTTCTTTTGAAAATTTTGACACAAAACTAATATATATATTTTTTTCATTTTGATTTTGATTTCCAAAAAAAGATTATATTTTTAATTATTTTTCGTAAAACACACCTTTGACAAGGGAACGATCGATGCTCACCTTTCTTGCCGAAAATCGGTCTTCTATTTTATCATCGTGTAATCCTGATCTTGGACCGCCTCGGGACCCGGTGTCTACAGTTGCCCCCAATTTTGGGGAACTTAGAACCTAAGTGCCTAAGTGAGGCAAAATTCAAAAAAGAAAGGAAAGAGGCGCGTACCTGAGGCGGCTGTCTTCCCGAACTGGCTGGAGTTACTGTGGGTAGTTACCGTCTGTTCGTCGACGTGTTAACCCCTATTGCCTTGGCATCTAACCTATACGGTGTCTAGCCTTGTTAATGTGGTCTGTAATTGAGTTTAATGTGGTGTCTAACCTCTTCCGTTGTGGATCTAACCTATTGATGCAGATATACTCATGGATTGAAAGGATTTAGAATATTTTGGGAAAAGCTCAATGCTACGAAGGATAACGCTCCGAAAAGGCCGAGAATGCCTTGAAAAAAGGACTTAAAGATAATGCTCCGAAGAGATTGAGAATGCCTTGAGAAAGGACTTAAAAATAATGCTCCGAAGAGACCGAGAATGCCTTGAGAAAGGACTTAAAGATAATGCTCTGAAGAGACCAAGAATGCCTTGTGATGAAGGACTTAAAGATAATGCTCCGAAGAGACTGAGAATGCCTTGAGAAAGGACTTAAAGATAATGCTCCGAAGAGACTGAGAATGCCTTGTGAAGAAGGACTTAAAGACAATGCTCCGAAGAGACTGAGAATGCCCCGTGAAGGAGGACTTAAAGATAATGCCCCGAAGAGACTGAGAATGCCTTGAGAAAGGACTTAAAGATAATGCTCCGAAGAGACTGAGAATGCCTTGAGAAAGGACTTAAAGATAATGCTCCGAAGAGACTAAGAATGCCTTGTGAAGAAGGACTTAAAAATAATGCTCCGAAAAGACTGAGAATGCCCCGTGAAGGAGGACTTAAAGATAATATTTTGAAGAGACTGAGAATGCCTTGAGAAAGGACTTAAAGATAATGCTCCGAAGAGACTGAGAGTGCCTTGAGAAAGGACTTAAAAATAATGCTCCGAAAAGACTGAGAATGCCCCGTGAAGGAGGACTTAAAGATAATATTTTGAAGAGATTAAGGATGCCTGTTGGATAAGGATCTAGAGGTAATGCTCCGAAGAGACTGAGAATGCCTTGTGAATAAGGACTTGAAGATAAAGTTTTGAAGATGCCTTTTGAAGAAGGACTTAAAGATAGTGTTTTAAAGAGATTGAGGATGCCTGTTAGATAAGGACTTAGAGATAATGCTCCGAAGAGACTGAGAATGCCTTGTGAATAAGGACTTGAAGGTAAAGTTTTGAAGATGCCTTTTGAAGAAGGACTTAAAGATAGTGTTTTAAAGAGATTGAGGATGCCTGTTAGATAAGGACTTAGAGATAATGCTCCAAAGAGACTGAGAATGCCTTGTGAATAAGGACTTGAAGGTAAAGTTTTGAAGATGCCTTTTGAAGAAGGACTTAAAGATAGTGTTTTAAAGAGATTGAGGATGCCTGTTAGATAAGGACTTAGAGATAATGCTCCGAAGAGACTGAGAATGCCTTGTGAATAAGGACTTGAAGGTAAAGTTTTGAGGATGCCTTCTGAAGAAGGACTTAAAGATAGTGTTTTAAAGAGATTGAGGATGCCTGTTAGATAAGGACTTAGAGATAATGGGAAGATTATATGCACGTGATAAGTGCTTGTGCTATGCATGCTAGACATGTGCAAAGAATTATGTGTTGCATGTATGCAGAGATTATGTGCACGAAATGTGTACGAAGGATTGCTTATGCAAGATATATAAAAAGTTCATGCATGCGTGAATGCACATTGAGGCACCATCAAATGCCATGCCCGTGAGATGCATATGTATGCAATAATGCAGGATAAGGACTCATCCGAGTGGATTTGGGAGGCGAAAGCCGGTTTGGTCATGATTTGCAGCAGGATCGGTGCCCCCTGGAATTGCTTTTGAATTTTGTGCCTCTGGGGGATTATGAGGTTCTCCTCTGGTACCTGTAGTCATTATTTGAAGGTAGTGCGTCCCTCGTGGATTTTCACACTAGCTTTTCTTAGCGGGAGATGCGTCCTTGTCGGATTTTCACATGAACCTGTGCCTTATTTTTTGCCTGGAATGGACCCAACCCAATCCAGCGGCTTTTATTTATTTTATTTTTTTGGTAGGGCAGACTGCCTGTCGCCAGGTTTTCACCCTGCCCTTCGGCCTAACTTTTGCTTAGAGCGCCAGTCACGGTTTTCATCTCTAACGGCCTCTTTTTTTTTTTTTTTTTTTTTTTTTTTTTGTGTGAGAGAAGTTGGAGTTGTCGCGAAAGATCTTTCGGGTATGATTGGCATGTGCTTATGTCTCAGATTTTGGTTGTATGAGCTTGGCTTTTATTTTTTTTTTTAGGAAGGTGCTATAAGGTTGGCTTCATAGTGGGTAGCAAGGTGAGTTGGCTGAAGTGCCGGAGTGGCGAGAGTGGCAGAGGGTAGTTGGTAACAATGTGCTAGTTTTATGCCAGACTCAGACAACTTTGAGTGTGCAAGATGAGCTGCTCTGGTTACACCCAAACATCTTTGCATAAATGCATATATTTCAATCCAGTTTCATAACACATGATCACTATTAACTCGAAGAATATGAGTCTTCACCTAATCTCGGGATAGATCTTGAGAGCATCAAACTCCTGTTATCAATCAGCCCTCGCGGGTTTTCTTGATTGAATATTTTCTCTCCCCCTTTTTTTTTTATTTTTTATTTTTTATTTTTTTTATTAATTTTTTTTTAGCCTTTGCCATGGACCCTCTTTCAGTCCGTCAACGTCAGTTGAATTTCTTTCATCTCCATTAGCCGGAGAGACTGCTGCTTTTGAGAGTGGTTCCTCTTGGTACCAAAGTTTTGGTCTTAGCTCTCGTGCAGACTGGTTGAGGTGATGGGTTCCTTATTTGGGGGTTGACTGCGAAGTTTCATGCTTTGCTTTTATTGGCTTTGGCGGTTTGAGCCCTGGAATGGTTGTTCAATGGCTGAGCTAGGGTGACAGGTTGGGCTTGGATGATTTGGGGTACTTTTATTGGCCTTGATAGTTCAAGCTTTCGAAATGGTTTTCGTTGGCTAGGATTGGGTGGATGGTTCGTGGGTTAGCCTTTTATGTCCTTTTCAGTAGCTAAGAAGAATGGCAATGTGCAGACATGTGTAGATCAACGGGATTTGAACAAAGCTTGCCCCCAAATAGCATTCCCTTGCCCCCAAATCAATTCTCTCTTTTCTTCTCTCTTTTCTTTATGCCCCAATTTTTTTATTTTTTTTTATTTTTTTACAACCCAATTTTTTTTACACCAATTTTTTTTTTCTTACAACCCAATTTTTTTTCTTTTTTTTTTTGACAAGCTTTGCTCAAGTCCTGAAGTTTACACATATGTGCACTTTTCATCTTAACCACTGGGACCATTGTTGTTCAATTTGGTCAGGCATTAAATTTTGGTAAGAAATTTGGTTATGAGGGTTCTGGATGGTCAAGGGTCAATCATAATCGATTTTGAGGGTGCACATTTCAAGGGGTCGAGAGGAAAAAGGTCATATGGCTTGGCTCTGATGGATTGTATATTTCTCGTGGTGGTTTCGAGTTTTATTTGTCCGACTTTTGATGTAAATCTTGGAGCTTTATTTTATTTGGTCGCACCACATGCGACTCAAGTGTTGCGGGTGCAAAGAAATGGCTTTCAAAATTCGGTTCGTCATCATGTTGGCTCGTGAAAGTAGTATTAATCTCAAGAATGTCCTTATCAATCTTCAGCATGTCATACCAGATCTGGGCAAAGGCTTTTTTTTTTTATTTCTCTCAAAATTATCCTCTCTTCAAGAGTTATATCAGATGCTATCAAGATTTTATTTGGATTTTCCAAAGTTTCGAGACTAGATAGAGCCATATTATTTGGGTTAATGTCAAAATGAATGGATGCATCGTGATCATGAGAAATGAAATCAAGGAAATATCGCATAAACAAAACAGAAATTGTTCAACATGTTACAATAACCAAATTGTCCTAAAAGAGTTCTGGAATTGAAAAGCAGTAAGCATTAAAAACATGATCTTCTGCTTGTGGCTTTGGAGGAACATGCCGATGAAGTGGGTCAGGCCCAGTCACATCTCTGGTGGAAGGATTGCATTGTAGTCTACTTCCTTCTTCTTCTCTCTTTTCTCGGGATCCGTGATTTGCTTGGAATCAATGAGGTCCTGAACCCGGTCTCTCAAAGTTCGGCAGTAGTTTGTCAAATGTCCAGTGTGCTGGTGGAATGCACAATATTGATCCGCTCTGTGGTGGGGCTGCCCCTGACTGCTGGCGGGCTTCGCCGGTAATGGCTGCAATAACCCCCTTTTCACTAGCTTCTCAAAAACCAGCGACAAGGGTCTACCCAAATCAGAGTAACATCTCTGATTCCTTCTCACTGATGGCTCTCCCGCTTTTTTAACATTGCCCTTACAGCCATCTCGGATGTTTAGGTTTACATGTGCCTTCACCAGATCTCCATCCCCCTCAAGTATATTGTTGTGTTCCAGAGTAGGCCTCTTACCATCTCCTGGTAAATCAAGCAGTTCCTTGCCTCGGGGCTTAGAGGCACTAGGAGATGCCGTGGTTGTCGCTGTATGGGCTATCTCGACAGGGGCCAACTCAACCCGGTTAAAGGTAGCCGCCATCAATCGGGCTTGTAGGACTAGCGCCAGGGCATCTATTCTCTCCTTAATCATAGCTGTCAACCTCCTTTCGAGCTCCTCAAACCTTCTATTCATTATGAAATCCTCATCAGGGTTTGGGATCCTTGCTCTTCTTGGCTCAACTGGCACAGAATCAGCTTTAGGCTGATTTACAGATTGATGGGCAACGACTCCAACGAGGAGAACCTCCCCACCAGCAGGCGGTTCGGCTTGCCCCCGAGGAGGGGCTACAGGTGGCTGCGGGGTAATTGGTGCTTGTGGAGCAGGGGGCTATGCAAATCTTTCGGCCATGGCACCCATCATGTTCAATATCCTTTGTTCAAAATCCTCCAGTCTCCTGGTGAGGTCTTGGGTGGTTAGGTTTTCGGTCTCTTCTGCTATTGAGGATGATTCGCTACTTGTAGAGAGTGACTCAGAATCCCAAACAGGCACTAGTTCTAGCAATTCAAAGGGCGAGTTTGCCGTCACTAGTCGGTCGTCAGAATCTCCAGTCCACTCAGATGAATCTAGGATGGCTGAAAGATCAAGATTGTTAGAACGATGCATGGATGACATATACAATGCATGATCGTGTCATGCGAATATTCTTTGATGAGTGCAGGATCAATGGACTACCACGATACGATGGGATGCATGGAAGAAATTACATGCAGGAAGGTATGTACACGCGAAAATAATATGCAGATGAAAAGATATATACACACAGCATGAGAGAAGATTTATCATTATATATACATGTATTTGTTTTATTGACATGCATGAATGACATGCGATGCATGAGCATGCTGTGCAGTATCCACAATCACATGCAAGCAAATAGATCCTTCCAACCTTATCACTCCCACACACGAGGTCGCGCGGTCTCTTTCCTAGGTGGGCTTCATCCAAGGGTTAACAGGGAACCCATTGGACACGTATGGTGCTCGGTGAAAAATCGATAGCATAACACTCTTAATCTAATGCGCATTCGTATGGGTTTTGGCCGTTACGTATTTGGACAACTCAATCTAGTCAAGGTGAACTCATCGGGGCATGAAAGCCTTTGATAAAGGACCACTTGATTTACTTGATTTTATTTAATACGTGACGGCCCATATCACAAGCATTGTATTAAGGAACATATCACCTAGGGAAAGTTTCTACTTGCCATTACATGAGCTTTAGTCAAGGTGATGAATCTTTAGGGTTACCCAAGCATGATCCCTGCCGACGGGTCTAGCTCATCACGAGCATAATGACCGATCGGATCACCATTTGATATACCAAAAGGTACAAGGCTTGGGCTGGTGATTATCCCTAACACTTCCCTACAATGAGTGAAAGTAGGGTCGTGCTTCGGGAACGCACCGGGGGAAGATAGGGACCAACTAGCGTAATTCTAAGGCTCTAAGATGCAATGCAAATTTTTGAAAAGAGATAGAATTTTAAGTTTTAAAAACCCAATTATACATTTTAACCAAAGCACTTTCGGAGTGAAGTCTCAAATACAAGTCCCCAGCGGAGTCGCCACTGTGACGCGCGCCGAACCCGAAAACCCAGCAAGGGCCCTCGCTTTTAATCCGCTTTAGGATTCGAGGTATAAAGGTTCGCGTCTTTTGATCATGGGCGCCATGAGACATCATCGGTATGTTCCTCCCAATAGAACATTGGGGAGAACAACCTAGCCTATTGACGCCTAAAGGCACCTTTGAGGTATTTGGAGTCGCCACCCAATTTGCGTGAAATTGGGAAAAGGTTTCTCACCTCTATTGGTCTAAACCAGAGATATGGTGTCCGGGACTTCCCTCTTATTCGTACTTTGGTTAAATATAAATGGGTTCTTAACTCCTTAAAATTATATCTCTCATCTCACACGATCGATGCATTTAAATTAAAGAGCGAATTTCAAGCATTTAAAGAAAATAAATGAAAGCAGTAAAGAAAATAAATAAAGCGGTAAATGAAAACGATAAACACGCAAGCACACAATTACAAGAGAAATCGAGGCGGAATACAACCCCAATAAAAGGAAATTAAGGACACAAATGGGACGGAATACAATCCCCAAAATAAATAAAGTTGCCCCAAAATTAATTACAAGGGCCCAAAAATAAATAAACTTGAATTTAAGACACTCACATAAGGTTAAAATAAAAAATACATACATAAATCGGGGCATTATTTTGGGAACATTGGTTCCTTCGCACTTGTTCAAAATTTAGGAACATTGGTTCCTACGTATTAATTTGAAGAGGGTTCGAAGAGTCATTTTTGATTGTTTGAATTGAAAAACCGGGATGAGTGATCCCATTTTTGTAGAAAAGTTGACTCTTCGTTTTAATTGTGATATTTTTATTATTGGGCTAAAACAAGGGACATTGGTCCCAATTTTGCTAGTAAAAATCCCAATTTAATTGTAGAAATATTTTTTGTGATTTTTTATCGCACACGTGCACAAATAAAATAAATATTTACAAATAAACACATAACACATAAAGAGAGAGTCGAAAAGATCTCACCAAACCGGAGTGACTCTCCACGCGTTGCGACCCATCCGGGAAGTCGCGGGGATGCTCAAATTACCCGACTCAAGTTAAATCCTCAGAATTTTTAGATTGGGGAAACGGTGTCCCGATCTATTTTCCTTGTCGGATTCGTGGTGATAAATATTTGAAGAAAATGAAGAAATTAATATTTTGAAATCAAACCAAGAAAATACTTTGATGAAAATATTTTTGGTGGATGATTTGAGCAAAAGGAAATTAATTTTCCAAGCCGAAATCACTCAAGAAAATGGACTATGTATTTTTGAAGAGCAATTCAAGATCAAAACTTGAGAAAAGAAGAAAAAAAAGAAGCTAAAGGACTAGTTGCTGGAGAGAAAAAAGTTGAAAGAAAAAAGCCTTCGAAAAATTGTTCCCCCCCCCCCCCCCCCCCCCCAAAATGAAGGCCAAATCCTCATTTAAACTTGCCTTGGCCAAAAATGGCAATGGACAAAAAAGCCTTTATTTTTAGTTAATCTAAAATAGCATAAAATGGTGAAACAACGGAAATGTTAGACTGAAAAAAAATTAGACTGAAAACAACGAAAAAAATGGACAGGCGAAGACCAGCAGGTCGCGCGGAGAGGGCAAGGGCGCGCGCGGCAGCCTGCTGCGCGCGTGGTGCCCCTGCACCGCGCGCGGCAGGCAGCTGCCTCACGCGCAGGGGCTGCGCGCGAGGCGCCTGCCTTGCACGCAGGCTGCCTCGCAGGCAGCCCCGCGCTACCGCAGGCGGCCTTCGCGACCTACCTTCTCTTTTTTTTTTTTTTTTTTTGAAAATTTTGACACAAAACTAATATATATATTTTTTTCATTTTGATTTTGATTTCCAAAAAAAGATTATATTTTTAATTATTTTTCGAGAAACACACCTTTGACAAGGGAACAATCGATTCTCACATTTCTTGCCGAAAATCGGTCTTCTATTTCATCATCGGGTAATCCTGATCTTGGACCGCCTCGGGACCCGGTGTCTACACCAAGTACACTCCAGAAGGTGTTCTGACTGAAGAGTTCAGATGTAGGCATTTTGAGGCCGGTTTGAATGAGTCGCTAAGAGCTATGCTGATTTCTTTGATGAGTACTCCGGGCATTGGGTACTACCAGATTGTACAAGCAACAGTTCGGGCTGAGAGGTCTGAGTCAGTTCTGAGAGAGATAGTGTGACGTGAGCCAAACCCAGCAAGGGCACTCGTTGAACCCGCTTTTAGGATTCAAGGGACTGGTTCGCATCTTTTTTATCATGGGCGCCATGAGACATTTGGGATGCCTCCTTCCCAATAAAACATTGGAAAGGAACATCTAGCCCCATGGAACCTTTGGGCACCTTTAAGATATCATGGAGTCGCCACCCAAATGACGAGGAATTGGGAAAGGTCTCTAACCTCTTATTGGTCAAGACCAGAGATTGGTGTTCGGAACTCCCCTCTTATTCATGCTTTGGAAACTTATAAATGAGTTTTTAACTCCCTAAAATTCTACCTCTCATCTCACACAATCAATGCATTTAAATTAAAGGCGTATTAAAAGCACGTGAAGAAAATAAAGAAAAGCGATAAAGAAAGCAGTAAATAAAGTAACTAAGGAAAGCGGTAAACACACAAGAACACAATTACACGAGAGACAGGGGCGAAATACAACCCCCTAATGAAAGAAGGCTAAAGATATAGGTTAGGATGGAACACAATCCCAAAATTAAACAATATTGCCCCAAAATTAATTACAAGGGCCCAAAGAGAAATGAACTTAAACTTTAAAACAATCAAACAAAATCAAATACGAGGAAAACATACATAAATCGGGATATTCATTTTGGGTAGGAACATTGGTTCCTTTGCGCTCGTTTGAAGGTTTAGGAACATCGGTCCCTTCGTGTTTATTTAAAGAGGGTTCGAAGAGTCACTTGATTGTTGAGTTGGAAAACCGGGATGAGTGATCCCATTTTTGGAGAAAACTAACTCTTCGTTTTATTGTGATATTTTTTGTTATTTGGCTAAAATGAGGGACATTGGTCCCAATTTTATTAGTGAAAGCCCAATTTAATTGTAAAAATATTTTTGTGACTTTTTATCCCACGCGTGCATAAATAAAAAAAATATTTACAAACAGACAAAAAACACATAAAAGGGGGGGTCGAAAAGATCTCACCAAACCGAAGTGTTCGTCTACGCGTCGTGACCCATCCGGGGATCCGCGAGAACGCCCACATAATGTAAGTCATATTTTAATCTCACACAGAAAAGTAATATAAAAATAATATTAGTAATAATTCTAAAGATTAATCAAATAAAGATGAAATAATGTTGAGCACAATAACAAATAATGATAATAACAATGATAGTAATGCGACACAACAAAATGATAATAGTGATAAATATGATAGTAACCATAGTAATAATAAATACAATAATAATGAGAATGATAGTAACAGTAACCATGAAATAATGATAATGATAATGATGATAATAATAATATTAATAACTAGCAATAATAGTAATAATGCTAATAATATTAATAACAAATAATATTAATAGCTAGCAATAATAGTAATAATGCTAATAATGGTACGGTAATATAATATTGATAATAAATAAATAAAATAATAATAATAATATAAAATAAATAAACATAACATAGAAATAATAAATAAACAAAATGGTATAATAATGCAAATAATAATAATATTAACAATAATGAATGATGAAAAAAATAAATGAGATCGGTTACAAAAATGTTTACCCTCAGAATTTATAGATCGGAAAATAGGATGCCTTGATCCGTCCTCCTTGTCAATTTTTCGATAATAAAATAGAAGAATATTTAAAAAAAAATAAGTTTTAAACAAATAAAACTATTTTTGGAGAGGTAATACAAAACAATGGAAATTGA
This sequence comes from Excoecaria cochinchinensis, assembly GCA_947683425.1. Classification (NCBI taxonomy): domain Eukaryota; kingdom Viridiplantae; phylum Streptophyta; class Magnoliopsida; order Malpighiales; family Euphorbiaceae; genus Excoecaria; species Excoecaria cochinchinensis. The sequence continues at coordinate 15,031,422 of CANTUQ010000055.1, forward strand.
TTTTTCTTGCTTGAAATAAATCTCCCACTGAAAAATGCCTTGAAGAAAAAAGAAGAAGAGAAAACTAGACTTTTAAAAATCTAAATATTTTTTCTTGGCGTTTTTGAAAACCTTCGGCTGCTCTAGAAACTTGAGAGAAAAAGCCTTCTTTTTTCCCTAGAAAAATATGCATCTCCCATAGAAATGAAGACCAATCTTCCTTTTAATTTTTTATCTTACCCAAAAATGGGAAGAGAGCAAAAGTGTTTTCATTTTTAGTTAATCGAGAATTGCACAAAAATGAGAAAGAAACAGAAAAATCAGACTGAAAAAAATAAGAAAACGCAGAGAAGAAAATGACCGTGGCAAAAAATGGCCGCGTGTGGGGGGAAGGCGAGGCACGCCCCCTAGCTGGCGAAGCGCGCCCCAGGGGGCGCGCGCGTCCTCAGCAACATGTGCCCGACGCGCGCTCGTGGCAATGCATGCCCTAGTGGGGCACGCGCTGCCTCTGCAGCGTGCGCGCCTGCAAGCGCTCACAGCTCCCACACAGGCGCGACGCGACCGCGTGGCAGGCGAATAAAAAATAAAAAAATAAAAAATAAAATAAATAAAATAAAAAGGAATAAAAATAAGAGTAAAAATGCAAAAGTTTTGAATTAAAATTTTTAGAGGAAACAAGGAGATTTTCGACAAGGATGACATCATTTTCGACTCCTTTACTTGTGGCAAGTATTATTTTCATCATCGGGTAATCCTGATCTTGGACCGCCTCGGGACCCGGTGTCTACAGTTGCCCCCAATTTTGGGGAACTTAGAACTTAGGTGCCCGAGTGAGCCAAAATTCAGAAAAGAAGGAAAGAGACATGTACCTGAGGCGGTCGCTTTTCCAGAATGGAAGTGATTGTTGGCGTGTTATCTTTTCTTTTCTGAGGTGGTGCTCCCTGAGAGGTCTTCGATTGATCGGCTGCCCCCTGAGAGGTTTTCGAATGGTTGGCTGGTGCCCCCTGAGAGGTCTTTCACTGGCTGGTGCCCCCTGAGAGGTCTTTGACTGGCTGCCCCCCTGAGAGGCCTTTGGCTAGCTGGCTACCCCCTGATAGGTCTTCGGTTGATCGCCCCCTAAGAGGTATTCGGTTGATCGTCCCTTGAGAGGTCTTCGATTAGTTGCCCCATGAGAGGTCTTCGGTCGATCGCCCCCTGAGAGGTCTTCGATTAGGTGGCTGCTCCCTGAGAAGTCTTCGGTTGATCGCCTCCTGAGAGGTCTTCAATTGATTGCCCCTTGGGAGGTCTTTGATTAGCTGGCTGCTCCCTGAGAAGTCTTCGGTTGATCGCCCCCTGAGAGGTCTTCGATTAACTGGCTGCTCCCTGAGAAGTCTTATATTGATCACCCCCTGGGAGGTCTTCGATTAGCTGGTTGCTCCCTGAGAAGTCTTCGGTTGATCGCCCCTTGAGAGGTCTTCGGTTAGCTGGCTGCTCCCTGAGAAGTCTTCGGTTGATTGCCCCCTGAGAGGTCTTCAGTTGATCGCCCTCTGGGAGGTCTTCGATTAGCTGGCTGCTCCCTGAGAAGTCTTCAGTTGATCGCCCCCTAAGAGGTCTTCGATTAGCTGGCTGCTCCTTGAGAAGTCTTCGGTTGATCGCCCCCTGAGAGGTCTTCAATTAACTGGCTGCTCCCTGAGAAGTCTTCAGTTGATCGCCCCTGAGAGGTCTTCGGTTAGCTGGCTGCTCCTTGAGAAGTCTTCTATTGATCGCCCCCTGAGAGGTCTTCGGTTAGCTGGCTGCTCCCTGAGAAGTCTTCGGTTGATCGCCACCTGAGAGGTCTTCGGTTGATCGCCCCCTGTGAGGTCTTCGATTAGCTGGCTGCTCCCTAAGAAGTCTTCGGTTGATCGCCCCCTGAGAGGTTCTTCGATTAGCTAGCTGCTCCCTGAGAAGTCTTCGGTTGATTGCCCCCTGAGAGGTCTTCGATTAGGTGGTTGCTCCCTAAGAAGTCTTCGGTTTATCGCCCCCTGAGAGGTCTTCGATTAGCTGGCTGCTCCCTGAGACGTCTTCGGTTGATAGCCCCCTAGGAGGTCTTCGATTAGCTGGCTGCTCCCTAAGAAGTCTTCGGTTGATCGCCCCCTGAGAGGTCTTCGGATGGTTGGTTGGATTGGTATTTTGATCGATGTCGTCACTCTCTTTTTGTCAGCATTCGCATTGATTCTCTCTTTCTGCAAGACTTGGAAAGCCAAATATGCAGGCAAAAAATGGTGAGCATGTACGTGAGATGCGTATGTATGCAGTAATGCAGGATAGGAGTTCATCTGAGTGGATTCAGGAGCGACAACTGGATTGGTTGCAATTTGCAGTAGGATCGGTGCCCTCTAGAATTGCTTTTGAATTTTATGCCTTTAGAGGATTATGAGGTTCTCCTCTGGTACATGTAGTCATTCTTTTAAGGTAGTGCATCCCTTGTGAATTTTCACACTAGCTTTTCTTAGCGGGAAATGCGTCCTTTTCGGATTTTCACATAACCCTGTGCCTTATATTTTGCCTAGAATGGACCCAACCCAATCCAGCGGCTTTTATTCATTTTATTTTTTTGCAGGACAGACTGCCTATTCCCAGGTTTTCACCCTGCCCTTTGGCCTAATTTTTTCTTAGAGCGCCAATTACGGTTTTCATCTATAACGGCCTTTTTTTTTAGAAGAGGATGAAGCTATTGCCAAAGATCCTTCAGGTATGATTGCCATGTGCTTATGTCTTAGATTATGGTTGTATGAGCTTGGTTCTTATCATGAAGATGCTGTAGAATTGGCTTTATCATGAAGATACTGTAGAATTGGTTTCATAGTTAATAGCAGGGTGAATCGGCTAAAGCGCTTGAGTGGACAAAGCGTCAGAGGGTAGATAGTACCAATGTGCTAATTCTATGCCGGAACCAGACAACTTTGAGTATGCAAGATGAACTGCTCTGGTCACATCAATGTATCATTGCATAAATGTATATATTTCAGCTTGATTTCATAACACATGATCACTGTTTGACATTAACTTGAAAAATATGAGACCTCATCTAATCTCGGGGTAGATCTTGAGAGCATCAAACTCCTATTATCAATCAGCCCTTGCGGGTTTTCTTGATTGAATATTTTCTCTCTTTTTTATTTTTTTATTCTTTATTTAGCCTCTGCCATGGACCCTCCTTCAGTTCGTCAGTGTTGATTGAATTTGCTTCCATCTTCGTCAGTCGGGAAAGCTGCTCCTTCGGAGAGTGGTTCTTTTTTTGTATCAAAGTCTTATCTTCGGCCCTTGTACAAACTGGTTGTGACGATGGGTTCCTTGTTCGAGGCTTGAATGTGAAATCTCACACTTGGCTTTTGTCAACTTCGGTGGTGCAGTTTCTGAAGTGGTTTTCAATGGTTGAGGTTGGCTGAGGGTCACAAGTTAGGACTTAGTAGTTGGGATTGGGTTACAGGTTAGGCTCAAGTGGTCTGGGCAAAGTAGTGGGTTTTGTTTTTTTTTTTTATTTTTTATTTTTTTATTTTCTTATTTTTTTGTTTTGTTTTTTTTTTGTTTTTTGTTTTTTTTTGAAATGGTAAAAAGCTGTCCTTTTAAGTTTGGCTATAAGGGTTTCGGATGGTTAAAGGTCAATCTTAATTGGTTTTGGGGTACATATTTCAAATGGTTGTGAGGAAAGGGGTCACGCTGTTCGGTTCTGATGAGTTATATTTTCCTCGTGAAGGTCTTGAGTTTCATTCGTTCAACTTCTGGTGTAGCTCTCGGGGTTTGATTTTATTTGGCAGCACCATATGCAACCCAGATGTTGTGGATGCAAAGGAATGGCTTTCAAAATTCTGCTTGTCGTCATGTTGGCACGTGGAAGTAGCATTGATCTCAAGAATGTCCTTGTTAATCTTCAGCATGTCATACCAGGTCCAGGCAAAGGCTCTTTTTTTTATATATATATCTCTCAAAAATATTCCTCTCTTCAAGAGTTATATCAGATGCTATCAAGATTTTGTTTGGACTCCCCAAAGTTTCGAGATTAGATGGAGTTGTATTAATTGGGTAAATGTCAAAAATGAATGGATGCATCGCGATCATAAGAAATGAAATCAATAGAAACACCATACGAATAAGCAAAAATTGTCCATCATATTAAAATAACTAAGCTGTTATAAGGAGTTCTTGAATTAAAAAGATATAAAGCATCTAAAACAAACATAGTCTTCATGTAGCTCTTGCGAGATATGCCACTCAGGTGGACCAGACCCGATCACATATCTGGAGGAGGGACTGTATTATAGCTTGCCTTCTTCTTCTTCTCTCTCTTTTCAGGGTCCGTGATCTGTTTGGAGTCAATGAGATCTTGGATTTTACCCCTCAAGATTCGGCAATGGTCTGTTAGATGCCCAGTGTGTTGATGGTAGGCACAGTATTGATCACTCTCATGCCCGGCTGTTCTTGACTTAAAGCTGGTCTAGGTGGCAATGGATGTAACTTGCCCTCCTTCATTAGTCTCTCCAACACCCAGGATAGAGGTCGACCTAAATTAGAAAAGTACCGCTGGCCCTGTTCTGCTCCGGTGGCTAAAACCTTGGCTGTCTTACCGTTTCTAACATTGCTGCTTCCAGCTCTGCCTGATCTGTACCCCGACTGGTTCCCAAAGTTCCTCCCAGCAAAGTTATTTTGCTAGCTTTCCTCACCAGGTAAGCCGCCTCAGCCTCTATAGCGATGCCTTTGAGCGACTCCCAATCCCTGAGCCCTTTGAAGCTGAGCAAGTCCCTCAAGTAAGGGCAGGAGTTCCTGATGAATAGCCTAATCTGATCAGTGGTGTCAGGTTTTCGCTTCATCTCCATAACCCTATTCCTCCACCTGGTGAGGTATTCGTGAAATGACTTGTCACTCCTTTGCTGTAGAAGCTCGAGGTCCTTCAAGGTGACCTCCATTCTAGTACTGCAGTCATATTGCTTCATGAATTCATCAGTCAGAAGGTCCCAGTCCTCTTTAGATCTTCTATCTTGCCCATGATACTTATCTACCGCCGGACCCACTAGACTGAGATAGAAATAATCCACTTTTTTCCTCTTAGTCAGCCCTGTGCCCTTCATCACCAGGGTGTATTGCTTGATGTGTACAGACGGGTCTGATGTTTCGTCAAACTTCGGCAGCTCAGGCATCCTAAACCTTTAGAGCAGCAGCTCCTCATCCCCCAAATCTCTATCCTCCGGGTTGATTCCATTGCTAGCTGATAATATGCAAGTGATTGCCTTAATTTACTGTCTCATACCCCTCATAGCCTCATCTTCTACCCTGGGTGCTCTACCCCTCACAACTTGACGGGCTACAATCTCCTCAACCTCTTCTTCCATTACGAAATCCTCATCAGGGTTTGGGACCCTTGCCCTTCTCGGCTCAGCGGGCACAGCAGCAACTTTAGGCTCGTTGATGGGTTGGTGAGCAGCATTACCCATAATGGGGGCCTCTTCGCCCATAGGCAGCTCAACTTGCCCCCGAGGAGGGATTATTGGTGGCTGTGGAGCAAAGGGTGGTTGTGCAGCAGGGGGAGGAGCAATTCTTTCAGCCATTGCGCCCATCATTTCCAACACCCTTTGCTCAAAATCCTCTAGTCTCTTGGCAAGGTCTTGAGTGGTTGGAGCTCCGGCTTCTTCCGTCACTGAGGATGATTGACTAGTTGTTGAGAGTGACTCAGAATCCCAAACAGGCACTAGTTTCAGCAACCCAAAGGGTGAGTCTGTCCTCACTAGCCGACCTTCAGAACCCCTAGTCCACTTGGATGAATCTATGGTGGCTGAAAGATCAAGATTGTTAGAATGATGCATGGATGACATATACAATTCATGATCGTGCCATGCAAATGGTCTTTGATGAGTGCGAGATCAATGGATTACCACAGTACGATGGGATGCATGGAAGAAATTACACGCAAGATGATATGTACATGTGAAAAAATAATATACAGATGAAAAGATATATACACGCATAACATGAGAGAAAATCTATTATTATTTATATACACACATATTTATTTTATTGACATGCATGAATGACATGCGATGCACGAGCATGTTGTGCAATATCCACAACCACATGCAAGCAGATAGATCCTTCACCTTATCACTCCCACACATGAGGTTGTGCGGTCTCTTTCCTAGGTGGGCTTCTTCCGAGGGTTAACAGGGAACATGTGACCTAGTGGAAGTTTCTATTTGCCACTACATGGGTTTTGGTCAAGGTAGTGATACTTTAGGTCTACCCAAGCATAGTCCCTGCCAATAGGTCTAGCTCGTTAAGAGCATAGCGATCGATCGGGTCTCTATTTGATATACCATTAATGGTACGAGGCTTGGGTTGGTGATTAATGAATGAAAGTAAGATCGTGTTTCAGGAATGCACTGAGGTAAGATAGGGGACCAACTAACATAGTTCTAAGGCCCTAATGTATGCAATGCAAATTTTGAAAAGTGATAGAATTTTAAGTTTTAAAAACTCAATTTTACATTTTAACCAAAACACTTTTGGAGCAAAGTCTCAAACAGTCCCCAGTGGAGTCGCCACTATGACGCACGTCGAACCCAGCAAGGGCCCTTGTTGAGCCCGCTTTTAGGATTCGAGGGACTGGTTCGCGTCTTTTTGATGATGGACGCCATGAGACATTTGGGATGCCTCCCTCCCAATAGAACATTGGAAAGGAACATCTAGCCCTATGGCACCTTTAGGCACCTTTGAGGTATCATGGAGTCGCCACCCAATTCACGAGGAATTGGGAAAGGTCTCTAATCTCTTATTGGTCAAGACTAGAGATTGGTGTGCGGAACTCCCTTCTTATTTATGCTTTGGTTAATTATAAATGAGTTTTTAACTCCCTAAAATTCTACCTCTCATCTCACACGATCAATGCAATTAAATTAAAGGCGTATTAAAAGCACGTGAAGAAAATAAAGAAATGCGATAAAGAAAGCGGTAAATGAAGTAACTAAGGAAAGGGGTAAACACACAAGCACACAATTACATGAGAGACAGGGGCAGAATACAACCCCCTAATGAAAGAAGGCTAAAGATATAGGTTGGGACGGAACATAATCCCAAAATTAAATAATATTGCCCCAAAATTAATTACAAGGGCCCAAAGAGAAATGAACTTAAACTTTAAAACAATCAAACAAAATCAAATACGAGGAAAACATACATAAATCGGGATATTCATTTTGGGTTGGAACATTGGTTCCTTCGTGCTCGTTTGAAGGTTTAGGAACATTAATCCCTTTGTGTTTATTTAAAGAGGGTTCGAAGAGTCACTTGATTGTTGAGTTGGAAAACCGGGATGAGTGATCCCATTTTTGGAGAAAACTAACTCTTTGTTTTATTGTGATATTTTTTGTTATTTGGCTAAAATGAGGGACATTGGTCCCAATTTTATTAGTGAAAGCCCAATTTAATTGTAAAAATATTTTTGTGACTTTTTATCCCACGCGTGCATAAATAAAAAAAATATTTACAAACAGACACAAAACACATAAAAGGGGGGGTCGAAAAGATCTCACCAAACCGAAGTGTTCGTCTACGCATCGTGACCCATCCGGGGAGCCGCGATAACGCCCACATAATGTAAGTCATAATTTAATCTCAGACAGAAAAGTAATATAAAAATAATATTAGTAATAATTCTAAAGATTAATCAAATAAAGATGAAATAATGTTGAGCACAATAACAAATAATGATAATAACAATGATAGTAATGCGACACAACAAAATGATAATAGTGATAAATATGATAGTAACCATAGTAATAATAAATACAATAATAATGAGAATGATAGTAACAGTAACCATAAAATAATGATAATCATAATGATGATAATAATAATATTAATAACTAGCAATAATAGTAATAATGCTAATAATATTAATAACAAATAATATTAATAACTAGCAATAATAGTAATAATGCTAATAATGGTACCGTAATATAATATTGATAATAAATAAATAAAATAATAATAACTAGCAATAATAGTAATAATGCTAATAATGGTACCGTAATATAATATTGATAATAAATAAATAAAATAATAATAATAATAATAATAATAATAATAATAATAATAATAATAATAATAATAATAATAATAATAATAATAATAATAATAGTATAAAATAAATAAACATAACATAGAAATAATAAATAAACAAAATGGTAATAATAATGCAAATAATAATAATATTAACAATAATGAACGATGAACAAAATAAATGAGATCGGTTCCAAAAATATTTACCCTCAGAATTTATAAATCGAAAAATAGGATGTCTTGATCCGTCATTCTTGTCGATTTTTCGATAATAAAATACAAGAATATTTGAGAAAAAAACAAGTTTTAAACAAATAAAACTATTTTTGGAGAGGTAATACAAAACAAAGGAAATTGATTTTCCTTGCTTGAAATAAATCTCCCACTGAAAAATGCCTTGAAGAAAAAAGAAGAAGAGAAAACTAGACTTTTAAAAATCTAAATATTTTTTCTTGGCTTTTTTGAAAACCTTTGGCTGCTCTAGAAACTTCAGAGAAAAAGCCTTCTTTTTTCCCTGGAAAAATATGCAGCTCCCACCCAAAAATGGGAAGAGACCAAAAGTGTTTTCATTTTTAGTTAACCGAGAATTGCAAAAAAATTTGAAAGAAACGAAAAAATCAGACCGAAAAAAAATCAAAAAACGCAGAGAAGAAAACAACCGCGGCAAAAAATGACCGCGTGTGGGGGGCAGAGTGGGGTGCGCGTAGGGGCGCGCACGCTCCTGGCAACGCGCGCCCGTGGCTCCCGCGCAGGTGCGACCCGCCCGCCTGGCATACGAACAAAAAAAAATAAATAAAATAAAAAGGAATAAAAATAGGAGTAAAAATGAAAAATTTTTGAATTAAAATTTTTAGAGGAACCAAGGAGATTTTCGACAAGGATGACATCATTTTCGACACCTTTACTTGTGGCAAGTATTATTTTCATCATCGGGTAATCCTGATCTTGGATACCTCGGAACCCGGTGTCTACAGAGAGCTCAGAGGAGGATTCCCCCTCGTGGTGGATCAGGATTATTAGCCTATTTTACATGTGCTAATTTCCACAAGCATACGGTGTACCGAAAGAGTACAAAATATATCGTTCCCACGAGGAATGTGCTAATTATTACACACTATTACTACCCAATTTTAATCTTGTTTATAATGATCATAATTTTGTTGGTTAAATCTAAAATACTCTACTATTTAAACTAATTAAATCTATTTCATGTTAATCAAAGAAGACAAAACATTTAATGAAGAATTAACAATTATAAAACTTGATTCCATCATATAATTATAATTTTAATCTCTTAAGCAAGCCAAGTTGGAATATAGTTCCAATTTACTCTTTCAACATAAATTAGAATACCTAAAACATACATTTATAATTCTAACTCACAATTTCATTAATTAATTAGAGTGTTATACATGCAAATTTCAGGAATAATCACCAACGTATAACAACCATTTAACATTACGATTTCTCAAATAATGCTTCAATGATGAACTTCTATTAGATGTAAGTAAGAATTTATCTTTCAATTAAACTCATACTTATAATAATCATGCATAAAAATACTAATAGAAAATTCTACATTAAAAGACTACTAATTTAGATGGGAATAGAAGATAATAATAATATTCAAGTTCTCAAATAATATTCATTTGATTTACAGAGAAGAAATAATAGATAAGAGTAATGAGAAAGATGACTTGTGCACTTTCCTCAAGCCCTTGTAATAAATTTTCCTTCTCCTTGATCTTCTTCTTCAAAACATGAAAAACTACTTAGAACTTTAACTACGAGAAATTATTCTTCAAACTACAGAAAAATTTCTTAATAAAAATTCTCCTCAATTACATTATATTCAAATTACAGTCAACGTTGATATTTATAAAATTCTAAAGATTGTGTCCCTTGGAAATGTCCCTTCAAATGGTTGCAATTGTTGGGAGAAAGAGGTGCCTTTTCAGATGACTTTTCAGGAAAAAACTGCCCAATGGCTAGTTCTATCGTGCTCGCGATCAATGTCGCGCTCGTGACAGAACACGGATTTGCTCTTTTCCTTCTTTTTTTTTTCTTTTTTCTTGCCTCCACTTTCTCGGCATCGTCACGAGTCGTGATTGAGGTTCACGACTTGTGACCCTACTCCTCACAGATCCTTTTTCTCTTCTTCTTCCTTTTGCTTTCGCTCGTGCTTTCTTCTTTGCCATTCACGACTCGTGATCTCCTTTCACGAGTCGTGACCCTGCTCCTTTGCTCTTCTATTTCCTTCTCTGTATCTGCATCTTCATGAGTCGTGACTCCCATTCACGACTCTTGTTCATCTAATTGATCTCTGCCTAGTTCTACCCAATTATACCATTTTCTTCCCTTTTTCACATAAATCAGCTTACAAAATGCATACACACATAAACTAACACAAATAACATGAAACATATAAATAACTACATACTTAACTTCATAATTTACATAAAACACACACTAAATAATACATAAATTAGGCATCTATCAAGGATCGTCATCATCATTGGGTAAGCGGTCTAGGAACCAGCATGATGAATCTTCTTCAAGCCCTGCTTCGAGAGGCAGGAGGCAAGGTTCTGCTAGGGATTCCGGTTCTGGTAGAGGTGGTTCTGGGTTGAGGACTGATGTGTTACTTGAGTGTTCACACTGTAGTAAGCGCCAATGGGGTGAGTATAGGTGGCTCACGGGTGGTTGTTTCAGATGTGGTAGCACTGATCACTACTTGGCAAATTGTCCGAGGTATAATGAGGCTTCTAGTGATCAGCGTGAGGCTAGAAGAGTTGGTTCGAATGCTCCGCAAGCTAGTCGTGGTAGAGGCCGAGGTAGAGGTCAAGGCTGTCGGCATAAAGAGGGAGCTCCATTAGAGTCTGTTGATCGTCCTTTGATGGTTCCTGTTAGAGCTTATGCCATGAGAGCTCGGGATGAGCAAGATGCCCCAGATGTGATAGCTGGTAAGTTCCTACTCTTTGACACTGAGTTATATGCTCTAATTGATCCTGGCTCCACACACTCATATTTGTGCACAAGTATATTGTTTGATAAGATGCATGATGTTGATTAGTTAGATTATGAGGTTTGTGTGACCAGTCCTTTAAGGCATAGTGTCAATGTGAGTAGAGTGCATAGGAATTATCCCCTTTTGGTTCAGGGTGTTGAGTTTCCTGCTGACTTGATTAAATTGCCATTTCGGGAGTTTGATTTGATTTTGGGTATTGATTGGCTTAGTAAGCATCAGGCTATTGTGGATTATCATAGAAAGGTAGTTGTGCTTCGGGATAGAGATCAGTCTTCTGTAGTGGTTAAAGGTTTGGGTTCAAGTTCTTTAAGTAATGTGATCTCCGCCATGCAAGCTAAGCGGTTTATGAGAAAGGGTTGTGAGGCATTCTTAGTAGTTATTTTGGATTCGAAGCATGATCAAGTTGAGATTGAGGGTATCCCCATTGTTAAGGAGTTTAGTGATGTGTTTCCGAGTGAATTGCCTGGTTTGCCTCCAGAGAGAGAAGTGGAGTTGTCCATAGAGATTTTGCAAGGTACTTCGCCCATTTTGAAAGCACCTTATCGGATGGCTCCTGTAGAGTTGAGAGAATTCAAAACTCAGCTACAAGAGTTATTGGATAAGGGGTTTATTCAACCCAGCATATCTCCATGGGGAGCCCCGGTTTTGTTTGTTAAGAAAAAATATGGTTCTTTAAGTATGTGTATCGACTATAGGCAAATCAACAAGGTCACAGTGAAGAATAAGTATCCCTTGCCTAGAGTCAAGGATTTGTTTGATCAGCTTAGAGGTGAGGGTGTCTTTTCGAAGATTGACCTTCGGTCGGGTTATTATCAGTTGCGAGTTCAGAATGCGGATGTGGTTAAGACTGCATTTCGGACTGTTATGGCCACTATGAGTTTCTTGTGATGCCGTTTGGTTTGACCAATGCACCTGCAGCTTTCATGGATTTGATATGAACCGAGTGTTTAGGCCATATCTTGATTGATTTGTAGTAGTGTTTATAAATGATATCTTGGTCTATTCGAAGGATGAGAATGAGCATGAAGAGCATCTCCGGTTGGTTTTACAAGTGCTAAGGGAGCATCATTTGTTTGCTAAGCTTAGCAAGTGTGACTTTTTGCTTCGAGAAGTGTCTTTCTTGGGGCATATTGTATCGGCTCAGGGTATCTAAGTAGATCCAACTAAGATTGAGGCGATTGTGGATTGGAAAGCACCTAGGAATGTTCCGAAAGTGAGAAGCTTCCTTGGTCTGGCAGGCTACTACCGTCAGTTTGTGAAGGGTTTTTCGGTTATTGCTGCTCCGATGACTAGATTGTTGAGGAAAGGAGTCAGATTTGAATGGTCAGATAAGTGTCAGCTGTGCTTTGAGAGGTTGAAGAGTTTGTTAGTTAAAGCTCCTGTACTGACTCAACCCATCTTGGGTAAAGAGTTTGTGATGTACAGTGACGCTTCGGGTATTGGACTTGGATGTGTATTGATGCAAGAGGGTAAAGTAGTGGCTTATGCGTCCCGTCAGTTGAAACCTCATTAGAAGAACTATCCGACACATGATTTGGAATTGGCGGCTGTGATCTTTGCTTTGAAGATTTGGCGGCATTATCTGTATGGGGAGAAGTGTAGGATCTTTACGGCCCATAAGAGTTTGAAGTACCTCCTCACGCAAAAGGAGTTGAACATGAGACAACGACAGTGGTTAGAGTTGTTCAAGGACTACGACTGCATAGGTCACTCTCTGATTCTGAGGACAATTGATCTCTTGCAATATCCTTCCCGTCCTTTCCAACCAGAACTCAGTCACATTCGACTGATCCATAGAAGTTCCACTGAACTCCTCTGCCCCTCTCTTCCTAATAAGGTCCGTTAGAGCCTTAGGAGCAGTCAATCTGTCCATCAATTGCATCAACCCTTGCACTAACATTGGATTATCCATAGCAGGACCTAGACCTTTCGCTGGAGGTCGGTCAGGTACGGGCGGGTTAACACGCACCGGATTCACACTTCCTGTCGTCTCTCCTACATCCTCACTCGGATCCGATTCCATCTATACCCTATACAAAACAACATATGCATTAGGCCACGACACTAGATAAACTCATACACATCTAATCTATACTTAACATCCTATAGTCCTGAAACGCCTACCTATGCTCTGATACCACAAACTTGTAGCTCCCCAATACCCCATGGAAGGATATCAGAGTTGCTACGAACGTATACACATACAAACTACGCATACAATTCACATTAATAACACTATCAAAATCTTATAAGTCGAATATCATGCAATTAACTTCTAATAAATATTTCTTAGATAAAAATAACCAAAAATATAATCATAATATTATTAATAAAACCAATTACACATGCATAAACTAACTTAAGTTAATCATATTACAAAATATCGTTTTTGCTCCTTATAATACATGAATAACCTTTTAAACATTTACATTTAACATATATAAAATAGTCATATACAATATTGCTTTGCTGATCTTTACAAAAAAAAAACCCTATTATATACAAAATAGTAACTCCAAGCTTCCATCCTAGTGGCCTGCAGATGCGTAACTCTCTATACCCAACCTGCATACCTACACAGGAAAACACCCGTGCTAAGCGAAGGCTCAGTGGGGATACGAAAGCAATAGACTTCTAACGAAGTCACAAAGCATCAAACAACATGCATATTAATTCACACTATAGCATTCATTCATAAGCACCTTTAATGAACATGAAATCAACATGCCTTAAACATTTTCATTCATTTCAAACATATACATAATCTCTAACTTTAGCAATATCGCTTAGATAGGCAATAACATTTCACCACATCTAATATGTATTCATATACATGGAAACATATCATAGCATTTCTTATACAGCCATAAACATATGTTAACTTTTATAGCCTGAATTCACATTAATGGTGGATATGGGTACTCTGGATATTAGGGGGCAGTATCAAACATCTGGAGACCTAACTCATAAACATCTGGATACCAAAAGGTGTCAAACGTCTAGACACAATCGGTGCCACTCTGGCAGCTGCAACTCTAACCCTTTATAGGCATGCCCATCTATCAACTACTATGTCTAATTCAGGCCCACATGAATAATCTATTCACTATACCATATACTTTACATTTACTCAACTATGTATACAAACCACTAAACAACAAACTCAACTCATATATTAACTAAGCAAACCATGAACATGCATTCATATTCATTGATCAGTCATGCCAAAGCAATTCAATTTAACATGCTTTTATTCATTCCACATGTTCGCATATATATATATATATATATATATATACAACTATCTTAAATTCATTTTGTACACAAAACATACCTAACTCATTAAGCATCTCAAATATCCTCTTGTTTAACAAAATTAATGTTCACATGTTTAATCATTCAAAATCCAATGCAATATTTCACGCAAATAAGGATAGTCAACTTGTATTCATGCACCTCAACTAAGTCACGCTCGTGACAAACCACAGATAAACCTTCTGTCACGCTCACGGCAGAGCTCGTGCACGCGACAGAAAACTAAAAACGCATCTATCGCGCTCGCGATAGAACACGGACTGGCAAAACTTTGTCTACGAAGCACTTTATCGTGCTCGCGATAGAGCCTGAACTCTATGTTCAAATTCCCAACTCCACAAATCTTTAGCATATACTTTTCACATACATTCCTATATTCACATGCATGATTTCTATCATCAATCAAAAACCAATTCCAGCCGAAAAGGCCTTCTAAACAAGTAATTACATGCATATAACATTCTCATACAAACTTATAACAAACATATAATCAATATGCACATAGTCAAAACTCTATACAACTTTAAGTGGTCAAATAAGTATTTCGCAACTCATCAATTCACAGTACACTACAATTGGTCACTAGAACATCATCAACTCACAATATTTACCCATGTATAATTTTAAAAACTAAAAGAGCTGTTGAACTCTTTTAAAGCCCACTATTAACCCATCTAACCAACATGCATCTATTAACAAGTTAAGCAAAACAATCCCAAACAAATCAAATATGCATCTATAAAAAAAAACTACATAGAATCCCAAACCTCAAAATGAAGCTTGACAGTTTTCCTCTTCTAGCTCAAACCTTGTCTTTGCATTTGTCCCTTCTCTTGTCCAAAGGTTCTTGCACAATTAACCAAATACACATACTTAATCCATAACTCAACCAACTCAAAATCATAACATGAATGGGGTAGAAGAAGATGATGACTTAAACTTCCAAATCCACACACTTACCTTTATGAATATTACTTAACTCTTCAAACCAATCCACAGCTTAAATCTCAGGAAATCCAACGAAGAAGATGAAGAAACAACAAATAAAGAAGAAAGGAAGGAAGAACAGAAATGGGACTTAGGGAAGTGGTCGACCAACACATACAAGGAGAAGACAATTTCTACCTCTCCACTCTCTTAAATATGCATGTGGCTTCCTAGGTGGCAAGCTCTCATCAAGCCACTTGCCAACTCCTTGCCACATGTCAAACTCATGGCAAAACTCCACTTAATCCCTTGGCCAATTCACATTTAATCCCTCTAATCAATTCTTCCTTCAAATATTTTTAATTTCCTTTCAATTACATCCTCACTTGTACCATGACTGACACTTACTCAATTACTCTTGTACCCTCACAATGCAATTAACACTACAAATCTTTCTAGGGTACACTTTGGGTCATTATATTTCAACTATAAAACAATAAGGAGCAAGCATATGTTATTCGAATAATATTTTCATCCATTACTTGGCATGTATATGCATTAAGCCAACAACATAAACCCCACTCCGATCTTAGAATCGCTTAAACCTCACTTTGATACCCCAAAATATTATCACGTTGTCCTATACGTATAATAGTCAGTTTAACTTGGATTTAACGTTTACCATGATTGTTTGATTTGTATTTTATATTATATTATAGCAAAAATGGGTAAATTTTTTCTTCTTATTCTTCTTCTTTTCATTTATTATCTCAAATCCAGTTCCATTTGCTTATTAACCTTTTTAATTCTATTTAACGATGGACCTATAACTGTATATGGTTATTATTCATTTGGTATAAATTTTGACAGCATAACAGCGGCCTTACAATCCTACCCTCTTGCAAATTCAAATAATACACAGTCCAATATATCCACAAAAATCCAACCAGTTCAACCAACCAACCAACCAAGACAGTTAAAATACAACTCATCTCAGAATATACATCACGCATCCATCACATGCATTTATATACTGCCCTTCCTTTTCCTATAATTACAATTTTGCTACTACTTTTCTACTTTCCTTTCATTATTCATTATTTCATAGGTAAAATATCCACTTGAGTCTATAAATCCTATTTTTTTTATGTTTATTACACTTTTAACCCTTTTTTTTATTATTTTTAATTTAATTTACCATTTAATTTCTGTAACACCCCCCTAACCACCTGTAGAGATTTACTACGATAACTATGGAGTGTTACAACACAAACACATGCGCTTTAAACAGTTTTACAACAAAGTTCCGAATTAATAAATTTCTTTCATCAATAACACTGGATTACAAACTAAGAATCCATACATTACATTACAAAACACTTTTTGTCTTACAATAGTTTCGCGTTAAAGAATACAACTTTACTGATACAAAACTTAGTTCAATATACATACTTACTAACATTACCCTTTTTGTACTTATTAAAAAATAATCTATATAAAACACCGAATTCTTAATGTGTTGGCTATTGGGGATGCAGGACTGCCCTCCAAAAGATCTATCTTCAGAAACCTACATGGATAAAGCATCCATGCTAAGCGATAACGCTTAGTGGGGAACAATAACATAACATTCTTATACAAAATAATCATTTGATCAAGTTCTATCATGCCTTGAATTAACACATATACACAATATATGTCTTTCTTATCGATGCAATGATAAGTCATTATACATATACGTCTCTTACTCAAGTTCTCTTATAGTATAATTCTTGCATCATGCATAAACTTACATTGCTATATTCACAACATAGCATTAATCCTATATTCTGTTTTCATCACTTTTAGAAGTGGAAAACGATATGTTACCATGCACATAAGAATACCACATTCACACATATATATCTGAACACACATACACTTTGGGTTCAAATTAACATAAACATAGCATATCACACATCTTAGTTTACTCATAGCCTTACTAATGAGTCATGTTCGTATGGCTCTATCACAAGTCAAATTTTAACGCATCGTATTCACATTTCCAATAATATAACATTCTATTAAAATGCTTAATATTATCATTAACCTTGCTTGTAATTAATTGACAAGCACCTAAAGTCATGCTTCTACAAACATGGTATGATAATATAACATATCCACAACTTATTACAATCATAGCACATTACGCATTGCAATTTAAGTATATATATATATATATATATATATATATATATCCATAAGCATTCATACGAATGAATCATATAAATGCATCTCATGTCAAACTATATAACTTTGTATTCATATTCTCATCTTTAAAACTTTCCTTCAAATGACCACATAATTATCATTAATCATTCTTTGCCTTGCCTGCAACTTAAAGATGCGGATAACGGGTATCGCATTGGTACCCAAAGGGTACAGTTATCACATTGGTATTCATGGATACCTCACTTTCGCATTGATACCCTAAGGTACAAAATATCAGCATTATCAATAATTTCGCATTGAAGAATCCAATAAGGATTCAAATCGTATTGTGATTCCAAAGGAATCAGATGCATTGGGCTGCAGGACTTAGACCCTATAGGCATGCCTATGTATCCACTATTTGACTCGCAGGCTAATTATTATTTCCAGTTATCTGTCTATCATTCACAATTCACATTATTAATATAGTCATATGAAACTGATCATAATGCATAATAGCTCACATATGTTTATAAGCATACAATCATGTTCACATTCCTTTCCAAAGTACACATTCATATAGCTCATAATCATTTCACAAGTCTATATGATGTTGATACACTATTATAGATTCCATTCCATATCATCATACCACATTAAACAATGATATATAAAGAATTACTCTTCATTCATATGCCTCACGATGACAACCATTTGGTTGTGACCGTGACATAGATAATTATCAAAACAGAATGCATTTCGTGCATAACTCACGCTTCATCATTCGATTCATATGAATTATTTATACATTTAAATAGATATATACTCACCTGATTTGCCACATTATTAGTCTCCATATAAATGAGAAATTCATAAGCTAAAAGCATTTAATCACATTTATCATTATCATAATATACGATCACTCATTTATCCACATGAACCAATATAACATCCTTAAATATCTTGCATAATAATTCATTCTAGTAACCTCTATATTAATTCATGCATCATATAATAATGCTAGGCCAATACTTCAATCACACATTCATTGAACATATCATATTTATACATATTCACATTAAGCAAACTTATTTCATTTGATATCCTTCATGTGTGTATAACTTAATCTTAATTCATAATTATGTACACTTGTTCATATTATACATGCCCATATAGATTAAGGTATTATAATCCTGAATAATGTCATTAAACTTGACTTGATTCTATTACATATAATTACACATCATTACTTGATTAGTTTGCTATTAATCTTAATCCTATTCATGTTTATTTTCCAAGTGATAACTATTCTTATACTCATTTAATAGTCCTAAGCATGCATCGGATAGATCCTAGAAAGTTTCGATGCGATACGGGTCCAATTTTGGAAGAAAAACACATAAAATAGTCAAAACAGAAGAGGTCACGGTGGCAATGACTTTGTTGTGACCATGAGATCCAAAAATAAGCATTCTGCCTGTTCTAGGCATTGGTCACGGTGGCAATGATTGGTTGTCATCATGACATACTAAAAATTTGGAAAACAGAAGCCAAAACTCTGGACTGCTTCACTACTCGTTTTTGTTCAGCCCAAACTGACATGTAAACGACCTTATTAGGAAAACATTCCTTCTTAACATTCGTTCCTTAGGATGTTTTATTTCAAATAAGACAAGTTTCAGGTCAATTGGACTTGTAAAACATGAGTTATGTATTAAAAAATACAGACTGTTCCAGTGAGCCTACCAAGGTAGAGACACGTCTTTTTTTGCCATTTTTAGGTGTCTTAGATCCAGAATAAGCTCATAGTAATTTCTGTGACTTTTGTATGTATAGGATTCATGATTCAAATGGCGCAACAATCACTCAATTTGGAGTTCTGAAACTCTAGTTATGACCAAAACACTACATGGAGGTCTAGTGACATATAAACATAATTTTTCCCTAACTAGAGTTCATACTTTCGTTGAGCTCATAACAGTTCAATCATCAGTTTCAACACAAATCAACCATATCTTTAAACTATATCATCTTTCAATTGTCACATAATAAACTAATTTACACACACATAACAATAGTTAGTTCCCAAACCTCTTCACCTTAGCTCCTTAGAAATCACATAGTTCGTTGATCAACCACCTTCTCTCCTCCTTTGATTCTCTTTACTTCCTCAACTACAAATCCAAGTCCAATCTCCAGAATTGGATTCCAAGCATCAATTACCAATATCCATCACAAGAAAGAGTAGAACATAAAGAGAAAATAAGTACTAACCACTTACCCTTAAAGCCGACAATTCACATGCACTTTAGGATCACTTCATCACTTAGCAAAAATTCTGTATATCTTAATTAATGGAAAAGAAGAAAGCTTGAAAATAGTGGAGAAGTGCAGCCGAAGAAATGAAGACCAAATGCAAAAAATGAACTTTCTCTCACTTCCAATGCTCATATTGCATGTGGGGAGCTAAGGTGGTAAGGACAGATTTTTCCACTTGGATTCCACTACCATTTCCCTTACTTTGCATGCAAAGGATTTGGTTGGCATCACTACAAAGGCACACATGAACTCCACTTGATTTCCTAATCATGATTAACCAAATTTTGTTTCTATTACACTAATTAACCACACTTACTCTTAATCATGCATAATGGCTAATAGATCACTTAAACTTGTTTCTTTATGCAATTGGGTCCTCAATTTATTTACACTTAAATCCAAATATTAGTAAACTATAAATTAAACTTATCCAATTACCCCTAATAAGTCATGTTCCTACTAGGGTACAATTCGGGCCATTACAATTTCCTCATTTCTTCATATTTACCCTTTTAACCCTAATTCATGCATAATTACTATTTTACCTCTCTAACTTTTAATTCTTTATATTTTTGCCATTTTCACTTAATTTTTCTCTTATTTCAATTTATTTTCTTATTTAAGCCATTTTTCCTATTTTTCCCTTAGTATCATCCGGTAGAAATCTTTGAATCGGATACACGGGACGTGGACCCCATAGGTCCATTATACTGAAGAGCGACCTCGAAGGACCACTCATATCACTGTAACTAGTATCACTGAGCACTATATACACCATATCATTATGGAAGACCATCATTAGTCTACCCAAACGAGTTGCCATGACTCGCATCGTGGTGTGGGTGTCCCTATGGCTAGCCAATTATATTCAGAGCTAGATTTGACTACCAGACTACTAAAGACAATTATACTTTACCGTCAAATTTCATTATTTCCATTATATACATAATTTCCATGGCATAAGTCATCATAAACTCTTTCATTGTCTATACATTGAACAATTTCTCATTGGGCCAACCCAACTAGGCCCAATTTAGTTAATTAGTTATTATTTTGGCCCAATTTATTTCTACCGTTTCTCAGCCTCAATTTCTCATAAAAATGCATCCATAATTCTCAAAAAAATATTTATTAGCTTACTTGAATATTTTTGGGTCAATCGGGCACTGTTTCCCGATCCGATAAATTTATACCAGTCCAATAGCCCAATTTTCAATATTACCGTAAAATTAATTTTTCACTTCCAAATAATCCCTCATATTATTTAAAGTG
Organism: Excoecaria cochinchinensis; assembly: GCA_947683425.1. Lineage (NCBI taxonomy): Eukaryota > Viridiplantae > Streptophyta > Magnoliopsida > Malpighiales > Euphorbiaceae > Excoecaria > Excoecaria cochinchinensis. Next base: position 15,052,519 of record CANTUQ010000055.1, read on the forward strand.
AGTCTATGTTTTCGGTTAGCTTTTTGAAAGACTCTAGCTATATTTTTAGGTCTAGTCAAACCTGTTACTATTTGAACCGAAACCGTGGCTTTTTTTTTTACTTTTGACTTTTAAGGGCCTATTTAACCTCATTTTCACTTCAAATTTTATCCTCAGACTCTTCATGACTTTTATTTTTCGATGGCCACATAAAATATTTTTTGGCCTTGGTTGATACAATTCACCCTAGGTACACCATTCATGCTTGGGAAATACTATTCATAACGGTCAAGTTTGAGGCGATTACACACTCCCACAAATATGATTTGTGGCAATAACAAGAAACTACTGCAATATATACTAAAAGAATGAAAACATCTTTTAAAGCCTCAAAATGACATGGACTCAGCCCCATAAAGTCTTTCGAAAGCCTCATTAATCTTTTAATTTTTAGGACCAGAAGGCAACCTGGCCATGGGGGTCAATGGGCATATAGCCATTGTGACACATGCTGAACCCACGTGGTGTTTTCCCGGAGGCTCGCTTTTAGGGTCAGAGAGGGTTCGTGTCTAAATCTTGGGTAGCATGAGTTATTTTGGAATCCCCACCCAATAGAACATTGGGAAAGTTTATCTAATCTTATAAAACCTTTAGGCACTTTTAACATATTTTGGAGTCGCCACCCAAATTACAAGAAATTGGAAAAGTTCATCTAACCTCAGAGGTCTATACCAAAGAGTGGTTCGGAACTTCACTCTTATTAATACATTAGTTAAGTTATAAATGAGCCTTTAATAATTAATTTTTCATCTCCTTTCTCACATGTTCATGCATTAAAATTAAAGCACACGTCAAGTATCGAGGAAAGCGGTAAAGAAAAGGTTTAAATAAATAATACAAAATAAATTATAAGATGAAATTGGGACAAAAATACAATCCCTCAAAAATATAAAATTAAATAAGCAAAACTAATTGAATAAATAACATACATGAATCGGGGCATTTATTTAAGGTAGGAACATTAGTTCCTTTATACTCACTAAAAAAAACGAAGAGTTACTTTTAGGCATTATTGAGGAAAATGGGGATGAGTAATCCTATTTGATGAAAAACTATCTCTCCTTTTGAAAGTGACATTTTATTGGCTAAAATTAGGAGATTGGTCCCATTTTATTATAAAATACCCAGTTTATTAATATAAATATTTTTATGATTTTCTTTCAATTTTACGTGCATAAAATAAGATAATTTTATTATAAATTATATGACAAAATAAATAATAAATCCAACAAAACGAATCCTTTAGGTCTCCTCCTTCACTCTCAAGAGTGCTCAATCAAAGAAAAAACAAGAATTGGAAGAAAAAATAGACAAAAATAAAATTAATGTTAGTAATTAAATCAACAATCAATTAAGCAAGTAAAATAATAAAAAAAATTTAAAATGAAATGGAATAAATTGCATTATGAATGACAAATAGATTAAATGATATGATGAAGCAAATAAATTAAAAGATTAATGAATTAACACACATAATAATAATAATAATAATAATAATAATAATAATAATAATAATAATAATAATAATAATAATAATAATAATAATAATAATAATAATAATAATAATAATAATAATAATGGATGAATTATCAAGCAAATAAACAAGTAAAAAAACAATTAGATAAATAAAAATATAAAAAATCAATGGATCTAAAAAATGTACATGATTAACCGATTGTAAACAATGAAAATATATAAGATCAAGCCCAGAATATTTGCCCTTAGAGTTCGGATTTGATAGAAGGAAAGAAAATGATTGATTTCCTCATTTAGATCCGTGAAAAAATTAAATTAGAAAAAAATCTAAACTTTTTCTCTATAAAGAAAATTGCAAAAAAAAAAATATATTGTTCAAAGAAAAATAATAGAAGAAATTTTGGATCTCAAGAATAAAAAATTATTTTCTTTATCCTAAGAATGATTTTTGACTAAGAAGATATTCCTTTGAAATTTCTTTAGAGAATTTCTATTGAAAAAGAAAATCATCAAGAAATTTGTAGATTATTGCCTCTTTCTTTTTCCTCACTTTGGAGAAATTCTATTAAAAAGAAATCCCCCAAAAATTCAGATTTTTGCCTCTCTTATTTTCTTTGTCTTTGGAGAAAATTCTATTCAAGAGAAAGTGCTCCGAAAAAATTCCACAAGATGTTCTTCATCCAAAATATGTTCTCCCCCTTTTTTCCTCTAAAGTTTCCTATTTATATTATTAGAAAGCCACTACAAGAAATCAGGGGAATAGAGACGGAAAATAGAGACGGAATTCCGTCTCTAATTGAAAATAGAGACGGAAAAATTCCGTCTCTATTTTGGCGGTCTCTAAAATTAGAGACCGAAATTTTCCGTCTCTATTTTTAGAGACGGAAAAATAATTTCCGTCTCTAAACATAGAGACGGAAACGAGTTTTTCATCTCTATTTTAGAGACGGAAATGATATTTCCATCTCTAAAAATAGAGACGGATTGACATTTCCATCTCTATTTTAGAGACGGAAAAATCATTTTCGTCTCTAAAAATAGAGACGGATTGACTTTTCCGTCTCTAAATTAAATACATATTTTTTTTAATATATTATTAACTATATCTTTTAATTATATTTAAATATATTTTTCGTCTTGAAATCTATTTTTAATACATAATTTTTTTTAATAATAAAACTATAATTGGCAAAATTTATATAATAATATTAATGAAACAAGTATTAAATAAAAATTAAGTAAAATAAATAAAAGTATAAATAGTAATGTATTAATATATATATATGTAATAGGACTATAAGCAAAAGTACTTGAAAAGTGCATTAAATAGTAACTAAGATGGAGGTGACTGTGGACGATCAGCCGACGGTACATGAACATTTTGGGTAATGAATTCCTCTAGCCTAGTAATGCGGTCCATTAAAGTATCGACTGTGCTGCGAAGCTCAATGACCTCATTTGTAGTTGCAGCAAGTCTACTCGCCGTTGCCGTAGAGGATGAAGCAGCATGCGAATAACAAGTATTTGCATAAGAGCCCAAGCCGAAGACCCGTCCACGGCGGTCCCTACCGCCAGCTGCGTCGTAATATACTCTTGCATGATCAATATTACCACCATCTGCCTGCTGACTCTGAAGACCCTCTAGTACCCGTTCCTATAATGAAAATTAATCGAATGTTATTTAAGAGCAATCTAAAACTAAAAACATATAGAAAAATAACAGTAACAATTTTAAAAATCATACATGAACTTGTCTAGCTCGATCGCTGACGAATGTGACACCGTCATGATTTCGCGTATGTGTATGCATAAATACCTCATGAGGATACGGTGCTCTGCCCATACTAGACTCCTGTAAATAAATTATATATAGGTCAACAATATTTGAACTTAACGTTCCTTAAAATTGTATCAAAAGTAATATGAAAAAAACCACAATAATACTCATACATGTTAATATTTTAATACTAAGCAAAAACAATTCTAACTCAAAAAACAATAACACTTGGCCATAGATTTAAAAAATTTCGGCAAAGTTTCCCCTTAATTTTTAACAAACTCCCTGCTTAAAAAGCAAGAAAATATATTTAGAATTGTATTATCCACAATCAAAATCCTTTTCAAACTCCTTACATAACATTTTTCCCTTCCTCCTTCATGCAATGAAATATTTAGCCTATTATCAAGATGTGATGTATTGCAATAAAAAGTAGCTTGTATAAATTAAGATGTATGAATACTTACGAGTCTGTCAACATGCTCCCGATGGGACAACGTTCCTCCAGTGTGTATAGAAACGCTAACTCCCTCTGTCCCGCCCATCCTATTAGTAGAATTCCGATCGGCAATTGTGAGAGCCTCCGGTGATGACCAGTACTGCATCCAATGTGCCCAAATTTCTTCATTTATGTACCGTGGTCGTCGACCCTTTTTGTGCAGCTTGTTAAGCCTTTCCTTGTAACGTACACGAGCACGTTTCTCCCAAACAGTGTAGACTAGGTGATCAACCGAGGAATTCCAATAAAAAGCTTTCTGAGAAATATAAAACAAAAAGAAAAAAGTTAAGCATAATGTATGTATTTGTACAATACGTATAAAATTTAAATAATACATGAATTAAGGTGCAATAATTAGAAATAAATAATTTAATTTAATTACCCGAAACTCTTGAAAATAAAACATTTTTGTCTCATGAGATATATTCTTCCATAAAAGACTATTGAGTTCTATTCTCTCCTTAAATGTTCGAGCCATGGAGCTGGAGCAAACACTAGATGGCAAAAAGCTAATAGACAACATAAATATAATAAATTGTAAGAAATGCAGCATATCATATATAGTAAATAGAAATATGAATGCTAATAACTCACCATTCTCCTTCAATGACAATATAAATCCGTCCGTCCACACCAATTGATCCGGGCAAAGGGCCTTCAACTGTATCAGGATATCTCTGAGATGCCTCAGACGGAATCTCTATAGGAGGCGCTCCAGCAGATGATGTACCAGCAGGATGAGATGGGCCTGGATATGTCGGGGATGTAGATTCTGCAGCCGTACGCGGAGGTGCAGAAGCATGAGACGATCCATCACCTTGACTAACTGGTGTGGATAATGACGAATGCACCCTAGGTGGTTCGATAGTACCAGTCCTTCTCTTGTGATGCATTTTTTTCCTTGAATATATTTTTGAACAAGATTATACATCAGGTTATTATTACATAATCATAATTATATGTGGCAATAATACATATATGTGTCATTTGTAAATTAAACCAAACATAAAGTATTAAATGATATGCGGGTCATATGGATCATACTCACGTGGTCAAAAAATTATTCGCTATCATCACTTAAATGTAATTCATTATCACTATCGTCTTCATTTTCTGAATAATTAGAATCAAATTCGCTTTCCAATTCAGATGTAGACCTGGATTCCTCGTCCGATGCAATATCAACCAATTCATTGTCGACATTGTTCAAAGGCTCATTATCTTCATATGGCATGCTTTCATTTATTTCATGACTTGCCACTTCATCTTCCTGAAAGGCTTCACTTTCAATTCATTTATTTTGTCGATTAGCTTTCATTTCAAATAATCCTCTCGGTTTTACTTTGCAAACAGCCAACCAATCTTTCTTATCTCGCCTTAGGCTAGGAAACAGAAGATAATACACCTGAATCGCTTGCATGGCCAAAACAAAAGGTTCAAAATTAGGAAGTCTTCTTCTTTGATTTATCTCAACCAAATTGTAGCTGTTTTGCACTTTTGTTCCAATATTAAGCGTTGGATCAAACCATTCGCACTTAAATAGCACACATCGTTTTATTGGCAAGGCGGGGTATTCAATTTCCAATATCTCCGTAATTTTGCCGTAATAATTCATCAATTCACCTTGAATGCAAACTCCACTATTTGAAGGAGCCTTGTTATGACCATGAGATTGCGTATGATATTTGTAGCCGTTCACAAAATAAACCTGATAAGATTTAACAGTACGCAATGGTCCCTTCGCAACATCAGATATGAAATTATTTTCAATTGTATGCGTCGATGCCTACATAATGTAATTGCATTTAGTCATTTAATAAATTCACGAAATACAATATATGTCTTAAATATATTTGAAGTAAACACTTACATATGTCTTGAACCATAAATGAAAGTGCTTTTCGACTTCCTTATTTATGTCATTTTGTGCTATATGTGGCATAAGCTCCTTTAACCATTCCTCATATAAACTGCATCGGACAACATAACTTACATATGATATTGATGGTATTAAATAAATATTCACCTAGTCAAACAAGTAACACTTACTGCACAAATGGTTGAATTTCTTGGCAATTAAGTAAGATATAACCATGTGCAGCCTCCAATTCCTCATCTGTCAGCATTCTTCTTGTAGAATGTCCGTGTAATCGACCAGGATATGTGAAAATAGATAAATTTCTATCATGTCTACTTGTTTGGCATACGTCGTCATTACGAGGAACCTTGCGGCGTCTTGTGCTGACGTGAGGCTCAAAGTAATGAGAACAAAACGTACTAGCTTCTTCAACCAAGTACGCATTGCATATTGAGCCTTCTACTCGTGCTTTATTTTTGACATTTTTTTTCAAGTGATACAGATACCTACATGACAAATTGTGGCTAGTTAATAATAAATTACCAAATTAATCGACCGTATGTATATCAAAGATTTAGGTTTACCTTTCGAAGGGATACATCCATCTATATTGAACGGGTCCTGCCAGTTTGGCCTCATGTGCTAAATGCATTGGTAAATGCTCCATAATGTCATAGAAGCTCGAAGGAAAAAATCCCTCTAATTTGCAAAGTATGACTGCAATTTCATTCTCGAGTTTTTCCGTTTCACCCATCTTTATCTCAGACGATGTCAAGTTTTTAAAAAATATACTTAACTCAGTTATAGCTTCCCAAACTCTCTGTGGCAACAACTCGCGAAAAGCAACTAGCATCAACCTTTGCATGAATATATGACAATCATGGCTTTTCATTCCGAACAATTTATACTTTCTCATGTCAACACACCTTGCTAAATTTGAAACATAGCCGTCTGGGAACTTTATGATTCGCAACCATTCGCACAAAACTTCCTTTTGCCTTTTGTCCAAAGTGTAACACGCTTTTGGATACTTGCCCGTTCGGGAATCTTTGTCTAATTCACTTCTTTTGCAATACAATTTAAAGTCAGCACGCGATTTTGCATTATCTTTGGTCCTTCCTTCAATATTCATTATCGTGTTGAATACATTTTCGAAGATATTTTTTTCGATATGCATCACGTCCAAATTATGCCGTATCAAATTTAATTTCCAATAAGGAAAATCCCAGAATATAGAGCGTTTTCTCCAACCAAAGTTTTTGGAAATGCTACTGTTGAGTTCTTCAGCTTCAAGTTCTGTTACTTTCAGCAAACCCAATTCATCAATCTCTTGTAGGATTTCTTCATCCGATCTATTAGGTGGAGGGGGAGCATGGACAACTTTATTCTTAATGAATTTGTGTTTATTTCGTCTAAATGGGTGATTTGGAGGAAGAATTTCCTGTGACTGTCAAACCACGAAATTTTACACCCATTAGTCAAATAAAAAGCATCCGAGTCATTGCCACAGTAGGGACAAGCTAACTTTCCCGCTGTGCTCCAACCTGATAGCATAGCATATGCAGGGAAATCGCTAACTGTCCACATCAAAGCTGCTCTCATCATAAAATTCTGTTTGCGTGACACATCATATGTTAGCACACCGAATTCCCATAATTGCCGCAATTCAGAAATCAATGGTTGTATGTATACATCAATTTTCTGCTTTGGATTCTTCGGGCCCGGCACAATTGCTGTTAAAAACATGTAAGCCTCATTCATACACATCCATGGAGGCAAATTATAAGGAACTATTATTATTGGCCATGATGAATATTGTTGTCCTGATTGCCCAAAAGGCTGAAAACCATCAGTGCTTAGACCCAATCTAACATTTCGACTATCAGCAGCGAAATCGGGGTGAATATCATTAAAATGCTTCTATGCAACTGCGTCTGATGGATGGCTCATTACTCCATCTGCCTGTTCATGTTCATCATGCCATCGCATGTGATATCCAGTAACATCGGATGAATATAGCCGCTGAAGTCTTGGAGTAATAGAAAAGTAATACATCCGTTTCCATGGTACTAATTTTTGCTTCCTATTACCACTAATCGGCTTGAACCTTGATTGATTACAAAATTTGCAATCCATTAAATCCACATCATCTCCCCAATAGATCATACATCCGAGTCGACAGCAATCAATTTTTTCTACAGGCAAACCCAGACCCCTAAGCAACTTCTTCATATCATAAAAACTTTCAATCATTTGATTGTCCGATGGCAACGATTCATTGTACCAAGCCAGTATTTCATTTCAAATCCGATCAGAAATATAACCTTCAAATTTAATGTTCAATATTTGAGCCACGGAGCTTAACTGTGTCATACTATCACATCCTTGCCATAATTCCTGGTCAGCAGCATTAAGTAAGTCAAAAAAATTTTTGGCTGTTGGGTTCGGTTCCTCTTCTTCATTCCCACAAAAATTGGGTTGAAATGTATTTCCTGCTGCATCATAAACCATTTGGGCATAAGGATTTTCAGGTGCAAAAACATTGTTTGCCATCAAATTTCCTCCCCCCCCCCATGCAACTCATATTCAACCATCTCTGGTGCAAATTCCGAATGCACTTCAGCTTCAACTATATTCGGCCCAAATTCCGAACTTCTGGACGTGCTACATATTATTGGTTCTCCATGCCTTGTCCATTCAAAATAATTGGGCACAAATCCCTTCTTCAGCAAATGTAGATGCACCTCCTCCGTAGGTAGATAACACCTATGTTTACACTTTTTGCATGGACATCTAATTTTCAAACCGTCCATATATGTAGGCTGAGAGCTTGCATACTCAATGAAATATTGAACGCTTTCGGCAAACTCAAGATTAATGAAACCATCAGGCATTAGTCTTCTATACATCCAACTTCTGTCTAAATTATTCATTATTGTTAAACTGTAGTGCAACAATCAAAAATACATAATTAGTACCAAAGCATTCCAATTCTCATAATTAAATTCAATTCTATTATATAATCTATTTCTTCAATCAAATTAATGCATAATTAGTTATGCAATAAGTTCTCACATCTAATCCACTGTAAATATTTATTATTATCAAATTCAGTTTGATATCGAAAAACTAACCTTTCGTCAATATACCAGTCGGTCAGGGAGGGGGCAGGGGATCGAAAAAACGCGTGATGCGAAACTGATCAGCGGTCGATATCGATAACGGCGGGGTACATGAAACAAGATATATAATTTCATTTAAAAAAATTACATTTACGCTGACAACTATATATAATTGAATTCATACATGACAAATTAAATTGCTTACGTATATTACAATGCGTGAAATTCTATGAAAAAACGGGCCGAGTTCCCCTTATATGGGTCCTTACCCCCCTGTTAAACAATAGCAAATTTTACACTTTTATAAAATATCAACACATCTCAACTCTATAAATAAACCAATACAATATCACATTAACCCTTCCACTTAAAACTTTCAAGAAAAAAGGATAAATTCACCAACAGCTGTGAACCGAGTACATTAATATGCATCGACTGACGATGTGCATGATAAATATCTCGTACTACATTAACAATCAATAGTTATAAATATTATTGCTATTTGATTTTTCCCTTTTTCGGTGATGCCTGTGTATGTTTAATGGATCTTTTTCTTTTCAAAACCTTTCTATATATATATGCTTTTGGATTTTTCTTCCCTTAATTACTTTCCTTTTTTAATTTTTCTAATAAAGATGAAGAGGAGAAAAATCAATAAATCAATAAAAGGTGTAAAATTCGAAAAAGAAAAGTAATATATAAATTATTACTTTTGCAATGCAATTTGAGAAAAAATAATTTCTTTTTTCCTTTGGGGAAACGAGAAAATGTAAACTGAAAAGGATATATCACATCTGCATTTTATTGATAAAATTAACCATTTCCAATGCAAATTAAAATCTTAGAAATGGTAATTAGTAGTGCAAAGACTAGATGGACACTAATTAGAGTTAATTTTATCTATTATCAGTGAATTTATTTGTACAATTAATAAAGTCAATAAAATTATTGTATAAAAATAATTCAATTTCCAAATGATAATTACTATTTGTAGCTCATGCGCAGTAATGGTCAACCCTACTTTGGATACAACAATAATATATCTTATCAATTCAAATATCATAAAAGTAATTTCAAAATCATTGTGCTATTTTTTCATGCTTTAATTTAGTGTTACAAGGCAATGAGAGAAATTAACAGCTTTTAACTATTGATTCGCCCTCCAATACATATGTGGAAGGGTTATAAAGAATGTTTAGCCAATTTACAAGGATTGTGCAAATATGCAATGGCATTTTTCTCATATAACAGCTAACAGTGTATGGATATCATAAAATTCACATTTTGTACTGCAGGCAATTTGATTTTGTAAGGTACCTATATCATGCCTCTTTTAATTTATTCCTATCCACATGCCTACATGCTATTTAGGAATTCCACTTTAATACTTTACCATAGTTTGAAAATGAATGAAGCTACCTAAATAAATTAAAAGTAATTGTGGTTTTGTTGGAATGTTGGAGAAAAGAAAGCAAATCTTTTATCTTACCAATATACAGACATGCAATATCTCAACCTCCTTTGAACTTTAATTTGAACATCAAGGCTTGCAAAATTACTAATTGATTCTAAACTCAATTCTCATTACCTAATTTTAATTAATTTTATTCATTACGTTTTAAATGGTTTTGTAAATTAAATTACAAACCTTTACACGTGAAATTGTGAATTATGTTGTAGTATTACAATATAAAAACTGTTAATGTACTACGTATTGCTAATTATCCACATTAATTCAAACCATTTACTCAAAAAATAATATATTTTTATTTTTAATTGGACCATGCACTAAATAATTATCTAATCCAAACAACTGTTCATCCAAAAACAGTAACTACAATGGAAAAGTCTTGCCAAAACATTAACTATTCTATTTAAAATTTCCTTGAGTATGTATTCATCACGTCTGATGTACTGATTTATTTTTATATTCTTTGAGCATATATTTAGCACGTATAATGTATTATACATCAACAATTATATATGGTTGGATCAAAAAATATCCTGACATATCAGAATCAAATTGATCTTCCAAATAAAAGGCCAATAGGAACTTATGTTTTGTTCAAAGTATACGAGTTTTATTTATACCTATAGCGAAAGGGAATAGAATCTCAAACCTTGTAGTTAGCTGATGATAAAGCCGCCCTAGCTAACAGATGAGCTGCTTTATTAGCAAACCCTACACAGACAAACCACTAATCTGATTTTTTTAAAGAAACACAATCACTAATAATGAATTCTTAAAATTTCTATGAATTTTTGAAATTACAACAGATAATTACCCTACATTTTACATATAATAATTCAAAAAAAAAAAATTACTACCTGATGCAGATCTCGCCGGAGGAGGAACGCCGGAGCACACGACGGGCCGGAGAACAACGCCGGCGTCGACTCGTCGGTGGCAAGGGGACCGGACGGCGATGGGCAACGTACAGGGGGGCAGCAGAATAGGAGGAGAAAGGGAAAAGAAAGAAGAGGGGAAAAAAAGAAAGAGGGGGGAAAAAGATAACCTCACCGGCATCTACTCGACGGCAGCGGTGGGACCAAACGCTGGATGGCTCGGGCAACGGAGGGAGGGGGCAGCGAATACAGGGAGGAGAAAGGAGAGGGGAAAAAAAAAAGAAAGGGTATTAGGTTAAACCCGAAATTTAGAGAGGGAATTAAATTCCGTCTCTATTTAGAGACGGAAATAGTCTTCCGTCTCTAAAAATAGAGACGGAATAACGTTTCCGTCTCTATTTAGAGACGAAAAATAATTTTCGTCTCTAAATAGAGACGAAAAATTCATACCGTCTCTAAATAGAGACGAAAATATTATTCCGTCTCTATTTAGAGACGGTATGAATTTTTCGTCTCTATTTAGAGACGGAAAAGTTATTCTGTCTCTATTTAGAGACGGAACAACTATTTCTTCTCTAAATACCGTCTCCAATACTGGCGGGAAAAAATCCTGCCATATTTAGCGACCACATTTAGAGACGGAACGAATTCCGTCTCTAAATAGAGACGGAAAGCAATTTTTGTCTCTATTTAGAGACGAAAATTTCTTTCCGTCTCTATTTAGAGACGAAAAATGATTTCCGTCTCTATTTAGAGACGGATTTCGTTCCATCTCTATTTTTCCGTCTTTATTTTGGATTTTTCTTGTAGTGAAGGGAAACCTAGTTAATTAAGGAAGAAAATCCTTAATTAAATCAAAATATTCGTTATTTAAGCCTAAAATATGGAAAAAAAGCTTAAAATCGTGAAAACGGTGAAAACAAATAAATTTAAGGCAAAAAAACAAGCCAAAAATGCATATGAGGGCCGAAATTAGTGAGGCACGAGTGTGCCACGCAAGGGACCCCCGTCGGCGCGTGCGTTAGGGGACGGTAGCCCGCGCGCATAACGTACCGAAAATGCCGGAAATTATTTTTTATTTTTTTAAAACAAATCGACACAAACACCATCACTTCCAACCCCTTTTTTATTTATTATTTATTTTATTATTGTAACACCCCGATACCCTCGGGAAGGAATGTCGGGTTGCTACACATACCAAACACACAAATACGCGTACACATGCATACATAATAGCGGAAGCGATAACAATAAATAATTAGAATATCTTTAGGGCCAAATATACTTCTCTTATAACATATATAAACTGTACATATTACAAAAGCTTTATACATATACATCTTCGGTACATATACCAAACAGTTAACATTTACATATAAACACTATACTTTCTATCTACATAATGATGTTACTCAAAACATTAGAAACTCTATCTTATACAAAAAGATCTTAAACTAATCTCTGATACCATCCTGCAAACCTACACGGGAAAAATACCCGTGTTAAGCGATAACGCTTAGTGGGGATAAACCGAAACAAAAGACTTTGAACGAAGTCACAAATATATCACATGCATATCACTAGTCATGTCATTCACAAATAACCATATACCCAACCTTGTAACAGATAACATACACTCTAATAAGTTCCACATGCAAATATCCAAGCAATATCACAAAATAATATCGATATCATGTCACACTATATTCATGTATATCTCTATGAATCTCTATACATATGCAAATCTCTATTACACTTCTTGTACACTACAAACCATACAGTAGCCTGAGAAACACGACAAAACATAAAGTAGCCTGACTTCTCATTAATTGTGGATACGGGTACTATATCTGAAATACTGATAAACAGTATTAACGTTAGAGACCTAACTCAAAATTGAATACACTATGTATTCACTGGTGGACACAATTAAGATCAACGAAGCAGCTTCACTCTGTCCCTTTATAAGCATGCTTATCTATCCACTACTATGACCGTTCAAGCTTGCACAATAACTCTACAAACTAAATCATAAACATTGCATGTACTCTAATGTTCACTCAAAATACTATACACTATTTACGTATTAATTGAGCAAACCATGTGCATGCATGTACCCTATGCATATACTCATGTGTAGCAATATAATATCAACGAATCTTTGCACTACACACTACTAATTAATCAAATGCACACCCCATTATACATGTTCATAGACTTCATACATTATGATTCGATCATACATGATCAATATCACATGCCATGTCGTGTTCAATAATTAAAAAGCTTGTATATGTTAATTCCATTATTAAATTCTTATGCCACAGCATCATTTAACCTTAATTAAATAGGAAACACATTCAAATACACTCTCTTATACACACAAACTCTTGAATTATCAAACGAAAATTCTGAAATTCTTCTAGGGCCAAATCGGATTGTTATAAATCTCTCCCTTTTAAGAAATTTTATCCTCCAAAATTTCCCCGGTAATCATTTACATCCCAACCATCAAAACCAAACTCATGTGAAAACTTAACAATTGAAAAACTTATCGGAAGGACCTGCGAGCTCATTCACATCCTTGCTTGCTTGTAGTACTTGGTTCTCTCTTGATTTAGGACACTTGGCAAGAAAATGATTCTTGATGCCACACCTAAAGCAAGCTCCCGTGATCTTCCTACACTTGCCCCCGTGTCGCCTCTGACAATGTTGACATTTCGGTATCTCTCATACTCTCTTGTTTACTTTTGTTTCTACATTCGATGCTCTTCTCTTTTGTCCTCTTTTCCTAACAAAATCCTTAGAAACTCGAGGAGCAGTCAATCTGTCCAAAATTCGAATCAACCCTTGAACCATTTTTGAATTCTCATACCCTATACCGAGACCATCATCTCACTAACGCTGCCGAATAGGATGATCTACTCTAACCGGAATCACACTACCCGTCGTCTCTCCTACGTTCTCACTCGGGTCGGACTCCATCTATACTCTACAAAAAAAAACTATATCTGCATTAGGCCACAACTCTAGATAAACTCTGACATCTAATCTATACTCTATATCTTATAGTCCTGAACCATCTAACCTAAGCTCTGATACCACTAAATGTAAGACCCCGATACCCTTGGGAAGGAATGTCGGGTTGCTACACACGCCAAACACACAAATATGCATACACATGCATACACAATAGAGAAGCGACAACAATAAATAATTAGAATATCTTTAGGGCCAAATATACTTCTCTTATAACATATATAAACTGTACATATTACAAAAGCTTTATATATATACATCTTCGGTACATATACCAAACAGTTAACATTTATATATAAACACTATACTTTCTATCTACATAATGATGTTACTCAAAACATCAGAAACTCTATCTTATACAAAAAGATCTTAAACTAGCTCCTAGTGGCCATGACCTACAGATGCAAACTCTCTGATACCATCCTGCAAACCTACACGGGAAAAAACCCGAGCTAAGCGATAACGCTTAGTGGGGATAAACAGAAACAAAAGACTTTGAATGAAGTCACAAATATATCACATGCATATCACTAGTCATGTCATTCACAAATAACCATATACCAACCATGTCACAGATAACATTCACTCTAATAAGTTACACATGCAAATATCCAAGCAATATCGCAAAATAATATCGATATCATGTGATCCTATATTCATGTATATCTATATGAATATCTATACATATGCAAATCTCTACTACACTTCTTGTACACTATAGACCATACAGTAGCCTGAGAAACATGATAAAACATAAAGTAGCATGAATTCTCATTAATTGTGGATACGGGCACTATATCTGAAATACTGATAAATAGTATTAACGGTAGAGACCTAACTCAAAATTGAATACACTAGGTATTCGCTGGTGGACACAATTAAGATCAATGGAGTAGCCGTACTCTGTCCCTTTATAAGCATGCTTATCTATCCACTACTATGACCATTCAGGCTCGCATAAGAACTTTACAAACTAAATCACAAACATTGCATGTACTCTAATGTTCACTCAAAACACTATACACTATTTACGCAGTAAATGAGCAAACCATGTGCATGCATATACCCTATGCATATACTTATATGTAGCAATATAATATCAACGAATCTTTGCACTACACACTACTAATTAATCAAATGCACACCCCATTATACATGTTCATAGACTTCATACATTATGATTCGATCATACATGATCAATATCACATGCCATGTCGTGTTCAATAATTAAAAAGCATGTATACGTTAATTCCATTATTGAATTCTTATGCCATAGCATTATTTACATATAATTAAATTGGAAAAACATTCATATATTCATTTTATAATGTTAAACATAAGTCGGACAAGTGGTAAGAACTTCCGGTGAAGTTCGGGTTTGATTCGGAAAGGAAAAAGTACATTTTAGGCTGAAAGTTAAGGTCACACGGTGGTAAGACATTCATTACCATCATATAGGACACTAAAAATGGGTCTAAACGGGGCAGAATGCTTTTACACGGCGGTGAGAAATTCCTTACCGCCGTGTAAACCTATTCTGCCTCTAAACACAATGCAGACTCTAGACAGACTTCAGGTCCAAACTGGTACTGCTTTTTCCGCATAGTTAGAGACATTTTTAGGCAAAACCCTCTGCATAAAAATTGTTTCCTAGGATGTTAAATTTTAAATGGGACAAGTTTCAGGTCAATTGGACATCTATAACTTCAGATAAGAGTTAAACAACCTATACTGTTCTAGTAACCCGACCCAAGCAGAGACACTTCAGTTTGGATCAATTTTAGGGGGTTAAAGCAAGAATTTGCTCAAGGTCATTTCTGACACTTTTATAGGCATAGAAGTCAAGGTTCTAATGACTTAACAATCACTCAATTTAGTGGTCTAAAACGCTACTTATGACAAAAATATTACATGGAGGTCAGATGAAAAATGAACAGAATTCCCCAAAATCATACCTTTCACACAAAAACTATATGGAAAACACCAAACACCATCCAAACTCATGCAAAATGATCAAATTACATAATCATAAACATATATAAATACATATAACATAAGAATAACACAAGCAATCAAAATGAATAACGTCAAAATCGCACACGATCCCGACCTCTCGATAGCTCGATCACTGCTCTCTATTCGATTTTGATCTTCTCCTTGCCTTTATCCAACTTCTTGTCCATAGCTTCAACAAATCATACAAAACAATCCAAGAATCAATCCTTTAATTTCACTTTAAATCAAATACTCAAACTAAGTAGAAAAAGAAGACCAATACTAACAAAATCACACTACACACCTTCTCAAGAGCCAATTCTACCCTTATCTTACTCCCTTCAAACCAATCCAAGTGGCTAACTCACTTAAAGAGCAAAGTAAATGAAGAAGAAAAGGAAAAGAAATGGCAAGTAAAGAGACACGGCAGAAACCAAAAACAAAGAAAAGAAAGAAGAAAGGAAGAAGGTGAGGCCAAAAGCAGAAAATGAATGAAGAGTGGCCAGTCAACCCAAGGAAAACCACACCCTCACACTAATTGCCACCTATTAGCCATAAATGCCAACCATTTCTTTTAATGCCACTTACCAAAAATAAATACATTCATTTACCTAAAACAAAAAGTCCCATGCCAAGTGTCCATCTCCTACGTTGCCACTTGTCAATGTCCGACACTGCCACATGTCCGATACAAATATAATGAACCCAAAAGTCCACCACAAATAGGCTTCCCGTGAAGCATTATATCGCACCCATGACACTGTTGTGCTCGCGACAGAACCCACACTAAGCCACTATCTTCACTTCTCAAAACAATTTTACTTCCCACCAAATTTTTAACCATAATTAAATAGGAAACTCATTCAAATACACTCCCTTATACACACAAACTCTTGAATTACCAAACAAAAATTTCAAAATTCTTCTAGGGCCAAATCGGGTTGTTACAATTATTATCATTTTTTTTTGCAATTTTGACAAGTAAACCATCACTTCCAATCGTTTTGCTTGTGGATAGGTATTAGTATCATCACTAGGTAATCCTGGTCTGGGCTATCTCCGGACCTAGTGTCTACATTTGCCCCCAATTTTGGAAAAACTACTGTAGGTGCCTAGGTGAGCCAAAACACAAAGAAAGAAGGAAAGAGACACGTACCTGAGGCAGCTATCTTTTTGGACTGGATGATGTTGTTGGGCTGGTTATCGGTAGCCTGTTGACGAGTTAACCCTTTGTTGGAGATGGTCCTTAATGCCAGTTTGTCGGCATGTTATCGTTTGTTGAAGCGGTCTTGACGTCTTTGTACAAAACCCTTGTTGAAATAGTAGTGTCGTGATCATGCTAACCGTTTTAAGATTTGATATTTTGCCCCCTGAGAGGTCTTTAAATGGATGCCCCCTAAGAGGTCTTTGGATGGTTGCCCCTTAAGAGGTCTTTGGATTGGTTCTAAGATTGATGCCCCCTAAGAAGCCTTTGAAGAGGTCTTTGGATGGTTGCCTCCTAAGAGGTATTTGGTTAGAAGCCCCCTAAGAGGTCTTTGGATGGATTCTGAAAATTGATGTGCCTTAAGAGATCTTAAGATGGGTGCCCCCTAAGAGGTCTTTGGCTAGATGCCCCCTAAGAGGTCTTTGCATTGGTTATAAGATCGATGCCCCCTAAGAGGTCTTTAGGTGGTTGCCTCCTAAATGGTTTTTGGATGGATGCCCCCCTAAGAGATCTTTGGATGGATTCTAAAAATTGATGCCCCCTAATAGGTCTTTGGATGGTTTCCCCCTAAGAGGTCTTTGGATGGGTGCCCCCTAAGAGGTCTTTGTTGATTTTTCGAACTAGTGCTTAGATTGATGTAACCACTCGCCTTTTGTCGGTGTTCGCATCAAATCTCTCTCACTGCAAAATTGGGAAGCCAAATATGCGAGAAAAATAGTGAGCATGCACGTAAAATGTATGGGTTATGCAGGAATGCAAGACAAGAATTCATCTAAGTGAGTTTGGCGGTGACAGCCGAGCTGGTTGCAATTTGCGGTAGAATCAATGCCTTATGGAAAGGCTTTTGGATTTCGTGCCTTTAGGTTTACCATCAAGAATTATGCCCCCTAGCTGAGGAATATAGGTGCAAGGTTTTCTCCTGATACCTATAGTCATTTTTTTAAGATAGTGCGTCCCTTGTGGAATTTCGGTCTAGATTTTCTTAGCGAGAAGTGCGTCATTGTCGAATTTTCACATGTCCCTGTGCCTAACTTTTGCCTGGAATAGACCCAACCCAATCCAACATCTTTTTTTTTGAATGACAGACTGCCTGTTTTTAGGTTTTTATCCAGTCATTTAGCCTACTTTTACTTAGAGAGCCCGCTACAGTTTTCATCTCTAACGGCCTCCTTTTTTATTTTTTTTTTACAAATTGTAAGAAAAGCTGATGCTATTATTAGAAATCCTCTATGGGTGATCAGAATGTACTTACATCCTAGACCATGGCTGTATGAGCTTGATTCTTCTCGTGAAGGTGTTGTAGGATTGGCTTCACAGTTGATAATAGGATGAATCAGTTGAAGCAACAGAGTGGCGAAGGTAGCAGAGGGTAGATGGTAACAATGTGCTACTTTTATATTAGAACTAGATAACTTTAAGTATGCAAAATGAACTGTTTTGATCACATCAATATATCATTGCATGAATGCATATATTTCAGCCTAATTTTATTACACATGATCATTATTTGGCATTAAACTCAACAAAAAATAAGACCTCATCTAATCTTTGGATAGATCGTGTAAGCATCAACCTCTTGTTATCAATCAGCCCTCTCGGGTTTTCATGATTGAACATTTTCACTCAGCTCCTAATTTTTGGCCAGGGTGCCTATAAGCACCGTGTCCCGAGGCGGTCCAGATCAGAGATTACCCAATGAAGAAACTAATGCCTGGTTCTGAATAGATGGATAAAATTCGGAGATTTCGGTCCTTTGAGTTCACGAGAATTAAAGGTTTTTATTTGCGGTAGAAAGAAGCGAAAAATCGGGAGAATTTTGACTTAATTTTTGAGTTTTCTTCCACGGACGGTCAGACTATCGGTCGCGGGGCATCTGTAGGTCGTAGCGGCAGCCCGTCTCACTCGCCACGAGGGACGAGCCGTCTGTGAGTTTACCGACGGTCACGTGTCTGAACTAACGAACACGTGTCCGTTGGCATGTGCCCGTCGGTAGGTCAGGCGCCAGTCAGTTAAATCCTGTTTCCTGGTGGAAATGGGATTTAACCGACGCCCGTCGGTTAGCCTCCGACGCCCGTCGGTCGTGTTTTTCTATAAAAAGGGAAATTTCACACTTTTTAGGGGTTGGAAAAATGCTCATTTACCCATATATAGAAGAATCCGATTTTCACTCCAAAAAGGTTCAATAAATCTCTTTCTTTGGTTCTGTTTTCTTCTCGTGAAACGCGTGGGACCAAATCCAACCGAATTTTCATCCAAAAAGGTAAAATCTGAGGGTAAATATTCGGGACATGTGTTCTGTTTAATTTATTTAGTTATTTTCATATTTTTTTAATCTTGCTTGATTTTATTATTTATCATTCTCATAACTTTATCTTGATTTTTAGTTAATTTTGGACCCTTCTTTTACTAACATATTTATTATTTTGTGAAATGTCATTTTCTTGTTTTTCTTTGGCGAGTTGAACTTGAGACAACGGTCGCCATTCACATCCTGGGAGAACTCCTTTTGGTTTAATTCTGTAACTTTATTCTTTCATTTGTTTATTTATTTATTTATTTGTTTATTCTTAGTCTTCATTATGTATAAATTATTTTATCTTGTGCGAATAAAAATAAATAAATGTTTTATAGTGATTAATTGGGATTTTTTTTAACAAAGCCAAGGACTAATGTCCTATTTTTTTATCCAATGAATTCATCACTGAAAATTATTTTCATAATAAATCAAAGTTAAGGACCAATGTCCTCATAATTAATTCCCCGGTTTTATGTATGGTTTGCATTTTTAAAATGGGAGTTGTATTCTGCTCCTAGTGTTATTGTATTTTATCTTAAATGTTTTTCTTTATTTTATCCATTTATCACTTTCAAACATGGATAATTGCGCCTCAGTTAAATCGCATTGTGTGGAGAGAAAGCGAATTAATAAACTAAAAATTTAATTGTAAAATTAATCAAGGTAGAAATAGATGAGAAGTCCCGAACCCATCTCTGGTCTTTGGGCTTAACGAGGCGAGAGACCCATTCCAATGGGATCTCCAAGACACCTCTTGTGTCTCGCCAAAGGACCTAATTAAAAATCCTAGGCTCCAAGGGAGAGAGGTTCATCCTCCAAGACCCCTTTTGGTCTGCCCAAAATGGATACATGCGCTGTCTTAGGCTCTCCGAGGCGAGAGGAACTTTCCCAATGTTTTATTGGGTGGCGACTCCATGAAACCTCTTTGTTGCCCAAAATAGACGCACTTACAATTCGTCGCAAGTTGTCAATGAACCTCACTTGCCCGATCGCCCTCAAGCGGGCGGTCGAGGGGCGCGCACGGGGTTCGACGCGCGTCACAGTGGCGACTCCACTGGGGATATATTCGAGACTTCAATTTGAAAATACCTTGATTAAAATTTATAATTAAGTTTTAGTTTATAAATTCGCTTTCTCTCAAATTTGCATTACATCTCATTAGAGCCTTAGATTATGTTAGTTTGATCCCTCTATCAGCCCCGGTGCATTCTCGGAGCACAACCCTATGTTCACTCAATGTAGGGAAGTGTTAAGGATAACCACCAGCCTAAGCCTCGTACCATATGGTATATCAAATGGACACCCAATCGGTCGTTACGCTCATGATGAGCTTGACCCGTTGGCAGGGACCATGCTTTGGTAGCCCTAAATTAACACCACCCTTGACTAAAGCTCATGTAATGGCCATAAATACTTCCCTTAGGTGATATGAACCGTAATACCGTGCCTGCTGTATGGATCGTTATGTATTGGATGAGTCCAAATATCTTGTTTAGTTACCTAATCAAAGGCTTTCATGCCCCGGTAGGCCCATGTCAATTTATTCGGACTGCCTAAATACACAATGATCACAACTCATGCGCCTGTGCATTAGTTAAGAGAGGTTATGCTGCCGGTTTTCCACTGTACACCATGCGTGTCCATCGAGTTCCCTGTTAACCCATGGATCAAGCCCACCTAAGACAGAGACCGCACGACCTCGTGTGTAGGGGCAATAAGATTGGAAGGATCTATCTGCTTGCATGTGGTTGTGGATGATGCATTACATATTCATGTTATTCATGCATAAATAAAATTTTTATTTTCTCCCTATGCATACATCTTATTCTTTGTAAATAATTATTACATGTACATATTATCCTGCATATAGTTTTTCACATGTCTCACATGTACCATTATAATCTTTAATCATTGTATACCATTTATTGCACAGAACGACCATATATTGCATATTACTCATACATCATTCTAACTCTTTGCCTTTCAGCCACCGTAAACCATTTGCTTGGGTGGTTTTGGGATCCTGATAGTCGTCCGAGGAATGATCATAGTTTGGATTGGTCGACAGAGACCTAGCATCCTTACCAAAGCATCTGAAGGAATTAAAAATGGCTGGCCCTTTACAATTGACAAAAGGGACTCGCGCCCTGATTGCCCAGGAGATAGATAAAAGGTTTGAAGAGCTGGAAAAAAGGATGCTGATTGTGATCAAAGAAAGAATGGATGCCATGGCGCTGGTTCTCCAAGCTCAGCTTATGGCAACAACTATCAACCAAGAGAAGCCGGCCACGATCGAGAAGGCTCATACAATAACTGCTACAGTATCTCTCTTTCCTTCTGAGACCAAAGGTGAGAGGTCACTGGATTCACCAGTTGAGCAAGGACGAAATAGAAGGCCTACTTTAGAACATGGCATTATGCCCGAAGAGGATGAGGACCCTGAAGTTACTTATATTCTAGAAGGTGAAACCTCAGGAAGCCTCGACAACAGTAAGGTAAATGTCAAGGCTACAGAAGTTTCAGCCACTGGAGTAGCTTGATCCCACCTCACTGTCTTGGGTAAGCCATTGTCTTGGCACTTCACCTGTCTTGTTAAGAAAGGGAAGTTGCAACCCTTGCCAGCTGGGCTTGCCCCAAGTCAGGGAAAGCCTAGGCACAGAATAGACTGGTATTGTGCATATCACCAGTACACTGGGCATAGAACAGACTACTGTCGTCACCTGAAAGATTGCATCCAAGAACTGGTGTCAGACCCAGAAAAAGGAAAGATGGTAGGAATGCCAATGACGGAAGTGAGGCAAAGGCATTTTTCTAATTTGGGCATATCATTGTCTTGGGTCCTTAAGAGGCTGATAAAGGAGGGGGTATTGCAGCCATTGCCAGCTAGGCCTGCTAGAAGCCAAGGACAGCCTGGTCATAAGGAAGATGAGTATTGTGCCTACCACCATCACACCGGGCATACTACAGATTATTGCAAAGCCTTAAGACACGTTATCCAAGATCTGATTGATTCCAACAAGATCTCCGACCCAGAGAAGCTGGAGGGAAGGAATAAGATGGACTAAGCGCTTAGGTGGAAAGGAAAAATGGTTTTCAAGGATGATGATAGACCATCGGCCGCAGTAGCTATGTTGGCAGGAGCGAAAGTTGATTAGCTGTTTAGAATGTTCTTTTTATTTTGAACTATTTAGTAATGACATTTTGATTTCACTAACAAGATGAATGGTTTTGCTTACTTGTGTTACATCTCTTATGATTTCATTATGCATGCTCATGGCTCATTCATATTTGATATTGGCTTAATTGATGCCACTCAGTTTAATCTCAGAACTTTGGGGAATCTGAAGAAAATCTTGATAGCATCTATTATAACTCCTGAAGTGAGATTAAAATTTGAGAGAATGAAAACAAAATATGAAAAAGTCTTTGCCTGGACATATGAAGACATGCTAAGAGTCATCAATGGAATCTTCAAGCACATCATTCCAGATATCCCGATCATGGACCAGTCACACAGAAACTCGAAAGATTAAAGCAAAAAGAGGCAAAACAGGTTAAAGAAAGGAATCCACAAGCAGGAATGAGGCCAAAATCCCTAGTCGAAGTTCCACGCCCGACTGGATTAACCAATGATGGTTCCAATGGTTAAGAAGAGATGTACGTATGTATGAACTCCAGGATTTGAGCAAAGCTTGTTAAAAGGGAATGTTGTTTGAAGAAAAAAAGCAAAAAAGAAAAAAAAAAAGAAGAGGAAAAAAAAGAAGAAAGAAAAATAAAAGAAAAAATCAAATCAGCGTGTACATTGAAAATTCATCATATGGGGGCAAGTTTTGTTCAAATCCCATTGATCTACACATGCCCGTACTTTGCCATTTTTCTTGACTTCTAAAAAGGAAAACAAGGATTATATCAACTTGTAATGGATATAGGTTGCTCGAACTTGGGAATAAACAACATATGGTATGCCCTACAGCCCCAACGGGCAGGATCATGGTCTCCCACACCACACAACATTCAAGAACGGAAGACGAGCTATGACTTGGGCCATGGAGTTGCTCTAGTAGCATGCAAATCCTCTCTGTATTGCCCTCAAACCAATGGGGCAGGAGTGGCTGCTAACAAGGAGATCTTGGTCAAGATGGCTTGAAACTACAAGATGTAGCTGAAAAATTGCCTTTTGCACTTCAAACGCAGAAGAACCACCATCAGAACCTCCACAAGAGTCACGGAGGCAGAAGTCGTATGGTCAATCGACATAAAGTTCAAACCTTTAAGGACAGTCATTGTCACACCCCATTTGCCCCCTAGTAGAATGAGCCTGTCTGTCTGTCTATCTGTCTGTCTGTATGTGTAAGCATTCGCATGTGTACAGTATTTCATAGGGGTATTTCAGTAAAATGTATGATTTTGGGGTTTATTATTATGTGGGTGCATACATGGCATTAGTGTGTTTAATTAAATGGGATATACTTGTGTGCATATGTTCATACCATGGTAGGGTATGCATAAGTGAAGAGGGTTTTAGGTGTGTGTAGTGTAGGTTATTTTAGTGTGAGTGATTAGTGTCACCAATAGGAGTTTGATACATATTT
The DNA here is from genome assembly GCA_947683425.1 of Excoecaria cochinchinensis. Lineage (NCBI taxonomy): Eukaryota > Viridiplantae > Streptophyta > Magnoliopsida > Malpighiales > Euphorbiaceae > Excoecaria > Excoecaria cochinchinensis. The sequence continues at coordinate 15,076,762 of CANTUQ010000055.1, forward strand.
AGAATAAAGAAAAGAAAAAGAAAAGGGAATGAGGAAAAAGAACTTACAGATTCACGTTTTTCTCACTCACTCTCTCTTCTTCTTCACTTTCTTTATTCCCAAGTACTGTGTATTTTGATTCAAGGTTCTATTGGTGAAATTAATCCTCCCCTTGCATTCCTTAGCTTGGTAAGTGTAAAATCTAGTCTTTGTTTTACTGTAAATTGCATCTTCATCTTCTTCCTTGAGTTAGATTTAACTTAGGGTTTTCTTTGTGGATGTTCTTGCTGTGTTTGTGTTCTAGTTGAAGCTCCACGTGATCCAAAGGGGAAAGAGGTTGCTGGACCTAGTGGAGCTAAGTGAGAAAGGCTTAGATTTCAGGTTTGGGAACAATTGCTTGTGATCTGCATAATTTGAGTTTACTGGTATTTCTAGGGTTTATATGTTCTTGAACAATTTGAATGCAAATACCTTGAATTGGGTTGATTGAATTCTGTTTGAGTTGTTTTATATGATGTTTGAATTGTTTGGGATAATTTCTGGAAGGTAAGAACAGGTTTGTATGGACTTAAATCAAATTGGGATTGAATTCTGGAAATTCTAGAAATTCTGGGAAAAACGATTTACTGTTGAATTCTTCATGTCGCGTGACTCGCTACGCAGGAAGGCAAGTCACGTCACGTGACTCTCGGTCACGGCGTGACCTGCCTGCTGAGAAGCCAGTCGCGTGACCAGCTGAAGAGGAAGCAAGTCACGCGACGTGATCTTCGGTCACGTCGTGTGACCTGCGAAGGAAAAAGGCAGATCACGCAACGTGATCTGCGAGGGAGAAGCAGCGTCACGTCGCGTGACCCTCGGTCACGCCGTGACCTGCATGTGCATTGCGTGATCCGCGAGAATCACGCAACGCAATTGGCGAGGAACAAGCAGGTCACGAGACGTGACCCTCGGTCACGCCGTGACCTGCCTGTTGAGTCGCCAGTTTCTCCGTTCAGCCCGTTTTTCCGAAATTTCCTGGTTTTTAACTCAAAACTGAAGTTGGTATTTCTTCTGAATGGACTTTAATATTGTGCGATGCATGTTTTACTGTTTAATGCTTCGATATGCGTGATAGCATGATTTTCTGATGAATTATATTCTGTATCCTGAAATGTGATCTGGTTGACGCATAACCTGCTAGAGTCAAGTAAGTGGATAGTTAGGCATGCCTAATAGAGTCTTTAGCTGCAGCCCTCAGTTCAGTTTGGACCCCGATCAGGTCCCCGTCTGGTTCCTCGCGAACCCTTCAGTATAGAATCTTGTTTAAGATTCCCTCAGTATATAAATAACATGTTCTGATAAATGATATAATATTTGACTTGTACCTGTGAGGTACCCTCAGTATTCGATTCGTACCCGTAAGGTACCCTCAGTACACTCGTTATCCACTGTCTAGAGTCAGCAGGTATTCTTTAAATGTTAATGGAAATGTTCTGATCTGATATGGCTTTGAATGGAATATCTGAATGAGTTTAATGATGAAATACATGTGGGTTTATTCTGTAATGCATATGATGATGAGATTCTGAAAGTATGGTATTTAAATGCGGGCATGTTTATATGAATTATGCAACAGTCCTTGCATTCTGTCATTGTGAATGTGTTATGCCTTGACGACCACTGTGAGTGGCCGTCCATAAATTATGTGTGTTTCCCCACTAAGCGTTTTATCGCTTAGCACGGTGTGTTTACCCGTGCAGGTGCGGAAGACGTTTTGCTTTGAGAGAGTCGCCGTCATCAAGCCAACACAGAAGGGTTTTAGTGTAGGCTCAGTTTTGTATCAGTTATTGATTCATTTTGTATAGAACTCTCTGTATCAGCTTCCGCTTTTGTATCTATATTTTGGGTTATGTAATATTCTTTTGATATCAGCTTGTTGATCAGCACATTATTGTAATAGTTTAATTATAGTAATGCATGATCAACTTTTGCTTTCTGCATGTAAAGTTTTTAATTATTCTGTATTTCTGAATGTATGTTATAAATGAATGTATATTTTACTTTGTATCAGTTGGTGACACCGTGTCTCATACGGCTTCTCACTCCTTATCGGATGGGAACGCCTACGTATGGGAAGGGGGTGTTACAGTTAGTGGTATCAGAGCATAGGTTTAGGCGTTTCTGGGTGTTGTTGTGATTGATCTGAGTTTCTGTGATGTGTATGTGTCTAGATCTGTGTTGGCTGATACGATTGTTTCTTGTTTGTTTAGATGGCTTCTAATTCTGCTCATGGTGCGCGTGAGGAGTCCGCCGAGAGTGTGAATCCTCCCGCTGTAGATCAGTCTGTTTCTGTTACTGGGTCGGCTCAGCATGCTAGGGTTCAGCCCGAGGCCGCAGCCATGCCCTTAGAGGCTATGTTTAGACTGCATCAGGACATGGCTAGGGTTTTGGAGAGAGTGACTGCTCCTAGAGCACCTATGGAGAATCTGAGGAGAGCAGGAGTTGAGGATTTCTATGGTACCGGTTTGAATGAGTCTGAGATTGCAGAGAGATGGTTAGATAAAGTAAAGCGTGCTTTGAGAGAGATTCGGTGTCCTCCCGACCAGCAGGCAGAGTGTGCTTTAGCTCTTCTTCAGGGGTCTGCTTTTGAGTGGTGGGAGTTGGTTTGCAGGCATCCTCAGTTACCGGATCCGATTACCTGGGAGTTCTTTGAGGGTGAGTTCATAAAGAAGTACATTACTCAGACCTATAGAGATTCGAGATGGGCGCAGTTTTTGGGTTTGAGACAGAGAGCTTTGTCAGTAGCTGACTATGAGAAAGAGTTCAACAGGTTATCGCGCTATGCCCCATGAGGAGTTATGACTGATGACTTTAGATGCAAGCATTTCGAGGCAGGGTTAAATGAGTCATTGAAGATTGCTTTGATTTCACTGATGTGTATTCCTGGGGTCAGTTATTATCAGATTATGGAGGCTGCAGTGAGAGCAGAGTTGTCTGAGACAGTGATGAGAGAGAGAGCTCAGAGGAGGAGTTCTTCTCGTGGAGGATCTTCTTCGAGTAAGAGATCGAGGGACCCACAGGATGAGTCAGCATCTGGTCCGGCTTCTAGAGGTAGACGTCAGGGTTCTACAGCTGTGTCAGGTTCTGGTAGGGGTGGTAGAGCTGAGACTACACCAGTTTGTCCTCATTGTAGTAATTCGCATCGTGGTGAGTGTAGGTGGCTCACTGGTGCATGCTTCAGGTGTGGGAGTTCTGAGCATCGGTTGGCCGGTTGTCCGAGAGTACAGGAGGATTCAGGTTCTCAGAGAGAGGGCAGTAGAGTTGGTTCGAATGCTTCACAGGCTACCCGTGGCAGAGGCCGGGGTAGAGGTAGAGGTGGTCGGCATAGAGATGGTGCTGCTTCTGAGACTGTTGAGCATCCTCATCAGAGTGGTGTTAGAGCTTATGCTATGAGAGCCAGAGATGAGCAGGACGCGCCTGATGTTATTGCTGGTAAGTTCCTACTCCATGACACTGAGTTGTATGCTCTAATTGATCCTGGTTCCACACACTCATATTTGTGCACAGATAGAGTTATTGATAAATTGCATTCAGTTGATCAGTTAGATTATGAGATTTGTGTGACCAGTCCATTAGGGCATAGTGTCAGTGTGAGTAGAGTTTTTAGGAGTTGTCCTCTGATTGTTGAGGGAGTTGTGCTTCCAGCGGATCTGATTGAGTTACCCTTCAGAGAGTTTGACTTGATTCTGGGTATGGACTGGTTGGGTAAGTATCGGGCTGTAGTAGATTGCCATAGGAAGACAGTGGTACTTCGGGATAGAAGTCAGTCTCTTGTGTTTCTGAAAGGTTTGGGTGCTAGTTCAGTGAATAATGTTATTTCTGTGTTGCAAGCCAAGAGATTCATCAGGAAGGGTTGTGAGGCTTTTCTGGCTGTTGTGTTAGATTCTAGGAGGGATCAGGTTCAGATTGAGGATATTCCTATTGTGAGGGAGTTTGGGGATGTGTTCCCGAGCGAGTTGCCTGGTTTGCCTCCTGAGAGAGAGGTTGAGTTGTCCATTGAGATCATGCCGGGTACTGCACCTATTTCGAGAGCACCTTATCGGATGGCTCCTGTAGAGTTGAGGGAACTTAAATCTCAGCTACAAGAGTTATTGGATAAGGGGTTTATTCGACCTAGCATATCTCCTTGGGGAGCTCCAGTGCTGTTTGTTAAGAAGAAAGATGGATCCCTGCGGATGTGCATTGACTACCGCCAGATTAATAAAGTTACTGTGAAGAACAGGTATCCTTTGCCTAGGATTGAGGATTTATTTGATCAGCTTCGAGGTAAGGGTGTCTTTTCCAAGATAGATCTTCGATCAGGGTACTACCAGCTTCGTGTTCAGGATGCAGATGTGGTTAAGACTGCATTTCGGACTAGGTATGGCCACTATGAGTTTCTTGTGATGCCGTTTGGTTTGACAAATGCTCCAGCGGCTTTTATGGATCTGATGAACCGTGTGTTTAGACCATACTTAGATCGATTTGTGGTAGTGTTCATTGATGACATCGTGGTGTATTCCAAGGATGAGAGTGAGCATGAAGAGCATCTCAGATTGGTTCTTCAGATGTTGAGAGAGCATCATTTGTTTGCTAAGCTTAGCAAATGTGATTTCTGGCTTCGAGAAGTGTCATTCTTGGGTCATATTATTTCAGCCAGTGGTATCCAGGTAGATCCAGCTAAGATTGAGGAGATAGTTGATTGGAAAGCGCCTCGAAATGTTCAGGAAGTGAGGAGTTTTCTCGGTTTAGCAGGTTACTACCGTCGGTTCGTTAAGGGATTTTCTGTGATTGCTGCTCCTATGACTAGATTGTTGAGGAAAGGAGTTAGATTTGAGTGGTCAGACAGGTGTCAGTCTTGTTTTGATCGGTTAAAGCAGTTGCTTGTTGAGGCTCCTATCCTTACTCAACCCATCTCGGGTAAGGAGTTTGTTATTTATAGTGATGCTTCTGGAGTTGGTCTTGGATGTGTACTGATGCAAGAAGGAAAGGTAGTGGCTTATGCTTCTCGTCAGTTGAAACCACATGAGAAGAACTATCCGACGCATGATTTAGAGTTGGCAGCTGTGATATTTGCTTTGAAGATTTGGCGTCACTACTTGTATGGGGAAAAGTGTAGGATCTTCTCGGACCACAAGAGTTTGAAGTACTTCCTTTCGCAGAAAGAGTTGAACATGAGACAGCGCAGATGGCTTGAGTTGTTTAAGGACTACGACTGCATTGTGGATTACCATCCTGGTAAGGCCAATGTAGTTGCAGATGCTTTGAGTCGTAAGTCGGTTTCAGCTTTGTTCTTGAGGCGATTCAGATGGAGATTTGATTCTGATGGGGCTTTACTTGCCCAGTTGCGTGTGAAGCCTACTTTGAGACAGAGGATAGTAGATGCTCAGAGAGATGATGTGAGGCTTCAGCGGATTGTGCATGAGGTTAGATCGGGTAAGCAGTCAGAGTTCTCAGTTCAGGATGAGGTACTTATGTTCAGAGATCGCTTGTGTGTGCCAGAATCTGAGGATTTGAGGAGACAGCTCATGAGTGAGGCGCATAGTTCAGTCTTTACTATGCATCCTGGCAGTACGAAGATGTACAGAGACATGAAGCAATTCTATTGGTGGTCCGGTATGAAGCGAGACATAGTGGATTTTGTTTCCAAGTGCTTGACTTGTCAGCAGGTGAAGGCAGAGCATCAGGTTCCTTCAGGTTTGCTTATGCCTTTATCCATTCCTGAGTGGAAATGGAGTGATATCACCATGGACTTTGTTTCTGGCTTGCCTTTGACTCAGAGGAAGCATGATTCAGTTTGGGTTATTGTGGATCGACTTACGAAGTCAGCTCACTTTCTGCCGGTTAGAGTGGACTACTCCATGGACAGATTAGCCAGTATCTATGTAGATGAGATAGTTCGACTGCATGGTGTGCCTTTGTCCATAGTGTCAGATCGGGATCCGAGGTTTACTTCCAAGTTTTGGAAGGAGTTACAGAGAGCTTTGGGCACTAGGTTGAACTTCAGTACAGCGTTTCATCCTCAGACCGATGGTCAGTCAGAGAGAGTTATTCAGATTCTGGAGGATATGATGAGGGCTTGTACTTTGGACTTTCCGGGCAGTTGGGACAGATATGTATCATTGATGGAGTTTGCCTACAACAACAGTTTCCAGTCGAGCATCGGTATGGCACCATATGAGGCTTTGTATGGTCGTCAGTGTAGGACTCCGATTTGTTGGACCGAGCTATCCGAGAGATCTATGATTGGACCCGACTTGGTTAGGGATACTGAAGAGAAAATCAGAGTAGTGCAGCGAAATTTGAAGGCAGCCAAGGATCGACAGAAGTCTTATGCCAATTTGAAGAGGAAAGACGTGCAATTTGAGATCGGGGACAAAGTTTTCCTTAAAGTTTCTCCTTGGAGGAGAGTGCTTCGATTTGGAAAGAAAGGCAAGCTTAGTCCTCGTTTCATTGGACCTTATGAGATTTTGGCTAAGGTAGGACCTGTAGCCTACAGATTGGCGTTACCGATGGAGTTAGCAAAGTTACATGATGTGTTTCACGTTTCGATGCTTCGTCGGTACCGATCAGATCCTTCTCATGTTCTGTCAGTTCAGGATATCCAGGTTCAGCCATACTTCTCTTATGATGAGGAACCGCGAGCTATTCTAGCTAGAGAGGTTAGGCAGTTGAGAAATAAGCAGATTCCTTTGGTTAAAGTATTATGGATCCATCATGGAGTCGAGGAAGCGACTTGGGAACCAGAGGAGTCGATGAGAGCTCAGTATCCACAGTTATTCAGTTCAGGTGAGAATTTCGAGGACGAAATTCTTATTAGTAGGGGAGAGTTGTCACACCCCATTTGCCCCCTAGTAGAATGAGCCTGTCTGTCTGTCTATCTGTCTGTCTGTATGTGTAAGCATTCGCATGTGTACAGTATTTCATAGGGGTATTTCAGTAAAATGTATGATTTTGGGGTTTATTATTATGTGGGTGCATACATGGCATTAGTGTGTTTAATTAAATGGGATATACTTGTGTGCATATGTTCATACCATGGTAGGGTATGCATAAGTGAAGAGGGTTTTAGGTGTGTGTAGTGTAGGTTATTTTAGTGTGAGTGATTAGTGTCACCAATAGGAGTTTGATACATATTTAGAATAAAGAAAAGAAAAAGAAAAGGGAATGAGGAAAAAGAACTTACAGATTCACGTTTTTCTCACTCACTCTCTCTTCTTCTTCACTTTCTTTATTCCCAAGTACTGTGTATTTTGATTCAAGGTTCTATTGGTGAAATTAATCCTCCCCTTGCATTCCTTAGCTTGGTAAGTGTAAAATCTAGTCTTTGTTTTACTGTAAATTGCATCTTCATCTTCTTCCTTGAGTTAGATTTAACTTAGGGTTTTCTTTGTGGATGTTCTTGCTGTGTTTGTGTTCTAGTTGAAGCTCCACGTGATCCAAAGGGGAAAGAGGTTGCTGGACCTAGTGGAGCTAAGTGAGAAAGGCTTAGATTTCAGGTTTGGGAACAATTGCTTGTGATCTGCATAATTTGAGTTTACTGGTATTTCTAGGGTTTATATGTTCTTGAACAATTTGAATGCAAATACCTTGAATTGGGTTGATTGAATTCTGTTTGAGTTGTTTTATATGATGTTTGAATTGTTTGGGATAATTTCTGGAAGGTAAGAACAGGTTTGTATGGACTTAAATCAAATTGGGATTGAATTCTGGAAATTCTGGAAATTCTGGGAAAAACGATTTACTGTTGAATTCTTCATGTCGCGTGACTCGCTACGCAGGAAGGCAAGTCACGTCACGTGACTCTCGGTCACGGCGTGACCTGCCTGCTGAGAAGCCAGTCGCGTGACCAGCTGAAGAGGAAGCAAGTCACGCGACGTGATCTTCGGTCACGTCGTGTGACCTGCGAAGGAAAAAGGCAGATCACGCAACGTGATCTGCGAGGGAGAAGCAGCGTCACGTCGCGTGACCCTCGGTCACGCCGTGACCTGCATGTGCATTGCGTGATCCGCGAGAATCACGCAACGCAATTGGCGAGGAACAAGCAGGTCACGAGACGTGACCCTCGGTCACGCCGTGACCTGCCTGTTGAGTCGCCAGTTTCTCCGTTCAGCCCGTTTTTCCGAAATTTCCTGGTTTTTAACTCAAAACTGAAGTTGGTATTTCTTCTGAATGGACTTTAATATTGTGCGATGCATGTTTTACTGTTTAATGCTTCGATATGCGTGATAGCATGATTTTCTGATGAATTATATTCTGTATCCTGAAATGTGATCTGGTTGACGCATAACCTGCTAGAGTCAAGTAAGTGGATAGTTAGGCATGCCTAATAGAGTCTTTAGCTGCAGCCCTCAGTTCAGTTTGGACCCCGATCAGGTCCCCGTCTGGTTCCTCGCGAACCCTTCAGTATAGAATCTTGTTTAAGATTCCCTCAGTATATAAATAACATGTTCTGATAAATGATATAATATTTGACTTGTACCTGTGAGGTACCCTCAGTATTCGATTCGTACCCGTAAGGTACCCTCAGTACACTCGTTATCCACTGTCTAGAGTCAGCAGGTATTCTTTAAATGTTAATGGAAATGTTCTGATCTGATATGGCTTTGAATGGAATATCTGAATGAGTTTAATGATGAAATACATGTGGGTTTATTCTGTAATGCATATGATGATGAGATTCTGAAAGTATGGTATTTAAATGCGGGCATGTTTATATGAATTATGCAACAGTCCTTGCATTCTGTCATTGTGAATGTGTTATGCCTTGACGACCACTGTGAGTGGCCGTCCATAAATTATGTGTGTTTCCCCACTAAGCGTTTTATCGCTTAGCACGGTGTGTTTACCCGTGCAGGTGCGGAAGACGTTTTGCTTTGAGAGAGTCGCCGTCATCAAGCCAACACAGAAGGGTTTTAGTGTAGGTTCAGTTTTGTATCAGTTATTGATTCATTTTGTATAGAACTCTCTGTATCAGCTTCCGCTTTTGTATCTATATTTTGGGTTATGTAATATTCTTTTGATATCAGCTTGTTGATCAGCACATTATTGTAATAGTTTAATTATAGTAATGCATGATCAACTTTTGCTTTCTGCATGTAAAGTTTTTAATTATTCTGTATTTCTGAATGTATGTTATGAATGAATGTATATTTTACTTTGTATCAGTTGGTGACACCGTGTCTCATACGGCTTCTCACTCCTTATCGGATGGGAACGCCTACGTATGGGAAGGGGGTGTTACAGTCATGAGAGCCCAGATTCCAAAAGCCAGCTGGGCATGGCAACAGCAGTAGTAGTCAAACATGTTGGACAGAGACAAGTCATGAAATTATTACCACAGTTCGATCCATGAGAAAATACTCTGCTCAATCAACCGGGGAGGAAGCCAAAAAAACAACCACAGAAAGAGAGAGATTCAATGAGACCAGATGTTCACATGAATGAGACAAATTTAGGACAATGCAAGAAGATTCCATCTGTTCTTCAGAAGTTGTTATCCGAGACAGCAGCAATGGACAACAATGAAGAATCGGTCAACGTTAATAAACCCATGGGGGTCCATGGCAAAAGACTTAAAAACCAAAAGAAGAGAATAAAAGCCCTGCAGGTCGAAAATCGAAAAAAGGTGGCTTTGCTAAAATTGGGCACCTCGTCAGGGTGAAAACCAAAAAAAAGGCATCCTGGGCAAAAATTAGAGGTTGAGAGAAAATGTCTAATCACGAAAACCCGAGAGGGCTGATTGGAGATAGGAGTTTGATGCTTACAAGATCTACTCTGAGATTAGATGTAGTACGCATTTTGAATCAATGTTAGATAATGATCATGTGTAAAGAAATCATACTGAAATGTACACAATCTTTGCATATACTTGTGCTCATTATTTTCTAGTTCGGTTATAAAAAGAAAAACATCATTCATTGTCGAATGCATGAGATCTAAACGGCTACACTCTACTATCGCTCGCACCATCCAGATGCCTAGGTCGATGAGTTCTATTGTCAACTGCAAGGCTAGTTACCTACCTTTTCAATTCTTGGAAGCAAGGAATAATCCCCGACGGATGGTATAATAGTCTTCACCGGCAGCTAGCCTAGAGGCCATGATGTATGGAGGTAGAAGCCGAAGCTGAAGATCCACCTTGGAGAAACAGGGATGCCTCACCTCGTCATTAATCCCTTTGAACTATCAAGCACAATGGGTGGTAATGGAAAAGGCAGCCTTATGAAACCTTAAAGAACCCAATTTTCCATCCTCTATTTCGCCCGATCTAGCAGCACATTCATTCCAGGGGGGCCATGAAATGCAACCGATGCCTAGGGAGAAAATGCCTCAGAGAATAACTGCTGATTACCCTAGAAAAGGGGCTTTGATAGTAATGTCAACTCTTCTTGTAGCTGCACCTAAAAGGCAGGAGTGTCTCTAAAAAAAAGAAAAACAAAAAGAAAAGAAAAAAGGCCGTTAGAGATGAAAACCGTAATTGGCTCTCTAAGCAAAAGTTAGGCCAAAAGGCAGGGTGAAAACCTGGGAACAGGCAGTCCGTCCTTCAAAAAAAATGAAAATGAAAAAGAAAAAAAAAAGCTGCTGGAATGGGTTGGGTCCATTCCAGGCAAAAGTTAGGAACGGGGTTATGTGAAAATCCCAAAAGGGATGCATCTCCTGCTAAAAAAAGCTAGTGTGAAAATCCACAAGGGACGCACTACCTTTAAAATAATGACTCTAGAAGCCTGGAGCGATAAGACGGCATTACATTAGATAACTTTCCTTTGGGCAGGTAGTACATGATGCAGAGCTTGATTCATTGAGGGCAAGGCGCTCACTGGCCGGGGGGCAAAGATGCGCACGGGTCAGTCCTATTCAAAAGGTTGGGTCAAAATTCCTAAAACCAAGACGACGCCTTTCTAGGTCCTTCAGGGGGCATCAAAGCAGCCGAGCAAATACCCTCAAGGAATCCTTTAACCACCTAGGATGTGGTCTATCCATTTTTGCATCTCATATGCATCTCACATGCATAGATCTTTTTCATGCCTCCCTGCATATCTCGTGTGTTTAATCCTTTACACTTATAGTTCTGCACACACAATTCTTGTACATTAATCCTTTGCTCGTGTTTTGTGTATATAGCTTTATGTATGTACATTTCACACACATGAGTCCATAAGCACACACAATCTATTGTATATGTTGTTGTGCACATGACTTAGAAGGAAAGGTACGAATAGACCTCACGAGCAAGGATGACCCAAGTGCATTTGTACAAAGGTGGAATGCCCGGAATAACAAGTCTATCCGGACACAATGTGCTCAGGACAATCCAGAATCACACAAATATGCAGAAAAGAAGGTCCATTGAGAAGCCAGACTATCCATGCATAGGCAGATGCAAAAGCGGGCCGACGTACAGTTTCAGCTCTACATCGGCCACACCAAATAAGTAGATCAAGATGAAGTCCTCACGAGAACGGAATCTCGCGGACCCGCTCCCAAAAAAGCACTCAAAAGAGCAAGTCTACTCATACACATCATACCGGGGGCAAGCAGGTAAGTTTTTCTATCATAAGATGTACACTCACACACATCACAAAGTTTTTCTATCATAAGATGTACACTCACACACATCACACAAAGTGTACAAAATCCAGATTCAAATGTATGCATACATTTCACACACATAATCCCACACACACACACAATATTTTGTATATATTGCCATGTACGTGACTCATGGGAAAGGTCCGAATAGACCCCATGCTTAAAGGTGATCCAGATGACGGGTTTAGCTCAACGTTGTCAGACACTATCCAAAAAAGCAAGCTTGTCCACGCTGTGCCAGGGGGCAATCAGGTGAGTTTCTCTATCATAAAAGGCATGCTCACCCACATTGCACAATAAATGTACCAATTCTCAAAAAATGCAAATATATGAAGAATACAAATTCTCAAACAAAAATAACACAAACAAAACAACAAAACACAAAGAAAAGACATTTTCAAGGCCTTGAAAATCTAATATACTCTAAATACATCCAAAAATGTAAATATCCAAAACAAAACAAGGAAAAACAAAAACAAAATAGAAAGATCACCTGCCTGCAGGCAAACAACAAAATTTCCAATCTAATTTTTTTCCTTTGAGAAAGCTCAACATCAAATTCTCTCACCCTCTTAAGAAGTATGAAGGTCTTTTTAACAAGGAGGTTGCATTGGAAATGATAGAGGAGTCGATATCTAGCATGTCACAGTCAGCGCAATCAAAAAATGGGGAGCGACCAACTGTCCTTCAAGGGGGCACCCGTCTAACACCGGCCCCAACAGGTATGTACCGCCATAAGTATGCGTCTTTTATATGCCCTATATGTTTGCTTTTCCCTTGTTGTAGTAAAAAAGAAGAGGTCCAGGATAAGCGCCAGCAAAGAGAGCGACGAATAGTTCACCATACCGACCTAAGAATGGTCAACAGATCAGACATTATACTAGCCGGATGGGGGTTAGCAGATCAGATAATGCATTAGCCAGATGAGGGTTAGCAGATCAGGATATTGTATTGACCAGATGGTGGTTAGCAGATATTACACTGGCCGAATAATGGTTAACAGATAGGATGTACAAGCCCAGAAGTGGCTACCAAGACAGAATGTTCAATCACCAGCGATAGAACAGATCGCAACAAAGGATGGAGTTAGAGACACTACACCTCACACCGCGCAGGTCAAGATGAGGCTAGCGGGACAGACCAGCCACCGTGCAGACCGAGACGAGGTTAGTAGGGCACCGGCGATAGAACAGATCGCAACAGAGGATGGAGTTAGAGATACTACACCTCGCTCCGCGCAGGCCGAGATGAGGCTAGCGGGACAGACCAGCCACCGTGCAGACCGAGACGAGGTTAGCGAGGCACCAGCGATAGAACAGATCGCAACAGAGGATGGAGTTAGAGACACTACACCTCACATCGCACAGGCTGAGATGAGGCTAGCAGGGCAGACCTGCCACCATGCAGACCGAGACGAGGTTAGTGGGGCACCAGCGATAGAACAGATCGCAAACAGAGGATGGAGTTAGAGACACTTCACCTCGCTCCGTGTAGGTCGAGACGAGACCGGTAAGGGCACCTACACTCGTTCATCAACGAGCAGATTGAGTCGAGACCTACCAGATGAACACCCCGATGGTAAGGATTGCTCCAGGTACGCTTTTCATTCCTTCTTCTTTGAATTTTGGCTCACCTAGGCACTTTTGCACTAGCCTCCCCAAAATTGGGGGCAACTGTAAGCACCGTGTCCCGAGGCAGTCAAGATCAGAGATTACGTAATGAAGAAACCAATGCCTAGTTCCGAATAGATGGATAAAATTCAGAGATTTCGGTCCTTTGAGTTCTTGAGATTTAAAGGTTTTTATTTGCGGTAGAAAGAAGCGAAAAATCGGGAGAATTTTGACTTAATTTTTGAGTTTTCTTCCACGGACGATTAGACCGTCGGTCGTAGCGGCAACCCGTCTCACTCGCCACGAGGGACGGGCCGTCTGTGAGTTTACCGACGGCCACGTGTCCGAACTAACAAACAAGTGTCCGTTGGCATGTGCCCGTCGGTAGGTCAGGCGCCCGTCGGTTAGCCTCCGACGCCCGTCGGTCGTGTTTTTCGATAAAAAGGGAAATTTCACACTTTTTTGGGGTTGGAAAAATTCTCATTTACTCATATAAAGAAGAATCCAATTTTCACTCCAAAATGGTTCAATAAATCTCTTTCTTTGGTTCTGTTTTCTTCTCGTGAAACGCGTGGGACCAAATCCAACCGAATTTTCATCCAAAAAGGTAAAATCTGAGGGTAAATATTCTGGACATGTGTTCTGTTTAATTTATTTAGTTATTTTCATATTTTTTTTAATCTTACTTGATTTTATTATTTATCATTCTTATAACTTTATCTTGATTTTTAGTTAATTTTGGACCTCTCTTTTACTAACATATTTATTATTTTGTGAAATGTCATTTTCTTGTTTTTCTTTGGCGAGTTGAACTTGAGACAACGGTTGCCGTTCACATCCTGGGAGAACTCCTTTTGGTTTAATTCTGTAACTTTATTCTTTCATTTGTTTATTTGTTTATTTATTTGTTTATTCTTAGTCTTCATTATGTATAATTTATTTTATCTCATGCGAATAAAAATAAACAAACGTTTTATAGTGATTAATTGGGATTTTTTTTAACAAAGCCAAGGACCAATGTCCTATTTTTTTATCCAATGAATTCATCATTGAAAATTATTTTCATAATAAATCAAAGTTAAGGACCAATGTCCTCATAATTAATTCCTCGGTTTTATGTATGGTTTGCATTTCTAAAATGGGAGGTGTATTCCGCTCCTAGTGTTATTGTATTTCATTTTAAATGTTTTTCTTTATTTTATCCATTTATTGCTCTCAAACATGGATAATTGCGCCTTAGTTAAATCGCATTGTGTGGAGAGAAAGCGAATTAATAAACTCAAAATTTAATTGTAGAATTAATCAAGGTAGAAATAGATGAGAAGTCCCGAACCCATCTCTAGTCTTTGGGCTCAATGAGGCGAGAGACCCATTCCAATGGGATCTCCAAGACACCTCTTGTGTCCCGCCAAAGGACCTAATTAAAAATCCTAGGCTCCAAGGGAGAGAGGTTCATCCTCCAAGACCCCTTTTGGTTTGCCCAAAATGGATACATGCGCTGTCTTAGGCTCTCCGAGGCGAGAGGAACTTTCCCAATGTTTTATTGGGTGACGACTCCATGAAACCTCTTTGTTGCCCAAAATAAACGCACTTGCAATTTGTCGCAAGTTGTCAACGAACCTCACTTGCCCGATCGCCCTCAAGCAGGCGGTTGTGGGGCATGCACGGGGTTCGACGCGCGTCACAGTGCCTACTTTCGATTTTCATCCTAGCAGAGTGCCCAATTTTAGCGAGGCCGCCTCTTTTTTTTTTCGATTTTAGACCCACAGAATCTTTCTTTTTTTTTTTTCTTTTTCTTTTATGTCTTTGCCATCTAATTTTCTTCACTTTGCATTACTTGATTTTTTGAATCTTCTTCCATTATTGCTAGCTGGCACGATTGCCATTTTTATAAATGATCTGACTTTGGCTTGTGTAACCTAGAGCATTTGATTTGAGCTGCTTGGCCCTCGACTCACCTTCAAAACGTTAACCTAAAGTTTCTTTTTGCAAATCTGGTCATGTGGATGGTCTTTCCTTTTAAGTTCAACTGCGAGAATTCACGCTTTACTCATTTTGGCTCCAGACGATTTAAGGTTTTTTTTTTAGAGGGGGTGGGGTTTTGTGGTGACTATCCCAGATGGATGGGAAGAAAGGAATTTTGATACTTGGTTCTGATGGGTTGTATTGTGGTTATTTTGAGGAGACAGGAATGGTTTAGGGATTGAAGTTACGTTGACTATCTTGTAAAATATTCCACTTAAGAATAAATGAGTCGAGGTGATATCTTTTCTTTATGGCATCTTCAAGAAATGTTATCATTCCCAGTAATTATGGTTTCCCACTAGCATCCTTGGAATCTCATGCTTCTGAACTTTTGAATTGGCCAAATGGAACAACGTGTCATAACAATGCCTTTTGTCGATCCTTCTAGGTCTAGGCTAAGACTTCTTCCTCTTTTTTTCTTTTTTATTTTTCTTTTTCTATATTTTCATTCTCTTATAATTTTCCTCTCTTCAAGAGTTAAACCAAATGCTTTTAGGACTTCTTTTAGAAAGTATCGAGATCAAATGAAGTGATATTTTATGAGTTAATATAAATGGTTTTGATCATGTATAGTGAAATCATGAGAAATATAAGCAAAAATAATTAATATAACTAAAATGATCAGTACTGCATACACCATTAATGAAAAGTTCAAATATAGAAACAAACATATCTACTAAAGAAAACCTCTTCTATTCCTAGCGATACAGGTGCTGCAACCAATGTCTTACATCTGCCATTGGCTTTAAGCTTTATTTCCTCCTATTTTCTAGGTCAGTGATCTCTTTGTTGTCGATGAGATCCTAAATTCGGTCCCTCGAAATTAAGCACTAATCTGTTAAGTGCCCAGTGTGCTTGTGAAAAGCACAAAATCGATCCGCTCTATGACCAGGTTTCCCTTGACTTAAGGTAGGCTTGGCAGGCATTGGCTGTAATTTTCCCTTTTTCATCAGTCTCTTGAACACCCAAGATAAGGATCTACCTAAGTCAGAGTAATGCCTTTAATTTTCTTTAGTTATCGACACTCCTGCTGCATTCCCATTTTGGTTGCCATTACTAGTCCCTACTGACTTATTAGCTCCCTAACTGCCATAATTCCTTTAGGCAAAGTTCTCTTGACTTGCTTTCTTTGCTAGGTAAGCCCCCTTAGCCTTTATAGCAATATCTTTAAGTGATTCCCAGTCTTTGAGTCTCTTGAAGATAAGCAAATCTCTCAAGCAAAGGCAAGAGCTCTTGATGAATCACCTGATCTGATCAGCGATATCAGGCTTCCTCTTCATCTCCATGACCCTATTCCTCCATCTGGTAAGGTATTCAAGAAATGACTCATTATTCCTGTACTGTAAAAGTTTGAGGTCTTTTAAGGTTCCATTATCATGCTATTGTCATACTACTTCAGGAACTCTTCAGTCTAAAGGTCCCAATCCTTCTTGGACCTTCTGTCTAACCCGTGATACCAATCTACTGCCGGACCCACCAGACTAAGGAAGAAATATTCCACCTTTTGCTTCTTGGTCAACCCTATGCCCTTCAGTACCAGGGTATACTGTTTAATGCGTGCAGATGGGTTCGAAGTGCAATCGAACTTTTGCAGCTTAGGCATCTTGAACCTTTGGGGAAGCAGCACTTCATCCGCTAATCTCTGTCCTTAGGGTTCCACCTTTTGCTTCTTGGTCAACATTGTGCCCTTCAGTACCAGGGTATACTATTTAATGCATGCAGATGGGTCCGAAGTACCATCGAACTTTGGCAGCTCAAGCATCTTGAGCCTTTGGGGCAGCAGCACTTCATCCACTAATCTCTGTCCTCGGGGTTGATCGCCTTTCCAGTTGATAACAAACGGGTGATCGCTTCAATCTGTTGCCTCATTTCTCTCATTACCTCATCCTCCATCCTGGGTGCTCTACTCCTCACAGCTTGAGGTGCTATTGGCTCTTCATCTCCCTCTTCAATCCCAAAATCCTCATTGGGATTAAGGATCCTTGCCCTTCTTAGCTCAACGGGCAGAGCGGCTCTATGCTTATTAATAGGTTGGCGGGCAGTATTACCAATGATCGGAGCCTCCCCGCTAGCAGGAGGTTCTATTTGCCCCACAACAGGGGCTATCGGTGGCTATGGAGCAGTAGGTGGTTGCACAGCGAGAGGATGTCCAATCTTTTTGAGCATGGCGCACATCATCTCCAACATCATCCACTCAAAATCCTCTAGCCTCCTTGTAAGGTCTTGAGTGGTCAAAGCCCTAGTTTCTTCTGCCATTGATGATTCTAAGGATGATTTACTGGTTGTTAAGAATGACTCAGAACCCCAATCAGACACCATTTCTGGCAACTCAAAAAGCAGATTTCTCCTTACTATTCGATCATCACGAACATTATACCACTTTAGATGAATCTATGATGGCCACAAGACTTAAGCTGTTAGAATGATGCACGAATGACATATATGATGCATGATCATGTGCTATGTGACATTCACAACCACATGCAAGTAAGTAGATCCTTCCAACCTTATTGTTCCCACATAGGAGGTAATGCGATCTCTTTCCTAGGTGGGCTTGATCTATAGGTTAATGGGGAACCCAATGGATGCATATGGTGCACAGTGGAAAGCTGGCAGCATAACATCTCTTAATTTAAAGTGCATATATATGAGTTTTGACCATTATGTATTTGAACACTTCAATTAAATTAAGAAAGACTCACCGGGGCATGAAAGCCTTTGATGAATGTCCATTTAATTTAGTTGATTTTACTCAATATATAGTGGCCCGCATAGCAAGCACATTATTAATGAGCATATCACCTAGGGGAAGTATCTATTGTCATTACATGAGCTTTGGTCAAGGGTGATGATACTTTAGGTCTACCCAAGCATGCTCTCTGCCAATGGGTCTAGCTCTTCACAAGTATAATGAATAATCGGGTCTCCATTTAATATACCAAAAAGTACTAGGCTTGAGCTAGATATTATTCTTTACACTTCCCTACATTGAGTGAACATAGGGTCGTGCTTTCAGAACGCACTTGGGTAATAGAGGGACCATCTAGCTCAGTTCTAAGGCTCTAGCATGAAAGCAATATAATTTTTAGAAAAGAGATAGAATTTTAATTTTAAAAGCTCAATTATATTTATTAACCAAGACAATTTTGAAATAAAGTCCCAAAGTCCCCAGCGGAGTTGCCAATGTGACGCGCGCCGAACCCGCGTGGTGTTTTCCCCGAAGGGGTTGCTTTTAGGGTCCGAGAGGGTTCACGTCTAGATCTTGGGTAACATTAGATATTTTATAATCCCTACCCAATAGAACATTGGAGAAGTTCATCTAATCGCATGAAACCTTTAGACACCTTTGACATATTTTTGAGTCGCCACCAAATTTATAAGAAATTGGGAAAGTTCATCTAACCTCAGAAGTCTAAAGCAGAGAGTGGTTCGGAACTTCACTATTATTAATGCCTTTGTTATGTTGTAAATAAGCCTTTAATAATTAATTTTCCATCTCTTTTCTCACACGGTCATGCATTAAAATTAAAGTACATGTCAAACGTCGAGGAAAGCGATAAAGAAAAGTGATAAATAAAATAATACACAATAAATTACAAGAAAAAATTGGGACAAAAGTACAATCTCCCAAAAATATAAATTTAAATAAGTAAAACCAATTGAATAAATATCATACATAAATTGGGGCATTTATTTAAGGTAAGAATATTGGTTCCTTTATACTCACTTAAAAAAATGAAGAGTTGCTTTTATGGATTATTGAGAAAAACCGAGATTAGTGATTCCATTTTATGAAAAAAACTAACTCTCTTTTTGAAAGTGACATTTTATTGGCTAAAATTTGGAGATTGGTCCCATTTTATTATAAAATGCTCAATATATTAATATAAATAGTTTTGTGATTTTCTTTCGATTTTAGGTGCATAAAATAAGATAATTTTATTACAAATTACATGACAAAATAAATAAATAACAAAATAAATAATAAATAATGAATCCACCAAAACTAATCCTTTTGATCTCCTCATTCGCTCGTAAGAGTGCTCAATCAAAGAAAAAACAAGGATTGGAACCAAAAATAAACAAAAAAAAAATTAATGTTAGTAATTAAATCAACAATCAATTAAGCACGTAAAATAATAAAAAATGAATTAAAATGAAATGGAATAAAGTGTATTATGAATGAGTAATAAATTAAATTATATGATGAAACAAATAAATTAAAAGATTAATGAATTAACACACATAATAATAATAATAATAATAATAATAATAATAATAATAATAATAATAATAATAATAATAATAATAATAATAATAATAATAATAATAATAATGATGATGATGATGATGATGATGATGATGATGATGATGATGATGATGATGATGATGAATTGTCAAGCAAATAAATAAGTAAAAAAACAATTGGTTAAATAAAAAAGATAAACAATCAATGGATCTAAAAAATCTACACGATTAACCGATTGTAAACAAGGAAAATATATAAGATCATGCATATAATATTTACCCTCACAGTTCAGATTTCATAGAAGGAAAGAAAATGATTGATTTCCTCTTTTAGATCCGCGTAAAAATTAAATTAGAAAAAAATCTCAACTTTTTCTCTATAAAGAAAATTGCAAAAAAAAGACCGTTCAAAGAAAAATATTAAAAGAAATTTTGGATTTCAAGAACAATTTTTTTTTTTATCTCAAGAATGATTTTTTGATTAAGAAGAAATTTTGTTGAAATTTCTTTAGAGAATTTCTATTGAAGAAAAAAATCACCAAGAAATTTGTAGAATATTGCTTCTTTCTTTTTCCTCACTTTGGAGAAATTCTATTGAAAAGAAACCCCCCGAAAAGTCAGATTTTTGCCTCTCTTATTTTCTTTTTCTTTGAAGAAAATTCTATTCAAGAGAAAGTGCTCCAAAAAAATTCCACAAGATGTTTTTCCTTTAAAAAATGTTCTCCCCCTTGTTTCCTCTTAAGTTTCTAACCTAGTTAATTTAGGAAGAAAATATTTAATTAAATCAAAATATTCCTTATTTAAACCTAAAATATGGAAAAAAAAAAACTTAAAATCCCGAAAAAGGTGAAAAAAATTAATTTGGGGCAAAAAAACACACAAAAAATGCATCTGGGGCCAAAATTAGCGAGGGGGACGCCCGTGCCCACTGTGCAGAGCGCGTCAAGTGACGCCCGCCCCTGGCGAGGGGCGGGTAGCCCATGCTCGCGCAGGCGAGGCTTTTCACACTAGCGGCTGAAAACGACCAAAATTAATTTATTTTATTTTTTAAAAAACAAATCGACACAAATACCATCACTTCCAACCCCTTTTTTTTTATTTATTATTTATTTTATTATTATCATTTTTTTATATAATTTTGACAAGAAAGTCATCACTTCCAATCTTTTTGTCTGTGGACAAGCATTAATATCAATACTGGGTAACCCTAATTTGGGCTACCTTAGGACCCAGTGTTTATAGCCATATTCCCCTTTGGATAGCTAAAGACGCATTTTTCCTTAAAACCTCACTTGAAAACCCTATATATACTTTCAAGACAGGTTGGGAAATGACTTTTGGCTGCCCACCAATAAAGCCTAGGCCATTTTTCCTCCAAAAAATAATTTTTTCTAATCCTATAACTTCCTAAACACAATCAAATCAATTCTCTAATATCCTTTTGATCATTCCAAAGTTTCTTAGAGATGAAGAACATTAACTTCAACAAGGTAGGAGTAATAAATCAGTACATTTTCAAATGAGCTTCAAGAGTCAAGGAAGGACTATTATTGTGCTAGCAAAATTATGACCCAAGACTTGCTGTAAAAGTTTGGAATAGTTGATTGCCAATCAATTTCACTCTAGGGGAGGAAACACTAAACTTTGCTTTTAAAAGATTTAATGATGTATCTACAATTTGTGGAAAGTTTCATCTATTTGACAACAACATGGCCTGACATAGAGTTCATCCTTGGAATGGCTAATTATTCAAAGGAAATCCAAGAAAGCCTCACTTAGATGCAATTTTACGTATACTTAAGCACATCAAAAGAACTTTTTATTTTGGACTAGTATATAAAAATGGATCCATAAGTGAACTAGAAAGGTATTTTGATACCAACTATAAACACCGGGTCCCGAGGCAACAAAGACCAAGGTTACCCAGTGATCAAATTAATGCCTCTTCATAGGTGGAAAGGAAGGGAAGTGATATTTCCTTGTTAAATTCTTTTAAAAAAAAAGGAGTTGCTGACGTGGCAGGCTGCCCTTCGTGAGCAGGCATGCGGCTAGGCCGCCCCTCAGCGAGGGGCCGACCCTCGCGCAGGCGCATGCTGCGAGGCCGCCACTTACGAGGGGCAGGTGCGCTGCAGGGCCATCCATCAGAGAGGGGCCGCCCCACGCTTGCGCACGCTAAGAGGCTGCCACTCGTGAGGGGTTGGTGCACTGTGGGGCCGCCCTTCGTGCGGACGCTGTGAGGCCACCCCTCTCGAGGGGCGGGCGCGCTCGCAAGGGCGCCCCTCATCGTCTTCCTCGCCTTTTTGGCATTTTTGCTCCTCGAAAATTTTGGAATTTAATTTTAAATTTAATTCTAATGTTTTTTTGGGACTTTTGGGATTCAAATCCATTTTTTTTTCGGTTTCAAAATTAAAGATTTCAATTTAATGGACTTAATTTCTTACTAAAATTTGGATTTTTGGGGGGAAGAATATAAATTCTTTAGAGAGAGAAAATAAAAAAAAGTGCAACATTCTGAAATTGGATTTTCTTAAGGAAAAGAACAACGATTCTTCTCTTCTTTAGTTCAGAATTCAAATTTCGATCGAAGAAAAATGTACTTGAGACAGGGAAATCGATTCCCTTTTCTTGAGACATAGATATTTCCTTTGTTTTTTTGAATAATTTTGGCTTGAGTTTTGTGAGAGAGAATTCAACTTCTCATATTTTTCTACTTGATTTTGTGGATCTTGACAAGGAAACAAATTCACGATTCATCTTTCTGACATCCAATCCTTTTGAGGATAAATTGCTGGGCTTAATTACACTATTTTATTGTTGTATTTATTTTTTTTGTTCATCTTCACCATTATGTGATAAATTCATTTGTTTGTTGTTTTCTGCTTGTGATCTAATTTGTTTTAAGTTTTTTTTTTTTTTGCATCAATAGGGCATAAAATAAGATAAAATCATATAAAATTACAAGTTTGCATTGGTTTGTTTGAAGAAAATTGAAATTTCTTGTCTCTATCTCCTTCCTTCCCTTGAAGGGCGGGAAGTAGATGAGGGGCGGCTTGCCCGCCCCTCATTGCCAGTCCGCCCCTCAAGTACTATTTCGTCTTTTGCTTCATTTTGCTCCGTTTTGTCCCGTTTTCGATCCTTTTCAATTCGTTTTCGCGTGGTATGCGTTCTTTTGCATGACTTTAATATTATTTTGCCAATATTTATTCATTTTTTATTATTTTATATATATTTTTTTTGTTATTTGATTTGTATATTTATTTGCTAACACTAATCTTTATTTTGTTTTTCTTTATCTATAATCCTTATTTTTACTTGTTTGAGCATTCTCACGAGCAAATAGGGAAATCGAGGAGTCTTCTTTTGGTTTAATTTGTTATTTTTTTGTTATTTATTATTTTATTTTTCTTTTTTTATTTATTTTGCTATGTAATTTGTAATAAATTTATTTATTTTATGCATGCTAAAAAAATGCAAAAATGTATTTTATTAATAAGTTGGGTTTTTCCAATAAAATGGGACCAATGTCCTAATTTTAACCAATAAAAATTTACCTTTAAAAGAAGAGTTAATTTTCTCAAAATGAGATCACTCATCCCTGTTTTCTCAATATTCACCCAAAAATAACTCTTCAATTTTTTAGGTATGCATGCAGGAACCAATGTTCCTATTTCAAATAATGCCCCACTTTATGTATGAGTTTTATTCAAGTTTTATTTTGGGGGATTGTATTTTTGTCCCAGATTTTAATTTTACATTTTGAGGGATTGTATTTTGTCCCAATTTTATCTTTTAATTTATTTTTATAGTTTATTTTATCTTATTATTTTACCGCTATCCTTGTTACTTGAATTTGCGCTTTATTTTAAATGCATGATCGTGTGAGATAAGAGATGGAAATTTAATAAATAAAAAACTCATTTATAATTAACCAAGGCATTAATAAGAGTAAAGTTCAGAACTACTCTCTGGTTTAGACCCCGAGATTAGGCGAACTTTTCCCATTTCTTATAAATTGGGTGGCGACTCCAAAATAACTCAAAGGTCCATAAAGGTTTCATGGGATTATATGAATTTTCCCAATGTTCTATTGGGTAGGGATTCCAAAATATCTCATGTTTTCCAAGATCTAAAACCGCAAACTCTCTCGGACCTTAAAAGCAGGCTTTCGAGGCTAATCAGGTTCGGCACGCGTCACAGTGGGGACTCTACTAGGGACTTTGAAATTTTGCTTCGAAATTGTCTTAGTTAATGATATAATTGGGTTTTTTTATGAATTAAAATTTAATCTCTTTTCAAAAATTTTGCATTGCATCCATGCTAGATCCTTAGATTTATGCTAGATGGTCCCTTATTTTACCCTGGTGCATTCCCGAAGCATGACCCTACGTTCACCCAATGTGGGGATGTATTAAAGATAATCACTAGCTCAAGCCTAGTACCTCTATGGTATATCAAATGGAGACTCGATCGGTCGTTATGCTTGTGATGTGCTAGACTCGTTGGCAGAGACCATGCTTGGGTAGCCCTAAAAGTATCATCACCTTTAAAGCTCATGTAATGGCAATAGAAACTTCCACTAGGTGACATGTACCATAACACTGTGCTTGCTATGTGGGCCACTATGTATTGGACAAAAATCAGCTAAATTAAATGGTCTATCATCAAAGGCTTTCATACCCTGGTGGGCCCATCTTAATTCAATTGAAGTGTTTAAATACATGATGGCCAAAACCCATACATATGTGCATTAGATAAGAGGTGTTATGTTGCTGATTTTTTGCCATGCACCTTTACGTGTTCGATGGGTTCCCTGTTAAACCTTGGATAAAATCCACCTAGGAAAGAGACCACATTACCACGCATGTGGGAGAGACAAGGTTGGAAATATCTATTTGCTTGCATGTGTTTATCTATGCTGCATCATCACGGCCATGCATTGCATTTCAATCATGCATCATCCTAATAAGATGTAATCTGCAACCATCATAGATTTGTCCAGGTGGTTTAGAGGTCCCGATGGTCGGCTAAGAAGGACTCCATTCTTCGAACTACTGGAACTAGTGTCAGATCAGGATTCAAATTCGCTTTAAGAAATTAGTAAAGCATTTTCTTTAGAATTATTAGCAGAAATAAGTATGTCTAACAAGTATGTCTAACCCATCAAGAGAATCTAATGCAACCCGTATAATAATTACTGAAGAAGTAGGAAGAATAATGGAAGAATTTGAGGCTAGAATGATAGCAATGATGGGGAATATTACTGCCACTTTAGCGCCACTTACTGGGCTCCTATTGGGGGGCAAGATGAACAAGGGCCTATTAGAGTGGATTCCCCTGCAGCATTCAACCCACCTGTAGTAGGGCTCAAAGTACCAGTATATATAAAGCGTAGAGAAGCTCCTAAAGCTGAGAATGACTTGTGGGAAGAGGAGCAAGAGGAGTTGGTGATAATAAAGGGAAAGTTGCCCAAGCTGGAGGAGGCAATGTGGAGAAAAATAGAGGAGAAGTTTGAGGCCATAACAACGATGCTGACTATGGGAAGGGGAATGAACGCTGAAGATCAGGAGTTAGATGGTGACGACCTAATCCCCCAAAACTTCGAGATGTCTGACATTCCTAAGTTTGACGGTACTTTCGATATTGCAGTGCACATCAAGAAGTATTCACAAGTGATAAAAGGGATGACCCTAACCAAGAAGCAGAAGATAGAGTACTTCTACCTGAGTCTTACAGGGGTGGCAATTGATTGGTACCATGGGTTGGATAGGAGGTTCAAGGAGGATTGGGACTTATTGACTGAGGATTTCCTTAGGCAGTACAACTGCAGTACCAGGATGGAGATCATACTAAAGGATCTCGAGTTACTACAACAGAAGGCAGGGGAGTCTTTTCACGAGTATCTCACTCAATAGAAGAATCGGGTTATGGAGATGAAGCCTAAACCTGATACTCCAGATCAAATCCGTTTATTCATCAGGAATGCCAGTCTATACTTGAGGGAAGGGTTGAATGTAACACCCCGATTTGGCCCTAGAAGTTTTGACGATGTTTTGTCAGGTTTGGATGAGTTTAGAAGTGTATCGAGCTGTGATTATTCGGATTTGTATGTGTTTGGGGGGTGTAAGGTTTCGATGGTGTAAATGTGGCTTGAAAAGAAGAGTAGGGGTTGTGTGTGAGCATTCTGCCGCGAGCGCGACAGAACCCTCCCGCAGAATGCATGCATAAGTGTGTTTCAAGGGTTTTGGAGATTGGATTATTGACAAGTGGCAACATAGGAGCGTGACACGTGGCATCGTAGGAGATTGATACTTGGCAATAAGAGGGTGTGACACTTGGCAACGGATTTGTTTGTTATGTATAAAGGAGTGTGCCAAGTGGCATTGTAGGGAAGAGAACTTGATTTGGCTTGGCTTGGCTTAGCTTGGTTTAGCTTGGATATACATGCACTTATTATGGTAAATGGCATTTATATGAGTTAGTGGGCATTTGGATGAGGATTGACCAAAAAGGGACCAGCTGCCTTGCTTCCTTTCCCACGTTGAATTTGCTTTGGCTTTTGTTTCCTTTTCATTCTTTTGCGTTTTCTTTGGTTTTGCCGTGCTCCCTTTTGCTCTTCCATTCCTTTTCTTTTCTTCCTCTTTTAATTCTTCCTTAAGAAACTCTCTTGGATTGGTTTGAAGAAAGTATTAAGAAGGTAAGTAGCATGATTTGTTAGTATTGGTCTTCTGCTTCTGTTTGAGTTCCTATTTTTGATTTAAAGTAAAGAGAGGATTAACTCAAGTATTTTGGTATGGTTTGTTCAAGCTGTGGACAAGAGATTGAATAAAGGCAAAGAGAAGATCGGGAACAAGTAAAAAGCTGTGATCGAGCCACCTAGAGGTAGGGATCGTGTGCAAATTTTATTTTATTCATTTTGATTGCTTGCAGTGTTTACAAGATATATGCATGTATATATGTTTGTGAATATGTATTGGATCCTATTGCATGGGTTTTGGATGTGCAAGATGGTTTCTATATAGCTTTTGTGTGTAAAGTACGATTTTGGGGGAATTCTGTTCAGTTTTCATTAGACTTTTGTGTATTGTTTTTGTCATAAGTAGAGTTATTAGGATTTAATTGGTTTGATTCAAATTGCATCAGAAATATAAGATCCGTAGCTAAAAATGTCTAAGAGGGTGCTGGAGCTAATTCTGGCTCTACGATCCTCGTAAATGTTAAAAACTGAGACCTCTCTGTTTAGGCGGGTTTGCTGGACCAGTATAGGTTGTTTAACCTATATCTGAAGTTATTGATGTCTAAAAGACCTGAAATTTGTCCCATTTGAAATTTAACATCCTCAGAAACAATTATTTAGAAGGAAGTTTGGCCTAAAAATGAGTATTAGGGGTCGGTTTATGCGTTTGAAGTTTGAGGCATAAAGCAGTCTTGTGACCTATCTTCGTGAGAAATCTGAAGGAGGCCTCTGTCGCGAGCGCGACCATTGTTGTGAGCGCGATAGAGACTAGTTGTTCAAGGTTTTTCCTCTTGTTTTAAACCCCATGGTTGGCTTGAACACTTGCCCTTCCTTACCCTCCTTTAGAATGAGTATTTTGATATGTTTTCCTTCCCGAATTGAACCCGAGCATCACCGAAAGTTCTTACCACTTGTCCAACTTGTGTCTAACATTACAAAGTGAGTATATGAATGTATTTCCAACTGAATTACATGTAAATAATTCCATGGTATATGAGTTTATGAATGGAACCCAAATGTTTACATTCTTTTTGATTATTAAGCATGACATGCCATGTGATATTGATTATATAGGATTGGATCATGTTATAATGCTTGAGAGATGCAATGTATATGATATAAGGTATAGAGTCTATATGTACAGCCTGAAAGTCATAGCAGTGGATAGATAAGCATGCTTATAAAGGGTTACCGCGCAGTTGCTACCGACGGCCCCGTTTGGGCTAAGCGGCCGACCTCCGAGATGGTCATACCGATATAGATATAGCACATGTTCTGAGACTTTTGTCCTCTGTTTATATAGCACCCGTATCCACAACTAAAGGATTTCAGGCTATTCTTATTTTATGTGTTGAAGTGTATAAGAGTTGATTTACAAGTATTGTTCTGTATATCTGCCTCTTGCTATGGTATATGAGATTATGCATATATGACCTGTATGTGAATACGAGTTTATATGCATGTGAAAATGATCTGTAAATGAATAAGCTCATATGCATGTGAATATAAGATTGTATAGACTATGTGAATACTGATGTTGTATTGAGCATGATGGTATAAATGATGCATGTGATATGTGTGCGACTTCGGAAGAAGTCCTGTGCTTTATTTTCATCCCCACTAAGCGTTATCGCTTAGCACGGGTGTTTTTCCCGTATAGGTTTTCAGGATTGGATCAGAGGGTGCACATCTGCAGGTCATGGCCACTAGGAGCTTTTGTTTTGATCCTTGTGTATAAGATAGAGTTTCTTTTGGGATGTTTTGAGTAACATCATTATGTACATAGAAGAGCATAGTAATCGTATGTGAATGTTTATTGAAAATATGTACAGAAAGCGATCAGATGTAAAGAACAATATCTTTTTGTAATATGTATATTATTTATAAGATGAATATTGGGCCCCAAAGTTATATTTTTTTTAATCTATTATTTCTTATTTGGTGTTTATTTCCGCTTCGGCTTCCGCTATTGTACATGCGTGTGTTAGTACCATTGGGTATGTGTCCGCGTAGCACCCCGATATCCCTTCCCGGGGGTATGGGGGTGTTACATTAAAGATGAAAGGGCTCAAGGATTGGGAGTCTTTGAAGGACATTGCCATAGAAGATGAGGGCAAATATCTAGCAAAGAAGGCAAGTAGCGTAGCTTATGACAAGAAGGGCTATAACAACTAGGGGGCAAACAAGTTAGCAAGCTCCAGCACTGGTAACAGGATTGGAAAGATGGCTGAGGTTTTGGCTACAGGGGTGAACCAGAGGTACTTCTCAAATTTGGGTCGACCTTTGTCATAGGTATTGAAAAGACTGATAAAGGAATTGAAGCTGTAACCTTTGCCTCCCAAGCCAGCCAGAACCCAAAGGAAGTCGAGGCACAAAGACAATAAATGTTGTGCATTCCACCAGCATATTGGGCATATGACAGACCATGGAGACTAAGATACAAGATTCAGGATCTGATTGACAGTAAATAGATCACTGATCCTAAACAAAGGGAGAGCAAGAAGAAGTTTGATTAAAATGCCGTGTGTAGACACTGGGCCTAAGGCAGTCCATATCAAAGTTACCCAATAAAGAGATTAATGTCTGTTTTCAAGCAAATTGATGAAAGTTATGAGTTTTTATTCTCTGGTTTTACAAGGATTGAGGATTTTTCTTGGTAATAGGAGGTTTTTTTGACTTTAGGGGGAGTTCCAATTTTGAAAAACTAGATTTTTCTGCACAGACGGGTATGCCGTCGGTTAGGGGATGCCCGTTGCTCATTTCCAAGGATGGCCCTCCTTTCGTGTGAGCGGCGCCTGTCGTTTGCGCGAGGCGGTTTCCGTCTCTCATGGGAGTGACGCCCATCGCTTGCGTGGGAGGCCTGTCCCTCGCGACGAGCACCGAGCGTCGCTCGTGGGGAGTGGGCCCGTCTCTCACATTGAGCAACGCCCATTGCTCGTGTGATAGACAATTGTCTCTAGCGAGCGATGGCTACCGTCTCTCGTGGGTGACCCGCCGCCCAAAAGACCGTGGATACCCTGGTCAGCGACGCTCGTCGGTACTCCACCGACGCCCGTCGGTTGTTGATTTGTCGTTATTTAGGCGAGATTTTCTAGATTTTTCTATATCGTTTTAAATATCTTTCAAGATTTTCCATATTTTCTTATATCTTTTTAAATATATTTCAAGATTTCCAAATATTTACTAAATCAATTCAAATATATTTTTAAGATTTCCTTAATCTTTTAAATCTTTTCAAATATTTTTAAATCTTGGATTTGATTTTGAGAATATTTTGTAAATCATTCGGATTTGATTTTGATTTCAAAAATCTTTTTCAAATTTAAATTCTAAATTTGAATTTATTTGAACTAATTTCCTAAACATATAAATAAGAGGTGGAGATTCATTATTCGGGGGGAGCAGTTTTTACAAAAAAATATTAGCAATTTCTACAGAAAATTTTCCTACAAAAGTTTTCTTGCTTTTATTTTTGAGAAATTTTCATCAAATATTCTCCGAATTAAGGCAAATCGGAGGGAATGACATTAATTCATTTCTATCTGATCCAGTCATTTTAGCATTCGTAACTACTACCAAAACGTCGAGAGAGAAAAATACAATTTTCTTTTCTCGATTCATTTTTAAAAATACGATTTTTGCAACTAAAAATCCCCTAAAGTCACACATCACGCATCAATCCTTGTAGAACTCAAGCGGCCGAGATCACACAACATTCATCTTCAAAGGTAATATTCCGAGGGTAAACATTCTTGATCAATCTCTTTTGCATTTAATCATTTCATTCTGATTTTTACATATAAAATCCCATTTTCTTCAAAATCAAAATAAATTCCGTTTGATTTCCTGCGTTTTTCTGGGTCTGGGATGACCGATGGGCAGAGGTTCCACCAATGGTCGTCGCTCATGTGAGCAACGGGCTGTCGAGGGTTTTTTCCTCGACCCGTCTGTCGGCCCAAGGGACGCTCATCGCTCATGCGCTATGGGCCGTCCCTGGGCCTTTTCCCCTCTATTTTCTTCATTCTTTTTACTATTCATTCATTTCCACTTCCTTGCTTTATTTTCATGAACAATTTTTCATACATTTCGTTTCCTTACTCGCTTTTCATGTTCATTTTATTTTAATTGTGGCACTAACATGATCTTTTCTTTTGTGAGTTTTATTTGCTTTATTTGGTGAATTTGGGTAATTAAAGTGGAGGACACCGCGGTGATCTGAGAATCTTCACTCGGGTTTTTTTCTTTTACCCTTACCCTTTTTATTTTATGTAACATTATTGTAAATATTGTTTTATTCTGATAACACTTGAAAATGGCTAAATATTTATAGTTATTGAACCGGGATTTTCACTAATAAATTTAGGACCAATGTCCTAATTCTTTCATCAAACAAGCTGATGCTTCAAAACCATTTTTGTAAATAGCATGCGAGGGCCAATGTCTTCATAGATATCCCGCTTTGTGTATGTTTCCCTTTTCTGCTCATTTACAATGGGGGTTGTATTCTGCCCCTAGTTTTATTATAATTTATTGGGCTTTTATTTATCTTATTTTAATTTTGCTCCAATTTATCGCTTTTCTTATATGATCAATTTGCGCCTTAATTAACTGCATTAAATTGAATGAGAAATGGGATGAAACATTGAATTCAAAACTCAATTATACTTTAACCAAGGTATGAATAAATAGGAAGTCCCGAACCTTCTCTGGTCTTAGGTCAACGAGGTTAGAGGACCATCTCAATGTTCTATTGAGGTGGGGTCTCTAAAATATCTCTTGTTGCCCAAAATAGGCCCAATTTGCATTGTCTTAGGCTCAATGAGATTAGTTGATCTTTCCAATGTTTTATTGGAAAGAGGTGTCCAAAATATCTCTGGCTCGCCCAAAATAGACATATATGCATCATCTTAGGCTTCACGAGATTGGATGATCCTTCTAATGTCATATTGGAAGGAGGTGTCCAAAATATCTCTGATTGCCCAAAATAGACACACATGCGCTGTCTTAGGCTCAGTGAGGCTAGATGACCTTTCCCAATGTTCTATTGGATGATGACTCCAAAACACCTCCTTGTTGCCCAAAATAGGCACACTTGTAAAATCTCTTACAAGTGATCATAAACCTCTCCCGAATGCCCTAAAAGCAGGCCGTTTGGGGCCTCCCGGGGTTCGGTGTGCGTCATAGTGGCGACTCTATAGGGGATGTACTTTGAGACTTCGCTTCAAACGTACCTTGATTAAAACATATAATTGAGTTTTAATTTAAAATTTTCATCCTTTTTTGAAATTTGCATTGCACCTCATTTGAGCCTTAGATCTATGCTAGTTTGGTCCCTCTTTTAACCCTGGTGCATTCTCAAAGCATGACCCTACGTTCACTCAATGTAGGGAAGTGTTAAGGATAATCACCAGCCCAAGTCTCATACCATCGTGGTATATTAAATAGAGACCCGACCGGTCCTTATGCTCGTGATAAGCTAGACCCGTTGGCAGGGACCATGCTTGGATAGACCTAAAGTATCATCACCTTGGCCAAGCTCAAGTAATGGAAATAGATACTTCCCCTAAGTAGTATGAACCGCAATACTATGCCTGCTATATAGATTATTATGTATCGGGCAAATTTAGATATTTTGACTGGTCACCCAATCAAAGACTTTCATGCCCCGATAGGCCTATGTCAATTTATTCGGACTGCCTAAATACGCAACAATCACAACCCATGCATCTGTGCATTAGTTAGGAGAGGTTATGCTGTCGATTTTTTGCCGTATATCATGTGCGTTCATCGGGTTCCCTGTTAACCCATGGACCAAGCCAACCTAGGAAAGAGACTATGACCTCATGTGCGAGAGTGACAAGGTTGGAAGGACTTATGTGCTTGCATGTGATTTGCAGATGCTACATAGCACGACCATGCATCTTATGGCATTCATGCATCATCCTAACATGACGTGTTTTGCAGCCATCATAGATCTACCTAGGTGGTCAAGAGGTCCTCAATGGTGCCTGCGCAGAAACCTATTCTTTGAACTGCTGGAAAGGGTAGAGTATTCGAACACAAGTTTTAAAACCAGTCACACTACATCATCCCAGTTCTCCCTACATAGTGAGTTGCTAATTCACCAAGAAGGGCAGACGCTACCAGGGCCATGATAGAAGAGGAAGTGGGTTTGAAGGTTTGATGGAAAATATAGCCCAGCCTGCTGAACCACAGAACCCAGTTCCTCCTCCTATGAGATAAAATGAACAGGAGGAAGTTAGAGAAGACCCAAAAGAAGAGGTTCACCCACCACCAGTAGACCTAAGGGCCAAAGTATTTGCAGGACAGAGAAGGGGGCTTACCCGTAGGATGGAGGAGTTAGAGGATGAGGATGATTATGAAGAGCGCATGTCAGTGAGAGGGAAGGCACCCCAGATAGAGGAAGCCATCTGGAAGAAGATGGAAGAAAAATTTAAGGCGATGACAAGGATGCTAGCAAGGGATAAACCCTAAAGATAAGGAGCTAGAGGTAGAAGATTTGATCCCTATGAACTTTAAAATGCCGGATGTCCCAAAGTTTGATGGCACTTTCGATCTTATCGCCCACATAAAGCAGTACTCATTGGTAATAAAGGGTACTACTTTGACGAAGAGGCAAAAAATTGAATACTTCTATCTAAGCCTGACCGGCTCGGCGATGGATTGGTACTATGGTCTAGACTGGAGGACTAAGGAGGACTGGGACTTATTGACAGAAGAGTTTCTTAGGCAATACAATTGTAGCACAAGGATGGAGGTGACCCTGAAGGACTTAGAGTTGCTGCAACAGAAGTTAGGTGAGTCCTTCCATGAGTTTCTGACCCGATAGAGGAACCGGGTAATGGAAATTAAAAGACAGCCAGATACTTAGGATCAGATTCGGCTTTTCATCAAAAATGCTAGCCCTTATCTAAGGGATGGACTGAAGATGAAGGGTTTGAGAGATTGGGAATCTTTGAAGGATATCGCTATTGAGGCGGAGGGAGAGTACCTCTTGAGAAGAGCAAATAATGAGAGTTATGCCAAGAAAGGCAGTGCTAGCCAGGGGGCAAGTAGGTCAGCAGGATCTAGCAGTGGCACAAAGACGGCTAAGGTTTCAGCTACTAACACTGCTCCGAGGCATTTTTTTGATTTAGGGAGGTCTCTCTCGTGCGTGCTCAAACGGCTGATGAAGGAAGGGAAACTGTAGCCTTTACCACCCCGACCGGCCAGGACTCAGGGTTTTCCAGGGCACAAGGATAATTAATACTGTGCATATCATCAGCATACTGGGCATGTAACTGATGAGTGTAAAGAGCTAAGGCATGCAATTCATAATCTGATCAACTTTAAACAGATCACAGATCCAAAGAAAAGAGGGAATCGGAAGAAGTCCGGGTATAACAGTGTGCCCCCATCTGTGTTCATAATCGGGTCCAATTTTCCTGAATGGCTTGTATTGAGAGATCTGTACGGCATCGATGCCAAAAATGCTATCACGCACCTCCATGAGGTAAGTGAAGAAGGGCTTCCTGTGGCAGTGATCAATTGCTGGTCCACTGATGAAAGTGGAGATGAAGATAATAATTTTAAAGCTGAAGGATTTCCCGACCCGTGGGGTTCGGAGGAGGAAGAGGAGAAGAAGGAGAAGAAGAAGGTTAGAGCTATGACCCGGAGTGGAAGGGTAGCTCTAGAAGTTGATAGGCCACAAGATCCAGAGATAGGCCAAAAAGGAAAAGAGCTGGAAGACGATCCGATAATGAGGCAGTTGAAAAAGACACCGACTCAAATTTTGATATGGGATCTATTGAGGCAGTCTCCATCTCACAGGCAGAAGTTAGTGGAGGCTTTATGTGAGACTATGGTGGCCACAACCATCTCGCCTACGGAGCTGCTGGATGTAGTAAAGGGGGGTGCCGGGGAAAATGTGGTGTTTATAAATGCTAACTTGCCGGCAGAAGGCCGCAATCATAACCGCCCCCTATACATAAGGGCTCAAATCAATTAGAAGCATACGGCATGTGTTATGGTGGATGATGGTTCATCAATTAATGTATGCCCCCTGGTAGTGATGGCAGCTTTTGGAGTGACTGAGGATATGCTGGCTAAGTCTGATCTAACGATCACGGCCTATGACAAATTGCTGAGGCAGGCGTCTGAGACATTCAAGACAGTAGTCAAGATGGGGCCGGTGGAAACTGAAGTAGAATTTGTGGTCTTACCCATTCCTGCCAACTTCTCAGCCCTCCTAGGCAAGCCTTGGTTTCATAAGCTGGGAGGGGTGCCCTCCACTCTGCACCAAATGGTTAAGATTCCTCATGAGGGTCAAGTCGTAACTATAAGGGCTGCAAAGGAGAATCAGGTCTCATTATTGGAGATTGTGAGACAGCCTTTCAGTGGATTTCACATTGCTGTGATAGACGAAGAGGAATATATGGAAGGAAGCCCTCAAGTGCTAAATATAATAAAGAGAATGTCATTCCTCCCTGGAGCGGGTCTAGGAAAGAATTCACAGGGATCACCAACAACCGTTGCTACTAGAGGTCAGAAAGATAGGAGGGGCCTTGGGTATCATGGCATTATTAAGAAGGGTAAGAAGTCAGTCAATGAAATTCCCCATATCAAAGAAAGCTTGGTGCCAGCAACTTCAGTGTGTGCCTACACGGGGGAAGCAGAGCCTCAATGGGTCGATAGGAAGATTGTGCCGGGTTTTGAGGTCTTCAATGATGTCTTTGATTGGGACATTGGATTGATCAAGCCAGTAGGGGCTTTTGGGATGAGAAAATCATGACCAAGGAGACAGTCTAGGACCACAAAGCACCCGAAGAGGTTATAACTGAGAGGTTGATGTCTGCCCGGGTAAAAGGGAAAGCGAAGATGGAAGACGAAGCTACCGGAGATAGTGAAGTCATGCAGGGGGTCACTACAGTGCCTCCAAAATGCCAATTTGATTCAAAACCGTTAGCTACAATATGTTCACCGGCGGAAGAAGAGGAAGAAAATAGTTTATATTTTCTTTTTACTCCTGAACTTTTTGATAACGTTGATGACATTTGTAGCTCTCTTATTAAAGTGAACAATTTTGCTTATTTGTGCGATGTTTCTGATGATTTCAATATGCATGATCATGATCATTACTCATTCATATTTAACATTGATTCAACTTATCTGACTCCATTTAATCTTGGAACTTCGGAAAACCTGAAAGAAATTTTGATAGCATCTAATGTAACTCCTAAAGAGCGAGAAAAAGTTGTGAGAATCTTAAGAAAACATGAAAAAGTCTTTGCCTGGACCTACGAAGATATGCCGAGAGTAGACTGTGGAATCGCAGAGCATGCCATTTCAACATACCCAGACCATAAGCCTATCAAGCAGAAGCTTAGGAGGCTCAGGTCAGAATGGCCAGATAAGGTTAAAGAAGAAATTAATAAATAGATTGAGGCCAAGTTCTTAATTGAAGTACAATATCCGACCTGGTTGGCCAATGTGGTCCTGGTAGGCAAGAAGAATGTCAAGGTACGTGTGTATGTAGACTATCGGGATTTGAATAAGGCTTGTCCAAAGGATGACTTTCCATTGCCTCAAATAGACGTGTTAGTGGACAGTGCAGCTACTTGCATGATGTATAACTTCATGGATGGTTATGCAGGCTATAATTAGATCCTCAATAAAATAGCCGATCGGATCAAAATAACCTTCATCACTGATTGGGGAATGTTTGCTTACAGGGTAATGCCATTCGATCTGAAGAACACAAGCACAACCTATCAGAGAATGGCAACGAGGATCCTAGATGACTTGATCCACAAGGAGGTGGAAGTTTACGTCGATGATATGATGATCAAGTCAACCACCAGGGAAGGTCACTTTGAGGCTCTAGAAAAGTTCTTTCAGAGGATTGGCAAGTATAACCTACGGTTAAACCCTAAGAATTACATCTTCAGTGTCACCTTAGGGAAACTTTTAGGGCATGTGGTCAGCCAGAGGGGGATTGAGATCGACCCGGATAAGGTCAAGGCCATCCAAGAGATGCCGGTGCCTCAGAAGGAAAAGGATATCAGAAGCTTTTTGGGTAAATTACAGTATGCCAGTAAATTTATTGCCAAACTTACTTCAATTTGCGAGCTGATTTTCAAGCTACTCAGAAAAGACCAACCTGTAGTATGGAATGAAGGCTGTCAGAGAGCTTTTGACACTATTAGGAAATATTTGCTGAATCCACCGATTCTGAGACCACCATAGCCAGTTAAACCGCTTATTCCGTATTTGGCCATTGAAGATAGCTCTGTAGGCACCATGATGGCTCAGGAGGATGAGTTTGGGGTGGAGTTCGTAGTCTATTATCTTAGTAAGAAATTCCTTTCCTATGAGGTCAAGTACGCAGAAGTAGAGAATATTTGCCTCGTAGTAATCTAGGCCTCTAAGAAGCTGAGACACTACTTCCACTCTTACAAGGTACAAGCAGTCACGAAACTGAATCCTCTTAGATACCTATAGGAAGCCCCATCTTTGCTTGGGATAATGGGGAGATGGTTATTACTTTTACAGGAATTCAATGTTGAGTACATCACCCGAAAAACCATTAAGGGGTGCGCAGTGGCAGAGTTTCTAGCTGAACACCCGATCCAAGGATATTCGTATGAGTTCAACTTCCCAGACGAGGATGTGGTAGCTATCACAGTACAAGGTTGGCAATTGCACTTTAACAGGGCTGTAAATAGCAAGGGGGCAGGGGTAGGAATTATTCTAACAACCCTGGATGATGAAAAACTCTTGTTGGCTAAGAAACTAAGATATAAAGCCACTAATAATGAGGCCAAGTATGAAAGCCGCAATCACAATCAGCCATTGTATATCAAGGCACATATTAATGACAAGCACACTACTTGTGTTATGGTTGATGATGGCTCGTCCATAAACGTCTACCCTTTAGTGCGTCAGGCTTTTGGGTTAGATGAAAATATACTGAGCAAATCTGATCTGACCATTACAGCCTATGATAACTCTTCGAGGTAGGCATCAGGAACTTTCAGAGAGCTAGTCAAGACTGGGTGTAATGATCCCAATACCGAGTTAGTCGGGAATAGTATTTCCCAAACACCGAGGTGAATAGTATCTTCCGGAGTCGAAAAATATTTTATTTGATTATTGGAGAATATAAGTCAGGATGAGTTCGAGGTTAAAATTTGAAGTAAAATTGAGGTCAAATAGAGTTTCAAAAGTTGAAAATACGAAAAAGTAGCGAGTTCGGTGTGAATAGAATTGGGTTGACTTAGAGTTTGACTGGACCGTAAAAAGTGCTACGGACATCAAAAAAATGATTTGAAAATATGGACGTACTCATATTGATGAGTAGAATCATATGTTAATGAAAAATTAAATTTTGGTGACACTGAAAAATTAGGTTATGAGACTGATAAAGAATTACCAGACCGAGAAATAATTTCCTATTGACCCCAAAATATTATTGGAGTCTAATGAATATATGTTAAGAATTATGGAGTCATTTATATGAGGAATTGGACTTAAGAAGTAAGGAAAAAGATGTGATTTTGGTTTGAATAGTATTCAGTTGACCAGAGGTTTGACCGAAACTTTAAAAATAGTAAATGATGTCCAAAAATTACAGAAACTTTCAGATAGGCTTTAAATAATATGTAGAATGTTTTGATAGTAAAAATGGAATTTTTGGAGAACACAAAAATTTGCTGATCCGACCGATTTGATTGAAGCAGACCGAAAACGGACTCTGATTGAGGTGAAATTTTGTGTACAACCTAATTTTCATATGATATGAATTATGGAATCAAATTTGGAGTGATTTGGAGTTGAAAAGTGAGAAAACCATAGAAAAATTGCATATTGGGCTTAAAAGTGCAATTGGGCTTTATAGGTTGGACCCTTAGTTGGATCACTTTTGGCCACTATAAAAGCAATTGATGATAGAAATTTTAGGTGGGCTATCCTTATCTATTCTGCCTTCCCTTCTCCCTTAGTTGGCCGAATGACTTTCTTTTCCTTTTTCTTTCATTTTTCTTCAATCTTTGTTCCATTTCTTGCTTAATTCAAATCCCCTAAGTGTAATTCAGCCCCTCTATGAGTTTATAGGAACCTCTAGTGTCCATTTAGTGGATTAAAAGCTAAGAAAAGTGAAGATCAAAAATTATGTCTCAAAATAGAGGTAAGATATTTAGCTTGATTTAATTTATTTTAATGGTTTCTATGAGTACTCTAGGATGTCTAGAGTATGTTTATGAAGTTTCAATTGACAAAAGAAATAAATTGATTGATGTTTGCTTATAGTGTAATTTCAGCCCTGTAATGAAAAATGGAGGGAAAGGGCTTTTCAAAGGTTGAGGACCACAATTGAGGAGCTTGAGGATCTTATAGCATGGATGTGAGGTTTGTGATTACCTAACCTAAGAATTTTCATATGAAAATTAGGGTTTTCCATTATGTTTATGTAGTGAATGAGTGTGAATGACATGTATAATTGGAATTAAAGTGATAATTGAGTTTAAGGATGCTAAAGAATTTAATTTGAGTGATTAGTTTGAAAGAAAATAAATGGCAAGTGTTGGCCATAGTAAAACATAATGGTATACTTAGGTATATTTGAAGTATACCTAGTATTTAAATGAAATTAAATGATATATATGTATAAATTGAGGCTTAGTTTAGTGAAATAAGCCATTAATGAGTGATAAATAAATTATTATTGATAGACCCTAAGATGGCCGAATGGCTTAAGTGAGGAGAATTGATAGGTTATATGATATATATGCCATATCAGATGTGAATTGAATAAATGAGTGAATTAGAAGTGAAATGTAGAATTATATGTAAAGAAATACATGAAAATAAAATGATTGATTTAAGTGAAAATTGTGGTAAAATAAGCTTAATTAAATATAAGCTCAGAGAAGTGATTAAGAAGCTTTAAAATGACTATTGAAATCCTAAAATGACATTAAAAGAATTTGTAAGGTGGAGTGCTCACCTTGGCCGAATGGTACCCTAGTGTACACTAGGGTATCTCTTGAGTATAATTGAAAGATAATGATCTAAAATGAATTTAGACATGAAAATGAGCGTCCATAAATTTATTTGGAATTTATGGAAATTATTTGAATATTTTGAGTATGATATTCCATTATACTCAAAGTGAAAATAACGATAAACATTGAAATAATTGAAAGTGAAATGATTTATAGCCATTGAATGGCTTAAGTATACTTATTATGGAGAAATAAGTATATAATAAGCATTGCGCATAAATAATGAATTATGATGAGATAATTCATGAAATGTGCAAAAATGATGAAATGTTGACTAACTAGTGCATTGACATGAAAGTGAAACGTAAAATGGAAATGAAAGTGTTAAAAGTATGAAAATGCATTGATAAGTTTTATGTCATATGTTATACGTTATATGTAAAATGAAAGTGCTAATATGTGAAAAAGTGGAATTAATATGATTGAGAAAAATTGCCCTTAGTGGTCTGGCGGTTTAATCTAGTCCAGGATATGTTTGGCTAGCCATAAGGAGACTCAAACCCCGATGCAAGTCATGGCGACTTGCTTTGCTATGATAGATTCGTGATGGTCTCTCATATCCCTCTGTTATAGGTCATACGTCATACGTCACACGTCATATGTTACATGATAGAGTGATCCTTCGGGGTCATTCCCTAGTGCATTGCAGTGGGACTTTAGAGCCCACGTCCCGTATATCCAGTTTACAGATTTTCTGCCGGGATTGTACTAGGATCATAATTGTAAAGTAATCTGAAATGTAAAAAGTAAAATAATAATGTGTAATATGATAATATGTAACATGACATAAAGTGAAATGATAAAATGTAATATAATATAAAGTATAATGATGAAATGTAATATGCCATAGTGTAACATGTGAAAGCTTAATATGTAAAAGTGTCATGCAAAAGTGTAAAATGTAATGGCATAACGTCACCTGGCATTATGCAATATGACATAATATGTAAAAGCATAATATGCCAAAGGATAACATGTAAAGCCATAAGTAATATGACATAACATGTAAAACGTATAACGAATAAAAGCCTAAGTATAACAAGCAGAATTGCAAAATGATATGATTCTGTCAAAAGTAAAATGACATGAGTAAAATGACGTGAAAATGTGAAAAGTAACATGAAAATGAAAAATTATATGAGAAAGGACCTAAATGCAGGAAAGTAAAAGTTTGGGGTCAAAATGGTAATTATTCCAAATTATAAGCCAGACGGGTCATAATAAAGAAAATGACCTGGAAATGTAATAAGTATAGTGAACATGAAAATTTAAATGAAAAAGGACTTATATAAAAGAAAATAAAAGTTTAAGGACCAAAACGTAATTTACTGCAAAAACAATTAATAGTGAGACTAATTGGCAAATTGTAAGCCAAGAAGTGAATAAATGTGAAAAGGTAACAAATAAATGATAAAATTGTACTTAAATGTTAAATGAAGGACTAAATTATAATTTAACAAAAGTAGGAGCAAAGTCGTAACTTAGTGTAAAAGTACACTACCAAGTGACATGTAAAGGAAAAGTGAACGTAAAATGACCATTTCGTAAAAAGTCCAAAGTTCAGGGACTAAAATATAATTTGCCACCAAAATGACAAAACAAGGATTATTACATAATTTGTAAGCCAAATAATGATTTAAAATGAAAAGAGAAATGAACTAATGGCAATTTGGTAAATAAAGTCAAAAGAAGGGCAAAAATGTAATTTATCCTGAAATTGATAAAATAAGGACTAAATCGTAATTTGTATATGAAATGATGAATTAAACGAATAAAAATGATAAAATGAATAATTAATGAGTTAGATGCCAAGTAAAAGCTTAATATGAATTAATATGTAAAATGAACATGAAAGTAAAAATTCGAGGACTAAAACATAAAATTACATGTCAAATGTAGAGAAGTGTACAAAGAATAGTGTTAGTGTGAGAATAGAAAATATAGTAATATGTGGTGAAATGAGTGAAGTGATAAGCTAATACAATCTAAAATAAAAGTTTGAGGACCAAATGGTAACATGGCAATTTAGATGCCATTAAGTAAATAAGAGTGATATTTGTAAATAAATGCAATTGGAGTGGAAAAATAGTGATTTAGTTAAATGAAAGAGATAATTGATAAGTATTGAGCCAGTAGGGATTAAATGGTAATTTATCGATAAGAAGGACAAATAAAGGATTATAGTGTAAAATGACACTAAGTAAGACTTAGTGAGTAATCTAAGTGAAATTAATGAATAGTGCAATTTTTATGCATGCGTATGTGTATAAGTTAGCATTGGAAATTATTAGATTCGTAATCACCACTGAGCGTATTTAATGCTTAGCACGTAGTTTCTTTGACTGCGTGTAGGTACGAAGGGGAGCGTCTGCGGAGCAGGCAGACTATCGACTTGGAGATCGGACTAGATCGTTGGATCGAAGTCAAGAATAATATGTTTATTGTTAGTAGAATTGGTATAGTTAGCCTATTGTTATGAAAATAGATACATGTATATCTAAATGTTATATGTTAGTGAAATAGTCACATGATATGATAAATGTTATTGTATTGGATTAGTTTATACGTATTGGACTATATCTATTAAGATAGTGAATGTATATTAAAATATACTTGTGGTGCCCCTGAGTTGGGCTGTGTGGTTGTTTGATTTGCAGGTTTGGGTAGCTAATAATGTTATAGATGTCATGCTGCCCAAATTTTGATCAAATGAATAGTTTAGTGGCATGTATATATGTAATGGTTTAGCATTGATTTTGAATTGTGTGATTTTGACATGTCAAATGTCATAGATATTGATTAAATGATATGATAAGTTAAATGTAATGTTTGAACTAAAGTAAATGAAAATGTTAGTGACATGGGAATTAAAAAGATAAATGAGTTTATAAAAAAAAAATTACCGCATTTGTCATATGTATCGATTAGTCAGTAATGTCGTGACTCTCGATATCCGTACTAATTGCATGTATGGGGCATTACACTGGGCTTATTGAAACGGAGGCAAAATTTGTGGTCTTGCCCATCCCAAAGAACTTTTTAGCTCTACTCGGAAGGCCATGGTTCAACAAGTTGGGAGGAGTGCCTTCTACCCTGCACCAAATGATCAAGATACCATACAAAGTGAAGGTGGTGACTGTTAAAACTACAAGAGAAAACCAATTGTCTGCCTTAGGGATCTCTAACCAACCATTCAGTGGCTTTCATATATCAGTAATTGAAGAAGAGGGAGTTCAGCTAATAGCCCTTAAGTAGTGAACATGATGAAGAAGATGCATTTCCTCCTAGGAGCTGGTTTGGGCAAGAACTTGCAAGGGCTACAGTTGGCTACCACTACAAAGGGACAGAAGGATCGAAAGGGTTTGGGATATAAAGGTGAGTTTGGCAAGAGTAAGAAGAAGGTGTTAGATAAGATTCCTCATATTTCAAAGAGTTTTGTTCCCGCATCCTCAATTTGTGCTTATACTGGAGAAGCAGAGCCTCAGTGGGTAGGTAGAAAGATTATACCAGGGGTTCAAAATCATCAATGACGTCTTCAACTGGGACATTGGAGTTATCAAATCCATAGAGGGTTTTTGGGATGAAGAAATCATGACCCAATGCAGTTTCTGGGACAGGGATGGGCTAGAAGAGATTGTTACTGACAAGCTGCTAGCCACTAGGTTGAAGGGGAAAGAGAAGATAGGGGTTGAAGCACCAGAGCTGGATTTGAAGATCCAAGATTTGAGGATTTCATCAGAGGTAGTTGAAAAACCTCCACTAAGCCAAGAGGCCAATGAACAGTCAGCTACAACATTTGCATTGACGAAAAGTGAAGATAGTTATTTAGATAGTCTTTTTATTCTAGAGCTTTTTAATAATGACAATGTTAATGTTTCTAATTATATCAATGAGATGAATAACTTTGTTTACTTGTGTGATGTTTCAGATGATTTCATTTCACATGATTATAAAAATGATGCAATCATTTTTGACATTAATTCAACTAGTACAACTGCATTTAATCTCGAAACTTTGGAGAATCCAAAGGAAATTTTTATAACAGTAGACATAACTCCTAAAGAGAGGTTAAAATTTGAGAGAATCTTAAAAAAATATGAGAAAGTCTTTGCCTGGACCTACGAGGACATGCTGGGAATTGACCGAGATGTCGCCAAACATACCATTCCAACTAACCCAAAGAGTAAACCAATCAAGCAAAAGCTCAGAAGACTTAGGCCAGAATGGGCGCAAAAGGTGAAAGAAGAGATCCATAAGCAGATTGAGGCTAAGTTTCTAGTAGAGGTTCTGTACCCGACCTAGTTAGCTAATGTAATGCCTGTAGCTAAAAAGGATGGAAGGGTTTGAGTGTTTGCGGACTATAGGGATTTGAACAAAACTTGCCCGAAAGATGATTTCCCTCTGCTTCATATTGATGTGCTGGTAGATAGTGCGGCTACTTGCATGATGTACAGTTTTGTGGACGGGTATACAGGGTACAACCAAATCCTTAACAAGATCGTAGATTGAATTAAGATAGCCATCATCACTGAGTGGGGTAC
Source organism: Excoecaria cochinchinensis (assembly GCA_947683425.1). Lineage (NCBI taxonomy): Eukaryota > Viridiplantae > Streptophyta > Magnoliopsida > Malpighiales > Euphorbiaceae > Excoecaria > Excoecaria cochinchinensis. The sequence continues at coordinate 15,120,569 of CANTUQ010000055.1, forward strand.
ATTTGCTTAAAGGTCATGCCTTTTGGGTTAAAGAATGCTGGAGCAACATATTAAAGAATGGCCACTAAGATTCTTGATGACTTGTTCCACAAGGAAGTGGAAGTGTATGTAGACAACATGATGATCAAATCGACTACTAGGGACGGCCACTTTGGACTTTGGAAAAGTTCTTTCAAAGGATCAATAAGTACAATATGTGCCTCAATCCCAAGAAATGCATTTTCAGAGTTACCTCAGTGTGATGTGCACTGAACCCCGGGAGCCCCGAATGACCCACTTTTAGGGTATTCGGGAGAGCTTTAAAGAACTTGTAAGAGATTACAAGGGCATCTATTTTGGGCAACAAGGAGATTTCTTAGAGTCGCCACCCAATAAAACATTGGAAAAGGTTGTCTAGCCTCATTGAGCCTAAGATAGCGCAGGTGTGTCTATTTTTGGCAATCAGAGATATTTTGGAATCTTCCTTCCAATAGAATATTGGAAAGATTCATCTAACCTCGTGAATCCTAAGAAGATGCATATACGTCTATTTTGGGCAGGCCAGAGATATTTTGGAGTTCCCACCCCAATAGAACATTAGGGTGGTTTGTCTAAGCTCATGGAGCCTAAGATAATGCAACTTGGGCCCATTTTGGGCAGCAAGAGATATTTTGGAATTTCCTTCCCAATAGAACATTGGAAAGGTTCATCTAACCTTATTGAGCCTAAGACTAGAGACGGTTCAGGACTTCCTATTTATTCATACCTTGATTAAATTATAATTGAGTTTTTAGATTTAAAATTTTCATTTCATTTTCTCATTCAGTTCAATAGAGAAATTTAAATCTCAAATCAATCATATAACAGAAAGCATTAAATAAAGCTGGATTAAAATATGGTAAATAAAAAATAAGTTACAACAAAACTAGGGGCGGAATACAACCCCCAATATTAAATAAACGCGTATCATGCATCTAATGGGCTATTCATTGAAGATGAGAACATTGGTCATCGCATGCACATTTAAAGAAAAAATAATATTAACATGTTTGTTTTATTTGGAAGAAAATCGGGACATTGGTCCTATTTTATTTAAGAAAAGTTCCACTTATTTGTATAAATTCTTGCCATTTTCACCTCAGCGAGCTCAAAAAATAATAAACAATAGATAAAAATTGAAACTTGAAATAAAAGGAAATAAGATAAGCAAATAAACTCGATCTGTGACCCCGAATCGATCTAGTGGGATCTCCCTTTCTCAGCATCCCGAATCCAAGAAAAAAAAATTAAACTCATAGAAGCAAAGATCATGTTAGTAAAATAATAACATCAAACAAACATGGGCAGGATCAATAAGAATGGATGAACACAAAATAAGGGAAGAAAATCACCTTGAAAATAGAGTGAAAAATGAAAATGAAGGGAAAAAAATGAAACAATAAAGAAAAGGAAAAGGAGAGCCTAAGGACGGCCCAAATCGCGTGAGAGATGGCCATCCCTGGGCCAACCGATGGGCAGAAGAAGGCTTCCGTAACGGCCCATCGCTCACTTGAGGGATGGCCGTCGGTCGCCCCTGATCCCGAAAAAAACAAGGAAAAGTCCAATTAAAATCCAATTTTTTGTTATTAATTTTCTTTTAGGCAAATAGACACAAATAAAGTAATGTAAAGCAATAAAATGAATTAGAGATCAGTTCGGAATATTTAGCCTTGGAATATTACCTTTTGAAGGCAAATATCACGTGATTTATTCCCTTGAATTCTTCAAAGATTAACCAATAACGTGCAATTTCAGGGAATTTTTCTACCGCAAAATTATAATTTTCAAAATCAAATCAAGAAAAGAAAATTTATTTTTCTTCCTTGATATTTTTCATAGCAATTGTGAATGTTAGAAAGGACAAAGCGAACAAAAATGAATTGATTTTGCTCTGTCGAATTCACCTTATTTTTGGAAAGGATCTAATAAAGCTTTGACAAGAAATAATAAGAAAACCATGGACAATTCTTTTTGAAATTTGCTGAGAATTTTCCTGTATTTTTAGATGACTTCTCTAACCCTTTTTTCGATGAAAATTGCTAACCCCAGAAAATGAATCTTAGCCCCCTATTTATAGATTAAGATTAAAAATTTAAAATGTTTTAAAATTTAAATTTGAATTTGAAAAAGATTAAAAATTTGAATTTGAATTTGAAAAAGATTTACAAAATCGAATCAAAACCGCTAGATCTTGGAGGATATTTGAAAATCAAATCAAATATTTGGTAAATATTTGTGAAATATTCTGGAAATCACATCAAATCCACCAAATCAAATCTAATATTTGAAAAATCTTTTGAAATCCGGTAAATCTATTTGCAAATCAGCTCAAAATCACGGCAGATCGTCGATCGACGGGCATCGCTCGGTGTACCGATGGCCATTGGTCGCAGGGGCTGCCTCAGTCATTCTGAGCGATGGGTGGTTACTTGAGGGATGGGGTCAAGTGATGGGGGTCGCTCGTGCTAGGGGTGGGCCATCCTACGCGAGCGACGACAGTCGGTCGCAGGGGATGCCTTAGTCATTTTGAGCGATGGGCGGTTACTTGAGGGATGGGCGCAAGTCACGAGCATCGCTTGAGTGAGGGGCGGGCCATCCCACGCGATGGGAGGGCATCGCAACCGCGAGGGATGGGTGTCACAAGGGCGAGCGACGGGCGTCGCTCACTCGGGGACGAGCGTCCCTCAAGCGCGAGCGACAGGTGTTGCTCGCACAAGGGACGGCCGTCCCATGGGCAAGCGACGGGCATCGCTCGCTCTGGATAGGCGTCCCTCAAGCGTGAGCGACATGCCGGGCATCCCATGGGTGAGCGAGGGGCGTTACTTTACTGATGGGTATCCCGTCGATCAACCCAAAACCAGATTTTTCCAGTAAAAAAACTCTTTTCGATGCACAACAACCTCTCGTTGCCAGAGATCCTTAATCCGTGTGAATTCAAAGTGCAAAAATCTACATCTTTCGTCCTTTTGCCCAAAGATGGGAACCGATATCTTCATCGGGTAACTCTGATTTGGACTGCCTCAGGACCTGGTGTCTACAGTAGCCCCCAATTTTGGGAAAACTAGTGCACTAGTGCCTAATTGAGCCAAAATTCAGAGAAGAAGGGAAGAAATGCATACCTGAAGCAATCTTTACCTTTTTACTTTGTCGAACATTTGTGGCTCGTTGCCGCTGAGCTGTAGTCTATTCTACCACGACTCCTTTGCAATCATTTCACTGACACCCATCCGACCTACACGGCATGCCCTTGCTAACCACCATCCGATCTGTAAAGCCTCTGATCGTTGCTGTCGAGCTGTAGCGTATTCTACTATGACTCATTTGCGATTGTTTTGCTGATCACCATCTAATCTGCGCGGCATTTCCTGCTAACCACCATCCGATTCGTATGACATATAATCGCGGCGATTGAGCTGCAGTGTATTCTACTATGACTCATTTACGATTGTTCTATTGACCACCGTCCGGCCTGCACAGCATGTCCTTGTTAACCCCCATCTGATCTGCAAGGCATCTAATCGTCGCCATTGAGCTGCAATGTATTCTACCACAACTCAATATACTGGATTTATCTTACGGGCCACCATTCGGCCTACACGGCATACCCCTTGCAAATCTCCATCCAATCTGCAAGGCATCCGATTGTTGTTGTTGACCACCATCCGGCCGTCATGATTTCTAATTGGCTGACCACCGTTCGGTCGACATGATTTCTAATTGGTTGACCACCATTTAGTTAGCATGATTTCTGAGTGGCTGACCACTATTCGGTCGGCATTATTTCTGATTGACTGACCACCATTCGGTCGGCATGATTTCTGATTTGCTACTGAGTCATAAGAGAATTCTGTTACAACTCAACTGCCAGAAAATTCTTTTCTGATGATGTACTCATTTTACATGTCCTGAGTTTTTGGCATGTTCTACCTGTAATTTAAAAAGAGTTCGTTATCTTATTGCGTTGTCTAGATCCTTTTAAGGTGTGGAGTTTATGTCTTTATCTTTGTTTATTGTTATTTGTTTTGTTCATCTTTTTTGTTCTTTATTTTGTTCTTTTTTTTTGTTATGTTATTTCAATACATCGGCCCTTTTTGAAACCAAACATAAAATATTAACAAAATATGGAAAATGCTAGAAGAAATTTACATTTTAACCAAGTAAATATTCCACTAACAAAAGTGCAAATTTTGTACATCAATAGACGAAAAGAAAAAAAAAACTCCCTGAATATGAGCTACAGGGGTGAATAATCCGTGGGCTCTTCTGGGTCCTCCTCATCATCCTATATAGGGATCGGCTAAGCGCCGGACGAAGATGGTCCTGCTGTAGAGGCGGATGGTCCAGCTCTGGGGGCCGGAGGCTAACCAGTAGGGGCTAATGGATCGGTTACTGTAGCTGGCTGAGGATGAATGATGATCAATGGCAGTGCTGCCGGTGCTGCCTGCTGCGCTGCTCGGGTGGCTTGCTGAAATAGGACCTGAGCACATCCATCCAGAAATGGTTGTGCACAAGTCCTGAAAAAATCTAAGGTCTCATTGATCACCCCACATAGTCCTTTAATAGCTTGGGTCTGCTCCAAACACCGGCATTTGGACTTCTCTCTGATATCCGCGAGCCTAGTCTTTGTCTGCTCCCTTAGGTCCCTTATGGATCCCAATATAGTCGGCATGGTACCCTCCAGCACCTCCGCCCAAAATCTGAGGGCAGTAGCCGACTCATTGAGCATCTGAAAAGCCTCATCAACCCTCTAGGTTTTTGTGGCCTGCGAAGCACTCAAACTCAGCCTCAGCTCCTCTATCTATCTCCCCTGCCCCTCTGTAATGATCTCCTGCCGGTCTAGGTGCACAAGGAAGGGTCGATCCCTCTCCTACTACCATCACTCCATAGCAGTGAGGGCAGCGGTCATGGCTGCAATGATATCTGGCTGTGCCGGCTGAGGAGGTGGCGGTGAACTAGGCTGTGTTGACTGAGCCTAAGACTATGAAGGCGAAGGAGCTATGGACATAGAGGTAACTAGGTCTCCTGGCCTACTGTATGGATGATACCTCCCGGTCTCCCAAAGTTCAAAGCGCTGGACCTGCGGTGGTGGTGGTGGAGTGAGGCTCTGCGCTTTCTGTGACAGTGGGTGCTCAGCAAATCATCCACACTAAACTCGATGTCCATATCAAAAGGTGTGTGGGGCTGACTCTCCTCTAGTTGAGGCTACTGTGGAGGCGGCTGCTCCCGAGGCTGGGGTTGTTATGGAGGCTGCTCCTCCTCCTGAGGCACTCCCTGATCATCCTCATCTGGCTGAAGTAGAGGTAGATTGAACAGCCATCGAGTTTGTGCCATCGTGAGTAGCCGGTACTCCTTCGGGTGACTAGATATCTATGCAAACATGGCTATGGTCTGGGCCGCTGTAGCGTCCACGTATATACCCTTATCGAGTGGAGGCCCATAGCTCCCTGGATCAACTCTCAAGTGCAAAAGCAGCTCGGCAAGGATGTGCCCAACTTCTTGCATGAAAACACAAATAAAGGGACAGGCCTAAGCCCCCAAACAACAATTTTATTGGTGCTATTACATTACATGACGACCAGTTATTCGACAGTTTAGTCTAGTTCGATTTCCTAATCATTAGTCATACAGGGCGTATTTCTAAGTCCTATATTTATGTGCCATGTATTATTTCATTATTCTATTATCAATTTGCATTTTGGTTGTCACTGTATAGGGTCCCAAAATGCAAAAAATAGAAAGGCAGAATTCGTTCTATAATTTGAAGCATATACATCTATCATACATTTAGAACGAAAATTAAGTAAAAGAAGTGAAAAGAAGAAGGAAAATGTAGTAAAACCAACCTAGTAGTTGACGAAGTGGACTAAAAAAAACTTGACGAAACTGTAAAAAAATTGGTCCTACACGTGCACAGTGGTGCAAGGATCATTTCAGCGCAAGTGGTGCATAAAACGGGTGAAAATGGGTGAGGAATGGCTTAAAAACCGAAAAGGGGCATTGGTTTACGAGAGAGAAGGAGGAAGAAGAAAGGAAGAAGAGGAAACGGTGGGGACGAGCGGTTATGCGCGCCCTTTTATAGATTTAGTCGACCGATAGGCTTCCTGTCCGGAAGACCGAGCAACGGGAGTCCCGTTGGTCGTTTAAAATTCCCACATTTTTCCTTTTCTTTTTCTTTTTCTTTTTCCCTCATTTTCTCAAATATTTTGAAAAGAGAATACTTCCTGAATATTTTCCCTCGATTTTTGTGGACGGCACACTTCTCTATCAAATTTATTTTTCTATAAAATTAAAAAAATGGCGAAAATACACGTAAAATATTTATGCACGTGAAATGCATGAAATGTACAGGAGAACAGATTCCCAGGCGGTCAACCTATTGACCGACGGGCAGCCCGTCTGTCGTATTTTTCTTTAAATATCTCATTTTTCCCTCGAATTTCATACATTTATCCTTTCGGACTTTGACCGGAGCTTCTTTCCCAGGTTTTTCTTCTTTTCCTCTTCTCCTTTTCCATTTACATTTAATTTCTGCCCTGAAACCTTTGAAAATGTCATCCCCTACTGTGACGCGCGCCGGATCCCGCGGCCGCCCCTCTGACCGCCCGCTTGAGGGCGATCGGGCAATTGAGGGTCCGTTGGCAACTTGTAAAGATATTTACAAGTGCGTCTATTTTGGGCAACTAGGAGGTTTCATGGAGTCGCCACCCAATAGAACATTGGGAATGTTTCTCTCGCCTCGGGGAGCCTAAGACAACGCATTTATCCATTTTAGGCCAACCAAAAGGGGTCTTGGAGGGTGAACCTCTCTCCCTTGGAGCCTAGGATTCATTGATTAAGTCTTTTAATGGGACACAAGAGGTGTCTTGGAGATCCCATTGAAGCAAGTCTCTCGCCTCGTTGAGCCCAAAGACCAGAGATAGGTTCGGGACTTCTCATTTATTCGTACTTTGATTAATTTTACAATTAAATTTTGAATTTATTATTTCACCATCTTTCCATATGTTGCAATCAATTAAAAGGCGCAATTATTCATGTCAAAAGCGTTAATAAATAAAGCATTATTAAAATAAAATATCCAAAATCAAGTTACAATAAAAATAGAGGCGGAATACAATCCCCATTGTAAATAAGGTACAAAACAAGCATAAATCGGGATGTTCATTTAGACGGGAACATTGGTTCCCAAATACTCATTTTACAAAAAAAAAAGTATAGAATTCTCAAATCAAGTTAAACCTTTTGGCACGAGATGAAAATGAGGACATTAGTCCAGTTTTATTAACCAATATTATATTTGGTAGAAAACATTTGTGTGGTGGTTCTTTTTAAGAGCGGTCGAAAATCATTTTATTATTACAGACCACAAATACATAAAATGAAATAAAATAGTAATTACATATTTTTTCAATAAATAAATAAATTCTAACCTACTTTTCTCGACCATACTCGTTGGGCAAGGCACATGCCGCTCGTAGTTATAGCCGTGACGGGAAATAATATCAGTTAGTAATAAATAAATAAATAATCGAATAAATAAATAAGCAAGTAATTGAATAAAATAAAATAAATTAAAGAAGATAGTTAAAATCAATAATTGATTAAATTAACTTAAATGATAAATAAATGAATGAATAAATAAATAAATAGTTAAATGAACGATTAAATGAATTAAATTAGAAGAATTAATGGATGCAAAATATGATGACAATTATAATAATCCAACGAAAATAAAAATGCTAACAATAATATCATACAATAATAATATTAATAATAAATAGTATTTGATGATAATGATAATAATAGCAATAATGCAAATAATAATAATACTAATATTATAAAATAAATAATAATAATAATAACAACAGAAATTAAATAGATAAAATAATGATAATAATAAATAAATATACAGAATGATTAATAATAAATATAATAAATATAAAACAGAATATCAAATAATAATAATAAATAAATACCAATAATAATAATAATAATAATAAAAATAACAATAATAATAATATTAATAATAATATTAATAAACAGAAAATAAATAATAATAATAATAATAATAATAATAATAATAATAATATTAATAATAATATTATAATATTAATAAACAGAAAATAAATAATAATAATAATAATAATATTATAATATAAAATAGGGAGAGGGGACTTACCTCGCCAGTGCCTCGCCGGAGGAGAGGTGGTCGACACCACCTATGCCGGAAGGGAGATCGGGACACCCGGAAGCCACTGCAGTTGGTCACTCGCCGGAAAGAGCGCTGCCGTCGCCGGAAAACGTCTTGAAGCGTCCGGGTCTTCTTCTCTCACGCGCCGGCTTCCGGCGACCGATGGAGGAACGGCGACCATCGATGGTTTCGTCCGGACCTCCTTTCCACGGTGGCGGGGCGCGTGCGGCGATCGGCGGCCGTGGCTGGCCGGCGGAGCCAACGCCTCCTCCCCCTCTCTTTTCTTCTTTCTCTTCTTCTCTCCGGCGCCGTTGGTCTCCGTTGGCCCCTGTTCCACCCTCTCTTCTTCTTTCTACTTTCCTCCTATTTCTCTTTGATTTTGGTCCCTCACTCTCAGGTCTTGCTCTCTCTTTTATTTCTTTTCCTTTCTCTTTTTATTCTTTCTTTTGCTTTCTCTTTGTTTCTTTGGCCGGCTCCCTCCTGCTCTCTCTTTCTTTTCTTTTTCTTTCTTTTTCTTTTCCTTTCTCTTCTTCTTTCTTGATCTGCCGAGCCTCCCTCTCTTTCTTCATCTTCTTCTTTTTATACCCTCAAATTAGGGTTAATTAGGTGCACAATGGTAATTTCTTCCATTTTAATTTCTTAATTAATTTAACTTAATTCAAATAACACACATTAATTAATTTAAACATTACATATTAATTATATTATATATTTTACATCTTAATATAATTAATCTATTTAATATATCATATAATTTATCTAATTAATTAAACACTTTACATATTAACTAATTAATCTTTAATCTTTCATGCATTTTAATTATCTAATTAAACTTACAATATTAATAAATTAAATTAACCCAACATTAATAATTAATTTCTAATTTTACCTACCTAATCTATATTATATATATTTTTTTTCGGAGGGAATTACTAAGGACCCAAAAATCACTTTTTGACATTAAACCGACTCGGGACCCAGTGTCTACACCTACCCTCATCAAGATGCACCGAGTTTTGGATGACCCCCGAACTTGGAAAAATACTGCTCTAACCTCCTACTCTAGTTTGAGATTTCTGAGGAGAATTAGGGTGGACCAGAACCTCCTATTAGCTGTTGCTTGCTTTTGGGACCCTCGTTTTCACGTCTTCTAGTTTACCTACCACGAATTATACCCCCTGCCTAAAGAGTTTGCTACTATTATCAGAGTGAGGCTTCCACTTGGCATACCACCCTGTATCCTACTCTGTGTTTTTGTCCGTGCAAGGGACATTGCACTGGCCCTATGTGTTTCTTCTTTGGTCTCCACTAGATTGGCTCCTCAAGGGACCACCTTTGTGCTAAAACCTTTGATCGAGGCATTAGAGGGCTTCTCTACCACATCGACTTATTGGGCCAGTATCATCCTTCTATTTTGCCTTTCTAGGTATTTGACAGTGACTTCTGATGAGCTGACTAACGACTTTAAGCTGTTTAGGATAGTAGACGGGATCCACCGAGGGCTAGCCCCATTCCCCCTGATCCTACCTGAGACAGTTCTGAGCTTGGATTTTGTCTGTGCCGACCCTTATGTTGCCTTTACCGGTAGTCCCTTATTACTTCAGGTACGTCATTATTTTAAAAGGTAGTGCGTCCTTTGTGAATTTTCACACTAACTTTTCTTAGTGGGAAATGCGTCCTTTCGAATTTTCACGTAACCCTATGCCTTATTTTTACTTGGAGTGGACCCTACCCATTCCAACGGCCTTTTTCCTTAATTTCCTTTTTTCTTAATTTTTTTCCTTTCCATTATTATATTTTCCTAACCTTCTTATCTTGCAGGTTGGCTACAAGAGAAATTGAAGCTACTATCAGAGCCCCTCTGTGACCGCGCCGAACCAGCAAGGCCCTCATTGAACCCGCTTTTAGGATTCGAGGGATTAGTTCACGTCTTTTTGATCTTGAGTTACACGAGACATTTTGGAATCCCCTACCCAATAGAACATTGGGAGGTTCATCTAATCCCATGAAACCTTTAGGCACCTTTGAGGCATTTTGGAGTCGCCACCCAATTTACAAGAAATTGGGAAAGGTCATCTAACCTCGGGGGTCTTAAACCAGAGAAGGTGTTCGGGACTTCCCATTTATTCATACCTTGGTTAAGTTTATAATTGAGCTTTGAATTTAGAGTTTCATCCTATTTCTCATTCATTTTAATGTAGTTTACCAAAGCGCAGGTTGTCCACTTCAGGAAAGTAATAAATAAAATAAAATATATGAAAGTAAATACAACAAAACTAGGGGCGAAATACAACCCCCATTGTAAATAAAATAAAGATCATGCATAAATCCAGATATTCATTAATGGTGAGGACATTGGTCCTCGCATGCATATTATTATGAAACAATTTTTATGTGATGATTTTGGATGGAGAAAATTGAGACATTGGTCCCATTTTTATTTAGGAAAAATACCATGTTAATTAATGAAAAAAACGTTTAGTGATTTTCTTTCTAGCGGGCCTAAATAAACAGTTTTACAAGAAAATTATATGACAAAAATAAATAAAAAAGCCAAATAAACAAAATATTACAAATAAAGAAAATAAATATATGAACCAAGCGAGCCTTCTAGATCTCCCCGTGTGCTCGCCAAAAAATACCCAAGCAAAAAAATGAGTTTTGACATAAAAACAAAACATAAAAAAGAATGTTAGTAATTAAAACAATTAAATCAATAATAAAAGATAAAATAAAATAAAATAAGTTAAAATAGCATGATATTAAAATGATAATTGAATTAATATGTTAACAATTAAAATAAATGTGAAAAATGCATTTTTTTGACAAATTAAATAAATGATGTGATTAGAATAAAACATAACATGTTAATGAATTAATACATGAAAATTATGAACATGATGAAAAATAATGAAAATAAACAATAAAATATAACATTTAACAATGATAAAAGATAATGAATGCAAGAATGATAGAAATAATTAAAACAATGACATGATTAATTACTATTATCACAATTAACATAAACCATTTATATGGCAAAAAGATTAATCAAAAGTAATTAATTAATTACATGCTGAAAAATAATGATGAATTAAGATAAAATAAATTATTTACATGTTAGGAATTAATAGGAAATCAAAATTTACATGAATAAAAACAAAATCATATATAAACATATTAAATAAAACAAACATAACAATAATAGAATAAACAAATAAGTGGAAACAATAAGTAAATTAATAAAAAATAATATAATATACATGAATAAATTAAATATAAACAAAACAAAAGTAAATAAAAATCAAGCCCAGAATATTTACCCTCAGAGTCAGATTCGATGAAGGTAAAAGATGATTTGATTTCATTTGTTTGTGACTTTCAAAAATTTAGAGTTGAATATGATGAATCTTGGAATTTTATTCTAATAAAAATAAGCTTGAAAAAAATAATTTAGCAACAAAATTAATTGCTTTTGTTTATAGAGAAAACAAAAGAATTAACTTGAATGCTTAAGAATAGAAAAAAACTGATTTTGAAAGTGAAAATTAATCTCTTATGTTTATGGAGAAAACAAAGAAATTAATTTGGAATAATCAAAAATTGAAAATCAATTTTTCAATCTCCATTAATCCTTGTTAATTGAAAGAAGAAATCTGAAATTTTTGGAAAAAAAATCCAAGAAGAAGAGAGGAAATTCTGACGTGAAAAATAAAAAACGATGGAGGCTGCCCCCTTTTAGGTTTTCATCATAATGAATTTATAGGATGTAATAAAAGTGTTGCCCTAATTTAATTAGGGAAATAAATTTTATTTTAACACAAATTCCTTTATTTTTGAGGATAAAATCAAGTTTTATTAATTAATTATCAAAAAGAATATTTTAGAATTTTATTTGGACTCAAAAACCTTGATTTAGGGTGAAAAAAATCGAAAAAAAGGGTAAAAAATCGTAAAATAGCTGTTTCAGGCCCTTTTGCGACGCTAGGGGGAAGGGACGCCCGTCGCTATTGAGCGACGGGCGTCGCAAGCAGCGACGCTGCGCGATTCCGTGCGCAGTGCTGCGCGCGCGCTTTTACCGATGAGCAGCATTGGCGACGCTGTGCGTCGCCCTTTCGCGCCTGGCGCGCTGGGCGCCTGGATGCCCGCGAGCTTGGCGCCAGCCCGCCGCCGCGCCCGACACTCGCGATCCGAATTTTTTTTTTTAAATTTTAAAATTGACTAAAAACACTATAATTTTAAGCCCGCTTTTTTCAAAATTAACCACTTTTAACCTTTTTGCCTGTGACAAGACATCTTATCATCATTGGGTAACTTCGATCTAGGCTGACTCAGGACCCGATGTCTACAGTTGCCCCCAGTTTAAGGGAATCTAGTACACTAGTGTCTAGGTGAGCCTAAACTCAAAGAAGAAAAGGAAAGAGACGCGTACCTGAGGCAGCCCTTACCTTTCCGAAGCGGGGAATCCGTGGTGGTGGTTGTTGCCATCTTGTGGGCGTGTTGAAGCGGTAGTGCAGTGGTCGTGCTAACCCTCCGTAGAGTGGTAGTGCCGCCATCGTGCTAACCCTTTGGATTTGATGAAGTGGTAGTGTCGTGGTCATGCTAACCCTCCTCAGAGTGGTAGTGCCGCTATCGTGCTAACCCTTCGGTTTGATGAAGCGGTAGTGCCGTGGTCGTGCTAACCCTCCGTAGAGTGGTAGTGCCGCCATCGTGCTAACCCTTCGATTTGATGAAGTGGTAGTGTCGTGGTCGTGCTAACCCTCCTCAGAGTGGTAGTGCCGCCATCGTGCTAACCCTTCGATTTGATGAAGTGGTAGTGACGTGGTCGTGCTAACCCTCCTCAAAGTGGTAGTGCCGCCATCGTGCTAACCCTTCAATTTGATGAAGTGGTAGTGCCGTGGTCGTGCTAACCCTCCTCAGAGTGGTAGTGCCGCCATCGTGCTAACCCTTCAATTTGATGAATTGGTAGTCCCCTAAGAGGTGTCTGCCCCATGAGAGTCTTTAATTGATTTCTCTGGGTTGATGATTAAACTTGAGGTTCTGATTGATGATTAGGCTGATGTTTGGATTGATGTGATTTTTATTGGTTATTCTGGATTGATGTCGTCACTTGGCTTGTGTCGGTGTCCGCATCAAATCTCTCTTTCTGCAAAATAGTGAAACTAAAATATGCAGCAAAAATAGTGAGCATGCAAGTGAAATGTATGAGTTATGCGGGAATGCAGGATAAGAATTCATCTATGTGGACTTGGTGATAGCCGGGCTAGCTGCAATTTGCGATAGGATTTATGCCTTTTAAGGTGCTTTTGAATTTCATGCCCTTTGGGACTGCGAGATTCTCATCAGACACCTGTAGTCATTATTTGAAGGTAGTGCGTCCCTTATGGATTTTCACACTAGCTTTCTTAGTGGGAAATGTATCCTTTGCGGATTTTCACATAACCCTGTGCCTTATTTTTGCCTGGAGTGGACCCAACCCAATCCAGCGATTTTTTTTTATTTTATTTTTTTTTTGAGGACAGACTGCCTGTTTCCAGGTTTTCATACTATCCTTTTGTCTAATTTTTGCTTAGAGCGCCAGTTACAATTTTCACTCTAACGGCCTTTTTTTTTTGGCAAATTGCTGAAGCTGTTGGCGAGAATCTTTCGGGAGTCTTGGGACATGGTTGTATGAGCTTGATTCTTCACATTTGATAGCAGGATGAGTCACCATATAAGATGAGCTGCTATGATTACATCAATAAATCATTGCATAAATGCATATGTTTCACTTTTATTTCATTAAACATGATCATTGTTTGACATTAATCTCAAGGAATACAAGACCCCAGCTAATCTCAGGATAAATCTTGAAAGCATCCAACTCCCGTTATCAATCAGCCCTCTCGGGTTTCATGATTGAAGATTTGCTCTCAACTCATAAGCAACTACTAGATGCAACGTTAGGGATGAAACTCAACTCAAATACATGAATGTACTCATGGCTCCCCGCTTGAAGCTCAAGAACACCATATGCCTCTTCTTACGTACCAAACCTTATTAGAAGGCTATCTCCGCTAATTGGATAAGACTGAACCAAGAATCAAGAGGTCTTATTTTGGTTGTAATGTTAGACTTAGGTAGATGGCTGTCAAAGGAAGATCAGGTCGCTAGAGAAAATACGGCCGCAATATTTACTCGACTGATGGATGAACCATTCTCAGCTCAGTTGCGTATACAAGGTATTCTTAAACTTGGGTTCGGTAACATTTTAGCTCATTAAGATCAGAATGACAGTTAAAAAGGTAATCATTGAAACTCGTCAAGTGGTTACTATTTTGAGCTCTATTTTATTTTTTTTTATTTTTTTTTTTTGTTCTTTTTTTTTTAACTCATGTCTTTGGCGCATGACTGAAACCCTTTTCTTAAAGTGTAAACTCGTCCTTACCAAGGAAATTTTTGATAACCCAAAAAAAGTTGTTAAAACGTATATCCATCCCTTCTAGAGCGGCCACTCTTTTAAGGGAAGGCAAAAATCATTTTAGGCGAGGGGATAGTTTTAACATGTATAACAACAAAATTGGCACGCATTTAGTACACCTCCATAAAGCTCAACGGGCTAGCAAGCGATTGCAGAGTAAGGGTAGGAAATAGTCATTTAGAGAGCTATACAAAGAAAATGCTGCCTAAATCATTTTCTAGGTTTCGTCTTATCCAGGGATCGCTTTGATGGGTAATCAGAAAGATTCTAGTGCTCTTAGTGAGTTTCCATCCAATCCCCTAATTGCAACTAGTTTTTCTTTATTTTTTTTCTGAATTTCCCTCTCTATAGGAGTTATATCAGATGCTATCAAGATTTTCTTTGGGTTCCCCAAAATTTTGAGATTAACTGCAGTCATATTATTTGAATTAATGTCAAAGTAAATGCATTGTGATCATGCTAAATGAAATCATTAGAAACACCATACAAATAAGCAAAAATTGTTCTATTGAAATAACCAAACATTGTTATAAAAAATTATTCTCGAAATAATAACAAAGATTGAAAAAGAAAGAACATAATCTTCATTTCCACTCTCACTAGTGGATTAAGAGGACCCGATCATATTCATGGTGGAGGGACTGCGTTGTGGCCTGCCTTTTTCTTCTTTTCTCTCTTCTCAGGATCCGTGATCTGATTGATGTCAATGAGATCTTGGATCTTGTTCCTCAATGTCCGGTAGTAATCCTTCAGGTGGCCGGTGTGCTGGTGGTAAGCGCAGTACTGGTCTTCTCTGTGTCCTGGCTACCCTTGGTTCATAGCCGGTCTAAGCGCCAAAGGATGCAATTTGCCCTCTTTCATCAGCCTCTCCAGTACCCAGGATAGAGAGCGGCCTAAATTAGCGTAATATCTTTGGCGCTGCCCAACTCCAGTCGCTGAAACTTCGGCCGTCTTGCTATTTTTATTATTACTGCTCCCGGCACCTCCCGGTCTATGCCCAGACTGGTTCCCATAGCCTTTCCCAGCAAAGTTACTTTGACTTGCCTTCTTTGCTAGGTAAGTCACCTCAGCCTCTATAGCGATATCCTTGAGCGACTCCCAGTCCCTGAGCCCCTTAAAGCTGAGAAAATCCCTTAAATAAGGGCAGGAGTTTCTGATGAATAACCTAATCTGGTCAGCGGTGTCAGGCTTCCTCTTCATCTCCATGACCCTGTTCCTCCATCTGGTGAGGTACTCATGGAACGATTCGTCGCTCCGTTGCTGTAAGAGCTCAAGGTCTTTTAGGGTGACCTCCATCCTGGTACTGCAGTCGTATTGCTTCATAAATTCTTCGGTTAAAAGGTCCCAGTCTCCCTTAGACCTCCTGTCTAATCCATGGTACCAGTCTATTGCCGGACCCACTAAACTGAGGCAGAAATACTCCACCTTTTGCTTCTTACTTAGCCCTATGCCCTTCATCACTAAGGTGTATTGCTTGATATGGGCAGAAGGGTCTGAAGTGCCACCAAACTTTGGTAGCTCAGGCATTTTAAATCTCTGAGGCAACAATTCCTCATCTCCCAAATCTCTGTCCTCCAGATTGATCCCTTTCCCAGCTGATAGCATACGAGTGATACCCTCAATCTGCTACCTCATCCCCCTTAAGGCTTCGTCTTCCCCCCTAGGTGCCCTGGGCCTCACAACATGGTGGACTATTGGCTCTTCGTCTTCCTCCTCCATCAGGAAATCATCATTGGGATTATGAATCCTTTCCCCTCTGGGCTCGATGGGTGCAGCAGCCCTATGCTCATTGATAGGTTGGCGGGCAGCAGCTCCAACGAAGGGAGCCTCCCCAGTAGCAGGTGGTTCGGCTTGCCCCCGAGGAGGGACTGCTTGTGGTTGCGGAGCAACAAGTGGCTCTGGGGCAGCCGCTGCCGGTAGAGCAGGAGGATGGGCAATCCTTTCAGCCATGGCACCCATCATATCGAGCATCCTTCTTTCAAATTCCTTTAGCCTCCTTGCTAGGTCTTGAGTGGTCAATGCCGCAGTCTCTTCTGCCATTTGTGGTCTTGGAGAGAGTGACTTAGAATCCCAGTTGGGCACTAATTCAGGCAAATCAAAAAGTGGATTCGTCCTCACTAGTCGGCCGTCTGAACCTCTAGTCCACTTAGATGGATCTATGATGGCTGAAAAATTAAATTATTAGAATGATGCATGAATGACATATGCAATGCATGATAGTGTGTTATGCAGTATTTACAATCACATGCAAGAAAGTAGATCCTTCTAACCTTATTACTCCCACACACGAGGTAATGCGGTCTCTTTTCTAGGTGGGCTTGATCCATGAGTTAGTGGGGAACCCAATGGACGCGTATGGTGCGCGGTGGAAAACCAGCATCATGATATCTCTTATCTAATGCGCATACATATGGATTTTGGCCTTTATGTATTTAAACATTTCAACTAAATTAAGATGGGCCTATCGGGGCATGAAAGCCTTTGATGAAAGCCCATTTAATTGGGTTGAATTTGTTCAATATATAATGGCCCACATAACAAGTATTGTATTAAGGTACATATCACCTAGGGGAAGTATCTATTGCAATTACATGAGCTTTGGTCATGGGTGATGATATTTTGGGGTTACCCAAGTATTGTCCCTGCCGACGGGTCTAGCTCATCACGAGCATAACGACCAATTGGGTCACCATTTGATATACCTTGATGGTACGAGGCTTGGGCTGGTAATTATCCTTAACACTTTCCTACATTGAGTGAACGTAGGGTTGTGCTTCGGGAATGCACTGGGACTAATAGAGGGACTAAACTAGCATAGATCTAAGGCTCTAATGCGATGCAATGCAGTTTTAACAAAGGATGAAATTTTTAAATTAAAACTCAATTGTAAATTTTAACTGAGGTACTTTCGAAGCGAAGTCTCGAGTATTATCCTCGGTGCAGTCACCACTGTGACGCGCGCCGGACCAGCAAGGCCCTCATTGAACCCGCTTTTAGGATTCGAGGGATTGGTTCGCGTCTTTTTGATCTTGGGTTACACGAGACATTTCGGAATCCCCTACCCAATAGAACATTGGGAGGTTCATCTAATCCCATGAAACCTTTAGGCACCTTTGAGGCATTTTGGAGTCGCCACCCAATTTATAAGAAATTGGGAAAGGTCATCTAATCTCGGGGGTCTTAAACTAGAGAAGGTGTTCGGGACTTCCCATTTATTCATACCTTGGTTAAGTTTATAATTGAGCTTTGAATTTAGAGTTTCATCCTATTTCTCATTCATTTTAATGTAGTTTATTAAAGCGCAAGTTGTCCACTTAAGGAAAGCAATAAATAAAATAAAATATATGAAAGTAAATACAACAAAACTAGGGGCGGAATACAACCCTCATTGTAAATAAAATACAAATCATGCATAAATCGGGATATTCATTAATGGTGAGGACATTGGTCCTCGCATGCATATTATTATGAAATAATTTTTATGTGATGATTTTGGATGGAGAAAATTGAGACATTGGTCCCATTTTTATTTAGGAAAAATACCAAGTTAATTAATGAAAAAAACGTTTAGTGATTTTCTTTCTAGCGGGCCTAAATAAACAGTTTTACAAGAAAATTATATGACAAAAATAAATAAAAAAGCCAAATAAACAAAATATTACAAATAAAGAAAATAAATATATGAACCAAGCGAGCCTTCTAGATCTCCCCGTGTGCTCGCCAAAAAATGCCCAAGCAAAAAAATGAGTTTTGACATAAAAACAAAACATAAAAAGTAATGTTAGTAATTAAAACAAATAAATCAATAATAAAAGATAAAATGGAATAAAATAAGATAAAATAGCATGATATCAAAATGACAAAAATAGCATGATATCAAAATGACAATTTAATTAATATGTTAAGAATTAAAATAAATGAGAAAAATGCATTTTTTTGACAAATTAAATAAATGATGTGATTAGAATAAAACATAACATGTTAATGAATTAATACATGAAAATTATGAACATGATGAAAAATAATGAAAATAAATAATAAATTGAATAAACAATAAATATAACATGTAACAATGATAAAAGAATGGTAAAAGATAATGAATGCAAGAATGATAGAAATAATTAAAACAATGTCATGATTAATTACTATTATCACAATTAACATAAACCATTTATATGGCAAAAAGATTAATCAAAATTAATTAATTAATTACATGCTGAAAAATAATGATGAATCAAGATAAAATAAATTATTTACATGTTTGGAATTAATAGGAAATCAAAATTTACATGAATAAAAACAAAATCATATATAAACATATTAAATAAAACAAACATAACAATAATAGAATAAAAAAATAAGTGGAAACAATAAGTAAATTAATAAAAACAATAAAATATACATGAATAAATTAAATATAAACAAAACAAAAGTAAATAAAAATTAAGCCTAGAATATTTACCCTCAGAGTCGGATTCGATGAAGGTAAAAGATGATTTGATTTCCTTTGTTTGTGACTTTCAAAAATTTAGAGTTGAATATGATGAATCTTGGAATTTTATTCTAATAAAAATAGGCTTGAAAAAAATAATTTAGCAATAAAATTAATTGCTTTTGTTTATAGAGAAAACAAAAGAATTAACTTGAATGCTTAAGAATAGAAAAAAACAGATTTTGAAAGTGAAAATTAATGTCTTATGTTTATGGAGAAAACAAAGAAATTAATTTGGAATAATCAAAAATTGAAAATCAATTTTTCAATCTCCATTAATCCTTGTTAATTGAAAGAAGAAATCTGAAATTTTTGGAAGAAAAATCCAAGAAGAAGAGAGGAAATTCTGATGTGAAAAATAAAAAATGATGGAGGCTGCCCCCTTTTAGGTTTTCATCATAATGAATTTATAGGATGTAATAAAAGTGTTGCCCTAATTTAATTAGGGAAAGAAATTTTATTTTATCACAAATTCCTTTATTTTTGGGGATAAAATCAAGTTTTATTAATTAATTATCAAAAGGAATATTTTAGAATTTTATTTGGACTCAAAAACCTTGATTTAGGGTGAAAAAAATCGGAAAAAGGGTAAAAAATCATAAAATAGCTGTTTCAGGCCCTTTAGCGATGCCAAGGGGAAGGGACGCCCGTCGCAAGCAGCGACGCTGCGCGATTCCTCGCGCGGAGGCGCAGAAATCACGCGCTCCAGCGAGCGGTGCGGCGCGCGGGCTTTTAGCGATGCGCAGCACAGCGTCGCCCTTTCGCGCCCGGCGCACTAGGCGCCAGCGCGCCTGCCCGCTACAGCAGGAGCGCCGCTGCGCCCGACACTCACGATCCGAATTATTTTTTTATTTTAAAATTGACTAAAAACACTATAATTTTAAGCCCCCATTTTTCAAAAATAATTTTTTAAAATATTTTTATTATTTATCAATTTTTCATTCTAAAATGCAAATTTTCATGGAAATCACCACTTTTAACCTTTTTGCCTGTGACAAGACATCTTTTCATCATTGGGTAACTTCGATCTAGGCTGACTCAAGACCCGATGTCTACACCCTCCCAGGGTGATTGGCCAGTATTCATTGAGCCATTTCCTTCCTCGACAGCAGTTGTACTCTTTTGCCTCTCTCGACGAGGGTGTCACCCGATTTAGTGAGGTGGCCAATGAGGATATCAGTTTTATGAGCCCTTGATTCCCTTTTTCTGCTGTGACCACCAATGGCTCTTCGGGGAATGTCCCATTGTGTAGGCTTCTTGAGCCTACCTTTTACATCACTGCCCGCTGTACCCAACAGTTCGGGATGATTCAGGATGCTGTGAGGCTCCCTTTATCCTTTCAGGGCGGTGTCTTATCTTCAGCATTCACATCTAGATATCATTGTCTCTGGGCAAGGCTGCCAGTGAAGACCATCATACCCTCCGTCGGGGATTGCTCTACTATTTCCACGAGTGCCTATAAGAGATGGCTGCTTAGCCCTGCTATTGATAATAGGACCCACTGACTTAGACACCTGGCCGACGAGAGCAGCAGTAGAGTATAATTTAGATTTACATGCATTCTGTAATGAATGGTGTCTTTCTTTTTATAAAAGAAGTAGAAAATAATGAACATGTGATCTGAATTGTTTCTGTTTTATTCCTTCTTGTAAAATTGTGTACATTTCAATATGATTTCACCATACATGATCAGTATTTAACATAGATTTACAATGCAAAACTGCATCTAATCTCCAGGTAAACCTTAACAACATCAAACTCCTATTACCAATCAGTCCTCCCGGGTTTTCTTGATTGGACGTTTTCTCTCGAGCCTCTAATTTTTTCCCAGGGTGCCTTTTTTCGGTTTTCACCCTAACGAGGCACCCAATTTTAGCAAGGCCGCCTTTTTTCGATTTTTGGCCCGCAGGTCATTTATTCTCTTCTTTTGATTTTCATGTCTTTAGCCATGGAACCTCTTGAGCCCATCAATGTTGACCGGTTCCTTGAACTCATTCCCATCACTATCTGATAGAATTGTTGCTCCCTTGGACAACAGCTTCTTGAGAATAAATGGGCCTTCCCATGTTGGTCTGAACTTTCCTCGTATATCCGGCGCACCAAGTCTCATTTGCTTGAAGACCAAATCTCCTTCTTTCAGCGGGTGCTTTCTGACCTTTTTCCCGAACGATCAAGCAAGTCTCTTCTGATAAATCTAATTACAATAATAGGCTCGCAATCTGTTCTCATCTAGAATGTTCAAATGTTATAACCGCTGCTGCGCCCAATCAGTTTCCATAATTTGAGCCTCCATGACTACCCTCAAAGACCAAAGCTCCACTTCGATTGGCAATATGGCTTCTATCCCGTACACCAAAGAATTCGGTGTGGCCCCTGTAGAGGTTTTGACAGTGGTTATATAGCCCCAGAATGCAAATGGCAACTTCTCTACCTAATCCTTATAGTTTTCAACCATCTTGCTCAGGATCCTCTTAACATTCTTGTTAGCTGCTTCTACTGCCCTGTTGGCCTATGGGCGATAAGGAGAAGACTTATGATGTTCAATGCCATACTTTTGGAGCAATTTTTTTTTTTTGTTTTAGCCATGAACTAGACTCTATTATCAGATACAACGTAGTGTGGGAGACCATATCTACATATCAGGTTCTTCTCAATGAACCTGGCCATATTTTGGGCATTGACCTTCTTGAATGATTCTGCTTCTACCCACTTAGTAAAATAGTCGATAGCAACTATGATAAATCTGTGACCATTAGAGGTTATAGGGTGTATCTCCCTAATAATGTCTATTCCCAAGCTGTGAACGGCCGAGGTAATTTAAGCTGTGTAGCTCCGAAACTGATAAATGCCTCAAGTCTGCGTACTGTTGGCACAATTGGCATTGCTTCATGTATTTGAAACAATCTGTATCCATTGTAAGCCAGTAAAACCCTTATCTCATGATCTTTCTTGCCAGTGTTAATCCGTTTATATGGGCCCTACAAACTCCAGCATGAGTTTCTTCCATTACCTTATCGGCTTCTTTCTCATCCAGACATCTCAACTGAATGCCATCTGCTTGTCTTTCATACAACACCCGATCTATGCAGATAAGCTTAGTAGATAGCTTTAGATCAATCTCTGGTCCTTTTCAATAGCCTCTTCCGGGAATACTGTCTTTTCCAAGTAGTTCTGGATGTCATGGTACCATGGCTTCTCATCAACAACTTCGAATTCCATGACGGGATTAGACTCGAAACTGGGCTTCTTAGAACTGGAGATCAAAATAGGCTTCATAGCTACCCCCTCTGGACTATCCCATATTAATACTAAAGTTGCAAGCGCATCAGCTAACTAATTCTCATCTTGCGGAACGAAGTGAAAGGTGCACACCTCAAACCGATTGCTTAAGCACCTTAGGTGTTTCACATACGATATTAGTCGCTCTTCCTTTATAGCACATTCACCCTGAATCTGATTGATTACTAGTGATGAATCTCTAAAGACTTCTATGCTCTTTGCCCCTAAGGCTATCAAGGCTTCTAACCCGAAAGTGCAAGCTTCATATCCGGCTTCATTGTTAGTGGCCTTGTACCTCAGTTTCTTAGCTAGTGGGAGTTTTTTGTCGTTTGGGGTCATTAAAATGACTCCTACTCCTTCCCCCTTACTGTTCACTGCTCCATCAAAATGTAACTGCCAGCCTTGTACCGCGATGGCCGCAACGTCCTCGTCCGGTAAGTTAAACTCAAACGAATCTCCTTGGATAGGGTGTTCTGCCAAAAACTCTGCTACTGAACGTCCTATAATGGTCTTTCGAGTGACATATTCAACATCAAATTCTTGTAGTAGTAGCAACCATCTTCCCATTTTTCCTAATAAATAGGGAGCCTCCAGCAGGTATCTGAGAGAGTTCTGCTTTCTGACTGCTTGTACCTTATAAGAATGGAAATAGTATCTCAACTTTTTAGAGGCCCAAATTACTACAAGGCAAATCTTTTCCATTTCTGTGTATTTGACCTCATAGGAAAGGAACTTCTTACTAAGGTAATAGATTGCAAACTCTACTCCGAATTCATCCTCTTGAGCCACTATGGCACCTACTGAGCTGTCTTGTATTGCTAGGGGTTGATGTGGTCTCAGAACTGGAGGATTCAACAAATATCCCATGATAGTATCAAAGGCTTTCTGGCAATCTTCATTCTATACTACAGGTTGGTCCTTTCTAAGCAACTTGAAGATCAGTTCACAAATTGAAGTGAGCTTGGCGATGAACCTGTTGACATACTGCAACTTGCCCAAAAAGCTTCTAACATCCTTTTCCTTTTGAGGCACTGGCATCTCCCTAATGGCCTTGACCTTGTCCGAGTCGATTTCAATCCCTCTCTGACTGACTACATGTCCCAATAGCTTTCCTGAGGTGGCACCGAAAATGCAGTTCTTGGGGTTCAATCGCAAATTATACTTACTGATCCTCTAAAAGAACTTCTCTAGAGCTTCAAAGTGACCTTCTCTGGTGGCCGACTTAATCATCATGTCATCAACATATACTTCCACCTCTTTATGAATCAAGTTGTCGAGGATTCGAGTAGCCATCCTCTGATATTTAACCCAAACGGCATTACCCTATAAGTGAAAGTTCCCTACTCAGTGATGAAAGCTGTCTTGATCCGATCGATTATTTTGTTGAGAATATGATTGTACCCTACATACCCCTCCACAAAGCTAGACATCATGCAAGTTGCGGCACTATCTACTAACACGTCGATGTGAGGTAGTGGAAAGTCATCCTTCGGATAAGCTTTGTTCAAATCTCGGTAGTCCATGCATACGTGTACTGTGCCATTTTTCTTATCTACTAGGATAACATTGGCCAACCAAGTTGAATACTGTACTTCAATTAGAAACTTAGCCTTAATCTACGTATGGATCTGTTCTTTCACTTTCTTAGCCCAATCTGGCCTAAGTCTTCTGATCTTCTATTTGACTAGCTTGCGATCAGGATACGTAGGGATAGCATGTTCAGCGATTTCTCAATCAACTCCTGGCATGTCTTCGTAGGTTCAGGCAAAGACTTTTTCATATTTTGTTAAGATTCTCTCAAATTTGAACCTCTCTTCAGGAGTTACATTAGATGCTATTAAGATTTCCTTCGAGTTTTTCGAAGTTTCGAGATTAAATAGAATGGCATCAATTGAATCAATGTCAAATATGAATGAGTTATGATCATGATTATGCATTGTGAAATCATCAACATCACACAAGTAAGCAAAATTGTTCATA
The DNA here is from genome assembly GCA_947683425.1 of Excoecaria cochinchinensis. Classification (NCBI taxonomy): domain Eukaryota; kingdom Viridiplantae; phylum Streptophyta; class Magnoliopsida; order Malpighiales; family Euphorbiaceae; genus Excoecaria; species Excoecaria cochinchinensis. The sequence goes on from CANTUQ010000055.1 coordinate 15,144,986, forward strand.
TTATTAATTAAACTGGAAAAGTCATTAACATTATTAAAGAGTTCTGGCATTAAAAGAAAATCTAAATTATCATCAACTTCTTTCTCTGTCGGCTGCAACGCAGATGTTGCAGCCGACAGTTGCAAATTGAACTGGCATTTTGGAGGCACTGCAACAACCCCCTGTGTAGCTTCACTCTGTTCCCCTGTAGCTTTATCTTCCATCTTCCCTTTCTCCTTTACTTGTGTGGCCATTAACCTCTTGGTGATAATTTCTTCGGGTGATTCTCGGTCCCAGATTGCCCCCTTAGTCATGATTTCCTCATCCCAAAAACCCTCTGCTGGCTTGATCATTCGAATGTCCCAATTAAAGACATCGTTAAAGACCTCAAATCCCGATACAATTCTTCTATCCACCAATTAAGGCTCGGCCTCTCTTATATGGGCGCATACTGAGGCGGCTGGCACAAAACTGTCCTTAATATGAGGGATCCCACCTACTGCCCTCTTGCTTTTCATTGCAGTGCCCTCATATCTAAGGCCTTTCCTATCTTTCTGACCTCTCGTAGCTATAGCAGCTTGCGGCCCCTGAGAATTCTTGCCTAGCCTGGCTCCGGGCAGAAAGGACATCTTCTTCATCATGTTGACCACCTGAGGGCTTCCTATGACGTCCTCTTCCTAACCAATCACGGCCACATGGAACCCATTAAAAGGCTGCCTTGCAATTTCCAGAATGGACACCTGATTCTCCCTCACAGCCCTAATTGTTATGACTTGCCCCTCATTTAGGATCTTAATCATCTGATGCAACGTGGATGGCACTCCCCCAAGCTTATGGAACCATGGCTTGCCTAAAAGCACTGAAAAGTTGGCCGAAATGGGGAGGACTACAAACTCCACTTCTATCTCAATTGGCCCCATCTTGACCATTGCCTTGAATGTCCTTGATGCCTATCTGCGGGAGTTATAGTAGGCTATGATTATAAGGTCAGACTTACACAGCATCTCCTTTGACACTCTAAAAGCTGCCATTTCCACCAAGGGGAAACATTTATGGAGGAGCTATCGGCCACCATGACACAGGCTGTGTGCTTCTCATTCACTTGGGCCCTAAAGTATAATGGGTGGTTGTGGTTACGGCCTTCAGCCGGCAGATCAGTGCTTGAATAAACCAATTTCTCACCAGCGCTTCTTTTACTATGTCTAATAACTTCGTGGGGGAGATGGTAGTTGTGACGCGCGCCAAATCTCGGGGCAGCCCGAATCGCCCGCTTTTAGGGCTTTAGGGATGAGGTTCGTTAAGACTTGTAAGAAATTACAAGTGCGTCCATTTTGGGCAACAAGGAGGTTTCTTGGAGTTGCCACCCAATAGAACATTGGAAAAGGTCATCTAGCCTCAGTAGCCTAAGACAGCACTGTTACGTCCATTATAGGCAAGCCGGAGGTGTCTTGGAGGCTTCCACCTTAATGATATGATGGTCCTCTAGCCTCACGCTTGGGCAAAGCAGAGGTGTCTTGGAGGCATCCACCCTAATAGAACATTAGGATGGCCCTCTTGCCTCATGATGCCTAGGACTGTGCAATTTTGAGCCTTTTACGGGACACAAGAGGTGTCTTGGAGGCTCCATCCCAATAGAATATTGAGATGGCCCTCTCGCCTCGTTGAGCCCAAAGACCAAAGAAGGTTCGGGACTTCCCATTTATTCATACCTTGGTTAGGTTTATAGTTGAGTTTTGAATTTAACGTTTCATCCCATTTCTCATTCAATTTAATGCAGTTAAATTAAAGCGCAGATTGTCCATTCAGGGAAAGCGATAAATAAATAAAGTATAATTAAAGTAAAGTGCTTGAAAATAAATTACAATAAAACTAAGGGCGGAATACAACCCCCATTGTAAATAAAAATACAAATCACGCATAAAACAGGCTATTTGTTAAAGATGAGGACATTAGTCCCCGCATGCATATTTATTATAAAATAATTTTGATGTCATAATTTTATTTTGGATGGAGAAAATTGGGACATTGGTCCCATTTTTATTGGGAAAGATTCCAAGTTAATTAATAAAAATGTTTTTGTGATTTTCTTTTTAGCATGCCTAAAATAAACAATTTTATAAGAAAATCACATGGCAAAATAAATGAAAAAGTCAAATAAATGAAATATTACAAATAAAGCAATTAAATATTTAACCCAAACGAGCCTTCTGGATCTCCTCGGGTGCTCGCAAAAATGCCCAAGTAAAGAAAATGAGTTTTTGGAACAAAGATAAACACAAATGAAATAATGTTAGTAATTAAATCAATAAGATCAATTAAACATATAAAATAATGAATGACAAATTAAATAAAATAAGATGACATGAAGGATGATAAATGAATTAACATGTTAACAAATCAAAATAAATAAAAAAATATGCATTAAATGATAAAAGAATTAAATGATTTGATTAAAATAAATAAAACATGTTAATGAATCAATACATAAAAATATGAACATGATAATAATAATAATGAACAATGACAATAAACAAATAAAAGAATAAACAATAAATATATGACAATAGCAATGAAAGAGAATGATAAAAAATGAATAAAAGAATGATGAAAATAATTAAATAAATGACATGATTAATTAATGTTATCCCGATTAACATAAAATATTTACATGGCAAAAAAGATCAATCAAAATAAATTAATTAATTACATGTTAAAAATAATGAGAAATCAAAGCAAAAATAAATTATTTACATGTTAGCAATAATAAGAAATCAATATTTACATGTTTGAAATGATAAGAAATCAATATTTACATGAACAAAAATAATATATTAACATATTAAATGAGACAAATATAAAAGCAATATAATAAATGAATAAATAAAAATAATAAAATATACATGTTAATCAATTAAATATAAACAAAATAATAAAAAATAAAAATATTTAAGCACAGAATGTTTACGCTCAGAGTTTCAAATTCGATAAAGGTAAAAATGATGATTAATTTCCTTGTTCTTGATTTGCAAGATTGGAATTGAATAATAAAAATGTTGGAATTATATTCCAAGGAAAAATATGCTTGAAAAATTATTGTTTGTTCTTGAGAACATTTTTATTTTTTTATCAATAAAAATCATTTTTTAGGCAAAGAAATCAATTCTTCCCATTTTTATTAGGAAAGATTCCAAGTTAATTAATAAAAATGTTTTTGTGATTTTCTTTTTAGCGTGCCTAAAATAAACAATTTTATAAGAAAATTACATGGTAGAATAAATGAAAAAGCCAAATAAATGAAATATTACAAATAAAGCAAATAAATATTTAACCCAAACTAGCCTTCTGGATCTCATCGTGTGCTCACAAAAATGCCCAAGTAAAGAAAATAAGTTTTGACATAAAAAACAAAATACAAATGAAATAATGTTAGTAATTAAATTAATAAGATCAATTAAATGCATAAAATAATAAATAAAAAATTAAAACAAATAAAATGAGATGACATCAAAAGAATGATGAAAATAATTAAATGAGTGACATGATTAATTAATGTTATCCCAATTAAAATAAAACATTTACATGGCAAAAAGATCAACCAAAATGAGTTAATTAATTACATGTTAAAATAATAGTGAGGAATCAAAGAAAAAATAATATATAAACATATTAAATAAAGCGAATATAAAATAATAGAATAAATAAATAAATAGAAATAGTGAAAATATACATGTTAATTAATTTAATATGAACAAAATAATAAAAGATAAAAGATCAAGCCCATAATGTTTACCCTCAGAGTTTCAGATTCGGTGAAGGTAAAATGATGATTGATTTCCTTGTTTGTGATTTGGGAGATTAGAATTAAATATGATAAAATGTTGGAATTTTATTCCAAAAGAAATATTTTTGAAAAATGATGAAAGGAAAATCAAAAAATTGTTCAAGAACAAATAATTGATTCCTTTGCCTAAAGAATTATTTTTATTGATAAAAAATGTTCTCAAGAACAAACAATTATTTTGTTTGTCTCAAGAAAAAAATCATTTATGAAAAAAACTTATTTTTTAGAAAATCAAATGAAAAATTAGATTTCAAGAACAAACATTTATTTTGAATGTCTCAAAATCTATTTTTCATAAAAAAGGGATACAAATAAAAATATTTGAAAAAACTTTAATTGAAAACTAAAAAATAATAAGTCAAAAATGAATTTTGAGAGCAAACAATTGTTATGTTTGTCTCAAAATCAATTCCCATCAAGAAAATCCCTTCTAAAAAACATGTATTTGAAGAAATTCCATTGGAAAAAGAAGAAGAATTGAACTGTTTTTGTTATTTTTGTTGGGGAAAATTTCAGTCCAATTAGAGAGAATTTGGAGAGGAAGAAGAAGAGAAAACCTTAAGAAAAAAACCCTAAAAAAATTCCCCGCCTAATAAGTTTCATCCTTTCCTTTTTATGTAAAGAAAAAATAGAAAATAAAATTCATTAAGGGAAAAACTAATTAATTAATTAATTAATAATATAATTTATTTAAGTTTAAAAATGGAAAAGAACCTGAAAATCCCCTAAAAAAAGGGATAAAAAGATCGAATTTTGTGAAAAAAAAAAATCGAAAAAAATCAGTTTTTGGGCGAAATTGGCCCAAGATACCTCTGGTTTGCCCAAGCGTGATGCTAGATAACCATCCTATCATTAGGGTGGAAGCCTCCAAGACACCTCCGGCTTGCCTATAATGGACATAGCAGCACTGTCTTAGGCTCACTGAGGCTAGACGACCTTTCCAATGTTCGATTGGGTGGCGACTCCAAGAAACCTCCTTATTGCCCAAAATGGACGCACTTGTAATTTATTACAAGTTCTTATGAATCTCATCCCAAAAGCCCTAAAAGCGGGCGGTTCAGGGCGCCACGGTGTTCGACGCGTGTCACAGTAGTTGCCACCATAGATTCACATAAGGCTTCCACCAGCTTTTGCCTATGCGAAGAAAATTGTCTCAAAAGATCCCAAATTGAAATCTGAGCCGGTGTCTTTTTCAATTGCCTTTTTATCGGGTCTTCCTCCGGCTCTTTTTCCTTCTGAACTGCCACGGGATCTTGTGGCTTCCCAACCTCCAGAACTACCCTTCCGTTTCGAGTCACTGCTCCGACTTCCTTCTTCCCATCATCTTTCTTCTCACCATCTTTCTCTTCCTCCTCGTCTGAGCCCCATGGGTTTGTAGATTCTTCATCACCAAGATTATTATCTTCATTTCCACTGTCATTAGTGGACCAATAATCTACTGTTGCCATAGGAATCCCTTCTTCATATGCCCCCTCTAGGAAAATGATAGCAACGTTCTCACTTCCATATAAATCCCTCAACACGTATGACTCAGGCAAGCTAGATCGAATCATAAACACGGGTGGGGGCACATTATTTTACCCGGGCTTCTTCTGGTTCCCCCTTTTCTTTAGGTCTATGATTTGTTTCGAGTCAATTAGATCCTGGATGGCATGTCTCAATGCCTTACAATCATCAGTTGTATGCCCAGTGTGTTGATGGTAAGCACAATATTCATTATCTTTCTGCTCCAGTTGTCCTTGAGTCCTAGTGGGTCTAGGTTCTAGGGGTTACAACTCCCTTCTTTCATCAATCTTCTCAGCACCTAGGAGAGAGACCTCCCTAAATTCGAAAAGTGCCTCGGGCCATCATTTGCGACTGAAACTTCGGTTGTCTTGCCTGTTCTGCTACCATTGCTGGAACTTGCGGGTCTACTTGCCCCCTGACCACCACTGCTCTTTCTGGTGTATGCCTCACTATTCGCCCTTCTTGCCAGATACTTACCTTCAGCCTTGATGGCTATGTCCTTCAGCACTCCTAGTTTTTAAACCCTTAATCTTCAGCGCATCCTTCAGATACGGGCTAGCGTTCTTAATAAAGAGCCTTATCTGGTCCTAGGTATTTGGCTTCCTTTTTGTTTCCATCACCCGGTTTCTCCACCGGGTTAGATACTCGTGAAACGACTCACCAGACTTTTGCTGTAAAAGTTCTAAATCCTTCAGCGTCACTTCCATTCTTATACTGCAGTCGTACTGCTTAAGGAACTCTTCCGTCAATAGGTCCCAATCTTTCTTGGTTCTCCGGTCTGGCCCATGGTACCAGTCCACCGCTGGGCTTGTTAAGCTTAAACAGAAGTACTCTATCTTCTGCCTTTTTGTGAAAGTGGTACCCTTCATTACCAACGAGTACTACTTTAAATGTGCGGTAGGGTCTGAAGTGCCGTTAAACTTTGGAACGTTCGGCATTTTAAAGTTGTGAGGTATCGAATCTTCTCCCTTTAATTCCTTATCTTCGGGGTTCATCCCTAGTCCCCTTGTCAACATCCTTGACATTGCTTCAAATTTTTCTTTCATCTTCTTCTAGATGGCTTCCTCCATCTGTGCTGCCTTTCCTCTCACCGATATAGGCTCCTCGTACTCATCCTCTTCTAAGCCTTCCTATATTCTACGGGCTGCCCTGTGACGCGCGCCGAACCCCAGGGTGCCCCGAAAGCCCGCTTTTAGGGTGGGAGGGGTTTATAAAAACTTGTAAGGAATTACAAGTGCGTCTATTATGGGCAACAAGGAGGTTTCTTGGAGTCACCACCCAATAGAACATTGGGAAAGGTCGTCTAGCCTCACTGAGCCTAAGATAGCGCATATGCATCCATTTTGGGCAAACCAGAGATATTTTGGAGGCCCCATCTCAATAGAACATTGGGATAGTCCTCTAACCTCGTGGAGCCTAGAACTATGCAAATTGGGCCTTTTTTGGGCAACAAGAAATATTTTGGAGACCTCGTCCCAATAAAGCATTGAGATGGTCCTCTAATCTCATTAAGTGTAAGACCAGAGAAGGTTCGGGACTTCCCATTTATTAATACCTTGATCAAAGTTATGATTGAGTTTTGAATTTAGTGTTTCATTCCATTTCTCATTTGATTTAATGCAGTTAATTAAAGCGCAAAGTGGCCATACAAGGAAAGCGGTAAACAAGAGCGTCATTAAAATAAAGTATATGAAAATAAATTACAATAAAACTAGGGGCAGAATACAACCCCCATTGTAAATAACATGCGATTCATACATAAATTGGGATATACGTTCAGGATGAGGGCATTGGTCCTCGCATACATATTTATTTCAAAACAATTTTAAAGTGTCGATTTTATTTGCTAAAAAAAAAATAGGACATTGGTCCTTAATTTATTAATGAAAAATCCAACTTAATTACTATAAACTTTTAACCATTTTTATATTAGCGGGATAAAAATAATATTTACAATAATAATATATAAAGTAAAAGAAATGGAGTAAAGTTAAAAGAATGGACCCGGATGAAGATTCTCGGATCACCGTGGCGACCGCCATTTCAATAACCTTAAATTCATCCAATAAGTCAAATAAAACTCACAAAATAAAAATAATGTTAGTGCCAAAATTAATGGTAAAATAAGGTGCGAGAAATTAAATAACAAGGAAAATCCATGAGAAATTGCCACAAAAAATGATGGGAAAACAAAATAAATAGAAAGAGAAAAAAAGGTGAGAAAAGGCCTAGGGACGGCCCAAGATACTCGAGCGATGGGCGTCCCTGAGTTGACCGACGGGCAGAGGCAGCGTCCATCGATGTCCCGTCGCTCGCATGAGAGATGGTCATCGCTGGACTCTCTACCCGTCGGTCACACCAGATCCTGAAAACAACGTAAAAATCAAATAAAAATTATTTTTTTTTAAACAAATGGGGTTTTTGTGTGTAAAATCATTACGAATTGATTAAATACAAAAATGACAAATCCAGAATATTTACCCTCGGATTTTTACCTTTGAAGGTGAATTTTGTGTGATTTCAGTTCCTCGAATTCTACAAGGATTGGTTAGCAATGTGCGATTTTTAGAAGATTTTTGTACTACAAAAATCATTTTTCGAAAAACAATCAAGAGAAGAAAATTATATTTCTCTTTCTCGATGTTTTGATAGCAGTTGTGAATGCTAAAACGGCTGGATTCGATAGAAATGAATTAATGTCGTACCATTAGATTCGCCTAAATTGAAAGAATTTTTTATGATGATTTTTCAAAAAAAGAATAAAAGTAAGAGAAATTTTGTAATAGAATTTTTCTTGTAAGAAAAATAGCTAAAATCCTCTTTTTTGGTCAAAATCCTCCCCTGAATAATGAGCTCCCAACCCCTATTTATAGGTTTAGGAAGAAAATTCAAATAAATTTAAATTTATAATTTAAATTTGAAAAAGATTTCTAAAATCAAAATCAAAACCGAATGATTTTAGAATATTCGTAAAATAAAATCCACGATTTGAAAATATTTGAGAAGATTTAAAAGATTTTGGGAAAATCTTGGAAATATTAGGAGATCCCCTTAAAAATCTGGAAAATCCCGCTCAAATAACGTCTGATCATTGACCGACGGGCATAGGTGGAGTGCCGACGGTCGTCGGTGGAGAGGGCACGCTTGGTCTTTTGGTCGATGGGCCCCTCACAAGAGACAGGCATCTCTCGAACGAGCAACGGGCGTCACTTCACACGAGAGATGGGCTCTCGTGGGTGAACGATAGCCGGCGCTCATCGCGAGAGAGGGGTCTCTAACGCAAGTGACGGGCATCGCTCCCACGAGAGATGGGGCTCCACAAGTGAGCGACAGTCGGCGCTCATCGCGAGAGACGGGTCTTTCACGCGAGTGATGGGCATCGCTCCCACGAGAGACGGGGTTCCGCAAGCGAGCAACAGCTGGTGCTCATCGCGAGAGATGGGTCTCTCACGTGAGTAACGGGCGTCGCTTAGACCTACTGTAGACACCGGGTCCCGAGTAGCCTTGATCAGGATTACCCGATGATGAAATTTAGCTATGCCGGCTTATAGGCAAAAAGATTGGAGTTCGGAAGTGATTTTCCTTGTCTTTTTTATGAGTAAAAAATTTATTTTAAATATTTTAAAAATATTTTTTAAAATTATTTTGGAGAAGAAAAAGTGTGTTTTAAGTTGAGGGTATTTTATATAAAAATTAAAAAAAAAATGCCCAAAAAGCACGGCTGTGCTTCTTTGAAAGCGCAGCTGTGCTTTGCGCTACACTGCGCGCGCGAAAGCACAACTTTGCTTCTTTGAAAGCACGGCTGTGCTTTGCGTGCAGCACGCACTGCGCGCGTTTCTCGCGCGCAGTTGCCCTATTTTCGCCCCATTTTGCCCATTTTCAACCGCACTTGTTTTTTAACGATTTTTGGACGGTTTTGGGTGGTTTTTGGGTAGTTTTTTAGTGCTAAAAGTGGGGAAAAAATTCAGAGAAAAGAAAAAAACGAACTAAGAACATTGGGAGAGGAAAAAACTGAATTTTAAAGCTTTTGAGTTGAGAGAGAAAAATCCATCATACACACTTGTTTCCAAGAGTTTTTCTTCAAGTTTTCAAGCTATTTTCTAAGGATTTTCACAGGAGAAGACAAGGAATTCAACACTTCTACCTTCAATTCTTCAAAACTGAATTTGAGGGTAATTATTCTTGGTTTTACTCATTAATTCTCTTGTTAATTTCATTTATTTTTGCTTCCAATTAACATATTAAACATGTAAATTCTTTTAGTCTCTATATTTTTTCTTCTTCTTTTATCTTCAATTATTTATTTAACAAGTTAATTTTTTCAAATTTATCATATCATTTTCATGTCAAGGTGTTTATTTTTATGTCATTATGCATATTCAACTTAGGTTGTTAATGTTCTTTACATCCATTGATGTTTATTATGGCTATTATTGTTATAAATGTTAGTTTTATTATTATAATTTATATTACACTCATTTATTGATGTCATTAGGTATTAGTATCATTATTATCATTAATGTCATTGTTCATATTTTGCATGTAGGTTAAATTTCAAATTTATTTTCTTATGCCTTTTATGTTAGATATTACTTTAGGCTTTATTATGCATGTTAAGTTTTATTATTCTTATGTTATGTTTTTATGCACATCTTAGGAGTATTAAAATTGATTGTCACTAATCTTTCATGCATGTTAATCACCATTACTAATAAATTGCATTTACCATGATGTTATCTCACTTTATGCTTGTTAAATTGCATCATAATTATTTTTATGCATGTTATAGTATCTTAGGCATGTTATATGGTCATTATACATATTATCTTTTATGTCATGTCATCTCATCTCTTTGGGTTAATTTCTAACATGAATCTCTTCTATTTTATTTTTGGTTGCAAATCATTGTTTTATTCTCATTTGAGCACCAATGCACGAGAAGGAGGATATGCGAACTTTGGTATTTTCATTGCACATTTTCAATTCTCATTTTATTTATATTTCCTTGTATATATTCGTTGAATAAAATGTTTTTTATGCACGCATGACTAAAAACCACACAAATATTTCTAATAAATTAATTTGGATTTTTCATAATAAATGGGACCAATGTCCTAATTTTCATCCCAAATAAATCATCACATCCAAAATGTTTTCTTTAATTGTGCATGCGGGGACCAAAGTCCTCATAATTAATAAATTCCCCGATTTTATGTATGTTTGCACTTTTAAATGGGAGTTGTATTCCGTTCCTGGTATTATAGTAATTTATCTTTGATGTTATTTTTGATATGTTTATCTTATCGCTTTCAATGTGAATATTTGCACTTTTAAATTAAAAATGCATCGTGTGGACAGAGAGCGAGTTAATAAACTCAAAACCAAATTATAAAATTAATCAAGGTAGAAATAGATGCGAAGTCCCGAACCCATTCTCTGGTCTTTGGGCTCAAAGAGGCTAGAGGTTTACCCTCCAAGACACCTCTTGTGTCACAAGACTTAGACATTAATCCTAGGCTCCTTTGGGCGAGAGGTTTAACCTCCAAGACCCCTTTGGCTTGCCCAAAATGGATAAAAGCGTTGTCTTTGGACTTAAGGAGGCGAGAGGTTTATCCTCCAAGACCCTTCTTATGCTCTATGACTTAACAAATCCTAGGCTCCTTTGGGCGAGAGGTTTACCCTCCAAGACCCCTTCGGCTTGCCTAAAATGGATGAAAGCGCTGTCTTAGGCTCTCCGAGGCGAGAGAAACTTTCCCAATGTTTTATTGGGTGGCGACTCCATGAAACCTCCTTGTTGCCCAAAATAGACGCACTTGTAATTCGTTACAAGTTGTCAACGGACCTCAAATGCCCGATCGCCCTCAAGCGGGCGGTCAAAGGGGCGCCCACGCGGGTCCGGTGCGCGTCACAGTGGCAACTTCGCTGGGGACTTCGAGATTTCGATTTGAAAATACCTCGTTTAACATTTATGATTAAAATTTAATTCATAAATTTGCTTTCTCTCAAATTTGCATTCGCATCTCATTAGAGCCTTAGAATATGCTCGTTTGGTCCCTCTTTTAGCCCCGGTGCATTCTTGAAGCACGACCCTATTTTCACTCAATTTAGGGATGTGTTAAGGATAATCACCAGCCCAAATCTCGTACCATTATGGTATATCAAATGGTGACCCGATCGGTCGTTATGCTCGTGATGAGCTAGACCCGTCGGCAGGGATCATGCTTGGGTAGCCCTAAAGAAACATCTCCCATGACTAAAGCTCATGTAATGTCAATAGATACTTCCACTAGGTGAAATGTACCGTAATACTATGCTTGCTATATGGGCCATTATATATTGGACGAAATCAATTTAATTAGATGGTCTTCATCAAAGGCTTTCATGCCCTGGTGGGCCCATCCTAGTTAAATTGAATTGTTCAAATACATAAAGGCCAAACACCCATACGTATGTACATTAGATAGGAGCTGTTATGCTGCCGGTTTTTCACCGCGCACCATACGTGTCCATTGGGTTCCACGTTAATCCGTGGATCAACCCCACCTAGGAAAGAGACCGCACTACCACGTGTGTGGGAGATATAAGGTTGGAAGGATCTATCTGCTTGCATGTGTTTGTCTATGTTGCATCAGCACGAGCATGCATTGCATTTTAATCATGCATCATCTTAACAATTTTTGCATTTCAGCCATCATATATTCTCCTGGGTGGTCTAGAGGTCCCGACGGACGGTTAAGAAGGACGCCGCTTTTGGGGTTAACAGAGTTAGTGTCGGATCAGAGTTCAGATTCAATCTCAGAAAATAGTGTGGGGTTTTCTTCCAAATCATCAACAGAAGTAAGCATGGCTAATCCATGAAATGAGTCTGATGCAACTCGGGCAATAATCGCTGAGGAGGTAGGAAAGAGAATGGAGGAATTTGAAGCCCGAACGATTGCAATGATGGGCAATCTTGCCGCCACAATAGCTAGGAAACAAGCTGCTGCTGCCCCTATCCGAGTACCAGCTGAACAAGAGGCTGTTAGAGAAGAACATCCTGCTGCAATTAACTAACCAGTGGTTGACCCACCTGTTGTTGAGCAAAGAGTACCTGCACCTATTGAGCGCAGAGAGGGCCCCAGGTCAGAAGCTGAATTTGGGGGAGATGAGCTAGAGGAGCGTACCGTAGCTAAAGAGAAGTCGCCAAAAATGGATGAGGCAATGTGGAGGAAAATGGAAGAGAGATTTGAGGCCATGGCAAGGATGATGACTGTGGGAAAAGGAATGAACCCGGAAGACCGAGAGCTGGATGGGGATGACCTGATTCCCCAGAATTTTAAGATGCCGGACATTCCCAAATTTGATGGCACCTCTGACCCTGCCCCACACATCAAGCAATACTCACTGGTCATGAAAGGAATGACCTTAACAAGAAAACAAAAGATAGAGTATTTCTGCTTGAGTCTCACAGGAGCTGCTATTGATTGGTACCATGGGCTTGAGAGGAGGTCCAAGGAGGATTGGGACTTCCTAACCGAAGAGTTCCTTAAGCAGTACGATTGCAGTACCCGGATGGAGGTCGCTTTGAAAGATCTCGAGTTACTACAACAGAAGGCTGGGGAGTCCTTCCACGAGTACCTTACTCGGTGGAGAAACCGGGTTATGGAGATGAAACGCAAACCGGACACTTCTGATCAGATCCGGTTATTCATTTGAAATGCCAGCCCTTACTTGAGAGAAGGACTGAAAATGAAGGGACTCAAAGATTGGGAGTCCTTGAAGGACATTGCCATAGAAGCAGAAGGAGAATATTTAGCCAAGAGGGCAAACAGCGAGTCCTATGCCAGGAAGGGATACAGCAATCAGGGGACAGCCAAGCCAGCATGTTCAAGCAGCGGTAACAGAGGTGGGAAGACAGCTGAGGTGTCTGCAACAGGCGTAAGTCAGAGACATTTCTCAAACTTGGGTAGGCCTTTATCATGGGTGCTGAAGAGGCTAGTAAAAGAAGGAAAACTGCAACCCCTATCACCTAGGCCAGCCAAGAACCAGGGACAGCCAGGGCACAAGGAGAATGAATACTGTGCATTTCACCAACATACCGGCCATTTGACGGATGATTGTATAACGCTAAGGCATCGGGTCCAAGATCTAATTGACAACAAGCAGTTCACCGATCCTGAGAAGAGAGAAAGCAAGAAGAAGTCCGGTTATAATACAGTGCTACCTCCAGTCTTTATGATTGGATCGAGCCTATCAGAGTGGTACGTGATGTAAGATCTATATGGAAATGAGTATGTTGCTGTTACTGGCCCTGCAGTGGATGGAGAAGGGGTTTTCGTGGCGACAATAGACTGTTGGTCCACTAGTGAGAGTGGAGATGATGAAGATGAGAAAAATGGAGAGTTTACGGATCCGTGGGATTCAGAGGAAGAAAAAAGGGTAGAAACAGTAACAAGAAGTGGGAGGGTCATTCCAGAAGTTGAGAAGCAGCAAGACCCAGCACAAGCAATCGCAGAGAAGGAGCCGGAAGAAAATTCAATAGTGAAGCAACTAAAAAAGACCACGGCTCAGATATCTATTTGGGACCTCTTGAGACAGTCCCCCTCTCATCGACAGAAGTTAGTTGAAGCATTGAGTGTATCCACCATAGCAACTACAATCTCTCCATCCGAGCTTTTAGACCTTGTTAAGGGGGGATCCAGGGAGAAGTTCGTTTTTTCTGATATAGACCTACCAACAGAGGGTCGCAACCATAACCGACCTTTATACATCAAAGCACAGATCAATGGCAAACACACCACTTGCGTCATGGTTGATGATGGGTCGTCAATAAATGTTTGCCCTTTGGTGGCGCTTCAGGCCTTTGGGATGGATGAGAGTATGTTAAGCAAATCTGACCTGACCATCACTGCCTACGACAATTCCAGGAGGCAAGCATTGGGAACTTTCAAAGCTGTTGTAAAGATAGGGCCCATTGAGACAGAAACGGATTTTGTGGTCTTGCCGATTCCAGCAAACTTCTCAGCTCTGCTTGGAAGACTGTGGTTCCATAAGTTAGGGGGAGTGCCATCCACCTTACACCAGATAATTAAGGTACCTCATGAAGGAGAGGTAGTGACCATTAAAGCAGCAAGAGAGAACCAAGTGTCTACCTTGGAAATCTCTAATCAGCCATTCAGTGGCTTTCATGTATCGGTGATCGGAGAAGAGCAAAGCTTAGAAGGTAGCCCTCAAGTGGTGAACATGCTAAAGAAGATGCACTTCCTCCCAGGGGCTGGTGTGGGAAAAGAGTCACAAGGGCGGCAGGATGCTATCACTACACGTGGTCAGAAGAATCGAAAAGGGTTGGGCTACAAAGGAGAGTATAGTAAGAAGAAAGTGTCAGAGAAGATTCCCCATATTTTGGAGAGCTTTGTGCCATCATCATCGATTTGTGCTTACACCGGAGAAGAAGAGCCGCAATGGGTGGACGGGAAGATCATCCCGGGATTTGAAATTTTCAACGATGTCTTTGATTGGGAGATCAGAGTTGTTAAAGTTGTAGAGAACTTTTGGGACGAGGAGATTATGACCCAATGCAGCATCTGGGACAGGGATGAGCCCGAAGAGATCCTCACTGATAAGATGTTAGCCACTAAGCTCAAAGGGAAGGAGAAGATAGTGGAACCAGAGCCGAAGATTGAAGATCTCAAGATTTCACCAAATCAAGAAGCCAAAGCACAGTCGGCTGCAGCATCGGCATTGACTGAAGTTGATAGTCATTTAGACTCTCTTTTTATGCCAGAACTTTTTGAGAACAATGTTAATGTTTCTAATTATGTTAATGAGATGAATAACTTTGCTTACTTGTATGATGTTTCTGATGATTTCATTTCGCATGATCATAAGCATGATGCATTCATTTTTGATATTAATTCAACCGGCACAACTGCATTTAATCTCGGAACTTTGGAAAATCCAAAGGAAATTTTGCTAGCATCAGACATAACTCCTGAAGAGAGAATAAAGTTTGAGAGAATATTAAAAAAATATGAAAAAGTCTTTGCCTGGACCTATGAGGATATGCCGGGAATAGATCGAGATGTTGCCGAACACGCCATCCCAACTTACCTAGAGTTTAAACCAGTCAAGCAAAAACTTCGGAGACTTAGGCCAGAATGGGCACAGAAAGTGAAAGAGGAGATCCATAAGCAGATTGAGGCTAAGTTCCTGATAGAGGTTCAATACCCAACATGGTTAGCTAACGTGGTTCCTATAGCTAAGAAAGACGGTAAGGTTCGAGTATGCGTCGACTATCGAGACCTGAACAAAGCTTGCCCTAAGGATGATTTCCCGCTGCCTCATATTGATGTGCTGGTAGATAGTGCTGCCGCTTGTATGATGTACAGCTTTGTGGATGGGTACGCAGGGTACAATCAAATCCTTAACAAGATAATGGATCGGATTAATACAGCCTTCATCACCGAGTGGGGGACATACGCCTATCGAGTTATGCCTTTTGGGTTGAAAAATGCAAGAGCAACTTATTAGAGGATGGCCACCAAGGTTCTCAATGACTTAATCCATAAAGAAGTAGAGGTGTATGTCGACGACATGATGATTAAGTCGGCTACTAGAGAAGGTCACTTTGAGGCTTTAGAAAAGTTCTTTCAAAGGATCAGCAAGTATGATCTGTGCCTCAACCCCAAGAAATGCATTTTTGGAGTTACATCAGGAAAGTTGCTAGGCCATGTAGTAAGCCAGAGGGGAATTGAGGTAGATCCCGATAAAGTCAAAGCCATGATGCCCAAGAAGGAGAAGGACGTCAGAAGTTTCCTAGGAAAGCTTCAGTATATCAGCCGGTTTATTGCCAAGCTAGCTTCAGTATGTGAGCCTATTTTCAAGCTTCTTAGGAAGAATCAGCCGGGGGTATGGAACGATGACTGTCAATTGGCCTTTGACACCATTAAGGAGTATTTGTTAAATCCTCCGGTGTTAAGACCACCACGCAGTGCCAAACCACTAATCCTTTACCTGGCTATGGAAGATAACTCAGTGGGTGCTATGATGTCTCAGGAAGATGATTTTGGTGTAGAGTTTGATGTTTACTATCTTAGCAAGAAATTCCTGCCTTATGAAGCCAAATATGTAGAGGTGGAAAAGATTTGTTTAGCAGTTATCTGGGCTTCTAAGAAGTTGCGACACTACTTTCATTCTTTCAAGGTACAAATGGTTGCCAAACATAGTCCGCTCAGATACCTCTAAGAAGCACCCTCTCTACTAGGGAAGATGGAAAGATGGTTACTGCTATTGCAGGAATTTGACATTGAGTACATAACCAGGAAAACCATTAAGGGAAGAGCCATAGCGGAGTTCTTAGCCGAGCATCCTATTGAGGGAGATCAGTTTGAATACAACTGATTAGATGAAGATGTCACGGCCATAGCAGTGCAAGGGTGGCAATTATTCTTTGATGGAGCAGTCAATAATAAGGGAGCAGGCATAGGAGTTATTCTTACGACCCTAGATGGTGAAAGGCTACCATTGGCTAAGAAGCTGAGGTATAAGGCTACCAATAATGAAGCAGAATATGAAACTTGCATCTTTGGATTGGAAGCATTACTCGCTCTGGGGGCAAAGACCGCAGAAGTATTCGGAGATTCTTCCTTGGTAATTCATCAGATCAGAAGGGAGTGGTCAGTCAAGGAAGAAAGGCTGTTGCCTTATGTAAAGCACTTGAGAACGTTGAGCAGCCAGTTTGAGATTTGCACTTTTCACTTCATCCCCAGAGACGAAAATCAGTTAGCCGATGCTCTAGCAACATTAGTGTCTATGTGGGATAACCCAACAGAAGTTGCGATGAAACCCATGCTGATCTATAGTTCGGAAAGACCTTGCTTTGAAGCTGAACAGGTGATGGACATTGAGGCCACTGATGGAAATCCATCGTATTATGACATTCAGAATTATTTAGAGAGATCAGTCTTTCCAGAAGAAGCCACTGAGAAGGACCAAAGAATGATCAGGAAGTTATCCACTCAATTCATCAGTGCTAATGGCACTTTGTACAAAAGGCAAGCTGATGGTATCCAGTTAAGATGTCTGGCAGAGAAAGAAGCTAAAAGAGTTATGGAAGAGGTTCATGCCGGGGTTTGTGGAGCTCACATGAATGGCTTAGCCTTAGCAAAGAAGATCATGCGCCAAGGGTTTTATTGGCTCACAATGGATACAAATTGTTCAAAATTTGTGAAGTATGCCAGTTATGCCAACAGTACGCGAATTTGAGGCATATGCCAGTTTCAGAGTTACATAACTTGACATCTCCATGGCCATTTGCAGCGTGGGGAATAGACATCATAGGCGAAATCCATCCTACGGCTTCTAATGGGCATAGATTCATCATAGTTGCCATTGACTACTTCACTAAGTGGGTTGAGGCTGAATCTTTCAAGAAGGTTGATGCAAAGGATATGGCTAAGTTCATTGAGCGGAATTTGATATGCAGATATGGTCTCCCACATCACATTGTGTCTGATAATGGGGTGCAATTCCTGGCAGAGACTAAACAGATGCTCCAGAAATATGGGATCCAACATCATAAGTCTTCTCCTTACCGTCCCCAAGCAAACGGTGCAGTTGAAGCGGCGAATAAGAATGTGAAGAGAATTTTGGCCAAGATGGTTCAGAACTACAAGGATTGGGCAGAAAAGCTACCCTTCGCACTTTGGGGTTATAGAACAACAGTCAAAACCTCTATGGGGGCAACACCATTCTCTCTGGTATATGGAACTGAAGCAGTCCTGCCGGTTAAAATTGAGTTAAAATCATTGAGGGTAGTCATGGAAGCTGAGATTCCTGAAGCAGAATGGGCACAACAACGTTTGTCACAGCTAAATCTGTTGGATGAAGACAGGTTACGAGCCTATTACCACAACCAAGTTTATCAAAAGAGGCTGGCTTGGTCATTTTTCAAGAAAGTACGAAAGCATCCGTTGAAGGAGGGGGAATGAACTAAGAACATTTGGAGAGGGAAAAAACTGAATTTTAGAGCTTTTGAGTTGAGAGAAAAAAAATCCATCTTACACACTTGTTTCCAAGAGTTTTTCTTCAAGTTTTCAAGCTATTTTCTAAGGATTTTCACAAGAGAAGACAAGGAATTCAACACTTCTACCTTCAATTCTTCAAAACTGAATTTGAGGGTAATTATTCTTGGTTTTACTCGTTAATTCTCTTGTTAATTTCATTTATTTTTGCTTCCAATTAACATATTAAACATGTAAATTCTCTTAGTCTCCATATTTTTCTTCTTCTTTTATCTTCAATTATTTATTTAACAAGTTAATTCTTTCAAATTTATCATATCATTTTCATGTCAAATTATTTTTTTTTGTCCATGTTATTATGCATGTTTAATTTAGTTTGTTAATATCTTTGATCTCTTTATGTTATATTATGATTATTATTGTGTTTGCATGTGTTAATTATCATTAAAATTTTTATTACACATATTTATTGATGTCATTAGGTATTAGTATCATTATTACCATTAATGTCATTGTTCATATTTTGCATGTATGTTAAATTTCAAATTTATTTTCTTATGCCTTTTATGTTAGATATTACTTTAGGCTTTATTATGCATGTTAAGTTTTATTATTCTTATGTTATGTTTTCATGCACATCTTAGGAGTATTAAAATTGATTGTCACTAATCTTTCATGCATGTTAATCACCATTATTAATAAATTGCATTTGCCATGATGTTATCTCACTTTATGCTTGTTAAATTGCATCATAATTATTTTTATGCATGTTATGGTATCTTAGGCATGTTATATGGTCATTATACATATTATCTTTTATGTCATCTCATCTCTTTGGGTTAATTTCTAACATGAATCTCTTTTATTTTATTTTTGGTTGCAAATCATTGTTTTATTCTCATTTGAGCACCAATGCACGAGAAGGAGGATATGCGGACTTTGGTATTTTCATTGCACATTTTCAATTCTCATTTTATTTATATTTCCTTGTATATATACGTTGAATAAAATGTTTTTTTTTATGCACGCATGAATAAAAACCACACAAATATTTCTAATAAATTAATTTGGATTTTTCATAATAAATGGGACCAATGTCCTAATTTTCATCCCAAATAAATCATCACATCCAAAATGTTTTCTTTAATTGTGCATGCGGGGACCAAAGTCTTCATCATTAATAAATTCCCCGGTTTTATGTATGTTTGCACTTTTAAATGGGAGTTGTATTCCGCTGCTCGTATTATTGTAATTTATCTTTGATGTTTTTTTGATATGTTTATCTTGTCGCTTTCAATGTGAATATTTGCGCTTTTAAATTAAAATTGCATCGTGTGGAGAGAGAGCGAGTTAATAAACTCAAAACCAAATTATAAAATTAATCAAGGTAGAAATAGATGCGAAGTCCCGAACCCATTCTCTAGTCTTTGGGCTCAAAGAGGCTAGAGGCTTACCCTCCAAGAAACCTCTTGTGTCACGAGACTTAGACATTAATCCTAGGCTCCTTTAGGCGAGAGGTTTAACCTCCAAGACCCCTTTGGCTTGCCCAAAATGGATAAAAGCGTTGTCTTTGGACTTAAGGAGGCGAGAGGTTTACCCTCCAAGACCCTTCTTATGCTCTATGACCTAACAAATCCTAGGCTCCTTTGGGCGAGAGGTTTACCCTCCAAGACCCCTTCGGCTTGCCCAAAATGAATGAAAGCGCTGTCTTAGGCTCTCCGAGGCGAGAGAAACTTTCCCAATGTTTTATTGGGTGGCGAATCCATGAAACCTCCTTGTTGCCCAAAATAGACGCACTTGCAATTCGTTACAAGTTGTCAACGGACCTCAAATGCCCGATCGCCCTCAAGCGGGCGGTCTAGGGGCGCCCACACGGGTCCAGCGCGCGTCACAACCACTCTATCATTAGGGTAGAGACCTCCAAGACACCTCCGGCTTGCCTATGATGGACATAGCAATGCGGTCTTAGGCTTATTGAGGCTAGACGACCTTTCCCAATGTTCTATTAGGTGGCGACTCCAAGAAACCTCCTTGTTGCCAAAAATAGACGCACTTGTAACTTCCTACAAGTTTTCATGAACCTCATCCCGATCGCCCTAAAAGCGGGTCTTCGGGGCACCCTGGGGTTTAGCGTGCGTCACATTTTTCATTTATTTTTCTATGTAATCTTCAATAAAATTATTTATTCACGTTAAAAAGAAATTCACAAAAATATTTCTATTAATTAATTTGGTATTTTTTCTATATAAAAATGGGACCAATGTCCTAGTTTTTCATACCTAAATAAACCATCACCTTTAACACTTTTTTAAAAGTATGCATGCGAGGACCAATATCCTCATTCTTAATCAATATCTCGATTTATGTATGATTTGTATTTTATTTACAATGGGGGTTGTATTCTGCCCCTAGTTTTATTATATTTATTTTCATGTACTTTATTTTAATCTTGTTTTATTCATCGCTTCCATTATGTGATTGACATGCGCTTTAATTAATTGCATTAAATTGAATGAGAAATGGGATGAAACGCTAAATACAAAACTCAATTATAAACTTAACCAAGGTATGAATAAATGAGAAGTCCCGAACCTTCTCTGGTCTTTGGGCTCAACGAGGCGAGAGGGCCATCTCAATGTTCTATTGGGATGGGGCCTCCAAGACACCACTTGTATCTAGTAAAAAAGGCTCAAACTTGCACAGTCCTAGGCGCCATGAGGCGAGAGGGCCATCCTAATGTTCTATTAGGGAGGAAGCCTCCAAGACACCTCTGTGGTTTGCCCAAGTGTGAGGCTAGAGGACCATCCTATCATTAGGGTGGAAGCCTCCAAGATACCTCCGGCTTGCTTATAATGGACATAGCAACGCTGTGTTAGGCTCACTGAGGCTAGACGACCTTTCCCAATGTTTTTTTGGGTAGCGACTCCAAGAAACCTCCTTGTTGCCCAAAATGGATGCACTTGTAATTTCTTACAAGTTCTTATGAACCTACTCCTGATCACCCTAAAAACGGGTGGCTCGAGGCGCCCCGGGGTTCGGCGTGCGTCACAGTGGCGACTCCGCTGGGGACACTTAAAAGAGACTTCGCTTTGAAAGTACCTTTGTTTAAACTTTCAATTGAGTTTTAATTTAAAAATTTCATCCTTTTTTCGAAACTGCATTGCATCTCATTAGAGCCTTAGATCTATGTTAGTTTGGTCCCTCTTTCAACCCTGGTGCATTCCCAAAGCACAACCCTATGTTCACTCAATGTAGGGAAGTGTTAAGGATAATCACCAGCCCAAGCCTCGTACTATCATTGTGTATTAAATGGAGACCCGATTGGTCGTTACGCTCGTGATGAGGTAGACCCGTTGGCAGGGACCATGCTTGGGTAGACCTAAAGTAACATTACCTTTGTCAAAGCTCATGTAATGAAAATAGACACTCCCCCTAGGTTGTATGAACCTTAATACTATGCTTGCTTTATGGATCGTTATGTATTGGGCGGACCCAGATATTTTGATTGATCACCTAATTAAAGGCTTTCATGCCCCGATAGGCCCATGTCAATTTATTCGGACTGCCTAAATACGTAATGATCATAACCCATGCGCCTGTGTATTAGCTAAGAGAGGTTATGCTGCCGGTTTTTCACTGTGCACCATACGTGTCCATCGGGTTCCCTGTTAACCCATAGGCCAATCCCACATAGGACAAAGACTATACGACCTCATGTGTGGGGGCAATAAGGTTGGAAGGATTTATCTGCTTGCATGTGGTTGTGGATGATGCATTGCATATTCATGTCATTCATACGCAAATAAAATTTTTTATTTCTTCCTTATGTATACATTGTATTCTTTGCATATAATTATTACATGTACATATCAAGCTATGTATAGTTTTTACATATTTAACGTGTATCATTGTAGTCTCTTTCAGCCATCGAGGACCACTTGCATAGCACGATTATGCATTACATATTATTCATGCATCATTCTAACTCCTTGCTTTTCAGCCATTGTAGACCATTTGCTTGGGTGGTTTAGGAATCCCGATAGTTGTCTAAAGAGCGATCAAAGTTCAAGTTGGCTGACAAAGATTTAACATCCCTGCTAGAGCATCTGAAGGTATAAAAAATGGCTGGCCCCTTACAACATACTGAAGAGACTCGTGCCCTAATTGCCCAGGAGTTGGATAGAAGGTTTGAAGAGCTATAAAAAAGGATGCTTGCCACGGTCAAAGAAAGAATGGATGCCATGACACTTGTTCTCCAAGCTCAGCTTATGGCAATAGCTCATAACCAAGTGGAGCCGACCACGATCAAGAAGGCTCATATAGCGACGGCTGCGGTGCCTCCATTTCCTTTTAAGACCAGAGGCAAAGGGCTATTTGATTCACCAGTTGAGCAAGGAGAAAATAGGGGGCCTACTCTAGAATATAGCATTATGCCTAAAGAGGATGGGGACCTCGCAATCATGCATATTCTAAAAGGTGAAAGCTCAGGAAGCCATAACATCAGTGAGGCAAATGTTAAGGTTACAGCAGTCTCAGCCACTAGAGCAGCTCGGTCCCACCTCACTATTTCGGGTAGGCCATTATCTTGGCAATTCACCCGTCTCGTCAAGAAAATCCTTGTCGGCCGGGCTTGCCCCAAGTTAAGGACACCCTAGACATAGAGCAGATTGGTACTACGCGTATCACCAGTATTCAGGGCATAAAAGAGACTACCGTCGTCCTTTGAGAGATCGCATTCAAGAACTGATGCCAGACCCAGAAAAGGAAAAGATTGTAGAAGCGCCAACCACGAAGGTGAAACAAAGGCATTTTTTTTAATTTGGGCAGATCATTGTCTTGGGTCCTTAAGAGGCTGATAAAGGAGGGGATATTACAGCCATTGCCGGCTAGGCCCGTTAGAAGCCAGGGACAGCCCGATCACAAAGGGGATGAGTATTGCACCTTCCACCAGCACACCAGGCATACCATAGATTATTGCAAGGCCTTAAGACATGCCATTCAAGACCTAATTGATTCCAAGAAGATCTCCGACCCAGAAAAGCAAGAGGGAAAGAATAAGATGGACTAAGTGCCTAAGTGGAAAGGCAGGACGATTCTTAGGGATGATAATGGACCATCGACTGCAATAGCTGTGTTGGCAAAAACGGAAGTTGATTAGCTTTTTAGAATGTTCTTTTTATTTTTGAACTGTTTAATAATGACATTTTAGCTTTATTAATAAGATGAACATTTTTGCTTACTTGTGTTATGTCTCTTATGATTTCACTATGCATAATCATGATCATAACTCATTCATATTTGACATGGATTCAGTTGATGCTACTCTATTTAATCTCAAAAAATTTGGAAAGTCCATAGAAAATCTTGATAACATCTAATATAACTCCTGAAGAGAGATCAAAACCTGAGAGAAATTCAATAAAATATAAAAAAAGGTCTTTGCCTGGACATATGAAGACACGCTAAGAGTTGATCGTAGAATCACTAGGTATATCGTTCAAACACACCACAATCATGAACCGGCCACGCAGAAGCTCCGAAGATTGAAGCTGGAAGGGGTAGAAAAGGTCAAAAAGAGGAATCCACAAGCAGAGATGAAGCCAAAATTTCTAATCGAAGTTCAAAGCCAGACTTGATTGGTCAATGTTGTCCCAAATTGAGAAGAGGAGGAGTGCGTGTATGTGTAAACTATTAGGATTTGAACAAAGCTTATCCTCAGAAAAAAAAGAACAAAAAAAGAACAGGAAAAAGAACCAAGGAACAAAGAGGAACAGAGAAAAATAAAATACAAAACAGAGAGAGGAGTAAAAAATCAATATGTAGGGCAAGCTTTGTTAAAATCCCATTGATCTACACATGCCCGTACTTTGCCATTTTTCTTGACTTCCGAAAAGGACCAAAAGGTTATATTGACTTACAACGGATATGGGTTGCTCGAGCATAGGAATAGACATCATACAGAGGTGTGCCCTATGGCCTCCAACGGACAAGGTCATCAAAGGAAATCCAATATATCGATATGGTCTCCCACACCATGCAGGGTTCAAGGGCGGAAGGACGATTTATAGCTAAGGCTAGGAAGTTGCTAACAGGGGTATGACATTAAATACCACAAGTCTTCCCTGTATTGCTCTTAAACCAATAGGGTAGGAAAGGATACTAACAAGGAGATCTGGGTTAAGATGGTTCAAAACTACAAGGATTGGGTAGAGAAATGGACTTTTGCACTTTGAGGCTAGAGAACCACTAACAGAACCTCTATAGGAGTCACCTTTTATTCCTCGATATAGGGGGCAGAAGCAGTATGGCCGGTCAAAGTTCAGCACAAAACTTTAAGGACAGTCACGGAAGCCCAGATTTCGAAAGCTGACAGGGCGCAACAAGGGTAGCAGCAGTCAAACACGTCAGACAAGTACTGGTCATGGGTTTATTACCATAGTCAGGTCTATCATAAGACACTCTGCTAGATCATCCTGGAAGAAAGTCAGAAAGCACCACTGAAAGAGGGAGATTTAATCTTTGAGCAAGTGAGTTTGAATATTTCGGATGAATAAGGCAAATTTAGACCAGTGTAAGAAGGCCCATTTGTTCTTGAGAAGTTATGGTCCAAGGGAACAGCATTTTCGATAGACAGCGATGAAGATGACTTCAAAGAACCGGTCAACATCGATAGACCCAGGAAGTTCCATGGCTAAAGACTAAAAATCAAAAGAAGACAATAAAAGCCTTGCGGGTTGAAAACCGAAAAAAGGCGGCCTTGCTAAAAATGGGTGCCTCGCCAAGGTGAAAACCGAAAAAAGGCATCCTGGGCAAAAATTAGACGCTTGAGAGAAAATGTCCAATCAAGAAAATCTGAGAGGGCTAATTGGAGGTAGGAGTTTGATACTTACAAGATATACTCTGAGATTAGATGTAGTTATGCATTTTGAATCGATGTTAGATAATGATCATGTATAGAGAAATCATACCGAAATGTACATAATCTTTGCAAATACACGTGTTCATTATTTTCTAGTTCATTTATAAAAAGAGAAATGTTGTTCATTGCTGAAAGCATGAAATCTAAATGACTACATTCTGCTAGTACTCTCACCATCCAGATGTCTAAGTCGATGAGTTCTATTATCAACTGAAAGACTAATCACCTACCTTTTGAATGCATTAGTGGGAGTAAAGGAACAATCCCCGATATATGCTATAATAGTCTTCATCAGCAGCTTGCCTAGAGGCCATGATGTATGGAGGTCAAAACTGAAGATAAAGGTCCATCTTGGAAATATAGGGATGCCTCGCTATATCGTTAATCCCTCTAAACTATCGAGCACAATGGGCGGTAATGTAAAAGGCAGCCTCATGAAGCCCTAAAGAACCCGATCCTCATTCGCTACCTCACCTAATCTGGCAACACATTCATCCAGAAAGTCAAAGGAATGCAACTGATGCCTAGAGAGAAATACCTCAGAGAATAACTGCTGATTACCCTAGGAAGGGGCTTTGATAGTAGCTTCAACTTTTCTTACAGCCGTACCTGAAAGGAAAGAGAGTCTAAAAAAAAAAGGGCCGTTAGAGTTGAAAACCATGACTGGTTCTCTAAGCAAAAGTTAGGCCAAAGGGCAGGGTGAAAACCTGGGAACAGACAGTCTATCCTTCAAAAAATGAAAATGAATAAAAGCCGCTGGAGTGGTTTGGGTCCATTCCAAGCAAAAATTAGGCACAGGGCTATGTGAAAATCCCTAAAGGGACGCATTTCCCACTAAGAAAAGCTAGTGTGAAAATCCACAAGGGACGCACTACCTTTAAAAACAATGACCTTTGAAGCCTGGAGCAATAAGGCGGCATTACTCCAAATAAATTTCCTTTAGGTAGGTGGTGCATAATGCAGAACTTGATTCAGAGTCCTAGGGGCGAAATGCTTGTCGACTGGGGGGCAAAGATACATATGGGTCAGTTCTCTTTGAAAAGATTATAGGTCAGAGTCCCTAAAGCCAAGACAACACTTTTCTAAATCCTTGGGGGCATCAGACAATCAGAGCAGCTGAGGCAAGTACCCTCAACGAATCCCTTAACCACTAGGGATGTGGTCTATCCATTTTTGCATCTCACATGCATAGACCTTTTGCATATCCCCCTGCATATCACGTGCATTCAATCCTTTACACATATAGTTGCGTATACATAATTTTGTACATCAATCCTTTGTATGTGTTTACTGTATATAGTTTTGTATGTATATTTCACACACATGATTCCATACGCACACACAATCTGTTGTATATGTTATTGTGCACATGACTCAGAAGGAAAGGTCTGAGCAAGGATGATCCAAAGGACGGATTCAGCTCAACATTAGCAGCCAATATATCCAGCAGTCAGGTGAATATGTACAAAGGTGGAACGCCCAGAAGAACAAGCCTGTCCAGGCAAACCATGCTAACGGCAATCCGGAAGCACACAAATCTACAAAAAAGAAGATCCTTTGAGAAGCCGAACTATCCACACATGCTTTAGTCAGAGGCAATCAAATGCAAAAGTGGGCCGAGATACAGTCCCAGCTCTACATCGATGTTCATCCACGCCAAACAATCAGATCAAGATGAAATCCTCACGAGAGTAGAATCTCGCGGACCCGCTACAAAGAAGACAATTAAAAGAGTGAGCCTATTCATGCACGCTATATCGGGGGCAATCAGGTAAGCTTCTCTATCATAAGAGGCACGCTCACACACATCACACAATAAGTGTACAAAATCCAACTTCAAAATGTACAAAGAATACAAATCCTCAAACACAAACAACAAAAACAAACAAAGCAAAACGAAAAAAAATAAGAAGATGGTTTTCAAGGCCTTGAAAATCCAACATACTGTAAAAATTCAAATGCATCCAAAGTGTAAAAATTCCAAGAAAGAAATCCCAAAACAAAAACAAAAACAGAAAAATTGCCAAAGACATTGAAACCTATCTGCCTGCGGGCAAGCAGCCAAAACCTCAAATATAATTTCCTCTCTAGAGGCTCAAATATAATTTCCTCTCTGGAGGCTCAAAATCAAAGTCTCTCAATGAGCATCAAAGTCTCTCAGTGAGCGTCAAAGTCTCTCAATGAGCATCAAAGTCTCTCAGTGAGCCTTTAAGCCTCTCAGTGAGCATAGATTTTCAAAGTCTCTCTGCAAGCACAGAGCCCTCTTAAGAGACACACAGGTCTACCCAATAAGGAGACCCCGATGGAGATGATAGAGGAATTGGTATCTAGGGAACAACAAACCGTCCTTTAGGGGGTACACATCTGATAATGCCCCTAACAGGCACGTACTGCCATAGGTATGCATCTCTTTCATATACCCTGCACATTTGCTTTTCCCTTTTTTGTAGAAAAAAAAAGAAGAGGTTCAAGATAAACACTAGCATAGAACAGATCACAAACAGAGGTTGTAGTTAGAGAATATTGCATTTCACAGACACCGTGCAAGCCGAGATGAAGCTAGCGGGACATCGTGCAAGTTGAGATGAGGCCAGCGGGACACTAGCGATAGAATAGGCCGCAACAGGGTTATCGTTAGAGAGCACTGCATCCCACAAATACCGTGCAAGCTGAGATGAGGCCAGCGAGACAGATTAGCCACCGTGCATGCCGAGATGAGGACAGCGGGGCACACGCGATAGAACATATCGCAAACCGAGGTTGTAGTTAGAGAACACAACATCCCAAAAAAACCGTGCAAGCCGAGATGAGGCTAGTGGGACAGACCAGCCACTGTGCATGCCAAGATGAGGACAGCGGGGCACACGGGATAGAACAGACCGCAAACCGAGGTTGTAGTTAGAGAACACTGCATCCCATAGAAACCGTGCAAGCCGAGATGAGGCTAGCGGGACAGACCAGCCACCGTGCAAGCCGAGATGAGGATAGTGGGGCACACGCGATAGAACAGATCGCAAACAGAGGTTGTAGTTAGAGAACACTGCATCCCACAGACACTGTGCAAGCCGAGATGAGGCCAGCAGGAAAAATTAGCCGCCGTGCATGCCGAGATGGGGACAGCGGGGCACACGGGATAGAATAGATCGCAAACTGAGGTTCTAGTTAGAGAACATTGCATCCCACAGAAACCGTGCAAGCCGAGATGAGGCCAGTGGGACATACCAGCCACCGTGCATACCGAGATGAGGACAGCAGGGTACACACGATAGAACAGATCGCAAACCATGGTTGTAGTTATAGAACACTGCATCCCACAGAAACCATGCAAGCCTAGATGAGGACAGCGGGGCACACGCAATAGAACAAATCGCAAACAGATGTTTTAGTTAGAGAACACTGCATCCCATAGACACCGTACAAGCCGAGATGACGCCAACGGGACAGATTAGCCACCGTGCATGCTGAGATGAGGACAGCAGGGCACACGCGATAGAATAGATCGCAAACCAAGGTTATAGTTAGAGAACATTGCATCCCACAGACACCGTGCAAGCCGAGATGAGGCTAGCGGGACAGACCAGCCATCGTGCATGCCGAGACAAGGACAGCAGGGCACACACGATAGAACAGATCGCAAAGGGACTGTGGTTAGAGAATACCGCATCCCACAGACACCGTGCAAGCCGAGATGAGGCCAGTGGGACAGATCAGCCACCGTGCATGCCGAAACGAGGACAGTGGGGCACACGCGATAGAACAGATCGCAACGGGATTGTGGTTAGAGGACACTGCATCTCACAGATGCTGTGCAAGCTGAATGGCGGCGAGCGGGACAATGCGATAGAAAAGATTGCAAACGAGCCACAGTCGGATAGCACTACAGCTCAACGGCAACAAGTCGCAACATTCCACATGGTAAAAAGGTAACGGCTGCCTTAGGTACGCAACTCTTTCCTTCTTCTCTGAATTTTAGCTCATCTAGGCACTAGTGCACTAGTTTTCCCAAAATTGGCAGCAACTATAGACATCGGGTCCTGAGATAGCCCAGATCAGAGTTACCCAATGATGATATTATGCCTACTCACAGGCAAAAAGGTTAAAAGTGA
The DNA here is from genome assembly GCA_947683425.1 of Excoecaria cochinchinensis. Taxonomy (NCBI): domain Eukaryota; kingdom Viridiplantae; phylum Streptophyta; class Magnoliopsida; order Malpighiales; family Euphorbiaceae; genus Excoecaria; species Excoecaria cochinchinensis. The sequence continues at coordinate 15,174,338 of CANTUQ010000055.1, forward strand.
TGATTTCCTGTTCAAATTTGCATTTTAGAGTGAAAAAATAAAAATAATATAAAATATTTTGAAAATTAGATTTGAAAAATGGGGTTTAGAAATTATAGTATTTTTTTAGTTAAATTTAAAAAAAAAAATTGGGAAATGTTGGCGCACGGCAGCGCGCATCACCCACGCAGAGCGACGTGCAGCGCGCATCCGCGTGCTGGGCGCGCGACCAACTCCGGTCGCGCACGCCGACGGGCGTCGGTCGCCCATGTTCCGCCGAAATTGCCCTTTTTCGTCCAAAATCGTTTTTTTTTCAGTTTTTTTCACCTGATTTTGATTTTCTATCCCATTTTTTAGGCTTTTTAATGATTTTTTCTATTTTTAAAATTTAAAATAAATAACATCTTATTTAATTAATGTTTTTTCATTAATTGGTTAGGTTTTTACTTTTTTTTTCATATAAATAGAAAGAGATGGAAAGAGAAAATGGGCGGGAGGGGGGGAATTTTTTAGGGTTTTTCTTCATCTTTTCTCTTCTTCTTCCTTTTAAAAATTCTCTCTAATTTTGATTGAATTTTTCCCCAAAGAAAAATTAAAAATAGTTGAATTCTTCTTCCTTTTTCCAATAAAATTTCTTCTAAACATATTTTTAGAAGGAGTTTTGTTGATGAACTTGATTTTGAAACGAATCAAATAATTATTTGCTCTCAAAATTCGTTTTTAACCTTTTATTTTTTTCAATTAAATTTTTTTCAAGTTTTTTTTTTATTATTTTGAATCCCTTTTTGATGAACCATGGATTTTGGGGCAAACAAAATAATTGTTTGTTCCTAAAATCTAATTTTCATTTGATTTTCTAAAAACGAAATTTTTTCCATAAATGATTTTTTTCCTTGAGGCGAACAAAATAATTGGATGTTCTTGAGAACCTTTTTGGTTTAATCAATAAAAATCATACTTTAGATAAAGAAATTAATTCTTTGTTCTTAAAGAATTGTCGGTTTTCCTTTTATAATTTTTTAAGCATATTTATTTCTCGGAATAAAATTCCAACATTTTATCATCTTTAATTCTAATCTCGCAAATCACAAACAAGGAAATCAATCATCATTTTTACCTTCATCGAATCCAAAAATCTGAGGGTAAACATTCTGGGCTCAATCTTTTAATTTTTTATTATTTTGTTCATATTTAATTTATTAACATGTATGTTATTATTATTTTTATTTATTTATTTATTTATTCTATTAGTTTATATTCGCTTTATTTAATATGTTTATATATTATTTTTGCTTTGATTCCTCACTATTATTTTAACAAGTAATTAATTAATTCATTTTGATTGATCTTTTTGCCATGTAAATGTTTTATGTTAATTGGGATAACATTAATTAATCATGTCATTTATTTAATTATTTTCATCATTCTTTTATTCATTTTTTATCATTCTTTTTCATGGTTATTTTTATATATTTATTGTTTATTCTTTGATTTGTTTATTGTCATTGTTCACTATTATTATTATCATGTTCATATTTTTATGTATTAATTCATTAATACGTTTTATTTATTTTAATCACATCCTTTAATTCCTTTATCATTTAATGCATATTTTCTCATTTATTTTAAATTGTTAACATGGTAATTCATTTGTCATTTTGATGTCATCTTATTTTATTTTATTTTATTTTATCATTTATTATATACCTAGTTAATTTAATTGATTTAATTACTAACATTATTTCATTGGTATTTTATTTTTATTTCACAACTTATTTTCCCTTTTGGGCATTCTTGCAAGCATACGAGGAGATCCAGAAGGCTCATTTGGGATAATATTTATTTGCTTTATTTGTAATATTTCATTTATTTTGCTTTTGCATTTATTTTGCTATGTAATCTTTAATAAAATTATTTATGCACATTAAAAAGAAAATCACAAAAACATTTCTATTAATTAATTTGGTATTTTTTTTAAATAAAAATGGGATCAATATCCTAGTTTTTCATACCCAAATAAACCATCACCTTTAACACTTTTTAAAAAGTATGCAAGCGAGGACCAATATCCTCATTCTTAATCAATATCCCGATTTATGTATGATTTGTATTTTATTTACAATGGGGGTTGTATTACGTCCCTAGTTTTGTTGTATTTATTTTTATGTACTTTATTTTAATCTTGTTTTATTCATCGCTTCCATTATGTGATTGACATGCGCTTTAATTAATTGCATTAAATTGAATGAGAAATGGGATGAAATGCTAAATGCAAAACTCAATTATAAACTTAACCAAGGTATGAATAAATGAGAAGTCCCGAACCTTCTCTGGTGTTTGGGCTCAACGAGGCGAGAGGGCCATCTCAATGTTCTATTGGGATGGGGCCTCTAAGACACCTCCTGTGTCCCGTAAAAAAGGCTCAAACTTGCACAGTCCTAGGCGCTATGAGGCGAGAGGGCCATCCTAATGTTCTATTAGGGAGGAAGCCTGCAAGACACCTCTGGTTTGTCCAAGAGTGAGGCTAGAGGACCATCTTATCATTAGGGTGCAAGCTTCCAAGACACCTCCTGCTTGCCTATAATGGACATAGCTGCACTGTCTTAGGCTCACTGAGGCTCGACGACCTTTCCCAATGTTCTATTGGGTGGCGACTCCAAGAAACCTCTTTGTAGCCCAAAATGGACGCACCTGTAATTTCTTACAAGTTCTTATGAACCTCCTCCCGATTGCCCTGAGAGTGGGCGGCTCGGGGCGCCCCGGGCTTCGGCGCGTGTCACTGAACCAATGTTCCTAATAAATTTCCTGATTTATGTATGATTTCTTTTATTTTATTCTTCTTATGTAGTATTTATTTCAGGCCCTTGCAATTAATTTTGGGGCAATTCCATTCATTTATTTATTTATACCTTTTTATTTTGGGGGATTGTTCTGTCCCATTTTTTCACTTGTAATTTTTTATCGCATTCTTTATTGCTTTCTTTACTGCTTTTCCAAAAATGCTTGAAATGCACTTTAAATTTATTGCATGATCGCGTGAGATAAGAGATGGAATTTTAATTGCTAAAAACCCATTTATAACTTAACTTAAGGCATTAATAAGAGTGAAGTTCCGAACACCTTCTCTGGTTTAAGACCTCTGAGGTTAGACGAACTTTCCCAATTTCTTGTAAATTGGGTGGCGACTCCAAAATACCTCAAAGGTGACTAAAGGCTTCATGGGATTAGATGATCTTTCCAGTGTTCTACTGGAAAGAGGTGTCCAAAATATCTCATGATTGCCTAAGATCAAAAGACGCGAACTCTCTTGAGCCCTAAAAGTGGGTTCCCAGGAATCGATCGGGTCCGGCGCGCATCACAATGGCGACTCCACTAGGGATCATTAAAACTTTACTCCGAAATTTTCTTGGTTAATAATATAGTTGGGTTTTTTAAAATTAAAATTCTATCTCTCTTTAAAAAAATTGTATTGCATCCATGCTAGAGCCTTAGAATTATGCTAGTTTGGTCCCTTTCTTTACGCCGGTGCATTCCCAAAGCATGACCCTACGTTCACTCAATGTGGGGAAGTGTTAAGGATAATCACCAGCCCAAGCCTTGTACCTTATGGTATATCAAATGGAGACCCAATCGATCGTTATACTCATGATGAGCTAGACCCGTTGGCAGGGACCATGCTTGGGTAGCCCTAAAGTAACACCACCCTTGACCAAAGCTCATATAATGGCAATAGAAACTTCCACTAGGTGATATGCACCGTAACAATGTGCTTAGTACGTGGGCCCTTATATATTGAACAAATTCAAATATATCAACTGGACACTCATCAAAGGCTTTCATGCCCCAGTGGGCCCATCTTTAGTCTGTTTGAAAAGTTTAAATACATAATGGCCAAGACTCATATACATGTGCTTTAAATTAAGAGTGTTATGCTATTGGTTTCCCACCATGCACCATACGCACCCATTGGGTTCCCCGCTGACCCATGGGTCAAGCCCACCTAGGAAAGAGACTACACTACCTCTTGTGTGGGAGCAACAAGGTTGGAAGGATCTACCTGCTTGTATGTGATTGTCTATGCTGCATCAACATGATCATGCATTGTATATATCATTCATGCATCATTCTAACAGTTCAAATATTTCAGCCATCATAGATTCACCTAAGTGGACTAGAGGTTCCGACGGTCGGCTGGTGAGGACAGATCTGCCCCTTGGGTTAAAAGAATTAGTTTCTGATTGGAATTCTGAGCCACTCTCAATGACCAAGGAATCTTCTATAGAATCATCAATGGCAGAGGAGATCAGAACTTTAACCACTCAAGATCTTGATAGGAGACTAGAGGATTTTGAGCGAAGAATGTTAGATATGATGGGCGCCATGGCCGATAGGGTTACTCATCCACCTTCTGCTCCACAACCACCTGCTGCTCCACAACCACTGATAGTCCATGCTGGGGGGCAAGGTGAACCACCTGCTCACGAGGGGGCTCCTCTTGTTAATAATGCTATCCACCAACCCATTAATGAGCATGGAGCTGTAGTGCCAATTGAGCCAAGAAGGGCAAGGATCCCTAATCCTGAGGAGGATTTTGTGATGGAGGAGGGAAATGAAGAGGCAGTAGCACCTCAAGTTGTGAGGGCTAGAGCACCCAGGATAGAGGATGATAGGGATGAGGCAACAGATTGAAGCAATCACCCGCATGCTATCAGCCGGAAAGGGGATTAACCCCAAAGATAGAGATTTAGGGGATGAAGAGTTATTGCCCTAAAGGTTCAAGATACCTGAGCTGCCAAAGTTCGATGGTACTTCAGATCCATCTGCACATATTAAGCAGTATACCCTGGTGATGAAAGGCACAGGGTTGACCAAGAAACAGAAGGTGGAATATTTTTGCCTTAGTATGGTGGGTCCGACTGTGGACTGGTACTATGGGTTAGACATGAGGTTCAAGGAAGATTGGAACCTTTTGACTGAGGAGTTTATGAAGCAGTATGACTGCAGTACCAGAATGGAGGTCACCTTAAAGGACCTCGAGCTTTTACAGCAAAAGAATGATAAGTCATTGCATGAATACCTTACAAGATGGAGAAATAGGGTCATGGAGATGAAGAGAAAGCCTGACACTGCTGACCAAATTAGGCTATTTATCAGGAACTCTTGCCCTTACTTGAGGGACTTGCTCAGCTTTAAGGGGCTTAGAGACTGGGAGTCGCTCAAGGACATTGTTGTGGAGGCCGAGGGGGCTTACCTAGCAAAGAAAGTAAGCCAAATAACTTTGCTGGGAAAGGTTATGGCAACCAATCAGGGTACAAATCAAGCAGTGCTGGAAGCAGTAATAATAGAAGTGGTAAGACGGCCGAGATTTCAGCCACCGAGGTTGGCACCCAGGCCAGCTATGAATTAAGGAAAGCCGGGGCATAGAAATGATCAATATTGCGCTTACCATCAACACACTGGGCATTTAACAGATTATTGCCAAACCTTGAGCAACAAAATTCAAGATCTTATTAATTCCAAAGAGATCACTGACCCTAAAAAGAGAGATAAGAAGAAGAGGGCAGGCTATAATGCAGTTCCCCCACCATGAATGTGACCGGAGGAGAAGATTATGTTTTTTTTTAGTTGCTTTTTATTCCAAGAACTTTTTATAACAATATTTGCAATATTGCTAATTTCAATAAGATGAACAATCTTGCGTATTTGTATAGTGTCTCTAATGATTTCATTTCTCATGATCACGATGCATTCATTTTTTGATAGTAATTCAATTAATACAATTACATTTAATCTCAAAACTTTGGAAAACCCAAAGAAAATCTTGATAGCATCTGATATAACTCATGAAGAGAGAAAAATTCTGAGAGCTAAAAATAAAAAGAGAAAATAAAAATAGAAAGTAGTGAGAAAAAAAAACTAGATGGAATTAGGGGATTGGATAAAAACTCACTAAGAGTACTAGAACCTTTCTGATTACCCGTCAAAGCGATCCCTGGATAAGACAGAACCTAGAAAATGATTTAGGCAGCCCTTTTTTGTATAGCTCTCTAAATGACTATTTTCTACCTTTATTTCACAATCGCTTGCTAGCCCGTTGAGCCTTTATGCTGGTATGCTAAATGCGTACCAATTTTATTGTTACACATATTGAAACTATCTTTCGCCTAAAATGATTTTTGCCTCCCCTTAGAAGAATGGCTGCTCTAGTAAGGATGGATGTACATCATTGACAATTCTTTCGGTTATCAAAAATTGACCTGATAAGGATGAGTTTAAACTTTGGGAAGAAGGTTTAGTCATTCACAAACTCTATAAAGTCAGAGACAAAACGACAAAAAAAAGAGAAAAAATAAGTAGAGCTCAAGATAGTAACCCCTTGACGAGTTTCTGTGGTTATCTTTTTAACTTAATTGTTACTCTAGGCTTGATGAGCTAAAGTATTATCAAACCCAAATTCAAGAATACATTTATAGTAAGCAATTGAGCTGAGCATGGTCCTCCCATCAGTCGAGTAAAATTACGGCCATTTTTCTCTAGCAACCTTATCTTTGATAGCCATCTACCTAAGCCTAACGTTACAACAAAAGTAAGACCTTTTGATTCTTGGTTCAGTCTTATCCAATTAGCAGAGATGAACTTTTAATAAGGTTCGGTACGTAGGAAGAGGCATATGGTGTTTCTTGAGCTTCCAGTGGGGAGCCACAAGTGCATTTATGCATTTGAGTTGAGTCTCATCCCCAACGTTGCATCTAGAATTTGCTTCAGAAAAAAAGAGCGTCCTGGGAAAAAATTAAGGGCAGAGAGAAAATTTTCAACCATGAAAACCCAAGAGAGCTGGTTGATAATAGGAGTTTGATGATTTCAAGATTTATCCCGAGATTAGATGAGGTTTTATATTATTTGAGTTAACGCCAAATAATGATCATGTGTTATGAAATCAAATTGAAACATATGCATTTATGCAATATTGATGTTGTCAGAGCAGTTCATTTTGCATACTCAAAATTGTGTAGTTCCGATATAAAGCCAATTCCACAGCACCTTCATGATAAGATTCGAGCTCATATAACCATGATCTAAGAGGTAAGTACATGCCGATCACGCCTGAAAGATTTTTGGCAAAAGCTTCAACCAATCTCCAAAAAAAAGGAGCCGTTAGAGATGAAAACCGTAATTGGCGCTCTACTCTAATCAAAAGTTAGGCAAAGGGATAGGTTGAAAACCTGGAAACAGGCAGTCTATCATTCAAAGAAAAAAGAAAAAAAAAGCCGCTGGATTGGGTTGGGTCCTTTTTAGGCAAAAATAAGGCATAGGGTTATGTGAAAATCCGAAAAGGACGTATTTCCCACTAAGAAAAGCTAGTGTGAAAATCCACAAGGGACGCACTACCTTCAAAAAAATGACTATAGGTATTAGATGAGAACCTCGCAACCCCAAAGGCACAAAATTCAAAAGTAATTCCAAAGGCCATCGATCCTACAGCAAGTTGAGTGCAGCTCGGCTATCGCCTCCAAACTCACTTAGATTAATTCTTATCCTGCATAACCCATGCATTTCACGTGCATGCTCACTATTTTTCCTGCATATTTGGTTTTTCAATTTTGCAGTAAGAGAGATTCGATGCGGACACCGGCAGAAGGCGAGTGACGACATCAATCCAAACATCAATTCAAACATCAATCCAAACATCACTTCAAACATCAATCCAAGCATCAACCAAAGACCTCTCAAGGTGCAATCAGCCAAAGACCTCGCAGAGGGCAATCAACCAAAGGGCTCATAGAGGGCACAACTACCACTTCAAATCTCAGAAGGGTTAGCATAATGGCGGCACTACCATTACTCGGAAGGTTAGCACGACCACAACACTACCACTTCAGAAGGGTTAGCACGATGACGGCACTACCACTCCATGGAGGGTTAGCACGATCACGATATTACCACTTCAAATCTCAGAAGGGTTAGCACGATGATGGCACTACCACTCCATGGAGAGTTAGCACGATCACGGCACTACCGCTTCAAATCTTAGAAGGGTTTGCATGATGGCGGCACTACCATTTCATGGAAGGTTAGCACGAACACGGCACTACCACTTCAGAAGGATTAGCACGATGATGGCAATACCATTCTATGGAAGGTTAGCACGATCACGACACTACTACTTCAAATCTCATAAGGGTTAGCATGATGGTGGCACTACCATTCCACGGAAGGTTAGTACGACCACGGCACTACCACTTCGGAAGGGTTAGCATGATGATGGCACTACCATTCTACGGAATGTTAGCACGATCACAGCATTACCACTTCAAATCTCAGAAGGGTTAGCACAATGACGGCACTATCATTGCACGGAGGGTTAGCATGATCATGGTACTCCCGCTTCAAATCTCAAAAGGGTTAGCACGATGGTGGCACTACCATTATACGAAAGGTTAGCACGACCACGGCTCTACCACTTCGGAAGGGTTAGCACGATGACGATACTACCACTTCACGGAGGGTTAGTGTGACGCGCACCGAACCCCGTGGCCTCCCGAAAGCCCGCTTTAGGGCGATCAGGATGGGATTCATTAAAACTTATAAGGTATTTACAAGTGCGTCTATTTTGGGCAACAATGAGGTTTCTTGGAGTCGCCACCCAATAGAACATTAGGAAGGGTCGTCTAGCCCCAACGAGCCTAAAACGGCGCATACATATCCATCTTGGGCTATCCAGAGAGATCTTGGAGGCCTCTGCCTTTACCCCCTGGAGCCTAGGATTGTAAATTTCAGTCTTTTGGTGAGACTCAAGAAGTATCTTGGAAGTCCTAGACCTCTCGCCTCATTGAGCCCCAAAGACCAGAGTGAGTTCGGGACTTCTCATTTATTTGTACCTTGATCAATATTATGATTAAGTTTTGAATTCATTGTTTCACCAACTTTCCACACGATGCATTTAATTAAGGCGCAATCATTCACGTCAAAAGCAATAAGTAAAGCATTATTAAAATAAACATTCTCAAAATAAATTACAATAAAACTAGGGGCGGAATACAACCCCCATTGTAGATAAAATACAAATCATGCATAAATTGGGGTATTTATTAATGATGAGGACATTGGTCCTCGCATGCATATTTATTATAAAACAATTTTAATGTGATGGTTTTATTTTGGATGGAGAAAATTGAGACATTGGTCCCATTTTTATTTAGGAAAAATTTCAAATTAATTAATAAAAAAACGTTTAGTGACTTTCTTTCTAGTGGGCCTAAATAAATAATTTACAAGAAAATTACATGGAAAAAATAAATAAAAAAGCCAAAATAAATAAATATTACAAATGAAGAAAATAAATATGTAACCCGAACGAGCCTCTTGGATCTCCCCGTGTGCTCGCAAAAATGCCCAAGAAGTAAAATGAGATGTGAAATAAAAATAAAACACAAATAGAATAATGTTAGTAATTAAATCAATTAAAATCAATTAAATATAAAATAAATGATAAAATAAAATAAAATGAGATAAAACGAAATGATATCAAAATAACAAATGAATTAACATGTTTACAATTTAAAATAAATGAGAAAAATGTGTTAGGAACAACAAATGGATTAAAAGATGTAATTGGAATAAAATACAACATGTTAATTAAGGTGTAAAAATATGAACATGATAATAGTGAAAATGAATAAGTGAACAAAATATTAAATATATGATAATGACAATGGAAAAGAAGAAAAAAATGATTAAATAAATAACATGATTAATTAAATATGTTCACAAATGATATAAACCATTTACATGGCAAAAAGATCAATCAAAATGAATTTATTTAATTATATGTTAAAAATAATGATAAATGAATTAATTTAATTACATGTTAGGAATTAAAAGAAATCAATATTCACATGAATAAAATAAGTGAATGAGAATAACAATAAAAAATATACATGTTAATAAATTAAATATAAACAAAATAAATAAATAAATAAATAACTGAAAATAATAAAAATGAACATGAATAAATTAAATATGAATAAAAAGAATAAGAAGAACAAGCCCGGAATGTTTACCCTCAGAGTTTCGGATTCGATGAAAGTAAAAAAATGATTGATTTCCTTATTCTTGATTTGCAAGATTAGAATTGAATAATAAAAATGTTGGAATTTTATTCAAAGAAAAAAATAGGCTTAAAAAAACTAATAAAAAAAAAAAACTCTTTGAAAACAAAGAATTAATTTCCATGCTCAAAGGAATTCTTTTTATTGATTACACAAAAAAACCTTGAAAAAGTTAAATGGAAAACAAATGAGAAGACAAAAAACTGAATTTTGAGAACAAATCATCAATTTATTTGTCTCAAAATTAAATCCATCAACAAAATTCCATCCAAAAATATATTTAGAAGAAATTGTGTTGGAAAAAGAATGAAAGATTGATTTATCTTTTTGATCTTTTGTTAGGGAAAAAAATCTGGAATTTTTTAGAGTTTGAGAGGAAGAAGAAGAGAAAAAGATGAAGAGAAAAAACCCTAAAAAAATCCCCAAAAGAATTCCCTCCTTAGGTTTTCATCTTATTCTTTTTATATGAATAAAATAGGAAAAAAAAGTTAATTAAAGGGATAAAATCAGATATTAACAATTTTAAATTTTAAAATTTGAAAAAAACCTGAAAATCCCTTAAAAAAGTCATAAAAAATCGAATTTTGTGGAAAAAAATCGGAAAAAATCAATTTTGGGGCAAAATTGCACATTTGCTACGGAACAGGGCCTACGAACGGCCATCGAAGCGTCCGACGGGCGTCTGTAGCGCGCCAGGCGCGCGCGCTGGGCAAGAGCGCTCGCCCAGCGTCGCGCGGAGGATCGCGCGTCGTGCGCGCGACGCTTGTGCGCGGAGCGCCGCGCAATGGCGCTCCGCGCGGGCAACAGCACCTCGCGGCCCGCTTCGCCAGCGCGCTGCCGCAAGGCGCCGACGCTCGAATTTTTTTTTTTTAATTTTTTAATTTTCTAATTTAACTAAAAATATTATAATTTTAAGCCCCCATTTTTCAAAACTAATTTTTAAAATATTTTTTTATTATTTTTCTATTTTTCACTCCAAAAATGCAAATTTTACAAGGAAATCATTACTTTTAACCTTTTTGCCTGTGGCAAAGCGTCTTATCATCATTTGATAACTCTGATCTGGGCTACCTCAGGACCCGGTGTCTACAGTTAGCACGATCACTGCACTACGGCTTCAACAAAGGACGATGCCGACAACATGGCGACAGCCACCACAATAACATCGTCCAGTCCGGAAAGACGGCCGCCTCTGGTACGCGCTTCTTTTCCTTTTCTGATTTTTGGCTGACCTAGGCACTTATGCACTAGCCTCCCCAAAATTGGGGACAACTGTAGACACCGGGTCCCGAGGCAGCCTAGATCAGGATTACCCAATGATGAAATTAAGTGTGCCTGTTTATAGGCAAAAATGAAAGTTGTAAGTGATGATTTTCTTGTCAAATTAATTGAATTGGACTTTTTCTAATAAAAATAGGACTAATGTCCTAATTTTAACCCATAAAAACTCACTTTTAAAAAGAAGAGTTAATTTTCTCAAAATGGGATCACTCATCCCGATTTTATCGGTAAATACCAAAAATAGCTCTTCAATCTTTCTAACTGAAAATGAGGGAACCAATGTTCCTAATAAATGTCTCGATTTATGTATGATGTCTTTTATTTTATTCTTCTTGTGCAGTATTTATTTCAGGCCCTTGTAATTAATTTTTGGGCAATTCCATTCATTTATTTATTTATACCTTTTTATTTTGGGGGATTGTTATGTCCCATTTTTTCACTTGTAATTTTTTATCGCATTTTTTATTGCTTTCTTTACTGCTTTTCCAAAAATGCTTGAAATGCGCTTTAAATTTATTGCATGATCACGTGAGATGAGATATGAAATTTCAATTGCTAAAAACCAATTTATAACTTAACTTAAGGCATTAATAAGAGTGAAGTTCCGAACACCTTCTCTGGTTTAAGACCTCCGAGGTTAGATGAACTTTCCCAATTGGCGACTCCAAAATACCTCAAAGGTGCCTAAAGGCTTCATGGGATTAGATGATCTTTCCAATGTTTTACTGGAAAGAGGGGTCCAAAATATCTCATGATTACCCAAGATCAAAAGGCGCGAACCCTCTCTGGCCCTAAAAGCGGGTTCCCGAGAATCAATCGGGTCCGGCGAGCGTCACAGTTAGGTATTCTACTTTTATTAAGAATTTACCCTCGATCTATTTGTGTATCTCTTTTTTTTACCTTCTGCGCCCATTCTGGCCCGAGTCTCCTTAGTTTCTAATTGACTGGCTTAGACTTGGGATAGGTCAAGACGGAGTGTTCGGTAATTTCTCGATCAATTCTCGGCATGTCTTTGTAGGTCCAGGCAAAGACTTTTTTATACTTTTTTATTATTCTCTCAATTTTTTCTCTCTCTTCAAGAATTACGTCAGATGCTATTAAGATTTCCTTCGGGTTTTTTGAAGTCACGAGATTAAATGGTGTAGCATTAATAAAATTAACATCAAATATGAATGATTTATGTTCATGATTATGCATATTGAAATCATATGGAACATCACATAAGTACGTAAAATCATTCATTTTATTGATAACAGAATTTGAAACATCAATATCAAAAAGTTTAGGAATAAAAATAACATTTAAAAAACTATCATCATGATTTCTCGTCGATGCAGATGTCATAGCCAACGGTTGGGTGGTGTTCTGGCTCTTTGGATGTTCTTCAACAACTTCTAGTTGAATCCGCTCTCTTACTTCTGGTCCATAACTTCGTCTTCGAGCTTCCCCTTTCCTTTTACCGGTGTAATAACCCGAAAAGTACCCTAGAAGGATTTGTGCACATTAAGGATAAGTGGTGACTAAAGTTGAGCAAGTTAAAGTGTTAGGTATGCTAAATGGACACTTTAAGAATTAATGTCAAAGTTTTGGCGACTGCAGTCAAATGTAAAATTATGAAGTATGGAATTAGAACTTGATTTAAAGGATAAAATTAATTAAGTGGGCCAATGTGATGAATTATTAAGTTATAAATCTCAATGCTTGAAGTTATGAGAGTTGAAGGATTGAGAAGAGAATTTGACATAAATATCTAAATTGGACCAATAGCAGGGTGACATCTGGCAAGGAGATTGAGGGAGTATAAAAGAAGAGAGAGAAGGAGAGAGAGGGTAGAAAATCTGCTCTCCTCTCTCTCGTTTCCCCGTCCCTTCTTCCTCTTCTTACTTCAATGTCATTTGTTCTCTCTTAGATCAAAGCCCAACGATTTAGATGATGAAGTTTGTTAGTTCAAGAGATTTAAGTGAAGAGTTTGTTAAGGAAAGGTAAGTTTTAAGTTTTGATTTCCTTCATTCCTTTGATTAGCAAAACCCTAGATTTATGTTTTGTGTATTTGTGTATGTTTGACGAGGTTTTGTGATGAGAAAGACCTTGGATGAGTGTGGGAGCAAAAAAAGATCAACCAAGGAAGCTATTAGGAGCAAAGGAGTTAAGGTTTGGGATTTTGTTATTTTTGATGAATATTATGAGTTGGGGGTTTTGATTTGGTTTTCTGAAAATGTATGAGGTTAACGTTATTTACATATGTTCAAATGCTATGGGTTTTGAATAATTTGGGTTAAGGTGCTTTGAATGTGGATTATTAAACCAAAGTGTGTTTTTGATTGAATTTGTGAAGTTATTTTGCTGGTTGTCAATTTAGAGATTTTGATTATGTTAATTGCATGATCCTAAGTGTGATAATTGGTGTAAAGGTTGGTTTTTGTGTTATTTATGCTGATTTGAACGTTTAATGTGAGTTGTGATGAATTTTGGTTCGATTTGAAGGTCTGGGTAAGTTTTTTATAGAAGAAAATTTCTGTAGATTTTGTGTGAGATCTGGAAAACACAACTCTATCGCGAGTGTGACATTTGTCACGAGCGCGATAAAGCCTTGGGATTCCTACATCTCACATGCACTGGGAGAGGAACTGTCCGAGTCGTGACAAGCTTCACGACTCGGCATGGCCTTTGGCTCCTTCATGGGTCATGAAGGCTGGCACGACTCATGAAGCTTCCTCACGAGTCATGAGGCCCGTCACTACTCGTGCAGCTTGTGTCATGAGTCGTGAGACTACACAGGACTCGTGACAGCCCCTCTCCCTCTTGTGTCCGCCTTATGTGATTTTGCCTTCACGAGTCGTGACATTTAGCACACCTCTTGACATGCTCCTTTTTCTGCAGGGCAAGCTTGGCCACTGTCCCGAGTGTGACCTCCTATCGCGATTGCGACAATCCCCTCTCTGCCTTAAAATGTTTTTGTCAAAAATTCATAATTGCGTGGTTTCTCACTTGTGTTATGCATATGTGACTTAAAGCATGATTTATTCAACGGTTCCTATTCATGTTAATAATTGAAATATGAGAATGTTATCTACCATTCTTATTTTATGACTATATGTATGTGTGTAAGGTAATGAAATTTATTTGTTAAGTCTAAATGAGTGCATAATGCCCAATAATATAGTTATGTCTAATATGTTCATATGAATATGATAAATGTAATTAGTACAAATGATATGCAAGTATATGAATGCATGTGTCTATGTAAAAATAAAAGAAAGTTGTAAGCCTTTAATGGTAACACATGTGAACTTAGCCTGCGTAGTCATTCGTGGATAGATAGGCATGCCTATAGAGTTCTGATAGCTGTAGTCCCTTTGGTTCTGGACCCTGATCTGGTCCCCGTTTAGATCATCGTGATCCTCAATGTGTATGGATCTTACTTAAGATCCCCTAAAGTGAAAATATTTTGATGAGAAATTGAAAGATGTTGCTTTTCGATTGTACCCACGGGTACCCCAATATGTTTTGTTCACTCGTTTATCCACCCTCCTGACTTAGCAGGCAATTAAAAGAATAAAAGAATGTGAATCAAGTGACAAGTTCTGGGATGATGTGCATAAAATTATACGACTAAGCATTCGAAAGTCTTTGTTGATATATTAATCTTGTGCTTTACGCACTTAAAAGTTCTGGATCCTTTATGGACACCTATGTGGAATTGTGTGGTATCTTTGAATACCTAAATGCGTTGCATCTGAACCTAATGTCAGTTAAATGAAAAGAGGTATAGCAAATAATGTTTAATCTTATGAAGGTGTGGGAATGACTATTGACTGCATAAGAATTTGTATGTGATAAATGTATGCCATTAATTTGTTTAAAAGTTAGGAGTATGATTGCCTTTATTAAGTTATTTGTAAAGCATTATTGAAGTAATTGATATGCGTAATTGCTATAGTCAATTATTTAGTAAATGAATTCTATGAATGTATTTGTTTATATGTTTGAAATGAGAATACAGGTATGTTATATGTTATATGCCTTCTAGACCATTGCCGGGATAACTATTGTAAGTATAATCGTAAGCAATTTATGTGCATTGTTTGTTGGTTTTACTGAATACGATAAATAAGTAATGCTTGGTAAGTATGGAATAATAAAGTGGTATACATGATATAAATAACTGGGTTAGAGAATGAATTAGGATTAATTTTGGAATATGTGTGCATAAAGGTTTTCTGTAGAACTACGTGATTCTGATTCCCAATAATAGGGATACGTAGGAAGCTTGGAATATTTATTTCAAGCCCGAACAAAATCTAAGAATTGAAGTGTTTTGTTTAGTTTTGAACAAGTAATGGTTTGATCAAAAGAAATGTTTTGACTTAAGTATTAATATTGTAATTTGCATGGTTTTGAAAATATTCATAATAATGGGAATTTCTAGACTTTGTACTTCGATTTTCGAAAACGTATTTCGGGAATTCGTGGGGTATAACTATTTATAAGGTCATTAAGCAATTTAATGCAAATGATAAGTATGTATTTTTTATTGTGATGAAAAGTAGTAAAGTATTTTTGTTTATGGTTTATAAAATGTATATGCATGTGAAATGGCTTAAGTTTTCGTATGAGATTAATGTTGCAATTCTGTGCTAACTCTAGTCGGTATCTTTATGCTTATGTACATATGGCTTATACATGTATTTGTATCGACCACCATTGTGAGTGGCTATCTATTATTTGTGTATCCCTGCTAAGCATTATCGCTTAGCACGGTTGTTTATTCGTGCAGGTTAGGAGATCGAAGTTTAGTTTGTGCGGTCCGCTGTGACTTTGGCCAACAAGTCGGTAGAAGTTTGTAGGAAGTGTTATTGATTTTGGAATGTAATTAAGTTTTATTTATTAGCATTTGTGTTGAGTTGTAATATTCTTTAGTGCGAATAATGGTGTGTGTGTGATATAAGTTTAGGATATGTGTGTCTTTGAGGTCATGATGTTAGAAAATTTTATTGTTCTGTTTTCTATTATGGCTAAGGGTGTGTTCGTCGGGTATCACCCTCCACTCACCGTAGCTCTCTGCCTTTGTTTTCCTCTGTATTCTATGTGTGGGAGTTGGGGGTGTTACAACCTGCATGGCTAGAAGTCTATCCGTGAAAATCTCCTCGAGTGCATATCGTTCCTAGATAGCAGCTTGGGTAAAAATTTCTTCATACCATAAATCCTTCATTGGCTTGATTACTCCGATGTCCCAATCGTAGACGTCGTTGAAGGCCTCAAACCCCAGAATGATCTTGCCATTGATCCATTTGGGGTTAGCCTCTCCGATGTAAGCACAAATTGAGGTTGCTGGCACGAAACTCTCCTTAATGTGGGGGATCTCCTTCACCTTATTCTTACTCTTCATAGTGATACCTTCATACCCTAAACCTTTTTGGTCCTTCTGTCCCCTCATTGTGATGGCCGTTTGTGGTCCTTAAGAGTTTCTACCCAAGCCTACCCCTGGAAGGAAGGACATCTTCTTCATCATGTTGACTACTTGGGAGCTTCCTGCAATGTCCTTTTCCTCACTGATCATAGCCACGTGGAAACCGCTAAAGGGTTGTTTTGAAATCTCTAGCATGGAGACTTGGTTTTCCCTTACAGCTCGGATGGTCACGACCTGCCCCTCATGAGGGATTTTGATCATTTGGTGCAGAGTGGATGGCATCCCTTATATCTTGTGGAACCATGGCCTCCTGAGTAATGCTGAGAAATTAGCAGGAATTGGGAGGACAATGAACTCTGCTTCTATCTCCATTGGGCCTGTCTTTACTACAGCTTGGGAGGTCCCTGTTGCTTGTCTCATAGAATTGTCATAGGTAGTGATTATGAGATCTAACTTACTCAACATACCTTTATTTAGACTGAATGCAGGAATTGCTACTAAAGGACACACATTTATAGAAGAGCCGTCATCAACCATTACGTATGCAATGTACTTTTTGTTGATCTGTGCCCTTATATACAACGGGCGATTGTGGTTGCGACCCTCCGCTGGTAAGTTCACAACTGAATACATGAGGCTTTCTCCGGAACTCCCCTGCATAATGTCTAAAAGTTCTATTGGGGAGATGGTGGTTGCTATCATTGACTTCACAAAGCCTTTACCAACTTTTGCTTATGCGGTGGTGATTGTCTTAGCAAGTCCCACATCGATATTTGAGCCAATGATCTTTTTCACTGCTTTATTATCGGGTTTCCTTCCGGCTCCTTCTCGCAAGTGGTTGTTCTGGTTCCTGCTTCTTCTCAACTTCTGGAACTACCCTTTCGCTTTGAGTCACTGCTCCAATCTTTTCATCGTTTGAGCCCAAAGATTAAAGGGCTCGTCTTCTTCCTCTTCACCTCCACTTTCACTAGTGGACCAACAGTCAATCGTCGCCATGGGAATCCCTTCTTCACTTACCTTCTGTTCATGGCAGGTGATAGCGACGTACTCATTTACAAAAAGGTCTTTTAACACATACCATTCGAGCAGACTAGACCCGAACTTATTTTAGTTCTCCTTCCACTCCGAATCAGTGATCTGGTTGGTATCAATAAGATCTTGAATCTTATCTCGCAAAGTCCAACAACTATCCGTTATGTGCCCCATATGTTGGTGATATGCGCAATATTCGTTGCTGTTGTGTCCCGGTTGCCCTAGGTTCCTAGCGGGTCTTGTAATGGCCTGCTGTATAGCCTAAAAGTATTCAGTATTTTTTTGTAGAGTCTGTTGTCCTATTGGTGGCATGGGATGATATTTTTGGTACCTTATATACAGTAGAGTTTAAAGGTTAAGCGTGCTTGAGGCATAGCAATTCTAGGATGGGTGACCTATTGGGTAGCACTATAACTGACTGTAGCAGCTGTGTGCTAAAAAAGTACTATTCCGTAGAAATGATCTGTAGACTGTCAGGAGTCTAGTGGTACAATTATGTGCGAAAATGAGGTTAAATAGGCCCCTAAAAGTCAGTTTGAAGTTTGCCTCTTGTTCGATTCAGTTGAACCGAAGTTTGACCGAAGTTTTACCAGATTTTTAAAAATAGTTAGAGTGGATAAAAAGGTCTACCGTGGGAAGTGTACAAGCTCAGAATGATTTTTAGAATTTTTTGACAGCTTTAGAATGGTATTTTACGGTAGAATCGAACTGAATAGAATCAGATCGATTTAGGTGAATCGGACCCCAAATGGACTCCGATTGAGCTAAAAAATTTTTTTGAGGCTATATTTGATATTTTAAGAATGATGGAATTGATTGGGAGTGAAAATGAGTTCAGTAACACTCAATTACCCCTAAATAGTAAAAAATGACCCGAAAATCGAAAATCGTACCAAGCCGGTTCGAACACTCCGGTTGGACCTAGTTTGGTTCAATTGGACCTAAATAAATACATCATTTTTGCTGGAAAATTCCAGATTTTTCCATTTGCAGCTGCCCTCCCTTTCTTCTCCCTTGGTCGAATTGAACAATCTCACTTCTTCTCCATTCTTCTTCCAATTTCTCTCCATCTCACCCATAATCAAGCCTCCCTAAAATATTTTAGCTCCTCTAGATTCCATTGGTGGCCTTGAAAGTCCATTTGAAGATGTATAAGTTGGTAAAACCTAGACTTTTATGTTTAGGTGTCATTTTGACATAAGTGATTTAGGTATTTTTAATTTGGCTTCAAGGTTCCTAAGGGTACTTTAGGATGTGAATAAGATGTTTATGAAGTTTGTTTGTTGAAAGGAAGCTTGGTTTTGATGAAATCTTCATCTTTGTGTTTGGATATGGTTATGTCAACTAGGTGAAGAAAGTTTTAAGCAAGCTAAATGTAAGGATAAAGAGTATTGGGAAGTGTTTTGCAAGGATTTGAGGTTTATGATTGCAAAATCCATCTATTTCCACGGTTTGTTATGTGTTTTAGGTTATGTTTTTGAAGTAAGTATGTGTTTAAGGAATGTATAATTGAAAATAACATGACATTCATGCTTAGAGATATTAAAAATTATGATATGTATGCTTAAAGTGAGAAAATAAAATTTGTAAGAAAAGTTACTTTTTTGGCCAAATGGTATACATGGGATTTTGATGTGTTTAAATGATAATTATGGCATGTTTATGATGTATACATGATGCTTGGCACGTGATTTAGATGTTGGTATGTGTTTGAGCATGTGAAAGTTACATGATGCATGTTGTTAACATGTGGCCGAATGGTGTATACATGTAAAGGCATGATTTTTATGTGTTTTGATGTGATATCATGGCATGACTATGTTGTTTGACATGTAATTGATCTAATGGTATGTGTTAGAGCATGTGAAAATGCCATGATGTATGTGACGCATATATGGCCGAATGGTTACCATGGGTAAAGGCATGATTTTGATGAGTTTTAATGGAAAAGAATGGCATGGCTATATTATTCAACATGTAAATGACATAAAGGAAGGTTAAAGTTGATAAAAAGAATTAATGATGAAAAATTTACATGTTGGCCGAATGATGTACATGTGTGTTTACATGTGTACCATGATGATAGCATGAGAATTATAGTATGTGATGATAAATGGATGTGAATCGCATGTGTAAGGATGTGATAACATGATGATATGCCATAACAAGTATGTATGAAACTTAAAAATGTGAAAAATGGAATATTAATGCCCTATGTAGTACTCTGGTAGTCAAGTCTAGTTCTGGATATAGTGGCTAGCCATAAGGACTCTGTAATCGCGGGTGTGAGCTTGGCGTCTCACTATTTATAGGCCAATAACGGTTCTATTCTGTAACATTCAGTTTTTAATATCGTAATTATATTCTCTGTATTATAGGAGTGGTCCTACAGGGTCCCTCTATTCTGTATTGAACCTATTAGGCTTCACATCTCGTTTATCCCGATCTTAGATATCTGCCACTTTTATACAAGGGGCAATATGGTAAAAATAAGCTTAAAAAGGTTAAATTGTGATTAAAATAATATTTATGTAAAAAAGGACATAATTGGAATTATATGAAAAATTTGAGGGCAAAATGGTAATTTTGTACATATGCATGTTAATGGTGGTTAGTAAGGGTAAAAATATAATTAAATGGTTAAATATGACAATTAGGCACTTTTCAGGGACTAAAATGTAATTTGGCATGAAACTGGTAATTAGAGGGTGTAATGGTAATTTGTATGTTAATTAATGGTAAATTAGATAATAAAAGTGAATTAGTGGCATAATTGTAATTTTTGTGAAATAAAATGAACTAAGGGCATTTTCGTTATTTTGGAAAAGTTTAAGGGTATAAATATAATTTTGCCATAAGTTAAGAGTAAAATGGTAAATATGGATATTTATGTGTACTAATTGTGCAATTGCCCTAATTATGTGATTTATAGGTAATTAAATGTAATATTGCATGCATAATTGGTAAATAAATAAATAATGTTTAATTATGAATATTTTTATTATATTTATATTATTTATTATGCATGATGCCTTAGTTTAGTGGAAATACCTGGAATTGCAATCACCACTGGGTATTTTTAATACTCATCACGTAGTTTTATTTGACTGCATGTAGGTACTCATTTGAACTCGTAGCAGTGTGTACCTCACATATTTTGGGAGCTGATTTGTAGAAGTTATTTAGAATATTTAAGTATGTTGAGACTTTTGGCATATAAATGACTTGTAGTATTATTTTGGATTTTGATCTATAATAGACTGTTATTACTGTCGCCGGTTAATGTGTGTGTGGTGGTTTTATTTACATGTGTTTGAATGTCTATGACTGTATGTTTGGCATGTCTAATAACTGGTAGAAATTAAGTTAATAAAATTGGTAAAGTTAAATGTGTGTTTGTTAGTTAAAAGAAAATTGACCAAATGAATAGTAACTTAGGACAGTTATAGGTTAATCGGTAAAATTTATAATAAGATAAAATATGATCAGTAAGTTTATTGATTAATTGAATATTGTTAATAGACTTAGGTAATTGTAATATTGTAGCCGCCGAATTTTTTTAAAAAAAATGTACTGGTTTTAATTAATTGGTTATTTTAATAATCTGGATAGTTAATTAAGTTAACCGTCATAGAATGAATAGTTTATTTAATGGAACATAAGGTATTAGAGTGTTACAATTTTCATTGGTATCAGAGCTCCGGTTTAGGCGATTCTAAGATTGGAGTGGGTCAATAAGATTAGTATAAGTACATGTACATGCCAAATAATTTTTGGACAATATAGTTATGTGAGGCTAATGTATGCTTGCTCCTTGTGTTAGATTGTGAGTATGGCTTCGGATGAAGGCCGTCATGATAGTGATGTTGAGAGTGCCGCATTTGTTAGTTTGGGTCCATCAGAGTCGCCACGACAGCAAGTTAGTCTGCCGATTGCTCCTCCCCCTCAGCAGCAACCTGGGTTTATGAATATGATGGCGAATTTCTTTTAGTATATGCAAGCTCAGCAACAACAGCCTCATGGTCCTGATCAGCAGCCAGCTCCATCTAGAAGGAGATCGATCTTGGAGCAGCTTAAGAGATTAGGAGCTGAGGATTTTTATGGTCGAGATCCTTTAACTCCAGTTTAGGCGAAGGAGTGGTTATTTAAGTTGAAGAGGATATTCGAGACCACCCAGAGTCAGCTAGCCGAGATGCGATAGGGAGCAGCAGCCTTGCTTCAGGGACTGGCTTATACTTGGTGCAGTGCCATTCGTAAGCACACTCCAGCTGGTCAGATTACTTGGGAGTTTTTCTTGTTGCAGTTTGAGAAGAAATATATTGGTTCTGAGTATAAATCTGCTATGCAAGATACCTTCTGGAGGCTCAGACAGGGGAATAGGTCCATTGCTGAATATGAGAGAGAATTTGAGCGGCTTAGTGCCTACTTGGAGGATGAATCCATGACCGAGCAGAAGTTATGCCACAGAGTTGAGAGAGATCTACATAATAATATCAGATTGGCTTTGGGTTCTCAGAGGCATATGGATATGAGGTCCTTGGTTGAAGCAACTCTTAGAGCAGAGAAGATTATGTTAGAAGAGGCTGATAGACAGTCCCGTTTCAAGGAAAAGAGGAAACCGGGTCAGTCTTCTGGTGCAGCTAGTAAGGGTAAGAAGTCTAGAGGGCCTCCTCAGTCTCAGAGCCGTGCACCAGCAGTACCTGCTTCAACATAGAGAAATCCAGCGGGCAGTAGTGTCCCAGCCACTTCTATAGGCAGTGCATCTAGGGGCAGAGGCCGTAGTACAGCACCGCAGTGCAGCCATTGCAGTAAGTTCCATCATGGTGAGTGCAAACTGCTGACCCAAGCTTGTTTTAGATGTGGGTCCCGAGATCATCAGATTAGAGATTGTCCTGAGGCCCAGCCATCCACAGCAGCATCACCAGCTCCAGGTGTCGGTTCAGTACCTCCGAGAGGTCATGGTAGGGGAGCACCACCACCACAGATAGCCTCAGGCCCTGCAGGTCAGCCCCCTCAGGGTAATGCCACTAGACGCACTTATGCTGTTAGAGCTCATGAGCAGGAGGACGCACCAGATGTCATAGTTGGTAAATTTTCATTGCTTTCTCATCCAGTTTATGCTTTGATTGATCCTGGTTCTACGGATTCCTAACTTAGTACTGATTTTGCACTGGATAAGGGATTGCATGATAGTCAATTAGACAAGGATATCTTAGTGAGTAATCCTTTAGGCCATAGTGTGGTAGTAAACAAGGTTTATAGAGATTGTCCGTGTAAACAACGGGTCCTGAGTCAGCCTGGATCAGAGTTACCCATTGATGATTAGATGCCTGTTCACAGGCAAAAAGGTTAAAAGTGATGATTTCCTTGTTAAATTTGTTTTTTAGAATAAAAAAATAAAAAAATAATAAAAAAATGTATTAAAAATTAAATTTGAAAAATGGAGTTTGAAAATTATTATCTTTTTAGTTATATTTAAAAAAAAACTTGGCTACGTCGGCGTGCAGCACGCGAGCTGTCGCTCCATGCTGGGCGAGCGCGCACGCCCGACACCTGTCGCGAGCACCGACTGGCGTCGGTCGCCTCTAGTCTGCCGCAAACGCGTTTTTCGCCCACTGTTTTTATTTTTCTTGATTTTCTTTGACGTTTTCACCTTTTTTTTGGGATTTTTAATGATAATTTCCTTTTTTGCACCCAAATTAAGGGGAATTTGATAAAAATCCTATTTTCTTCCTTAATTAATGATTTTTTCCATTTTTACTCATTTAAATAGAAAAATTTAGAAAGAAGAAAGGGGGAATTCTCTTTTGATCAAAAATCTTCATTTTTCTTTTCTTCTTCTTGTAACACCCTGAAATACACCCTAGTCGGATTAAGACAAGTTTAGGGTGTAATGGAAACCGAATGTGTTTGAGATAGAGACGGAAGTGTTAAAAAGGACATAATCGTCAGTAATTTGAAAGTTTTGGTAAATTGGACAATTATATAGTCGTTCCTTAAACGACATGAAAAGAATTATTTTTGGTGATTAAAAATGTGTAATTGGATGATGGAAGTGATTAATTGTAATAAAGGACGTGACCGGTTTTATTTGTAAAGGGTAAGGGTATTTTGGTCATTTTATAATTATGGATTAAATTGAATGAATTAGTTAATTATATGGCCAATGTATGAAATAGAAAATTTTAATGCCAACTGAGGGAAAGGAAGTAAGAGAAGGGATTAAAAGATAAGTTTGGCATAAAAATCTTTATTGAACCAATAAAATTATGACATGTGGCAATTGGGATAGGATTCCATTAATGGCCTTAATTAAACCCTTTTGACTGCTTTTAGGCCATTCTTGGCCGGGTAAGTGAGGGGAAAAAGGGAGAGGGAACCTCTTCTCCTCCTTAAAGACACCAATTCCTTTAATTCAAGTCCAATATGGATTTTCCAAGTTTCAAGTAATTGGATGGAAGATTTGGTTGGAAAAGGTAAGTGGTTGATTCTTTTCCCTCTTCCTCTCCTCGTCTCTATAAATGTGAGTAGAGGTATGTGGAACTCTGAATTTTGGTTGTTTTGTTTGGAGGAAACAAGAGAAGCTAAAGAAGGAGTAAGAAAGCAAAGGGGTTGTGCAGTCATTTGAGCTATTAGGGAGCAAAGGGAAAGAGGTTTGGAAACTCTTTATTTATGTATGAGTTTTAGTATATTCATGTGTTATATAATTTACTTGAATGTGTTGATGATGATATATGATGATGGTAGTGAGTGTTGGTTTAAATTGTTAAATTGTTCATGTGAATAGGATTTTGGGTGAAAATTGTGTTAGAATACACCTGACCACTCTTCAGTTATTAGGATGTATCTGGAGTTTTAGAACTCTAAATGGTATGAGACTAGTACCGTTTGAAATCTAAGACATACTACTACAAATATCTTAGAAATAGACTTGAGAAAATTTTAGCCCTAAGTGTCCGAAAAGTGGTCTAGAAGAAGAGGTATCTTCTCTGGTCGGGTTTAAGGGAGCAGTATAGGTTATTTTGATCATATCTGATGATTTAGGTGTCCAAATGACCTGAAATTTATTTTATATGAAATATAACATCTTAATTATTATTTATTAAGAAGAACATTTGGCCTAAAAATGCGGTTTAGAGTTCGGTTTATTCGGTTGAAGTTTGAAGTGGAAAGCAGTCTTGTGACCTATTTTCGTGGGAACCTGAAGGAGGCTTTTGTCATGAGCGGGACAGAACTTGCTTGACAAATTTTTTTCTTCTTATTTTAACCTCATGGTTGGTATGACCCTCTTTACCCTTCTTTAGGATGTGTATTTTGTTGTGTTTCTCATTCCGAAATACACCCGAACTTTACTGAAACTTTCTAAGACTTATCCATCATCTGTTTTGAGTTTTATAAAGAACAATTGAAGAGTTACAACTTAAGAATATGATTGATTAAGGTTACAATTATAAAATATTACTCAATTATTTAAGGACATAGTTAGTCGAACAACTATGGATATAGCCGGAAGTGCTATGGTGAGAATTGTAATAGATTGCTAAGTTGAAATACCACAATTTTGTATATTGAACTTTTAGAACTATGAGGCTCTGATTTTCAATTTCTTGGGATATATAAGAAGCTTGGAATGCCAGTTTAAGTTCGAACCAAATTATAGAGGTCTTAGTTGTATAGAAAAAATGTTGTTTTGGCTGGAACTCTGAAATTACTTGTGTGATTAGTAAAAGTTACGGATGAATTAAAATGTATGTAATTAGTATCTATGCTTAGTGATCAATTGTGGAAGTAATGTGTATGAAATTATTATGGACATTATAAGAATAAACATATTTATATGTGAAATTGTATTTAATTGAGAATTGATATGAGTGTGATCAAGGTTATTGGTCCATTGAGACTTGGTTGGGTTAGCGAAGTGTGATGCGTGGCTCTGTCGCGAGCGCGACAGAGACCATCTAGCTTTCTTAGTCGCAAGCATGACTCTTTTCTATGCTATGAATGTATGTTGATCGAGCTATTTGACATGGGTTTTTACTTATGATTTACATATGACATGTTGTGTAAACTAGGATATGCTATACCATGTAAGCTATAGTTGAAATGAATTTTTTTTTAAGCATGTATTAAAACTAAGATATGATTGTAAGTAAAGGTTATGGTTTGTTATATTTTATATGAGCCATTGATTTAGTTTATAAATGAATTATGCGTATGATTATTATATGACCACAATAAGAGTATGTGCTTTTGAAAAGTATTAAAATATAACATGTACATCATTAAAGGAAACAAGTATGTGTTTAGCCTGCATTAGTCGAGTTGTGGATAGATAGGCATGCCTATAGAGTTCAGTTTGTTGTAGCCATGCGATTTGGACCCTAATCAGGTCCCCGATCGAATCCTCGCCATCCATTTATCTTGGATCTTGTTTAAGATCCCATGTGAACATGTTTTTGAAACAAAAAGAAAAGAATGATTTTGATACCTTCGGGTATCCATGCATTAAGAAAATATTGTTGGTACCTTCGGGTATCTATGTGTTACTCGTTATCCACCCCCTTGACTTAGCAGGCATTAAATGAACAAAAGTATGTGAATCGAACAATAAGTTATGAATTGATGAATATATGTGAAGACTTGAATGAAAGTATGTATTTTGTTATTACAATCTAAATGCCTTATTGATTGGATAAATTACATGATAAGGCATTTGTTAAGCAAGATGTGTGAAATGAATTTTGGAAATCGGAATGAATGTGAATAATTGAACAAAGTGACATGTATAAGATGTGATAAAGTGTGTTAATGTATAGGTGATTTGTTAACGTTGATATGCGAAGTAAGTGGTTATGTTGATGACCTCCTTGAAAGTATCTAATTTGTTATAATCGATATGATTATATTTTCTATATTATGCTTTTCTTTGAACTCATTTGACGGCCATTCTTAGTGGTCGTCCATATTTATGTGTTTCCCACTAAGCTTTATGCTTAGCACGGATTTTCTTTTAATCCGTGTATGTACTATTGATCAGATCTTTTGAGAGTCTTCCCGCAGCAATCCAGGCCAATGCAAGATTATGAAGAAACTTTAGGGTAGGATTTATATAGTCTTAAGAATGTATGCAAGATTTGTAAATTTAAATTATAAGTTTTGTAAAAGTGATATTGGTTATGTAAATGCTCTATCTATAGTAAATTCTGAAGAAGTATACTTTATAGTGTGATTGTGTAATGAATTTATAGTTAATTATAATGTGTTTTTGTAAATGAAAGAAATTTTATAACTCATATTTCAGCTTAAAAGTTTATAAGTTTTACATGTTTGGGTCGGTAATGCCCTGACCGTCGTCGTGAACCACCAGATCACGGTATGGTTTACTACGTACGAGTAAGGGGTGTTACACTTCTTCTCCAAGAATTCTCTCTACATTTCTTTTATTTTTCTTTACACTTCTTCTCCAAGAATTCTCTCTACATTTCTTTTATTTTTCTTCTCCAAATAAAAAATTCTTAAGGTTAAAAATTCAATTTTTAATCAAGAATTTTTGTTGAGATAAAAAAAATCAATCTTTGTTTTTGAGATTTATTTCTTTATCAATTATAATTTCTTGAAACAAAGAAAATAATTCTTTGTTTTTGGGACTTAAATTTCTTTTCTTCCGTTTTTTTTTTATTTTAATCAATAATCATACTTGACACAAAGAAATCAATTCTTTGTTCTTGAAAATTTATTTCTTTTCTTCTATTATTTTTAAGCAACTTTCTTTTGGAATAAAATTTTAATTTTTATTATTTTTTATTTCTACTTTGTGAATCAAAACAAGAAAAATCAATCATATTTTTCCTTCATCGAATCCGAAATCTGAGGGTAAACATCCTATACTCGATTTTTTAATTTTATTTTTCTTCTATTTATTTTTGTTCATATTTAATTAGTAATCATGTAGATTTTTTAATTTATCGTTTATTTATTTATTTATTTTATGTGATTTTAGATATAGATTTAACATTTTTAATATCCTTTTTACTTTATCTTATTTATTTGTTTATTCTTCCTTTTTATTATTATTATTATTTTATCATTATTTTTCATCATCATCATCATCATCATCATCATCATCATCATTATTATTATTATTATTATTATTATTATTATTATTATTATTATTATTATTATTATTATTATTTTGTTATTCCTATTATCATTATTGTTGTTGTTGTTATTATTATTATTATTATCATCATAATTTGTGTTTATATTTGTTTTAATTTGTTAATATGCTAATTTATTTGATTTATTATATTAGTTAATTTATTTGTCATCCATAATGCATATTTATCTATTTTAATTTGTTATTTATTATTTTACATATTTAATTGATTTTTTTGATTTAATTTCTAACATTATTTTATTTGTCTTTTTGCTTTAATACTTATTTTTGTCATGTTTGAGCATCCATACAAATGAAAGAGTAGATTCGGGACTTATCTTTCTTTTATTGTATTTATTATTTTTCTTTTATTTGTATTTTTAATTTATTTGTCATGTAATTATTAATAAAATCATTTATTTTATGCATGTTTAATTAAAAATCACACAAAAATATTTTTATAAATAAGTTCGGTTTTTTCTAATAAAATGAGACCAATGTCCTATTTTTTTTATCCAAATAAATTGTCACTTTAAAATTATTTTCTTTAAGTATGCATGCGAGGACCAGTGTCCTCATCCTTAATAAATACCCCGTTTTATGTATGATTTACATTTCATTTACATTGGGGGTTGTATTCCGCCCCTAGTTTTGTGTAATTTATTGTATTTCTATTTACCTTATTTTAATATTGCTTTTATTTACCGTTTTATTATGTGATTGATATGTGCTCTAATTGTTGCATTAAAAATGAATAAGAAAAGGGATAAAATCTTAAATTCAAAACTCAATTGTAATTTAATCAAGGTATGAATAAATGGGAAGTCTCGAACTATCTCTGGTCTTAGACTCAATGAGGTTAGAGGACCATCTCAATGTCTCATTGGGGTGGGGTCTCCAAAATATCTCTTGTTGCCAAAATAGGCCCAATTTGCATAGTCCAAGGCTCCACGAGGTTAGAAGACCATCCCAATTTTCTATTGTGGTGGGGTCTCCAAAATATCTCTGGCTTGCCCAAAATGGATGCATATGCATTGTCTTAGGCTCACTGAGGCTAGACGACTTTTTCCAATGTTTTATTGGGTGGCGACTCCAAGAAACCTCCTTATTGCCCAAAATAGACGCCCTTGCAATCTCTTGCAAGTTTCCATGAACCTCTCCCGAAAGCCCTAAAAGCAAGTCATTCTTGGCCTCCCGGGGTTCGGCGCGCGTCACAGTGGCGACTCCGCTGGGGACATAAGAGACTTTGTTTCGAAAGTACCTTAGTTAAAACATATAATTGAGTTTTAATTTAAAAAATTTCATCCCTTTTTGAAATTGCATTGCATTTCATTAGAGCCTTAGAACTATGCTAGTTTGGTCCCTATTCTTACCCCGGTGCGTTCCTAAAGCATAACCCTACGTTCACTCAATGTAGGGAACTGTTAAGGATAATCACCAACTCAAGCCTCGTACCATGATGGTATATTAAATGGAGACTCGATCGGTCGTCATGCTCGTGATGAGCTAGACCCGTTGGTAGGGACCATGCTTAGGTAGCCCTAAAGTATCATCACCTTTGACCAAAGCTCATGTAATGGTAATAGATACTTCCCCTAGGTGACATGTACCTTAATACGATACCTGCTATGTGGGCCATTATATATTGAACATAATCAACCAAATTAAATGGTGTTTTATCAAAGGCTTTCATGCCCCGGTGAGCCCATCTTAATTTAGTTGAAATGTTTAAATACATAAAGGCCTAAATTCATACGTATGCACATTAATTAAGAGATGCTATGCTGCCAGTTTTTCGTCGAGCACCATACGCATCCATTGGGTTCCCCATTAACCCATGAATCAAGCCCACCTAGGAAAGAGACCGCATTACGTCATGTGTGGGAGTGATAAGGTTGGAAGGATCTACTTGCTTGTATGTGGTTGTAAATGTTGCATAACACACGATCATGCATTGTATATGTCATTCATGCATCATTTTAACAATTTAAAATTTTCAGCCATCATAAATTCATTAAGTGGACTAAAGGTTCCGACGGTCGGCTAGTAAGGACAAATCTGCTCTTTGGATTGTCGAAATTAGTGTTTGACTGGGATTCTGAGTCACTCTCATTAATTAGTGAATCATCTTTAGAATCATCGATGGCAGAAGAGACTAGGGCATTGACCACTCAAGACCTTGCTAGGAGACTAGAGGACTTTGAATGGAGGATGTTAGATATGATGGGGGCCATGGCCGAAAGGATTGCTCCACAAGCACCTGTTGCTCCACAAGCACCTGTTGCTCCACAACAACTGACAGTCCCTCTTCGGGGGCAAGTCGAACCACCTACTGATGGAGAGGCTCCCTTCGTTGGAGTTGCTGCCTGTCAACCTGTCAATGAGCATATAGCTGCTGTGCCTGTTGAGCCAAAAAGGGATAGGATCCCCAATCCCAATGTGGATTTCATGATGGAGGAGGAAGATGAAGAGGTAGTAGCTCCTCAATCTGTAAGGGGTAAAGCACCCAGGGTGGAGGATGAGGCTGTGAGAGGGATGAGCCAGTAGATTGAGGCGATCACCCGTATGTTATCAGTTAGAAAGGTGATCAACCTCGAAGATAGAGATCTGGGGGATGAAGAGCTGCTGCCCCAAAGGTTTAAGATGCCTGAGCTGCCGAAGTTCGACGATACTTCGAATTCATTTGCAGATATCAAGCAGTATACCCTAACAATGAAAGGCACAGGGTTGAGAAAGAAGCAGAAGGTGGAATATTTTTGCCTTAGTCTGGTGGGTCCGGCAATAGACTGGTACCGTGGGTTGGACAAGAGCTCCAAGGAGGACTGGAACTGTAACACCCCCAACTCCCACACATAGCATATCGAAGGATGAAGAGCTACAGTGAGCAAAAGGTGCCACTAGACAAGGACACACATGGCAATGCAGAAATAAGAATAATAAAATTTCTAAAATCATAACCTCTAAACATGAACGTCCTAAATCAATGTCATCCACACACCATTATTCGCACTAAAGATTATTACAACTTATTACAAATGCTAATAAATAAACTTAATTACATGCCGAAATCAAAAACACTTCCTCTGAAAATTTAGCGACTCGTTGGCCAAATCTCAGCGGACCGCTGCGCTACTCTGATCTCCTAACCTACACGAACAAACAACCATGCTAAGCGATAATGCTTAGTCGGGCTAAACAAAAAATGGGCAGCCACTAATAGTGATTGCTGAGGCATACACATACAAATCGATAAATATATGTATACAGACATAAGCATAAAGGAAACCGGCTTCAGTTAATGTGATCTCATATCGTTACTTTCATACGAAGGCTTAAACAGTTTTAATATGTAGGTTCATTCATATACCATAACCAGAAACTACTATGTTACATTTTATTTAATCAAATCGTTACTTGTTCAAAACTAAACAAAATGTTTCATTATTCAAAACTGAAAAAAAACACTTTAGTTCTTCGATTTGGTTCGGGCTTGAAATATTATTCCAAGCTTCCTACGTATCCCTATGGTTGGGGAATCAAAACCACTTAGTTCTACAGAAAACTTTAACACATATGTTCCATAATTAATCCTAACTTATTTCCTAAACCCAGTTATCCATATTATGTTTAACACATTATTATTCTTTACTTACCATTCAGTATAACATCATCATATCCATTACAATCAATAAACAATGCACACGAATTACGTACCATTATACTAACAGTAATAATCCAGGCTAAGATCCACAAGGTAGATAATACATAACATACCTGTATTCTCATATTAAATATATAAACGAATACATTCATAAAGCTCATTCACCAAGTTCTTAACTATAGCAAAATGTATAACAAATATCTCAATAACTCGTGACAAAGATTTCATGTAAACAATCATACTCTGAATTTTTGAACAGATTAGTAACATGCAATATCCACATATGAATTCACATGTAGTCAGTATACATTCATACACACTTATCAGAATAACATTATTTGTTACATTTCTCTTCATTTAACTGACATTTAGGTATCCGAAGATACCACAAAGTTCCACATATGAGTCCATGAAGGATCCAGAACACATTAGTGAGTGAAGCACAAGCTTATCATTTCAACAACCACTTTCAAACACTTGATTCACATATCTCAATGTACACTATCACAGAACTTATCATTCATTTAGTTGCCCGCTAAGTCAAAGGGGTGGATAAGCGAGTGAACACATGGCGGTACCTTACGGGTATGAATCGAACTGAACGCATGGCAGTACCTTACGGGTACGAATCGAAAGCAAAATCACTTTTTCTCATTCAAAAAGATTTTACAGAGGGGATCTTAAACAAGATCCGTACACATTGAGGTTCGTGAGGAACCAAACAGGGACCTGATCAGGGTCCAGAACAGAACAGAGGGCTGCAGCTAACAGAACTCTATAGGCATGCCTATCTATCCACGACTCGACTAACACAGGCTAAATTCCCATATCATTTTTAAATTCTTTCACACTTTACGTATATATACCCATTTCATCAAACACTAGCATTTATTCCTTTATAATCACATAGATACATGTATCAATATATATATATGCCTATCATATGCACTAATTTTATTTATCGTATTCAAACTAGTCATGTGTAGTTTCATAGATTAAGATATTCGCATGAACATATGTAATCATGTCATTATTTAGTATGCTTTCACTTATTTTCATATCACATGCACTACAAGAAATTTGCGAAATAGCAATGGAAAAAAAATTCTGTTGCTATTTTCGGTCAGGTTTTACTCATATAGCAACAGAAATTTTTTTTGATATTTTCGGTCGCTAAAAGAGGAGGGAAAGTTTGGCGCGTAAATTTAGCAACGGTTATTAGCAATGGAATGTCATTATCGTTGCTAAATATGGCGCGAACAAAGTGCGGGAGACATTTGGAGCGAAACATAGCAACGGAAAACTTTTTCATAGCAACGAAAAATTTTTTCCGTTGCTAAATCGAGAAAATTAGCAACCAAAAATAATTCGATTGGTAAAATTGAAACAATTAGCAATGGAAATCATTTTGGTTGCTATATTTTTATAATTAACAATAATTTGCAACGGATTTTAAAAACCGTTGCTAAATGGGCATCAAATAGCAACCGAAATTAAATTCGGTTTCTAATGTCGATACCTTTAGCAACGGACCAATTTTCCATTGCTAAAGGTTCCAAAAATAGCAACCGAAAATATTTCGGTTGCTAATTTTTGAAGATATAGCAACCGAATCATTTTTCGGTTGCTAATATTGGAACGTTTAGCAACGGAAAATAATTCGGTTGCTATTTATTTTGTAGTTAATAAAACTTTGCAACGGAATTATAAAACGGTTGCTAAATCATGCAAAAATAGCAACCGAATTAATATTCGGTTGCTAATATTGAAAATAGACCAACCGAATATTAATTCGGTTGCTATTTGTATAATTTGCAATGGATTCATACAACCGTTGGTAAATTATTCTAAAATAGCAACCAAATAAATTTTCGGTTGCTATATTTTGTTGTTAGCACAATATTGCAACGGAATTTTAAACCGTTGGTAAAGTACCCATATATTTATAATTTTCAATATCTGACCCTGTTTAATTTCTGTTTTACTTTTTTCTTCCTATTTAACACAAGAACACGTAATAAATTAAGTTTCATTTTTCTCTTATAAAAACTAATTTCCTAAGTAATTTAGTCATGTAATTCTATTGTAATGCATTTATTTATTGTTAAATTTTAGATATAGATACTAAAAAAAAGGTCTCCAGAGAAACGTTTGTGGAATTTTCAAAAATTACTGGAAAATAAATAATTTTCTAAAATTGTTCGTAATTATCCAATGTAATTTTTTTTTAAAAAAAAAGAAAAGAAGAAGAAATTTGTGTCGGAGAAGACTTTAGCATGTTGGATTCGGCCACTTGACAAGCTTAAACACAGGATTAAGATAACATTTGTTTTCAAGTAGCTCTAAAAATAGATGGCTCTGCTCTGTCAATAGCTGATATATTAATAAACTTTAAATCTACTTTGGAAAATGTATAATGTGGTTATGTAATTTGGGTGCTAATTTTGCAATTATGACAAATTATTGGCATAATTAATAATAAAAAGAAGAGCACTTAATTTTCTTCTCAATTGCCCTGATGAAAAGGGTTTGATTAGTTTGACAAATTAAATAATTGCATGGTACTTGAATTAGAAGCTACCCTATTAGGTAGTAAGCCTAAAGCCTCTTCAATTTGTTTGGTGAATTTTATGTTTTAAAGAAACTAATTTTACTATCTAACTACCTCTCTATTAATTAGCTTGCTCTATTGCAATTTTGGCTATTTATTTTTTTTTTATTATATTTCTCTTCAATTGGTGGTTTACAGGGCAACTTAATTGGCTGACATCGAAATTTGAAATTGTCGTCCTGCGTAAGTTACATTTATGCACAATTATTTTTTATACTAACATTGTTTGATGCATAAGTTTTTAGATGATGCATCCCGTCCTCCTACTATTATTGTTTGATTTTAAAGTTTATTAATATATCGGCCCTTCAAAGGAGCAATCAAACTTATAATCAATACAACTTGATGCTACTAGAATATTAACATATCTGAATCTCTATCATAATTTTCTGAAAACATTTTAAGTAGTTATTATTATTATTATTATTATTATTATTATTATTATTATTATTATTATTATTATCATGGTTTTTTGATTTATCTGTAAATTCATATTATTTTGATTCTATCTGTACGTGGAGGGAGTTTGGTGGAAGCTGGTTTTGATTCTATCTCTACGTGGAGGGGGTTTGGTGGAAGCTGGCTTTTTTCATTGGATTTCACCTTCCAAGGTCATGTATCTTTATCCATTTAATACTACTATTATATCTTATGTAGCGTCCTATACCCGTATGTGATACGGATACCAGATGCTACAACACTGAACTAACATACACTCTAATACTTTGTTATCTGATTAAATAACTGTTCATTTTAATCCGGTTAACCTAATTAAACTATTCAAGTTATTAAATAGACCATTAATTAAAACCGGTAAATTTTTTTTTTAATAGTACCGTATACGTGAATAGTACAGTATACGTGAATAGTATCGTATACGTGAATAGTATCGTATATACGAATAGTATCGTATGTATAATACTGTATGACTAGTACTATATGAATATTCAACTTACTTAAGTCTATTAATACTTATTAATTTATTATCAAACTTAATATTTACTATTTTTAATTCACCATTAAATATACCGATTGACCTAAAACTGTCTAAATTACTATTTATTTAGTCAATATTCCTTTAACTTGAAAATCTATATTTTTATTTTACCAATGGTATTAACTTAATTTCTACTAATTATTAGGCATGCCAATCACAATATACTAGAGACAGTTTTAATAGTTTATTACAGACCAAAACCCAAAAGTAGTAATATTATAAGACACATACATGCCAAAATCTTAACATACTTAATTATTCCAAATAATACTCTTCAATACCACTTTCCAAGTGTGAGGTATGCTCTGCTCCCAAATTCGTACGGAGTACCTACACGCAGTCAAGTAAAACTACGTGCTGAGCATTAAATATGCCCAGTGGTGATTGCAATTCCATAAATTTCCACTTAATTTAATTTTTCATGCATAATAATATTCACATAAATAATATCAATTAATATTCATAAATAAACATTTTTAATTTAATTTCCAACTAGGCATGCAATATTACATGTAATTATTTTTCAATTTCGTAATTGGGCAATTACACAATTAATTCACATAAATAATCTTATTACCATTTTACTCTTAACTTATAGTAATAATTCATTTATACCCTTAAACTTTTTCAAAATAACAAAAGTGCCATTAGTTCAATTATACTTCACCAAAATTACATTTATGCCATTAGTGCATTTTAACTTCATTATATTACCATTATGCCACTAGTTCATTCTAATTTCAATAATATTACAATTATGCCACTATTTTAATTAATTTTACTAACCTTATAATTTTATCATTAATTTACATGCCAAATTACAGTTTTACCCTCCGATTATTATTTTCATGCCAAATTACATTTTTACCCATATAAAGTGGCCAATTTTCATATTTAACTAATTATTTACATTTTTAGCCTTATTAATTATTCTTAACACACATATGCACAAAATTACAATTTTGCCCTCAAACTTTTTATATAATAATATTTATGTCATTTTTCCACATAAATATTATTTTAATCACATTTTAACCATTTTAATCTTATTTTTATAATTATGCCCTTATAACACACTGGCAGACTCTATATACAGGATAAACGAGACGTGAACCCCAGAAGTTCACACAGAAATACCAGCGGAGTCCTGTGGGACCACCACTGTCTTTTAATACAGAACAGTACACTTCAGATATTCAGATACAGATATTCAGATTTTCAGATACGCAGATTTTCACATACAGAAGTAGGACCATTATTGGCCTACTAAAAAGTGAGTCGCCATGCTCACACCCGCGGTCTTATGTCCTTATGGCATGCCAACATATCCTGAACTAGACTTGACTACCAAATTACTACACAGGGCAATATTATTTTATTTTTCACCTTATTAATATAATATACTTATTTTTTTATTTTTCTTTTAATGGTATATCATCATAATATATTATTCTTTTTCATACCATTTCATCACTTCACATGTGATTATCATCATTACATCATCACATGTCATGTAAACTTATTATTTCATCATGGTACACATGCATACATACATACATGCATACGGCCCACATACCAATTTATTCATATTAATTATTTTTATCAATTTTATCATTTATTTAGGCCAATTTCATGATGTATAACATCACTATATCATCAATTACCATGAAAACACATGAAAATCATGACTTTACACATGATATACATTCGGCCATACATACATCACATACCATATGATGTTTTCACATGCTCCAACACATACCATTCATTATTTCACATGCCAAATACCATAGATCCATCATAATTATACATAAAACATCATGTAAACACATAAAATTCACATGAATACCATTCGGCCAAAGAAATAACTTTTCACACAAAATTTATTTCTTCAATTTAATCACCCATACCATCATTTTTAACATCCCTAAGCATTAATATCATGTTAATTTTAATTAAACATGCATAAATCACATACTTTCTTCACAAATATAACTTAAATTCATGCTTTTACCATGGAATTAAATGGAATTTGCAATCACAAACCTCAAATCCGTGTATTATACTTCTCAATTAACCTTTTCCTTGCCCTTAGCTTACTTAGAAGTTCCTTCACCTATTGGACATAATTATGTCCAAACACAAAAATTAAGATTTAATCAAATCCAAGGTTCCTTTCAAAAATAAAACTTCATAAACGTCTTATTAACATCCTAGAGTACCCTTAGGAACCTTAAAACCAAATTAAAATCACTTAAATCACTTACCTCAATTTTACACCTAAACTTCAAGTCTATATTTCACCCCAATTTACACCTCCAAACGATATTTTGAGACCACCAATGGATTCTAGAGGGGCTTTATTATATTAGAGAGGCTTGATCTTCAGGTGAGATGAAGAAAAATTGAAAGAAAAATGGTGAGAAAGAGAGAGGAGTGTATTCGGCCAAGAGAGGAAGAAGAGGAAGGCTGAAATAAAAGGGAAGCCAAGGGATTTCCAGAATTCTAAGTCTATTTTAATGGGTCCAATCGGACCCAACCAGATCCAACCAAAGTGGTTGAGCCGATTTGGTTCGATATTCACTTTTCGGGTCATTTTCCACTGTTTTGGTGAAATTAAATGTTCCCGAATTCATTTTCACTCCAAACCACTTCCATAATTCTTATAATATTAAAATTAGTCTCCCTTCAAAATTTTAGCTCAATCGGAATCCATTTGGGGTCCGGTTCACTTAAACCGGTCTAATACGGTTCAATCTGATACTGCCGTAAAATAAAATTCTAATACTGCCAAAAATTTCTAAAAATTATTCTAAGACTTTTATCCTCTTACAGTAGACCATTTTATCCACTCTAACTATTTATAAAAATTCGGTCAAAGTTCAGTCAAACCTTGGTTCAATTGAACCGAACGAGAGAAACTTCAGACAGAATTTCGGAAGCCTATATGATCTCGTTTTTACACCAAAATAGTACCATCAAACTACATTTTTGATTCTCTTTCTAATAGTGAAAAAAATATTTTCGGGTACTATTCATCCCGGAGTCACTATTTTGTGGGTCCCACAGTTACTATTCACGGACCCACAGTTACTATTCAAAGACCAGTCAAAGATGCTGTCACTATTTAATGGGACCCAGTCAAATGCTAATGTTTCTAACCAAATGATTATGTTTCCAACCAAATGATGATGTTTCACTTTAGGGAACATAGTTACTATTTATCATCATGACATTGCTGATGTCATCATGGTCCCACATTTACTATTCAGTGGACCCCACTTGGACCCATTTGTACTGTTCAATGGGTCCCACCTGGACCCCCTTTTACTATTTAGTGGGTCCCACCTGGGCCCACTTTTACTTTTAAGTGGGTCCCATTTGGGCCCACTTTTCATTCGAAGTAAATGCTTTTATTTACTGTTTTGGCCATTCCGGACTCGTTTGACCTCCGATTGACACAAAATTTTTGCCTACGGACTCGTATTGACGAGCTCTATCTAATGGTTTAATAAAATATTTTTTGATTCCGAAAAGTACTATTCACCCCAAAAATACTATTCACTCTAGAAAAATACTATTTACGACTAACCCGGTATTGGGGCTATTACAATCTCCCCTACCAATTAAAAATTTCGTCCTCGAAATTTACCTGAATTGAAGAGCTGAGGATATTGTTGTCTCATAGTCTCTTCTGGTTCCCACGTCGCTTCTTCGACATATTGGTGATTCCAGAGAATCTTCACCAGTGAAATCTGTTTGTTTCTGAGGTGCTTCACTTCTCTGGCCAGAATCTTCACTGGATATTCTTCATAGGTCATATCCTGCTGAACTCGAACTTCCTCAGGCCTGATAACATGACTGGGGTCTGAACGGTACCTTCGAAGCATAGAGACGTGAAAGACGTCATGAATCTTCTCTAACTCTTGTGAAAGCTTCAATCTGTAAGCTACTGGTCCAATCCGCTGAATAATCTCATACGGGCCAATGAATCTCGGACTTAGCTTGCCTTTATTTCCAAATCTCAAGATCTTCTTCCATGGAAAAACTTTCAGAAATACTTTATCTCCCACTTGAAATTCTATATCTTTCCTCTTCAGATCTGCATAGGACTTTTATCGATCCATGGCTTCTTTCAGTCTGTCTTTAATCACTCGAACCTTTTCTTCCGTTTCTTTAATCAGATCTGACCTCACAATCTTATTCTCACTGAGCTCTATCCAACAAAGAGGAGTTCTGCACTTTATACCATACAAAGCTTCATAAGGAGCCATCTTAATACTAGTCTGATAACTATTATTGTAGGCGAATTCTGCTAGAGGCAAATACCGCTCCCAATGGTTACCAAACTCAAGTATACAACATCTCAACATATCTTCTAGAATCTGAATCACACGCTCAGATTGTCCATCAGTCTGAGGGTGGAAAGCTGTGCTGAAATATAATCTAGTTCCCAAAGCTTCCTGAAGTCTTTTCCAAAACTGAAAAGTGAATCTCGGATCACGATCTGAAATGATGGAGGAAGGAACTCCATGCAGTCTTACAATCTCACTAATGTATAACTCTGCCAGCTTGGACAACGAATAATCCATTCTGATAGGCAAAAAGTGAGCTGATTTAGTGAGTCGATCAACAATTACCCAAACTGCATCATGTTTCTTTCTCGAGAGAGGAAACCCCGACACAAAATCCATGGTTATCCTGTCCCATTTCCATTCAGGAATGACAATAGGCTGAAGTAAACCTGAAGGAACTTGATGTTCTGCCTTGACTTGCTGACAAATCAGACACTTACCCACAAACTCTGTCACTTCACGTTTCATGCCTGGCCACCAATAGAGCATCTTCAAATCCTGATACATCTTGTTACAACTAGGATGTATAGCAAAGCTGCTGTGATGAGCTTCTGAGAGGATATCCTTTCTCAGATTAGCTTGATCAGGAACATACAATCTCTGTTTGTAATATAACCCACCATTTGAACCCAATGCATAATCACTGACACGACCATCTTTCACCTGAGATATAATGGTAGACAACCGTTCATCTTGCTTCTGAGCATCTTTCACTTGCTGGAGAAAATATGGCTTAACTTGCATTTCTGCAATCAAAGCTCCATCATCTGATAAGTCCAGAGTAACATTCATAGCTTGTAAAGAAGCCATGAACTTCCTACTGAGAGCATCAACTACAATGTTAGCTTTACCAGGATGATAGTCGATGAAGCACTCATAGTCTTTGATCAATTTAAGCCAACGTCTCTGCCTCAAGTTAAGCTCCTTCTGAGTAAACAAATACTTCAGACTCTTATGATCAGTGTAGATGTAGCATTTCTCACCATAGAGATAATGTCTCCAAATCTTCAATGCAAATATGACGCTCTGATGGAGCGGATGGATAGTATTTCCGCTACCCAGACTGAGCTCTAATCTCAGATGGAGCAAGTGCTCTATGGCCTGGCGTCTTTGACTTCCAGATTTGATGCACACTTTCCCCCACCACCACCACCATCCGATCTATGATCAGGGAGAACTCTTATCTTTTGTTTTGACTTTTGTTTATTTTATTTTTATTTTTCTTTTTGATATGTAATATTATTGCTTGCTGGGGACAACAAGTTTTTATGTGGGGGGTAGGAGACATTAATTTCGCATTATATATGTAATTAACAGCCACTCCATTGATGTATGATGCATGGTTAGTTCTGGTTTAGTGCTTTGTACTTTACTGCTGTTGCCTAAATATCTTTATCTCAGCTTAGCTTAACCTCAGTTATTCCTGTTGTGAATGTTTTGAACTTTAATTGGAGAATAGTCTATCTTAAAAACTGATCTTGGCAAACGAGTAGTTGGAAGTTTTAGAAGCAAATTGAATCTCAATCGATCATATATCTTGTGATTTCCAATCTTTTATGCACTATAGG
The DNA here is from genome assembly GCA_947683425.1 of Excoecaria cochinchinensis. Classification (NCBI taxonomy): domain Eukaryota; kingdom Viridiplantae; phylum Streptophyta; class Magnoliopsida; order Malpighiales; family Euphorbiaceae; genus Excoecaria; species Excoecaria cochinchinensis. The sequence goes on from CANTUQ010000055.1 coordinate 15,215,497, forward strand.
CTTGTTTGTAAAAATTTGAAAAAATCCGGTGCGTAAGAGTTTTTGAGTGAAGGAATGGTAGGATAATTAGAACCTTCCTCATCACCCTTCGAAACATGATAACAACTTAAACAAGTTTAGGACATGATTAAGGCAATTTGTTCTTTGATAGCCACTTTTAAACAGCTTTAGACCTACCTGTTTATGTTATTTCCATTGCTAGCCCCGTTGAGCTGATTTAGTATGCTAAAAGCGTACTACGAAATTTTCTTGTTACACTATTATTTTACCATTTAGCCTAAATGCCTTTGCCTACCCGTTTCTAAGAATTGGCCACTCTAGGATTGGGTTGAAATATCATTGAAAGTTGAATAAGAGTATCTATTGTTGAAATAATGGAAGTGTGAGAAGAATTGTTGAATTTTGTGGGCATTATTTAGTATGGTGTTAAACTTTCCCTCATTAGAAAAAAATGGGTATAAGAAATTCTAGACTTTGGGTACCCCAGAAAAAAAAAAGAGAAAGAAAAATAATGAAAAAAGAAAAAAAAAAGAGAAAGAAAAATATTTAAAAAAGAAATATATATATATATATATATATATATATATATATGAAAGTTCAATGAGTTTTGTCGTTTCTTTTAGTCAATTTTGATTATTGAATATCGAAAAATTCAAGTGTGGGGTACCTTTGAGTAGAAAAAGATATACTCATATTCACGGAATTGGGTTTAAAACTGAATTAAAAGGGAAGTTCATCACTTTGTTGTTATTGAGTTCAATGCATATTATGTATGGAGAAGTTTAGACAACATTGGAAATTATGGGTGAATTGAAGGTAGGATCTGGACAATCTTGTTCAGTTTTGGGTAGTTGAAACTTAAGGTAGAGTGGCTAATACTTTGTTTGAATCCTTTAACTTTTCTTGTTAGCCAATACCTTAACCTAACATTACAACCCTGGAATAAGTCATTTTGATTCTATTCTTGGTTTGAGTTGTTTAAGTGGAGATGACCCTTGTGGTTCCGGTGCTAAAGGAGAGGCGTATGATTATCCTGAGTTTTAAGCGCAAAACCTATATGCGAATTCATTTGCATATTTAATTTCTTTGCTCAATTATTGGAATGCATTGGGTGTTTTGTTTTGAAAAGAGAAAATTGGTTTTGAGCCTAGCACACACACATGTGAAATTACTTGATATAAATTGATGTGAGGATTGGTAACTAAGACTCTTATGCTTGCTGCTAGGATTATTTTTGAGTTTTCATATTCTGAGTTAGAGTTTGAAATTTCAGGAATGTGGATAATTCATTTACTCGAGGACGAGCAAAGTCTAAGTGTGGGGTATTTTGATAACTTCAATACAGTACTTAGTTTTGAGGGTGTTTTTATATGATTTTAGGTGTTTAGTTGTGTTTTTGTGTTAGGTTTTGTTTCCTTTAGGTTAATTCCACTAATCTTAGTCAAATTGGAATTTTGATGCACTATAGATTGTTTTTGATGGATTTTTATTTGTCTTTGCAGGTGAGGTTCTAGGTACGTCACGGTCACAATGAAATTCAAAGTGACTGTGACATAAAGAGAAGTGGAAGTCACGAGCTGACCAAGATGGGTGACGGTCACAATGGATTTCATTGTGACCGTGACATAGCAAACGATTTGGCAGAATGCAAGTAGGAAGCATGTCATGGTGACAATCAATTTCATTGTCACCGTGACATAAAAAATCATCAAGGCAGAATCAAGGTAGCACGTACCTCACGGTCACAATGGATTTCATTGTGACCGTGACGTAATTATTTCTTGGACAGAAGCTAAACTGTGAAGACCTCACGGTGACAATGAAATTCATTGTCACCGTGACCCCTCTCCTGTGCGAAAAAGGATTTGAAATTCCCGATAGCTCACGGTGGCAACCAAATCCATTGCCACCGTGACCCTTCTGGAAATATAAATTCGTAGCTTTCTATTTGGCTAGGGTTCGGATTTTTTTAGTTAGTTTTTGTTATTAGTTTTGGCAGCTGAGATTTTGAGAGTTATTCTTCGGTTCTAAACTTTAATTTTCATTCTTCCTTTGGTTTTCAATTAGTAATTGAGAGTAATTTTCAGTAGTTTCAAAGTTTAATTTCAAGAGTTTATTAGTCCTTAGTTTTTTTCCAGAAGTTTTAGTTTTATTTTCTCTATTGAAGATCTGAAGAAGAGGATTGAAGGACGAGCAATTCAACCGGGATTTTCTCAATGAATTTCAGGGGTTATTCTTTCTTTTATTCTTTTGATTTTGTAATGGATTGTGAGTAGTCATTGAGTTGTTCGGGGGATCTTTGAATCTCCTATACCTATGATGTGAATGATGAACATCTTTTGAGTTTATGTATGAAAGATTGGTTTATTTTGCTGGTTCTTATTGATTATTTATGGAATTTAGTTTTTCAGTTTAATTTCCAGATGTGATGAATGATTTATTTCATATGTCTATGTTGGTTATTGAATTTGTTAATTGGATGCCATGAATGTATTTTATTCTCAGAATTTTATATCATGTTTGCTGTGGTGTTTAGACTGCTCCGGAATGGGAATCTAAATGGACAGGATTTTATGATATAAGGTTTGAGTGATGAGTGAAATAATTAGGTTTTGGGATGTTTGACTCCGGAATGGGAAAGCAAACCGAACCTAGGATTTTAGACTCGTGATTAGGCTAGTTGTATGACTTGCTCCGGAATGGGATGTTATGCGATTAGAATAGCTTGCTCCAGAATGGTACGCTTGGGTTAAGAGGGTTATCCCGATTTCTTTCATATAAGATTCTTAGATTGATTCTATTCATATTTGGGTAAGGGGTGGATGAGTGAACTTGAACAACGCTTTTATAATTTGAAATTTTTTCTTGTTTTCATTTATTTTTATCATTGCTAGTTTTACTGTCATCTTAATTTGTTTTTGCTTAATCATTACAGCAGTCGATTAATTTATTAGTTTTAGTTTAGTCATAATTAAATCAATTCAATAATTGGGAATTCTTTAGCATACAGCCATTTTTCATAACTTGCGTGTTCAGTCCCTTGGGTACGATAACTCGGAGTCTTAATTTTACTCCATTATATCACTTGTCGATTCAGTAAACTTGCTGACGTCGTGTCAAGTTTTTGGTGCCGTTGCCGGGGACTGGCGTTTGTTTAAGTTTTGATTATTACTTGTGTGTATTTTTATTTTTTTTATCTTATTTTTATTTATTTTTTTATTCTTTTCAGGTTGTTGTTGAAGGTGCATGAGCAGATTGAGACAGGAACAAATCGCACCCTACGATCCTGAAATCGAGAGGACTTTACACCAACGAATAAGAGCCAACAGAAATAATAATATGGAAGAAAATCCTCTTCCTATTGGTGAAGTTCCTCCCGAGAACGAACAAGTGCCGAGGGCACAAAATGAAAATCTAGGAAATTATAGAGAAGAGGTTCTGAGACAGAGGACAATAAGGGACTATGCAGTACCAAGATGGAATGAAGATAATAGGACAATTGTGCTGCCAAGGGGAGTGCAATTTGAACTTAAACCAGCCACCATCGGTATGGTACAGCGAAATCAGTTTTCGGGTTCAGATGTCGAAGATCCTGCACAACATTTGGACATTTTCTTAGAGATCAGTGATACGGTTCAAATTCCTGGAGTGTCATCTGACAGGGTAAGATTAAAGCTGTTCCCTTTTACATTGATTGGAAAAGCTCGTGAATGGTTGCAAATGCTACCTAGACAGTCAATTAGATCATGGGATCAGTTGCAAGAAAATTTTTTGAAGAGATTCTTCCCTCCCACAAAGACTGCAAACATCAGAAATAGTATATTAGGCTTTAGTCAGATGAGTGAGGAGCCCTTTCATGAAGCATGGGAAAGGTTTAGAAGATTGTTGAGAAGCTGTCCACACCATGAGATAGCAATTTACCATTTGATAACCACCTTTTATTCTGGGGTTACACCACAGACAAGATCCTTATTAGATGCTTCATCAGGAGGGTCATTTATGAATAGGTTACCAGAGGAAGCTTTTCAATTACTGGATAAAATGGCAGCTAATGATGCTCAATGGTCTAATCCTAGGACAGTTCCGAGAAGACAGGGGATACATGTTGTGGATGAGGTATCGATGCTGAAGGCACAAATGGAGTCTATGAGGAAGGAGATGAGTAGTTTGAAAGTGCAGAATGTAGCTGCTGTGGGCCAAGAGAGTGGATGGTATGAAAAGGAGCAAGGTGGGCAAGAAAGTGGAGGAGCAATAGGTGATGTCAATGCTGTGGGAGATTTCAGAAGGAATGACCCTTACAGTAACACGTATAACCCGGGATGGAGAAATCATCCAAATTTCTGCTGGAAAGATGGAAATCCAAATGCTTCATCCTCTAATCCGCAAGTAAGAGCTCCCTTCAACCAAAACATCCATCAAAACCATGGGCAGCCATATCAACCACCATATCCACCTCCTCAGAACCAAGGGCAGCAGTATCACCCACCGGGTTATCAACCCAGGCCACCCGTTCAAGAGAGAAAGCCAAATCTGGAAGACATGTTGGCTACATTCATTAACAGTCAACAGCAGTTTATGAATAACCAACAGCAATTCATGGTAAATCAAGAGTCTAGATGGAAGTCTCAAGAGCAGTGGAACCGGAACCAGGATGCCTCCATAAGAAATTTGGAGACTCAAGTGGGACAGCTTGCAAATTCTATGTCCCAGAGGCAACCAGGAACATTTCCTTCAAATGTAGGCCGGAATCCAAAAGAGGAGGCTAAGGCAATTACACTGAGGAGTGGTAAGGAAGTGGAACCGGGAGAGGATCAAGGTAAAAATCTTTTATCAGAAAAGGAGGAGCCGACACGGACGGTAAGTAACTCTAACTCTAAGTTAGAAGTTAATGAATATGCTCCTAAAATTGACAAGGGAAAGAGTATAGTGAATCCTAAGATAGAGGATCTTGATATTAATAAACTGCCATTTACTGCTATTGCTAGACAGGAAAAGAAAAATGAGCAAAAAGCTAGGTTTCTAGAGATGTTTAAGAAACTGCACATAAATTTACCATTTGCTGAAGCTTTAGCTCATATGCCTAACTATGGTAAATTCATGAAAGAACTCTGTTCTAATAAAAAGAAATTAGAAGGGCATGAAACTGTACAACTAACAGAAAATTGCAGTGCTATTATTATGAACAAGATTCCTGAGAAACTGGAAGATCCAGGTAGCTTTACTCTTCCTTGTGCTATTGGTGAAGATTTTTACGGTAATGCTTTATGTGATCTGGGTGCAAGCATAAACTTAATGCCTTATTCTATATGCAGGAAGCTGAATCTTGGAGAGCTTAGGGAGACAGGAATGCGACTCCAACTAGCAGACAGGTCCGTGAGGAGACCAAAGGGAGTGATTGAGGATCTGCTAGTGAAAGTGGGGAAATTTATTTTTCTAGTGGACTTTGTGGTAATGGAGATGGAAGAAGACCATAAGGTGCCATTAATTGTGGGGAGGCCATTTTTAAACACCGCCAAGGCGTTGATCGATGTTAATGGTCAAACGGTTACCCTAAGGTTTAATGGTGAGGAGTTGGTGGTAGATATGAATAAGGCTTAAAAATACCCATCTGGTGATGTGAAAGAGTCTATATATTTTATGGATGTAATAGATGATTGTGTGGAGGAAGTGCAAGAAAAAGAATTGGGAGCTGATTCAGAAAATAAGTGTCTGTTACATTCAGTGGAGGGAGAAAAATGTGAAGAAGAGATGAGGGGACAAGATATAGCAAGTGTGGAGATAGAAGACAACAAGGAGAAAATTGATCCTAAAGAGGGGGATTCAAATTCTGAACTTAAACCTCTTCCCTCTCACTTGAAATATGTGTTTTTAGAAAATGAGAGTAAACCAGTAATCATTTCTTCTTTGTTGTCAAGTGCAGAAGAGACGATGCTGCTAGAGGTGCTGAAAAAGCACAAGGGAGCCATTGGCTGGAAGACCTCAGATTTGAAGGGGATTGACCCAAGCTACTGTACACATAGGATCCCAATGGAGGAGGAGTGCAAGCCGGTAGCTCAGCCTCAACGGCGACTCAATCCAATCATGCAAGAGGTAGTAAAGAAGGAGGTACTTAAACTCCTAGACTCAGGTATTATCTACCCTATCTCTGACAGTAAGTGGGTGAGCCCTGTGCAATGTGTGCCTAAAAAGGGGGGAATGACAGTGGTAAAGAATGAACTAGAAGAGTTAATTCCAACTCGTACAGTTATGGGTTGGAGAGTCTGCATTGATTTCAGGCGGTTAAATAATGCCACTAGGAAGGACCATTTCCCTTTGCCTTTTATTGACCAAATGTTAGAGAGGTTAGCGGGTAATAGGTTTTACTGTTTTTTAGATGGGTATTCGGGATATATGCAGATTCCAATAGACCCTGAGGATCAGGAGAAAACGACCTTTACCTGCCCATATGGCACATTTGCATATAGGAGAATGCCTTTTGGGTTATGTAATGCACCGGCTACGTTTCAGCGGTGTATGATGACCATTTTCCATGATTTTATAGAAAAATTTATGGAAGTATTCATGGATGATTTCACCATATATGGGGCTGATTTTGAGAGCTGTTTACAGCATCTTGATCTAGTACTAGGAAGGTGTGAAAAGACTAACCTGGTATTGAATTGGGAAAAATGCCATTTTATGGTGAGAGAGGGCATAGTGTTAGGACATAAAATTTCAGAGAATGGGATAGAGGTAGATAAGGCCAAAGTTGAAGTAATTGAAAAATTACCACCTCCAACAAATGTTAAGGGCATAAGGAGTTTTTTAGGACATGCAGGGTTTTATAGGCGTTTTATTAAACATTTTTCAAAAATTGTAAAACCCTTGTCTAATTTACTCATGAAAGATGCTCCTTTTGTTTTTGACAATGCATGCATGATAGCCTTTGAAACTTTAAAGAAACGACTTATTTCAGCTCCGGTGATTATATCTCCGGATTGGAATTTGCCATTCGAACTAATGTGTGATGCTAGTGACTTTGCAATAGGGGCAGTGCTTGGACAACGAAGAGATAAGATTTTTTATGCAATATATTATGCTAGTCACACTTTGACAGGAGCACAGGTAAATTACACCACCACAGAGAAAGAACTTCTGGCGATAGTGTATGCGTTTGAAAAGTTCAGGCCGTATTTGCTAGGTACAAAAGTGGTGGTGTGGTCGGATCATGCAGCCTTGAGGCATTTATTCGCAAAGAAGGAATCAAAACCGAGGCTGATTCGATGGGTGCTTTTATTGCAGGAATTTGATTTGCAAATTAAGGATAAGAAGGGCGCTGAGAATTTTGTGGCAGATCATCTGTCCAGATTGGAAAATGATCGTATTGAAAAAGGGGAAATTTTAGATTTATTTCCCGATGAGCATATTTGTGCTGTATTTTCCTGTGAAAATTCTGTCCCTTGGTTTGCTAATATCGCTAATTTTCTTGCAGGGGGCTTTATGCCAAAGGATTTTTCATGGCAGCAAAAGAAGAAATTGCGTGTGGATGCGAGACACTACATATGGGATGATCCCTACCTTTTCAAATTATGCGCTGACCAAGTGTTAAGACGGTGCATCTCAGATGCAGAGACCAGTGCAATTATCACAGCTTGTCACAGTGGAGAAGCTGGTGGACATCATGGGCCGAATAGAACGGTAATGAAAATACTGTCTTCTGGTTTTTATTGGCCAACAATGTTTAAAGAGGTCCAATTTTATGTGAAAAGTTGTGATAGATGCCAGAGGGTAGGAAACATATCCAAGCGTGATGAGATGCCCTTAACTAATGTGCTTGAGGTTGAATTATTTGATGTTTGGGGAATAGATTTCATGGGACCTTTTCCAGTTTCATACGGGTTTGAATATATTCTGGTCGCAGTGGATTATGTTAGTAAATTGGTCGAAGCTGTAGCTACCAGGACTTGTGATGCAAGAATTGTGTTAGAATTTTTAAGAAAAAATATTTTTACCCGTTATGGAGCTCCTAGAGCCATTATAAGTGATGGTGGTAAACATTTTGTTAATCACCAATTCAATGCTTTATTAAAGAAATTTGGCGTTAGGCATAAAGTCACGACCCCATATCATGCTCAGGCTAATGGTCAAGTGGAAGTGTCAAATAGGGAATTAAAGGCCATTTTAGAAAAGACGGTAAATTCCTCTAGGAAAGATTGGTACCTTAAGTTAGATGATGCTTTATGGGCCTATAGGACAGCATTCAAAACACCGATAGGGATGTCTCCCTTTAGGCTGGTTTATGGGAAGTCCTGTCACCTCCTAGTGGAATTAGAGCATAAAGCCTATTGGGCTACCAAATTTCTAAATTTTGACCTTGAGAATGCAGGAAAGTGCAGATCTTTGCAGCTGAATGAACTTGAGGAGCACCGATTCTGGGCTTATGATCATGCCATGAAATACAAGGACATCACCAAGAAGCGGTATGATCGGAAGTTAGTTAGGAAAGAATTTGTGCCTGGGATGCATGTACTTCTTTATGACAGTAGGCTGCGATTATTCCCTGGTAAGTTGAAGTCAAGGTGGAAGGGACCATATCAAATAGTGGCTGTGGACAAGTTTGGAGTGGTAACGCTGAAACACCCGAGGGGTGAGACAGAATTCAAGGTCAATGGACATCGTGTGAAGCCTTATTTTACATCTTCATTTGATAATGCTTCCACAATTGTCACTCTTTCGGATCCTTGACGGGTTTTAAAAGTCCAGCTGCGGACTTGTTAAATGCAGAACTACTTCTTATCTTTATTTCTCTTTATCATTTAATGGTATTTTGTTTAGGAAGTTAATCTTGTTCCATTTTATACATTTTATGTTTAAGAAGAGAAATTATGTTTTGTTGGAGAAGGTTCAAAACAATTGTATCAAGAGAATTAGAAAAATTGATGAATTTGTGCAAGTGTGCAGGTGGTCACGGTCACAATGAATTTCATTGTGACCGTGACCAAAGGAGGATGCATTCTGGATTCTGGAAGATGCACATGTCACGGTGACAATGATTTTCATTGTGACCGTGACCACCAGGCAAGTTACATTCTGTTTTCAAAATTGAACATGTCATGGTCACAAACCAATTCATTGTGACCGTGACATGTGCAAGTTTTGCTTCTGTTTTCAGAGAGTGGTATGTCACGGTTACAACGACATTGGTTGCCACCGTGACATATTGGCGGTTTGATTCTGGATACAATTTTTAAGTACGTCACGGTGACAACCATTTGGTTACCACCGTGACCCAGCGAAAAATTTTAAAACATACATACTCCAGTTTCGTTCTTTTCTTTCTCACTCTCTCACAAACAGCGATCATTCTCTCCCCTGCATAACTTAATCTCCTGCTCTCGAATTGTTCTTTTTCTCTCTCTAGTGCTCCATTCTTTGTGACTTCACTGCAAGTAAGTTTCTCTTCTCTTCTATTTCACGTTGATTTAATTTCTTTTATTTTAATTTATGTTCTCACTTTATTTTATTTTATTTTATTTTTTTCTTTCCCCATAGTTGTGTATTCCCTGATCCTGAAAATTTTCACATTTGGGTTTAGTTTCTAAGCGTTATTCTCTTACGTGAGGATCACAATCTCGTGTGAAACCCTTATTCCTACCTTCCCTACTTCTCTTTATATCAATGAATGTTCAAATTGAGGGGCGGTCAACGGTTTAGGGCTTTATCTGGGTATTGAATAGTTGATGTTTTGACTTGAATTCTTGGATTGCATTGGGAATTATCCATCTTTACTTTCTTGATTCTGATGTCAAGTTGTTGTGATTGCAATCTCGCGGTTCAATTTCTGACAGTGCTTGTTCTTTCCAATGAGTTTACATGCTGCACACCAACTGTTCGATAAAATGTTTCTATGAACGGATTTACAGATTTAGCCACATTGTTGTTACCATTTGGAATGCTGAATTAAATGACCATCATGCTTACTAGTTTTTATAAGGGTGATGCACTTTTACACTTGTTAGTAACTTGCTATCATTTGGCTAAATCCATGTATCTTTGTGAGTAGAGTTTGTGATAATTGCATTGTTGGGATGAATTTTTGCATGTTGTATTTGATTGTGGCCAATTGCTTCTTTATGTAGTGGCTCCCAAAAGAAACAGTACAGCATCTGCTTCTGACTCGACCGGCCAACCACCAAGTCAAGATTCCGTGGACATTTCAAAGGTCCCGAAGTGGGTACCGGTACCAAAGAGAGTGCCATATGCTCTATTCACGAAATGCACTTACGTCCCCACCACCTATTTGGATTTTGACTTGCTGTAGAAGCTCGGGATCAAAAATCAAGTGCAGCACCTAATTGCGAACATCGGGTGGGAACGGGTCTTCTCAATCCAAGAGAAAGTCTACCCGAACTTGACCAGAGATTTCATATCCACAGTCACTTGTACACCTGGTCGCAACCTGGCCCAGGATCCAGGTAAAGTCTCATTTTGGTTAGAGGGCACACAGTATAACATGTCTTTTCATGAATTTTCAGAAATTCTGGGTTTTCCACCACGCGCCCACGATGCTTTTGACGACTATGACAAAGACACTGCTTGGGCTACCATTAGAGACCCCGCCACTGCCACCATGTATGTCTCGGGGAAGACAAAGGCCCATCATTTGGCTGATCACATATTGCAAATCATGCACCGTTTCTTCCCCCTGTCTCTTCTAAGCCATGTAGATTCCGCAGGTCAGGTAACCTGCCCGAAGCCCTTTTTCTTGCCTGCATGGTAAGGGGTGTTCGGATCAATGGTGCTACCCATTTCTGGCACAAATTAGAAGAAATGCAGTGGCACCCGAGGAAGGTGAGGAAAGTAGCGCTGGGCGGTTTTGTCACTTTGCTAGCCAAGAGGGTTCATCATGACTTTGGCAGGGGCAAATTTTTATCTTCCATTCCAGTCATTGATGACAAGATGCTTCGAAATATGAAAGTGCTAGTCAAAGATGACACCACCGCAGATGGATACCGGTTGTCTACCAGAGATGAATATCTGCAGGGGGTGGAGCGGGGTTTAGGCGGACTGCCACAGGAGGCAGGTGAAGAGGCTGAGCCACAGGGTCCCCCTGCACAAGCACCCCATCAGTTTGGGCAAGCGCAATATGACGCTCTGATGGAGCGGATGGATAGTATTTCCTCTACCCAGACTGAGCTCCAATCTCAGATGGAGCAAGTGCTCTATGGCCTGGCCTCTTTGACTTCCAGATTTGATGCACACTTTCCCCCACCACCACCACCATCCGATCTATGATCAGGGAGAACTCTTATCTTTTGTTTTGACTTTTGTTTATTTTATTTTTATTTTTCTTTTTGATATGTAATATTATTGCTTGCTGGGGACAACAAGTTTTTATGTGGGGGGTAGGAGACATTAATTTCGCATTATATATGTAATTAACAGCCACTCCATTGATGTATGATGCATGGTTAGTTCTGGTTTAGTCCTTTGTACTTTACTGCTGTTGCCTAAATATCTTTATCTCAGCTTAGCTTAACCTCAGTTATTCCTGTTGTGAATGTTTTGAACTTTAATTGGAGAATAGTCTATCTTAAAAACTGATCTTGGCAAACGAGTAGTTGGAAGTTTTAGAAGCAAATTGAATCTCAATCGGTCATATATCTTGTGATTTCCAATCTTTTATGCACTATAGGCTTGTTTGTAAAAATTTGAAAAAATCCGGCGCGTAAGAGTTTTTGAGTGAAGGAATGGTAGGATAATTAGAACCTTCCTCATCACCCTTCGAAACATGATAACAACTTAAACAAGTTTAGGACATGATTAAGGCAATTTGTTCTTTGATAGCCACTTTTAAACAGCTTTAGACCTACTTGTTTATGTTATTTCCATTGCTAGCCCCGTTGAGCTGATTTCGTATGCTAAAAGCGTACTATGAAATTTTCTTGTTACACTATTATTTTACCATTTAGCCTAAATGCCTTTGCCTACCCGTTTCTAAGAATTGGCCACTCTAGGATTGGGTTGGAATATCATTGAAAGTTGAATAAGAGTATCTATTGTTGAAATAGTGGAAGTGTGAGAAGAATTGTTGAATTTTGTGGGCATTATTTAGTATGGTGTTAAACTTTCCCTCATTAGAAAAAAATGGGTATAAGAAATTCTAGACTTTGGGTACCCCAGAAAAAAAAAGAGAAAGAAAAATAATGAAAAAGAAAAAAAAAGAGAAAGAAAAATATTTAAAAAATATATATATATATATATATATATATGAAAGTTCCATGAGTTTTGTCGTTTCTTTTAGTCAATTTTGATTATTGAATATCGAAAAATTCAAGTGTGGGGTACCTTTGAGTAGAAAAAGATATACTCATATTCACGGAATTGGGTTTAAAAGTGAATTAAAAGGGAAGTTCATCACTTTGTTGTTGTTCAGTTCAATGCATATTATGTATGGAGAAGTTTAGACAACATTGGAAATTATGGGTGAATTGAAGGTAGGATCTGGACAATCTTGTTCAGTTTTGGGTAGTTGAAACTTAAGGTAGAGTGGCTAATACTTTGTTTGAATCCTTTAACTTTTCTTGTTAGCCAATACCTTAACCTAACATTACAACCCTGGAATAAGTCCTTTTGATTCTATTCTTGGTTTGAGTTGTTTAAGTGGAGATGACCCTTGTGGTTCCGGTGCTAAAGGAGAGGCGTATGATTATCCTGAGTTTTAAGCGCAAAACCTATATGCGAATTCATTTGCATATTTAATTTCTTTGCTCAATTATTGGAATGCATTGGGTGTTTTGTTTTGAAAAGAGAAAATTGGTTTTGAGCCTAGCACACACACATGTGAAATTACTTGATATAAATTGATGTGAGGATTGGTAACTAAGACTCTTATGCTTGCTGCTAGGATTATTTTGAGTTTTCATATTCTGAGTTAGAGTTTGAAATTTCAGGAATGTGGATAATTCATTTACTCGAGGACTAGTAAAGTCTAAGTGTGGGGTATTTTGATAACTTCAATACAGTACTTAGTTTTGAGGGTGTTTTTATATGATTTTAGGTGTTTAGTTGTGTTTTTGTGTTAGGTTTTGTTTCCTTTAGGTTAATTCTACTAATCTTAGTCAAATTGGAATTTTGATGCATTATAGATTGTTTTTGATGGATTTTTATTTGTCTTTGCAGGTGAGGTTCTAGGTACGTCACGGTCACAATGAAATTCAATGTGACCGTGACATAAAGAGAAGTGGAAGTCACGAGCTGACCAAGATGGGTGACGGTCACAATGGATTTCATTGTCACCGTGACATAGCAAACGATTGGGCAGAATGCAAGTAGGAAGCATGTCACGGTGACAATCAATTTCATTGTCACCGTGATATAAAAAATCATCAAGGCAGAATCAAGGCAGCACGTACCTCATGGTCACAATGGATTTCATTGTGACTGTGACGTAATTATTTCTTGGACAGAAGCTAAACTGTGAAGACCTCACGGTGACAATGAAATTCATTGTCACCGTGACCCCTCTCCTGTGCGAAAAAGGATTTGAAATTCCCGATAGCTCACGGTGGCAACCAAATCCATTGCCACCGTGACCCTTCTGGAAATATAAATTCGTAGCTTTCTATTTGGCTAGGGTTCCGATTTTTTTAGTTAGATTTTGTTATTAGTTTTGGCAGCTGAGATTTTGAGAGTTATTCTTCGGTTCTAAACTTTAATTTTCATTCTTCCTTTGGTTTTCAATTAGTAATTGAGAGTAATTTTCAGTAGTTTCAAAGTTTAATTTCAAGAGTTTATTAGTCCTTAGTTTTTTTCCAGAAGTTTTAGTTTTATTTTCTCCATTGAAGATCTGAAGAAGAGGATTGAAGGACGAGCAATTCAACCGGGATTTTCTCAATGAATTTCAGGGGTTATTCTTTCTTTTATTCTTTTGAATTTATAATGGATTGTGAGTAGTCGTTGAGTTGTTCGGGGGATCTTTTAATCTCCTATACCTATGATGTGAATGATGAACATCTTTTGAGTATATGTATGAAAGATTGGTTTATTTTGCTGGTTCTTATTGATTATTTATGGAATTTAGTTTTTCAGTTTAATTTCCAGATGTGATGAATGATTTATTTCATATGTCTATGTTGGTTATTGAATTTGTTAATTGGATGCCATGAATGTATTTTATTCTCAGAATTTTATATCATGTTTACTGTGGTGTATCGACTGCTCCGGAATGGGAATCTAAATGGACAGGATTTTATGATTTAAGATTTGAGTGATGAGTGAAATAATTAGGTTTTGGGATGTTTGACTCCGGAATGGGAAAGCAAACCGAACCTAGGATTTTAGACCCGTGATTAGGCTAGTTGTATGACTTGCTCCGGAATGGGACATTATGAGATTAGAATAGCTTGCTCCGGAATGGGACGCTTGGGTTAAGAGGGTTATCCCGATTTCTTTCATATAAGATTCTTAGATTGATTCTATTCATATTTGGGTAAGGGGTGGATGAGTGCACTTGAACAACGCTTTTATAATTTGAAATTTTTTCTTGTTTTCATTTATTTTTATCTTTGCTAGTTTTACTGTCATCTTAATTTGTTTTTGCTTAATCATTACAGTAGTCGATTAATTTATTAGTTTTAGTTTAGTCATAATTAAATCAATTCAATAATTGGGAATTCTTTAGCATACAGTCATTTTTCATAACTTGCGTGTTCAGTCCCTTGGATACGATAACTCGGAGTCTTAATTTTACTCCATTATATCACTTGTCAGTTCAGTACACTTGCTGAGGTCGTGTCAATGTTTCTAACCAAATGATTACGTTTCCAACCAAATGATGATGTTCCACTTTAGGGGACATAGTTACTATTTATCATTATGACATTGCTGATGTCATCGCTGATGTCATCATGGTCCCACGTTTACTATTCAGTGGACCCCTCTTGGGCCTATTTGTACTGTTCAGTGGGTCCCACCTGGACTCACTTTTACTGTTTGGTGGGTCCCACCTTTTACTTTTAAGTGGGTCCCATTTGGGCCCACTTTTCATTCGAAGTAAATGCTTTTGTTTACTGTTTTGGCCATTCTGGACTCGTTTGACCTCCGATTGACACGAAATTTTTGCCTACTGACTTGTATTGATGAGCTCTATCTAATGGTTTAATAAAATATTTTTCGATTCCGAAAAGTACTATTCACCCAAAAATACTATTCACTCTAGAAAAATACTATTTACGACTAACCCGGTATTGGGGCTATTACATCTTATTTCTATTTGCTCCGATGTAACTTAGCTCATACACATTGATAACTTGAATGTTTTTTGTTTTTGTTGCCTCTTATTTTCCTAAACTGACTAGCTAGAATTTTAGAAGTAACTCTGCCTGAAAGTTGCACCATTTTTGTGTTACATGTTGTTCAAGTTATTTTCAGAGATAAAATGCCATTGGAAAACATAATGATACTATTTTCACAAACACTAATTCATGAAATATCCTTTATTTGTTAGTAAACACTTATAAAAGCTAAATAATCATTCCATCCTCTCTTCAATAATAGATTTACAAAATAAAAGGCTAAATAATCATTCCATCCTCTCTTAAATTAAGTAAACTGAATTTAAACTTCAAATTAAATATAAGAATTGCATAACAGATTTAAAAATTAAAAGGCTAAATATATGCTAACACCACTGATTTGAATGATTCACTATCTGATATCAGCACTTATGTGAACCTGCATATCTATTTTTGTTGCGTTGATCACTGTAGCTTGCATTTTGTTTGTGCCCCTGTTATATCAAGGTATATGGGCTGAAACGATTCGACCTGCGGGCTACTGGTTTACAAAGGATAACTCGGTTATCATGGTTGAATGCCACGTACCATGATATAACATAATTTTATGCCATGCTTTTACTTGATTTTATCTGAAGTATAACATGCTGAAAAATCTGACTTCTTTTGGTAAGTTCTATGCACTGCAGTAGCAACAAAGAGGAGGAGGGTGCTGTGTTGAGTTTTCTATTTTGGAGTTAAATTTCTCCTTGTATTAGACCAATTCCTTTTTTGCATTCTAAAGGTATTAAGTTTGAGATCTCTTTTTTAATTTAATATTATTGGCGTTATTGGCAAGTACACTATTTTTATATGTTCAATGCTACTATTTTCTTATGACACTACAAGAAATTTGACTTTTTGTGACGAATTTTTTAATGACACATAAAATTTCGTCACTAATTGTAACTTACAACGATGAATTTTTTAAAACGTCGCCATACTATTTATTACTGTGACGAAATTATCTTGCGTCATTTTATGTTTTAATTATCGTCACTAAAAGATTAATTTGGTGACGAAAAAATATATTTCGTCATGGTTTATTTAGGAGGGATAATTTCCCACCATTTTTTTTGGAGGGAAAAAATTTAATGACAAATTAATAACTTATTGCAACGTATATAATCGTCACAAAACATTTATTTTTCGTGATGAATTATTTTTGTCATAATTAAATAAATTAGTGACGAATTGTTTTTGTCATAATTAAATAAATTAGTGATAATAAAATCATTTTGTCACGAATAACATATCGGCATAAAAAATTATTATATTTATGACAAATAAATATATCACAAAAAATGAATATACTGTGACGAGATACAATTTCGTCACCTTTGATATGAAGGAAAAATTTCCAACCTTTTTCTTTTGGAGGGAAAAAATATAATGGAAAAATTTACTATTTGCGACATATAAATTCGTCATGAAATACTTATTATTTTTGCGACATTAATTATTTTTGTCACAATTTAATGAATTAGTGACGATAAAATTATTTCGTCACAATAATGTTATTTATGATAAATAAATATGTTACAAAAAAGGAATATATTATGACGAAATACAATTTCGTCACCAATACAATCAATTAATGATAATAATATTTTTTCGTAACAATTGGTTGTAATGCTAATATATGAAAAAAAAATTATGTGATGTAGTGAAAGTATAATGAAAAATATATTTTATTCAAAATTCCAAGTCCCCTTTCAAAAGTAGGGTAAACAACAATTTGTATTAAAAAATTAATAAAATTACGAAAATACATCCTAAACTTTAAATTGAAAATCGAAAGTCTAAACGTTATTTTTAACGACCCAAATTGGCTATAACAGGGGGGCTACGTGTAATGCCCTGGAAATTCTGACGTTGTGAACAGTATTTTGATAGGTCAAAATTTAATTGAAGGATAATTTTTGAAGCATAAAAAGTGAATTTTTATTTAAAACTACATAATTTAATTATTCAAATAAATTTTAGACAAGTATATATATATAAATATATATGTATATTTACATGTAAATGGGCAAATAAAAGTAATTATAACATGCAATAATTTCTATGGGTCTAGAATTATCTAGACAAGTGAGATTTAGCTTGAATTATTGGGTATATTGAGAAACAAAAAGAAAACAAAGGGAGGGACACGAACAGGGGAGATTGGGGAAAGAGAGGGTGAAAGAGAGAGAGAGAGGGAGGGAGGGGGAGAGGGAGACGGCGAAGGGGGACGAGGAGGCTAGCGGCGGTCGGCGGCGAGCAACCGGGCCCTCGCAACACCGATCCCGGCTTCTTTTCCCCGTAGCGACGTCGCCGTTCCTGGAGAGCGGGAGGAAAACCGCGAGCTTCTCCGGCATTTTTCGGCCAGCTCCGGTGGCGAACGATGACACGAAAGGCACGATGGGACTCCTAGCAGGCAGACGAACCTCCCGGTGGCTGTGGATCCTCCTCACTCGCCGGCGATGAGTAGATCGGTGATGGGTTGAACCGAAGCTCCCGACAGCGATTGCGGCTAGATGGCACAACAGGTCGGCACATGACCACCAGAAAAGAAACCCCAATGCTTCGAGCTCCCTCTTGGTGGTTTCGGTGCCTCCGGTGGAGCTACGGCGAGGCTTCGGCGACCGTGAAGGGACCAAAATATGCAGAAATCTGGTATGTGGCTGCCAAATTTACTTTTCTAACATGATTTTTATTCAACTAAATTGTGTTAGAGAAAGTTTATGATCTGTGTTGTGTATGTTTAGTGATAATTCAGTTGGTTGGTTATTAATGATTGATTATTGCTTGGATTGTTAGTTTATGTGTAGAAGAGTAGGAATTCTTGAGTATGGAATCTGTACAGATAGTCAATCAGGAAATCTCCTGTATTGTGCTCTATGTTTTATTCAATTAGTGACTCTTAATTGTTAATAGGGTATAATATTAAAATGGTGTTTAGGTATGTAGAAAATTATAAGATGTAGAAGCTATGTAAGATTGTGATTTTAGTGAATTTATGCTTGAAATGAAAAATAAATAAAAATAGTCATTGATGATAGTTAGAGGACTTGGGGTGTTCAAATGGATATTAGATACTTAACTTGTTTACTTTATGTGGAATTCACATTATCCATATAAGTATACGTGAACTAAGCTAGGAAAAAAAATGAAATTAAGTGTATATATATATTAAACTAGGATGGAATTTATCATGAAGAAAATGATTTAAAGTAAGTGAATAAGATTTAATAAGGAAGTATACAGTGAAAGGGAACTAAATTGTAGAAGTTTTCTCTCAAATAGCTGTTAGCATGGTGTCTATTTTGGGTCCGCAAGCTGGCAAATTCACCCTGCAGATCACCCACTTTCTTGTGAAAATATCATGGCATAAAATAAGTTATATTAATTGTTTGAATTTTATAAAAATTCGACAAGTGTATTGAAATATTGAGAGGATGGTGTTACTTGTTATATTATTATTACCATCGGCATGATCATTTATTTATTCTACTTGACTATATGTGACCTTATAAATAGAATGCTAATTTCTATAATATTCGTAGATTTAATATTTATATTTATATTTTTTTAATTACATTGAGCGGGTGCTGATCTTTGAATTTTAAATTGATTAGAAAAATAGTACGTTTGAATTACATATGATTTTCTTTTAATAGATATTACAATAGTTTTAACAGTTATATTTATTTAAAAAAAAGAACAGTATGCTAGTTTAGATTCGAATAGGAGTTTTTAGATTGGAATTTTTCCATCACTTATAAAAAAAAAGTCTTAATAGTTTTATCATTTATGTAAACAGAATTTGCATTGTATTATAGAGCCAGAATGGAATTAGATGGTAAGTGAATGAATTAGAGAAATTAAGTGTAGTTAATAAATAATGAGTATAGGTAAGTATACCTGAAGATAATTATAATAATAAAATTAATTAAATTGTTAAGAAAATCAGAGTTTCTGGTCATAAACAAATTAATTGGGTTATACACCTTTAAAAACGAAAATTTATAAATAGAATTGGACTAGTGAAATGTAGTGAATACTTGTATAAACAATAATATATATAATTGGTAAGATATGAAATAAACTTAGTTTGATGAAATAAAATGAAGGTGGTTCGGAATGGGAAGAAAAAAGTGGTGTCCGAATGTATACTTGTACATACGAGGTATATTATGATTATTAAGGCATTTTAATTATATATATATGTGATTAATGTCATGTTGTGAAGATAAATTAGTGAAATGTGGTAAATAAATGGAGTGGTATGAGATAATGATAACTTGTGTTACTGGGATTATTTCTGACATTATGGATCGAAATGTATATCGGTTTTAATAGTCTCAACATGAATTGAACGGAGAACCATGTGGTAGGATTGATCTTTATAAGCAAACCCATTATTCAATTCGAAAAGGTTGGTCATCTCAACAAGCAGCCGAAAATTGGATAAGTAATTAATATACAAGTTTTGCAATGTAATTAGTTTGTTTTGAGACTTACATAAATTCTATTTTCTTTTAATTTATTGTGATAGAATTTAATGATAGAAAAGCGAAATCAATATAATGAGCAAGATATTCAAAAGACTGAAGATGAAATTGTTCAAGAAGTCCTTGGCCTTGGTACTGGTTATATAAAAGGCCTTAGATATGGTCCAAAACCTCTTTCAAGACGATTATCATCGGTCTACATTGCTACACAAAAGCTTCAAAATGAACTTTCTAATACTCAAGAAAAGTTGAGTGAGTCTCAGTCAGAAGTGAACATACTTAAGAGTCAGGTGACTGATTGTGTGACAAAAGTAAGCGAGTTGAATTCTACTATCCATAAACTGCTTGACATTTTAATATCAAACGGGATAAATGTCGATTGAATTCTCCAATGTAAGTTTTATATACTTGTGCATTTATTTTTGCAATGTTCAATGATATGAAAATAGTTGAAAATATTTGAAAATAGTTGCAGATTTTTACATTGGTTTTTATGTTTTCTTGTTTTATTCTGAGGGGCAAATTTAAATGGTAAAAATTATGTATGTTTTACTTGTATTTGATTTTGAAACTCTTTGACTTGCTTGGTATCTCATGTTTTAGCGGTTTTTAATTTTGCAGTTCTTTAATTTAGGTTCATTCAAAACTGTTCAATTGATAGCGACATTTATGAATTTTCAGGTAACAAGTGTAACTTCTCTTTTATTTACGTCAATGTGATACTTGTGCATTTATTTTTAGCTGATAGTTTTGATGTATTAATATTATACCTTTGTATTTTGTATAATTGAATTGAGTACTGAAATTGGATGATATAAGTATATTATAATATATGGTGTGTGAGATTGGATCTAAATTGGAGGATGGGCAAACTTGTGTTGGAGTTTGAATTGAAGTGGGGTGAATAAATATATGATTATTTAAAGTGTAAAGGTTTTATTGATTATAGGGGGATAGGCAATATTATAGAGGGAATTTTGCCGAAATTTCGGTAGAATTAAGTGTCATATTTGTATTTTGATTGAATGAATAGTAAAACTAAATAGCTATAGGGCAGATAGGTATAGTGAAAGGATAAAAAAAAATAATTACCTGAATTTCGCAATAATTTGAAGAGTAGTTTAAGAAAATCAAGTAATCAGTATCGTTGGAATCGTAATGTGTATAAATGAAGGGTGTTACATGATTGAGTTTTTTTTATCTAATATAAGTTTTTTTTATTTTTTGCAGGAACAGGATGTAAATTTTGAAGTTTCAACAGATTTTATTTCTTGATTAGGATGCAAATTTAATTTTTTGTATTAAACAGTATGTTTTTTTTTAATTAACCTTTTATTTGAATAAATACATTATATTATATTTTTTTTAGAAATTTAATTGATTGTATGACATTAAATTTAAAATGTGTCATTTTTAATACAATACATATATGATAAGTATATTTGTCATAATTTGTCGACTTGTTAGTTTATAAATAACGGTATAATGTTTATAATTACGATATTAATATTGCAATAAAAAAAATATAATTTAATGACAATAAAAAATTGTCACTAAAACTATTTTTTGTGATAATTATTTTTATTCCTATTTATGTCACTAAAATGTAACGTAATATGACAATAATTTAATGGCGAAATTATTTTTCGTCACTTAAAGTATTAGATTTAGTGACGAAATTAAATATTTTATGACGAAAATTATATTTATTTGTGACGATAAATACGTAACCAATGCTTAATGGTTTTAACAAGAAGCAGAGTTTCGTCATTAAAAATATTTAATTTCGTGACGAATTTTAAAGTTGTCATAAAAAATACCAATCTTTAGTGACGATAAACAATATAATGTGACGAAATATAATTTTATTTATGACATAATTTTTGTCATAAAAAGTAAGAACTAAAGATGACAATAATAATTTTCGTCACAAAAAATATACTTACGGTGACAAAAAAGTAAACTGTCACGTAAATTTTTATGTTACGCGCCTACCGTTACGTTATCTGTGAAGATAAAAAATCGTCACCTTATCTTTTCAGAGACGAAAAATGAATTTTTCATGACAATTTTTTGCGTCATAAAAAGTCAAATTTCTTGTAGTGTGAATTCAACAGGACTGATTGCATTTATATTATTTGGTTGATAATTAGTTGGCACTGTATATTATATGATTAAAATAGCCAAATATTTCATCTCTAATATACATGTATTCGTATACATGTTTACATTGATAGACAATTCGCATTTATTTAATCCATAAATCTCATTATGAAATTATCTTATTTGAATAACAATTTCGCAAGTATGAGTAATGTTGATAGATCTTGGATGTTTAGGCGATTAATGCCGGTCTCGAGTTCGCTGAGGGAGTTCAATCATTTATTGAATATGCAAGTTCGCAGCCTGCATATAAGGATGGTCAAAAAATTAGATGTCCATGTAAAAAGTGCAAACACATCCGTTTTCTCCCAACTGATGAAGTGCATCTACATTTATTGAAAAAAGGGTTTGTTCCAAACTATTTTGAATGGACACGACACGGGGAGCCAATAATTTGCAGCACGTTTAGGGGTAATCAAGTATATTCATCAGTAAATATAGATGGGTCTAAAGGGGGGATCTGGAATCGGACAAAATAATGTGGATGTGAACGAAAATCTTTACGCACAAATGGTTTATGATGCAGCTGGTCATTGCTTTCAAGAAAATATGCAGAATGTAGAAGAGGAACCAAACCCAAATGCAAAAAGATTTTTTGACCTATTAGAGTCAGCTGACCAAGAATTATGGCCTAATTGTGAGAAAATGACTCAATTGTTTGCCATTGCTCGAATATTGAACATCATGTCCGAAGGTCATATTTCCAAACGAAATTTGGATAAAATTCTTACATGGTACAATGATTCATTGCCTCCTGATCATAAAATGGTAGAGAATTTTTATGAAATGAAGAAGCTTATTCGGGGTCTTGGTTTGCTCGTTGAACGAATAGATTGTTGCAGGTTGGGATGTATGCTGTTTTGGGGAGAGGATGTGGAATTACAAGAGTGCAACTACTGTAGTCAACCTAGGTTCAAACCGAGAAAGTGAACTAGTAAGCAGAAATTAGTTCCTTGGAAGCGGATGTACTATTTTCCACTAACTTCGAGACTCCAAAGACTGTATGCCTCTAATGTTACTGCATCTCACATGAGATGGCATAATGAACATGAACAGTATGATGGAAACATGAGCCATCCATCAGATGCGCTCGCATGGAAACATTTCAATGACATCCATACTGAGTTTGCATCAGAAAGTCAAAATGTGAGGCTGGGATTATCGACAGATGGGTTTCAACCTTTTGGTCAATCCGGCCAACAATATTCATCATGGCCAATCATAATTACTCCATATAATTTACCTCCATGGATGTGTATGGATGAGGCATATATGTTCTTAACAGTGATTGTGCTAGGGCCTACAAATCCAAAGCATAAAATTGATGTTTTCTTGCAACCATTGATATCTGAATTGAATCATCTTTGGGAAGTTGGTGTTCAAACATATGATGTGTCCCTTAAGCAAATTTTTTAGATGAAGGCAGCTTTGATGTGGACTGTGAGTGATTTTCCTGCATATTCTATGTTGTCTGGATGGAGCACAACGGGGAAATTGGCTTGTCCTTACTGTGGCAATGATTCTGATGCATTTTATCTTCCCAACGGAGGCAAGACATCTTGGTTTGATAATTATAGAAAATTTCTTCCTCCAGATCACCCATTTAGGCGCAATAAATAAAAATTCATTAAGAATAGGGTAGTACACACACCTCCTCCTCCTACTAAATCTGGTGAAGATATATTACGGGAGATTGATCAGTTAGGGCTTCTAAAAGTTATAGAATTTGAAAGTGAAGAGGTTAATAGGAGTAGAAGTCAAAATTTTGGTTGGAGAAAACGGAGTATATTTTGGGATTTGCCATATTGGAAGACACTGTTGATACGTCACAATCTAGATGTGATGCATATTGAAAAAAATATTTTCGACAATCTTTTCAACACAATTCTGAACATTGAAGGGAGGACAAAGGACAATGCAAAATCAAGAGCTGATTTGAAAATTTTCTGTAGAAGAAGTGAGTTAGATAAAGATCCAAATATGGGGAAATATCCAAAAGCATGTTACACTCTGGACAAAAAGCAGAAGCAAATTCTTGGTGAATGGTTGAAAAGTCTAAAGTTTCCAGATGGATATGTTTCAAATCTGGCAAGGTGTGTTGATATGAGGAAGTTTAAATTATTTAGGATGAAAAGTCATGATTGTCATGTGTTTATGCAGAGGTTAATTCCAATTGCATTTCGGGAGCTCTTTCCGAATAATGTTTGGGAAGCTATAACAGAATTAAGTTTATTTTTCAAAAGCTTAACGGCCTCCGAAATACAGTTGTCCGATATGGAAAGGCTAGAAAGGGACATTCCAGTTATCTTGTGCAAATTGGAGGCTATTTTTCCACCTAGCTTCTTTGATTGCATGGAGCATCTATGTAACACCCCAAAATGGCCCTAGAAGAATTACAGAGTTTTGGTTCGAAAAAGGTGAGTTTATGTGCGAGAGTTCTGTCGCGAGCGCGACAAGTGTCGCGGGCGCGACAAAGCCCTCCAGCGGTTTTCGAACTTCAGCTGGTTGGTGCGGGCGTGAGCATTCTGTCGCGAGCGCGACAGAAACCCCTCGCGAGATGTGTGCATAAGTGGGATTAAGAGACTTGGAGTTGTAGGGAGTTGACATGTGGCATCGTATAAGAGTGACAAGTGGCGGCATAAGAGTTTGACAAGTGGCATTGTAAGAGTGTGCCAAGTGTCATTGTAGGAGAGTGACACATGGCGGCGTAGGAGGTTGATAAGTGGCAGCGTAGGAGTGAGACATATGGCAAGAGTTGGATATTATTACATAAAATAAAAAGGATAAGCATGTATTTAATTGGTAGATGGCATTAATTAGGTTAGTTGACCTTTAATGAGGTAAGTGGGAAAGTATGGAATTCTTTAGCTTTGGATTTGCATTGACCGGCCATTCCCTTCCTCTTATTTCTTAACATTTCCTACTTTTGGCCTATAGCTTTTCTTGTGGGTTCCTTTGCTTTGAATTTTGCCGTGCTTTTCCTCTCTTCATCTTTTGTTGCTTTTCTTTTTTTCATTTGTATTTGCTTCTCAAGAGAATCCCTTGGATTGGTTAAAAAGAGTGTAGAAGGGGCTTGATTAGGTCTCTTCAAGAAGGTAAGTTGGATTTGTTTTCCGATCTGACCTCCTTTTTCTCTTTGTTTTTGATTTAAAGTGAAAAGAGGGTTAACCTAAGTGTTTTGGTCTGGTTTTGCATGAAAGTTATGGACAAGGGAAAGGAGAAGCTCGGAATCAATTAGAGAGAAGCGGTTAAGCCACCTAAGGTAGGGATCGAGTGCGATTTTGTTTTCCTGGCATGTGATTGAATGATATGTGTTTAAAAGGAACCATGACTGGATGTAGATGTATATGATGAGCTTTAACTAGCTCAATTGCTCTTTTAGTGTATATTGGTTTATTGTTCATTTTGATTGCTTACAGTGCTCATGACAAGTGTATATATGTTTAAAGTATGTAACTTGATCATTTGAGTGTTTGTGTTGATGATAGAGTTTGATGTTGCGAAATTCTGCTTATTTGTCATTAGACCCCAGTGCATGGTATTTGTTATAAGTAGAGTTATAGGATCCTAATTGGGTTGATTCCAATTGTATATGAAAGATAAGATCCGTTTCTAAAAATGTCTAAGAGGGTGCTTAATCTAATTCTGGCCCTAAGTATCCCAAAAAGTAATTAAAACGTAGGTGACCCTGTTCTGGCGGGTTCACTGGAACAGTATATGTTGTATAGACTATATCTTTTGTTATACATGTCCAAACGACCTGAAACTTGTCCCATTTGAAAGATAACATCCTAGAGAACAATTGTTAAGAATAACGTTTTTCCAAAAAAATACGTTTAGAGGTTCATTTAGACGATACAAGTTTAGGGTAAAAAGCAGTCTCGTGAGGCACCAAAGTGGAGCCTCTGTCGCGAGCGCGACACAGGTCGCGACCTCGCGACAGAACAACCTATATTAAGCTCTTTTTTCTTCATTTTGAGCCCATGGTTGGCATGGGTCAACCCCTTGCCTTTCCCCTTAACGTTTTATACATGATTAGGGCTCCTAAATGATTACAAATTAGTTGTTAATGGAAAAATACATATGAGTATGATTAAAGATGGTAATTTAACTAATAAAGTAACAATGTATAGTTGTAGGAAGTGTAGTAATTGACATGATAAATATGTATGAACTTAGGAATTGTTATATAATGCATTTGGTATCGAGTATAGAGCCTTTTTGTAATCTATCTTCTATTGCGAGCGCGACCTCTTGTCGCGATCGCGATAATGAACTTGGCTTCTGTCGCGAGCGCGACTTCTTGTTGCGATCACGATAGTGAACCTCTTCGCATCCTGTTTTATTTGTTTTGAAGAGAGTGCTTTCTTCTGTCTTGCTTTGCATGATTTATATGTTTATGTAATGAGTTGAACACATGTATATGATGATTATTAAAGATTGTACATCAATTACATGCCTCTGAATTTGATAAATGCACTTGAATTTTAGTTGATGAGTTGATATCTGTTTATAGTGTGTGAGTTGTTATTGAGCCTGATTACCGTTATAGTGGATAGATAAGCATGCTTATAAAGGGCTAGAGTGCAGCTGCTAGAGTTGGCCTTAAATTTGCCCAGAGTTCGGAATACCTTTTGTATTCTATAGAGTTTGAGTTAATTCTCCATATGTAAGATACTGTAAATAGTATCCAGAGTTACCCGTATCCACCATGAAAGGAATTCAGGCTTGTCGTATTAATGTTGTGTAGTGAACTTGAGATGATTAAAGTGTTGCTTTGAATAAAGCTATAGTACATGAGAGTAATGTTTAAGTACATTATAGTTCTGTATACAAGTATATGATTACATGAGTGTATTTATAAGAATGTGGACACATGATAGCGTACATTTGAATACATGATATGTACAAGTGATAGTGTATATGAACAAGTAAATGAATACATGTTATATACATGAGAGCTCATAATATTTGATATTTGAATATGCAACCTGTACACGTATAAGAGTTATATGCATGAGATATATGATTGTGTGATTTATTTGTAACTTCATAAAGAAGTCCTTTGCATTATTTTATCCCCACTAAGCGTTATCGCTTAGCACGGATATTTATTTCCGTGTAGGTTACAGGTTCGGATCAGTGAGTGGACATCTGCAGGTCAAGGCCACTAGCAGTTTTGTTATACCTTTTTGTATAAGTTAAAGAGATAGAGTTTTTACATTTTGAGTAACATCATTATGTATTATAAGTAGAAAAATCACATGTAAATGTATATGTAAAGTTAAATGAAAACAGAGTGTAATATGAACAAAGTAGTACATATGTATAGTTGATATGAAATGCATGTTGGGCCCTAGTGTAGTATTTAATTACTTTTAAATGGATGTGTTTATGCTATCGCTTCCGCTAATGCATGTACATGTATACGTAAGTGTCCGCGTAGCGCCCCGATATTCCTTACCGGGGGTATGGGGGTGTTACAATCTACCTGTACATTTAGTACACGAGACTATACTTGCTGGTCCTATTCAATATCGATGGATGTATCCATTTGAGAGGTAATTTTAGTTCAAATTTGTCTAGAACTTTTATAGATTTTATACCAACTTCTTGAATATAATTATCCTAATCGTAATGTAGGAATTTGCATCACTTGAAGCAAAATGTCAAAAATAAGGCCAGGGTTGAAGGCTCCATATGCAATGCATATTTAGTAGAGGAAGCAAGTACATTTTGTTCCCATTATTTTGAGCCGCATGTGATAACTCGAGAAAGAAAAGTTCCTCGCAATGATGATGGGGGTGCGCGGATTAGTGATGATAACTTATCTATTTTCACATATTCTGGCCGACCGCATGGACACTCAATAAGAAGAATGTTAACAGATAAAGAAATGGAGGTTGCCCATGGTTACATTTTATTGAATTGCCAAGAAATTCAATGTTTTTTACAGTAAGTTTAAGTTGTATTCGAAATTGTCCAAGTTCTTTTTGTCAGGAAATAGAGTTTTATGCTGAGATAATCTACAATTTCTATAGTGAATACGAGGATTTGTTGAGGAAGCTAATGCTAGAGAAATCACAAGATGACATCAATAAATAAGTGGATAAAAACTTTCCACGTTGGTTTGCAAACTACGTAAGCTAGCAGAGTTAAATAAATTGAATGCTTTAAGAAATTAATGTTAAAATTACAACATATTATATGTATTGATACTATTTTTGGTTTTATGATGCAGGCCTCTGAAAATAGAATAGAAAACAGGCTCATATGTGATCTTGCAAAAGGGTCTTTGCGAACTGTTAAATCATATCCTGTCTACTTCATGAATGGGCATAAATTTCAAACAGAAAATTATGGGCATAGCATGGCAACAGTAAATAGTGGCGTTTGCATACAGGGGGAAGTGATGGATTATTTTGGCAAAATTATTGAGATACTTGAAATTGAATATCCAGCATTGCCGATAAAACGGTGTGTGCTGTTTAAGTGTAAGTGGTTTGATCCTACTTCTAGCGTCGGAACAAAAGTACATAGTCAATATAATCTCACAGAAATCAATCAGCGGAGAAGATTTAAACAATTTGAACCATTTGTGTTGGCAATGCAAGCGACCCAGGTGTATTATGTCCCTTATCCCAGCTTAAGAAGGGATAAGTCAGATTGGTTCGCAGTCATCAAAGTAAAACAAAGAGGTGTTTTCAACAGACAGGCAAAGGGCGATAGCAAAACAAATGACAGTGAAGCATTTCAGGAAGAAGAAACGGATGTACATGAAATAAATGCATGTTTGGAGAATGAACTTTTAAATTATCCAAATAATGAATTTGTGGAAATTTTATCTGGAGAGGAGGAAGAATCTGTAGATGGACAGAATTCTGAAGATGAGCCTGACTTTAATTTCGAATACTCAGAAACAAAGGATGATTTGATGTGCAATTAAGTGATGATAGCAATTAATTTGTGTATGTGTTGAAAAATTCTAATAGTAAATGCTATGTGTACTATTAATTTACTGAAGTCACATCCTTTACTGCAATGAAATGGTAAATACATATCTGTGTTGTGGGACTCTTGATCCATTAGATATTTGGTATTAATGTTCCTTGTTGTAAGCCCAGTGCAACAAAATAGTAAATGCTTCTTTGTTTTTACCAAGTTCAAGCCTTTTCTCCGGAGTATCATCTATTGATGTGGTCGGGCACAGCCTCCGTGACAGTTTAGTATGGGATAACCACTGAGTCTTGGTTCTTTTAAGCATTTGTAACAATGATTTTATCTCCACTGATGGTTTTGATTATGTATACATTTTTCATTTTCTTTTATGTTACTAGTTATTGATAACAAAGTTTGGATTTCTTTTATCATTAAGGATTTTATAAATTCTGTGCAATAAACTAGTAATTTTCACTTTAGAAGAGATTTTAAGCATCTATTGTATAAGACTGATTTCATGTTTAATATGTTTTGGCATTTACAGTGACCACCAACTTTAAATATCATTGTAAAAAGAATAATAAAAAATAAAAGGTGAGCATGAGAAATATGAAATAAAACTGTCAGTTTTACATTTTCTTTGAAAGTGTTTTTAGACTGTAGCTATTGCTGCTTATGCATTCAAACTCTTTGGTTTGTTAATCAAAGTGTTTCAATCTCCTTGCCTTTCCATTCACGCCTTGTCCATTAGTTAGTGTAATTTAATTTTTTCTTTGAACTGGTTGATTAGGAGATATATATTTGGATTTAGGTAAAAATGTATAAATTTAACAAGATTTTGTTTGCAGTGAGATCAGTGTGCAAAAGGCAACCTTGACATTGTAACTTTGAATTTTAAGGTTCATGTGATCTATCCTTAAGAGATTTAATCATGGCTAACTACTGATGTCTGAAATATTATTGTAATCACCAAACATGCTGCTAGAGGATGGCTTTTCTTTATGTCTCCAATTTCATTATATGCACTAATAGAAGAGTTTGACAGTTTATTGTTTTATAATTGTAGGTTATCTTTCCAGCTATCGCAGACAGTTAGCTTCTTGTACTGGAGCTCTTTAAACATCAATTAGCCAGCATTTGTCCAAGGAAGAGGAGCAGGTACTTGTCCATGTTCTTAATTCTATGACAATTTCGCATATTTCTTATCATAATTTGAGCTTTTTTATTTGGATGAGCTGAATATTTAATTCAGTATCTAGGAAGAGGTAATGTATTCTACATTATGTGTGTTGCTATTTCAACTGTTCAGTTCAATGACATTAATTTTATTTGGCAGCATATGAGTTCTGAGGTTTGTGAGTCCTAAGATCTTCAGTTGGCATGTTTAGAATTTCTTGTTAGGACTGTGAGCTATTAACTTTACCTCAACACATGGCTAGCATTTTTTTTTAAAAAAAAAAAGAAGAAATAGCAAGGTGAAATCTTATTTGGAGATAGTTTTATGGATCTTTATGTGTCCATGAGAGAGTCCCTACAGGACCCTTTCTCTGCTGCAGGTTATAGTAGATGCTATTGTAAGTTTTACCAGGGATTGTGATTAAGGCCAGTACTTGATTTTTTTTTCTTTTGTGTTCAAAAGTCAGAATAGAATTGTGTAGGCTACCATGATATGATATTATTTATTTTTCACATGAAAATTCTGAGTGTAATTATTTTATGGTTATTCTAAATGATCAAGACAATTCGATGTATTTATCAAATGGTGAAATGAACGTGGGTGTCCTTTAAAAGTTACATTAAGTAACACAATTAATGTTCCATTTTCCTCTTCTTGCAATAGTCAGGGGGAGATTGCTGTGCGAATAATAGCGTTGACTATGTTGTGCATAGGTTATTCATATTTTTTTCCTATTGAAAAATTCTAATGTCTTACAAACAGAGGATGATTTCTTTGATTTTCAGGTTGAGAAAATGCCACCCAAAAGGAAGAAGCCATTGCTGCTGCCTAGACTCAGATTATCATTGACTGATAATGAAAATGTACAAGTGCACCCATCTCATGTTGTAGGGTCACATTCAGATCCTCACCAGCAGTGTTCAGAAGCATCACCTTCACCAACAGCCACCCCCAATGCCACTCCTAATCTACCTAGCGGTTCAGCATCCAACAACCCAAATGTTTCTGCACATGAAAATGCATCTACTCCAGCATCACACCATGACTCTATGCCCATGCATGTACCCGGTTCCGATGTCAAGGATGAAGAAGGAGGTCTTCAGCCTGGGGCGAAGGGAGTTGATGGAAGAATTTACATTAAGATCATCAATGGCATGTAAGTTAAATTATTAAAATTTTTGTATTACAAGATAATAACGCGAGTACATATTGATCGTATGGTAATGTAATATCAAAATTCATTTTAAATTGTTCATGTTAACAGGTTGATTCCATCAGGTGTTTGTTCAAGAAAGATTAGATCCAAGTTCAAAGAGAAGATCGAATTTGAGGGCTATGTATGGAAGAATCTCTTTCTGCAGACCAAAGATTTTTATTATCAGGAGTTTGAGGTATACAAAATAAATTGCATTATTTCTTTCAAAATAACTGACTTCATACATTAAAGAAAATATTTATTGTACTCCACAACAATAATATAATGTTTTTTTTTTCAGAAAGAATTTTTTTGGGATTCAAAATTTGATGCTATTGTCTACGGAGTTTGGGAAAAGCGGGCCCGCCAACGATATAAAGATTTTTTGTGTAATTTACGTACTCGGGGTCAACGACCTACTTATATTTTTAAAGAAATTTTGAATCGTTGGCAGCAGTATTGGGTAACTCCCGAGGCAATTGCAGTTTCAGAGAGAAATTCTGCGAACAGGCGGGGAGGCTCAAATGGTGAGAGTTTAGCTGTGCACACTGGAGGAACTTTGAGCCATCACGAGCATGCAGAAAATTTGGTAAGTATCTCAATTTTATTCATCAAATATATAATTTTTATGGATAATGATAGCTTTAATATATGTCTGTTAAATGGATGGGTTTGTTCTGAAGATAAATTTTTTTGTTTAGCTCTCATTAGTTGCATTATTTCTCAAGAAGGTACACACGTCAGTTGATGTCATGCATTTTTTCTTAAGATTTTAATCACAATTTACAAGTAAAATAAGTATTGTATATTTTGTGGCTGTATGATGATCGGCGTTTGGGAAATGTATGAATATAGGATGAATATATTGTTGTGCTCTTGCCGGGGTTGTGGAAATTTCTATTTGCAGGTTTGGGTAGTACAATTTACAAGCCGTTGTAATGACGAAATTTATACCAAATGGATAGTAATCACGACAGTTATAGATCATTAATGTAAATGTTAAGAATGTGTAAAATGTGTAAAATGAATAAGTGCATAAAATGTTAAAGAGTTTTTGGAATAGTATATCCATATCCAACTTTTCATGTTAGTTGCCTGTTTAATGTATTCGCCTTATATACTTAATCCTTCAATACTCAAATTTTATCTTCTTAAAGTTTTACTTTGGTTGATTGCATGATTTTGCTTATTAAATTTTGCAAAGAAAACATATTATTGTCTGCATTGAATTTAGAACACTTTCATTTGTATAAGTATGCTTATTTTATACACGGATTAGATTTTTCATTTGAACTAGTTTGATCTATTTGTTCAAATACTGATTAATAAGTAGTTTAGTTTCAGCCATATGCTTACTTGGAATATTCTGTCAACTTAGTTATGTAA
The DNA here is from genome assembly GCA_947683425.1 of Excoecaria cochinchinensis. NCBI lineage: Eukaryota > Viridiplantae > Streptophyta > Magnoliopsida > Malpighiales > Euphorbiaceae > Excoecaria > Excoecaria cochinchinensis. The sequence continues at coordinate 15,248,167 of CANTUQ010000055.1, forward strand.
TGTTGTGGTTGTTAACAATAGGGATTAGATTTCAATAATTGTTTTTAACATGCTTAACCAACATGTTCCTTAAATTGCTTCTTATGCAGGCAAAGTCTTTGGGTAGGAAGCCTACATATCCTGAATTATTTATGCATACTCATACAAAAAAGCATGATGGGTAGACATTCGTCAATACCCGCTGCAGACAACTCAATGTATGTAAATTTTATACATCATTTTTAATTATTTTAAAAAATTATAGCTAATTAATTGTAATTATTGTAATGGCAGGAGCAAATACAAGATACTCTCACTCAACAGCGGCAAAACTCTGAAAGTGTTGATGAGAGTCATGTATTTCTCGAAGCAGTTGGTGGTAAGAATAATCGTGGAAGGATTTTTGGTTTAGGGTCAATTGCAAATACTTGCCATTCAAAGTCCTCTGCATCATCCATTCCTGCATGTAGTAAGCAGTGTGAGTCTTCTCAGAGAGTTGTTCAGTTAGAGACCACAGTCGCTATGTTGATGGATTCTTTAATGCAGTTAAAGAATCGGGTTGAAGATTTGGAAACACATCGTGATCCGCAGCCAGATCGGCCTCCTTCACCTCCACCTATGTAGCATTTGTAATATATCGTTATTTGTATTGAATTTATATTGTGTTTGTGACAGTTTTACCAGTTTTTACTTTACAGTGATATTATACTGAATTTACTTTTGGGATTTTTTCTAGATTTTTATTTTATAATATTATAATATATTTTCAGGATTTTAATTATTGTGTATTACAATTTGTATATGAGATTATATTATCTATAAGCATACATTATTAATATATACAGGATTTGAAATATATTAATTTAAAAAATATTTTTTTTTCTGTTGTTAATAGCAACGGAATTACACTTTTCGTTGCTAAAAATAGCAACGAAAATATTTTTCCGTTGCTATTTTTAGCAACGGAATTAGAATTCCGTTGCTAGCATATTATATTTATCTAAAAATATTAATCTTGTACTATTGAAAATAGCAACGGAAAATAAGTTCCGTTGCTAAAAATAGAAACATAAATGCTTTTCCATTGATAAAAATAGCAACGGAAACGCGTTTCCGTTGCTACGTGTATTATAATTATTTTAATAAAATTCAAAAAATGGCAACAGAAATAGTTTTCCGTTGCTATAAATGCTTTTCCGTTGCTAAAAATAGCAACGGAAAAGATTTTCGTTGCTAAAATAGCAATGGAAACTGAATTCCGTTGCTAATTTTAGCAACGGAAATAATTTTCCGTTACTATTTTTAGCAACGCAAATTTTTCCGTTGCTATTTCGGTTGCTAAATTAGCAATGGAATTCAATTCCGTTGCTAAATTTAGCGTCGGCCGAAATTGCAACGGATTTTTCCGTTGCTAATTTTGATTAGCAATGGAAAATTAGCAAATTCCGTTGCTATTTCGTAATTTTCTTGTAGTGATGTACCAATGATATTTATCATATGCATATGAAAATTCTGAACATAACTATATTATTAACATCATGCACTCATATAGACTTAACAAATAAATTACAGTACTTTATGCACAAACAACCATTAAATAATAATGGTAAACAAAAGTCTGATAATTAAATTACTCACATGCATAGAAGCATTTGAATAATTCACAAATTTAAGTACTCATTTTAATTTATAGAGACATAACACAAGTGAGAAACCATGCAAAGGAGAAGATTTTCAAAACATTTTAGGACAGAGAGGTCTATCGTGATCGCGACAGACGAGTCGCAGGAGGCGATCACGAGTCGTGTTCATTGTCACGACTCGTGAAGGGAAATCTATTAGAGCATAACAAAAGAACAGAGAAAAGGGGCGGGAGTTATCACGACTCGTGCTTGCCAGCAGGGGTTGTGCTTCCCAGCACGAGACGTGCTCTTGAACACGAGACGTGCTCCTAAACACGAGACGTGCTCCCCCAAGCCGAACAGAAACCCCTGCCGAGCGAAATCACCAGCATGAGTCATGCTCCACCAGCACGAGATGTGCTTTTGAGTCGAACGGGCTTCCAGCCAAATGAGCTCCTAGCCGGTCAGACCCCCAACACGAGACGTGCTTCATAGCACAAGTCGTGCTCCCATGCCATGCCGAGCAGGATCTCACACGCCGAACAAATCCTCATGCCGAACAGGCTCTCACGCCAGGCGGAATCCTCATGCCGAGTCGTGAAGCTTGACACGACTCGTACATTCCTCCACTTAAAACTTGGCCGATTGGGAGATGCTAGAATCACTGGGCTCTGTTACGATCGTGACAATGTCGTGCTCGCGACAGAGTTGCATTTCTAGATCTCCAACGAACTGCAGAATTTCTTTCCTTACAAACTCATACCCAAAAGCTCCTAATCAATTCAAACTTTAACACAACTCAAATGACTCATTCAAAACCTCATAATCAACATGAAACCCATAACGTTTGAACAAATCTAAGCAACTTAAACTCTATAAATTTCTAGAAAATCCAATCAAACACCAAAATCAGAATATGCATAAAAAATAACAAAATCTCTAACCTTAACTCCTTTGCTCCTAATCGCTTTCCTTGGTTGATCTTTCTTGTTCCAAAACCCATCCAAAGTCTTTCTCATCAAAAATCCTCAGCAAAACACACAAATTCACAAAACATAAATCTAGGGTTCGAAAAACCACTCAAAGAAATGGAAAGAGGAAATCAAACTTAAACTTACCTCTGCAAACCTAGCTCAAACTCAAACAAAACACCCATCACCTTGCAACAACTCCATCAAAAGAAGATGGATCAAGATAAACAAGAGGAAGAAGAAGAAGAGAAGAGCAAGTAGCGTGAAGAGGAGAGAACGGGAGAACAAGGCAACTAAAAATGCTGCTCTCTCTTTCTCTCTCCTTGCTATTTATACCCCTCTCTAATTCCTTGCCACATGTCATCTTTCCATAGGTCCTATTTAGATATTTGTGTCCAATTCTCCTTTTAATCCTCTAACTTCTCATATCCTTATGCACGGAGATTTTATAACTTAATAATTCTTCACATAGGCCCACATAAATAAATTTTATTCTTTCAATCATGTCCGAATTTCATACTTCACAATTTTACCATTAGCCGCACTTGCCAAAACTTTTACTTAAATCCTTAATTTGTCCATTTGGCAATACCTAACCCATCAAATTACACAACTTTAATTACTACTCATCCACAATATGCCCAAATCCTTCTAGGGTACATTTCGGGGTGTGACAATTCTTCCCTCCTAAAAGAATTTCGTCCTCGAAATTCACTTACATCAGAAAAATCCAGAACTATACTCCAATTCGCTATCATTTACACTCATCATTTCCGTATCATCATATAACACTTACATTCTACACTTATAATATATACATTTCACTTGTTCCAGAACACTTTTACTTTTAGTACACTTACTTGCTATTATTTATTCTCATCACTATACTTTCAAACCACTTCCTTTAAATCCGAATAATTAAACAAATCATAACTTTTTCTTCTCACTAACTTACATTCCAATCCATCACATTTATCAGAACCATCATTACCTTAACCACCAATTGAAATCCAAAATACATACACCTCATATGTAAACCACTTAATTCACAATATTGGCTACACAATTCCTTAATACTCCATAAACGTCTATCATACGTACTACTTTCCTTACTAATGATACTCGTATCTTACTCCAAAATCCTTTCACATTCATCAGTACAAGATTCCAAAATACTCTTTCGACTCACTTCTGACTATACATATAGTACTTTTTCCTTGACCATTGCGATGCTCATAATTCACACACTTAATCTCATTATTAAATACTCGACGTACACCCTGCCAGCTTTCTCTCCGTCAAAACACATATGCAAATGTTTCTCACATGTGATCAAAGGGAGGATGATGCAATGAGGATGCAATAGTTCATGTATGTAAAATAATGCAGAAATGCGATTGATACTATGATAATGCACTTTTCCCATCCCCATGGTTCAATATGCTTATTTTCAATTAAATTTTCTGGAGATAGCTGACAGGCATACTGAGCAACACCATAATCTTATAAAATCCACATACTCTTACATCTCAAAATACCAAGACATCTATTCTTCCAAGGTAACCACATATCAATACACTTCAAAGACTTTTGCAAACCTTCTCTTTAACCACATAGAATCAAAATAAAATTCCTAACAGAATCTTTGATAACTCATCTAACAAACACATTTCAGATTGCACATACACATAATAATTCAAAGCAGGTATATCTTGACCAACCGAGCCAACACTTAACTAAACACTTTATCAAATCGAAAGGTTTCCCTTCCCAAAACATATCTAGAGGACCAGGTCATCCGCTTTGGTCAATGCTAAACTATACAGACATACTTTAAAATACCTAGTTAACCAGAACTGACTAAATCGAAGCTCTGATACCAAATTAGAACACTCCCAACTCCCACACGTAGCATATCGAAGGATGAAGAGCTACAGTGAGCAGAAGGTACGACCAGACAAGGACACACATGGCAATGCAGAAATCAGAACAATAAAATTTCTAAAATCATAACCTCCAAACATGCACGTCCTAAATCTATGTCATCCACACACCATTATTCGTACTAAAGATTATTATAACTTATTACAAATGCTAATAAATAAACTTAATTACATGCCGAAATCAAAAACACTTCCTATGAAAATCTAGCGACTCGTTAGCCAAACCTTAACGGACCGCTACACTACTCTGATCTCCTAACCTGCACGACCAAACAACCGTTCTAAGCAATAACGCGCAGTCGGGCTAAACAAATAATGGGCAGCCACTCATAGTGATTGCCAAGGCATACACATACAAATCGATAGATATATGTATACAGACATAAGCATAAAGGAAACTTGCTTCAATTAATGTGATCTCATATCGTTACTTTCATACGAAGTCTTAAACAGTTTTAATATGCAGGCTCATTCATATACCATAACCAGAAACTACTATGTTACATTTTATTTAATCAAATCGTTACTTGTTCAAAACTAAACAAAATGTTTCATTGTTCAAAACTGAAAAAAACACTTTAGTTCTTCGATTTGGTTCGGGCTTGAAATGTTATTCCAAGCTTCCTACGTATCCTAATGGTTGGAGAATTAGAACCACGTAGTTCTACAGAAAACTTTTAACCATATGTTCCATAATTAATCCTAACTTATTTCCTAAACCCAGTTATCCATATTATGTTTAACACATTATTATTCTTTACTTACCATTCAGTATAACATCATTATATTCATTACAATCAATGAACAATGCACATGAATTACTTACCATTATACTTATAGTAATAATCCAAGCTAAGATCCACAAGGTATATAATACATAACATACCTGTATTCTCATATTAAACATATAAACGAATACATTCATAAAGCTCATTCACCAAGTTCTTAACTATAGCAAAATGTATAACAAATATCTCAATAACTTGTGACAAAGATTTCATGTAAACAATCATATTCTGAATTTTTGAACAGATTAGTAACATGCAATATCCACATATGAATTCACATGCAGTCATTATACATTCATACACACTTATCAGAATAACATTATTTGTTATATTTCTCTTCATTTAACTGACATTTAGGTATCCAAAGATACCACACAATTCCACATACGAGTCCGTGAAGGATCAAGAACACATTAGTGTGTGAAGCACAAGCTTATCATTTCAACAACCACTTTCAAATAGTTGATTCACATATCTCTATATACACTATCACAGAACTTATCAATTCATTTAGTTGCCTGCTAAGTCAAAGGGGTGGATAAGAGAGTGAACACATGGCTGTACCTTACGGGTACAAATCGAACTGAATGCATGTCGGTACATTATGGGTACGAATCGAAAGCAAAATCACATTTTCTCATTCAAAAACATTTTATAGAGGGGATCTTAAAAAAGATCCATACACATTGAGGTTCGCGAGGAACCAAACAGGGACCTGATTAGGGTCCAGAACATAACAGAGGGCTGCAACTAACAGAACTCTATAAGCATGCCTATCTATCCTCGACTCGACTAAAGCAGGCTAAATTCCCATATCATTATTAAATTCTTTCACACTTTATGCAAATATACCCATTTCATCAAACACTAGCATTTATTCTTTTATGATCACATAGATACATGTATCAATATATATATATGCCTATCATATGCACTAATTTCATTTATCGTATTCAAACTAGTCATGTCTAGTTTTATAGATTAAGATATTCGCATGAACATATTGAACATAATCATGTCATTATTCAGTATACTTTCACTTATTTTCGTATCACATGTACCAATGATATTTATCATAAGCATATGAACATACTGAACATAGCTATATTATTAACATCATGCACTCATATAGACTTAACAAATAAATTACAGTACTTTATGCACAAACAGCCATTAAATAATAATGGTAAATAAAAGTCTCATAATTAAATTACTAACATGCATAGAAGCATTTGAATAATTCACAGATTTAAGTACTCATTTTAATTTATAGAGACATAACACAAGTGAGAAACCATGCAAAGGAGAAGATTTTCAAAACATTTTAGGACAGAGAGGTCTGTCACGCCAGCGACAGGCGAGTTCCAGGAGGCGATCATGAGCCATGCTTACTGTCATGACTCGTGAAGGAAAATATATCAGAGCATAACAAAAGAACAGAGAAAAGGGGCGGGAGTTGCCACGACTCATGCTTCCCAGCACGAGACGTGCTCCCCTAAGCCGAACGGCTTTCATGCCGAACGAAAACCCCTACCAAGAAGAATCACCGGTGCGAGTCGTGCTCCACTAGCACGAGACGTGCTTTCGAGCCGAACGGGCTTCCAGCCGAACGAGCTCCCAGCCAGTCAGGCTCCCAGCACGAGATGTGCTTCACGGCACGAGTCGTGCTCCCACGTCATACCAATCGGGATCTCACAAGCCGAACAAATCCTCCTGCCGAGCAGGCTCTCACGCCGAGCGGAATCCTCATGCCGAGTCGTGAAGCTTGACACGACTCGTTCATTCCTCCGCTCAAAACTTGGCCGATCGAGAGATGCTGGAATTACTAGGCTCTATCGCAATCGCGATAATGTCGCACTCGCGACCGAGTCGCATTTCCAGATCTCCAACGAACTGCAGAATTTCTTTCCTTCAAAAGCTCCTAATCAATTCAAACTTTAACACAACTCAAATGACTCATTCAAAACCTCATAATCAACACGAAACCCATAACATTTGAACAAATCTAAGCAACTTAAACTCCATAAATTTCCAAAAAATCCAATCAAACACCAAAATCAAAATATGCATCAAAAATAACAAAATACCTAACCTTAACTCCTTTGCTCTTAATCGCTTTCCTTTGTTGATCTTTCTTGTTCAAAAACCCATCCAAAGTCTTTCTCATCTAAAATCCTTAGCAAAACGCACAAATTCACAAAACATAAATCTAGGGTTCCAAAAACCACTCAAAGAAATGTAAAGAGGAAATCAAACTTAAACTTACCTCTTTAAACCTAGCTCAAACCTCAAACAAAACACCCATCACCTTGTAACAACTCTAGCTAAAAGAAGATGGATCAAGATAAAACAAGAGGAAGAAGAAAAAGAGAAGAGGAAGTAGCATGAGGAGGAGAAAACGGGAGAACAAGGAAGTTAAAAATGCTGCTCTCTCTTTCTCTCTCCTTGTTATTTATACCCGTCTCTAATTCCTTGCCACATGTCATCTTTCCATAGGTCCAATTTAGATATTTGTGTCCAATTCTCCTTTTAATCCTCCAACTTCTCATATCCTTATGCACAAAGATTTTATAACTTAATAATTCTTGACATAGGCCAACATAAATAAATTTTATTCTTTCAATCTTGTCCGAATTTCATACTTCACAATTTTACCATTTGCTGCACTTGCCGAAACTTTTACTTAAATCCTTAATTTGTCCATTTGGCAATACCTAACTCATTAAATTACACAACTTTGATTACTACTCATCCACAATATGCCCAAATCCTTCTAGGGTACATTTCAGGGTGTGACAGGGACCTTTTGATCGAAGAGTTCATAAAGCAGTATGACTGCAACACCAGAATGAAGGTCACCTTGAAGGACCTTGAGCTCTTACAGCAAAGGAGTGATAAGTCATTCCACGAATACCTCATTAGATGGAGGAATAGGGTCATGGAGATGAAGAGAAAGTCAGACACCGCTGACCAGATTAGGTTATTTATCAGGAACTCCTTCCCTTACTTGAGGGACTTGCTCAGCTTTAAGGGGCTCAGAGATTGGGAGTCACTTAAAGTCATTGCTGTAGAGGCTGAAGGGGCTTACCTAGCAAAGAAAGCAAGCCAAAATAACTTTCCTGGGAAAGGTTATGGGAACCAGTCAGGGTATAAATTAGGTGGTGCCGGGAGCAGTAATAATAAAAATGGTAAAATGGTCGAGGTTGCAGCTACTAAGGTTAGACAGGGTTAGAGGTACTACTCTAACTTAGGTCGCTCTCTATCCTGGGTATTGGAGAGACTGATAAAGGAGGACAAGCTACGACCTTTGATGCCTAGGCCAACCATGAATTAGGGATAGCCAGGGCACAGAGATGACTAGTACTGCACCTACCATCAGCACACTGGGCATTTAACAGATTACTACCAAACTTTAAGGAACAAAATTCAAGATCTTATTGATTCCAAGGAGATCACTGACCCTGAGAAGAGAGACAAGAAGAAGAGAGCAGGCTATAATGCAGTCCCCCCCAGCATGAATGTGATTGAAGGAGAAAATTATGTTTTTTAGTTGCTTTTTATTTTAAGAACCATCTTTTTTATGACAATATTTGCAATGATCGGTTATTTTAATAAGATGAACAATTTTGCTTGTTTGTATGATGTTTCTAATGATTTTATTTCACATGATCATGATACATTCATTTTTGACATTAATTCAACTAATATAGATGTATTCAATCTCAGAACTTTGGAAACCCCAAAGAAAATCTTGATAACATCTGATGTAACTCCTGAAAAGAGGAAAATTCTGAGAGATAATGTCAAAAAAAGAAAAAAAAATGAAAGATCCTTTGCCTGGACCTAGAATGATATGTTGAAAATTAACAAGGATATTATTGGGACAACACTGCCTCAATATGCCAACATGATGACAGGCAAAGTTTCAAAAGCCATTCCTTTGCCACCTCAACATCCATGATGCATACAGTGCAGCCAAGCAAAATAAAAATCCGATCATTAAAGGGCTATATTAGAAGTTAGATAGATGAAACTTTGGTCCTCCACAAGAAATATATAGCTCATTAGAACCAAGATCTTATGACTCCTTTCCCCCTAATCATTTGAGATGTTTACCCCAAACCCAATCAAGACTGACCTTTAATCACATGAGACCAACATGAGTAAAGTAGGGACCCTTATAACCAAACTTAGGAGGATATCTCATTACCTTTCAAGAAAAAAAAGAAAAGAAAAAAAAAGAAAAAAGAAGAAAAGCAAAAAAGAAGAAAAGAAAAAAAAAAAGAAACCGAAGTCCTGTCCTACACCATAGTTCTATCCTAAACCATCTGAAACAAAAGTACAACTCAATCTCAAACATTAGAGGATACTTCAGAAATCGAGCCATGTAACACCCCCATACCCCTGGTAAGGAATATCGGGGTGCCACACGGGCACACACGTATACATATACATATACATACACTAGCAGAAGCGATAGCATAATATACATCCATTTAAGAATAATAAAATAACATAACTCTACACTAGGGCCCAATATATATTTCATATTAACTACGTATCTATATACATATTACAAACTATTGCCATTTTACTTTACATATGCATCTCAATACATTTATTACAATAAACTTTACATGTAACAACTATACTCTTTTATCACATAATGATGTTACTCAAAATATCATAAACTCTATCTCTAGCTTTTACCAAAAAGATGAACAAAACTCCCTAGTGGCCTTGACCCGCAGTTGCCCGCTCACTGATCCGAACCTGTAAACCTACACGGAGATAAACATCCGTGCTAAGCGATAATGCTTAGTGGGGATGAAAATAATGCAAAGGACTTCTTTTCGAAGTCACCAATAAATCACACTGTTCATATGACAAAATCAAAAAGCTCATGCATATAGCTCTTATACGTGTATAGGTAGCATGCTCAATTATCAAGTACTATGAACTCACATGTATATAACATCTACTCTTTTACTTATTCATGTACACTACGAAATGTACATATCATTTATTCAAATATACGCTATCATATGTCCACATTCATATAAACACACTCATGTAATCATACACTTGTATACAGAACTATAATGTACTTAAACATTACTCTCATGTACTATAGCATTTATTCAGAATAATACTTTTAATCATCTCAAATTCACTACACAACATTAATAAGACAAGCCTGAATTCCTTTCATGGTGGATACGGGCAACATCTGGATACTGTTTACAGTATTTTGCATATGAAGAATTAACTCAAAACTCTATGGAATACATAAGGTATTCCGAACTCTGGGCACAATTAAGGCTAACTCTAGCAGCTGCACTCTAACCCTTTATAAGCATGCTTATCTATCCACTATAACGGTAATTAGGCTCAAAACAACTCAGTTACTATACACAGATATCAACTCATTAACTGTAATTCAAGTGCATTTATCAAATTCAGAGACATTTAATTCATGTACAACTTCTATTAATCATGTACATTTAATATTACTAATCTAGCAAGAGGTTTAAAAGATAATTTTAAACCAAACACGGACCAAATGGTGATATGCAAAACTCATACAAACCTATAACAACTCAAAGTAGAAGCAGAAGATGAAAACAGGACAAACAGAGAAGAAGAGGTAGGACCATGACTCGTGCTCACTCTCTCACACAACTGGAGCACATCTCATGCTTGTGCTCCTTGAGCACAACTCGTGCTCACTCCTCCTTTTCCCTGGAGCACGTTACGTGCTCTCACTTTCCTCTCTCTGTGAGCACGACTCATGCTCCTTAGCACGACTCTTGCTCTTGCTTCCTTTTCTCTCCGAGTCACACTACACAACATGACTAGGATAACACCCCACTTACTGAAGAAAGTGTCTCTATCGCTATCGCGACAGAAGGCTCCGTTAGGAACCTTTAGGAGACTTCTTTTCACCTCTAACTTGTATCGTATAAACCGACCTCTAAAAGTAATTTTCAGGCAACACTTTCTTCTTAACAAATGTTTCCTAGGATATTAAATTTCAAATGGGACAAATTCCATGTCAATTGGACATCTATAACTCTAGATATAAGCTAAACAACCTATACTGTCAAACAACCCGACCCAACCAGAGATACTCCGGTGTTTAACATTTTCGAGGATCATAGAGCTAGAATTAGCTCCAGCGCCCTCTTAGACATTTTTAGCTATGGATCTTAGCTTTCAAATGCAATTTGAATCTACACAATTTAAGCTTTGTAACTCTACTTATGACAAAAACCATACTCAAAGGTCTAATGAAACCTAAACAGAATTTCTCTAAAATTCCTCTTTACACACAAAACTATATGAAAACCATTTAACATATCCAAAACTCATACACCATGATCCAATACATGATCACAAACATATATACATATATCATGAGGTCACCGCAAGCAATCAAAATGAGATTCGCACACGATCCCTACCTCTAGGAAGCTTGAACTCTATGCTCTATTCAGCTCCAACCTTTTCATTCTCTTTATGCAATCTCTTGTTCATAGCTTCCACAAATCACATAGAAAACACTTGAGTTAAACCTCTTCTCACTTCAAATCAGAAATGGAAAGAAAAAGGAGGTCAAATCGGAAAACTAATCAAGCTTACCTTCTCTTACTCTTCAAACCAATCCAAGAGGTTCTTTCTCAAGAACAAACCAAATGAAGAAGAGAAGAACAAAGGAAAGAGCAAGAGAGGGAGAACAGCTGAAGGCTAAGGAAAAAGAAAGAAATGAAGAACAATAGGCCAAAAGCATGACAAACGTGGGAAAAGAAGGGACAAAGAATTCAGCTGGTCAACGTTAATCCCAAAATTAAATTCTCACCTTCCCAAAATTAATACATGTACATCTCTTTAATCCTTTTTAATTCATATGTATATCTCTTTTCTTAATAAATACATACATGTATTTTGACCAAACCATATAATATCTCATGCCACATATCACCCTCCTATAATGCCACTTGTCACACTCCTATGCCGCCACGTGTCCGATATACATCAAATAATCCAACTTCCCCTAGGCTTCCCGTGGAGCATTCTGTCACGCCCGCGACACTGTCGCGCTCGCGACAGAACCCACACCAAACCACTTACTCAAATACACTCTTTTATACACACAAACTCTTGAATTCTCGAACCAAAATTCTGAAATTCTACTAGGGCCAAATCGGGTTGTTACAAGCCATCAAAGCCAACAAAAGGAAAGTATGGGCTTTCACAGTTAAGTTTCAAATAGAGAACTCACTATTTCAACCACTTTACACAGGAGTCAAGATGAAGCCTTTGGTAAAAAATAAAAAAGAGAAAAAAAAGAGAAAGGACGCCGTCAAAAGGAGCAGCCGTCCCGGCTGGCAATGATGAAAGAGAATTCAAAGAAACCAATCAACTCCGACGGACTGAAGGAGGTTCCATGGCAAAGGCTAAGAAAAAGGAGAGAAATAAATAATAAATGTCCCAAGGGTCGAAAATCAAAAAAAGGAGATCTTGCTAGAATTGGGCGCCCTGCCAAAAAAAAAAGCATTCTGGGCAAAAATTAAGGGCTGAGAGAAAATCTTCAATCATGAAAACCCGAGAGGGCTGATTGATAACAGGTGTTTGATGCTTTCAAGATCCATCCCGAGATTAGACGAGGTTTTGTATTTTTGAGATTAATGCTAAATAATGATCATGCGTAATGAAATCAAACTGAAATATATGCTTTTATGCCATAATATATTGATATGATAAGAACAGTTCATTTTGCATACTCAAAATTGTCTAAGCACATTGTTACAATCTACCCTCTGCTACTCTCACCACTCGGGTCCTTCAGCTGACTCATTTTACTATCAACTGCGAAGGCAATTCTACAACACCATCATGAGAATAATCAAGCTCAGGCAGCTATGACATGGGCATAAGTGCATGGTGATCACACTAGAAGGCTCTTTGGCAATAGCTTCAACCTCTTTGTAAAAAAAAAAAATGCCGTTAGAGATGAAAACTGTAATTGGCTCTCTAAGCAAAAGTTAGGCAAAAGGATAGGGTGAAAACCTGAAAACAGGCAGTCTGTCCTTTAAAAAAAAAAAGAAAAGAAAAAAAGCCGCTGGATTGGGTTAGGTCCATTCCAAGCAAAAATAAGGCACAGGGTCATGTGAAAATCCGCAAAGATCGCATTTCCCGCTAAGAAAAGCTAGTGTGAAATCCACAAGGGACGCACTACCTTCAAAAAAATGACTACAGGTATAAGATGAGAACCTCGCAACCCCAAAGGCACGAAATTCAAAAGAAATTCCAAAGGGCATCGATCCTACAACAAGTTGAGTCTTGCTTTGCTATCGCCTCCAAACTCACTTAGATGAATTCTCGTCCTGCATTCCTGCATAACCCATGCATATCACTTGCATGCTCACCATTTTTTCCTGCATATTTGGTTTTCCAATTTTGCAGTGAGAGAGACTCAATGCGGACTCCGACAAAAGCAGAGTAAAGACATCAGTCCAAATATCAAATCAAACATCAATCCAAACAATCAGCCAATGACCTCATAGGGGGCAATCAACCAAAGGGCTCTTAGGGGGCACCACTTCAAATCTCAAAAGGGTTAGCACGATTGCGGCACTACCATTGTACGGAAGGTTAGAACAACCACGGCACTACCACTTTTGAAGGGTTAGCACAATGACGGCACTACAACTCCAAGGAGGGTTAGCACGATCACAGCACTACCACTTCACATCTCTAAAGGGTTCGCACAATGGCGGCACTACCATTCTATGGAAGGTTAGCACGACCACAGCACTACCACTTCAGAAGGGTTAGCACGATGATGGCACTACCACTCTAAGGAGGGTTAGCACGATCATGGCACTAGCACTTCACATCTCAGAAGGGTTAGCATGATGGCGGCACTACAATTCTACGGAAGGTTAGCACGACCACGGCACTACCACTTCACATATCAAAAGGGTTTGCACGATGGCGGCACTACCATTCTAAGGAAGGTTAGCACGACCACGGCACTACCACTTCAGAAGGGTTAGCACGATGACGGCACTACCACTCCATGGAGGGCTAGCACGATCACGGCACTACCGCATCACATCTTGAAAGGGTTTGCACGATGGCGGCACTACCATTCTACGGAAGGTTAGCACGACCACGGCACTACCACTTCACATCTCAGAAGGGTTAGAACGATGGCAGCACTACCATTCTACGGAAGGTTAGCACGACCACTGCACTGCCACTTCACATCTCGGAAGGGTTTGCATGATGGCGGCACTGCCATTCTACGCAAGGTTAGCACGACCACGACACTACCACTTCATATGAGTTAGCATGATGACGGCACTACCACTCCAAGGAGGGTTAGCACGATCACGGCACTACCACTTCACACCACTTCAAAAGGGTTAGAACGATGACGGTACTACCACTCCATGGAGGCTTAGGCAATCACGGCACTACCACTTCAGCAAAGAATAACATGTCGACAAGCTGGCAAATAACCACCCCAACAGCAACACTCAGTTCATAAAGATAGCTGCCTCAGGTACGTGTCTCTTTCCTTTTTTTCTCTGAGTTTTGGCTCACCTAGGCACCTATGCACTAGCTTCCCCAAAACTGGGGGCAACTGCAGACACTGGGTCCTGTGTCAGCATAGATCAGAGTTACCCAATGATGATTAGATGCCTATTCACAGGCAAAAAGGATAAAAGTGATGATTTCCTTATTAAATTTGCTTTTTAGAATAAAAAAGTAAAAAATAATAAAAAATGTATTAAAAATTAAATTTGAAAAATGGAGTTTGAAAATTATTGTGTTTTTAGTTATATTTAAAAAAAAAAATCGGCCGCGTCAGCGCGCATCGACGGGCATCGGTCGCCCCTGGTCTGCCGTAAACGCATTTTTGGCCTGTTTTTTCCCTTTTTCTTGATTTTCTTTAACTTTTTCACCCTTTTTTCGTGATTTTTAATGATAATTTCCATTTTTGTTCCCAAATTAAGGAGAATTTGCTAAAAATCCTATTTTCTTCCTTAATTAATGATTTTTTCCATTTTTACTCATTTAAATAGAAAAAATTTAGAAAGAAGATAGGGAGAATTCTCTTTTGATCAACAATCTTCATTTTTCTTTTCTTCTTCTTCTCCAAGAATTCTCTCCACATTTCTTTTATTTTTCTTCTCCAAATAAAAAATTCTTAAGGTTAAAAATTCAATTTTTAATCAAGAATTTTTCTTGAGACAAAAAAAATCATTCTTTGTTCTTGAGATTTGTTTTTTTATCAATTATAATTTCTTGAAACAAAGAAAATAATTATTTGTTCTTGGGAATTAAATTTCTTTTCTTCCATTTTTTTTAATTTTAATCAATAATTATACTTGACACAAAGAAATCAATTCTTTGTTCTTGAAAATTAATTTCTTTTCTTCTATTATTTTTAAGCAACTTTATTTTGGAATAAAATTTCAATTTATATTATTTTTTATTTCTACTTGGTGAATCAAAACAAGGAAAATTAATCATATTTTTCATTCATCGAATCCAAAATCTGAGGGTAAATATCCTAGACTCGATTTCTTAAGTTTATTTTTGTTCATATTTAATTAGTAATCATGTAGATCTTCTAATTTATTGTTTATTTATTTATTTTATGTGATTTTAGATATAGATTTAACATTTTTAATATTCTTTTTACTTTATCTTATTTATTTGTTTATTCTTCCTTTTTATTATTATTATTTTATCATTATTTTTCATTATCATTATTATTATTATTTTGTTATTCCTATTATCATTATCATCATCATCATTATTATTATTATCATTATTATTTGTGTTTTTATTTGTTTTAATTTGTTAATATGCTAATTTATTTGATTTATTATGTTAGTTAATTTATTTGTCATCCATAATGCATATTTATCTATTTTAATTTGTTATTTATTATTTTACATATTTAATTGATTTTTTTAATTTAATTACTAACATTATTTTATTTGTCTTTTTGCTTTAATACTTATTTTTGTCATGTTTGAGCATCCATATAAACGAAGGAGTAGATTCGGGGAGTTATCTTTCTTTTATTGTATTTATTATTTTTCTTTTATTTGTATTTTTAATTTATTTATCATGTAATTATTAATAAAATCATTTTTTATACACATTTAATTAAAAATCACAAAAAAATATTTTTATAAATAAGTTGGATTTTTTTCTAATAAAATGGGACCAATGTCCTAATTTTTTTATCCAAATAAATTGTCGCTTTAAAATTATTTTCTTTAAGTATTCATGCGAGGACCAATGTCCTCATCCTTAACAAATACCTCGTTTTATGTATGATTTACATTTCATTTACATTGGGGGTTATATTTCGCTCCTAGTTTTGTTGTAATTTATTGTATTTCTATTTACCTTATTTTAATATTGCTTTTTATTTACCGTTTTATTATGTGATTGATATGTGCTCTAATTATTGCATTAAAAATGAATCAGAAAAGGGATAAAATCTTAAATTCAAAACTCAATTGTAATTTAATCAAGGTATGAATAAATGGAAAGTCCCGAACCATTTCTGGTATTAGGCTCAACGAGGTTAGAGGACCATCTCAATGTCTCATTGGGGTGGGGTCTCCAAAATATCTCTTGTTGCCAAAATAGGTCCAATTTGCATAGTCCTAGGCTCCACGAAGTTAGAGGACCATCCCAATGTTCTATTGGGGTAGAGTCTCCAAAATATCTCTGATTTGCCCAAAATGGATACATATGCGTTGTCTTAGGCTCACTGAGGCTAGACGACCTTTCCCAATTTTCTATTTGGTGGCGACTTTAAGAAACCTCCTTGTTGCCCAAAATAGACGCCCTTGCAATCTCTCGCAAGTTTCCATGAACCTCTCCCGAAAGCCCTAAAGGCGGGTCTTCGGGGCCTCTTGAGGTTCGGCGTGCGTCACAGTCCGGTTAGTGCCCGGGTGTAGACACCGGGTCCCGAGACAGTTCAGATCAGAGTTACCCGATGAACATATCAGTGCCTGTTTCCCGACAAATGGATGAAAGTTGTGAGCTTTCACTCCTCGGATTTACAAGGATTGAGCCTTTTTCTGTATGATAGGAGATTTTCTGGCATCAGGATGAGTTTGTCTTTAGAAAATCTTGTTTTTTGATTCACTGACGGGAGACCCATCAGTAAGAGGGATGCCTGTCGTTCATTCCGAAGGACGGCCTCCCTCGCGCTAGCAGCGCCTGTCGCTCGCTTGGGACGGGCCCGTCTCTCACGAAAGCGATGCCCGTCGCTTTTGTGAGGGGCCCCTCTGCAGCGAGTGATGGCTGTCGCTCGCGTGTAACAGACCGTCTCTCATGCTGAGAGACACCTGCCGCTCATGCGAGAGAAGCCTGCCTCTTGCGAGCGATAGCTATCTCTCGAAACCCGCCTCTACAAGAAAATTGACTTTTAACGACCAAAATTTAGCGAGCGGACAAAAATCCGATCGTAAAAAGATAGAAACAACCAAGGGAATTTAATCCGGTCGTTAGTACAACAATTTTAACGAGCGGTCTAAATCCGGTCACTAAAAATCTCTAAATCCGGTCGTTGAAGGATTAAAACAAAATGGCCCTTTACTTCCAAATATAACCTAAAGTCACAAAATCCATTTTTTCCTTCAACTCCCCACACCTCTCTCTTGGGTCTCCCCCTCAATCGCGCTTCCCCTCCCTTGCGAGCGACCAGGCGTCAGTTCCGGCATCGCCCTCCACCCCGCCGCCTTTAGCTCCCTCACCGTCGTCCGCCTCCACCCCGCCGTTGCAGATCCGGTCTCGCTGCTGCTGCTGCCTCTAGAGCCGTCTCCCTCGCGTGCTATTAGATCACCGCCGTCACCCGTCGCACCTCACCACTCGTTGCCGTCGCCACTCACCTCTCGCCCTCCCCGCCACTCTTTCCTCATCTCTTGCTCGCCGGCGACTCTGCCCTGTTCTTCACGTTCCTTTCTTTCAATATTTTTCATTTTGGTTTTCAATATTAATCGACGGTCACTTGTCACCAATACTGAACCGATGTATCTGACCCAACTTCGGTCACCAGCAACCACTTTTAAGGTTAGTTCTATTCCCTAATTGCTTCGAAATTATACGGTTTATTGTGAATTTCAATCTTGTGTATATGGTTAATTGATTGTGATTTCAGTTATCTGATTCCTTTTTCACTTCATAGCTGTCTAATTGTGGACATGTATTTGAAGTATATATATGTATTTTTCTCTAAGTATTTTGCTCTAACCATTCACTGGTGGAACTATGGAGCTATCTATTTTGTTTAGTCGATTGCTGTTGCTTCAGCACTCATTAGTGAATAAACGTGGAATTTTGTTGAATGCCATCGACTTTTTCTTGATTCGCATTGTGCATAAATGTGGAAGCTTGTAATTTGGTTGCAATAATGGTCGCTGTTAATTAGTCTCACCTGTCCCTTTTTTTTTTGGTTTGGAATTCTGGATTTTAATTGTATATGAGGCTAAGTCAATGGATGAACAAATTCATGTCTGGTGAGTTGAAGTGTAACGGCAAAATATAATGAGATAAGGAATGGAATGAAGCCTGATATTGCAGGACTATAATCTTTTTGATGTTTCTGAAGTGTAATGCCAAAAATGGTCCTTTTGATGTTTCTGGAGTTTAAATAGAATTGACAATGTGCAATCATAATCCTATCTTGATATGTTGTTATATGTTCCAGTTCTAATGTGAGCTTCATAGTTATTCTTTTCTTCTTTCCTTATAATCCTGCCTTACTAATGGTTTTTATCTTTTATTTGATTGCTGTTAATTTATTTGATGTGAATTCTCAACTAGTTTCAGCTTGCTAATGATTTTCATGTTGATTGGTCTTCTTGTATCTTAACTTTGATAATTGTATGAATCTTTATGATTTGCTGATCAGAGACTCCCAATTGAGCTTTCATTGTTCTAAGTTATATTGTTTTTAAGTTGCTTTATCGAGATCTCATTAGATTCTGAAATTTAAAGATATTTTTAGGCCTGCTTCTCTTACTCCTTCAAATTCTAGTTTAAGTAGTATACCATTGACTATAATTTGATTTATGCTATTTTCTTAAGTTGTCAGCTAATTATAAATTTGTTTGTGGACTTGAATCATTTCAAGTGATACTCAGCTCTCTTGTTGTGATAGATGCAATGATTGCTGAGGCAGTAAGGTTGGAAAGGTACGTGTATCTACCTAGTCTCTGCTCCATTTCAATACTCATGTTTAGCCTGCTGACAGATGATGGCAATTGATGTGCAACCTTAACAAGCTTATGTGTTCTTACCATTCAAGTTGATTTCAAAGTAATAGATATTTTTCTATCGAGCATAATGTGGTGGTAATTTTACAGCCACCCAAAGATTATGTGTTATCTTTCATGTCACTGAGTCTGTAGAAGCTTTCACTTTCACTTAACCTGTGCTGGCAACATTACCGTTATATATTTTTACCAATTTTGCTCTAAATCTTATGGTTGAGTTGATTCTCTAAGGAATGTGACATACTTTTTCCTTTTTTTTTTTTTTTTTTTCTGAGATAGCATGACATACTTATAGCTGTCATTATACAGGGCTACATTTGCAGGGGATCTCGAATCGGTATCTTGGCTATCTATAGCTTGGGGTGGAATATGTGGCAGTTTGTTGGGAGGTACATACTATTTTCCTTCTTTTCACTGTACTGCCAACCATACAGTTATTATCCTGTTGTTTAGTTAAAGAGACCTATATAAGTAGTAATGCTTTTATTGATTTTGAAAGCAGCTCCCATCTTGTGAAAGGGACAGAGAAGCACTTTAAGGAGAAAAAAGAGAAAAAAGAATGCCACAAAGAGAACACGAATAAGTAGTAAATCATATATTGCTGAGAATGGCAACTTTTTGGGTTCTCTTCAGTATCTGAAAGCAGCTAGTTATAGTTTGTAAATGCTTTTAGGCAGCCAATCATTTTAAGTTATGTAATGAAAGATAATAAATTGTTCAGCGATTTGATCCTTAAATAGTAAATAGTTAAAGGTCTCACTTTTGTTGTTTAACTAATTTTTGGATTTAAATAATATTATGGTTTGTCTTGCCAATATATGTTGGTTAATGAGCCAGAATAGTCTGCACTAGGGAATAAGTGGTTAAAGTATATGCACATGTTAATTAGGTATAGTTGTATTTAAGCTTGTCT
The DNA here is from genome assembly GCA_947683425.1 of Excoecaria cochinchinensis. NCBI lineage: Eukaryota > Viridiplantae > Streptophyta > Magnoliopsida > Malpighiales > Euphorbiaceae > Excoecaria > Excoecaria cochinchinensis. The sequence continues at coordinate 15,268,701 of CANTUQ010000055.1, forward strand.
ATCCTTGGTGTCAACCTAGCTAGTTGTGTTTTAAGTTTTTTCCTAAAAATAAAAAAAAATAAAAAAAAAGTAACAATAATATTGATAATAGTTTTCATTTATTTCTTCCTTCCTTCAGTGCAATCTACTGATGTAGTAGTCTATTCTTCTAATAATTTTTCCTTTTGCTTCTAACTTTCTCTTGGGAAGACCAGACCTATGGCTTGGTTTTTCCTAGCACATGTCACTGTACCAAACCTCTCGATAGTTATTTTCTATTACCAAACTGAGTACCTAAATTTGGATCCATCTTTTCTAGGGATTGCACGTGTTGTTGGATGGTTAGGACTCATGCTTGGAACCTTCACTTACAATCATTACTTGAAGACCATGAAGCTACGGAAGATCCTCTTGTAAGTATTCTGCACTATAGACTGTATTTCTCAGAAAATATTGAAAAGATCCACTTCTTACACTTACTATTGGCTCCATAAGTGAAGTTAACACCTAGTTTTAAGAATGGAGGAAGCATGGCCACGAAAGCTTACACTTGCTGCTTACACTTACTGCCACGAAAGCTAATTTGGATTTAGTTATTATGCCTTGTTTTTTTTAATCGTTTGTTGTTATTTCGTCTCATGGAGTATCTGATACTTATAGGTGGAAAACTGAAGCTCTGTTTTTTTTTTTTATTATTTTTTAAATATGTCGGTGATTAATTTCGATAATATGGTGAAAATTTATATGAATACTTCTCTCATAGCTTTGTAAAATTTATTACTTTTTTCATTGCCTTGTAAAATTTGTTCCACAATGTTCAGGTGCTTTGGCCAGAGTGTGGATGGCCATCTGTTTCATTGATTGATTTTATTACTGCTGCTGTAATTCGGGTGGCTATAAAGTGAGGCTTCTTCGGCATATGGCACTTGAAAGCTAGAATTCTTTCTCCATGTAGAGTATCATTTGTACCCCATTTACATTAGATAGGGGGATTCTTTTTATTTTTTGCATCAATTCTTTTATATAATTATATTATGTATAATGTGAAAACAAATTTGTATATGGCAAATAGAATGTTAAAACAATTTCGATAAATTTTGTAACTAGTATTTTGCAATTTATGAAAAGACTATTTATTATATTTTTGGATATATATGTGTGTTAATGATGTGTACGGTTTATATTCACATAAGATATTTTATTTATTTTGAAAATTTAATATTGATGACCAAATTTTCTTTCAACGAAGGAAATTCGATATTTAAAATAAATCTTTAACAATCGGAATTTTTTTTTTTAAAAATGAAATCCATACATCGAATGAAAAATCCGATCGCTAAAAGGTATTTTAAACGACTGAAAATCCGTTTGTTGAAAATAAATACAATTAGAGAAGGGAAAATTCAGTCGCTAAAAGATATTTTTAATAACCGAAAATCGTTTTGTTAAAAGTGAGTACAATTAGCGAAGGGAAAATCCGGTCGTTAAAAATCAATATTCAATGACCGAAAATATTCCGGTCATTAAAAACATTAACGACCGGATTCAATATCAGGTCGTCTATACCTTTAACGAAGGGGCTTTTACCGACCGGATTTTTCGGTCGTTATAGGTTTTTAACGACCAGATTTTAATTTTTAACGACCGGATTTCCCTTCGTTAAAGGTCAATTTTCTTGTAGCGCCGCTCAAAAGACTGAGAGTGCCCCCGTGAGTGACACCCGTCGGTCCCCCACAGACACCCGTCGGTTGTTGATCTGCTGCAAGATTGGACGGGATTTTCCAAGATTTTCTTATCTTTTCAAATATATCTCAAAGATTTTCCAATATTTTCCAAATCTTTTCAATTATATTTTCAATATTTCCAATATTTTCCAAATCTTTTCAAATATATTCACAAGATTTCCAATATTTTCCAAATCTTTTCAAATATTTTCAAATTTCTAATTTGATTTTGAGAATATTCTACAAATCATTCGGATTTAATTCTGATTTTAAACATCTTTTTCAAATATAAATTCCAAATTTAAATTTATTTGAATGATTTTCCTTAACCTATAAATAAGGGATAGAGGCTTATTTTTCAGGGTTAGCAATTTTTAGAAAATAGAGAGCTTTCTCACAAAAAGTTCTTGCTTTTATTTTAATCAAATTTTTCATCAAATATTCTTCAAATCAAGGCGAATTCGAGGGAATGAGATTAATTCATTTTTATCCGATCCAGCCATTTTTAGCATTCATAATTGCTACCAAAACATCACGAAGGAAAAATTTAATTTTCTTCTCTTGATCTATTTTCAAAAAGTACGATTTTACAGTCAAAAATCTCCTGAAATTGCACATTACAGATCAATCCTTGTAGAATTCAAGGGACATAAATCACGCGACATTCACCTTCGAAGATAATATTCTAAGAGTAAACATTTTGGATCATCCTCTTCTGCATTTTATCCTTTCATACTGATTTCACACATAAAATTCCATTTTTTTTCAAAATAAAACAAATTTCCAATTAATTTTCTTTATTTTTTAGGGTCTGGGATGACCGATGGGCAGAGGCTCCACCGGTGGCCGTCTCTCAACCGAGCGATGGGCAGTCGAGGGTTTCTGCCTCCACCCTTCGGTCGGCCCAAGGACGCCCGTCACTCGCGCGACATGTGCCTTCGCTGGGCCTTCCTCCTCCATTTTCTTCATTTTCTTTCTTTTGTCACTTATTCTTCTCTTCTTATCTTTATTTTCATGATAATTTTTTATATATTCTTTTCCTTTACTTATTTTTCATGTTTATTTTATTTTAATTGTTGCACTAACATGATTTTTGCTTTTGTGAGCTTTATTGTTTCTTTATTGGATTTGGGTTATTAAAAATGGAGGACACCGCGGTGATCTAAGAACTTTATTCGGTTTATTCTTTTACCCTACTCCTCTTTATTTTAATTTCCATTGAATGTAAATATTATTTTATTTTGCTAACATAAAAATGGCTAAATATTTATATTAATCAAATTGGAACTTTTACTAATAAAATGGGACTAATGTCCTAATTTTTATCAAATAAAATTAACGCTTTAAAATTATTTTTGTAAGTATGCATGCGAGGACCAATGACCTCATCCCTAATAAATGCCTCATTTTCTGTATGATTACATGTCATTTACAATGGGGGTTGTATTTCGCCCCTAGTTTTGTTGTAATTTATGGGATTTTTGTTTATTCAATTTTAATCTTGCTTTTTTACCGCTTTTGTTTATCGCTTTTATTACGTAAATGATCTACGCTTTAATTAATGCATTAAATTGTATAAGAAAAGGAATGAAATTTTCAATTGAAAACTCAATTATAACTTAATCAAGGTATGAATAAATGGGAAGTCTCGAACCTTCTCTAGTCTTAGGCTCAATGAGGTTAGAGGACCATCTCAATGTTCTATTGGGGTGGGGTCTCTAAAATATCTCTTATTGCCCAAAATAGGCCCAATTTGCATTGTCTTAGGCTCCATGAGATTAGATGATCTTTTCAGTATGTTTTTAGAAAGAGGTGTCCAAAATATCTCTGACTTGCCCAAAATAGACGTGTATGCAAGGTTTTAGACTTCACGAGATTAGACGATCCTCTTGATGTTCTATTAGAAGGAGGTGTCCCAAATATCTCTGATTGCCCAAAATAGACACACATGCACTATCTTAGGCTCAGTGAGGTTAGACGACCTTTCCCAATGTTTTATTGGGTGGCGATTCTAAAACACCTCCTTGTTGCCCAAAATAGATGCCCTTATCAATCTCTTACAAGTTTTATGAACCTCTCTCGAATGCCCTGAAAGCGAGCTTTCGAGGCACCCCCGAGGTTCAACGCGCGTAACAGTGGTGACTTTACTGGGTACTTAAATTAGACTTCGCTCCGAAAGTACCTTGATTAAAACATATAATTGGGTTTTAATTTTAAAATTTCAACCCTTTTCAAAATTGTATTGCATATCGTTAGAGCCTTAGATATATGCTAGTTTGGTCCCTCTTTTAACCCCGGTGCATTCCTGAGGCACGACCCTATGTTCACTCAAAGTTGGGAAGTGTTAAGGATAATCGCCAACCCAAGCCTCGTACTATTTGGTATATTAAATGGAGACTCGACTGGTCGTTATGCTCATGATGAGCTAGACCCGTTGGGAGGGACCATGCTTGGGTAGACCTAAAGTATCATCACCCTGGCCAAAGCTCATATAATAAAAGTAGATACTTCCCCTAATTGGCACGAACCATATTACTATGCTTGATGTATGGATCATTATGTATTGGACAAACCCAGATACTTTGACTAGTCACCTAATTAAAGGCTTTCATACCCCGGTAGGCCCATGTCAATTTATTCGGATTGCCTAAATATACAATCATCAAAACCCATACGCATGTACATTAGATAAGAAAGGTTATGCTGCCAGTTTTCCACCGTGCACCATGTGCATCCATCGGGTTCCCTATTAACCCATGGAAGAAGCCCACCTAGGAATGAGATTATGACCTCGTGTGCGGGAGTGATAAGGTTAGGGGGACCTATGTGCTTGCATGGTATTGTGGATACTGCATAGGCATTTATGCATCATCTTAGGAAAGAGATTATGACTAAGCCCATCTTATGGCATTCATGCATCATCCTAACCTGATGTGTTTTGCAGCCATCATAGATCTACCCAGGTGGTCAAGAGGTCCCCAAGGGTGGCTACGCAGAAACCCATCTTTGAATTATCGAAAAGGGTAGAGTACTTGGACAAAATTTCAGAAAGCAGTCACACAACCTCCTCTCTGTTTTCTTTACACACTGAAATGGTTAACTCACTAAGGGGGACAGACGCCACTAGGGCCATGATAACGGAAGAAGTGGGTAGACAGTTTGAGGAGTTTGAGAATCGAATGATGGCCATGATGGCAATAATGGCCCAGCCTACTGCACCACAGAACCCAGCTCCTCCACCTATAAGATAAAATGAGCACGAGGAGGCTAGAGAGGACCCACAAGAGGAGGTTCGCCCACCACCAGTGGACTTAAGGGAAAATATGTTGGCAGAACAGAGAAGAGGGCCTGCCCGTAGGATGGATGAGGTTTGGGAAGAGGATGACTATTAGGAGCCAGCATCAGTAAGGGGAAAGGCACCTCAGACTGAAGAGGCCATCTGGAAGAAGATAGAGGAGAAATTCGAGGCAATGTCGAGAATGTTGACTAGAGGATGAGGGATGAACCCTGAACACAAAGAATTAGAAGGAGAGGATCTGATCCCTATTAACTTCAAAATGCCGGACGTCCCGAAGTTTGATGGCACTTCTAATCCTATCGCCCACATAAAGCAGTACTCATTGGTATTGAAGGGTACTACTTTGATAAAGAGGCAGCAAATAGAATACTTCTGTCTGAGCTTAACTGGCCTGACAGTGGATTGGTATCATGGTTTAGATTGGAGGACTAAGAAAGATTGGGATTTATTAACAGAAGAGTTTCTCAGGCAATATGACTGCAGCACGAGGATGGAGGTGACCCTGAAAGACTTAAAATTTTTGTAATAGAAATTCGGTGAGTCATTTCATGAGTATCTGACCTGATGGAGAAATCGGGTGATAGAGATGAAGAGAAAGCCAGATACTCAAGATCAAGATCAGTTCCGGCTTTTCATCAAGAATGCTAGCCCGTATCTAAGGGATGGGCTAAAGATGAAAGGTCTGAGAAATTGGGAATCACTAAAGGATATTGCCATCAAGGCTGAGGGAGAGTACCTCGCAAGAAGAGCAAGCAATGAAGGTTATGCCAAGAAGGGCGGTAGCAGCCAGGGGGCAAGTAGTCAAGCAAGCTCCAGCAGTGACGCAAGAAAGACGGCCAAGGTTTTAGCTATAAATATTGCTCCAAGGCATTTCTTTAATCTTAGGAGGTCTCTCTCATGGATTCTTAGGAGGTTGATGAAGGAGGGGAAACTACAGCCTCTGCCGCCCCAATCCGCCAGGACACAAGGGCAACCAGGGCACATGGATAATGAGTACTGCGCATATCACTAGCAACTGGGCATCCGGCTGATGATTGCAAGGCACTAAGGCATACAATCCAGGGTCTGATCTACTCTAAGCAGAACATAGATCCAAAGAAAAGAGGGAACCAGAAGAAGCACGTGTATAATAAAGTGCCCTCGCCAGTGTTCATGATGGGGTCCAGTTTGCCCGAGTGGTTTGTGTTAGAAGATCTATACAGCATCGATGCCAACGTTGCTATCACATGCCTTCATGAGGCAAGTGAAAAAGGGAGTCCCGTGGCAACGATCAATTGCTAGTCCACTGATGAAAGTGGAGATGAAAATCAAAATTCAGAGGTTTAAGGATTTCCCAACCCGTGGGGTTTGGATGAGGAAGAGGAGAAAAAAGGGAAGAAGAAGGTCGGAGCCATGACCCGAAGTGGAAGGGTAGTTTCAGAAGTTGATAGGCCATAAGATCCCGTGGTAAGTCAAAAGGAAAAAGAGCCAGAGGAGGATCTGATAATAAAGTAGCTGAAAAAGACGCCAACTCAAATTTCTATTTGGAATTTGTTAAGATAGTCTCCCTTGCATAGGTAGAAGTTGGTGGAGGCTTTATGCAAGACTATAGTGGCCACAACCATCTCACCAACAGAGTTGCTAGATGTAGTCAAGGGGGGTGCTAGAGAAAATGTAGTGTTTTCAAGTGCTGACTTGCCGGCAGAAGGCCACAATCATAATCGCCCCCTATATATAAGGGCTCAGATTAATCAAAAACACACAGCCTGTGGACGATGGTTTATCAATCAGTGTATGCCCAATGGTAGCGATGGCAACTTTTGGAGTAATAGAAGATATGTTGACTAAGTCTGATATAACGATCACGGCTTATGACAATTCTCGGAGGCAGGCTTCAGGAACATTCAAGATGGTGGTATAGACTGGGCCTATCGAAATTGAGGTGGTATTTGTGGTCCTACCTATTCCTGCCAATTTCTCAGCCCTCTTAGGCATGCCATGGTTCCATAAGCTTGGAGGCGTGCCCTCCACTTTGTACTAGATGGTCTAGATTCCCCACAAGGGACAAGTGGTGACGATAAGAGCCGCGAGAGAGAATCAGCTCTCAGTGCTGGAAATTGCAAGACAACCCTTCAGTGGGTTTTATGTCGCCATGATAGATGGGGAAGAACACATCAAAGGGAGCCCCCAAGTGTTGAACATGATGAGGAGAATGTCCTTCCTCCTTAGTGCGGGTTTGGGCAAGAACTCGCAAGGACTGCCGTCAGCCATTGCTACCAGAGGTTAGATGGATAGGAGGGGCCTGGGATATAAAGGAGTTGTGAAGAAGTGCATGAAGTCAGTAGATAAGATCCCCCATATCAAGGTAAGTTTTATTCCAGCAGCTTCAGCATGTGCCTATATGGGGGAAGCAGAACCGCAGTGGGTCGATGGAAGAATTATGCCGGGTTTCGAGGTCTTCAATGATGTCTTTAATTGGGACATTGGATTGATCAAGCCAGTAGAGGGTTTTTGGGATGAGGAAATCATGACCAGGGAGATAGTTTGGGACCAAGAGGCACCCGAGGAGATCATTACTTCGAAGTTGATGACTGCCTAAGTGAAAGGGAAAGCGAGGATGGAAGATGAAGCTGCAGAGAAGCAGAGTGAAGCCATGCAGGGGGTTGCTGCAGTGCCTCCAAAATGCCAGCTTGATTCAAAGGCGTCAGCTACAACATCTGCATCGGCAGAGAAAGAAGAAGAAGATAGTTTAGATTTTCTTTTTACACTTGAACTTTTCAATAATGTTGATGACATTTCTAGTTCTATTAATAATATGAACAATTTTGCTTACTTGTGCGATATTTCAGATGATTTTATTATGCATAATCATGATCATGATTCATTTATATTTGACGTTGATTCAACTGATGCTATTCCATTTAATCTCGAAACTTCAGAAAACCCGAAAGAAATCTTAATAGCATCAAACGTAACTCCTGAAGAGAGAGAAAAATTTGAGAGAATTTTAAGAAAACATGAAAAAGTCTTTGCCTGGACCTATGCAGATATGCCAGGAGTAGATCATGAAATCACGGAACACGCCATCCCAACATACCTAGACAATAAGCTAGTCAAGCAAAAGCTTAGGAGGCTTACGTTGGAATGGGCAGAGAAAGTGAAAGAAGAAATTCGTAAACAGATTGAGGCCAAGTTCCTGATTGAAGTACAATATCCAACTTGGTTGGCCAATATCGTCCTAGTGGCTAAGAAGAACTGCAACGTACACATGTGTGTGGACTATCGAGATCTGAACAAAGCTTGCCTGAAAGATGACTTTTCAGTGCCTCACATCGACGTGTTAGTGGACAGCACAGCTGCTTGCATGATGTATAGTTTCATGGATGGTTACGCCGGCTATAATCAGATTTTTAACAAGACAGTTGATCGAATCAAGACAGCCTTCATCATTGAGTGGGGTACATTTGCTTATAGGGTGATGCAATTCCGTTTGAAAAATGTAGGCGCAACTTTTCAGAGAATGGCAATAAGGATCCGAGATGACTTGATCCACAAGGAGGTAGAAGTGTACGTGGATGATATGATGATCAAGTCAGCCACCAGGGAGGGTCACTTTGAGGCTTTAGAGAAGTTCTTTCAGAGGATCAATAAGTATAATCTGCGATTGAACCCTAAGAAATGCATTTTTGGTGTCACTTCAGGGAAATTGTTAGGGCATGTAGTCAGCTAGAGAGGGATTGAGATCGACCCGGACAAGGTCAAGGCCATCAGAGAAATGCCGCTACCTCAGAAAGAAAATGATGTCAGAAGTTTTTTGGGTAAGTTGCAGTATGTCAGCAGGTTTATCGCCAAGCTCACTTCCATTTGCGAGCCGATTTTCAAATTGCTCAAAAAAGACCAACCCCGTAGTATGGAAAAAAGATTGCCAGACAGCTTTCGCTACCATTAGGGAATATTTGTTGAATCCCCCAGTTCTGAGACCACTGCAACCAGTCAAGCCACTTATTCCGTATTTAGCTATAGAAGATAACTCTGTAGGTGACATGATGGCTCGAAAGGATGACTTTGGGATGGAGTTTGCAGTCTATTACCTTAGTAAGAAGTTCCTTTCCTGTGAGGTGAAGTATGCAGAAGTAGAGAAGATTTGTCTCACGGTAATCTGGGCCTCCAAGAAATTGAGACACTACTTCCACTCTTACAAGGTACAAGCAGTTGCAAAAAAGAATCCTCTTATATACCTACAGGAGGCTCCATCTTTGTTAGGGAAAATGGGGAGATGGTTGATGTTATTACAAGAATTTGATGTTGAATACATCACCCGGAAGACCATTCAGGGGCGAGCAGTAGTAGAGTTTCTAGCTGAACACCCTATTTAAGGAGAGTCGTATGAGTTCAATTTCCCAGACGAAGATGTGGCAGCTATTATGGTGCAAGGTTGGCAATTACACTTTTAAGGGGTGGTAAACAGCAAGGGGGCAGGAGTCAAAAATATTCTAACAACCCCGGATGATGAAAAACTCTCCCTGGCTAAGAAATTAAGATATAAGGCCACCAACAATGAAGCTGAGTACAAAGCCTGCACTTTTGGGTTAGAAGCCTTGATAGCCTTAGGGGCAAAAAACGTAGAGGTATTCGGAGATTCATCGCTAGCAATCAATCAGATTTGAGGCAAGTGGGCTGTTAAGGAGGAGCAGCTGATGCCATATGCGAAGCACTTAAGGGATTTGAGCAATCAGTTTGAAGTATGCACCTTCCACTTTGTTTTGAGGGATGAAAATCAATTGGCCGATGCACTTGCAACTCTAGTATCAATTTGGGATAACCCGAAGGGGATAGTTATGAAGCCGGTGTTGATTTGTAGTTCTGAGAGGCCTAGTTTTGAGTCCAATCCTGTCATGGAAATGGAAGTTGTGGACGGAAAGGCATGGTATCACGATATCAGGAATTACTTAGAGAACGCAACATTCCCAGAAGAGGCTACCGAAAAAGACCAGAGGTTGATCCGCAAGTTATCTACTCAGTTCATCTGCATAGATGGGGTGTTATATAAATGACAAGTCGACGATATCCAATTAAGGTGTCTGGATGAGAAAGAGGCTGAAAGAGTAATAGAGGAAACTCATGCTGGGATTTGTGGAGCCCATATGAATGGTTTGATGTTGGCTATGAAAATCATGAGTTAAGGGTTCTACTTGCTTACTATGGATATGGACTGCTCAAAGTACGTAAAGCAATGTCATTTGTGTTAGCAGTACATAGACTTGAGGCACTTGCCGATTTCAGAATTGCACAATTTGATGTCACCTTGGCCGTTCGCAGTTTGGGGAATCGACATTATCAGAGAGATACGCCCTACGGCCTCTAACGGCCATAGATTCATCATAGTTGCTATTGACTATTTTACTAAGTGGGTGGAGGCTGAGTCTTTTAAGAAGGTCGATGCTCGGGATATGGCCAGGTTCATTGAAAAGAATTTGATATGTAGATACGGTCTCCCACATCACGTTGTGTCCGATAATGGGGTCAAATTCATAGCTAAGACTAAGAAGTTGCTTCAAAAATTTGGCATCGAGCATCACAAATCTTCTCCATATCGCCCACAAGCCAAGGGGGCGGTGGAGGCTGCCAATAAGAATGTAAAGAAAATCCTGGCCAAAATGGTTCAGAACTATAAAGATTGGGTGGAAAAGTTGCCTTTTACACTTTGGGGTTATAGAACTACCGTCAGAACTTCCACGGGAGCCACGCCATATTCTTTAGTGTATGGAACGGAAGCAGTTTTGCCAGTTGAAATAGAGCTCAGATTATTAAGGGTCATTATGGAGGCCCAAATTTCGGAGGCTGAATGGGCACAACAGCGATTGCAACACCTGAATATGCTGGGTGAGAGTAGGTTGAGAGCCTATTATCATAATCAAATTTATCAGAAAAGGCTTGCGAGGTCATTCGGAAAGAAGGTCAAGAAACACCCATCAAAGGAAGGAAATTTGGCCTTCAAGAAAATGAGATCAGGGGCGCCGGACATACTGGGTAGGTTCAGACCGACGTAGGAAGGTCCTTTCATCCTCAAAAAGCTGTTGTCAAAAGGAGCGGCAATTCTAGCAGATAGCGATGGCAATGAGTTCAAGGAGCCGATCAATATTGATAGACTCAAGAGGTTCCATGGCTAAAGGCTAAAAATCAAAAGAAGAGAATAAAAGCCCTGCGGGTCAAAAACGAAAAAAAGCGGCCTTGCTAAAATTGGGCACCTCGTCAGGATGAAAATCGAAAAAGGCACCTTAGGCAAAAATTAGAGGCTTGAGAGAAAATGTCCAATTAAAAAAACCTGAGAGGGGTAACAGGAGTTTGATGCTATCAAGATCTATTCCAGGAATGAATATAGTTTTGCATTTTGAATTAATGCTATATGGTGATCATGTATAGTGAAATCATACTAAAATGTACACAATTTTGTGAAAGGAAATAAAATTGAATTTATTCATTTACATTATTTTCTAGTTCTGTTTAAAAAGAAACACATTGCTCAAAATGCCTGTAAATCTAAACTATGCTCTATTACTGCTCTCGCCGGCTAGTTGCCTAAGTTGACGAGCCCTGTTATCGACTGCATGGCTAAGCACCCATCTCTTATATGCACCAGTCGAAGTGACAGAATGATTTTTGAATGAGGGTATGGCAGTCTTCATTGGTAGTTCCACCCAGAGCTCATGATATCAGGAAGCGAAAACTAAAGACAGAACTCCACCCTAGAAAGATAAAGGGAGCCTCACCACATCCTGGGTCATCCCAAGTTGTTGAACACAGTAGGTTGTGATATAAAAAGTGGCCTCGCAAAACCTGCATAGGGGAACACACCCTGAAGGGCCATCAACTGTCGAAGTAAAAAGAGGAAGCCAAGCATTCATGAAACTGATATTCTCGTCTGTTACCTCACCAAGTCTGGTAATGCCTTCATCAAGAGTCGCGAATGAGTACAGTCACTGATGGGGGAGGAAGTGCCTCAAGGAATATTGACTGATAACCCTGGGAGGAGGTTCTGACAGCAGTTTTAGCTTCTCTTGCAAACATATCTAAAAAAAAAAGAAAATAAAAAAACAAGGGTTATTATCAAAAGCCGTTGGAGTGAGTTGGGATCACCCCAGGCAAAAATAAGGCATAAGGCTATGTGAAAATTCGAAAAGGATTCATTTTCTGCTAAGAAAAGCTAGTGTGAAAATCCACAAGGGACACATTACCTTTCAAAATAATAATGTACCTGGAGCAATAAGGGGCTCCTAGAAGGGCGGCAGAGGAATCAGCACGAACAGAATCAAAACCCAGGATGGTCTCGGCGAGGATCAATAGGAAAGGGGATAGTTCATGATGAAAGTCATCCATAATCCCTAATAGACGAAGATCACCAGTCAGCTCCTCCAAGGTCACGGTCAAATACCTCATGAGACAAAACAAGAAAATGACACTCTTATGGTATGAGGGAACATCGGAGAAGTCCTCCAACGCCTCAATCAGTGGCCCTACGGCAAAAGTCGAACCCTGAGGGACCAACCGGGAAGCTTCAGAATGAGGGATGCTCAAGGTCAATGCAATATCCCTAGTATGAATCAGACCACAGCGTGGAATACAGGGTAAAGCACCAGGAGGATACCATGCCCCAATGATAGTGGCAAACTCTTCAAGCAGGGGGCATAGTTCCTGATAAGTAAATCTGAAGACGTGAAAATGTGGGTTCCAGAAGCAAGCTGCAGCCAGAAGAAGGTTATGATCTATCCTAACCCTTCTCAGAAATTTCAAGCCAGAAAGTGGGGAAAGGGAGGTGTTTTCCCAAGTTTGGGGGGGAACTCGATACATTTTGGTGAAGACAGAGGAAGACATTTTCTAAGTATTACGGCTAAAAATTAAAATTAGCAAGGAAAAGTATGAAGAAAAGAGAGAAAAAACCTGGAAAAGAAGGTCTGGTTGAGGTTCGAAGTGTTGAGAGTGCACAAATCCCAAGGAAAGGAGGAGAATTTAAAGCTAAATGCGAGGGATGGGTTGCCTGTCTGTCGGTTCTCCAACAACGAGCTCGTCGGTCAACCTGTTTGACCCCTTAGGAGATCTATTTTCCTGCATATTCCATGCATGTCACACACATAAAATAATTTTTGTATATTTCTATCATCCTTACAATTTGACAGAGACGGGTTTCGGACACAAAAATCGAAGCAAGATTAGAAAAAAAGGGTGCATTAATTAGTTTATTAATTAACTAATTAATGAAAGGCGGAAGTGAAGAAGCAAATATGGAATTTTTAACGACCGACGGGATGCCCGTCGCTCGGCGTTCAGATGGCCTGCCCATCGGTCATGAAAAACTATAAAAGGAGCATCCAGCGACACCCCTTCAGTTTCTTTCTTCTTCTTCTACCCTTCTCCTTTGCAAACCGATGCCCCTTGAAATTTTTGCTCCTTTTCTCACTCATTTTTGCTCTGGTTTGCGCACCACTTGCGCCAAAATGATCCTTGCACCGTTACACACATTTTGGACTAATTTTTTCCGCATTTCGTCAAGTTTTTTTTCAGTGCATTTCGTCAACTACCAAGTTAGTTTGTCATATTTTTCTACTCTTTTCTTTTTAAGTAATTCGCATGTAAAATGCATGACTAGTCTATATTATCAAAATGTAGGGAGTTTGGCACATCCTTGTCGGGATGCTGCCCAATTTTTTTTAGAATTTTCTAGGTAGGCACATCCTTGCCGAGAACCTCTTGGGTTTGTTGATGTTGATCTGTTATCCAAGCTCATCTTCGTTACTGTCCATTAGAACCGCTGCCCCTTTGGACAAAATTTTCTTAGGAGCAAACAGGTCTTCCCATGTCGAACCGAATTTACTTCGCGTGTCTAGAAAATCATATCTCATTTGCCTGAAGACCGAATCTCCCTCTTTCAGTGAGTGTTTCCTGACCCTCTTTCCAAATGATTGAACAAGGTGTTTTCTGATAGATCTGATTGCGATAGTAATCCCACAACGTGTTTAGCCGCTGTAGTCATTGCTTCCATGACTGCCCGTAAAGATTTGACGTGCTTCGACAGGCAGTAGTGCTTTAGCCCCATGCATCAAGGAGTAAAGAGTGACTCTTGTAAGGGTTCCGACTGCAGACCCCAGTATGGGTCTCCTTTATAACCTTCTTGGCCTTCTTCTTGTCCAAGCACCTCAACTGTATGTCATCAGCTCACCTCTCGTACTGCACATCCTCTATACTGATGAACTAGGCGGATAGCTTATGAACCAGTCTTTAGGTCCTTTTCAGTAGCCAAGAAGAACAGCAAAATATAGGTATGTGTAGATCAACGGGATCTGAACAAAGCTTGCTCCTAAATAACTGTCCCTTGCACTATGTCGATGATCAATTTTTTTCCTTTCTTTTCTTCTTTTTTTTTTCTCTTCTTTTTTTTCTTTCTTTATTTTTTCTTTATTTTTTATTTTATTTTATTATTTTTATTTTTTTTCTTTTTTCTTTTTTTTTTCTTCTTTCTTTTTTTTTTCTCGCTCCTCAACAAGCTTTGTCCAAATCCTGATACTTTACACATATGCGCACTTCTCTTCTTAACAATTGGGAATGTTGTTGATCCACCTAGTTGGGCATTGTGCTTCAGTAAAAAATTTAGTCCTGGTTCTGCTTGTGGATTCCCCCTTTTTACCTTTTCTGTCCCTCCTGGCTTGAATCTTTTGAGCTTCTGCTTGGCTGGTTCATGATCAGGATACACTGGCATAGCGTATTTGGTGACTGTAGACACCGAGTCCTGAGGCAGCTCAGACCGAAGTTACCCAGTGATGAAAATGATACCTATTCACAGGAAAAAGACAGATAGAAGTGATGGTTTCCTTGAAAAATATGTTTTTCATTCTTAATTTCAGAAAAAATGGAGAGATAGGGGAAGAGAGAGTTCTTGGGGGCCTGTGTAGTGAGGCCCATCTCACTAACATGATATGCAGCTCTCACATAGTGAGGGGTAGCGTGAGGCAGGTCTCACCTGCCTCACGCATCTCACTATCCCCAGCACCACCAGCGTCTCCGTTCCGTTATTTCGGGAGATTTGGTGGGAAAAGCATGGATTATGGCTGGATTTGGGGAGAAATAACCTAACTTTCTCTGAGATATAAAAAGAAAAAGTTAAGAAACTGAGAGGGAGGATTTTTTGAAAAGGAGGCCGAACTCAAAAGAAAAGAAACACAAAAAAGAAAAGAAAGCTTTGAGAGCAAGAAAGTAATTTGATTCTCAAAACATTCTGAGATTGCTTTTTGAATCCAAGAAATGAATTCTTGACGTTTGAGATTCAATCGTATTTGTTTATTTAACGGGACCTTCATCTTAAAGTTTTTTTTATCACTCACCGTTTTATCATTTTCAAGAGAAGCAAGGAGGAAAACCATAACTTCTTCATCCGCAGATCAAAGATCATATCAGAGGGTAAACACTAGAATAAACATCTCTCTCATTCCCTTCTTTCTTCTTTTCTTTCTTGTTCCGTTTGGCTTTACATGTTATTTCTCTTCATTGTACATACTTTGTATATATTTATTGTTTGATTTTATTAATCTGTATATCGCATGTTTGTTGCTGTTTATTATCAAATATGAACTCTGAATATTTGTTATGGTTAATCAGCATGTTTGTTGTTCCTTTATGCATGTTTTGATGGAATAATGCCATGTTTATTCAATCTGTTAAAGATACTCTGTTCGTCCCTGTTTTCAGGATTGTCTGATCGTGGCTTTGTGTCGTTCGAGTCGTAATTTTCTATCCGAGTCGTGTCCTAGATTCACGTGTCGTGCTCCCATTTCCCTTGTTTGCCCATGAATTCTTTGAACTGCCTGTGCACTTCTGTACTAGTGCAATGAGCACACGAGTCCTGCACCCATTGCACGGCTCGTGCAATGCATGCACGAGTCATGCACGCTTGGTCTTCACTCCCTTCTTCGGCTTATCTTCATCTGTTCCTTTCCCTTTGTTTCGTTGTATTTTTTGCATGCATTCTTTGTTCTGTTTATTCAATTTATCTCTCATTAATGCAACTGTTTTGTATTTAATTTATTGTTTATATCTGATTAGTTTAATTGATTATTATTTGATTGATTTGTTAATCATTTTAATCAATGAATTTATTCAACTAATTTATTTGTTCATATTACATTAATTATTAAATTTACTTTACTAACATTCATTTTATTTTTTTTTGCCTTAAAATTGTTTATCTATGTGAGTCGTGTTTGCGCACGGGTTGGAGGATTGGAGAATTAAAGACCATCAAATTGAGGGTTTGCATTTTAATTGTTGTATTTCTTTTTATTGTTATTATTTTTTATGTGTTGTGTAAAAATATATTTTAGATTCATCCGCACTATAGAAATTCATGTTTTTTAATAATTAATAACTTGGAATTTTTCTTAATAAAATGGACCAATGTCCTATTTTAACCAATTAAATCTCACTTTTAAAATTGAGAACTAATTTCTATAAAATGGGATCACTCATCCCGGTTTTCTCAATCAATACCCAAAATAGTTCTCTAATTTTTAAGTTAAAAGGAACCAATGTTCCTAAAATATAATAAATGATCCGATTTATGTATGACGCACTTTTAATTATTTTGTATGTGTTATTCGTTCATTCGGACCCTTGTAATTAATTTTGGGGCAAGTTTTATTCTTTTTTTGCTTTATTATTTTTTGGGGGATTGTTCTGCCCCAAATTTTTACATGTAATTTATTTATTTGTTTATTTATTTATCGCTTTATTTAATCGCTTTCCAATATGCTTGCAATGCGCTTTAAATTCAAGGCATTATCGCGTGAAACGAGAGATGGAATTTTAATTTCTTAAAAGCTCAATTATAAATTTAACTTAAGTCATTAATAAGAGTGAACTTCCGAACACCATCTCTGGTTTAGACCAATAGAGGTTAGAGACCTTTCCCAATTTCTCGTAAATTAGGTGGCGACTCCAAAATACCTCAAAGGTGTTAGTGTAAGTCCTAGCCCCAATACATTGTAATAAAACACTTTAGTTAATAAATGAGGCATTTGTTTTACCAATTGTATTCCTGTGCATATCAATTGATAGAACTGTCCAAGAATGTCGTTTCAGTTTAAGTTATCATGTGTGAGGCACATGGTTGTAAGACCTTGAAACAAATGAGACTTCATTCTAAATATCCCTAGTCAGTCATTGTTATGGGAATAACAAATGAATTAAGACTAGTATGCTCTCTCTGATTAGTTGAGTTCTGTCTTACGGATCATAAGGACAAAAGTGTCAATCAGAGATCATAGATACATGTTTATAACATGGTATTTGGATACGATCCACACATGAGAACACTACATGGTACAAGTCATAAGTGTTCCTCATATGCAAGTTTTGTATCGGAGTTCTTAGACCTAAAATCTCTATGAAACTCTTTATGAATTACTGTGTACTTTGACATACACCTAACGTGCTCGTAACTGAGTGACAAGTATGGGTATGCTTGGGTATGCATTGATTCATGTTAGAGAGCATGAGAGAAGTGAAGGGATTACCCCTCTCTATAAGAGAGAAAAATATCATCGGCCACTTGATCAGTGAACTGAGAAGTGTATGGCCATACCGAGATGTAATAATGTGCAATCATTATTTATCTGAGAGTTCAGTGTCACTGGAATATCAAGAAAGGAATTAACTTACACATGAGGATGACTTGTTCCATGCCTTATGTTAATTCTGATATTTATGGGTAAGGGACTATACAAAATTGCATTAGGTCATCAAATGCCATTTGCATTTTCATTTAATTTGGAATGCTATAAATATCTTGCTAGAGAATATATATAGCCTTTGAATTAATTCATTAATTCAATTGCCAATATTAAATGGACCTATAGGATCGCACACAAAGCATTGGGCTTAAAATATTTAAATAAGGCATTGAGCATTAATTTGGGCTTTTAATAAAAGTCAAGCTAATGTATGTAATGGGTATTAAATTGCTATTGGACCTTGGTCCATGAGAGAGGAAGATTTCGGCCCACATGGTTTAATGTCAATTAATTTAATAATATTGATTAAGTTAATTGAGTATTAAATCCTAATTGAATTTTAAATTCAAAAGGGTTTAAATTAATGTTTGTTACTTATCTATAGGAAGTGTTTAAGGTTGAATAAACTACTTTTAGGTGGTAAAATTCGGAATAAACACTTGCCATAAGATGAGGATAAAGATTGAAAAGAGAAACCCTAGTGAAAATATCATAGGAGGCGTGAACTTCCCTCTCTCTCTCTCAAAATCTTTTCTTGGCCGAAATACATAAGGAGAAGAATTCTTTCTTGCTTTCTTGTGTGATTAGGCATTAATAGCACCAAAAGAAAGTACAAGATCAAAAAATCTTGTAGCTTTAACCCTTGCCATTACACAATACTTATATTGAGAGCTAGCATTCTCGGTTTTAAGCCTTGCTTGAAAGTGTGTGTGTGAGCATAGAGAGGATTGGCGCAAAGGCTATTCCTTGGCATTGGTGGTGAAGATCAAAGGTGGACAATATCATCTTAGTTGCTGGTCATCATCAAATTCATTTCGGAATAGGCATCTAAAGTTGTAAGTTTTTAAAAACCCTAAAAGTGCATGTTTCGATTCTTGATGTGGATTTGTTTGATGTGTATGATCGTTTTTGATATTTTTCCGCTGCGTTATCTACATACACATACCATGACATATTCCATCAGTGGTATCAGAGCCTAAACATGCTTATTTTAGTGCTTTAGATGCATGAAATAATTAATTAAAAATCGTTACTTTTAATACATGCAATGCTGAAATTTTCTGTTTTGAGTTTTTTGCATTGTTTTGGTGTAAAAACGATTTTAATTGATTAGATAGGTATTATAATTAATATGACATGTTAATATAATGTCCTAAGATGTTCTAGGAGCTTTTATTGGTCATTTTTAATTGATAATACCTGATGGTATATGTTAATATTAAAACTAGGTGCTTTTGGCATGTTAATTGTTAGTTTAACAACTAGTTTTGAATATTAAATGTAAAAACGTTTTTGGCATGTTTGTAAGTGATTTTAAAGATTAAATATCAGGTCTGGACATTTTTAAAATATGGTTTTAATTCTGGTCCATGACAATTTAATTGATTAATTTTAATATCACTTAAAACAATGACTAGTTTGTGTTTGTTACATGTTTAATCAACATTGTTTGTTTTGATTTGATTAAAATGGTAAAAACACATTTAGATCATATTGGTACAATATATTAAATCATTTTTATGACCTTATTTGAATTATTAAATGACTCATAAAATTGATTTAAGTATTTGTGCATTTTTTGTGGCATCACATAAGCATTAAACAACTAGTTTTGTTGTTTGTTTGTTTTTATATGTATGCCGTGTATCATATATATGTTCTTCATTATTTTTTTGTTTTAATTCATGTCGGTACATATTATATGTATTTTTAATGTTTATGGACAGTATGACATAAAATTAAAAATGGCAAAATTGGAAATTATACTAGAGTTGATTTATAGCACAAATCTAACTAGTTTGTGTTTTGGGCTTTTAAGAGAACTTATTCAATAAGAGGATTTAGTCCATTGGGCCTCGGCCCAGGCCCATCATGGGGTCATCTCTTAAAGGTTCAAGTACACAATTTCCATTAATGGGCTTGGCTAAATTAATTAAAATTGGACTTTGTTTAATCCATGAATGTTATGTATATTTATTTGCTTGTTTGGTATGATGAATGGATATGCATGGTGCATTCATGGGCCCTGGGTTTTTGTAATTAATTATGGCCTGCGAGCCATTATGTATTATTGTAAAAGTTTCATTTATTTCTTAGAATAGAATTTACTTGAAGACTTTGTAAACCAAGATGAAGCCCACCGGAGTGGTGAAGCCCAACTCGAAGATTCTTGTGTAATAGTATAGAATCTTAGTTGTAGGTTTTATGGGCCCATGTTTGTCACGCTTTACTTTATGCAATTATTTATATATGCATGCTATGAATGGATGACAAAGCGTATGCCATGTAAGCCGTAATAAAATGAATCCCTAAAATAGTAAGTCACAAAGTTACCTTCCTAATTCGAAACATGTCAAGGGATCGATCATCGGTAACGTAGACTAGGAGTCCTAGATGCGCCCCATTATCTTTGTGAGGCATGAGTTGTGAATGTAGGTTGGACTTAACATGGAAAGGGATGCCCGGACCTAGGCAACTAATAAATGGGTTTGTGCTATAACATCTTAAGATGTTAGCCCATTTGATCCAAGAGTCATGTACGAGTCATGATTGGAGTTATCCTACCTAAGTAACTTAACTTGTTAGGTGTACAAGCTCAGCTTGACTAATAAGGTTGTTGTGAAAAGTGGATCTTGGCCCACATTAAATCACTAACACGAATTATTTAAAGGGATATTAATTCGGTTTGTGGGATTATTAATAAGACCTCATTTAATCTTGCTAAATTTTATTGTAGATTGAAAAATGGCATCTTCAAACAACAATTTCTCATTGCGATCGGTCCTTGAAAAGGACAAATTGAATGGCACCAATTTCATAGACTGGTCTCGAAACTTAAGGATAATTCTTAAGCAAGAGAAAAAGTCGTATGTTTTGGATGCACCCTTGCCTCAAGAACCTGGTAGGAACGCCTCTACAGTTCAAAGGGAAACTTTTGAGACCAAGAAGAGCGACTCCAATGATGTGACCTGTTTGATGCTAGCCACTATGGTGCCTGACTTGCAAAAGCAATTTATGGACCAAGAGGCTTATGCGATCATGGTGCACTTAAAGGAGATGTTCCAAGAGCAAGCTCGTCACGAGAGGTTTGTGACAACTAAGGCCTTAATTTCCTGTAAGATGGCTGCAGGTACTCCTGTTAGTACGCATGTACTCAAGATGAAAGGGTATCTTGATACTCTTGAGAAGCTTGAGGTACAAGTACCAAAGGAATTGGCCACTGACTTGATTTTAGGATCATTGGCTGATGATTATGATCCATTTGTAATGAATTATAACATGCATGCGATGAACAAGTCAGTTACTGAGCTTCATGGGATGCTTAAGAATGCTGAAGAAAACATTCGAAAGACTAATCCCGTACTAATGGTTCAAGGGGGCATCAAGAAGGGACCGGCTAAGGGAAAAGGAAAGGGAAAGGCAAAACCCAAAAATGACCTGGCTCGGTTCAAGTCAAATGGGAGTGCACCTCAGGCCCAATCCAAGCCCAAGGCGCAAAAGCCCAAGGAGAGCGAAAGCACTTGCTTCCATTGCAACAAAATAGGGCATTGGAAGAAGAATTGCGCTCTCTTCAAGGAAGAACAAAAAAGGAATGGAGCCAAGGCGTCCAGTTCAGGTATTTTTGTTGTTGAAATTAACCTTTCTATCTCTACCACTTGGGTACTAGATACCGGTTGTGGTTCTCACATTTGTTCAAATGTGCAGGGGCTAAGAAATAGGCGGTTACTTGGAAAGAATGAAGTGGACCTCCGTGTGGGGAATGGAGCACGAGTTGCTGCCATGGAGATAGGCGACTATCAACTCACTTTACCTTCCGGACTTTGTTTAGTTTTGAAAAATTGTTATTATGTACCTGCTATGAGCAGAAACATTATTTCAGTTTCATTGTTGGATTTGGATGAATTTGATTTTGTTATTAAAAATGGCAATGCTCATATTCGTCGCCAAGGCATTTCATATGGCAATGCCATGTTGCAAAATGGCCTTTATATCCTTGATTTACAAAACAAAGAGTCCATATACAACATTAATACAAAGAGGGTTAAATCAAACGAATTGAACCCTACTTACTTCTGGCATTGTCGTTTGGGACATACAAACGAAAAACGCATTTCAAGACTCCACAAAACTGGAGTACTTGGGTCATTCGACTTAGAGTCTTATGATACATGCGAGCCATATTTGCATGGAAAAATGACAAAAAGTCCTTTTAATAAGAAAAGTGAGAGGACTAATGGCTTATTGGAACTAATACATACCGATGTATGTGGACCATTAAGTACACAAGCTAGAGGTGGTTTTAGCTACTTCGTAACGTTCACAGATGACTTCAGTAGATATGGCTATGTCTATCTAATGAAGTATAAATCTGAAACTTTTGAGAAATTCAAAGTGTTTAAGAACGAAGTAGAAAAATAACTTGGAAAAAGTATAAAAACCATTCGATCTGATAGAGGTGGCGAATACTTAAGCCAAGATTTTGACAGTCATCTAAAAGAGTGTGGTATTATTTCACAGCTCACTCCTCCTGGAACACCACAATGGAATGGTGTGTCCGAAAGGAGAAATCGAACTCTATTAGACATGGTTCGATCTATGATGAGTCAAGCAAATCTTCCTATCTCTTTTTGGGGCTATGCATTAGAAACTGCTGCGTTTCTACTAAACCGTACTCCAACTAAAGCAGTTGAGAAGACACCATACGAGGTATGGACTGGGAAAGAACCCAATAGGTCATTTCTTAGGATTTGGGGCTGTGAAGCACATGTTAAGAAATTAACATCTGACAAACTAGAGTCCAAATCCACTGTCTGCTTATTTGTGGGTTATCCCAAAGAAACAAAGGGATACTACTTTTACTCACAAGCCGAGAACAAAGTATTTGTTGCTTGCAAGGCTGTTTTCTTGGAAAAGGAGTTCCTTCTCAAGAAAGATAGTGGGAGTAAAGTAGAACTTGGAGAAATTCAAGCGCCACAAATTCCTATAGAGGATGAGTTGGAAATGGGATCAAGTTCACAACCACTTGTGGAACAAGAACCCATTACACAAGTACCTAGAAGGTCCGGTAGGGTACGTCAGGAGATTCAGAGATATGGATTTCTAATCACCGACAGTGACACTATTGAGTTAGTAGATCGTGAGGATCCTACTACCTACCGAGAAGCTATTGAAAGCCCAGACTCGAAAAATTGGCTTGAAGCCATGAAATCCGAGATGCAGTCAATGTACGATAACCAGGTTTGGACCTTGGTTGATCCACCAGAAGGTGCTAAAGTAATTAAATGCAAGTGGCTATTTAAACTCAAAGCTGATAAGACCTACAAAGGTAGACTAGTAGCAAAAGGTTTTCGACAAACACATGGTGTAGACTATGATGAAACCTTTTCGCCTGTAGTCATGCTCAAGTCCATTAGGATCTTGCTTGCCATAGCTGCATATCATGATTATGAGATATGGCAAATGGATGTCAAAACTGCTTTCCTTAACGGAAATTTACTTGAGGATGTGTATATGACACAACCTGAAGGTTTTGTCAATCCCAAGCATCCTAAGAAGGTTTGCAAGCTTCAGAAATCCATTTATGGATTAAAGCAAGCATCCCGAAGTTGGAATCTTCGTTTTGATGAGGCAGTCAAAGAATTTGACTTCGTCAAGAACGAAGATGAGCCTTGTGTATACAAGAAGGTTAGTGAGAGCATAGTAGTATTTCTGGTCCTGTATGTGGACGACATCCTTCTCATTGGGAATGATATTCCAACATTGCAAAAGGTTAAGCAATGGTTGGGGAAATGTTTCTCGATGAAAGACTTAGGAGAAGCTGAGACAATACTTGGTATTCGGATCTATAGAGACAGATCGAATCGGCTTTTGGGACTAAGTCAAGAAAAGTACATAGACAAAGTACTAAAGCGTTTTAGTATGGGAGACTCAAAGAAAGGGTACATACCTTTGGCTTTGGGAGTTCCTTTGACTAAAGAACAGTGCCCTAAAACCAAAGAGGAAAGGGACAACATGAGTAGAATCCCATATGCATCTGCTATTGGATCTATAATGTACGCTATGTTATGTACTAGGTTGGATGTTACTCATGCACTGAGTATAACCAGTAGGTTTCAGCAAGACCCTGGTGAAAAGCACTGGTCTGCTGTAAAAGGGATTCTAAAGTACCTACGAAGGACTAAGGATCACTTCTTGGTGTATGGTGGTCAGGAAGAGCTCGTCATACAAGGCTATGCCGATGCTGCTTTTCAAACCAGCACTCATGACTCAAGATCGCAATCTGGATTTGTTTTTATTTTAAACGGTGCTGCTGTCAGCTGGAGAAGCTCAAAGCAAGAGACCGTTGCCGACTCAACTACAGAATCTGAGTATATTGCAGCAAGTGAGGCTGCAAAAGAGGCTGTTTGGATTAGAAATTTCATTTCTGGATTAGGAGTGGTCCCAAGCATCCTAGATCCATTAGAAATTTTTTGTGATAACAACGGGGCCATTGCACAAGCCAAAGAGCCCCGGTCACACCAGAAATCCAAACACATACTCAGGAGGTACCACCTGATCAGAGAAATCATTGATCGTGGGGACGTCAAGGTCAGCAAGATAGTAAGTGAAGACAATGTAGCAGATCCTTTGACGAAACAGTTGCGCCCAAATCTGCACGAAGCTCATTTGAGAGCATTCGGTCTTAGGGCTATGCCCAATTGGGACTAGTGCTAGTGGGAGATTGTTAGTGTAAGTCCTAGCCCCAATACATTGTAATAAAACACTTTAGTTAATAAATGAGGCATTTGTTTTACCAATTGTATTCCTGTGCATATCAATTGATAGAACTGTCCAAGAATGTCGTTTCAGTTTAAGTTATCATGTGTGAGGCACATGGTTGTAAGACCTTGAAACAAATGAGACTTCATTCTAAATATCCCTAGTCAGTCATTGTTATGGGAATAACAAATGAATTAAGACTAGTATGCTCTCTCTGATTAGTTGAGTTCTGTCTTACGGATCATAAGGACAAAAGTGTCAATCAGAGATCATAGATACATGTTTATAACATGGTATTTGGATACGATCCACACATGAGAACACTACATGGTACAAGTCATAAGTGTTCCTCATATGCAAGTTTTGTATCGGAGTTCTTAGACCTAAAATCTCTATGAAACTCTTTATGAATTACTGTGTACTTTGACATACACCTAACGTGCTCGTAACTGAGTGACAAGTATGGGTATGCTTGGGTATGCATTGATTCATGTTAGAGAGCATGAGAGAAGTGAAGGGATTACCCCTCTCTATAAGAGAGAAAAATATCATCGGCCATGTAACACCCCCTTCCCATACGTAGGCGATCCCATCCGAGAAGGAGTGAGATGCCGTATGAGTAAAGGTGCCACCAAGCAAGTACAAAGTATAACATACAATCATTCATAACATACATTCAGAAGATACAGAATAATTAAAACTTTTCATGCAGAAAGCAAAAGCTGATCATGCATTACTATAATTAAACTATTACAATAATGTTCTGATCAGCAAGCTGATATCAAAAGAATATTACATAACCCAAAATAAAGATACAAAAACGGAAGCTGATACATGAGAGTTCTATACAAAAAGAATCATCACTGATACAAAAATAGCCCTACACTAAAACTCTTCTGTGTTGGCTTGATGACGGTGACTCTCCCAAAGCAAAACGCCTTCCGCACCTGCACTGGTAAAAACACCGTGCTAAGCGATATACGCTTAGTGGGGAAACACACATAAATTATGGACGGCCATTCACAATGGTCGTCAAAGCAGATCACATTCACAATGGCATTATGCAAAGGTTATAACATAGATGCTATAAGCATGCTCATATTTTAAAACCAACATTCAGTATCTCAATAATCATATCCTTTACAGAATAATCCAACATGCATTTCATCATTAAACTCATTCAGATAATCCATTTCATAGCCAGATCCGAACAGAACAATTCCATTAACATTTAAAGAACACCTGCTGACTCTAGACAGTGGATAACGAGTGTACTGAGGGTACCTTACGGGTACGAATCGAATACTGAGGGTACCTCACAGGTACAAGTCAAATATTATATCATTTATCAAAACATGTTATTTATATACTGAGGGAATCTTAAACAAGATTCTATACTGAAGGGTTCGCGAGGAACCAAACGGGGACCTGATCGGGGTCCAAACTGAACTGAGGGCTGCAGCTAAAAGACTCTATTAGGCATGCCTAACTATCCACTTACTTGACTCTAGCAGGTTATGCGTCAAACTGATCACATTTCAGGATACATAATATAATTCATCAGAAAATCATGGTATCATGCATATCGAAGCATCAAACAGTAAGACATGCATCATACAACAGTAAAGTCTATTCACAAAAAATACCAAATTCATTTCTGAGTTAAAAACTAGGAAATTTCGGAAAAATGAGCTGAACGGAGAATCGGACGAGATTGGCTGGTCACAAGGCGTGACTGGCCATCTCAACAGGCAGGTCACGGCGTGACCGAGGGTCACGAGTCGTGACCTGCTTGTTCCTCGCCGATCACGTTGCGTGATCCTCGCGGGTCACGCAATGCTTATGCAGGTCACAGCGTGACCGATGGTCACGCAATGTGACGCTGCTTCTCCCTCGCAGATCACATTGCGTGATCTGCCTCTTCTTCGCAGGTCGCACGACGTGACCGAAGATCACGTCGCGTGACTTGCTTACTCTTCAGCTGGTCACGCGACTGGCTTCTCAGCAGGCAGGTCACGCTGTGACCGAGGGTCACGTGACGTGACTTGCCTTCTTGCGTAGCGAGTCACGCGACAGAGGGAGTTTCTACAGTAATTCGATTTTCCCAGAATTTCCAGAATTTACAGAACAACAATCTCGATCCCAATTTGATTTTAAACCATACCAACCTGTCTTTACTTCCCAGAAATCATCTCAACAACATATAAACAACTCAAACAATATTCAGTCAAACCAATCAAGGATAATTGCATTCAAATTCTTCAAGAACATATAAACCCTAGAAATTTCCAGTAAACTCAAATTATGCAAATCACAAGCAATTATTCCCAAACCTGGATTCTATACTTCTATCACTTAGCTCCACTAGGACCAGCAACTTCTTTCCCCTTGGGATCACGTGGAGCCTCAGCTAGAACACAAACACAGCAAGAATATCCACAAAGTAAACCCTAAGTTAAACCTAGCTCAAGGAAGAAGAAGATGCAAATTACAGTAAAACAAAGACTAGATCATGCACTTACCAAGCTAAGGAATGCAAGGAGAGGATTAGTTTCACCAATAAGACCTTGAACTCTCAACACAGTACTTGGAATGAAGAAAATGAAGAAGAAGGAAGTGAGTGAAGAAAGAACGTGAATCTGTAAGTTCCTTTTCTCTCATTCTCTTTTCTTTTTCTTTTCTTTATTCTAAATATGTATCAATCTCCTATTGGTGACACTAATCACTCACACCAATCTAAAATGCATTACACACACCTAAAACCCTCTTCACTTATGCATACCCTACCATGGTATGAACACATGCACACAAGTATATCTCATTTAATTAAACACACTAATGCCATGTACACACCCACATAATAATAAACCCCAAAATCATACATTTTACTGAAATACCCTTATGAAATGCTGAACACATGCGAATGCTTACACATACAGACAGACAGATAGACAGATAGACAGGCTCATTCTACTAGGGGGCAAATGGGGTGTGACAACTCTCCCCTACTAATAAGAATTTCGTCCTCGAAATTCTCACCTGAACTGAATAACTGTGGATACTGAGCTCTCATCGACTCCTCTGGTTCCCAAGTCGCTTCCTCGACCCCATGATGGATCCATAATACTTTAACCAAAGGAATCTGCTTATTTCTCAACTGCCTCACCTCACGGGCTAGAATAGCTCGCTGTTCCTCATCATAAGAGAAGTCTGGCTGAACCTGGATATCCTGAACTGACAGAACATGAGAAGGATCTGATCTGTACCGGCGAAGCATCGAAACGTGAAACACATCGTGTAACTTTGCTAACTCCATCGGTAACGCCAATCTGTAGGCTACAGGTCCTACCTTAGCCAAAATCTCATAGGGTCCAATGAAACGAGGACTCAGCTTACCCTTCTTTCCAAATCGAAGCACTCTCCTCCAAGGAGAAACTTTAAGGAAAACTTTGTCCCCGATCTCAAATTGCACGTCTTTTCTCTTCAAATTGGCATAAGACTTCTGTCGATCCTTGGCTGCCTTCAAATTCCGCTGTACTACTCTGATCTTCTCTTCAGTATCTCTGACCAAGTCTGGTCCAATCATAGATCTCTCGGATAGCTCGGTCCAACAAATCGGAGTCCTACACTGACGACCATACAAAGCCTCATATGGTGCCATACCAATACTCGACTGGAAACTGTTGTTGTAGGCAAACTCCATCAATGACACATATCTGTCCCAACTGCCTGGAAAGTCCAAAGCACAAGCCCTCATCATATCCTCTAGAATCTGAATAACTCGCTCTGACTGACCATCGGTCTGAGGATGAAACGCTGTACTGAAGTTCAACCTAGTGCCCAAAGCTCTCTGTAACTCCTTCCAAAACTTGGAAGTAAACCTCGGATCCCGATCTGACACTACGGACAAAGGCACACCATGCAGCCGAACTATCTCATCCACATAGATACTGGCTAATCTGTCCATGGAGTAGTCCACTCTAACTGGCAGAAAGTGAGCTGATTTCGTAAGCCGATCTACAATAACCCAAACCGAATCATGCTTCCTCTGAGTCAAAGGCAAACCAGAAACAAAGTCCATGGTGATGTCGTCCCATTTCCACTCAGGAATGGATAAAGGCATGAGTAAACCTGAAGGAACCTGATGCTCTGCCTTTACCTGCTGACAAGTCAAGCACTTGGAAACAAAATCCACAATATCACGCTTCATACCGGACCACCAATAGAATTGCTTCATGTCTCTGTACATCTTCTCACTGCCCGGATGCATAGTAAAGACTGAACTATGCGCCTCACTCATAAGCTGACTCCTCAAAACCCCAGACTCTGGCACACACAGGCGATCTCTGAACATAAGTACCTCATCCTGAACTGAGAACTCTGACTGCTTACCCGATCTGACCTCATGTACAATCTGCTGAAGCCTCACATCATCTCTCTGAGCATCTACAATCCTCTGTCTCAAAGTAGGCTTCACACGCAACTGGGCAAGCAAAGCCCCATCTGAACTAAAACGCCATCTGAAACGCCTCAAGAACAAGGCTGAAACTGATTTCCGACTCAAAGCGTCGGCGACTACATTAGCCTTACCAGGATGGTAATCCACAATGCAGTCGTAGTCCTTAAATAACTCAAGCCATCTGCGCTGTCTCATGTTCAACTCTTTCTGTGAAAGGAAGTACTTCAAACTCTTGTGGTCCGAGAAGATCCTACACTTTTCCCCATACAGGTAATGATGCCAAATCTTCAAAGCAAAGATTACAGCTGCCAACTCTAAATCATGCGTCGGATAGTTCTTCTCATGTGGCTTCAACTGACGAGAAGCATAAGCCACTACTTTTCCTTCCTGCATCAGCACACATCCAAGACCAATTCCAGAAGCATCACTGTAAATGACAAACTCCTTACCCGAGATGGGTTGAGTAAGGATAGGAGCCTCAACAAGCAACTGCTTTAACCGATCAAAACAAGACTGACACCTGTCTGACCACTCAAATCTAACTCCTTTCCTCAACAATCTAGTCATAGGAGCAGCAATCACAGAAAATCCCTTAACGAACCGACGGTAGTAACCTGCTAAACCGAGGAAACTCCTCACTTCCTGAACATTTCGAGGCGCTTTCCAATCAACTATCTCCTCGATCTTAGCTGGATCCACCTGGATACCTCTAGCTGAAATAATGTGACCCAAGAATGACACTTCTCGAAGCCAGAAATCACACTTGCTAAGCTTAGCAAACAAATGATGCTCTCTCAACATCTGCAAAACCAATCTGAGATGCTCCTCATGCTCACTCTCATTCTTGGAATACACCAAGATGTCATCAATGAACACTACTACAAATCGATCTAAGTATGGCCTAAATACACGATTCATCAGATCCATAAAAGCCGCTGGAGCATTTGTCAAACCAAACGGCATCACAAGAAACTCATAGTGGCCATACCTAGTCCGAAATGCAGTCTTCACCACATCTGCATCCTGAACCCGTAACTGATAGTACCCTGATCGAAGATCTATCTTGGAAAAGACACCCGCACCTCGAAGCTGGTCAAATAAATCCTCAATCCTAGGCAAAGGATACTTGTTCTTCACTGTAACTTTATTAATCTGGCGGTAGTCAATACACTTCCGCAGGGATCCATCTTTCTTCTTGACAAACAGTACTGGAGCTCCCCAAGGAGATATGCTAGGTCGAATAAACCCCTTATCCAATAACTCCTGTAGTTGAGATTTAAGTTCCCTCAACTCTACAGGAGCCATCCGATAAGGTGCTCTCGAAATAGGTGCTGTACCTGGCATAATCTCAATGGACAACTCAACCTCTCTCTCAGGAGGCAAACCAGGCAACTCGCTCGGGAACACATCACTAAACTCCCGCACTACTGGAATATCCTCAATCTGAACCTGATCCCTCCTGGAATCTAACACAACTGCTAGAAATGCCTCACAACCTTTCCTGATGAATCTCTTAGCTTGAATCGCAGAAATAACATTATTCAACGAACTCGCACCCAAACCTTTCAGAAACACAAGAGACTGACTTCTATCCCGAAGTACAACTGTCTTCCTATGGCAATCAACTACAGCCCGATGCTTTCCCAACTAGTCCATACCCAGAATCAAGTCAAACTCTCTGAAGGGTAACTCAATCAGATCCGCTGGAAGCACAGCTCCCTCAACAATCAGAGGACAACTCCTAAAAACTCTACTCACACTGACACTATGCCCTAATGGACTGGTCACACAAATCTCATAATCTAACTGATCAACTGAATGCAATTTATCAATAATTCTATCTGTGCACAAATATGAGTGTGTGGAACCAGGATCAATTAGAGCATACAA
Source organism: Excoecaria cochinchinensis (assembly GCA_947683425.1). Classification (NCBI taxonomy): domain Eukaryota; kingdom Viridiplantae; phylum Streptophyta; class Magnoliopsida; order Malpighiales; family Euphorbiaceae; genus Excoecaria; species Excoecaria cochinchinensis. Next base: position 15,299,565 of record CANTUQ010000055.1, read on the forward strand.
CTCAGTGTCATGGAGTAGGAACTTACCAGCAATAACATCAGGCGCATCCTGCTCATCTCTGGCTCTCATAGCATAAGCTCTAACGGCACCCTGAGGAGGATGCTCAACAGTCTCAGAAGCAGCACCATCTCTATGCCGACCACCTCTACCTCGACCTCGGCCTCTGCCATGGGTAGCCTGAGAAGCATTCGAACCGACCCTACTGCCCTCTCTCTGAGAACCTGAATCCTCCTGTAATCTCGGACAACCGGCCAACTGATGCTCAGAACTCCCACACCTGAAGCATGCACCGGAGAGCCACCTACACTCACCCCGATGTGACTTACTACAATGAGGACAAACTGGTGTAGTCTCAGCTCTACCACCCCTACCAGAACCTGACACAGCTGTAGAACCCTGACGTCTACCTCTAGAAGCTGGACCAGATGCTGACTCATCCTGTGGGTTCCTAGATCTCTTACTCGAAGAAGATCCTCCACGAGAAGAACTCCTCCTTTGAGCTCTCTCTCTCATCACCGTCTCATTCAACTCAGCTCTCACAGCAGCCTCAACAATCTGATAATAGCTAACCCCAGGAATACACATCAAGGAAATCAAAGCAATCTTCAATGACTCATTTAACCCTGCCTCGAAATGCTTGCATCTAAAGTCATCAGTCATAACTCCTCGTGGGGCATAGCGCGATAACCTGTTGAACTCTTTCTCATAATCTGCTACAGACAATGCTCTCTGTCTCAAACCCAAAAACTGCGCCCATCTAGAATCTCTATAGGTCTGAGTAATGTACTTCTTTGTGAACTCACCCTCAAAGAACTCCCAGGTAATCGGATCCGGTAGCTGAGGATGCCTGCACACCAACTCCCACCACTCAAAAGCAGACCCCTGAAGAAGAGCTAATGCACACTCTGCCTGCTGGTCGGGAGGACACCGAATCTCTCTTAAAGCATGCTTTACTTTATCTAACCATCTCTCTGCAGTCTCAGACTCATTCAAACCGGTACCATAGAAATCCTCAACTCCTGCCCTCCTCAGATTCTCCATAGGTGCTCTAGGAGCAGTCACTCTCTCCAAAACCCTAGCCATGTCCTGATGCAGTCTAAACATAGCCTCTAAGGGCATGGCTGCGGCCTCGGGCTAGACCCTAGCATGCTGAGCCGACACAGTAACAGAAACAGACTGATCTACAGCGGGAGGATTCACACTCTCGGCGGATTCCTCACGCGCACCATGAGCAGAATTAGAAGCCATCTAAACAAACAAGAAACAACCGTATCAGCCAACACAGATCTAGACACATACACATCACAGAAACTCAGATCAATCACATCAACACCCAGAAACGCCTAAACCTATGCTCTGATACCACTAACTGTAACACCCCCTTCCCATACGTAGGCGATCCCATCCGAGAAGGAGTGAGATGCCGTATGAGTAAAGGTGCCACCAAGCAAGTACAAAGTATAACATACAATCATTCATAACATACATTCAGAAGATACAGAATAATTAAAACTTTTCCTGCAGAAAGCAAAAGCTGATCATGCATTACTATAATTAAACTATTACAATAATGTTCTGATCAGCAAGCTGATATCAAAAGAATATTACATAACCCAAAATAAAGATACAAAAACGGAAGCTGATACATGAGAGTTCTATACAAAAAGAATCATCACTGATACAAAAATAGCCCTACACTAAAACTCTTCTGTGTTGGCTTGATGACGGTGACTCTCCCAAAGCAAAACGCATTCCGCACCTGCACGGGTAAAAACACCGTGCTAAGCGATATAAGCTTAGTGGGGAAACACACATAAATTATGGACGGCCATTCACAATGATCGTCAAAGCAGATCACATTCACAATGGCATTATGCAAAGGTTATAACATAGATGCTATAAGCATGCTCATATTTTAAAACCAACATTCAGTATCTCAATAATCATATCCTTTACAGAATAATCCAACATGCATTTCATCATTAAACTCATTCAGATAATCCATTTCATAGCCAGATCCGAACAGAACAATTCCATTAACATTTAAAGAACACCTGCTGACTCTAGACAGTGGATAACGAGTGTACTGAGGGTACCTTACGGGTACGAATCGAATACTGAGGGTACCTCACAGGTACAAGTCAAATATTATATCATTTATCAAAACATGTTATTTATATACTGAGGAAATCTTAAACAAGATTCTATACTGAAGGGTTCGCGAGGAACCAAACGGGGACCTGATCGGGGTCCAAACTGAACTGAGGGCTGCAGCTAAAAGACTCTATTAGGCATGCCTAACTATCCACTTACTTGACTCTAGCAGGTTATGCGTCAAACAGATCACATTTCAGGATACAGAATATAATTCATAAGAAAATCATGGTATCATGCATATCGAAGCATCAAACAGTAAGACATGCATCATACAACAGTAAAGTCTATTCAGAAAAAATACCAAATTCATTTCTGAGTTAAAAACTAGGAAATTTCGGAAAAATGAGCTGAACGGAGAATCGGGCGAGATTGGCTGGTCACAAGGCGTGACTGGCCATCTCAACAGGCAGGTCACGGCGTGACCGAGGGTCACGAGTCGTGACCTGCTTGTTCCTCGCCGATCACGTTGCGTGATCCTCGCGGGTCACGCAACGCTTATGCAGGTCACGGCGTGACCGATGGTCACGCGACGTGACGCTGCTTCTCCCTCGCAGATCACATTGCGTGATCTGCCTCTTCTTCGCAGGTCGCACGACGTGACCGAAGATCACGTCGCGTGACTTGCTTACTCTTCAGCTGGTCACGCGACTGGCTTCTCAGCAGGCAGGTCACGCCGTGACCGAGGGTCACGTGACGTGACTTGCCTTCCTGCGTAGCGAGTCACGCGACAGAGGGAGTTTCTACAGTAATTCGATTTTCCCAGAATTTCCAGAATTTACAGAACAACAATCTCGATCCCAATTTGATTTTAAACCATACCAACCTGTCTTTACTTCCCAGAAATCATCTCAACAACATATAAACAACTCAAACAATATTCAGTCAAACCAATCAAGGATAATTGCATTCAAATTATTCAAAAACATATAAACCCTAGAAATTTCCAGTAAACTCAAATTATGCAAATCACAAGCAATTATTCCCAAACCTGGATTCTATACTTCTATCACTTAGCTCCACTAGGACCAGCAACTTCTTTCCCCTTGGGATCACGTGGAGCCTCAGCTAGAACACAAACACAGCAAGAATATCCACAAAGTAAACCCTAAGTTAAACCTAGCTCAAGGAAGAAGAAGATGCAAATTACAGTAAAACAAAGACTAGATCATGCACTTACCAAGCTAAGGAATGCAAGGAGAGGATTAGTTTCACCAATAAGACCTTGAACTCTCAACACAGTACTTGGAATGAAGAAAATGAAGAAGAAGGAAGTGAGTGAAGAAAGAACGTGAATCTGTAAGTTCCTTTTCTCTCATTCTCTTTTCTTTTTCTTTTCTTTATTCTAAATATGTATCAATCTCCTATTGGTGACACTAATCACTCACACCAATCTAAAATGCATTACACACACCTAAAACCCTCTTCACTTATGCATACCCTACCATGGTATGAACACATGCACACAAGTATATCTCATTTAATTAAACACACTAATGCCATGTACACACCCACATAATAATAAACCCCAAAATCATACATTTTACTGAAATACCCTTATGAAATGCTAAACACATGCGAATGCTTACACATACAGACAGACAGATAGACAGACAGACAGGCTCATTTTACTAGGGGGCAAATGGGGTGTGACAGGCCACTTGATCAGTGAACTGAGAAGTGTATGGCCATACCGAGATGTAATAATGTGCAATCATTATTTATCTGAGAGTTCAGTGTCACTGGAATATCAAGAAAGGAATTAACTTACACATGAGGATGACTTGTTCCATGCCTTATGTTAATTCTGATATTTATGGGTAAGGGACTATACAAAATTGCATTAGGTCATCAAATGCCATTTGCATTTTCATTTAATTTGGAATGCTATAAATATCTTGCTAGAGAATATATATAGCCTTTGAATTAATTCATTAATTCAATTGCCAATATTAAATGGACCTATAGGATCGCACACAAAGCATTGGGCTTAAAATATTTAAATAAGGCATTGAGCATTAATTTGGGCTTTTAATAAAAGTCAAGCTAATGTATGTAATGGGTATTAAATTGCTATTGGACCTTGGTCCATGAGAGAGGAAGATTTCGGCCCACATGGTTTAATGTCAATTAATTTAATAATATTGATTAAGTTAATTGAGTATTAAATCCTAATTGAATTTTAAATTCAAAAGGGTTTAAATTAATGTTTGTTACTTATCTATAGGAAGTGTTTAAGGTTGAATAAACTACTTTTAGGTGGTAAAATTCGGAATAAACACTTGCCATAAGATGAGGATAAAGATTGAAAAGAGAAACCCTAGTGAAAATATCATAGGAGGCGTGAACTTCCCTCTCTCTCTCTCAAAATCTTTTCTTGGCCGAAATACATAAGGAGAAGAATTCTTTCTTGCTTTCTTGTGTGATTAGGCATTAATAGCACCAAAAGAAAGTACAAGATCAAAAAATCTTGTAGCTTTAACCCTTGCCATTACACAATACTTATATTGAGAGCTAGCATTCTCGGTTTTAAGCCTTGCTTGAAAGTGTGTGTGTGAGCATAGAGAGGATTGGCGCAAAGGCTATTCCTTGGCATTGGTGGTGAAGATCAAAGGTGGACAATATCATCTTAGTTGCTGGTCATCATCAAATTCATTTCGGAATAGGCATCTAAAGTTGTAAGTTTTTAAAAACCCTAAAAGTGCATGTTTCGATTCTTGATGTGGATTTGTTTGATGTGTATGATCGTTTTTGATATTTTTCTGCTGCGTTATCTACATACACATACCATGACATATTCCATCAGTGGTATCAGAGCCTAAACATGCTTATTTTAGTGCTTTAGATGCATGAAATAATTAATTAAAAATCGTTACTTTTAATACATGCAATGCTGAAATTTTCTGTTTTGAGTTTTTTGCATTGTTTTGGTGTAAAAACGATTTTAGTTGATTAGATAGGTATTATAATTAATATGACATGTTAATATAATGTCCTAAGATGTTCTAGGAGCTTTTATTGGTCATTTTTAATTGATAATACCTGATGGTATATGTTAATATTAAAACTAGGTGCTTTTGGCATGTTAATTGTTAGTTTAACAACTAGTTTTGAATATTAAATGTAAAAACGTTTTTGGCATGTTTGTAAGTGATTTTAAAGATTAAATATCAGGTCTGGACATTTTTAAAATATGGTTTTAATTCTGGTCCATGACAATTTAATTGATTAATTTTAATATCACTTAAAACAATGACTAGTTTGTGTTTGTTACATGTTTAATCAACATTGTTTGTTTTGATTTGATTAAAATGGTAAAAACACATTTAGATCAGATTGGTACAATATATTAAATCATTTTTATGACCTTATTTGAATTATTAAATGACTCATAAAATTGATTTAAGTATTTGTGCATTTTTTGTGGCATCACATAAGCATTAAACAACTAGTTTTGTTGTTTGTTTGTTTTTATATGTATGCCGTGTATCATATATATGTTCTTCATGATTTTTTTGTTTTAATTCATGTCGGTACATATTATATGTATTTTTAATGTTTATGGACAGTATGACATAAAATTAAAAATGGCAAAATTGGAAATTATACTAGAGTTGATTTATAGCACAAATCTAACTAGTTTGTGTTTTGGGCTTTTAAGAGAACTTATTCAATAAGAGGATTTAGTCCATTGGGCCTCGGCCCAGGCCCATCATGGGGTCATCTCTTAAAGGTTCAAGTACACAATTTCCATTAATGGGCTTGGCTAAATTAATTAAAATTGGACTTTGTTTAATCCATGAATGTTATGTATATTTATTTGCTTGTTTGGTATGATGAATGGATATGCATGGTGCATTCATGGGCCCTGGGTTTTTGTAATTAATTATGGCCTGCGAGCCATTATGTATTATTGTAAAAGTTTCATTTATTTCTTAGAATAGAATTTACTTGAAGACTTTGTAAACCAAGATGAAGCCCACCGGAGTGGTGAAGCCCAACTCGAAGATTCTTGTGTAATAGTATAGAATCTTAGTTGTAGGTTTTATGGGCCCATGTTTGTCACGCTTTACTTTATGCAATTATTTATATATGCATGCTATGAATGGATGACAAAGCGTATGCCATGTAAGCCGTAATAAAATGAATCCCTAAAATAGTAAGTCACAAAGTTGCCTTCCTAATTCGAAACATGTCAAGGGATCGATCATCGGTAACGTAGACTAGGAGTCCTAGATGCGCCCCATTATCTTTGTGAGGCATGAGTTGTGAATGTAGGTTGGACTTAACATGGAAAGGGATGCCCGGACCTAGGCAACTAATAAATGGGTTTGTGCTATAACATCTTAAGATGTTAGCCCATTTGATCCAAGAGTCATGTACGAGTCATGATTGGAGTTATCCTACCTAAGTAACTTAACTTGTTAGGTGTACAAGCTCAGCTTGACTAATAAGGTTGTTGTGAAAAGTGGATCTTGGCCCACATTAAATCACTAACACGAATTATTTAAAGGGATATTAATTCAGTTTGTGGGATTATTAATAAGACCTCATTTAATCTTGCTAAATTTTATTGTAGATTGAAAAATGGCATCTTCAAACAACAATTTCTCATTGCGATCGGTCCTTGAAAAGGACAAATTGAATGGCACCAATTTCATAGACTGGTCTCGAAACTTAAGGATAGTTCTTAAGCAAGAGAAAAAGTCGTATGTTTTGGATGCACCCTTGCCTCAAGAACCTGGTAGGAACGCCTCTACAGTTCAAAGGGAAACTTTTGAGACCAAGAAGAGCGACTCCAATGATGTGACCTGTTTGATGCTAGCCACTATGGTGCCTGACTTGCAAAAGCAATTTATGGAGCAAGAGGCTTATGCGATCATGGTGCACTTAAAGGAGATGTTCCAAGAGCAAGCTCGTCACGAGAGGTTTGTGACAACTAAGGCCTTAATTTCCTGTAAGATGGCTGCAGGTACTCCTGTTAGTACGCATGTACTCAAGATGAAAGGGTATCTTGATACTCTTGAGAAGCTTGAGGTACAAGTACCAAAGGAATTGGCCACTGACTTGATTTTAGGATCATTGGCTGATGATTATGATCCATTTGTAATGAATTATAACATGCATGCGATGAACAAGTCAGTTACCGAGCTTCATGGGATGCTTAAGAATGCTGAAGAAAACATTCGAAAGACTAATCCCGTACTAATGGTTCAAGGGGGCATCAAGAAGGGACCGGCTAAGGGAAAAGGAAAGGGAAAGGCAAAACCCAAAAATGACCTGGCTCGGTTCAAGTCAAATGGGAGTGCACCTCAGGCCCAATCCAAGCCCAAGGCGCAAAAGCCCAAGGAGAGCGAAAGCACTTGCTTCCATTGCAACAAAATAGGGCATTGGAAGAAGAATTGCGCTCTCTTCAAGGAAGAACAAAAAAGGAATGGAGCCAAGGCGTCCAGTTCAGGTATTTTTGTTGTTGAAATTAACCTTTCTATCTCTACCACTTGGGTACTAGATACCGGTTGTGGTTCTCACATTTGTTCAAATGTGCAGGGGCTAAGAAATAGGCGGTTACTTGGAAAGAATGAAGTGGACCCCCGTGTGGGGAATGGAGCACGAGTTGCTGCCATGGAGATAGGCGACTATCAACTCACTTTACCTTCCGGACTTTGTTTAGTTTTGAAAAATTGTTATTATGTACCTGCTATGAGCAGAAACATTATTTCAGTTTCATTGTTGGATTTGGATGAATTTGATTTTGTTATTAAAAATGGCAATGCTCATATTCGTCGCCAAGGCATTTCATATGGCAATGCCATGTTGCAAAATGGCCTTTATATCCTTGATATACAAAACAAAGAGTCCATATACAACATTAATACAAAGAGGGTTAAATCAAACGAATTGAACCCTACTTACTTCTGGCATTGTCGTTTGGGACATACAAACGAAAAACGCATTTCAAGACTCCACAAAACTGGAGTACTTGGGTCATTCGACTTAGAGTCTTATGATACATGCGAGCCATGTTTGCATGGAAAAATGACAAAAAGTCCTTTTAATAAGAAAAGTGAGAGGACTAATGGCTTATTGGAACTAATACATACCGATGTATGTGGACCATTAAGTACACAAGCTAGAGGTGGTTTTAGCTACTTCGTAACGTTCACAGATGACTTCAGTAGATATGGCTACGTCTATCTAATGAAGTATAAATCTGAAACTTTTGAGAAATTCAAAGTGTTTAAGAACGAAGTAGAAAAACAACTTGGAAAAAGTATAAAAACCATTCGATCTGATAGAGGTGGCGAATACTTAAGCCAAGATTTTGACAGTCATCTAAAAGAGTGTGGTATTATTTCACAGCTCACTCCTCCTGGAACACCACAATGGAATGGTGTGTCCGAAAGGAGAAATCGAACTCTATTAGACATGGTTCGATCTATGATTAGTCAAGCAAATCTTCCTATCTCTTTTTGGGGCTATGCATTAGAAACTGCTGCGTTTCTACTAAACCGTACTCCAACTAAAGCAGTTGAGAAGACACCATACGAGGTATGGACTGGGAAAGAACCCAATAGGTCATTTCTTAGGATTTGGGGCTGTGAAGCACATGTTAAGAAATTAACATCTGACAAACTAGAGTCCAAATCCACTGTCTGCTTATTTGTGGGTTATCCCAAAGAAACAAAGGGATACTACTTTTACTCACAAGCCGAGAACAAAGTATTTGTTGCTCGCAAGGCTGTTTTCTTGGAAAAGGAGTTCCTTCTCGAGAAAGATAGTGGGAGTAAAGTAGAACTTGGAGAAATTCAAGCGCCACAAATTCCTATAGAGGATGAGTTGGAAATGGGATCAAGTTCACAACCACTTGTGGAACAAGAACCCATTACACAAGTACCTAGAAGGTCCGGTAGGGTACGTCAGGAGATTCAGAGATATGGATTTCTAATCACCGACAGTGACACTATTGAGTTAGTAGATCGTGAGGATCCTACTACCTACCGAGAAGCTATTGAAAGCCCAGACTCGAAAAATTGGCTTGAAGCCATGAAATCCGAGATGCAGTCAATGTACGATAACCAGGTTTGGACCTTGGTTGATCCACCAGAAGGTGCTAAAGTAATTAAATGCAAGTGGCTATTTAAACTCAAAGCTGATAAGACCTACAAAGGTAGACTAGTAGCGAAAGGTTTTCGACAAACACATGGTGTAGACTATGATGAAACCTTTTCGCCTGTAGTCATGCTCAAGTCCATTAGGATCTTGCTTGCCATAGCTGCATATCATGATTATGAGATATGGCAAATGGATGTCAAAACTGCTTTCCTTAACGGAAATTTACTTGAGGATGTGTATATGACACAACCTGAAGGTTTTGTCAATCCCAAGCATCCTAAGAAGGTTTGCAAGCTTCAGAAATCCATTTATGGATTAAAGCAAGCATCCCAAAGTTGGAATCTTCGTTTTGATGAGGCAGTCAAAGAATTTGACTTCGTCAAGAACGAAGATGAGCCTTGTGTATACAAGAAGGTTAGTGAGAGCATAGTAGTATTTCTGGTCCTATATGTGGACGACATCCTTCTCATTGGGAATGATATTCCAACATTGCAAAAGGTTAAGCAATGGTTGGGGAAATGTTTCTCGATGAAAGACTTAGGAGAAGCTGAGACAATACTTGGTATTCGGATCTATAGAGACAGATCGAATCGGCTTTTGGGACTAAGTCAAGAAAAGTACATAGACAAAGTACTAAAGCGTTTTAGTATGGGAGACTCAAAGAAAGGGTACATACCTTTGGCTTTGGGAGTTCCTTTGACTACAGAACAGTGCCCTAAAACCAAAGAGGAAAGGGATAACATGAGTAGAATCCCATATGCATCTGCTATTGGATCTATAATGTACGCTATGTTATGTACTAGGTTGGATGTTACTCATGCACTGAGTATAACCAGTAGGTTTCAGCAAGACCCTGGTGAAAAGCACTGGTCTGCTGTAAAAGGGATTCTAAAGTACCTACGAAGGACTAAGGATCACTTCTTGGTGTATGGTGGTCAGGAAGAGCTCGTCATACAAGGCTATGCCGATGCTGCTTTTCAAACCAGCACTCAGGACTCAAGATCGCAATCTGGATTTGTTTTTATTTTAAACGGTGCTGCTGTCAGCTAGAGAAGCTCAAAGCAAGAGACCGTTGCCGACTCAACTACAGAATCTGAGTATATTGTAGCAAGTGAGGCTGCAAAAGAGGCTGTTTGGATTAGAAATTTCATTTCTGGATTAGGAGTGGTCCCAAGCATCCTAGATCCATTAGAAATTTTTTGTGACAACAACGGGGCCATTGCACAAGCCAAAGAGCCCCGGTCACACCAGAAATCCAAACACATACTCAGGAGGTACCACCTGATCAGAGAAATCATTGATCGTGGGGACGTCAAGGTCAGCAAGATAGCAAGTGAAGACAATGTAGCAGATCCTTTGACGAAACAGTTGCGCCCAAATCTGCACGAAGCTCATTTGAGAGCATTCGGTCTTAGGGCTATGCCCAATTGGGACTAGTGCTAGTGGGAGATTGTTAGTGTAAGTCCTAGCCCCAATACATTGTAATAAAACACTTTAGTTAATAAATGAGGCATTTGTTTTACCAATTGTATTCCTGTGCATATCAATTGATAGAACTGTCCAAGAATGTCGTTTCAGTTTAAGTTATCATGTGTGAGGCACATGGTTGTAAGACCTTGAAACAAATGAGACTTCATTCTAAATATCCCTAGTCAGTCATTGTTATGGGAATAACAAATGAATTAAGACTAGTATGCTCTCTCTGATTAGTTGAGTTCTGTCTTACGGATCATAAGGACAAAAGTGTCAATCAGAGATCATAGATACATGTTTATAACATGGTATTTGGATACGATCCACACATGAGAACACTACATGGTACAAGTCATAAGTGTTCCTCATATGCAAGTTTTGTATCGGAGTTCTTAGACCTAAAATCTCTATGAAACTCTTTATGAATTACTGTGTACTTTGACATACACCTAATGTGCTCGTAACTGAGTGACAAGTATGGGTATGCTTGGGTATGCATTGATTCATGTTAGAGAGCATGAGAGAAGTGAAGGGATTACCCCTCTCTATAAGAGAGAAAAATATCATCGGCCACTTGATCAGTGAACTGAGAAGTGTATGGCCATACCGAGATGTAATAATGTGCAATCATTATTTATCTGATAGTTCAGTGTCACTGGAATATCAAGAAAGGAATTAACTTACACATGAGGATGACTTGTTCCATGCCTTATGTTAATTCTGATATTTATGGGTAAGGGACTATACAAAATTGCATTAGGTCATCAAATGCCATTTGCATTTTCATTTAATTTGGAATGCTATAAATATCTTGCTAGAGAATATATATAGCCTTTGAATTAATTCATTAATTCAATTGCCAATATTAAATGGACCTATAGGATCGCACACAAAGCATTGGGCTTAAAATATTTAAATAAGGCATTGAGCATTAATTTGGGCTTTTAATAAAAGTCAAGCTAATGTATGTAATGGGTATTAAATTGCTATTGGACCTTGGTCCATGAGAGAGGAAGATTTTGGCCCACATGGTTTAATGTCAATTAATTTAATAATATTGATTAAGTTAATTGAGTATTAAATCCTAATTGAATTTTAAATTCAAAAGGGTTTAAATTAATGTTTGTTACTTATCTATAGGAAGTGTTTAAGGTTGAATAAACTACTTTTAGGTGGTAAAATTCGGAATAAACACTTGCCATAAGATGAGGATAAAGATTGAAAAGAGAAACCCTAGTGAAAATATCATAGGAGGCGTGAACTTCCCTCTCTCTCTCTCAAAATCTTTTTTTGGCCGAAATACATAAGGAGAAGAATTCTTTCTTGCTTTCTTGTGTGATTAGGCATTAATAGCACCAAAAGAAAGTACAAGATCAAAAAATCTTGTAGCTTTAACCCTTGCCATTACACAATACTTAGATTGAGAGCTAGCATTCTCGGTTTTAAGCCTTGCTTGAAAGTGTGTGTGTGAGCATAGAGAGGATTGGCGCAAAGGCTATTCCTTGGCATTGGTGGTGAAGATCAAAGGTGGACAATATCATCTTAGTTGCTGGTCATCATCAAATTCATTTCGGAATAGGCATCTAAAGTTGTAAGTTTTTAAAAACACTAAAAGTGCATGTTTCGATTCTTGATGTGGATTTGTTTGATGTGTATGATCGTTTTTGATATTTTTCCGCTGCGTTATCTACATACACATACCATGACATATTCCATCAGTGGTATCAGAGCCTAAACATGCTTATTTTAGTGCTTTAGATTCATGAAATAATTAATTAAAAATCGTTACTTTTAATACATGCAATGCTGAAATTTTCTGTTTTGAGTTTTTTGCATTGTTTTGGTGTAAAAACGATTTTAATTGATTAGATAGGTATTATAATTAATATGACATTTTAATATAATGTCCTAAGATGTTCTAGGAGCTTTTATTGGTCATTTTTAATTGATAATACCTGATGGTATATGTTAATATTAAAACTAGGTGCTTTTGGCATGTTAATTGTTAGTTTAACAACTAGTTTTGAATATTAAATGTAAAAACGTTTTTGGCATGTTTGTAAGTGATTTTAAAGATTAAATATCAGGTCTAGACATTTTTAAAATATGGTTTTAATTCTGGTCCATGACAATTTAATTGATTAATTTTAATATCACTTAAAACAATGACTAGTTTGTGTTTGTTACATGTTTAATCAACATTGTTTGTTTTGATTTGATTAAAATGGTAAAAACACATTTAGATCAGATTGGTACAATATATTAAATCATTTTTATGACCTTATTTGAATTATTAAATGACTCATAAAATTGATTTAAGTATTTGTGCATTTTTTGTGGCATCACATAAGCATTAAACAACTAGTTTTGTTGTTTGTTTGTTTTTATATGTATGCCGTGTATCATATATATGTTCTTCATGATTTTTTTGTTTTAATTCTTATCGGTACATATTATATGTATTTTTAATGTTTATGGACAGTATGACATAAAATTAAAAATGGCAAAATTGGAAATTATACTAGAGTTGATTTATAGCACAAATCTAACTAGTTTGTGTTTTGGGCTTTTAAGAGAACTTATTCAATAAGAGGATTTAGTCCATTGGGCCTCGGCCCAGGCCCATCATGGGGTCATCTCTTAAAGGTTCAAGTACACAATTTCCATTAATGGGCTTGGCTAAATTAATTAAAATTGGACTTTGTTTAATCCATGAATGTTATGTATATTTATTTGCTTGTTTGGTATGATGAATGGATATGCATGGTGCATTCATGGGCCCTGGGTTTTTGTAATTAATTATGGCCTGCGAGCCATTATGTATTATTGTAAAAGTTTCATTTATTTCTTAGAATAGAATTTACTTGAAGACTTTGTAAACCAAGATGAAGCCCACCGGAGTGGTGAAGCCCAACTCGAAGATTCTTGTGTAATAGTATAGAATCTTAGTTGTAGGTTTTATGGGCCCATGTTTGTCACGCTTTACTTTATGCAATTATTTATATATGCATGCTATGAATGGATGACAAAGCGTATGCCATGTAAGCCGTAATAAAATGAATCCCTAAAATAGTAAGTCACAAAGTTGCCTTCCTAATTCGAAACATGTCAAGGGATCGATCATCGGTAACGTAGACTAGGAGTCCTAGATGCGCCCGATTATCTTTGTGAGGCATGAGTTGTGAATGTAGGTTGGACTTAACATGGAAAGGGATGCCCGGACCTAGGCAACTAATAAATGGGTTTGTGCTATAACATCTTAAGATGTTAGCCCATTTGATCCAAGAGTCATGTACGAGTCATGATTGGAGTTATCCTACCTAAGTAACTTAACTTGTTAGGTGTACAAGCTCAGCTTGACTAATAAGGTTGTTGTGAAAAGTGGATCTTGGCCCACATTAAATCACTAACACGAATTATTTAAAGGGATATTAATTCGGTTTGTGGGATTATTAATAAGACCTCATTTAATCTTGCTAAATTTTATTGTAGATTGAAAAATGGCATCTTCAAACAACAATTTCTCATTGCGATCGGTCCTTGAAAAGGACAAATTGAATGGCACCAATTTCATAGACTGGTCTCGAAACTTAAGGATAGTTCTTAAGCAAGAGAAAAAGTCGTATGTTTTGGATGCACCCTTGCCTCAAGAACCTGGTAGGAACGCCTCTACAGTTCAAAGGGAAACTTTTGAGACCAAGAAGAGCGACTCCAATGATGTGACCTGTTTGATGCTAGCCACTATGGTGCCTGACTTGCAAAAGCAATTTATGGAGCAAGAGGCTTATGCGATCATGGTGCACTTAAAGGAGATGTTCCAAGAGCAAGCTCGTCACGAGAGGTTTGTGACAACTAAGGCCTTAATTTCCTGTAAGATGGCTGCAGGTACTCCTGTTAGTATGCATGTAGTCAAGATGAAAGGGTATCTTGATACTCTTGAGAAGCTTGAGGTACAAGTACCAAAGGAATTGGCCACTGACTTGATTTTAGGATCATTGGCTGATGATTATGATCCATTTGTAATGAATTATAACATGCATGCGATGAACAAGTCAGTTACCGAGCTTCATGGGATGCTTAAGAATGCTGAAGAAAACATTCGAAAGACTAATCCCGTACTAATGGTTCAAGGGGGCATCAAGAAGGGACCGGCTAAGGGAAAAGGAAAGGGAAAGGCAAAACCCAAAAATGACCTGGCTCGGTTCAAGTCAAATGGGAGTGCACCTCAGGCCCAATCCAAGCCCAAGGCGCAAAAGCCCAAGGAGAGCGAAAGCACTTGCTTCCATTGCAACAAAATAGGGCATTGGAAGAAGAATTGCGCTCTCTTCAAGGAAGAACAAAAAAGGAATGGAGCCAAGGCGTCCAGTTCAGGTATTTTTGTTGTTGAAATTAACCTTTCTATCTCTACCACTTGGGTACTAGATACCGGTTGTGGTTCTCACATTTGTTCAAATGTGCAGGGGCTAAGAAATAGGCGGTTACTTGGAAAGAATGAAGTGGACCCCCGTGTGGGGAATGGAGCACGAGTTGCTGCCATGGAGATAGGCGACTATCAACTCACTTTACCTTCCGGACTTTGTTTAGTTTTGAAAAATTGTTATTATGTACCTGCTATGAGCAGAAACATTATTTCAGTTTCATTGTTGGATTTGGATGAATTTCATTTTGTTATTAAAAATGGCAATGCTCATATTCGTCGCCAAGGCATTTCATATGGCAATGCCATGTTGCAAAATGGCCTTTATATCCTTGATTTACAAAACAAAGAGTCCATATACAACATTAATACAAAGAGGGTTAAATCAAACGAATTGAACCCTACTTACTTCTGGCATTGTCGTTTGGGACATACAAACGAAAAACGCATTTCAAGACTCCACAAAACTGGAGTACTTGGGTCATTCGACTTAGAGTCTTATGATACATGCGAGCCATGTTTGCATGGAAAAATGACAAAAAGTCCTTTTAATAAGAAAAGTGAGAGGACTAATGGCTTATTGGAACTAATACATACCGATGTATGTGGACCATTAAGTACACAAGCTAGAGGTGGTTTTAGCTACTTCGTAACGTTCACAGATGACTTCAGTAGATATGGCTATGTCTATCTAATGAAGTATAAATCTGAAACTTTTGAGAAATTCAAAGTGTTTAAGAACGAAGTAGAAAAACAACTTGGAAAAAGTATAAAAACCATTCGATCTGATAGAGGTGGCGAATACTTAAGCCAAGATTTTGACAGTCATCTAAAAGAGTGTGGTATTATTTCACAGCTCACTCCTCCTGGAACACCACAATGGAATGGTGTGTCCGAAAGGAGAAATCGAACTCTATTAGACATGGTTCGATCTATGATGAGTCAAGCAAATCTTCCTATCTCTTTTTGGGGCTATGCATTAGAAACTGCTGCGTTTCTACTAAACCGTACTCCAACTAAAGCAGTTGAGAAGACACCATACGAGGTATGGACTGGGAAAGAACCCAATAGGTCATTTCTTAGGATTTGGGGTTGTGAAGCACATGTTAAGAAATTAACATCTGACAAACTAGAGTCCAAATCCACTGTCTGCTTATTTGTGAGTTATCCCAAAGAAACAAAGGGATACTACTTTTACTCACAAGCCGAGAACAAAGTATTTGTTGCTCGCAAGGCTGTTTTCTTGGAAAAGGAGTTCCTTCTCAAGAAAGATAGTGGGAGTAAAGTAGAACTTGGAGAAATTCAAGCGCCACAAATTCCTATAGAGGATGAGTTGGAAATGGGATCAAGTTCACAACCACTTGTGGAACAAGAACCCATTACACAAGTACCTAGAAGGTCCGGTAGGGTACGTCAGGAGATTCAGAGATATGGATTTCTAATCACCGACAGTGACACTATTGAGTTAGTAGATCGTGAGGATCCTACTACCTACCGAGAAGCTATTGAAAGCCCAGACTCGAAAAATTGGCTTGAAGCCATGAAATCCGAGATGCAGTCAATGTACGATAACCAGGTTTGGACCTTGGTTGATCCAGCAGAAGGTGCTAAAGTAATTAAATGCAAGTGGCTATTTAAACTCAAAGCTGATAAGACCTACAAAGGTAGACTAGTAGCGAAAGGTTTTCGACAAACACATGGTGTAGACTATGATGAAACCTTTTCGCCTGTAGTCATGCTCAAGTCCATTAGGATCTTGCTTGCCATAGCTGCATATCATGATTATGAGATATGGCAAATGGATGTCAAAACTGCTTTCCTTAACGGAAATTTACTTGAGGATGTGTATATGACACAACCTGAAGGTTTTGTCAATCCCAAGCATCCTAAGAAGGTTTGCAAGCTTCAGAAATCCATTTATGGATTAAAGCAAGCATCCCGAAATTGGAATCTTCATTTTGATGAGGCAGTCAAAGAATTTGACTTCGTCAAGAACGAAGATGAGCCTTATGTATACAAGAAGGTTAGTGAGAGCATAGTAGTATTTCTGGTCCTGTATGTGGACGACATCCTTCTCATTGGGAATGATATTCCAACATTGCAAAAGGTTAAGCAATGGTTGGGGAAATGTTTCTCGATGAAAGACTTAGGAGAAGCTGAGACAATACTTGGTATTCGGATCTATAGAGACAGATCGAATCGGCTTTTGGGACTAAGTCAAGAAAAGTACATAGACAAAGTACTAAAGCGTTTTAGTATGGGAGACTCAAAGAAAGGGTACATACCTTTGGCTTTGGGAGTTCCTTTGACTAAAGAACAGTGCCCTAAAACCAAAGAGGAAAGGGACAACATGAGTAGAATCCCATATGCATCTGCTATTGGATCTATAATGTACGCTATGTTATGTACTAGGTTGGATGTTACTCATGCACTGAGTATAACCAGTAGGTTTCAGCAAGACCCTGGTGAAAAGCACTGGTCTGCTGTAAAAGGGATTCTAAAGTACCTACGAAGGACTAAGGATCACTTCTTGGTGTATGGTGGTCAGGAAGAGCTCGTCATACAAGGCTATGCCGATGCTGCTTTTCAAACCAGCACTCAGGACTCAAGATCGCAATCTGGATTTGTTTTTATTTTAAACGGTGCTGCTGTCAGCTGGAGAAGCTCAAAGCAAGAGACCGTTGCCGACTCAACTACAGAATCTGAGTATATTGCAGCAAGTGAGGCTGCAAAAGAGGCTGTTTGGATTAGAAATTTCATTTCTGGATTAGGAGTGGTCCCAAGCATCCTAGATCCATTAGAAATTTTTTGTGACAACAACGGGGCCATTGCACAAGCCAAAGAGCCCCGGTCACACCAGAAATCCAAACACATACTCAGGAGGTACCACCTGATCAGAGAAATCATTGATCGTGGGGACGTCAAGGTCAGCAAGATAGCAAGTGAAGACAATGTAGCAGATCCTTTGATGAAACAGTTGCGCCCAAATCTGCACGAAGCTCATTTGAGAGCATTCGGTCTTAGGGCTATGCCCAATTGGGACTAGTGCTAGTGGGAGATTGTTAGTGTAAGTCCTAGCCCCAATACATTGTAATAAAACACTTTAGTTAATAAATGAGGCATTTGTTTTACCAATTGTATTCCTGTGCATATCAATTGATAGAACTGTCCAAGAATGTCGTTTCAGTTTAAGTTATCATGTGTGAGGCACATGGTTGTAAGACCTTGAAATAAATGAGACTTCATTCTAAATATCCCTAGTCAGTCATTGTTATGGGAATAACAAATGAATTAAGACTAGTATGCTCTCTCTGATTAGTTGAGTTCTGTCTTACGGATCATAAGGACAAAAGTGTCAATCAGAGATCATAGATACATGTTTATAACATGGTATTTGGATACGATCCACACATGAGAACACTACATGGTACAAGTCATAAGTGTTCCTCATATGCAAGTTTTGTATGGGAGTTCTTAGACCTAAAATCTCTATGAAACTCTTTATGAATTACTGTGTACTTTGACATACACCTAACGTGCTCGTAACTGAGTGACAAGTATGGGTATGCTTGGGTATGCATTGATTCATGTTAGAGAGCATGAGAGAAGTGAAGGGATTACCCCTCTCTATAAGAGAGAAAAATATCATCGGCCACTTGATCAGTGAACTGAGAAGTGTATGGCCATACCGAGATGTAATAATGTGCAATCATTATTTATCTGAGAGTTCAGTGTCACTGGAATATCAAGAAAGGAATTAACTTACACATGAGGATGACTTGTTCCATGCCTTATGTTAATTCTGATATTTATGGGTAAGGGACTATACAAAATTGCATTAGGTCATCAAATGCCATTTGCATTTTCATTTAATTTGGAATGCTATAAATATCTTGCTAGAGAATATATATAGCCTTTGAATTAATTCATTAATTCAATTGCCAATATTAAATGGACCTATAGGATCGCACACAAAGCATTGGGCTTAAAATATTTAAATAAGGCATTGAGTATTAATTTGGGCTTTTAATAAAAGTCAAGCTAATGTATGTAATGGGTATTAAATTGCTATTGGACCTTGGTCCATGAGAGAGGAAGATTTCGGCCCACATGGTTTAATGTCAATTAATTTAATAATATTGATTAAGTTAATTGAGTATTAAATCCTAATTGAATTTTAAATTCAAAAGGGTTTAAATTAATGTTTGTTACTTATCTATAGGAAGTGTTTAAGGTTGAATAAACTACTTTTAGGTGGTAAAATTCGGAATAAACACTTGCCATAAGATGAGGATAAAGATTGAAAAGAGAAACCCTAGTGAAAATATCATAGGAGGCGTGAACTTCCCTCTCTCTCTCTCAAAATCTTTTCTTGGCCGAAATACATAAGGAGAAGAATTCTTTCTTGCTTTCTTGTGTGATTAGGCATTAATAGCACCAAAAGAAAGTACAAGATCAAAAAATCTTGTAGCTTTAACCCTTGCCATTACACAATACTTATATTGAGAGCTAGCATTCTCGGTTTTAAGCCTTGCTTGAAAGTGTGTGTGTGAGCATAGAGAGGATTGGCGCAAAGGCTATTCCTTGGCATTGGTGGTGAAGATCAAAGGTGGACAATATCATCTTAGTTGCTGGTCATCATCAAATTCATTTCGGAATAGGCATCTAAAGTTGTAAGTTTTTAAAAACCCTAAAAGTGCATGTTTCGATTCTTGACGTGGATTTGTTTGATGTGTATGATCGTTTTTGATATTTTTCCGCTGCGTTATCTACATACACATACCATGACATATTCCATCAAAAGGTGCCCAAAGGCATCGTGAGGCTAGATGATCCTTTCCAATGTTATATTGGGATGGAACCATCCAAAATGACTCATGATGCCCAAGATTAAAAAGACGCGAACCAATCCCTCGAGCCCTAAAAGCGGGTTTGGAGAGGGCCTTTGCTAGGTTCGGCGCGCGTCACAGTGTCGACTCTGCCGGGGATTTTGATCGAAACTTCGCTTTGAAAGTGACTTAAGTTAAAATTATAATTGAGTTATTAAGAATAAAAAATTCCATTTCTAATCGAAATTGTATTGCATCCATTAGAGCCTTAGAATTATGTTAGCTGGTCCCCTATCTACCCCGGTGCATTCCTAAAGCACGACCCTACTTTCACTCATTGTAGGGAAGTGCTTAGGATTATCACCAGCCCAAGCCTCGTACCATCAAATGGTATATCAAATAGAGACCCGATTTGTTGTTATGCTCGTGATAAGTTAGACCCGTTGGCAGGGACCATGCTTGGGAAGACCTAAAGTAACACCACCTTTGACCGAAGCTGTCACACCCCGAACTGGGCCTAGTCGGAATATGCTTGCTCGATCGGAATGAGTGAGGGTAATTCGGTAAATTGTACATGAATAATATGGATAATAAGGATTTAAGTGCAAAGAAATTAATTAAATGAGTTAAGTGAAGAAAATATTATGGTATACTTATTGTGTATGGAAGTAGGGTATAAATGGATCTTAGGAAATGATTTGGTGTGATTCAAGTGTGGTACCATGGGATATTATTGTAAGAGGTACTTGTGTGTGTTTGGTGTATGGTGTATGTGAGAAATAAGTATCAAGTGGATTGTAGGTATGGAACTAAAGATGTAGGATATTTTATGAGAAGTGATTTAGTGTGTGTATGTGTATGGTAACTTGAATTGAGAAGTCAAAGTAAGTAATGTGGACCAATAGGAAGTGGACAAATGGATGTGGTAGGTGTGCATTAAGTGTGAAAAGGAAGACAAAGCTAAAGAGAGAGGAGTCCACGTTTTTGCCTTTCATCTTCCCGATTTTTCATTTCTTTTCCTTTCTTTCCCTTTCTTTGCTCCATCTCTTGGTTTTGAGTGGATTAGAAGTGAGTTGGTGGAGCTTGAGAAGCAAGATTGTTAAGGTAAGTTGGAGCTTTAGGGTTCCTGCGGTTAGGGTTCTCTTTCTTCTCCTTTTCTTTTGATTTTGTGTAAGTTAGAGTTTTCAATTAAAAGTAATTTCTGGGTTTTTGGTCTGTGCAAGTTGGTGGTAACAAGAGGAGGCTCAAGGGCAAGGAAACGATTGTAGATAGAAGCTAGAAAAGGGACTGTGGATTTTTGATTCCCAGGTTTGGGAAATTTTATTTTTTATATATATGAATTTTTATATATATTCATGTATGATATGAGTTTCTTGAGTGTGTTGTGATGATTTGTGATGATGGTAGTGAGTGTTGACTCAAATGACTTATTGGTGCATGTGAATAGGTTTTTAGGTGAAAAACTGGTTTAGAATACACTGGACCTTTCTTAGGTTATTGCACTGTTTTGGGAGTTTTAGAACTCCAAATCATGCGATTCTTGAACCATTAGAACCATGAATGCCATTACTTTAAATGTCTCAGAAATAGTCTTGGATAAATTCTCGCTCTAAGACATCGAAAAATTGATTACAAATGTAGTATCCCTGTTGTGTCGGGTTGTTTGACCAGTATAGGTTGTGTAGTGCATATCTGGAGTTGTAGACATCCAATTGATGTGAAACTTGTTTCATTTGAAAGCTAAGACGTAGGAGAACATTTGTTAAGAAGACCACTTTTCCTAAAAACGAGGTTTAGAGGTCGGTTTTCGCGATACTAGTTTATAGTAGAAAGCAGTCCGTTTTGGTAGCTGTGGCGAGCCTCTGTCGCGAGCGCGACAAGGGTCGCGACCTCGCGATAGAAAAACATGGTTTGAGCCTTTTCTTCTCTATTTTTGAGTCTAGGATTGACCTGGATCAATCCCGCGCCTTTCCCATCAGTTATTACGCATGTTTAGGGTAATTAATTGACTATGCAAGTAATTATCGTTGGGAAAACTTAGGAGTACATTTACGATTAGTGATTTAACTAGTAATTAATCATAGATATAATCCTATGAAGGATTGTTTATGAATGAGTGCTATTATGTGATAGTTTCATGAATAACCTAAGCATGATGTACCATGCGTATGAAGGAAGAATAGTAAATAGTATTGACATTATAGATTATATAAATGGATATTATTTGTGGCATGATTTATCGAAATTGTTGATATGAATATGGGATTTATGTTGTTAATGATGTGTGGCTTACGGGAGATGAGGTAAGAGACCTTTGAATGTGTTTTGGGTGTTTATGGATGAGTTGAGGAAGGAAAGATCTTGTAAAATTCTGCAGATTTTCGGAATCATGACTCTGTCGCGATCGCGACCATGTCGCGAGCGCGACAGAGACTGATGATTTTGATGTTGTGCCGTCGCGAGCACGCGACGCTGTCGCGAGCCCGCGATAGCAATAGCCTGTCTGCTCTCTGTCGCGAGCGCGACACCCGTCGCGATCGCGACAGAGTACATTGTTGGCCTGTGCTATCGCGAGCACGCGACTTGTCGCGACCTCGCGATAGCAATACTTGCCCTCTGTCGCGACCGCGACAATGTCGCGAGCGCGACAGAGCTGGGCCCTTCTCTCCTTTCCACGATCGCGAAGTCCGTCGCGCGCACGCAGCGAAGAGACTATGGTCTCTGTCGCGAGCGCGACAGATGTCGCGAGCGCGACAGATGTGTTTTGTTGAATGAATTTTTCTTTGGTAATTCCAATGTTTGAATTCCGAACTTGTGATGTCTCTAGGTTTATTCTTTAACTATAATATGAAGTATATTAATATAATTGAATGTATTATGCATATCTATACTGATGATCTTTCTAAGATCATTATGTTATGTTTAAGTGTAAATTGTATGATGCATGATTGATTTTATGAACTTACTCATATGTCTCAATTATTGCTGATTATGTACAATGACATAAATTATATGATTTGAAATATGATTGGTATGATGCATGACCTGCGAAAGTCAGTCTAGTGGATAGTTAGGCATGCCTAATAGAGTCTATGTATGTGTAGCTGCAGCGCCCCTTTGAACGATTTGGACCCTGATCAGGTCCCTGATTGGTTCCTCGCGAACCCCTATTATGTGTATGTGTATGGATCTTATTTAAGGTCCTGTTCAATGAAATGTTGCCTTCTGACTTGTACCTGCATGGTACATTATATTATGTGTTCCCTCTGAGGGTTACCCGGTCAGAGATCGGGCTATGTGTTTCCTCATGAGGTCTCTCTCTCAGTACTCGTTATCCACTATTTTGAGTCAGCAGGTATTTTGATGGTTTGTTTTATTCGGTTTTGAAATGGCTATCAGAATGTGATATCTGAATGAGTAAAAATCAGTTTATGTGTATGTGAATATTACTACGTGCTTCAGATGGTAAATCTGTATTTAGTAAACATGACTTTCAGTTAACATGATTATCCGGACTTGGCATATGATTTGTTATTAGTTTCCGAATGCTTTGAAATGATTCGATCGATGTATTTATGTATAGGAGTTAAGCATGGTTTTATTATGTACAAGCATGTGAGTCAGATCGGTTGTGAGGGTAAGTATATAAGATGTAATTGTACTTTCTGCATGGTTTTAAGATAAATGTGAAGTGATGTGATTATACCTTCAGTCTTCGTTTTGGGAGTGTTTACAGCATGATATGCTAAGTATTAGAGTTGCGCAGCAAAAGTGTGGTGTTTTGGATGTTTCTTGGTATGTGGCTTAGCATGATAACACTGGTGTCGTGTTTTGGGTTATGACTGTTTTGGCTCATTCATGATATATGTATATGGTTATATACGTGAGTTTCCGAATGAATGCCTTTATTATGCAAGTCTGTTTAGATATGTATTTTGAACATCCGTAATTGCCATTTGAATGTATTTTGCCTCGACGACCATTGTGAATGGCCGTCCATATTATTTTGTTTGTTTTCCCCACTAAGCGTTATCGCTTAGCACGGGTTCTTTTCCCCGTGCAGGTGGCAGGTTTGCTTCTGTTCGAGTCGCGCATCTGCAGTGTCGGCCACATAGAAGTTAGAAGTGATGTATTTTGTGTAATTTCTGTAGCCTGGATTTTGTAATTCTGATGAATATGTATATGTAATAATATGTAAAGAAACTGAAGTAACATTTTGGGCGATGTAAATATTGTTATTGAAAATTTCCTCTATTTTATCGTCTGTCTGTAACTTCTGCTGCATGGTGATAAACTTACGTATCTGTATGTTTCTACTTAATGTAAGTGTGTGGGTGAAGTTGGTATGATCAGTCTGTGCCTGCAAGTTAAGTCAAATTTTTAATTAACCTGTATTTCGTATGTATGTTATGTATGAAAGTATGCTTTCGTACTGTGCATGTGAATATCTGTGTGAATGAACGTCGGGTAACGCGTCCGTCGGCGTCCTTCCAACGGGGACGTCGATGGGGGTGTTACATTTAGTGGTATCAGAGCATAAGATTCTGGTTGCCTTATTTGTTTGAGTATTGGGTCTTTGTATGTTACTTGTTATGTGTCGAGTCTTTGTTTGAGCGTCAGTTTTGTGTCGTGGCCTAATGCAGATGCGTCTTGTCCTGTGTGTGTTATGTTAGATGGAGCCTGACCGAATGTGAAGGTGAATGAGACGATAGAAAGTGTGAACCCGATTAGTGCTAATCAAAGTGTTTCGTTTCTGTGCACCTTTTTGGTTAGAATTCCGGTATTGGTTCTAATAATAAAACATTAGTGCAAGGATTAATTCGAATTTTGGATAGACTGACTGCTCCTAGAATTTTTTTTAAGGTTTAGTTCAGAGTGTATCTCAGTAAAGAAAGGTATCGGGTAAGTGGATGAGTATTTAGATCTTATAAGGTTTTGGTAGTACTCTATATGCCTGTCAGCTATCTCTAGAAAAGTGTTTAAATGAAAGCATATTGAATCATGGGGATGGGACAAAATGCATCATTATAGCATCAATTGCATCACTCTGCATACATGAATCATCTCAATCTCATTACATCATCATCATCCCTTTGACAATACATGATAAGCATATGCATGTATGTTTTAATTGAGAGAAAGCTGACAGGGTATATATGTACTATTTGATGTTAAGATTAAAAGTAAAAATGACGCGTTCAGCAATCGTTTAGGAAAGAGTTTTGTGTTTGATTAAAGATTGAACAGAAAGAGTATTTTGGGACCGTAAAAAGGATTTTAAAGTTTGATAGGAGTGTTAATGGTAAAGAGAAACGTAAGTATGATGGACATCTTTTAAGTAGTGAAGGATTTATGTATCAATTGGCGAAGTTAGTTGGTTTATGTGTAAAGTATTCGGGTTTTGATTTCAATCGGTCATTTGAGTAATGATTGTTCTGATGAATGTGTTAGATGCGAATATAAGAAAGTATTCTACGTTTGGTGTAAGTTGAGTAGGAAGTAATTAAGAGCACCGCAATAGTAATAAGTGTAAGTAAGTGAATAGTTTTAAAATGCAATGTATGGGTCTGAAGGTGAGTTGAAGTGTAGTTTTGGAGTTTCTTCTGGTGTATGTGAATTTCGAGGACGAAATTCTTTTAGGAGGGAAGATTTGTCACACCCCGAACTGGGCCTAGTCGGAATATGCTTGCTCGATCGGAATGAGTGAGGGTAATTCGGTAAATTGTACATGAATAATATGGATAATAAGGATTTAAGTGCAAAGAAATTAATTAAATGAGTTAAGTGAAGAAAATATTATGGTATACTTATTGTGTATGGAAGTAGGGTATAAATGGATCTTAGGAAATGATTTGGTGTGATTCAAGTGTGGTACCATGGGATATTATTGTAAGAGGTACTTGTGTGTGTTTGGTGTATGGTGTATGTGAGAAATAAGTATCAAGTGGATTGTAGGTATGGAACTAAAGATGTAGGATATTTTATGAGAAGTGATTTAGTGTGTGTATGTGTATGGTAACTTGAATTGAGAAGTCAAAGTAAGTAATGTGGACCAATAGGAAGTGGACAAATGGATGTGGTAGGTGTGCATTAAGTGTGAAAAGGAAGACAAAGCTAAAGAGAGAGGAGTCCACGTTTTTGCCTTTCATCTTCCCGATTTTTCATTTCTTTTCCTTTCTTTCCCTTTCTTTGCTCCATCTCTTGGTTTTGAGTGGATTAGAAGTGAGTTGGTGGAGCTTGAGAAGCAAGATTGTTAAGGTAAGTTGGAGCTTTAGGGTTCCTGCGGTTAGGGTTCTCTTTCTTCTCCTTTTCTTTTGATTTTGTGTAAGTTAGAGTTTTCAATTAAAAGTAATTTCTGGGTTTTTGGTCTGTGCAAGTTGGTGGTAACAAGAGGAGGCTCAAGGGCAAGGAAACGATTGTAGATAGAAGCTAGAAAAGGGACTGTGGATTTTTGATTCCCAGGTTTGGGAAATTTTATTTTTTATATATATGAATTTTTATATATATTCATGTATGATATGAGTTTCTTGAGTGTGTTGTGATGATTTGTGATGATGGTAGTGAGTGTTGACTCAAATGACTTATTGGTGCATGTGAATAGGTTTTTAGGTGAAAAACTGGTTTAGAATACACTGGACCTTTCTTAGGTTATTGCACTGTTTTGGGAGTTTTAGAACTCCAAATCATGCGATTCTTGAACCATTAGAACCATGAATGCCATTACTTTAAATGTCTCAGAAATAGTCTTGGATAAATTCTCGCTCTAAGACATCGAAAAATTGATTACAAATGTAGTATCCCTGTTGTGTCGGGTTGTTTGACCAGTATAGGTTGTGTAGTGCATATCTGGAGTTGTAGACATCCAATTGATGTGAAACTTGTTTCATTTGAAAGCTAAGACGTAGGAGAACATTTGTTAAGAAGACTACTTTTCCTAAAAACGAGGTTTAGAGGTCGGTTTTCGCGATACTAGTTTATAGTAGAAAGCAGTCCGTTTTGGTAGCTGTGGCGAGCCTCTGTCGCGAGCGCGACAAGGGTCGCGACCTCGCGATAGAAAAACATGGTTTGAGCCTTTTCTTCTCTATTTTTGAGTCTAGGATTGACCTGGATCAATCCCGCGCCTTTCCCATCAGTTATTACGCATGTTTAGGGTAATTAATTGACTATGCAAGTAATTATCGTTGGGAAAACTTAGGAGTACATTTACGATTAGTGATTTAACTAGTAATTAATCATAGATATAATCCTATGAAGGATTGTTTATGAATGAGTGCTATTATGTGATAGTTTCATGAATAACCTAAGCATGATGTACCATGCGTATGAAGGAAGAATAGTAAATAGTATTGACATTATAGATTATATAAATGGATATTATTTGTGGCATGATTTATCGAAATTGTTGATATGAATATGGGATTTATATTGTTAATGATGTGTGGCTTACGGGAGATGAGGTAAGAGACCTTTGAATGTGTTTTGGGTGTTTATGGATGAGTTGAGGAAGGAAAGATCTTGTAAAATTCTGCAGATTTTCGGAATCATGACTCTGTCGCGATCGCGACCATGTCGCGAGCGCGACAGAGACTGATGATTTTGATGTTGTGCCGTCGCGAGCACGCGACGCTGTCGCGAGCCCGCGATAGCAATAGCCTGTCTGCTCTCTGTCGCGAGCGCGACACCCGTCGCGATCGCGACAGAGTACATTGTTGGCCTGTGCTATCGCGAGCACGCGACTTGTCGCGACCTCGCGATAGCAATACTTGCCCTCTGTCGCGACCGCGACAATGTCGCGAGCGCGACAGAGCTGGGCCCTTCTCTCCTTTCCACGATCGCGAAGTCCGTCGCGCGCACGCAGCGAAGAGACTATGGTCTCTGTCGCGAGCGCGACAGATGTCGCGAGCGCGACAGATGTGTTTTGTTGAATGAATTTTTCTTTGGTAATTCCAATGTTTGAATTCCGAACTTGTGATGTCTCTAGGTTTATTCTTTAACTATAATATGAAGTATATTAATATAATTGAATGTATTATGCATATCTATACTGATGATCTTTCTAAGATCATTATGTTATGTTTAAGTGCAAATTGTATGATGCATGATTGATTTTATGAACTTACTCATATGTCTCAATTATTGCTGATTATGTACAATGACATAAATTATATGATTTGAAATATGATTGGTATGATGCATGACCTGCGAAAGTCAGTCTAGTGGATAGTTAGGCATGCCTAATAGAGTCTATGTATGTGTAGCTGCAGCGCCCCTTTGAACGATTTGGACCCTGATCAGGTCCCTGATTGGTTCCTCGCGAACCCCTATTATGTGTATGTGTATGGATCTTATTTAAGGTCCTGTTCAATGAAATGTTGCCTTCTGACTTGTACCTGCATGGTACATTATATTATGTGTTCCCTCTGAGGGTTACCCGGTCAGAGATCGGGCTATGTGTTTCCTCATGAGGTCTCTCTCTCAGTACTCGTTATCCACTATTTTGAGTCAGCAGGTATTTTGATGGTTTGTTTTATTCGGTTTTGAAATGGCTATCAGAATGTGATATCTGAATGAGTAAAAATCAGTTTATGTGTATGTGAATATTACTACGTGCTTCAGATGGTAAATCTGTATTTAGTAAACATGACTTTCAGTTAACATGATTATCCGGACTTGGCATATGATTTGTTATTAGTTTCCGAATGCTTTGAAATGATTCGATCGATGTATTTATGTATAGGAGTTAAGCATGGTTTTATTATGTACAAGCATGTGAGTCAGATCGGTTGTGAGGGTAAGTATATAAGATGTAATTGTACTTTCTGCATGGTTTTAAGATAAATGTGAAGTGATGTGATTATACCTTCAGTCTTCGTTTTGGGAGTGTTTACAGCATGATATGCTAAGTATTAGAGTTGCGCAGCAAAAGTGTGGTGTTTTGGATGTTTCTTGGTATGTGGCTTAGCATGATAACACTGGTGTCGTGTTTTGGGTTATGACTGTTTTGGCTCATTCCTGATATATGTATATGGTTATATACGTGAGTTTCCGAATGAATGCCTTTATTATGCAAGTCTGTTTAGATATGTATTTTGAACATCCGTAATTGCCATTTGAATGTATTTTGCCTCGACGACCATTGTGAATGGCCGTCCATATTATTTTGTTTGTTTTCCCCACTAAGCGTTATCGCTTAGCACGGGTTCTTTTCCCCGTGCAGGTGGCAGGTTTGCTTCTGTTCGAGTCGCGCATCTGCAGTGTCGGCCACATAGAAGTTAGAAGTGATGTATTTTGTGTAATTTCTGTAGCCTGGATTTTGTAATTCTGATGAATATGTATATGTAATAATATGTAAAGAAACTGAAGTAACATTTTGGGCGATGTAAATATTGTTATTGAAAATTTCCTCTATTTTATCGTCTGTCTGTAACTTCTGCTGCATGGTGATAAACTTACGTATCTGTATGTTTCTACTTAATGTAAGTGTGTGGGTGAAGTTGGTATGATCAGTCTGTGCCTGCAAGTTAAGTCAAATTTTTAATTAACCTGTATTTCGTATGTATGTTATGTATGAAAGTATGCTTTCGTACTGTGCATGTGAATATCTGTGTGAATGAACGTCGGGTAACGCATCCGTCGGCGTCCTTCCAACGGGGACGTCGATGGGGGTGTTACAGAAGCCCATGTAATGTCAATAGATACTCCCTCTAGGTGAAATGTACCATAATACCGTGCTTACTATTTTGGCCGTCATATATTAAAAAAAATTAATTAAATTAAATGGTCTTCATCAAAGGCTTTCATGCCCCGGTGGGCCCATCTTAATTTGGTTGAATTGTTTAAATACATAATGGCCAAACACCCATACGAATGTACATTAGTCAAGAGTTGCTATGCTGTTGATTTTTTGCCATACACTATACGTGTCCAATGGGTTACCTGTTGGATAAAGCCCACCTAAGAAAGAGACCGCACTACCTCGTGTGTGGGAGAAATAAGGTCGAAAGGATCTATCTACTTGCATGTGTTTGTCTCTGCTGCACCAGCACGACTATGCATTGCACTTCAAATCACGCATCATTCTAACAGAGGTGTGTTATGCAACCATCATAGATTCGTCCAGGTGGTTTAGAGGTCCCGACGGTCGGTTAAGAAAGGTTTCACTCTTGGGATTATCAGAGCTGGTTTTAGATTAGGGTTCAGATTCTCTCTCGAAAGACAGTGAGATATTTTCTTCAGAATCATCAGCAGAAAGAAGCATGTCTAATCCAGCAAGTGCTTCTGATGTAACTAGGGCAATGATTGCTGAAGAAGTAGGGAAAAGAATGGAAGAGTTTGAGGCCAGGATGATGGCGATAATAGGCAACCTTGCCAATACCCTAGCCCCACTTGCTGAACAACAGGCTGTGCTCCAGTTAGGGAGCAAGATGAATAAGCGGCTGCTAGAGAGGATCCCACAGCAGCAGTTGATCCTCTTGTGGTTGAGCCAAGAGCGCCAACACCCTTCGAGCGTAGAGAAGGCCCTAGATTTGTGATTAACTTATGGGAGGAGCAAGAGGAGCCGATGGTAGTAAAGGGAAAGTCGCCAAAGCCAGAGGCTGCGATGTGGAGAAAAATGGAAGTAAGGTTTGAAGCTATGACAAGGATGTTGAAGGTAGGAGGAGGAATGAATCCTAAGACCGGGAGCTGGACAGTGATGATTTGATCCCTCAAAACTTCAAAATGCCTAATATTCCCAAATTTGATGGCACGTCCGATCCCACCGCACAAATAAAGTAGTACTCGCTAGTAATGAAGGGTACTACTTTAACAAAGAGACAGAAGATTGAGTATTTTTGTCTGAGCTTAATCGGCCCGATGGTGGATTGGTATCATGGGCTAGACCGAAGGACGAAGGAGGATTGGGATTTACTGACAGATGAGTTTCTCAGACAATATGATTGTAGTACAAGAATGGAAGTAACTTTGAAGGACCTGGAATTGTTACAGCAAAAGGCAGGTGAGTCTTTCCACGAGTATCTGACTCAATGGAGAAATTGGGTAATGGAAATGAAAAGGAAACCAGATACTCAAGATCAGATATGGCTATTCATCAAAAATGCGAGCCTGTATCTGAGAGATGGACTAAAGATGAAGGGATTGAGAGACTGGGAGTCTTTGAAAGTCATCGCTATTGAGGCTGAGGGAGAGTACCTTTCGAGAAAGGCCAATAGTGAAGCTTATGCCTAGAGGGGCTATACTAATCAGGGGGCAACCAAGCCAGCAAGCTCCAGCAGTGGTTATAGAAGTGAGAAGACAGCTGAGGTATCGGCAACAGGAGTGAGTCAGAGGTACTTCTCAAATTTGGGTCAACCTTTATTATGGGTATTAACGAGATTGATGAAGGAAGGGAAACTATAACCCCTGCAACCTAGGCCAGCCAAGACCCAAGGACAGCCGGGGCATAAGGAGAATGAATACTGTGCTTATCACCAGCATACCGGACATCTGAAAGACAATTGTATAACGCTGAGGTACCAAATTCAGGATCTGATTGATAGCAAGCAGATCACTAATCCTGAACATAGAGAGCAAGAAGAAGTCCAACTATAATGCAGTACCCCCACCTGCATTCATGATCGGGTCC
Source organism: Excoecaria cochinchinensis (assembly GCA_947683425.1). NCBI lineage: Eukaryota > Viridiplantae > Streptophyta > Magnoliopsida > Malpighiales > Euphorbiaceae > Excoecaria > Excoecaria cochinchinensis. The sequence continues at coordinate 15,331,174 of CANTUQ010000055.1, forward strand.
AGTCTGCCTGAATGGTTTGTATTGAGAGATCTATACGGCATTGATGCCAACACTGCTATCACGAGCCTCTATGAGGTAAGTGAAGAAGGGCTCCCCATGGCAGTGATCAATTGCTGGTCCACTGATGAAAGTGGAGGTGAAAACATTGATTTTAAAGATGAAGCATTTCCCAACCCATGGGGATTGGAGGAGGAAGAAGAGAAGAAGGAGGAGAAGAAGGTTGGAGCAGTAACCCAAAGAGGAAAGGTAGCCCCAAAAGTTGAGAGGCCGCAATATCTAGTGGCAAACCAAAGAGAAAGAGGGCCAGAAGAGGATCCGATAATTAAGCAACTGAAAAAGACTCCGGCTTAAATTTCAATATGGGACCTTTTAAGGTAGTCTCCATTACATAGACAGAAGATAGTGGAGGCTTTGTACGAGACAACGGTGGCCACAACCATATCACCCACAGAGTTGCTGGAGGTAGTAAAAGGGGGTGCCGGGAAAGATATAGTATTTACAAATGTGGACTTGTCAGTGGAAGGGTGCAATCATAATTTCCCTCTGTACATACGGGCTCAGATTAATCAAAAGCACACGGCATGTGTCATGGTGGACGATGGTTCATTAATTAATGTATGCCCGCTGGTGGCAATGGAAGCTTTTGGGGTAACAGAGGACATGCTAGCTAAGTTTGATCTAACAATCACAGCTTATGATAACTCATGGAGGTAGGCTTCCGGGATATTCAAGACAGTAGTCAAGACAGGGCCGGTGGAAACCGAAGTGGAAATTGTAGTCCTGCCCATTCCCGCCAATTTCTTAGCCCTCTTGGCAAGGCCTTGGTTCCATAAGTTGGGAGGGGTCCCCTCCAGTTTGCACCAGATGATTAAGATTCCTCATGAGGGGCAGGTCGTGACTATAAGGGATGCAAGGGAGAATCAGGTCTCAATATTAGAGATTGTAAGGCGGCCTTTCAATGGATTACACATTGCTGTGATAGATAGGGAGGAGCCTATGGAAGGAAGCCCTCACGTGCTAAATATGATGAAGAGAATGTCATTCCTCCTAGTGCGGGTCTAGGCAAGAATTTGCATGGGTCACCAGTAGCCATTGACACCAGAGGTCAGAAGGATAAGAGGGGCCTTAGGTATAAAGGTGCAGCAAAGAAGGGTAAGAAGTTGATTGAGGGAATTCCTCATATCAGCGAAAGCTTTGTACCAGCAACTGCAATATGTGCCTACATGGGGGAAGCAGAGCCTCAGTGGGTTGATGGGAAGATCGTGCAGGGATTTGAGGTTTTCAACGACGTCTTCGATTGGGATATTTGATTGATCAAACCAGTAGAGGGTTTTTGGGATGAAGAAATCATGACCAAGGGGACTGTTTGGGACCGCGAAGCACCCGAAGAGATTATCATTTAAAAATTGGTGACTGCCTAGGTAAAGGGGAAGGAAAAGGTGGAAGAAGCCATACAGGGGGTCGCTGTAGAGCCTCCGAAGTGCCAGATTGATTCAAGACTGTCAGCTTCAATAGTTTTGCTAGCGGGAGAGGAGGAAGAGAATAGTGTAGATTTTCTTTTTATTCCTGAAGTCTTTAATGATGTTAATGATGTTTACTGTTCTATTAATGAAATGAATAATTTTGCTTACTTGTGTGATGTTTCAAATGATTTTAATATGCATAATCATGATCATAATGCATCTATATTTGACATTGATTCAACTGATGCAACCCCATTCAATCTTGGAACCTCGAAAAACTCGAAAGAAATCTTGATAGCATCCAACATAACTTATGAGAAGTGAGAAATATTTTAGAGAATCTTAAGAAAACATGAAAAAGTCTTTGCCTGGACCTACGAGGATATGCCAGGAGTGGACCGAGAAATCGCAGAACACGCCATCCCAACATACCCACATCACAAACCTGTCAAGCTGAAACTTAGGAGGCTTAGGCCAGAATGGGCAGAAAAGGTCAAAGAGGAGATTCGTAAGCAGATTGAGGCCAAGTTTTTAATTGAAGTGCAGTATCCAACCTGGTTGGCCCATGTGGTCCTAGTAGCCAAGAAGAATTGTAAAGTACGCGTATGTGTAGACTACCGAGATCTAAATAAGGCTTGTCAAAAAGATGACTTTCCACTGCCTCACATAGATGTACTAGTAGACAGTGCAGCTGCTTGCATGATGTATAGCTTCATGGATGGTTATTTAGGATATAATCAGATCCTCAACAAGATAGCCAATCGAATTAAGACAGCCTTCACCACAAAATGGGGAACTTTTGCTGATAGTGTGATGTCATTTGGTTTGAAGAACGTAGGCGCAACTTATCAAAGAATGGCAACCAGGATTCTAGAAGACTTGATCCATAAAGAGGTAGAGGTATACGAGGATGATATGATGATCAAGTCATCCACTAGAGAAGGTCACTTTGAAGCTCTAGAAAAGTTCTTCCAGAGGATCGGTAAGTATAACTTGCGGCTAAATCCCAAGAAATGCATCTTCGGTGTCACCTCAGGGAAGCTGTTAGGGCATGTGGTTAGCCAGAGGGGGATTGAGATTGACCCAGATAAAGTCAAGGCCATTCGAGAAATGCCAGTACCTCAAAAGGAAAAGGATGTCAGAAGCTTTGTGGGTAAATTGCAATATGTCAGCAGGTTTATCGCCAAGCTTACTTCAATTTGTGAACCAATCTTCAAGCTACTCAAAAAGAACCAACCTGTAGTGTGGAATGAAGACTGTCCAAAAGCTTTCAACACCATCAAGGAATATTTGTTGAATCCACCGGTTCTGAGACCACCGCAGCCTGTCAAACCACTTATTCTGTATTTGGCCATAGAGGATAGCTCCGTAGGCGCCATGATGGCTCAGGAGGATGAGTTTGGAGTGGAGTTCACAGTTTATTACCTAAGTAAGAAGTTCCTTGCCTACGAGATCAAATACGCAGAAGTAGAAAAGATCTATCTCATGGTAATTTGGGCCTCCAAGAAGTTGAGACACTATTTTCACTCCTACAGGGTACAGGCAGTGGCGAAATAGAATCCTCTCAGATACCTACAGGAAGCTCCATCTTTGCTTGGAAAAATGGGGAGCTGGCTATTGTTGTTGCAAGAATTCGATGTTAAATATATCACCCAGAAAACCATTAAGGGGCGTGCAGTGGTAGAGTTTCTGGCAGAGCACCCGATCCAAGGAGATTCGTATGAATTCAATTTCCCGGATGAGGATGTGGCAATTATCACAGTTCAAGGTTGGTAGTTGCACTTTGATGGGGCTGTAAACAGCAAGGGGGCAGGAGTAGGGATTATTCTAACAACCTCGGATGATGAAAAACTCCTGTTAGCTAAAAAGCTAAGATACAAGGCCACCAATAATGAAGCTGAATTCGAAGCATGCACTTTCATGTTAGAAGCATTAATAGCCTTGGGGGCAAAGAATGTGTAGGTATTTGGAGATTCATCACTGGTGATCAATCAGATTAGGAGTGAGTGGGCTGTTAAAGAAGGACGGCTAATCCTGTATGTGAAATATTTAAAAGATTTGAGCGATCAGTTTGAAGTGTACACCTTTCATTTTGTTCCTAGAGATGAGAATCAGCTGGCCGACGCACTTGCAACTTTGGTATCAATATGGGATAACCCAGAGGGGGTGGTTATGAAGCCTGTGTTGATTTCTAGTTCTGAGAGGCCTAGCTTTGAGTCTAAACCAGTCTCTAACAAAGGAACATGGAATCATGCTTTCACCATCAAAAATGATTCTTGCACAGAAAGAAATTGATTTTCTTGGAATGCATTTCGCTAATGGATCCTATCAACCTCAACCCCATCTTGCAAAAGAATTGCTCAATTTTTCAGATCACCAGCTTTCTCAAAAATAGGTCCAGCAATTCCTTGGAATAGCCGATTACATCAGACAATTTATCCATCACTTTAGCCACCTGTCCAAACCACTAACACAGCATTTGAAAAAGAATCCACCCACCTGGTCAGATATCCACTCCAGATCAGTCCAACAAATTAAAGCAGTCACTCAGAATTTGCCACCTCTCCATATTCCCTCCACTGGCAAAAGAATACTGCAGACTGACGCAAGTTATGAATGTTGGGGAGCAATACTTTTAGAAGAAAAAAACAAAATCCACAGTATTTGTGGATATGCAAGTGGTCAGTTCAAAGAGTCAGAATGTCACTACCACTCTACCTTTAAAGAAATCCTAGCTGTAAAGTATGGAATCAAAAGGTTTGAGTTTCACTTGATTGGACACCACTTCACTGTGATCATGGATTGCTCTTCTTTCCCTAAGATACTTAACTTCAAAGGGAAGTCAGTGCCACATCACCAGCTTTTGAGATGGGCAGAATGGTTTAGCAAATATAACTTTAAAGTCGAACATATAAAAGGGGATAAGAACCTTATTCCTGATTATCTTTCACGACTTGCTCATAAACCTACTCTCCCATTACAATCTCCAATCCTTCCATTACTCTTCTCCATGGATAGGTTTATTCCTAATCCAAGTCCCAGAAAATCTCAGATTCCTATCTTGCATATGCCAGCTCTGAAAAAAGCATCTCATCCTCCAAACTGTTCACTGAAATCTCCCTCTCAGATAAAAGCCTTTGCTCTTCGTCATTTATTTTATTTTCTCCACCTCTTCTGCATTAAGAAGAATCTTACCAAGAATTACTACAATTTTGAAAAACCTTGGAGTATTCTGTTCAAAATTTACCCGAGTGCACCCTTTTGTGATGAAGAACTATGGTTCTTATGGTGTTTGTCTGTTTTGCACACTCATGCAGTCATCTTCCCACTTGTTGATGTTTTCGATCTCCTCACAGAACCCTCCAGACAAGGTTCCTATATTTGGCAGTTCTTAGAATGGTACGTACCATTGTCATGGTGGCGTCATGAATTTCTTCGCCAAATTCAAGCAAGGAAAATCTGGCAGAAAGACTTTGAAAAGGCAAAAAAGTTATCTGTTGTTTATTTTTTCCACAGGCCTTATATCTGGAATCCTGCTAGCAACTCTATCTGGACTCAGCCACAAGCTTGGTGTTGGGAAGTGCTTGATGACTTTGACGATTGTCGACATCCTCTTTGGAAGAAAAATCTCCAGAACACCCTCTGTGAATTAAATAATGTTGAACCAGCTTCACTGAATCCTCCCACATATGATACAGCAGAATCCTCTCTCCGACCAAATTTTATGGATTCACTTTTCCAAGATTCACAGGATCCTTATCTTGATCTTAATGTCAATATCTTTGATGATGAAGCATTTCTAAGAGATACAATGGCACAAAACTTTTTATCATCTCCTGAACAGTATTTGGCCACACCTGAGCAACAAGGGCCAGATAAGGGTAAAAATCCTGCAAATAAAGATCTCGATTGGACCCCACAAAATGATGATACAGATCCTGAGGATATGAACATGTCACCATCACATGAACCCATCAAGAATAAATAAAGTATCTTTGGTTAAAGTAGCTTTTGTAAAAGAGGAATATATTCCTCTACTTTATTAAAGTAGCTTTATTTTGCTTTTGTAAAGGAGATTCCTCCTTATCCTAGATTGTAATCATATGTACTAGTGTGTATTGTAAGTTTGTAAGCCTCTTTATAGGCTATAAATATGAATTAAAATGAAGGAGGAGGGGACACTTCTCTTTAAGACTTCTCTTTAGCCTTCTTTATAAAATCTCTTTACTATGAATTTCTAAAGTTTCCTTCTTCTCTTTCATTAAAATATTCTTATTATTACTCTGGGGATCCTTGTATCTTAAACTCTTTAGTACGTAAAACACTTCCTCTTTATTTGTGATGTCAGTCTAACAGGACAGTCCACTAGTTGGCCAGGAAGAGCCATTCAGGATAGTCATACTTGACTAGGCACTCTAACTAGGTGTTGTTTTGCGTACTCTAGAGTCTTTTATTTGAATGATTTCGTTGAAGCTGTTAACAAGAAGTTGGACAAAGGCAAGGAGAAGGTCGGACCCGAGTAGAGAGCAGTGATTGAGGTACCTAGAGGTTGGGATCGAGTGTGATTTCAGTTATTTTGCATGTGTTTGTGATGGAGTAATTATGCTTGTATAGAGATATGTATGAGCAGTGATGTATGGTAAACTTTGACTAGTTCAATAGCTCTTTTAGTTGTATATTTGTTTAGGTGTTCATTTTTATTGCTTGTAGTGTTTAAATGAGTTAGCATGTTAAGATTGTAGTCGAATAGTAAAAATCGAGGGTTTGTTGATGATTGATGTTTTGAGTGTATTAGAGTTATGGTTTTACATATTTTTTCATGTTTGAGTGGTTTTGGGTAAGTTTTGTTTGGTTTTGGAAAGCTCTATTTTTTTGTGATTTAGTGAGAATTTGGAAATCACGATTCTGTCGCGAATGCGACAGAATCGGGTCTTCATCTGGCCTTGCACGACACGTGAATCTCTTCACGAGTCGTAAAGCTCTTCATGAGCCATGAAGCTCTTCACGAGCCGTGAAGATATTCACGAGTCGTGAAGATTGGCTGGCATGAATCGGAGAAGGATGGGTTATTGTGCACGAACCGTGCACAAGATGCACCAGTTGTGCCCCAGAGCACGAGTCGTGCTCATGAGCACGAGTCGTGCATCTTCCTTTTCCTATAGAGAAATTGGGTTCTGTCGCGATCGCGACAATATACCTCTTCTCTACCCTGCTCTACTTCTGAAAATGATTTCTTTTGGTCTCATTTAGCATGTATTCTCACTATTGCATGGCTCATATTTTTGCCATTGTCTTGTAAATGATAGTGCCTTGATTAGTGATTTTGGATATTGAATGTATTGTAATTTTGAGTGAGAGAGTCGAGCCTGAAGTGTCATAGTAGTTGATCGATAAGCATGCTTATAAAGGGTTATCGTACGGCTGCTATCGTGACCTTAATTGGTTTAACGTCGAATACCTAGTGTATTCATTATGAGTTAGGTCTCTATTGTTTGACACTGTTTGCCACTATTTAGAGTGCCGATATCCACCATTTGAGAATTCAGGCTACTGTATGTTTTGTAGTGTACAAGAGGTGTAGTAGAGACTTTTATATGTATATGAACACAGTATGACATAATATCGATATTGTTTGCCATATTTGGATTTTGCACATGGAACTAATTAGAGTGTAATGATATCTATTTACAAGGTTACGTATATGGTTATTTGTAAGTGACATGACTATTGATATGCCTTTGATATATTTGTGACTTCACTCGAAGTCTTTTATTTCTGTTTATCCCCACTAAGCATTATCGCTTAGGACGGACATTTATTTTCGTGTAGGTTTGCAAGATGGGATTACAGAGTTTGCATCTGTAGGTCATGGCCACTAGGAGCGTGAGTGAAGATCTTTTTGTATAAGATAGAGTTTCTTATGTTTTGAGTAACATCATTATGTATATAGAAAAGTGTAGTAATGTAGTGTAAATGTTAATCATATTATATATGTACCAAAGATGAATATGTATTAAGAATGATAACGTTTTGTAATATGTATATTATTTATGAGATGTATGTTTGGCCCAAGCTATTGTAATTATTTTATTGTTATTGCTTCCGGTTTTGACTATGTATGCATTTGTGTGTGCGTGGTGCTCCGATATTCCTTCCTAGGGGTATGGGGGTGTTACAACTACAGAACAAAATGTGAGTTATTATCGTATAGTGCAAGCTGCAATGCGTGCTGAGAGGTCATTGGGGATACAAAAAGAAAGAATGCAAAAGAGAAATTCAAACCGTGGTGGGTCTCACTCAGGTAAGAGACCAAGGGATTCTTAGATGGTACCACCAGCTGAATCTGTATTTAGTTCGGCAGCTAGGGGTAAGAAGCAAGGGACTCCTTATGTGTCTTGGACTGGTAGAGGTGCATCTGGTACCACAAGTGAAGCACACGACTGTCCCCATTGTGGAAAAAGGCATAGGGGGGTATGTTGGGGAATATCGGGTGCATGCTTTAGATGCGGAAGCACTAAGCATTTCCTAACAAATTGTCCGAAAGCATATGAGGCAGCTGGGAATTAATAAGAGCAGAGCAAGGGTGGTTCTAATTTGCCACCGGCTAATAGAGGAAGAGGAAGAGGACATGGCAGAGGTGGCCAGTCCAGAGGTGAAACTGAATCTGAAACAGTGAACAGGCCTACTGTGGCACCAACTCGGGCTTATGCAATGAAGGCTAGAGAGGATCAGGATGCACCTGAGGTTATCGCAGGTACCTTTTTACTTTATAATGTAGAGATGTTTGCATTAATATACCCTGGATCAACTCATTCATATGTGTGCACTAAGAGAATATGTGATAAAATGCCTAATGCCGAATATTTGAAATATGATATTTGTGTATCGAGTCCATTGGGGAGTAATGTGAATGTGAATAAGGTGCATGGGCACTATCCATTAGTAGTGCAAAGTTGTGTCTTTCCGATTGATTTGATTGAACTACCCTTTAATGAGTTTGATTTAATATTGGGTATGGATTGGCTAAGTAAACATAATGCGATAGTTGACTGTAAGAAAAAGATAGTGGTACTTCATAATAGTGGAGGAAGTAAAGTAACCGTGAAGGATATTTGTGCTAATTCTATTGTTAATGTGTTATCGGCAATCCAAGCATATCGATGCTTGAGAATGGGATGTGAGACTTATTTGGCTCTTGTTTTAGATTCTAAAAGAGAGCAAGTGAGAATTCAGGATATACCCATAGTGAGGGAGTTCTCTAATGTGTTCCCAGAAGAACTATCTGGAGTACCGCCAATAAGAGAAGTGGAGTTAAAGATTGATGTTGTGCCTGAAATAATGCCAGTGTCTATGGCACCTTATTGAATGGCTCCTACAGAGCTGAAGGAGTTAAAGACATAGTTCCAAGAGTTGTTAGATAGAGGCTTCATAAGGCCTAGTGTGTCTCCTTGGGGAGCACCAGTCCTGTTTATTAAGAAGAAAGATGGAACCATAAGAATGTGTATAGATTACAGGCAATTAAATAGGGTAATAGTGAAGAATCGGTATCCTATACCTAGAATTGAGGATTTGTTTGATCAGTTGCGAGGAGTAGGTGTATTCTCTAAAATAGACTTAAGGTCTAGGTATTATCAGCTGCCTGTGAAGAAGGAAGATGTACCGAAGACTGCATTTAGAACTCGGTATGGACATTACGAATTTTTAGTAATGCCATTCGGGTTAACTAATGCACCTGCTGCATTTATGGACTTAATGCATAGAGTGTTCAGACAGTATTTAGATCAGTTTGTTGTAGTGTTTATTAATGACATCTTGGTTTATTCAAGGAATGAAGAAGAGCATGAGCAGCATTTGAGAACAGTACTTCAGGTTTTGAGGAAGCATCAGTTATATGCTAAGTTAAGCAAGTGTGAGTTTTGGCTTAAGCAAGTATCTTTCCTGGGACATGTGCTATGTTCTGAAGGGATTAAAGTAGATCCGTCTAAAGTTGAAGCGATTGTAAATTGGAAGCTACCCAGGAATGTACTTGAAATTCACAGTTTCTTGGGGTTGGCTGGCTATTATAGAAGATTTGTGCAAGGGTTTTTAGTAATAGCTTCACCATTGACCAGATTGCTTCGAAAGGGGGTTAAGTTTGAGTGGTCAGATAGGTGTCAATCGAGTTTTGATCAACTGAAGAGGATGTTGGTGGAGGCACCAATCTTAACTCAGCCTATTTCTAGCAAGGAGTATGTATTGTACAGTGATGCTTCTGGTATAGGTTTGGGTTGTGTCTTAATGCAAGATGGAAAGGTGATAGCATATGCTTTAAGGCAATTGAAGCCGCATGAATAGAATTATCCGACTCATGATCTAGAATTGGCAGCTGTGGTGTTTGCCTTAAAGATTTGGCGACACTACTTGTATGGAGAGAAGTGTAAGATCTTCACTGATCACAAAAGCTTAAAATATTTTCTAACTCAGAAGGAGTTGAACTTGAGGCAGCATAGGTGGCTTGAGTTATTTAAAGACTATGACTGTATAGTGGATTATCACCCGGGTAAACCCAATGTGGTGGCAGATGCATTGAGTAGAAAATCTGTTTCGGCTATGATGCTAAGACAAGTGAAATAGAGGTTTACAGTAGATGGGGCACTGTTGGCTCAATTAAAAGCAAGACCAGTATTAAGAGATGAATTGATTTCCACGCAGAAAAGCGATCTCAAGTTGCAACAGATTTTGCAGTCAGTGATGAGTGGTGACAAGACTGGCTATTTAGTGAATGACGAAGGTGTATTGTTTCACAGGAATCGGTTATGTGTTGCAAATGATAATAGAATTAGAAAGAGGTTGATGTATGAGGTGCACAATACTGTTTTCACCATACATCCAGGAGGAAATAAAATGTATCAGGATTTGAAACAAGTATATTGGTGGCCTGGTATGAAGAGGGATGTAGTGGAATATGTATCCAAGTGTCTGACCTATCAACGGGTGAAAGCGGAACATCAGGTTCCACATGGTTTGTTGAATCCTCTTTCCATTCCACAATGGAAATGGGACAACATCACCATGGATTTTATTTCTGGATTGCCTTTGACTTCGAAGCATCAAGATGTTGTATGGGTAATTGTGGATAGATTTTCAAAAGTAGCTCACTTTATATCGGTTCGAATGGATTGCTCCATGGACCGATTGGCTAACTTGTATGTGAAAGAGATTGTCAGACTTCATGGAGTGCCATTATCTATTTTACCTCTAAGTTTTGGAAAAGTTTGCAAGCTGCTTTGGGAACAAAGTTGAATTTCAGTACAGCTTTCCATCCTCAGACTAACGGACAATCGGAAAGGGTTATTCAGGTATTAGAGGATTTGATGAGAGCATGTGTTCTAGATTTTTCTAAGAGTTGGGATAAGTATATTCCACTAATGGAGTTTGCTTATAACAATAGCTTTCAGACAAGTATTGGTATGGCACCGTATGAAGTGTTATATGGTAGGAAGTGTCGAATGCCGATCTGCTGGACAGAATTAGGTGAGCATAAGCTTATTGGACCAGATTTAGTAAGGGATACAGAAGAAAAGGCTAGAATCATTCAACAACGATTAAAAATAGCAAGTGACAGATAGAAGTCGTATGCGGATTTAAAAAGGAAGGATATTGAATTTGAAGTTGGTGACAGAGTTTTCATGAAAGTGTCTCCTTGGAGAAAGGTATTGAGGTTCGGAAAGAAAGGGAAATTGAGTCCAAGATTTATTGGACCATATGAAGTGTTAGACAGAGTGGGTGCAGTGGTTTACCGGTTAGCATTGCCTCCGGTATTAGCCAAACTCCACGATGTTTTCCATGTGTCTCTGTTGAGGAAGTATCGATCAAATGATCCCATGTGATACCTGTGCAAGAAGTTGAGGTTCAACCGGATTTCTCTTACAATGAGAAACCGAAAGCAATTCTAGCAAGAGAAGTAAGGCAGCTTCGGAATAAACAGATTCCACTTGTGAAAGTGCTTTGCCAACACCATGGAGTGGAAGAGGCAACATGGGAGCCTGAAGCGGCTATGCGAGAACAACATCCCCATCTATTTGATTCAAGTATGAATTTCGCGAACGAAATTATTTTTAGGAGGAAAGAGTTGTAACAGGCGTAAATGTACCCTAGTAGTAAGGTGATTAATTGTGTAGTGAGTATGCTAAATTGAAGTGTGTTGTAAAATCTGGATTAAAGGTGCATGAATAAGCACTTAGGTGTTAGTAGTTGAGGACTTAATTGAAGAAATAAAATGAGTTAAGTGACTTAATGGCAATTGAGCATGATTAACAATAAGTGGGGATTAATTAATGTTAAAGATGTTTAGTTCAATCAAATTTGGATTAAGGGAGTAGTGGTGGAGTCCAAGTGTGAACTAAGGAAGTTGACACTTCTTCCTTTGCATGCAATATAAGGGGGGCTTTATAGAGAGAGAGAGAGAGAGAGAGAGGCCACTAGCTTGCATGTGTTTTCCAGCCATTTCCATCTCTCTAAAATCTGCTTCCTCTACCTTTATTTTTTCGTGTGATTTCCTTTGGTATTCTCCACTTTAATACAATGAATTTTGCTATGTTGATCAAGTATTTAGAGGTGGTAATTGATAGGTAAGTGGTTTAGTTAGATTACTCTTTATCTTCTCCATTTGTTCTTTGATTTTGAATTGGTATGGATCTTGATTTGGTGTTCCAATTTTAGAAATTGGACTATGTGTGCAGCTAAGAAATCAAAGCAAGATAAAGGGAAAGCTATGATCGGAGAACCTAGCTCAAAAGGGGATCTTTAGGAGCATAGGAGAAGAGGTTCGAGAAACTTGCTTGTTTTGGTTATGTGTTAATTGATTTTGTTACATTGAATGTTAAATGTTTGCATATGGATATTTGCTGTGTGAATGGTATGAAAATGTTGATTGGTATGTGCTTGCTTGAGGAACTCTAATGGCATATGAATAGGAGATGCCTATTACATAATGAACTATAGCTAGGGCTGTGGAATTTGTAATGTGCCTAATTATATGCATCTTGAATTGACTTAAGTTGAATGGAAATTATGCAATATGTTAGTTAATAAGTTGATTTGCATAATGGTATGCAGATGAAATAGTGGAATGGTAAGTCTTATGAATGACATGAAAAATGAGGTGGTTTGCACAATTGTGATTTGCAACTCCTGCATAGGTCACGGTGAAAACCAAGAGATTGCCACCGTGAGGTATGCTAAGTTGCATTCTGCCTAGTTGGGATTGGTATATCACGGCGACAACCAAAATGGTTCTGACTGTGAGGTACCATGAATTCTATTCTGCCGAAGTGTATTTGGTATGTCATGGTGACAGCCAAAATGGTTGTCACCATGAGGTACCTTGATTTACATTCTGCCTTGCACCAAAGGGAGTATGTCACGATGACAACAAAAATGGTTGTGACCGTGAGAAACTCAAGAGTTGCATTCTGTTCGGGTAATTGGTGTATGTCACGGTGATAACCAAAATGGTTGTGACCGTGAGATACCCTAGATTATATTCTGTTCTGAAACCTGTGGTATGTCATGGTGACAACCAAAATGGTTGTGACCGTGAGGTACCCTATTTTTATGCAAACTCCTTAGTCATTTGTGGTTGATGTTCAAATGATAAAGCAATGATTAATTAAGTTTAATAACACTTAATAAGTGTTTAATGTTGATATCAAATGGGATGATTATGTGTGATTAATGAGTTATATGGTTGTTATATTATATCTATGCCATGTTATTCCATGAGATATGTGAAGAGTTAATAGAATGGCATGATGGTGGCCAAGAATGTGAAATTGTCATTGGTTTACAAATGTGTGAAATGGAGGAACAGTATTAATATTTGCTCTAATGACTTATTGCAATTGCTGGATCATGTGATCAAATAATTTGATAATCGAATTAAATAATTATAGTCTGCGAGTCAAGTAATGGATAGATAGGCATGCCTATAGGGTCTAAGTGCGGCATCCCAATGCGTCCGATTCCTCTGGAATCACAATGCGATTTGAATCCTTGCTGGATTCTACAATGTGAAACATTAAATATGTTGAATTTTACTGTACCTTAAGATACCAATGTGTATGCGAGTATCCACGGATACACTAAATTTACTGTACCCATGGGGTACCAATGCGATACCCGTTATCCGCATCTTTGAATTGCAGGCAAGATTAAGTTAATAAAAGTATTGAGTGAACAAGGTGTTATACGGATAAATAATTGTGGAGTCAATGTGAATGAGTATATCGTTTCAATGAAGATTATTACACATGAGCTGATCTATCTAATTATATGATTACAGCATACGCATCTATGTGATACATGAATCTTGATAAACTGAATTGATGGTTATTATGCTTGTAATATGTTATATCTTGTAACTGTGTAATTGTTGTATTGTATGCTATATGTATGTGTATATGTTGTTTCCCCACTAAGCGTTCTCGCTTAGCACGGGTTTGCTAATCCGTGTAGATTTGAACGAAAGGTGATGGTGAAGGATGAGTTCCGTATTGCCAGTGGTCAACACTAGGAGCTTATAGTGTAGGTTTTGGGTTTTGGGCAATGAGTTATGTATATAATGTTTAATCTTTTGTATCAAGCAGTAAGTACGGATGTAATAATTAAGTAAAGTATCAATATGTGCTTGATATATATAAGTCGGTGAATGTGTAGATTGTGCATGAGATATCCGCTGCATGTGAATGCGTAAGTGATGAAATTTATTTGTACAGGTTTTAGCATGCATGAATGATAATGATATGTGCATGTGTTTGTTGTGTGCCGATCATTCTCGACCACTGCAACAAAGCTATTCCAGTGATTGAGAATGGGCGTCACATTGGGTTCCTCCCATGATACAGCAGCCTAGAGGGTGGATGAGGTGGTCTAGGTGATTGATAAGTCCGTCACTGCCCTCAGATTCTAGATGGAGAGGTTGGATGGTGCCATACCGCCCATATCTGCATCCATTAGGGAGTTTAGGAGCAGATGGAGACCAGGTTCACGGACATCAGGGACGCATCCAGAGACAAGACCACGAGACTGTCGAGGGCCTTTATAGAGCTGGGTAGTGTGGTCAGAGACACGTTGTAGTTCATTGGGGTTTGTGCTAAGCCTTTCTTGGATGGGTACGCTCAGGTTCAGTTCCAGCAGGCTACCCCCACGACGGGACAGCCGGTATCCGCACTAGTCACCATCCCTCCACATTTAGATCCAGGAGCTAGGCCCTCAGCACCTCTCAGTCGGCCTCCCACCTCCAGAGCCGGGCCGTCTGTATCTTCATCTCGCAGTCAGTCGGTACACGTATCAGATGACGAGGAGGACCCGGAGGACCCCTTAGACTACTTTCCCCTATAGTGTATTCAAGGAGTTTATATCATTGTAGTTGTATATTTGTTGTACAAAATTTGCTTTTTGTTAGTGAAACTTACATTTTGTTAAATTTATGTTTCATCTTATATATTTCCATTATTTCTAATGTCTTACTTGCACTTTCAAAATGTTTGATAACATGATAAGTAAGAAAGATGAAAATAAATGATGACATAAAAAAATGTTTATGAATTTACATTTGTGAAATGAATTAATCTACAATGAATTAATAAAGTCTTTTATAACCACAGGAACATGACGCCACGTCTACCCGAGGATGGTCAGCAGTTAAGCACTAGGCTAACCGAATGGTGGTTGGCAAATCAGACACTATGTTATTCAGATAATGGTTAATATGCAGACCGGATGGGGGTCAGCAAATGAAAAATCATATCTTATAGACCGGATGGGGGTTACCAAGATCATGCCGTGCGGGCCTGAAAGCGGCCAACAAGACAGGATATTCAATCGCACACCTTGCAGATCGGATGGGGGTTAGCAACGACACAGTGCAAGCCGAGATGAGGCCAACGGGACACATGCGATAGAAAAAATCGCAACTGAGTTGTAGTTAGAGAACACTACTTCTCATGACATTCAGACACCATGCAAGCCAAGACAAGGCCAGTGCGATGCATGCAATAGAACAAATCGCAATTGGGTTGTAGTTAGAGAACTCTACTTCTCATGACATTCAAACACCATGCAAGTTGAGATGAGGCTAGCGGGACACATGCGATAGTACAAATTGCAACTGAGTTGTAGTTAGATAATACTACCCCTCACAATAATCAGATACCATGCAAGCCGAGACGAGGCCAGCGGGACACACATAATAGAACAAATCACAATTGGGTTGTAGTTATAGAACACTACTTCTCACGACATTCAAACACCGTGGAAGCCGAGACGAGGCCAGCGGGACACATGCAATAGAACATATCGCAATTGGGTTGCAGTTGGATAGCACAGCATCTCAAGACAGTCAGATATCATGTAGGCCGAGAGGAGGCTAGTAAAATGAAGGTGGAAAAATGAATCATTAAAGGGTTGCGGTAAAATACACCACGGCTCGGCAGCGAAGGGTCATCGGCTTAAACACACCTCGGAAGGTAAGGGACTGCCTTAGGTACGCATCTCTTTCCTTCTTCTCTGAATTTTGGCTCATCTTCATACTAGTGTACTAATTTTCCAAAAATTGGGGGTAACTGTAGACATCGGGTCCAAAGACAGTCCAAAACAAAGTTACCCGATGAAGATATCAATGCCTATTTCCGGGCAAATGGATGAAAGTCGTGAGCTTTCGCTCTTCGAATTTACAAGGATTGAGGCTTTTTCTGCATGATAGGAGATTTTCGGGCATTAGGATGAGTTTGTCTTTAGAAAATCTTGTTTTTTGCTTCACCGATGGGAGACCCGTCGGTAAGAGGGACACCCATCGTTTGTTTCGAAGGATGGCCTCCCTCATGCGAGCAACACCTGTCGCTCGCTCAGGACGGGCCCGTCTCTTATGAAAGCAATGCCCATCGCTCGCGTGAGGGGCCCGTCTCTTGCGACAAGCGACGGCTGTCACTCGCATGCGACAAACCATCTCTCGCGCTAAGCAACGCCCGTCATTCATACGAGAGACACCTGCCTCTCACGAGCGACGGCTGTCTCTCGGCACCCGCCTCTCATGGAGTGGTCCGTCGCTCAAAAGACTGAGAGTGTCCGCGTGAGCAATGCCTGTCGGTCCCCCACAGACACCCGTCGGTCGTTGATCTGCTGCAAGATTGCACGGGATTTTCCAAGATTTTCATATCTTTTCAAATATATTTCAAAGATTTTCCAATATTTTCCAAATCTTTTCAAATATATTTTCATGATTTCCAATATTTTCCAAATCTTTTCAAATATATTTTCAAGATTTCCAATATTTTCTAAATCTTTTCAAATATTTTCAAATTTCTAATTTGATTTTGAGAATATTCTGCAAATCATTCGGATTTAATTCTGATTTCAGAAATATTTTTCAAATTTAAATTCTAAATTTGAATTTACTTGAATGATTTTCCTTAACCTATAAATAGGGGATTGAGGCTTATTTTTCAGGGTTAGCAATTTTTAGGAAATAGAGAGCTTCCTCACAAAAAGTTATTGCTTTTATTTTCATCAATTTTTTCATCAAATATTCTTCAAATCAAGGCGAATCCGAGGGAATGAGATTAATTCATTTCTATTCGATCCAGCCATTTTCAGCATTCATAATTGCTACCAAAACATCAAGAAGGAAAAATATAATTTTCTTCTCTTGATCTATTTTTAAAAAGTATGATTTTGCAGTTAAAAATCTCCTGAAATTGCACATTACGAATCAATCCTTGTAGAATTAAAGGGACAAAAATCACGCGATATTCACCTTCGAAGATAATATTCTGAGGGTAAACTTTCTGGATCATTGTCTTATGCATTTTATCCTTTCATACTGATTTCACGCATAACATTCCATTTTATTCAAAATAAAACAGTTTTCTAGTTAATTTTCTTTATTTTTCAGGGTTTGGGACGACCGACGGGCAGAGGCTTCACCGACGGCCGTCTCTCAGCCAAGCAATGGGCCGGTTTGAGGGTTTCTGCCTCCACTCGTCGATCGGCCTAAGGACACCCGTCGCTCGCACGACATGGGTCATCCCTAGGCTTCCTCCTGCATTTTCTTCATTTTCTTTCTTTTGTCACTTATTCTTCTCTTCTTTTCTTTATTTTCATGATAATTTTTCATATATTCTTTTCCTTTATTTATTTTTCATTTTTATTTTATATTAATTATTGCACTAACATGATTTTTGCTTTTGTGAGCTTTATTATTTCTTTATTGGATTTGGGTTATTAAAAATGGAGGACACCGCGGTGATTTGAGAACTTTATTCGGGTCTATTCTTTTACCCTACTCCTCTTTATTTCAATTTCCATTTAATGTAAATATTATTTTATTCCGCTAACATGAAAATGGCTAAATATTTATATTAATTAAATTGAAACTTTTAGTAATAAATGGGACCAATGTCCAAATTTTTATCAAATAAAATTGATGCTTTAAAATTATTTTTATAAGTATGCATGCGAGGACCAATGCCCTCATCCCTAATAAATGCCCCGTTTTTTGTATGATTACATGTCATTTATAATGGGGGTTGTATTCCGCCCATAGTTTTGTTATAATTTATGGGATTTTCGTTTATTATATTTTAATCTTGCTTCTTTACCGCTTTCATTTATTGCTTTTATTACATGAATCATCTGCGCTTTAATTAACGCATTCAATTGTATGAGAAAAGGAATGAATTCTTAAATTCAAAACTCAATTATAACTTAATCAAGGTATGAATAATTGGGAAGTCTCGAACCTTCTCTCGTCTTAGGCTCAACGAGATTAGTCGATTATCTCAATGTTCTATTGGGGTGGGGTCTCCAAAGTATCTCTTGTTATCTAAAATAGGCCCAATTTGCATTGTCTTAGGCTCTACGAGATTAGATGATCTTTCTAGTATATTTTTGGAAAGAGGTGTCCAAAATATCTCTGGCTTGCCCAAAATAGACTTGTATGCATCTTCTTAGGTTTCACGAGATTAGACGATCCTCCCGATGTTCTATTGGAAGGAGCTATCCAAAATATCTCTGATTGCCCAAAATAGACACACATGTGCTGTCTTTGGCTCAGTGAGGCTAGACGACCTTTCCCAATGTTTTATTGGGTGGCGACTCCAAAACACTTCCTTGTTGCCCAAAATAGATGCCCTTGTAAATCTCTTACAAGTTTCATAAACCTCTCTCGAATGCCCTAAAAGGGGGCTTTCGGGGCACCCCCGGGGTTCGGCGCGCGTCACACCAGGGTTTTGTGTTTTCGGTTAATTTAATTGACCTCCCCTTCCGAGAATTTTATGTGATTTTTGGAATGGATTGGTTGTCTTCTCATCATGCTACTGTTAACTGTAAAATAAAAAGAGTGACTTTAAAGACTGCAGATGATCAGGAGATTGTCAGTGTGGGTGAGAGATCAAATTTTCTCTCTGATTTGATTTCAGCCACTGCAACTAAGAGACTTATTAGAAAAGGTTATGTTGCCTACTTGTGTTATGCAATGGAGGCTAAAAAGGAGGAACTTTAAATATCCGATGTGCCTATAGTTCGAGAGTTTTAGGATATTTTTCTTGAAGAACTTCTAGGTTTGCCACCTGATAGGGAGATAAAATTCTCTATTGACTTGGTACCTAGTACTGCATCTATCTCGATTGCTCCTTACAGAATGGCACTAACAGAACACAGAGAATTAAAGAATCAGTTGCAAGAATTTCTTGTTAAAGGCTTTATCAGACCGAGTATTTCACCTTGGTGAGCACCAGTTCTCTTTGTGAAAAAGAAGGATGGATCACTTCGGTTATGTATTAATTATAGGCGGCTGAATAAGGTAACCATAAAGAATAAGTATCCACTGCCTTGGATTGATGACTCGTTTGATCAGTTGAAAGGTGCTGACGTGTTTTCCAAGATTGATTTGAGATCGAGTTACCATCAGTTAAAGATTAAAGAGTCAGATGTGCCTAAGACAGCTTTTCGCACCAGGTATGGTCATTATGAATTTATGGTCATGCCTTTTGGATTGACAAATGCTCCTGTAGCTTTTATGGATATGATGAATAGGGTTTTTCAACCTTACTTGGATCAGTTTGTGGTAGTCTTCATTGATGATATTTTGGTGTATTTGAAGACTCCAGAGGAGCATGATGAACATTTGAGAATTGTTCTGCAGACTTTGAGGGATAGATAGCTTTACGCCAAGTTCAGCAAATGTGAATTTTGGCTAAATGAGGTATCCTTTATGGGTCATGTAGTATCAGCAGATGGTATTAAAATTGATCCTAAAAATATTGAAGCCATCTTACAATGGGGAACACCCAGGAGTGTTACAGGGGTCAGAAGTTTTCTTGGCTCAGCAGGTTATTACAGAAGGTTCGTGAACGGTTGGTGGGTTGAAATCTCGTCACCTTTGAAAGGCAAGCGGAAGTTACATAGTTAATCTTATATAAAAGTCTTCCCCTTAATTCCCTAGTTTCCTTTCCCTCTGACTTGTTTCAAACTTGAAAGCAACGGATTCAATCGCAAGTGCCAAAGAAATTAGGGCTACTTTCAATCAATTCACTAAGCCTTTAAAAAGCCTTAGTTCAGTTACGGCTAATAGAGAGACACCAGTTGGAGATCTAAAATCGTGCATCTCTTATATTAATTGGGGATCGGTGAAATCTCTTATCTCTTATCATAAGGCCTTTTTTTTCTATTGTAGCTCCTTTGACTAGGTTGTTATAGAAGAATGTCAGATTTGTATGGTCAGATAAATGTCAAGAGAGTTATGAGAAGCTTAAGTGTATGTTGACTGAAGCTCCAATGCTTGTGCAACCTGAACCTGGTAAAGACTTTGTGATCTACAGTGATTCCTCCAAAAACGGTTTAGGCTGTGTATTGATGCAGGAAGGCAAGGTGATTGCTTATGCCTCCTAGCAGCTTAAGACTTATGAGAAGAATTATCCTACTCATGACCTTTAGTTTGCAGCTATTGTATTTGTTTTGAAAATCTAGAGGCATTATCTTTATGGTGAGAGATGCTATATCTACACTGATCATAAGAGTCTTAAGTATCTTCTTACTCAGAAGGAGCTCAATTTGAGACAGAGGTGATGGCTTGAGTTGATCAAGGATTATGAGTGTTTTATTGATTATTATTCGGGTAAAGCCAACATTGTAGCTGATGCTCTCAGTAGGAAATTCATGGCTTCTCTTCCAGCCATGAATGTGAGATCAGATGTTTCAGATGATGGCACCTTAATTGCAGAGTTGTAAGTTAAGCATGATTTTCTCCAATAAGTTAAGAATGCTCAGAATCAAGATGATAGGTTGTCTTCCATTATGTCTCAGGTTAAAGATGGTCATTTTAGTGATTATTCTTTGGGTTCGGATGGTGGGTTATATTACAAGCAGCGTTTGTGTGTTCCTGATCAAGCTGATTTGAGAAGGAATATCTTGTCAGAAGCCCATCATAGTGCCTTTGCCATGCATCCTGGTAGTAACAAGATGTATCAGGATTTGAAGAAATAGTATTTGTGGCTGGGTATGAAGCGAGATGTGACCGAGTTTGTGGGTAAGTTTTTGACTTGTCAGCAGGTCAAGGCAGAGGATCAGGTTCCTTCAGGTTTGCTTCAGCCTATTGTCATTCCTAAATGGAAATAGGACAGGATAATCATGGACTTTATGTTAGGGTTTCCTCTCACGAGAAAGAAACATGATGTTGTTTGGGTGATTGTTGACCGACTCACTAAATCAACTCACTTTTTGCCTATCAGAATGGATTATCCATTATCCAGGCTTGCAGAATTATACATTAGTGAGATCGTGAGACTGCATAGTGTCCCATCTTCCATTTTTTCAGATCGAGATCCGAAATTCACTTCTCGATTTTGGAAGAGGATGCAAGAAGCTTTGGGGACCAGATTGCATTTTAGTACAGCTTTCCATCCTCAGACTGATGGACAATTTGAGCATGTGATTCAAATTCTGGAGGACATGTTGAGATGCTGTGTACTTAAGCTTGGTACTAGTTGGGAGAGGTACTTGCCATTAGCTGAATTTGCCTACAACAACAGTTACCAAACTAGTATCAAGATGGTTGCCTATGAAGCTTTATATGGTAGGAAATGCAAAACTCCTCTCTGTAGGTCAGAGCTCAGTGAGAAAAAGATTTTGGGGTCAGATTTGGTTCGAAAAACTAAAAAAAAGGTTCGAGTGATCAAGGATAGATTAAAAGAAGCCATAGATTGACAGAAATCTTATGCAGATTTGAAAAGAAAAGATGTAGAGTTTCAGGTTGGAGACAAGGTATCTCTTAAAGTTTCTCCATGGAGAAAGATTCTAAGATTTCGAAAGAAAGGCAAGCTGAGTCCGAGATTTATTGGCCCCTATGAGATTGTTCAGTAGGTTGGACTGGTGGCCTACAAACTGAACCTTCCACAGGAATTGGAGATGATTCATGATGTCTTCCATGTCTCTACGCTTAGGAGATATCGATCTAATCCTAGTCATGTCATCAAGCCTAAAGAAGTTTGAGTTCAGCCCGACATGACATATGAGGAGTTCCTTGTGAAGATTCTGGCTAGTGAAGTGAAGCAACTCGGGAACAAGCGGATCCCATTGGTGAAGGTCCTTTAGAATCATCACAATGTTGAAGAAGCTACGTGGGAACCTAAAGAGAAGATGAGACAACAGTATCCCCAGCTATTCAATACAGGTAAATTTCGAGGATGAAATTTTCAATTGGTAGGGGAGAGTTGTAATGGCCTATTTTATAGTCTAGAAGTATTCAGTATTTTCTATAGAGACTGTTGTCCTGTTGGTGGCATGAGATGATATTTTTGGTACCTTATATACAGTAGAGTTTAAAGGTTAAGCATACTTGAGGCATAGCAATTCTAGGATGGGTGACCTATTAGATAGCACTATAGCTGACTGTAGTAGCTGTGTGCTAAAAAAATATTATTCCACAAAAATGATTTGTGGACTGTCAGGAGTCTAGTGGTATAATTTTGTGCGAAAATGAGGTCAAATAGGCCCCCGAAAGTCAGTTTGAAGTTTGCCTCTGGTTAGGTTCGGCTGAACCGAAGTTTGACCAAATTTTTAAAAATAGTTAGAGTGGATAAAAAGGTCTACTATGGGAAGTGTACAAGCACAAAATGATTTTTAGAATTTTTTGACAGCTTTAGAATGGTATTTTACGGTAGAACCGAACTGAATCGAATCGGACCGATTTAGGTAAATCAGGCCCCAAATGGACTCCGATTGAGCTAAAATTTTGTGTGGAGGCTATATTTAATAATTAAAATTGATGAAATTGATTGGGAATGAAAATGAGTTCAGTAACAGTCAGTTACCCCTAAACAGTGAAAAATGACCCGTAATCCAAAAATCTGAACAAACCGGTTCGGCCACTCTGGTTGGACCTAGTTTGGTTCAATTGGGAAATACATCTCTTTTGATGGAGAATTCTAGATTTCTCCATTTGTAGCCACCCTCCCTTTCTTCTCCCTTGGCGGAATTGAACAATCTCATTTCTTCTCCATTTTTCTTCCAATTTCTCTCCATCTCACCCCATAATCAAGCCTCCCTAACGTATATCAGCTCCTCTAGATTCTATTGGTGGCCTTGAAAGTCCATTTGAAGGTGTATAAGTGGGTAAAACCTAGACTTTTATGTTTAGGTGTCATTTTGAGGTAAGTGATTTAGGTGTTTTTAATTTGCTTTCAAGGATTCTAAGGGTACTTTAGGATGTGAATAAGATGTTTATGAAGTTTAGTTGTTGAAAGGAAGCTTGGTTTTGATAAAATCTTCATCTTTGTGTTTAGATATGGTTTTGCTAACTAGGTGAAGAAAGTTCTAAGCAAGCTACAGGTAAGGATAAAGAGTATTGAGAAGTGTTTTGCAAGGATTTGAGGTTTTTGATTGCAAACTCCATCTTTTTCCATGGTTTGTTACGTGTTTTAGGTTATGTTTGTGAAGTAAGTATGTGTTTAAGGCATGTATAATTGAAAATAACATGATATTCATGCCTAGAGAAGTAAAAATGATGATATGTATGCTTAAAGTGAGAAAATAAAATTTGTAAGAAAAGTTACTTCTTTGGCCGAATGGTATACATGGGATTTTGATGTGTTTAAATGATAATTATAGCATGTTTATGATGTATACATGATGTTTGGCATGTGATTTAGATGTGAAAGTTACATGATGCATCTTGTTCACATGTGGCTGAATGGTGTATATATGTAAAGGCATGATTTTTATGTGTTTTGATGTGATATCATGGCATGACTATGTTGGTTGACATGTAATTGATCTAATGTGTTAAAGCATGTGAAAATGCCATAATGTATGTGATGTATGTATGGCCGAATGGTTACCATTGGTAAAGGCATGATTTTGATTAGTTTTAATGGAAAATAATGGCATGGCTATGTTATTCAACATGTAAATGACATAAAGGAAGGTTAAAGTTGATAAAAAAGAATTAATTATGAAAAATTTACATGTTGGTCGAATGATGTACATTTGTGTTTACATGTGTACCATGATGATAACATGAGAATTATAGCATGTGATGATAAATGGATGTGAATCGCATGTGTAAAGATGTGATAACAAGATGATATGCCATAAAAAGTACGCATGATAACCTAAAAATGTGAAAAATGGAATATTAATGCCCTATGTAGTACTCTGGTAGTCAAGTCTAATTCTGGATATAGTGGCTAGGCATACGGACTCTGTAACCGCGGGTGTGAGCATGGTGTCTCACTATTTATAGGCTAATAACGGTCCTATTCTGTAATATTCAGTTTTTAATATTGTAATTATATTCTCTGTATTATACGGGTGGTCCCACGGGGTCCCTCTATTATGTATTGAACCTATTAGGGTTCACGTCTCGTTTATTTTGATCTTAGATGTTTGCCAGTTTTATATAAGGGGCAATGTGGTAAAAATAAGCTTAAAAAGGTTAAATTATGATTAAATAATATTTATATGAAAAAGGGCATAATTGGAATTATATGGAAAATTTGAGGGAAAAATGGTAATTTTCTACATATGCATGTTAATGGTGGTTAATAAGTGTAAAAATATAATTAAATGGTTAAATATGAAAATTGGGCACTTTTCAGAGACTAAAATGTAATTTGGCATGAAACTGGTAATTGAAGGGTATAGTGGTAATTTGTATGTTAATTAATGGTAAATTAGATAACAAAAGTGAACTAGTGGCATAATTGTAATTTTTGTGAAATAAAATGAACTAAGGGCATTCTCGTCATTTTGGAAAAGTTTAAGGGTATAAATGTAATTTTGCCATAAGTTAAGGGTAAAATGGTAAATATGGGTATTTATGTGTACTAATTGTGTAATTGCCCTAATTATGTGATTTAAAGGTAATTAAATGTAATATTGCATACATAATTGGTAAATAAATAAATAATGTTTAATTATGAATGTTTTTATTATATTTTTATTATTTATTATACATGATGCCTTAGTTTAGTGGAAATACCTGGAATTGCAATCACCACTGGGCATATTTAATGTTTAGCACGTAGTTTTATTTGACTGCATGTAGGTACTCCTTAAGACTCGGAGTAGTGCGTACCTCACATATTTTTGGAGCTGATTTGAAAATGTTATTTGGAATATTTAAGTATGTTGAGACTTTTTGCATGTATATGACTTATAGTATTATTTTGGGTTTTGGTCTGTAATAGACTGTTATTACTGTCACTGGTTAATGTGTGTGTGGTGGTTTTATTTACATGTGTTTGAATGTCTGTGACTGTATGTTTGGCATGCCTAATAACTGGTAGAAATTAAGTTAATAAAATTGGTAAAGTTAAATGTGTGTTTGTAAGTTAAAAAAAAATTGACCAAATGAATAGTAACTTAGGACAGTTATAGGTTAATCGGTAAAATTTATAATAAGATAAAATATGATCTAAGTTTATTAATTGATTGAATATTGTCAATAGACTTAGGTAATTGTAATATTATGGCCGCCGAATTTTAAAAAAAAAAATTTACCGGTTTTAATTAATTGGTTATTTTAATAATCTGGATAGTTAATTAAGTTAACCGTCATAAAATGAATAGTTTATTTAATGGAACATAAGGTATTAGAGTGTTACAGGTCTGGGTTGTAAGGGTTGCAGCTTCCCTTCCTTCATCAATCTTTTCAATACTCATGACAAAGATCTTTCCAAGTTCGAGTAGTATCTTGGCCTTGCCTCGTTGGCTAAAACTTCTGCAGTCTTTCCCATCCTGTTGCCACCGGAGCTTACTGACTTGCTTGCCCCCTGACTGCCATACCCCTTTTTAGCATAGTCATTGCTTGCCCTTTTTTCCAGGTACTCATTGAATTGAATTTGTTATGCAGGTATGGCCTCCTACACCACTTTGTGTCTGATAATGGGATACAATTCCTGGCTGAAACTAAGAAAGTACTCAAAAAATACGACATTAAGCACCACAAGTCTTGTCCATATCACCCGCAGGCTAACGGGGCAGTTAAGGTAGCTAATAAAAATGTTAAGAAGATCTTGTCCAAAATGGTTCAGAACTACAAGGACTGGGCAACAAAGCTACCTTTTGCGCTCTAGGGTTATAGAACCACTGTCAGAACTTGTACAGGGAGCCATGCCATTTTCTTTGGTATATGGGAAGCAATATTGCTAGTTGAAAGAGAGTTCAGGTCTTTAAGAGTAGTTGTGAAAGCCCAGATTCCAGAGGCCAAATAAGCATAACAACGATTATTGTAGTTGAGTCTGTTAGATGAGGATCTACTGTAGGCTTATTATCACAACTAAATCTATTAGAAAAGACTTGTCTGATCATTCGAAAAGAAGGTTAGAAAGCATCCACTGAAAGAAGGAGATCTAGTCTTTAAAAAAATGAGTCCAGGCATTCCAGATATAGGCGGCAAATTCAGGCCAACATGGGAAGGTCCTTTTGTGCTAAAAAAGTTATTATCAAAGGGAACAATGATTCTAACAGATAGCGATGGAAACGAGTTCAAAAAACCGGTGAATGTCGATAGGCTTAAAAGGTTCCATGGCTAAAGACCAAAAATCAAAAGAAGAGAATAAATACCCCGCAGGTCGAAAACCGAATAAAAGGTGGCCTTGCTAAGATTGGGCGCCTCGCCAAGATGAAAATCAAAAAAAGACATCCTGGGAAGAAATTAGGGGATTCAGAGAAAATGTCCAATCAAGAAAACCCGAGAGGGCTGCTTGGAAATAAGAGTTTGATGCAAAAAGATCTATCCTAAGATTAAGTATAGTTTTGCATTTTTTATTTATGTCAAATGCTGATTATGTATGATGAAATCATGTTGAAATGAACACAATTATGCAATGGGACATAAAACAAAAACAATTCAACTCATGAGTTCATTTTTATCTAGTTCTTTTCTGAAAAGAAAAACATTATTCTTTACTGAATTTATGTGATCTAATAGCTATCCTCTATTACTCTTGCCATCCAGATGCTTGGGGTCGATGAGTCCTGTTATCAACCGCAGGGCTAGTCACCCACCTCTTATATGCAGTTGCGGTAGTGAAGTTACAATCCTCAATTCGTAGGATGATTATCCTTATAGGTAGCTGTGCCCAGAGATCATGGTACTTGGAAGTAAAGGCAGAAGATAAGACACCACCCTGAAAAGATAGCGGGCATCTCACAATGCCTTGCCTCTCCCCAAATTGTCGAGCGTAGCGGGCAATAATTCAGAAGGTTGCCTTATGGATTCCACATAAAGTGATACATCTTGAAAAACCCTCTTGAGTCACATAGGAAAGGGGTAGCCAGAGGCACATGAAGTTGATGACATCATCAGTCACCGATGCCAGTCAAGCAAAGCTTTCATCGGGAGATTTAAAAGAATACAGCTGATATTTGGGAAGGAAATGCCTCAGCAAGTAGTTGCTGATTGCCCTGGGAGGGGGCCCTGATAGCAATTTTAGTTTCTCTTGTAGCCATATCTGAAAGATAAAGGAAAACAGAGATATTAAAAATACCTAAACATAGAACACCAAGTTTATTCTTGAGAATATCATGTAGAGTGTTGACTGATTTTATAATTTGCAACAATAATGTGCTAAGCTTTTGATATTGTAAATCTTGTGCTTTGAATTTAAATCCAACTGGGAGTTTAACATTCATGCATAAAAAAAAGCAGCTGGAACGGGTTGAGACCATTCCAGGCAAAAATTAGGCACGGAGTTATGTGAAAATACATAAGGATGCATTTCCCGCTAAGAAAAGTTAGTGTGAAAATCCACAAGGGACACGCTACCTTTGAAAATAATGATAAGTACTTACTTGGAGTAATAAGGGGCTTCCAGTAAAGAAAGTAGTAGGGTCAGCACAGACTGCATCCAAGCCTAGAATCATCTCAGCCAAGATCACCGGGTATGGGGTTAGCCCACGGTTTATGCCATCCACAAAGCTGAATAGCCGATAATTGCCAATCAAGTTCTCAGAGGTCACTATTAAGTACCTGGATAAGCAAAATAGTAGAATGACACTGGCCTGATAGGTACGCACAGTAGAGAAGCTTTCCGGTGCCTTAATCAGCGGTTCCAAAGAGAAAGTGGCATTTTAAGGTGCCAACCTAACAGCAATTAAAGGTGAAATGCCTAAAAACAGTGCTACATCTCTCTCGCAAATCAATCCACACTAGGGATGCAGGGTAGAGTGCCGAGAGAAAGCCCGGTGCCAACAATTGCTGTAAATTCCGTAGACAAGGGGCATAACTCTTTATGGGTAAATCTAAAAACATGGAATCAGGGATTCCAGAAGCGAACCGCATCTAATAGGAGGTTTCTATCAAGTTTAATTCTCCTAAGGAATTTCAGGCTAGAATAAGGGGTTAAAATGTAATTGTCCCAAGTTCGGGGTCATCCAAGAGTTGATACATTTTGCTAAGGGATGATGTTGACATTTTCAAGAAATTTGGGTAAAATTTAAAAATAAGCAAAAAAAAAAAAAAAAACAGAAAGGAAAAAGGAAGAGAAGAAGGGAAAATACTTGGTAAAAGAGCTCTATCCGAAAGCCAAAAGATGAAAAAGCACAAAATCCAAGGAAATGAAGCCTTTTTATAAAAGAGAGATGACGGACGGGCATGGCTCGAGCGAGTCACAGCTAGCCCATCCCTTAACCTTGGATCACTTGGATGAATTCTACCTTTGCATTTTTTCTGCATGGCTCAAGCCTTTCACATGCACAAATCATTCATGCATATTTTGCCATATTAAGTTCTGCAGGAAAAGAGATTTGATGGATACAATCACTCACTAAAGTGGGGACACAAAATATTCAAGGAGTGTCTCAAAATTTTCAGAGTCAATATTGTCCCGAGTCCTAGAGGAGAAATTAGGGTGGTCTTAGGCACTTAAAAAAAAAAGAAAATCTGGAATGACCAACCGGCTTATGGGCAAGCCTGTTGCTCGCTCTAGGTGCAGTTTGCCTGTCGGTAACTAAAATCCATAAAAACCCTCTTCACCTCCTGGCCTGTTACTTTCTTCTCTTTTCTTTCTTTCTTATTCTCCTCTTCTTTCGCCAACCACCATTTCTATTCAGTTTTTAGTTCATTTTTTCTCCATTTCTTATCCGATTTACGCGCCGTTTACGCCAAAATGCTCCTGGGATAGTCGCCCTCGTATAGGTCTAGGTTCCTATAATTTCTTTTCTATTTTTTTTAGACTTGTTCATCAACTGCCAGGTTAGTTTCTATGATATTTCTTCTTCTTTTTAGCTTCTTTTTGCCTAAATTATGTTTTAGACACACTTAGATATGCATGTTCTAGAATGTAGGTGAAATTCTATTCTTTTAATTGCCTGCCATCTAAGTTTGTGCACTGCCAGTTAAGAAAAAAAAGAGGAAAATTTGATAAATAGAATAAGTAGTAGAATAGGACAACAAATTAAATTTAATCATTTCTATAATTGCTAGTTGAAACCATTGCATTCTGTAGTTTTTCTATGGAAAATATTTGTGTAATGTCTATGAAATTGTTGTTGGGGCCAGTGGCTTGTCAATGGCCTTTTTCATGCAGGAGGTTGGGCACATCCTTGCCGAGATGCTGTCTAAAATTTTTAGGTTAGTCACATCCTAGCCAAGATGCTGTCAAAATTTTAAAAAATAATAAAATGTAAATTTTATTTAGTTATCATATGATTAATGCATTTTCAAGGCAAAACTAACTTACTATCTTTTTCAGGATGCCTCCGAGATGAAAAATTCCTGAGGAGCATCCAGAGCCTCAGGCTCCCATTTAAATGAGCCCGAATCAGAGGCAGAGATTCGAGGCTCTAGCCCGAGCCCAGTTTTGGTCTAGCAGATATGTGTGCAGACCTTTCCTTCAGCATATAGGGATGCTAGAGGAGGTTAATGCATTATTAGAGGTGGTTGGGTGGACCAAGTTCTTCAGACTGTCATTTTGGACTTACCTAGAGATTTGCAGGGAGTTCCTGGCCACACAACAGTATAGAGGGTTCCAGAGACTAGACACAGAGGATGGGGTCATCCAGTTCCGAGTCAGGAGATATCACATTAGCATTACCCGCCAGGTATTCGCACAAGCACTAAGACTCCCATCTGGAGCGGATGTTATAACGCCAAAAAATGCAGTCAGGAGGCACCACCGGGAGGCAATTATTCTACCTGGGGCTCCATATGATCATAATACAGCGAAGAACACCATGCTCTTTTCACAGGCTCTCAGGTACATCCATCGTGTGCTATCTAGTTCATACCCGGGGCAAGCGGGAAACCCCAGGTTGGTCAACTCCACATAAATTTGGAGTATATGGGCCATGGTGACATGGCGATGCCTGGACATTAGTCACGAGATTGTGGCTAACTTGGTTAGGCTAGCTCGGAGGTCCGCTCTATTTATATGTGCTAGGGGAGTGATCACCTGGTTATTGCTACATTTGAGAGTCGAGGCTACCACCTTCGGACCACCAGTATACGAGGACATTTTTGTAGACTTGGCTGCAGCCCAAGCTAAGGGGATAGTAGCTTAGATACCTAACTGCCCTGGTGTGTATAAATTGCACACGGTAGTTGAGACTCGACGGCTTTTCCATGTACCTCCACTCCAGCAAGCGGTAGAGATCCTAGAGGGGCCCCGCCTAAAAGAGGAGCATCCACACTAGCCCCAGCCAGAGGAGGAGCAGCCTCGTACACCTCAGGACCAGGGCATGGACTTCAACATTGACGATGTGATTAGCACAACAGCTTTACAGCGCAATCATTCAGAGATGCCAAGTCCCATCCCACCACCACCGCGAGCTTAGCAGTGAGACACTCGAGCAGAGAGGAGGTATCATCCCTACAGCTGTCCATATCACCCGGGGGGGCATCTACATCTATGGCTCCACCATCGGTCCAGCCTTAGGTGGGGCCCACACCAGCACCCATTCAATCATCCGCCTAGGACATCGTAGCTACTGTGACCGCTACTGTAGCTACACTGGACAAGCATATTGATGAGAGGTTCAAGAGGCTAAAGGAGGTGGTGATTAGCTAGGGAGAGCGCCTGGATAGACATGAAGAGAGCATAGAGGGGCTGAGGGATACATTGAGGATCTCACAGGTTGTGGCTGCACAGCAAATTGATGAGCCCATTCATATAGTCGACCAATCCATCGCCACTGTGAGGCTATGAGTTGAGATGCTTGAGGGTGCTATTCTAGGACTACATGGGGCAGTGAGAGAGCTGCGGGAAGAGATTGAGTCTCACTTCAAGCGAGCAGGAGACCACACTAAGCAGCAGGCGATGGAGCAGACCTGTCACACCTCGTTTGCCCCCTAGTAGAACGAGCCATGTGTGTGTATGTATTTGTATGTGTTTTGGCATGATCATAAGGGCATTTTGGTAATATTGCATAATTTGGGGTTTTTCTAGTGCGTGTGTGTGCATGTGTGGCACTATGGTACGAATTAGTTGGGACAGGTTTGTGTGTGCATGAGTGCACCATTGTAATGTGTGTGCATGGGAGTTGCATTATGTGTGGTTGATCATACCAAAGTAGGATATGCACTAGTGGGTTATTGTGGTGTGTGGGCATGCATACATTTGTAGGGTGCATGATTAGGGTGTTTCATTGTGTGTATGTGATACATTTAGTTGGGGTGTGAGTAAGTAATCTCCTCCACTAGATGGTTGACATGTGTAAAGGGGAAAGAAAGATGGGAAAGAGAAAATGAAAAAGGGAAAATCAGATTTTTGAAACCCATTTCCCATTTTCTCTCTTCCTTCTTCTTCTTCTTCCTCCTTTGCACTCTCCTAAGTGTTTTACTTAGATTCAAGCTCAAGTGGTGGAATTAATTACTCCCTTACATCTTCCTTGGTAAGTTCTTCCTTTTTCCTTGTGTTATTCATGCATTTTCTTCTTCTTCTTTTGGGTTAGATCTAAGTTAGGGTTTGTGTTTTTGGTGTTTGGGTGCTCGTTTATGCTTAGTTGAGCCTCCTCGCGAGCCAAAGGGCAAAGAGAAGGCTGGAACTAGTGGATCCAAGCAATAGGAGCTAAGGATTTTCAGGTTTGGGAATTTCTTGGTTTTCATGTATATATTTGTTTATGTATGAGATTTGATGGTTTCTTAGAATTAGGTTGTTATATGTTCCTTATTTTGATGTATATGCTATGGGTTTTTGTTTTTGAATGTGGATCTTGCAAGAGCATGAGTTAATTGTGATAATGTTGGAGTTGATGTGGTTTTGTGCATAAATTGGGGTTTTGGATGATTCTTGGAATTGGAGGTTTTAATTAATGAATTGTGTGAAATTTCTTGTTGATTAATGTTATATTATGGTTGTTGATGCTAACGAATGGCTGGGTTTGAGGTAAGAGGTTCTTGGGTGAGTTTTGCATGTGTTTGTGGTTGATGTGGGAGGAAGAAAATCTACAGAATTCTGTAGATTTTGGAAAACCCGATGCTGTCGCCCTCGCAACGATGTCGCGAGCGCGACAGAGATCGGCATTTTGGAGCTTCGCTATCGCGAGCCCGCAATAGCCGAAGTGTTGAGCACCCTCTGTCGCGAGCACGACATCCGTCGCGATCGCGACAGAGCGCGATGCTGGCTAAGTGCTATCGCGAGCACGAGAT
This sequence comes from Excoecaria cochinchinensis, assembly GCA_947683425.1. NCBI lineage: Eukaryota > Viridiplantae > Streptophyta > Magnoliopsida > Malpighiales > Euphorbiaceae > Excoecaria > Excoecaria cochinchinensis. Next base: position 15,363,763 of record CANTUQ010000055.1, read on the forward strand.
TCGTCGCGAGCCCGCGATAGCAATATTTGTTCTCTATCGCGATCTCGACATCTGTCGCAAGCGCGACAGAGCCTGGCCCCTCTGTCCTCCTCGCATCGCGAAATCCGTCGCGCAAGAGCAGCAAAGAGACTTAGGTCTCTGTCGCGAGCGCGACAGACGTCGCGAGCGCCACAGCTCCCTGCATGCTGAGTAAGTTTTCTTTTATTTTGTGCAGTTTATGAACTCCAGTTTCCTTTAATGTCTATGAGATTTATGCTTGATGTCTTATGAATTATATGAATGCGGATCCATGATACGACTATGTACATGTATGATGATGATTTTGGAATATTATGAAATGGATTGAATGGTTTATGCATCACCTGCTAGAGTCTAGAAAGTGGATAGTTAGGCATGCCTAATAGAGTCTTTAGCTGTAGCCCTCAGTTTCGTTTGGACCTCGATCAGGTCCCCGCTTGGTTCCTCGTGAACCCCTATGTGCTTGGATCTTGTTTAAGATCCCTTTTGAAAATGTTTTGTGAAAGTTAAAAGTATCTTGGTTTTTTGATTCGTACCCGTAAGGTACTATTTGTGATCGGCTCGTACTCGTAAAGTACTGTCCGTATACTCGTTATCCACTCCCTTGAGTCTGCAGGTGCCTGGTATGAATTGTGTTATGAGGAAATGTATGTGATACATGTGTGAACTCATAAATGAAAAGTATAATCTGTTATGGGAATATGAATATTGTTATGAGCTTATGAATGTATGGCTTTAGTATATATGCATGCTTATGCAATTGATATGCTATGTGTATGGTATATTATGATGAGCGCTTGTGTTTTGCCTTGACGACCGTTGTGAATGGTTGTCCTTTAATATTTATGTGTGTTCCCCACTAAGTGTTTATCGCTTAGCACGGTGTGTTTACCCGTGCAGGTGCGGAAGGAGTTGCTTTGGGAGAGTCGCCGCAGTCTAAGCCAATGCAGCAGGGTTTAGAATAGGACTGAGTTTCGTATTTTGATATTCTTTTTGTATAGAACTCTCTTATATTGGTTTTGTAATAGCTTCCGCTTTTGTTTATGTAATTTTGGGATTTGTAATTAACTATTGTATCTCTTAGTTGATCAGAACAGTAATGTAATGCCTCCGTTATATTAATGCATGATCAGCTTTCGCTTCTTTTACTTTGCAAAAGTTTTTAATTACCTCGCTTTTGTGTATGTTTATCTATGCTTTGTTCTCTGCTTTGTTTGGAAGCACCCTGACTCGTACGGCATCTTACTCCTCATGGGATGGGATCGCCTGAGTACGGGTAAGGGGTGTCACAAGACCAAGTGCATCAGAGGATTACAGAAGGGTATCTCCGGGCTTGCGAGCTTCTTGGGAAATTGTATATGCCCATTCGCAGAGGAACAGACGAAGATCGAGCTTCGCTAGCCACCACAGCCTCCATACCCAGCGTTTCCCCAATCTCCTCCAAGGATGTTTCTTACTAGCCGTATAACATTAGAGAGCAGACACCCTCTTCCAAAGCCTAACAAGACTAGCCATTGACCTCCAGAGCCAGGTGTAGACACTGGGTTCTGAGTCAGATTTTGATGGCAGTTTTGGGTTCTTGATAAATTCCTCCAAACAAAAAAAAATAATAATAAATACATAAAATGTGTAGGTAATTTTTAAAAAATAAAAAAAATTAAAAAAAAATTAGGATTAGTTTAATTTAATTAGATAAATTAAAAATTAATTATTTATTTAATTAGTCAATATTATTAGTTAATTAATTAGTTATAGTTAATTAATTAATATTTTAGAATAATTAAAATTGAAAAAAAGAGAAAATAAGTATAAGGTTTAATTAGATAAAAATATAGAGTATTTAATTAGTAGAGTGTTTAATTAATTAGTATATAACTATATTTTTGATTATATATGATATATGATTTTCTATTATTATTGTTACTGAATGCTTCTGCTTTGTGCACGTATGTATTGTTAGGCATAGATAACCCATAGATTATATGATATATGATAATACGCTTTGTGCATGAATGATTATATATGATATATGATAATATGCAAAACTGCAAACCCATAGATAACCCCATTGCCAAGAATTAATTTATTAGCAAAGATGAGTGTCCTAAGATGCTAGAAAAAATGAACGTATGAGGAATGTTCTATATGCCAGAGCCGTGGGTAATCCTATGTACACAATGTTGTTTACAAGACATGATATATGCTATGCAGTAGGCATGGTAAATAGATATCAATCTAACCTAGGCAAAGCACATTGGAAGCAATTAAAAGGATTCTTAGATACCTTAAATGTACAGCAGATTATTCGCTCTATTATTAGGAAAAGGATCTGCATTGAGAGAATACGGAAATATTGATTAGGCAAGAGATCCACTTTTGGTTTTATATTCTTCCCTGGCAAGAGTACCATCCCATAGAGTAGCAAGAAATAAACCTGTGTAGCCATATCAACAATGGAAGCTAAATTAATCACTTCCTCAGTTGCAGTACAAGAGACAGTTTGGCTAAAATGGTTTGTGAGCCATTTAAGAGTAACTGCCTCGGAGGAACAAGTGACAGTCTATAGTGACAATCAGTCATCGAAAGCTTATAGTAGGGCTAAGCATATCGACATTAAGTATTAATACATGAGAGATATTGTGGCATGAGGAGAAGTGAACTTATAGTATGTTTCTACGCATGCAGATCCATTAAGTAAACCTATAACGAGAAACGTATTTTGAGAAACACATTAGATCTCGAGGTTTGCGTAGAATTTAATAGGTATTGTTATATTTTAATATAATCCCTTAACATTATTATTTGTGAATAATAACCAAAGTTCATTGTTGGTAATACATGAGTGTGAATGTTTATGTGTAAACATTTACTGTTATTTGTATAAGATTGAGCATGTCGGACAGAGAAGAAGCCCACTCATAAGGGTGTTTACCTTAGTTTTGTCAATGAGTTAGCAAAAACTAAGATGAGGCAATTTTTGAACATATGAGAATGCTTGAGAGCTTGTTCAAAATAAAAGCACCATCTTGTAGAAATTACAATATAAGTCTTGTTAAAGTGCGAGATAAAGACATAAATAAAATTGTACGCTCTGGATTAAGATCCAAATAAGGATTCTATGGAATCCGATGGTCAGTTATATGTAACTACCACGTTCTGTCTTAAAAGCCAGAAGTAGTCCTTAAGTAAGCGGACTAAAGGTGTGTGCTTCGATGCATCGCAACTTTACGCTTCTGTATGGTATTTTACATACATTATTAAAATATCAGACATGCACTCCTTTGAGGGAAGGAAAGAACACCATAACACATATGCCATGTGTACTTAAGTGACTAAAGGGATGGGAGTTTAATATTATTGATCTCAACTTTCTCTATTGTGAGACCTTATTTATATTTCGACCCTTAGAACCCTTAACTTATCCCTGAAGTATGGTTCAATGTTGCTAGCTTAGTTAGTCTCCAAGAGGTCTAAAAAAAATTTAGGCCTGGTGGATCTAACTAGAAAAGCAAATTGAATCATGATGGATGGAATAGTAAGAGGGGAAGATAACCTTTTGATCACATTCATAAGAGTTTGTGGTTCACTGACATGTGAACCCGCCAAAACAGGGTCACCTACGTTTTAACTACTTTTTGGGATAATTAGAGCCAGAATTAGCTCAAGGACCCTTTAGAAATTTTTAGCTACGGATCTTAGGTTTCGGATACAATTTGAGTTAACTCAATTGAAGCCTTATAACTCTACTTATGACAAGTACAATACACAAAGGTCTGAGGAAAACTGAGCAGAATTTCCCCCAAAAACATACCTTACACACAAAAACTAAATGGGAACCATAAATCACATCCAAAACTCATGCAAAAGGATCCAATACAAAATCACAAACATATAAACATACACATATCATGAGAACACTATAAGCAATCAAAATGAACGAAATAAAGATCACACATGATCCCTACCTCTAAGAAGCTTTATCTCTGCTCTTTATTTAACTCCAATCTTTTCCTTGCCTTTATCCACTCTCTTGGCCACAGCTTGAACCAAAATTATGCAAACACACTTGGGTTACTCTTCTTCTCACTCACTTTAAATCATAATCAGGAATATGTATATAGAAACAGAAGACCAATACTAACAATTAAGTCACTTACCTTCTTAGGAGACCAATCTATTTCTTTACCCAAACTCTTCAAACCAATCCAAATGAATCACTCAAAACAGATAAAGAAAGAAGAAGGAACAAAGGAAATGGGATGGAGAAGAGGACGATAGAAAACCAAAAGAAAAGCAAAGAAACCAAGAGGCAAAGAAAATCCAATGTGAAGAAGGAAGAGGGCAGATGGTCAATCTCAATCTCATATTTATTGCTTTCATCAAAGTCAATTACTTTAATTAATTACATACATATCCTTTAAACCAAATTAATTCCCTTTAACTTTTACCCAAGTCAAATATTCTTTTATCCATTGCTCAATTATTTATTTTTCCAATTCATGTAAAACTCACCACTTCTTACCACTTGTCACTCTCCTACAATACCATGTGTCACAAAACCATCTCAAAGTCTCTTAAAACCCACTAGTGCAAGCATCTCACGAGAGGGTTCTGTTGCGCTAACGACAGAACGCTCACACCCACACTAACCAGCTGTAGTTGGGAAACTGCTAGAGTGCTCTGTCGGGCCCGCGACACTTGTCACGCTCGCGAAAGAACTCTCGCACACAACACTTACTTTTCCGAACAAAAACTCCGTAATTTTTCTAGGGCCACTTTGGGGTGTTACAAATCTCTCCCCCTTAAGAAATTTCATCCTCGAAATTTCCCCCGATACTGCACAAAAACTCAAACTCTATATACTATATAACTTAATAAGAAACTTACCAGAAGATCCAATCAATGCCTCTACATCTCCAGCAGTCATGGCATATACACGTGGCAGATCCTCGGTAGGGAATGGCCTCTCAACTGTTTCCTATGGCGGTCTCTCCGCTCTACTTCTTCCTCTTCCACTTCTAACATTCCCTTTGTCTTTACTTGCTTGTGATGTCAAATTTTCCTTTAACTTGGGACACTGGGAAAGTAGATGCTCCGTACTGCCACATTTAAAACAAGCTCCAGTGAGTTTCCTACACTCACCCCAATGACGCCTCCCACAGTGTATACACTCCGGTGCTACACTTCCTCTACTAGCTGGTGGCCTTACACTTCCAACCGAAGTTGGCACAAACGCTGATGCTTGCTCCTCTTTTCCTCTCTTCAATTCTCTAGCTCTACCAACATTACCCTCATCTTCTTTTGGAAATCTTTTCTTTTGCTCTATTTTCTGTCTCAACAATTCCAATTCCTCTAGTTTTACAGCTGCCAATACCAGATGATAATAGTTCACTGGTTGCAAAGCAACCATGGCAGACAGAGGTCCCCGAAGGTTCTCTCTCAATCCATCTTCAAACTGGCGACATCTAAAATCCTAAGTTAACATACCTTACGGTACATATTTACTCAAACGAGTAAACTCTTTTTCATATTCCCCTACCATCATGTTCTTTTGCTTGAAAGTTACAAATTCTTTCCATTTGGCATCTCGGTAAGCTTTGGTTACAAATTTTCTTTGAACTCTTGAATAAAGAAATCCCATGTGAATTCCACAGGTCTCTGAGAATTCCTCAAAACTAACTTCCACCAATCATATGCTGCACCCTGCAGCAATGACATGGCGCAAGCTACTCTCTGATTCTGAGGGCAACTGATTTCTTGTTAAATCCTTCCTGTCTTCTCTAACCAGAACTCTGCTATCTCAGATTGATAAAAGGATGTCCCATGGAACTCTTCAGCTCCTCTCTTTCTTATCAAATCCGATGGTGTATTTGGAGCTGTCAACCTATCCAGAATCTGTACCAACCCTTGCATCAGCTCCGGGTGGTCCTGAATAGGTCTTGCTCTTTCCTCTCTAACTTGTGCTTGCACATGTGGATCCACTCGAATCGAGTTCACAATACCCGTAGTCTCTCCAATGTTCTCACTTGTGTCGGACTCCATCTAACCCTACAAAACCAGCATCTGTATTAGGCCACACTCTAAGCAAACTTATACACACATACTATTACTATACTATACTCTATCATCTTATAGACTAGAACCTCAAACCTATGCTTTGATACCACTAAATGTAACACCCCCATACCCCTTGGTAGGATATCGGGGCGCCACACGGTCATATACATAAACACGTACATATACCTACACTAGCGGAAGCGATAGCATTAAACAAATTCATATACATACAAGAATAATAAAATAATACTACACTAGGGCCCAACATGCAAATCATATTAACTACATATATACATACATGTTCACATTACAATCTGTTTTCATTTAACTTTACATATACATTTACATGTGAAGACTTTACGTACATTACATAATGATGCAACTCAAAAAATCAATAACTCTATCTCTAACTTATAGAAAAAGGCATAAAAAAATTCCTAGTGGCCTTGACCCGCAGATGCACGCTCTCACTGGTCCGAACCTGTCAACCTACACGGAAACAAACATCCGTGCTAAGCGATAACGCTTAGTGGGGATGAAAATAATACAAAGGACTTCTTTTCGAAGTAACAAATAAATCACTCATTTCATATAACAACAATCAAATATCTCATGCATCTAATCTTTCTCACTTGCATAGATCATGCGCTCAAATATAACAAGAACCATGTGTTCACATTCATGTAATCATATACTTGTATACAGAATTACCATGTACTTAAACATTACTCTCCTGTACTGTAACATTTATTCAAAATAATTCTTTTAAATCGATTCCTGTTCAAGAATAAGCCTGAATTCCTTTCATGGTGGATACGGGTAACTCTGGATACTATTTACAGTGTCTTACATGTGGAGAATTAACTCAAACTCTATGGAATACACGAGGTATTCCGAACTGTGGGCACAATTTAGGCCAACTCTAGCAGCTGCACTCTAGCCCTTTATAAGCATGCTTATCTATCCACTATAACGGTAATCAGGCTCAAAAGAAAACAACTCATTTATATGCTACTCTGATGCCAAAGCATAGATTATAACTCAAGTGCATTCATCAACTTCAGAGGCATTCTAATTCATGTGCAATCTTTATTAATCATGTTCAACAACTAAAAGCATGTAACATTTAAATTCCATGCATTCACTCTTATATCACATCATCATATATATGCATTCATAAGTTCATACATATTTATCATGCCATTTCCTATCCTTCACACAATTATACATTGTTACTTTATTAGTTAAATTACCAATGTTAATCGTACTCATATGTATTTCCACATCGATAACTACTTTATAATCATTTAGTAACCCTAATCATGTATAATAAGTTGAGGGGAAAGGTAAGGAGTTGATCCATGCCAACTATGGGCTTAATATGAAGAAGAAAAGTCTTAATATGGGTTGTTCTGTCGTGAGATCGCGACCTGTGTTGCGCTTCCGACAGAGGCTCACCTCTGGTGCCTCACGAGACTGCTTTTTATCGTAAATTTGCATAGCAAAAACCACCCTTTATACAACATCTTTAGGCAAAGTAGTATCATAACGATTGCGCCTTAGGATGTTATATTTTAAACGGGACAACTTTCAGGTCTTTTGGACATCTAAAACTCCAGATATGCTTCAAACAATCTATACTGTTCCAGTGAACCCGCCAGAATAGGGTCATCTACGTTTTAACTACTTTTTGGGATACTTAGATCCAGAATTAGCTCAAGCTCCCTCTTAGAAATATTTAGCTACGGATCTTAGGTTTCGGATACAATTTGAATCAACTCACTTAAAGCCCTAGAACGCTACTTATGACAAGTACAATACACAAAGGTCTGAGGAAAACTGAGCAAAATTTCCCCCAAAAACATACCTTACACACAAAAACTAAATGGGAACCATCAATCACATCCAAAACTCATGCACAAGGATCCAATACATAATCACAAACATATAAACATACACATATCATGAGAACACTGCAAGCAATCAAAATGAATGAAATAAAGATCGCACATGATTCCTACCTCTAATAAGCTTTATCTCTGCTCTTTATTCAACTCCAATCTTTTCCTTGCCTGTATCCACTCTCTTGGCCACAGCTTGAACCAAAATCATGCAAAAACACTTGGGTTTCTCTTCTTCTCACTGACTTTAAATTAGAAATAGGAATATGTATATAGAAATAGAAGAACAATACTAACAATTAAGTCACTTACCTTCTTAGGAGACCAATCTATTTCTTTACCCAAACTCTTCAAACAAATCCAAATGAATCATTCAAAACAGATCAAGAAAGAAGAAGGAACAAAGGAAATGGGATGGAGAAGTGGACGATAGAAACCAAAGGAAAAGTAAAGAAACCAAGAGCCAAAGAAAATCCAACATGAAGAAGGAAGAGGGCAGATAGTCAATCTCTACCTCATATTTACTGCTTTCATCAAAGTCAATTACTTTAATTAATTACATACATATCCTTTAAACCAAATTAATTCCCTTTAACTTGTACCCAAGTCAAATATTCTTTTATCCATTGGTCAATTATTCATTTTTCCAATTCACGTAAAACTCACCACTTCTTGCCACTTGTCACTCTCCTACAATACCATGTGTCACAAAACCCATCTCAATGTCTCTTAAAACCCACTTGTGCAAGCATCTCACGAGAGGGTTCTATTGTGCTCGTAATGCTTGTCGCGCTCGCGACAGAACGCTCACACCCACACTAACCAGCTATAGTTGGGAAACCGCTAGAGTGCTCTGTCATGCCCGCTACACTTATCGCGCTCGCGGCAGAACTCTCGCACAGAACCCTTACTTTTCCGAACAAAAACTCCGCAATTTTTCTAGGGCCACTTACAGTATTGGGGTGTTACAATGATAGTAGGTAAATTTATGCTTTTATCTGACATTATTTATGCACTTATCGACTCGAGTTCTACACATTCATATATAAACACTGATGTTGCATGGGAAAAGGGGTTGAGAGACTCAAAACTAGGATATATTAGTAAGCATTCCTTTAGGGCATAGTGTGATAGAGAACAAAGTGTATAGAAACTATCCTGTGAGTGCTCAAGGATGTGTTTTCTTGGCAAACTTAATTGAACTCCCTTTTCGAGAGTTCGGTGTCATACTGGGGATGGATTGGTTATCTGCCCACCAAGCGACTGTGGACTATAAGAGGAAGGATTGACACTTAAGACTCCAAATAATCAGGAGATCAGAGTTGTGGGTGAAAGAACATATTTTCTCTCAAATGTGATATCTGCTACAGTTGCAAGGAGACTGATAAGGAAGGAATGTATTGCTTACTTACGCAATGCAATGGAAGTTAAAAAGGAAGCCTTAAAAGTTGTATATGTGCCTACAGTCCATGAGTTTCCAGATGTTTTTCCTGAAGAACTACCTGGGTTGCCTCCAGACAGAGAAGTGGAGTTTACGATTGATGTAGCTCCTGACACAGCACCCATTTCCATTGCTCCTTACAAAATGGTGCGTACGGAGCTTAAAGAATTAAAAATTCAACTGCAAGAATTGCTTGACAAGGGTTTCATCAGACCGAGTACTTCACCTTGGGGAGCTCCAGTACTATTTGTGAAGAAGAAAGATGGGACGCTCAGATTGTGCATCGACTACAGACAGCGATGCCTCCAGGAATGGTTTAGACTGCGTACTAATGCAAGAGGGCAAGATGATTGTGTATGCCTCCCGCCAGCTTAAGACTCACGAGAAAATTTATCCTACACATGATCTGGAGCTCGCAGTCATTGTTTTTGCAATGAAGATCTAGAGACACTACCTGTATGGCAAAAAATGTTACATCTACACAGATCACAGGAGTTTAAAGTACCTGTTGACTCAGAATGAGCTCAATTTGAGATAAAGACGTTGGCTAGATGTAGACACTGGGTCCTGAGGCAACCCAGACTAGGGTTACCCAATGATAATTAGGTGCCTATTCACAGACAAAAATGTTGGAAGTGATAATTTCCTTGTGAAAATTTGCTTTTTACGAATAAAAAAAATAATAAATATATATTTTAAAAATGAAAAATGAAAAAGGAGCTTAGAAGTATTAATTTTAGGTGAAAAAGTTTTAATTTTTTTTAAAAAAAAAAGTATTTCGGAGCATTGCGGCCTCCGCGGCTTGCTGGGGCAAATCCCCCAGCGCGCGCACACTTATGCGGAGTGCTACTGACACGGGGTCGCAGCTCGCACGCACGAGCTGCGGCCCTCCACACACGGCCGCAGCTCGCCCCAAGCGCGCGAGTTGCGGCCTCAGGCCTCCCAAACTCGCTGATTTTTGCCCAGCTTCGCCGAAAATCCGTTTTTCCCCCAAAATCCGAGATTTTGAGTCCAATTTGAACTTTAAATTATTTTTTTGAGATAATTAAAAATAAAAGCTGATTTTATCATGAAAAAATAGGAAAATTAGATTTAAATTAATTTTCTTTTCCTAATAGATTTAGGGCTTTTTATTGAATGATATAAATAGTTTGAGATGGAAAAAACCTAGGAAGAGCCTCCATTATTTTTCTTTACCTTCTTTTTTGAGAGAATTTCTTTTCTTCTTCTTGAATTTTTCTTCAAAAATTTCAGATTTTTCTTTTTCATTGGACAAGGATTAATTGAGATTGAAAATCAATTTTCAATTCTTAAGCATCCAAATTAATTTCTTTGTTTTCTCCATAAACAAAAGGAATTAATTTCACTTCTAAATCATTTTTTTTTGTGAAAATTTTCAAAGAGATCAATCATCATATTCCTTCCATCAAATCTAAATCTTAGCGTAAATTTTTTGGGCTCCAAACTAATTATTTTCATCTTATTCTCTTATTTTTTATTTAATTATTTTTGTTCATGTAAATATTGCTTTATTGATTTCTCATTATTTTTAACATGTAATTAATTAATATATTTTGATTTGATTGATTTTCTTTGTCATTTAAATATTTATGTTAATTGTAATAACATGTAAATAATTAATTTAATCATGTCAATTTTGTATCTTTAATTTAATAATCCTATTTTGTCGAATTAATCAAATTACTTGTTTTCTTTTCTTTTCTTTGAATGATGGCCACGAGAACAATGGCCATCTCTACCTTATTTTCCTCATTAATTCCAACTTATTTTGTCCACACACACACATTCATTCATTCTCACCTTTTTATGTTTTTATCCTTTTTATTTATTTGATTTATTTACTTGATTGGCTTAATTAATATATTTGTTAGTTGGATTCATTTAATTTAATTTGATTCATTATTTTATTTTATGTATTTCATTTGATTTGATTTATTCATTTTTATTTATTATTTATTTTTATATATTGTATTTTATTTGATTTAATTACTAACCTTAATTTTTTTCTTTTTGGCTACAACACTTGTCTTTTTAATTAAGTATCATCCATGGGCAAAAATGGAGAATCAAAGAATTAGGAGTCTCATTTTGGTTTGCATATTTTAAATTCCGCATTTTTCTTTGTTTCGATTTATTTGTCGCATTTGAGTATTTTATGTAAAATTATTTATTTTTATGCACGTTTAATAAAAATCACTAAAAATATTTTTATTAATAAATTGGGTTTTTTTCTAATAAAATGGACCGATGTCCTATTTTAACCAATAAAATTTTACTTTCAAAAGGAGAATTAGTTTACATAAAATGGGATCACTCATACCGGTTTTCTCAATCAATGACTAAAAATAATTCTCCAATTTTCAAGTTAATAAGAAGGAACCAATGTTCCTAAAATTTATTAAATGGCCCGATTTATGTATGATGTATTTTATTTTGTTTTTCTTTTATGTATTTATTTATTTATTCCTTTTTCGGCCCTTGTAATTAATTTTTGGGGCGAAGCTTTACTCTTTTATTTATTTATGCTTTCTGTATTTTAGGGGATTGTTCTGTCCCATATTTTTCACTTGTAATTTATTTATTGCTTTATTTTCTATTTTTTTATCGCTTTCCAATGTGATTGAAATGCGCTTTAAATTTATCGCATGATCGCGTGAGATGAGAGATGGAATTTCGATTATTAAAAACTCATTTATAAAATTAACTTAAGGCATTAATAAGAGTGAAGTTCCGAACACCTTCTCTATTTTAAGACCCCCGAGGTTAGATGACCTTTCCCAATTTCTTGTAAATTAGGTGGCGACTCCAAAATGCCTCAAAGGTGCCTAAAGATTTCATGAGATTAGATGAACCTTCTAATGTTCTATTGTGTAGGGGATTCCAAATTATCTCGTGTTACCCAAAATCTAGACGCTAACCCTTCACGGACCCTCAAAGCGGGCTGGGATCCGGGCCGCGTGCGTCACAGTGGCAACTCCACTGGGGATGATCAAAAATTTACTTCGAAAGTGAATTAAGTTAAAATTATAATTGAGTTATTAAGAATCAAAAATTCCATTTCTATTCTAAATTGCATTGCATCCATTAGAGCCTTAGAACTATGCTAGTTGGTCCCTTATTTTATCCCGGTGCATTCCTAAAACACGACCCTACTTTCACTCATTGTAGGGAAGTGCTAGGGATAATCACCAGCCCAAGCCTTGTACTATCAAATGGTATATCAAATGGAGACCCGATTGGTCACTATTCTCGTGATGAGCTAGACCCATTGGCAGGGACTAATCTTTGGTAGACCTAAAGTAACACCACCCTTGACCAAAGCTCATGTAATGGCAATAGAAACTTCCACTAGGTAATATGTACCTTAATAATGTGCTTGCTACGTGGGCCCTTATATATCGAGCCAATTCAAACATATTAATTGGGCACTCATCAAAGGCTCTCATGCCCCGGTGGGCCTATTTTTAGTCTGTTTGAAGGGTCCAAATATATAATGGCCAAAAACCCATATGCATGTGCTTTAAATTAAGAGTGTTATGCTGCTGGTTTCTCACCATGCACTATACACACCCATTGGGTTGCCCGTTAACCCATGGGTCAAGCCCACCTAGGAAAGAGACCGCACTACCTCGTGTCTGGGAGTGATAAGGTTGGAAGGATCTATTTGCTTGCATGTGGCTGTCTATGCTGCATCAACACGACCATGCATTATTAATGTCATTCACACATCATGCTAACAATTCGAATCTTTCAGCCATCATAGGCACTAATTAGTGTTCTAGGGGTCCTGACGGCTGATTGGTAAGGAGAAACCCATTCTTTGAGTCGCTAAAGCGAGTGTCGTATTAGGGTTCAGAGTCACTCTCAGATAGCACCGAATCTTTGCCTTCAGAATTATCATTGAACATGGACAACCGAGAATCAAATGCCACTCAAGATATTGTCATTGAGGAGATGGATCGAAGGACCTAGGAAATGGAGCGTAAATTTGAGGAATTCGAACATAAAATGATGGCAACGATGGGGAACTTAACTGCTGCTCTAACACTGCCAGTTGGCCAACAACCTGCCGCTCCTGCTGAAGGATAGGCCAAATAGAATTCGGTCAGAGAGGTACCCCCGACAGCGGTTGTAGAACTAGCTCCTGCCGTTGAGCCTAGACTTTTGCAAATGTTGAGCCTAGAACAATTGGGGAGCATAGGCCTGAGTAGGATTTTATAGAGGATGAGAATGAGGAGTCCATATCAGTAAGACCTAGACCTCCTAAAGAGGATCCCGCCTTGAGAAAGATAGAAGAGAAAGTTGAGGCGATGGCCCATTTATTGTCTGGCAGGAAGGGGATAAGCCCCAAGGATAGGGATTTAGAGGACGAAGAGATGCTTCCTTAGAGATTTAAAATGCCCAAACTACCCAAGTTTGATGGCACATCAGATCCTTTTGCTCACATCAAGCAGTACACGCTTGTAATGAAGGGAACTAGGTTTACTAAAAGACAAAAGGTGGAATATTTCTGCCTCAGCTTGACTGGGCCTGCTGTGGACTGGTACCACTATTTGGATAGGAGAACAAGAGAAGATTGGGTCCTATTGACCGAAGAGTTCCTCAAATAGTATGACTGTAGCACTCGAATGGAGGTTACTTTAAAGGATTTGGAGTTACTTCAATAAAAATCTGATGAGTTATTCCATGAGTATCTTACTCGATGGAAAAATCGGGTAATGGAAATGAAAAGGAAACTGGATACTCCAGATTAGATTTGGTTGTTTATCTGAAATGCTAGTCTATATCTTAAGGAGGGATTAAAGATGAATTGGCTCAAAGATTGGGAGTCTCTAAAGGACATAACTATCGAAGCAGAGGGTGAGTATCTAGCAAAGAAGGCAAGCTAATGTAACTTTGCTGGAAAAAAAATTTAGGAACCAATCAGGGTACAAATCAGGCAGTGATGGGGGCAGTAATGATGGGAAAAGTAAGACGGCCGAGGTTTTAGCTACAAGGATTGGACAAACTCAGAGGTACTATTCCAACTTAGGTCGCTCTTTGTCCTAGGTCTTAGAGAAATTGACAAGGGAGGGGAAGCTGAGACCACTATTACCCAAGCCAGCTATGAGTCAAGGACATCTAGGACACATAGATGATCTGTACTGTGCCTACCATCAATATACTGGGCACTTGACAGATTATTATCGGACTTTGAGGAAAAAAATCCAGGATCTTATTGATTCCAAGGAGATCACTGACCCTGAGAAGAGAGAGAGGAAGAAGAAGGCAGGCTATAATGCAGTTCCCCCACCATAAATATGATTGGGTCTTCAGGAGGAGAAGATTATGATTTTTTAGATAATTTGTTCTTTTATTCCAAGAACTTCTTATGACACTCTTTGCAATTTCAATAAGATGAACAATTTTGCTTATTTGCATGATGTTTCTAATGATTTCATTTCACATGATCGTGAGGCATTCATGTTGACATTAATTCAATTAATACTACTGTATTTAATCTCAAAACTTTGGAAATCCCAAAGAAAATCTTAATAGCATCTGATATAACTCCTGAAGAGAGGGAAATTTAGAGAGTTGAAAGAAAAAGAAAGAGGAAAAATAAAAAGAGAAAATAAATAAAAGAAAAAAAAACTAGTTGCAATTAGGGGATTGGAGAAAAATTCACTAAGAGCACTAGAACCTTTTTGAACCATTAAAGCGATCCCTAGATAAGACAACACCTAGAACATGATTTAGGGAGCCCTTCTTTGTATAGCTCTCTAAATGACTATTTTCTACCTTTAATTTGCAATCGCTTGCTAGCCCTTTGAGCCTTTATGCCAGTATGCTAAATGCATACCGATTTTGTTGTTACACATGTTGAAACTACCCTTCGCCTAAAATAATTTTTATCTCCCCTTAGAAGAATGGCCGCTTTAATGAGGACAGATGTACATCATTGATAATCGTGTGGGCTATCAAATCTCGCCCGGATAAGGATGGGTTTACACTTCAAGAAAAGAGTTTAGTTATTCACAAACTCTGCATGGGTAGAGATATAAAGAATAAAAAGAAGAGGTGAAAAGAAAAGAAAAAAAAAAGAAGAAAAACAAAAAAAAAAGAGAAAAAAAAAGAAGTAAAGCTAAGGATAATAACCACTTGACGAGCTTCAATGGTTATCTTTTTAATTGTTATTCTGATCTTTATGAGCTAAAATGTTATCAAGCCCAAATTCAAGAATACCTTTGCATATGCAATTAAGGTGAGAATGGTTCACCCATCAGTCGATTAAATATTGCAGCCATTTTTCTCTAGCCACTTGATCCTTCTTTGACAGCCATCTACCTAATCTTAATGTTGTAACCAAAGTAAGACCTCTTGATTCTTGGTTCAGTCTTACCCAATTAGCGAAGACAACTTTGTAATAAGGTTTGGTACGTAGGAAGAGGCATATAGTGTTTCTTAAGCTTCAAACTGGAAGCCGCGAGTGCATTTATGCCTTTGAGTTGAGTCTCATCCCCAACGTTGCATCTAGAATCTCCGTTCAAAAAAAAGATAGAAAAAAAAAGAGCTGAGACAAAATTTCAATCACGAAAACCCGAGAGGGCTAATTGATAATAGGAGCTTGATGCTTTCAGGGTCTATCCCGAGATTAGATGAGATGTTGAGATTAATGCCAAATAATGATCATGTGTCATGAAATTAAATTGAAATGTATGCATTTATGTAATGATCATCTCTCATTTCGTATCCTTAAATTTGTCTAGTTCCGGTGTAAAACTAGCATGTTATTGTTGTCTACTCTCTGCTATTCTCACTGTTCAGATGCTTCGGCCAATTCATCCTATCGTCAATTTCTGAAGCCAAACTATGATGCGCACCGAACCTCGGGGCGTCTCGAAGGCTTGCTTTTATGGCGATCGGGAGAGTTTCATGAAAACTTGCAAGAGATTGCAAGGGCGTCTATTTTGGGCAACAGGGAGGTTTCTTTGAGTCGCCACCCAATACAACATTAGAAAAGGTTATCTGGCCTCAGTGACACTAAGACAGCACATATGCATCCATTTTGGGCAAGCTAGAGATATTTTTGAGGCCTCATCCCAATAGAACATTGGGATGGTCCTCTAATCTCGTAGAGCTTAGGACTATGCAAATTGGGCCTTTTTTTGGGCAACAAGAGATATTTTGGAGACCCCATCCCAATAAAATATTAAGATGGTCCTCTAACCACATTGAACCTAAGACCAGAGAAGGTTTGAGACTTCCTGTTTATTAATACCTTGATCAAAGTTACAAGTGAGTTTTGAATTTAGCGTTTCATCCCATTTCTGATTCGATTCAATGCATTTAATTAAAGCCCAAGTTGGCTATACAAGGAAAGTGGTAAACAGGAGCGTAATTAAAATAGACTATATGAAAATAAATTACAATAAAATTAGGGGCGAAATACAACCCCCATTCTAAATAGCATGCGATTCATACATAAATCGGGATATGCATTAAGGATGAGTACATTGGTCCTCGCATGCATGTTTATTACAAAACAATTTTAAAGTGTTGGTTTTATTTACTGAAAAAATAGGACTTTGGTCCTTAATTTATTAATGAAAACTCCAACTTAATTACTATAAACTTTTACCCATTTTTATATTAACGGGATAAAACAATATTTACAATAATAATATATAAGTAAAAGAAATGGAGTAAAGTTAAAAGAATGGGCCCTGATGAAGATTCTCGAATCACCGTGGCGACCGCCATTTCAATAACCCCAAATTCATCAAATAAGTCAAATAAAACTCACAAAATAAAAAATCATGTTAGTGCCAAAATTAAGGATAAAATAAGGTGCAAGAAATTAAGTAACAAGGAAAATCCATGAGAAATTGCCATAAAAAATAATGGGAAAATAAGCAAAATAGAAAGAAAGAAAAAATGGTGAGACCAGGCCCAGGGACGGCCCAAGATACTCGAGCGACGGGCGTCCCTGGGTTGACCGGTGGGCAGAGGCAGCATCCATCGATGGCCCATCGCTAGCGTGAGAGATGGCCATTGCTGGACTCTCTGCCCGTCGGTCATATCAGACTTTGAAAAAAGCGCAAAAAAAATCAAATAAAAATTAATTTTATTTTAAATAAATGAGATTTTTGTGTGTAAAATTATTACGAGATGATTAAATACGAAAATGAAAAATCCAAAATATTTAACCTCGGATTTTTACCTTTGAAGACGAATGTTGTGCGATTTCGGTTCCTTGAATTCTATAAGGATCGGTCCACGATGTGCAATTTTCAGAAGATTTTTGGACTACAAAAAACGTTTTGCGAAAACAAATCAAGAGAAGAAAATTATATTTTTCTTTCTCGATGTTTTAATAGCAGTTGTGAATGCTAAAACATCTGGATTCGATAGAAATGAATTAATATCGTTCCCTCGGATTCATTTAAGATTATTTGATTATTTTTCATAAAAAAAAAAATTAAGAGAACTTTTGTAAGAATATTTTTCTATAAGAAAAATAGCTAAAATCCTCTTTTTTTGTCAAAATCCTCCTCTGAACAATGAGCTCCCAACCCCTATTTATAGGTTTAGGAAGAAAATTCAAATAAATTTAAATTTAGAATTTAAATTTGAAAAATATTTTTGAAATCAAGATCAAAACCGAATTATTTTCAAAATATTCTCAAAATAAAATCCGCGATTTGAAAAGATTTTGGGAAAATCTTGAAAATATTAGGAGATTTCCTTAAAAATCTGGAAAATCCCGCGCAAATAATGTCAGATCATCGATCGATGAGCATCGGTGGAGTACCGATGGGCGTCGCTGATGGGGGCATGCTTGGTCTTTTGGTCGACGGGCCCCTCACAAGAGATGAAATCACGAGAGACAGGCGTCTCTCGAACGAGGGATGGGCATCGCTCCACACGAGAGACGGGCTCTTGCGGGTGAGCGACAGCCGGCGCTCGTCGCGAGAGACGGGTCTCTCACGCTAGCTGTTGGGTTTATTCGCAATAATTCAAATTAACGCAGCGGAATAAAATTGAAACCCAAACAGGATCCATGTATTTTCAATTGATTTCGAAAAGAGGGAATAAGATTTACCAACCTTTTGAACGAAATTAACTCCTTAACTCGGACTACAATCGCTGCCTCAATCATGAACACCCTCTGCCGGTATCCACACGTACGAACCGATGAACAAAATTTGCTGGGGTACTATGTCCCTTACATTGCGACTGGATTTTATGTTTTTTCTTTCTCAAAGAAAAATATGGTGGATAACGGGTTTCGCAATCAATACTTACAGTACCACACAATCAGTTTGGTCCAAAGACACACATTTGTAATTAGCACCCGTAGGTACAGCAAAATCAGTGAACCCAATAGGATTCTACAATTACAAGATTCTTGAAGGAATTAGACGCTGTCGGCCGCACTTTTAGACCCCATAGGCATGCCTATCTATCCACTATTTGACTCGCAGGCTAATCATTAATCCAATTATGACTCGCAATTCTCATAAAGAATATCGTCATCATAGCATTACAATAGAATCAACACTACTTTATGGATCACTTCACAATTCACCATCATGGTTAGCATATTCGCATGGTATAGTTCATTCATATAGTATTATATGTTCGCATAGTAAGGTACTCATGTAATTTCTTAGAGCAATATCATGGTACAAGTCATCACGTAAAGTAAAGTCGCATCACCTCATGCCTCACATATACCAATAACTTAGCAAACATACTCACCTAAATATATACACCTTCATTAAATTCATGTTATAACATAGGTCCTAATCATGTGGATATACAAGTACAAGTTCTGTTTCTTTCCATTGCATAATATTAATTTGTAAAGAAATACACATAGACATAATTTAACAAGCAACCCCCATTTACTTGTCTCATACACTTCATCTTGCTTATTCATAATGTTAGACACGTGTTGGACAAGCTATAGGAACTTGTAGTAAAGTTCGGGTGCATTTCGGGAAGAAAAATACCCTAAATATGCAAAACTGGGAAGGGTCACGGTAGCAATGGGTTTGTTGTGACCATGAGGTCCAATGACAAGCAATTCTACCTTGTCTCGGCATTGGCAATGGTGGCAAGCATTTGGTTGTGACCGTGACATACTAAAATGAAGCAAAACAGAAGCAAAACTCAGGACTGCTTCACTACCTGTTTTTGTTCAGCCTAAACCGACATGTAAACGACCTTTTTAGGCAAAACTTCCTCTTAATATTTGTTCCTTAGGATGTTATTTTTCCCATAGAATAAGCTCCAGGTCATTTGGACTTGAAAAACATAAGTTATGAATTAAACAATATAGACTCTTCCAGTGAGCCTACCAAGGTAGAGACATGTCCATTTTTGCCATTTTTTAGTGTCTTAGAGCAAGAATTAGCTCATAGTCATTATGTGACTTTTGTAGGTATGGGAGTCTTGGTTCAAATGACGCAACAATAACTCAATTTGGAGTTCTCAAACGATAGTTATGACCAAAACACTACACGGAGGTCTGGTGACATATAAATAGAATTTTTTCCTAACTATACTTTAATTGAGCTCATAACAATTCAATCATCAGTTTCAACACAAATCAACCATATATTTCAACTATATCATCTTTCAGTTGTCACATAATAAACTAATTTACACACACATAACAATAGTTAGCTCCCAAACCTTCTCTCCTTAGCTCCTTAGAAGTCACTTAGTCTCCTGATCAATCACCTTTTCCTTTCCTTTGGTTCCTTCACTTCCTCAACTACAATTCCAAATCCAATTTCCAGAATTGGATACTGTAAGCACCGTGTCCCGGAGCGGTCCGGATCAGAGGTTACCCTATGATGAAATCAATGTCCGAGCCTGTATGAGGGGCTGGATTTGGAGGTTTTAGTCCCGCGTTCCATGAGGAATTACGCTTTTTTACAATTCCTGGGCAGAGGGGGAGAAAACAGAGTTTTTTCGAGTCAAAAGGCTTTTTGTCCTTCACAGACGGCCAGCCCGTCTGTGAAGTCAGCCCGTCGCTACGAGTCACCGACAGCTGTGGTATTTTCCGACGCCAGTCGAAAAATCACCGCCCCTGTGTCAGAATGCCGCCTGCTTTCCCGGAGCACGCAACCCTTTCGACGCCCGTCGGACGAATCCTTGTGTCAGAAGGATTCTTCCGACGCCCGCCCCCATACACCGACGCCCGTCGGTCGTCTCTGGCTATAAAAGCTCCGGATTTTCATTTGAAAAGGGTTGAAAAAAATTTTCAAAGGAGGAAACTCTGCCCAATTTCAAGCAAACTCTCTCTCTTCCAACAACACACACTTTCTAAGGAAATCTATTGAATCAAGGATCAAATCAATCAAAAGAAACTAAAAGCTAATTAGTTTTCTTTAGATTTTGACTCCAAAATCGATTTTCTGAGGGATTGAAGAAGAAATATCTCTTTTTCTCTCTTTAATCTTTCATCTTTGCTTCTCGTGGAACGCGCGGGGCTCTAACCAACACAAGAATCTCACCCGAAGTTATTATCTGAGGGTAAATATTCTGGATCTTTTCTCTATTTCATCTCATATTTATTTCCTATGTTTTAGATTTTTTTGAATATTTGTCATTACTTTCTCTTATTTTGACTTTCTCATCTCCTTTTGGGATAAAACTCACGTTTTGACTAAGAAAAAGGTTTTTCTCCTTTCTGTTTCTCGGAGACAGAGGTGACCGACGGGTCATCTTTATCGCCGACGCCCGTCGGTCACTCCCCCATAAACGCTCTTCCTTGAGTGACAAACGGACATGTCGGTTACCTTAACCGACGCCCGTCGGTCAGCTAAGGAAGGCCGTCGGTGGGCTCTGTCTCCCTCTTTTTAAATCATCTTCCATCTTTTTCAAATCTCTTTGACTCCTTATATGTTAATTTTATGCATATTAACATCTTTTAACTTTTTATGAGTGTATATTGATCCTCCTGGACTATCCCGAGCTTGAGCGGCTATCTACCATATTGGGAGGATTTCGTCCGGTTTAGTTTCCTAATCCTCTTGTTTATTTCTTTCATTGATTATCTTGTGTATATGGATGTACTCCTTTCATATCCAGTTGATGTACAAAAATGACTCAAGGTTTTTATATTTAATAAAATGAAATTTACACAAAAGCAAGGGTCCAATGCCCTATTTTTATCCAAATAAAGATCGTCCCAAATAAAGATCTCCAATTTTAATAATGATGCATGCGAGGACCAAAGTCCTCAAAATAAGCAATGCCCCGATTTATGCATGATCCGCATATTTATGAAAGGGAGTTGTATTCCGCTCCTTGTATTATTGTAATCTATTGCTTTCATTATCCATTTGATCATTTATCGCTTTCAAGATGTGAATAAATGTGCCTTTTAATCAAACTGCATAGTGTGGAGAGAGAGCGAATTAATGAAATTAAAATTTGATCATAAAATAATTTAGGTAGAAATAGATGAGAAATCCCGGACCCAGCTCCGGTCTTTGGGCTCAAGAGGTTAGAGGTCATCCTTCAAGATACTTCTTGAGTCACGAGACTTTAGCGCTAATCCCAGGCTCCTTAGGGTGAGAAGTTCACCTTTCATGATCCCTCTGGCTGGCCCAAAATGGATACCAAGCGCAGTCTTAGGCTCTCTGAGGCGAGAGTAACTTTCCCAATGTTCTATTGGGTGGCGACTCCATGATACCTCCTTGTTGCCCAACATAGACGCACGTGCGATTTATTGCAAGCTGCCAACGGACCCGCGATTGCCCCGATCGCCCACGTGCGGGCGGTCCGAAAGGGCGGCGCATCGGGATCCGGCGCGCGTCACAGTGGCGACTCCACTGGGGACGTTTATGGTTCGAGGCTTCGATTTGAAAATACCTCTTTTAACATTTATGATTAAAATTTAATTCATAAATTCACTTTCTCTCAAAATTGCATTCACATTGTAACACCCCAAATCGGGCCTAGTCGGAATCGGAAAGCTAAGTCAGTTAAGTGAAGGGTATTTCGGTAATTTGTGCTTGAGAAAGTTTGGTTAATTAGGACTAAAGTGCAAAGAAAATAATTAATTAATAAGATGTTAAGTGAGAAATCATCTAGTGGAACATGTGTATGGTATTTAGGAAGTGATTGGATAAGATTGCGACACTTGGGTTTGTAGGATGATGACAAGTGGTTTATAAGGAATTGTTAGAGTGCGCTTGAAGTGTATGGAAGTAGGATGTAAGTGGGTTAAGAAATGATATGGTGTGAGTGGTGTTTGGTGTATTGAAGATATTTATTCAAGAATTGTTTGTGTGTGTATGGTGTATGGTGCAAGGTGGAATAAGTCAAAAGATGGATTAAGGAACCAATAAGATTAGGACACATGGCTTGGGTAGGTGTGCATTGAATGAAAAGAAAGCAAAAGAGGGACAATGAGGAGAGAGAACGCAGGAACCATTATGCTCCCCGTTCTCCTCTCTTCTTTAGTTCTTCTTTCCCATTTCTTTTCCATTTTTCTGCACTTTCTCCTTTCCTTTCTTGTGGTTGGTGTTTGGGCACATGCTTGGGCGATTTTGATTGAGTTTTGGATCAAGTTAGAAGAGGTAAGTTGGGTTTTTAGGGTTCTTGTGTTTGGATTCTTCCTCCTCTTCTTCTTTTGATTTTTTTTTAAGATAGGATTTTGGAAGAGTAATTTGTGGGTTTTGGTTTTGTGCAAGCTTTGGATACCAAGAGGAAGATTAAAGGCAAAGAGAAGGTAGATGTTTGAAACAGAAGATTGAAGCTTCATTTGAGGTTTGGGAGCTTTGATTTTTCATTTGAGTTTGAGTTGTCTTTGCCTAAATTTTCCTTGGATCATGAGTGTGTGTAATTGTGTTTATTTTTTTTTCCAGAAATTGAGTGCTTGAGATGAGATATGCATGAATTAATTTGGGAAAATGTGTGTTAGTAATACATGTTATTGATTGATATAAATGTATATGTGAGTTGGCATTGAAATGCATGAGTTTGAGAAATCCTTTGAATTTGATGTTTGATGGTGATTTTGGCAATTCTGTTCCGTTTTTATTTGGCCTCTGTGCATTGTTTTTGTCATAGGTGTAGTTATAGAGCTCTGAATCGTATGATTCTTGATCCATTAGAACCATTATTTCTATTCCTTTAAATGTCTCAGAAATAGCCTTGGACAAATTCTCGCTCTAAGACATCGAAAAATTGATTACAAATGTAGTGTCCCTGTTGTGTAGGGTTGTTTGAACAGTATGGGTTGTGGAGATCATATCTGGAGTTATAAGTGTCCTTGTGACCTGAAATTTGTTGCATGTGAACGGTAACATCCTAGGTAACATTTGTTAAGCAGAAAGTTTTGGCTAAAAATGAGGATTAGAGGTCGGTTCAGGCAATATGAGTTGGGCACGTTGAGCAGTCCCGTTTGGCTTCAGGGGTGAGCCTCTGTCGCGAGCGCGACAGTGTCGCAACCGCGCGACAGAAAAATGTGTTTTAAGCTTTTTTTCTTCATTTTTGACCCTTGGTTGGTTTGGGGCACTTGCCTTTCCTTCCCCTTCTTTAGGTGGAGTATTTTGGGCACGTTTTGCTTCCGAAGTGCATCCGAACTTCGTTATTACTGTCTAAAACTTAGTCATTTCTTGTTTAGAGTTTGGAGATAGGATTAATGTTAGAAAATGGAATTATGGTGTTTTTGATGTTCATAATAGTTTAATTGTTATGGTTTTGATTTAGATGATGCATGAAGCCTTGAATGTGAGCTATTGAACTTAATTGTGTTGAATGACGATTAGTATTGATATTATAGTTTGTGTATATGGATATTGTTAGTGGCATGATTTATTTGGATTTCTTGGTATGGATGTTATGTTCATGTTGTCAATGATGTGTGGCTTGCTGGAGATGAGGTAAGAGACCTTTGGTTATATTTCGTGTGTTTGTGGGTGAGTTTGAGGAAGGAAAGATCCCGCAGAATTCTGTAGATTTTCGGAATCATGACTCTGTCGCGATCGCGACACTGTCGCGAGTACGACAGAGACCGGTGATCCTGATGCTGTGCCATCGTGAGCCCGCGATAGCAATAGCTTGTGTGCTCTCTGTCGCGAGCGCGACAGAGCACTTTGTTGGCCTGTGCTATCGCGAGCACGCGACTTGTCACGACCCCGCGATAGCCATGCTTGCCCTCTGTCGCGACCGCGACAACGTCATGAGCACGACAGAGCTAGGCCCTTCTCTCCTTCCCGCGATCGCGAAGTCCGTCGCGTGCGCGCAGCGAAGAGACTATGGTCTCTGTCGCGAGCGCGACAGGTATCGCGAGCGCGACAGATGTGTGGTGTTGAATGAGTTTTCTTTGGTGATTCCAATGTTTGAATTCCGAACTTGTGATGCCTTTAGGTTTATTCTTTGACTATTTTATGAAGTATGTTAATATAATTGAAAGTATTATGCATATCTATACTTATGATCTTTCTCTAAGATTATTACGTTATGCTTAAGTGTAAATTGTATGATGCATGATTGACTTCATGAACTTATTCATATGTTTTATCTATTGCTGATTATGTACAATGATATAAATTACGTGATTTGAAATATGATTTGTATTATGCATGACCTGCGAGAGTCAGTCTAGTGGATAGTTAGGCATGCCTAATAGAGTCTGTATGTGTAGCTGCAGCGCCCCTTTGAACGATTTGGACCCTGATCAGGTCCCCGATTGGTTCCTCGCGAACCTTATTATGTGTATGTGTATGGATCTTGTTTAAGGTCCTATTTTGAGAAATGCTTTTGAACTATGGAAAGTAACAGTACTTTGCGATTTGTACCCGTAAGGTACAATTTGTTACTCGTTATCCACTATTTTGAGTCAGCAGGTATTTCGTTTGCTTTATCTAATATGATATCCGAATGTATAAGATTTCGGTCATATGAACCAGTTATGAATATAAGAATGTGATATCGGTATGAGTATGATTTTGGGAAATGTAAATGTGCTTACAAATCTCCAAGTGGGCTTAATGTAACTCTAACCTGTATATTGTACTTTTGTCCTTATCTATAAATGATCTTGTATATAGTATGTGTGATTGAAGTCGGTGTGGCATATAATGTTGACACTACATTTCTGTATAGTAATGTGATAAATTAACATGTATATTAGAATGTGTTTACGTTCTGGACATGATAATTGGGTTTGTTAATCATATGAGTATATGATCGCAGTTAGGAACATTTGAGTACGTGGCTATTGTATAAAGCATGTATAATTATCTGTTAGGACTTGATACATTCGCTATTGTGTATGTGTTATACTTGGGCGACCGTTGTGAATGGCCGTCTATATTTTCTGTATATTTTCCCCACTAAGCGTTATCGCTTAGCACGGGTTCTTTTCCCCGTGCAGGTGGCAGGTTGCTTTTGTTCAAGTTGCGCATCTGCAGAGTCGGCCACATAGAAGCTAGAAGTTTTGTATCTTATTCAGCTTTTGTAATTTAGAATTGTTGTATAACTGTGTAATAGGTATATGTAATGATAGGTAAAGATTCTGATGTAATATTTTAAGTTATGTAAATATTTGCACCTTTATGTATCTTTCTTATAAGGTTTCTGTTATATGATTATAAGTATGCATGTGTGTATGTTTTCTCTTAGGGTATGCGCCTTGGCATATTATGTACGTTCATAAAGTATTCATTTTGTTCAGTATCACTCTTCTTTCTCTCAGAATTTTTAATTATCATAGATATGTCATTCTATTTATGTGATGTTTACTTGTTTACTCTAGTGGGATGTGACACTCCTATCTATCTTGGATCCTTCTTCCTCTAATCTGAATAGAAGTCTCCATAGTATAGGTTGGGGTGTGACACACATATCACTAGGGCCTTAGAATATGCTAGTTTGGTCCCTCTTTTAGCCCCGGTGCGTTCCTGAAGCACCTCCTCATTTTCACTCAATTTGGGGAAGTGTTAAGGATAATCACCAGCCCAAGCCACGTACCTTAATGGTATATCAAAATGGTGACCCGATCGGTCGTTACGCTCGTGATGAGCTAGACCCATCGGCAGGGATCATGCTTGGGTAGCCTTGAAGAAACGTCTCCCCTCGACCAAAGCTCATGTAATGGCTGTAGTTACTTTCCACAGGTGAAATGAACTTTAATTTCATGCTTGTTGTATGGATCCTCACGTATTGGGTGAGTCCAAATGTTTCACTTGGTAACCTAGCCAAAGGCTATCATGCCCCGGTAGGGCCATGTCGAAATTTATGGAACGTCCAAATATGTGACGATCATTGTCCATCCGCTTGTACATTAGCATAGGAGTGTTATGCTGCCGGTTTTCCGCCGCGCACCATACGCGTCCATTGGGTCCCTCGTTGACCCTTGGGCTAATCCCACCTAGGAAAAAGACTGCACGACCACGTGTGTGGGAGAAATAAGGGTGGAAGGACTTACTTGCTTGCTTGTGCTCTGTAAGTGTTGCATATCACGATCATGCATTGTACCTGCATTCCATGCATCATTCTAACTTTTGTCCCTGCAGCCATCATAGATCTGCCCAGGTGGACTAGATCACCAACCGGGCGACTGATCCGAGTTCTTACTCCCGAGCCGTCAGATAGAGAGGGCCTACCGGAAATTTTATCAGAAATCAGTGGTACAGTATCTCAGATGGGAAACTCGCCTAGGGGGGAAGATGCCACCAGGGCCATGATCGCGGAAGAAGTGGGCCGCCGTTTTGAGGAATTCGAGGGAAGGATGATGAATATGTTGACCGCCTTGGCACAGCAGAATGCCCAGCAGAATGCTCCACAGAATCCTCCTCCTCCTCCAGTGAGACAGAATGAGCCTGAGGAAGAAAGGGTCGAAAGGCGAGAAGAGCCCGTTAGGCCGCCGCCAGCAGAGTTAAGATCAGTGGCCTCGGGAGAGCTGAGAAGAAGGCCAGTGTTGAGAATTGATGACGATAGAGATATCGAGGATGATAGGTTGAGCATGACATCTGAGAAGGGGAAGGCGCCTCAAACCGATGACTTTATTTTAAAAAAGATGGAAGAGAGGTTCGAGGCTATGGCTCGTATGATAGGCAGAGCTCATGGGATGAATCCGGAGGATAGGGAGTTGGACGGAGAGGACCCGATTCCTTATAACTTCAAAATGCCAGATGTGCCGAAGTTTGATGGTACTTCTGACCCCACCGCACATGTGAAGCAATATTCTCTGGTCATGAAGGGGACCGCATTGTCCAAGAAGCAGAAAGTGGAATACTTTTGTCTGAGTCTGACCTCTCATGCCATAGACTGGTATCATGGCCTGGACCGCCGCACTAAAGAAGATTGGGATCTGCTCACTGAGGAGTTTCTGGAGCAGTATGACTGCAATACCAGAATGGAGGTGACTCTGAAAGATCTTGAGCTACTTCAGTAGAAGACCGGGGAATCTTTCCATGATTATCTTACCCGATGGCAGAACCGAGTAATGGAGATGCGCCGAAAGCCTGACACCCAGGATCAGATTCGTCTGTTCATTAAGAACGCAAGCCCGTACTTAGAGGAGGGATTGAGGATGAAGGGGTTGAAGGACTGGGAGTCTCTCAAAGATATAGCCATCGAAGCAGAGGGAGAGTTCTTAACCCGGAAAGCTAACAATGACAATTTCGCCAAAAGGGCTAACCCCGTTCAAGGAACCAGCAGGCCAGCGGGTCCCAGTAACAGCACTAGAAGAATGGGTGAAGTGTCTGCTACTGAGGTAACCACCCAGAGGAAGTTTTTGAACTTGGGAAGACCATTATCCTGGGTCCTGAGGAGGTTGATGGAGGAGGGAAAATTGCACCCTCTGGCTCCTAGGCCAGCTTTGACGCAAGGGAAACCAGGACATAAAGATAACGAATTCTGTGCATTCCACCAGCACTCAGGCCATATCACAGATAAATGCAAAGCGCTCCGGCACTCTATCCAAGACTTGATTGATAGCAAGCAGATCTCTGACCCTGAGAAGAGAGAAACCGAGAAGAAGCCCGGCTATAATGTCGTGCCACCACCCGTGTTTATGATCCAATCTACCCTACCAGAGTTGTACGTGCTACAAGATCTGTATGGGAATGAGAAGTTCGCTGCTAGTAATTCCGAGGATAGAGAGGAGAAAGCAATTGTGGCAACCCTTTATTTCTGGTCTAGCAGTGAAAGCGGTGGAGAAGCCGAGGATGAAGAAGGGATGAACCTTGATTTGTGGGGCTCCGATGGAGACGAAGGAGAGATAACGGCTGTGACAAGGAGTGGAAGGGTGATCCCCGAGATTACGAAGCTACCTGAGCCGGTACAGTCATCAGCAGAGAAAGAGCCAGAGGAGGGGCAGATTGTCAGACAGTTGAAGAAAACTGCGTCTCAAATATCCATATGGGATCTGTTGAGGCAATCCCCCTCTCATAGGCAGAAGGTAGTAGAAGCTTTGGTTGAGGCCACAGTCGCCACCACTATTTCCCCGTCAGAACTTTTGGGTTTAATTAAGGGAGGATCCGAGGAGAGATTGGTCTTTTCTGACGCCGACCTACCTGTTGAAGGCCGCAACCACAACCGACCCTTGTACATTAAAGCACAGATCAACGATAAGCACACTGCTTGCGTTATGGTGGACGACGGGTCTTCTATCAATGTGTGCCCTTTGGTAGCTTTGCAAGCTTTTGGTTTGAACGAAGATATGATGAGTAGATCAGATCTGACCATCACAGCCTACGACAACTCGAGGAGGCAGGCCTCAGGGACCTTTAAGACTTTGGTTAAGACAGGACCTTTTGAAGTGGAGGTTGAATTTGTAGTTCTGCCCATACCTGCTAACTTCTCAGCTTTACTAGGGAGACCCTGGTTCCATAAATTAGGGGGAGTGGCATCCACACTACATCAGATGATAAAGTTCCCACACGGAGGGGAGGTGGTAACCATCAAAGCAGCCAGGGAAAACCAGGTCTCAGCGCTGGAAATAGCCAATCAGCCATTTAGTAGCTTCCATGTGTCCATGATAAGAGAAGAGCGTGGGTCAGTGGGTAGCCCAGCAGTGGTTAATATGATGAAGAAAATGCATTATCTTCCTAGGGCTGGCCTAGGCAAAAACTCCAAAGGACTGCAAACCGCGATCACTACTCGAGGGCAAAGGAGCCGGAAAGGTCTGGGGTATAGAGGTGGCTTCGGCAAGAAGAGGGTAGCGGGTAAAATCCCCCACATAACAGAGAGCTTCGTACCGGCATCTTCAGTTTGTGCATATACGGGCGAAGATGAGCCGCACTGGATAGAGGGGAGGATCGTCCCGGGCTTTGAAATCTTTAACGATGTGTATGACTGGCATGTCGGGTTTGTCAAGACTGTCAAAGACTTTTGGGATGAAGAAGTTATGACCCAGGGTATCACTTGGGACAAATGCGAGCTTGAGGAGGTCGTTACTGAAAAGATGGTAGCTGCCGGGTTGAAAGGGAAGGAGAAGATAGCAGAATTAGAGCTGAAAATGGGAGATTTGAGGATTTCCCCCGACGAGCCTGAGGGGCCTCTGCTAAGTCAGGAAGCCAGTGAACGAGCTGCAGTAGCATCAACTTCGGAAGCGGCGGAAGAAGACTCTAGCCTAGATTGTCTTTTTATTCCAGAACTCTTTTTTGATGTAAATGATAACCATAGTATTATTAATAAGATAAATGATTTCACTTATTTGTGCGATGTTTCTAATGGTTTCAACATGCATAAACATGATCATATTCCATCAATTTTTGACATTGACTCCACTGGCACAACGCCTTTCAATCTTGGAACCTCTGAAAATCCGAGAGAAATTCTAATAGCATCAAGTGTAACTCCTGAGGAGAGAAAAAATTTTGAGAGAATAATAAGAAAACATGAAAAAGTCTTTGCCTGGACCTACGAGGACATGCCGGAAATTGACCGAGACGTGGCGGAGCATGCCATTCCAACTTACCCGGATTACAAGCCTGTGAAACAAAAGTTGAGAAGGCTTAGGCCAGAATGGGCTGGTAAGGTTAAGGAGGAAATTCGACAGCAGATTGAAGCCAAGTTCATCGTAGAAGTGCAGTATCCTACATGGCTTGCGAATGTGGTCCCTGTAGCAAAGAAGAACGGAAAGGTCAGGGTGTGTGTGGATTATCGAGATCTTAACAAAGCCTGCCCTAAAGATGATTTTCCACTACCCCATATTGACGTATTGATAGACAGTGCCGCCAATTGCGCGATGTACAGCTTTGGGGACGGTTATGTGGGCTACAACCAGATCCTGAACAAGATAGCTGATCGGGTTAAAACTGCCTTTATCACAGAGTGGGGGACCTATGCCTATCGGGTCATGCCTTTCGGCCTGATGAATACAGGGGCCACATATCAGAGAATGGCGACCAAGATCTTAAGCGACCTGATTCACAAAGAAGTGGAGGTGTATGTCGACGACATGATGGTCAAATCAGCCACTCGAGAGGGACACTTTGAAGCTCTAGAGAAGTTCTTCACCAGGATCGATAAGTATAATCTGTGACTTAACCCTAAGAAGTGCATTTTCGGAGTAACTTCAGGAAAGCTATTGGGACATGTCGTCAACCAGAGGGGAATAGAAATTGACCCGGACAAGGTGAAAGCCATCAGGGAGATGCCTGTACCATAAAAGGAAAAGGATGTTAGGAGTTTCCTGGGCAAGCTACAGTATGTCAGCCGATTCATTGCCAAGCTCACTTCGATATGCGAGCCTATTTTTAAGCTGCTTAGAAAGAGTCAGCCTGTGGTCTGGAACGAAGACTACCAAAGAGCCTTTGATAATATCAGGGAATATCTATTGAATCTGCCAGTGCTGAGGCCTCCGCAACCGGTCAAACCGCTTATTCTATACCTGGCAGTAGAGGACGGTTCAGTGGGCGCCATGATGGCTCAAGAGGATGAGTTTGGGGTGGAGTTTGCAATTTATTACCTCAGCAAGAAGTTCCTGGCTTATGAAATAAAATATGCTGAAGTGGAGAAGATCTGCCTCGCAGTGATTTGGGCATCAAAGAAGCTGAGACATTCCTTCCACTCATACAGAGTTCAGGCAGTAGCCAAGCAAAATCCGTTAAGATATTTACAGGAGGCACCGTCTTTGCTTGGAAAGATGGGAAGGTGGCTGCTCTTGCTACAAGAGTTTGATGTGCAATACATCACCCGCAAGACTATTAAGGGGCGAGCCATAGCCGAATTTCTTGCTGAACATCCTATCCAAGGAGACATCCCCGAGTTTACCTTTCATGATGAAAGCATAGGCACGATTTCTGTTCAGGGATGGCAGTTGCACTTTGACGGGGCAGTGAATAACAGGGGAGCCGGAGTCGGAATCATCTTGACAACCCCAGATAATGAAAAACTTCCTCTTGCCAAGAAGCTGAGATACAAGGTAACCAACAATGAAGCTGAATACGAAGCGTGCACCTTCGGGTTAGAAGCTTTAGCTGCATTGGGGGCAAGGAGCATAGAAGTCTTTGGTGACTTGTCCTTGGTAATAAACCAGATCCGAGGCGAGTGGGCTGTAAAAGAAGAACGACTGGTCCCCTATGTTCAATATCTGAAAGGGATGTGTGGGTAGTTTGAGACTTGCACTTTCCACTTTGTGCCAAGAGATGAGAACCGTCTGGCTAATGCGTTGGCAACCTTAGTGTCAATGTGGGATAACCCTGAAGGAGTGGCCATGAAGCCGGTGCTGATTTCGAGCTCTGATAGGCCTAGTTTTGAAACCGAGCCTGTAATGGAAGTAGAGGAGTCAGATGGAAAGCCATGGTACTTTGATATCATGAATTACTTGGAAAACAATAAATTTCCAGAAGAAGCCACTGAAAAAGACCAGAGGATGATACGTAAGTTATCTACTCAGTTCATATCTTTAGAAGGGGTGTTGTACAAAAGACGGTCGGATGGGATTCAGCTCAGGTGCTTGAATGAAGGAGAAGCCCGCAAGATAATGGAGGAAACCCATGCAGGTGTCTGTGGGGCCCACATGAATGGTTTAACCTTGGCCAAGAAGATCATGAGACAAGGCTTTTATTGGCTTACGATAGACAGTGATTGCTCAAAGTACGTCAAACAATGTCAGTTGTGCCAACAGTACGCAGACCTGAGACACTTGCCGATATCAGAACTACATAACCTGACATCACCTTGGCCGTTTGCTGCTTGGGGGATAGATATCATTGGAGAGATTCGCCCTACGGCGTCCAATGGGCACAGATACATCATAGTCGCGATCGATTATTTCACCAAATGGGTCGAGGCAGGATCCTTCAAGAAAATTGATGCAAGGGACATGGCCAAGTTCATAGAGAGGAATTTGATCTGCAGATATGGCCTCCCTCATCACATAGTGTCTGATAATGGGGTGCAATTCATGGGAGAAACCAAAAAGCTTCTCGAGAAGTATGGTGTCGAGCATCATAAATCCTCTCCCTATCGACCGCAAGCGAATGGAGCAGTAGAGGCCGCAAATAAGAATGTGAAGAAGATCCTATCCAAGATGGTCCAAACCTACAAGGACTGGGCTGAAAAGTTACCCTTTGCCCTCTGGGGATACAGAATGACGGTAAGGACATCTACAGGTGCTACACCATTTTCCCTGGTATATGGAACAGAAGTAGTATTGCCAGTAGAGATAGAGCTTAAATCACTAAGGGTGGTCATGGAGGCCCAAATCCCGGAAGCCGAATGGGCGCAGCAGAGGTTACAGCACTTGAACTTACTGGATGAGAGTAGGCTGAAAGCTTATTATCATAATCAGATTTACCAGAAGAGATTGGCGAGAACTTTCGGGAAGAAAGTGAGGAAGCATCCGCTGAAAGAAGGGGACTTGGTGTTCAAACAGATGAGGCCAGGGATACCAGACATCAGGGGGAAATTCAGACCTACCTGGGAAGGGCCATATATCCTTAAGAAGCTGCTGTCCAAAGGAGCTGCGATCTTGTCAGACAGCGATAGGAACGAATTCAAAGAACCGATCAATGTCGACAGACTCAAAAGGTTCCACGGCTAAAGACCAAAATAAAAAGAAGAGAATAAAATGCCCTGCAATTCGAAAACCGAAAAAAGGCGGCTATGCTAAAATTAGGCACCTCGACAGGGTGAAAACCGAAAAAAGGCATCCTGTGCAAAAATTAGAGGCATGAGAGAAAATGTCCGATCGTGAAAACCCGAGAGGGCCGATTGGTAACAGGAGTTGATGCTGTTAAAATTTGGTTTCATGTATTGACAGCGCATAAGCAGCTGAGTAAATGCCAAAACTGATCATGTATGCTGAAATTATATGAAAATGTACGCAAATGCCTGAAATAGGATGAATATTATTTTTCATTTTTGTCATTCCCTAGTTCTGCATTAAAAATAAATGTAGCACCAAAAGAAATACATATGTAGGCTAAGCTAAGTCCTGCTGCTGCCCTCGCCGACCAAATGTTTGAGCCCTCGAGTCCCGTTATCAGACACTGGACTAAGGATCCACTTCTTGTACTCGCTAGTCGAAGATGCAGAATGATTGCCAAACCTCGGGATAACAGTCTTCACGGGTAGTCTACCCCACAGCTCATGATACCGAGAGGCAAATGCGGCCGAGAGAGCTCCACCCCGGAAAGACAGGGGAACCCTCACTACATCCTGGGTCGTTCCGAGCTGCCGTGTGCATCGGGAGGTGATGCAGAAGGTGGCCTGACGGAGGCCGCAGAGGGGAACACAACCCCCGATGGCCCATCGGTGACAACATGAGACAGTGGGAGCCAGGCAGATGTAAAACTGTTATCGTCATCTGACAGCTCGCCAAACCTGGTAGTAACGCGAGGGGGGTGGTTCAGACAGCATCTTCAGTTTTTCTTGCAGCCAGATCTGAAAAAAAAATTAAAAAAAAAAAACCGCTGGGGTAAGTAGGGTTTACTTCAGGCAAAAATAAGGCACAGGGTTGTGTGAAAATCCGAAGGGACGCACCTCCCGCTAAGAAAAGCTAGTGTGAAAATCCCTAAGGGACGCACTACCTTTAAAACAATGACGTACCTGGAGCAATAAGGGGCTGCCGGTAAAGGTTGTAGTGGACGCAGAGCTCACAGCGTCCAAACCCAGAATAGTTTCAGCCAGGACGAGTGGCAGGGGTGACAGTCTCAGATGAAAGTCGCTCAAGATTCCGAACAGACGAGAGTCACCTGTCAAACCTCCTGGAACAACAGTAAGAAAGTTCACCATGCAGAATAAGAATGTGATGCTTACCCGATATGTGGGGATGTCAGTGAACCGATCCAGAGCCTCGATCAGTAGCCCCAAAGGAAAGGAAGAGCCCGGAGGAATCAGCCGGATGGCCTCGGAAGAAGGTATGCCCAGAGCTATGGCTATGTCCCGGGTCTGGAATAGACCGCAGCGGGGGACGCAAGGCAGAGCGCTATGAGGGAACCGGGCTCCCAAAATGGAAGCTAACTCTTCAGGCAAGGGGCACAGTTCCTGACAGGTGAACTGAAAGACGTGGAACCGGGGGTTCCAGAAATGGGTCGCCGCCAGGAGGAGGTTCTGGTCGATTTTCACCCGGCACAGATGTAAGCACCGTGTCCTGGAGCGGTCCGGATCAGAGGTTACCCTATGATGAAATCAATATTCAAGCCTGTATGGGAGGCTGAATTTGGAGGTTTTAGTCCCGCGTTCCATGAGAAATGGGGTTTTTCTACACTTCCCGGGCAGAGGGGGAGAAAACGGAAGTTTTTAAAGTCAAAAAGGTTTTTTGTCCTCCACAGACGGCCAGACCGTCTGTGGAGGTAGCCCGTCGCTTCGAGTCACCGACGGCTCAGGGTACTTTCCGACGCCCGTCGGAAAGTCACCGCCCCTGTCAGGAGCCGCCTGATTTCCCGGAGCACGCAACCGTTCCGACGCCCGTCGGTGGTTGTGGCAGGGCCGTCGGAAGTGTCCTTGTGTCAGTAGGATTCTTCCGACGCCCGCCCTTACGCACCGACGCCCGTCGGTCGTGTCTGGCTATATAAGGCCCGGATTTTCACTTCAAAAGGGTTGGAAAAATTTTTCAGAGGGGAAACTCTGCCAAAATTCGAGCACGTTTTCTCTCTCTTCCAAAAACACCTTTTTCCAAAGAACTTTACTTAATCAAGGATCAAGTCAATCAAAGGAACTAAAAGCTAATTAGTTTTCTTTAGATTTTGACTCCTAAATCGATTTTCTGAAGGATCACAGGTGAAATAGCTCATTTTCTCTCTCTAGTCT
Organism: Excoecaria cochinchinensis; assembly: GCA_947683425.1. NCBI lineage: Eukaryota > Viridiplantae > Streptophyta > Magnoliopsida > Malpighiales > Euphorbiaceae > Excoecaria > Excoecaria cochinchinensis. The sequence continues at coordinate 15,399,421 of CANTUQ010000055.1, forward strand.
TTCATTCTCTTACTTCTCGTGGAACGCGCGGGGATCTGACCGACATCAAAATTCTACCCAAGGCAACTATCTGAGGGTAAATATTCCGGATTCTCTCTCCATTTCTATCTCATATTTAATCATTTATCATTTATTTATTCATTCTGTGAAATTTTTGAATACTTGTCATTACCTTTCTTCATTTTTACTACCCCATTTCCCCTTTTGAAATAAAACTTGCTTTTTGATCTTGAAAGGCCCTTGTTTCCTTTCTGTTTTCCGGAGACAGAGGTGACTGACAGGTCGTTTTCATGACCGACGCCCGTCGGTTACCTACCTATGGACACCCTTTTTGAGTGACAAACGGGCATATCAAATTACCAAACCGACGCCCGTCGGTCAACCAGGAAGGGCCGTCGGTGGGTTCTGCCTCCATTTTCGTTGATCATTCTTCATCTCTATTCGGTCCCTTCGATTTCTTATGTGTTAATTTTACAAACATTAACATCTCTTAAATTTCTGTGAGTGTATATTGGTCTTCATGGATAATTCCGAGCTCGAGCGGCCGCCTACCGTGCGTGGTGGATTTCGTCCGGTTTAGTTCTCTTAAACCTCTTGATTTATTCCTCACCTTTTTCATTGATTATTTTATGTATATGAATAAGCTCTTTTATCCCGTTGAATGTAAAAATAGACCAACGATTTGTACTCTAATAAAAATGAGTTTTGTATAAAATGCAAAAGGGTCCAACGCCCTATTTTATCCAATAAAGATCATCACAAATTTGATATTCCATTTTTGATAATGATGCATGCGAGGACCAAAGTCCTCAAGAATAAGCAATGCCCCGATTTATGTATGATCCGCACATTTACAAAAGGGAGTTGTATTCCGCTCCTTGTATTATTGTAATTCACCGCTTTTATTATCTATTTGATCATTTATCGCTTTCAAAACGTGAATAAATGCGCCTTTTTAATCAACTGCATAGTGTGGAGAGAGAGTGAACTAATGACATTAAAATTTGATCATAAACTAATTGAGGTAGAAATAGATGAGAAATCCCGGACCCAGCTCTGGTCTTTGGGCTCGAGAGGTTAGAGGTTATCCTTCAAGATACTTCTTGAGTCATGAGATTTTAGCGCTAATCCTAGGCCTCATGGCTCAATATGGATAAAAAGCGCAGTCTTAGGCTCTCCGAGGCAAGAGAAACTTTCCCAATGTTCTATTGGGTGGCAACTCCATGAAACCTCCGTGTTGCTCAACATAGACGCACTTGCGATTCATTGCAAGCTGCCAACGGACCCGCAAATGCCCCGATCGCCCACGTGCGGGCGGTCGAAAGGGCGGCGCATCGGGATCCGGCGCGCGTCACAGTGGCGACTCCACTGGGGACGTTTATGGTTCGAGATTTCAATTTGAAAATACCTCTTTTAACATTTATGATTGAAATTTAATTCATAAATTCGCTTTCTCTCAAATTTGCATTTGCATATCATTAGAGCCTTAGAATATGCTAGTTTGGTCCCTCTTCTAGCCCCGGTGCGTTCCTGAAGCACCTCCTCATTTTCACTCAATTTGGGGAAGTGTTAAGGATAATCACCAGCCCAAGCCACGTACCTCAATGGTATATTAAAATGGTGACCCGATCGGTCGTTACGCTCGTGATGAGCTAGACCCGTCGGCAGGGATCATGCTTGGGTAGCCTTAAAGAAACATCTCCCTTGTCTAAAGCTCATGTAATGGCTGTAGTCACTTTCCACAGGTAGAATGAACCTTAATCTCATGATTGCTGTATGGATCCTTACGTATTGGATGAATCCAAATATCTCACTTGGTAACCTAGCCAAAGGCTATCATGCCCCGGTAGGGCCATGTCGGAATTTATGGACCCTCCGAATACGTAACGATCATTATCCATCCGCTTGTACATTAGCATAGGAGTGTTATGCTGCCGGTTTTTCGCCGCGCACCATGCGTGTCCATTGGGTCCCTCGTTGACCCTTGGGCTAATCCCACCTAGGAAAGAGACTGCACGACCACGTGTGTGGGAGAAATAAGGGTGGAAGGACTTACTTGCTTGCTTGTGCTCTGTAAATGTTGCATATCACGATCATGCATTATACCTGTATTTCATGCATCATTCTAACGTTTGTCCCTGCAGCCATCATAGATCTGCCCAGGTGGACTAGATCACCGACCGGGTGACTGATCCGAGTTCTTACTCCTGAGTTGTCAGATAGAGAGGGTCTGCCGGAGATTTTATCAGAAGTAAGTGGCACAGTATCTCAGATGGCAAACTCACCCAGGGGGGAAGATACCACCAGGGCCATGATTGCCGAAGAAGTGGGCCGCCGTTTTGAGGAATTCGAGGGCAGGATGATGATTATGTTGGCCGCCTTGACGCAGCAGAACGCTCAGCCAAATGTTCCCCAGAATCCTCCTCCTCCTCCTCCAGTGAGACTGAATGAGCCTGAAGAAGAAAGGGTTGAAAGGCGAGAGGAGCCCGTTAGGCCGCCACCGGTAGAGTTAAGATCAGTGGCTTCGGGAGAGCTGAGAAGAAGGCCAGTGCTGAGAATTGATGACGATAGAGATATCGAGGATGATAGGTTGAGCATGGCATCCGAAAAGGGGAAGGCAGCTCAGGCTGATGATTTTATTTTGAAAAAGATGGAAGAAAGGTTCGAGGCTATGGCTCGTATGATAGGCAGAGCCCACGGGATGAATCCTGTTGATAGGGAGCTGGACGAAGAAGACCCGATCCCTTATAACTTCAAAATGCCGGATGTGCCGAAGTTCGATGGTACTTCTGATCCCACCGCACATGTGAAGCAGTATTCTCTGGTCATGAAGGGGACCACATTGTCCAAGAAGCAGAAGGTAGAATACTTTTGTCTGAGTCTGACCTCCCATGCCATAGATTGGTATCATGGCCTTGACCATCGCACTAAAGAAGATTGGGATCTGCTCACTGAGGAGTTTCTGAAACAGTACGACTGTAATACCAGAATGGAGGTGACTCTGAAAGATCTTGAGTTACTCCAACAGAAGGCCGGGGAATCCTTCCATGAGTACCTTACCCGATGGCGGAACCGAGTAATGGAGATGCGCCGAAAGCCTGATACCCAAGATCAGATTCGTCTTTTCATTAAGAACGCGAGCCCGTACTTGAAGGAGGGACTGAGGATGAAGGGGTTAAAGGACTGGGAGTCTCTCAAAGATATAGCCATCGAAGCAGAAGGCGAATTTTTGACCTTAAAAGCTAATAATGATAATTTTGCCAAAAGGGCTAACCCCGGTCAAGGAGCCAGTAGGCCGGCAGGTCCCAGTAACAGCACTAGAAGAATGGGTGAAGTGTCTGCTACTGAGGTAGCCACCCAGAGGAAGTTTTTGAACTTGGGGAGACCATTATCCTGGGTCTTGAAGAGACTGATGAAGGAGGGAAAATTGCGTCCTCTAACTCCTAGGCCGGCTTTGACACAAGGGAAACCGGGACACAAGGACAACGAATTCTGTGCATTCCACCAGCACTCAGGCCATATCACTGATAAATGCAAAGCGCTTCGGCACTCTATCCAAGACTTGATCGAAAGCAAGCAGATCTCTGACCCTGAGAGGAGAGAAGCTGAGAAGAAGCCTGGTTATAATGCCGTACCCCCACCTGTGTTTATGATCCAATCTAGCCTGCCAGAGTGGTACGTGCTACGAGATCTGTATGGGAATGAGGAGGCTGCTGTTGGTAATTCCGAGAATGAGAAGGAGAAGGCAGTTGTGGCGACCCTTGATTGCTGGTCTAGCAGTGAAAGCGGTGGAGAAACCGAGGATGATGGAGGTTTGAACCTTGATCTGTGGGGTTCCGATGGAGACGAGGGAGAGATAAGTGCTGTCACTAGAAGTGGAAGGGTGATTCCCGAGATTGCGAAGCTACCTGAGCCGGTACAGCCATTGGCAGAGAAAGAGCCAGAGGAGGAACAGATTATAAAGCAATTGAAGAAAACCACAGCTCAGATATCCATTTGGGATTTGTTGAGGCAGTCCCCCTCTCATAGGCAGAAGGTAGTAGAGGCTTTGGTTGAGGCCACAGTCGCCACCACTATTTCCCCATCAGAACTTTTGGGTCTAATCAAGGGAGGATCCGAGGAGAGGTTGATCTTTTCCGATGCTGACTTACCGGCAGAAGGCCGTAATCATAACCGACCCTTATACATTAAGGCGCAGATTAGCGGCAAGCACACTGCTTGCGTTATGGTGGACGATGGGTCTTCTATCAACGTGTGCCCTTTGATAGCTTTGCAAGCTTTTGGCTTAAGCGAGGATATGCTCAGCGGATCCGACCTGACTATCACGGCCTACGATAACTCGAGGAGGCAGGCCTCGGGAACCTTCAAGACTTTGGTCAAGACAGGACCTATCGAAGTGGAGGTTGAATTTGTGGTTCTGCCCATCCCTGCTAATTTCTCGGCTTTGCTAGGGAGACCCTGGTTTCATAAATTAGGAGGAGTGCCATCCACACTGCATCAGATGATAAAATTCCCGCACGAAGGGGAGGTGGTGACTATCAAGGCGGCCAGGGAAAACCAGGTCTCAGCGCTAGAAATTGCCAATCAGCCATTCAGTGGTTTCCATGTATCCATGATAAAGGAAGAGCACGGATCAGGAGGTAGCCCGGCTGTGGTTAGTATGATGAAGAAGATGCACTATCTTCCTGGGGCTGGATTGGGTAGAAGCTCCCAAGGGCTGCAGACCGCGATCACCACTCGAGGGCAGAAGAACCGGAGAGGTCTGGGGTACAGAGGTGGTTTCGGCAAGAAGAGGGTAACAGACAGGATCCCCCACATTTCAGAAAGCTTTGTCCCCGCATCCTCAGTATGTGCTTATACGGGTGAAGATGAACCGCAGTGGGTAAATGGGAGGATTGTCCCTGGCTTTGAGATTTTTAACGATGTGTATGACTGGAACGTCGGGTTTGTCAAGACCGCTGAAGGCTTTTGGGATGAAGAAGTCATGACTCAGGGGATCACTTGGGACAAGTGCGAGCTTGAGGAGGTCGTTACTGAGAAAATGGTAGCTGCCAGGCTGAAAGGAAAAGGGAAGATAGCAGATTTAGAGCTGAGAATGGAGGATTTGAAAATTTCTTTCGACGCGCCTGAAGGGCCTTTGCTAAATCAGAAAATCAGTGAGCAAGCTGCAACGACATCAACCTCGGGAGCGGCAGAAGAAGACTCTAGCCTAGATTGTCTTTTTATTCCAGAACTCTTTTATGATGTAAATGATAACTACAATATTATCAATAAGATGAACAATTTCACTTATTTGTGCGATATTTTTAATGATTTCAACATGCATGAACATGATCATATTCCATCAATTTTTGACATTGATTCTACTGGCACAACGCCTTTCAATCTTGGAACCTCAGAAAATCCGAGAGAAATTCTAATAGCATCAAACATAACTCCTGAGGAGAGAAAAAATTTCGAGAGAATAATAACAAAACATAAAAAAGTCTTTGCCTGGACCTACGAGGACATGCCGGGGATTGACCGAGCCGTGGCGGAGCATGCCATCCCGACTTATCCAGATTGTAAGCCTGTGAAGCAGAAATTGAGGAGGCTAAGACCAGAATGGGCCGACAAGGTTAAGGAGGAAATCCGACAGCAGGTTGAAGCTAAGTTCCTTGTGGAAGTCCAGTACCCTACTTGGCTGGCGAATGTGGTTCCTGTGGCTAAGAAGAACGGAAAGGTCAGGGTGTGCGTGGATTATCGAGATCTTAACAAAGCCTGTCCTAAAGATGATTTTCCACTACCCCATATTGATGTATTGATAGACAGTGCCGCCAATTGCGCGATGTACAGCTTTGGGGATGGATATGTGGGCTACATCCAGATCCTGAACAAGATAGCTGGCCGGGTTAAGACTGCCTTCATCACAGAGTGGGGTACCTATGCCTATCGGGTTATGCCTTTCGTCTTGAAGAATGCGGGGGCCACATACCAGAGGATGGCAACCAAGATCCTAAGCGACCTGATTCACAAAGAAGTGGAAGTGTATGTTGATGATATGATGGTCAAATCAGCCACCTGAGAGGGACACTTTGAAGCTCTAGAGAAGTTCTTCACCCGGATCGACAGGTACAATCTGCGACTTAACCCCAAGAAGTGCATTTTCGGGGTGACTTCAGGAAAGCTGTTGGGACATGTCGTCAGTCAGAGGCGGATAGAAATTGACCCCGATAAGGTGAAAGCTATCAGAGAGATGCCTGTGCCACAGAAGGAGAGAGACGTAAGGAGCTTCCTAGGCAAGCTGCAGTATGTTAGCCGGTTTATTGCCAAGCTCACTTTGATATGCGAACCTGTTTTTAAGCTGCTTAGAAAGAACCAGCCCCTAGTCTGGAACGAAGACTGCCAGAGAGCCTTTGATAATATCAGGGAGTACCTGTTAAACCCGCCAGTACTAAGACCTCCGCAACCTGTTAAGCCGCTTATTTTGTATCTGGCAGTAGAAGACGGTTCAGTGGGCGCCATGATGGCTCAAGAGGATGAGTTTGGGGTGGAGTTTGCAGTTTATTACCTCAGCAAGAAGTTTCTGGCTTACGAAGTAAAATATGCTGAGGTGGAGAAGATCTGCCTTGCAGTGATTTGGGCATCAAAGAAGCTAAGGCATTACTTCCACTCATACAAGGTTCAGGCTGTAGCCAAGCAGAATCCTTTAAGATATTTACAGGAGGCACCATCTTTGCTTGGAAAGATGGGGAGGTGGCTGCTCTTGCTACAAGAGTTTGATGTGCAGTACATCACCCGCAAGACTATTAAGGGGCGAGCTATAGCCGAATTCCTTGCTGAACATCCTATCCAAGGGGACACCCTCGAATTTACCTTTCCTGACGAGAGCATAGGCACGATTTCTGTACAAGGATGGCAGTTGCATTTTGACGGGGCGGTAAACAACAAAGGAGCCGGAGTCGGAATCATCCTGACAACCCCAGATAATGAGAAGCTTCCTCTTGCTAAGAAACTGAGATACAAAGCAACCAACAATGAAGCTGAGTATGAAGCGTGCACTTTCGGGTTAGAAGCTTTGGCTGTGTTGGGGGCAAGAAACGTAGAGGTATTTGGTGACTCGTCCTTGGTAATAAACCAGATCCGAGGTGAGTGGGCTGTTAAGGAAGAACGACTGGTCCCCTATGTTCAATACTTGAAAGGGATGTGTGGGCAGTTTGAGACTTGTACCTTCCACTTTGTGCCCAGAGATGAGAACCGTTTGGCTGATGCGTTGGCAACCTTAGTGTCAATGTGGGATAACCCTGAGGGAATGGCCATGAAGCCGGTGCTAATTTCGAGCTCTGATAAGCCTAGTTTTGAAACCGAACCAGTATTGGGGCTAGAAGCATCAGATGGGAAGCCATGGTACTTTGATATCATGAATTACTTGGAAAGCGATAGATTTCAAGAAGAGGCCACTGAAAAAGACCAGAGGATGATACGTAAGTTATCTACTCAGTTCATATCCTTAGGAGGGGTGTTGTACAAAAGACGGTCAGATGGGATCCAGCTCAGATGCTTGAACGAAAGAGAAGCGCGCAAGATAATGGAGGAGACCCATGCAGGGATCTGTGGGGCCCACATGAATGGTTTGACCTTGGCCAAGAAGATAATGAGGCAAGGCTTTTATTGGCTTACGATGGACACTGATTGTTCAAGATATGTCAAACAATGTCAGTTGTGCCAACAGTACGCGGACCTGAGACACCTGCCGGTATCAGAGCTACATAACTTGACATCACCTTGGCCGTTTGCTGCTTGGGGGATAGATATCATTGGAGAGATTCGCCCTACGGCGTCCAATGGGCACAGATATATCATAGTCGCAATCGACTACTTCACCAAATGGGTCGAGGCGGAATCCTTTAAGAAAATTGATGCAAGGGATATGGCCAGGTTCATAGAGAGGAACTTGATATGCAGATATGGCCTCCCTTATCACATAGTGTCTGATAACGGAGTGCAGTTTATGGGTGAGACCAGGAAACTTCTCGAGAAGTATGGTGTTGAGCATCATAAGTCCTCTCCCTACCGACCGCAAGCGAATGGAGCAGTAGAAGCCGCCAATAAGAATGTAAAGAAGATCTTGTCCAAAATGGTTCAAACCTACAAAGACTGGGCTGAGAAGTTATCCTTCGCCCTGTGGGGATACAGAATGACAGTAAGATCATCTACAGGCGCTACACCATTCTCCCTGGTATACGGAACGGAAGCAGTGTTGCCGGTAGAGATAGAGCTTAAATCGCTAAGGGTGGTCATGGAGGCCCAAGTCCCGGAAGCCGAATGGGCGCAGCAGAGATTGCAGCATTTAAATTTACTGGATGAAAGTAGGCTGAAAGCTTATTATCACAATCAGATATACCAGAAGAGATTAGCAAGAACTTTCGGAAAGAAGGTGAGGAAGCACCCGCTGAAAGAAGGGGACTTGGTGTTCAAACAGATGAGGCCAGGGATACCAGACATCAGGGGGAAATTCAGACCTACCTGGGAAGGGCCGTACATCCTTAAGAAGCTATTGTCCAGAGGGGCTGCAATCTTATCAGATAGCGATGGGAACGAATTCAAAGAGCCGGTCAATGTCGACAGACTCAAAAGGTTCCACGGCTAAAGACCAAAATAAAAGAGAAGAAAAAAAATGCCCTGCAAGTCGAAAACCGAAAAAAGGCGGCTATGCTAAAATTGGGCGCCTCGACAGGGTGAAAACCGAAAAAAGGCATCCTGTGCAAAAATTAGAGGCATGAGAGAGAATGTCCGATCGTGAAAACCCGAGAGGGCCGATCGGTAACAGGAGTTGATGCTGTTAAAATTTGGTTTCATGTATTGATAAGTGCATAAGCAGCTGAGTAAATGCCAAAACTGATCATGTATGCTGAAATTATCTAGAAATGCACACAAAACTCGTGAAAGGGATGAATATTATTCTTTTCACTTTTGTCATTTTCTAGTTCTGCATTAAAAAGAAATGTAGCACAAAAAGAAATACATGTGTAGGCTAAGCTAGGTCCTGCTGCTGCTCTCGCCGATCAGATGTTTGAGCCCTCGAGACCTGTTATCAGAGGCTGGGCTGAGGATCCACTTCTTGTACCCGCTGGTTGAGGACGTGGAATGATCGCCAAACTTCGGGATGACGGTCTTCACAGGTAATCTACCCCATAGCTCATGGTACCGGGAAGCAAATGCAACCGAGAGATCTCCTCCTCGGAAAGAAAGGGGAACCCTCACTATATCCTGGGTCATCCCTAGCTGCCGTGAACATCGCGAGGTAATGCAGAAGGTGGCCTGGCGGAGGCCGCAGAGGGGGACGCAACCCGATGACCCATCAGTGACCGCATGAGACAGCGGGAGCCAGGCGGATGTAAAACTGATATCGTCAGCTGACAGCTCACTAAATCTGGTAATACTTTCACCAGTCGCGGCACACCCATACAGTTGCCGACGAGGCAAGAAATGACTCGGCATGTACTGTGGAATAACTCGAGGGGGTGGCTCAGACAGCATCCTCAGTTTCTCCTGCAGCCAGATCTGAAAAAAAAAAAAGCCGCTGGAGTAAGTAGGGTTTGCTTCAGGCAAAAATAAGGCACAGGGTTGTGTGAAAATCCGAAAGGACGCACCTCCCGCAAAGAAAAGCTAGTGTGAAAATCCATAAGGGACGCACTACCTTTAAAAATAATGACGTACCTGGAGTAATAAGGGGCTACCGGTGAAGGTTGTGGTGGACCCAGAGCTCACAGCGTCCAAACCCAAGATGGTTTCGGCCAAGACGAGTGGTAGAGGTGACAATCCCAGATGAAAGTCGCTCAGAACTCCAAGCAGACGAAAGTCACCTGTCAAGCCTCCTGGAACGACAGTAAGGAAGTTCACCATGCAGAATAGAAACGTGATGCTTACCCGATAGGTGGGGACGTCGGTGAACTGATCTAGGGCCTCGATCAGTGGCTCCAGAGCAAAGGAGGAACTCAGAGGGATCAGCTGGTTGGCCTCCGAGGGGGATATGCCCAGAGCTAGGGCTACGTCCCGGGTCTGAAGTAGGCCGCAGTGGGGGATGCAAGGCAAAGCGCCAGGAGGGAACCGGGCTCCCAGAATGGAAGCCAATTCTTTAGAAAGAGGGCACAGTTCCTGATAGGTGAACTGGAAGACGTGAAATCGAGGGTTCCAGAAGCGGGTCGCCGCCAGGAGGAGGTTCTGGTCGATCTTCACCCGACACAGATATTTCAGCCCAGCCAGAGAGGAAAGGGTGCCTTCTCCCCAAGTATGTTTGTCATCTAAAATACGGTGCATCCTTTGAGCAGGAGGGGAAAACATTTTTAGAAGAATAAAAGGCCAAGGTGCTGGAAAATGAAGAGACAAGAAAATCTTGCAGATTTTATAGGAGAGGGTCACCGACGGCATACCCGCCCCTATACAGAGACGGTCTGCCCGCCTCTCTACGGATACGGCCTGACCGCCCCTCCATAGGGACGGCCTGCCCGTCGGAAGTCCACCGGGCAGAAACACGCGTCATCATTGCATTCATCACGCGCATTAAATTGCATTTATTTCGCGACAGACGTCCAGCCCGTCGGTCCCTTGTACAGACGCCCTGCCCGTCGGTCACGAAATTCTATATAAGGGTGAGTGACAGACGGCGCAAACGTTGCTGTCCCTTTCTTCTTCCCCTCCCAAACGATTCCTAAGCGGTTTTTAGCGTTTTTTGAGTCTTTTCTTCTTATTTTTTCGCGATTTCTTCAGTTTTTCGCATTATATACTCACCCGGTGCTCGGATATTCGTATTTCTCTAGTTTCTACACTTCTCCGGATTACAAGTAAGTAAATAATTACTTCTTTTCTTTATTTTGTTTTTATTCAATTCATTTCTACATTCTTTCTTCTTTTAACTTTAAGAAGTTTTAGATAATTCTAGAATTTAGGAAGCATGCTGCCCATTTTTATATATACCGTTTAGTGCAATTAAACCTGAACTTTTTGCATGATCACATAGAAGTAGAATTTTCCTATAATCTTGGTGCTTTAGAATTGCATCCTTTTAGCGCACCATTTTGCGCATAATTTGCTTTTATGGCCTGAGGCCATTAGTTTGAGTTGTTGGGGGCACACTCTTGCCGGGGTGCGCCCCATTTACATGCATTTAATGTTATCGGGGCCTGAGGCCTATTATTATAATTTTTCATGCAGGAGGTTCGGCACATCCCTGCCGGGGTGCTGCCCAAATTTTTATTATTTATTCTAGAATGGAATATTTATTTGTGTTTCATGTATAATGCATGTCCTAGGGCTTAGAAAACCCATCCTTTTTCACTTTAATTATCTCCACGAGGATTGCTTTTTTCCTTTTATCAGGATATGTGCAAAACATGTTAGGCTACTGCCTTAGGCAGGATGTTTACTATTTTCATCTGTCATTGCCTTTCTTTTTTTTTTTATCTCATGATTGGGCCACCATTGCCCTGTTAAGGCCTAGGTGGACCTTAGATTTTGAAAAATAAACTTGATAATGCTTATTTTGCCAAGTTTTCGCTATCTGACTCCTTCCCTTTTACAGGATGCCTCCCAGACGCAGAGCACCACAGGCCCAGCCCGAGCTTGAGGCTCCGGCTTGGATGGATGACGAGTCTGCTCAGAGGTACAGAGCATTGGCTCAAGTGGAGTTGCGGGCCAGTCGCTTTGTATCTCGCCCTTTCTAGAGGCCCTTGGGTTGGCCCCGGAGTTTGATCTACTTGCTGAGGGAGCGGGTTGGACTGAGTTTCTCGAGCCTGCCTTCCAGACATTTCCAGAGGCCACCCGTCAGGTTTTGGCCACTCTCCGCTACACGGGCATTCAGAGTGCAGATACCGACCCGGGGATGGTTCAGTTTTGGTTTGATGGCGACCATGTCAGCATCACCAGGCAGAGGTTTGCTCAGGCCATGGGGCTCCCTACGGGAGAGGAGGTTGAGATCCCGCGGCGAGCGGTGAGACGCGCCCATTGGACGGCTATTGCTATACCAGGAGTGCTGTACGATCACGATACAGCGAAGAGCACCGTACTGGTGTCTCAGGCACTCCGGTATCTGCACAGAGTGCTTTCCAGCTCGTACCTCGGTCGAGCTGGTAATCCAGGGTCGCTTAACACGGCCGAGATCTGGAGCCTCTGGGCTATGGTGGCAGGCCAGCGTCTCAACATTAGCCACGAGATCTTGGCCAACCTGATCAGAGTTGGCAAAGGGTCGACGCCAGTGGTGATGGTAGGAGGAGTCGTCACTCGATTACTGTTGGGATTGGGGTTTAACCCCGAGAGGCTGAGAGGACCTTTACCGGAGGGGATTCATGTAGATGCTGCGGCGGCAGTTCAGATGGGGATGATCTCTCAGGTTCCAGGCCAGGCCGAGGCCTATAGAGTTTTGACTATCCACGAGACTCGGCGGCTGTTCAGCCTTCCACCCTTGGGGGCAGATCCTAATCATCCAGAGCCTGAGCCTCAGCCTCCACAGGTACAGCCTCAGCCTCCACAGCCAGAGCCACAGCCGGAGTACCGACCTCCTCAGTCGCAGACAGTGCCTCCGCCACAGCAGCAGGAGCCTCCCAGGACCCCCTCGGACTTCGATTTTGAGATCACGATGGACGATCTCTTCGCCTCTTCACCGGCATCTAGGGCCCCGACTCCTGCCCCGTCGCCGAGTGCCAGGGTACAGAGGTCTGCCCGAGAGCCCTCCGAGAGGTACCATCCGTACACCCGAGGCGATCCTGGAGCATCTACTTCTTCGGCACCACCACCCGAGCCAGCACCGCATCAGCCAGCTCAGCCGGACTATTCCCAGCTCCTCTCCTCCATGTTTATGGCCTTTGAGCGGCGATAGGATGAGAGGGATAGGGCCATTCACGAGAGGTTGGATCGCCAGCAGGCTGCTATTCAGGAGCAGTCTCAGACGGTGGAGCGCCTATCCCGAGAGCAGGCAGGCTACATGGAGCATGCAGCGAGGGAGCAGACTCGGGCCATGGATGCCCTTAGAGATGAGCAGACTAGAGTTCTGGAGGCCTTCAGAGGAGAGCAGATGAGGCTAGTTGAGCAGATTGCTCAGGGGCAGAGGGAGTTGAGGAAGCAGCTCGCTCATGATATGAGGGCGTCACAGGACCAGGCGTCTCAGAGGGTTGACATGACCCTTCAGATGATTGATGAGTGTCACACCCCGTTTGCCCCCTAGTTGAATGAGCCATATTTGTATGTGTATGCAATTGCATGAGTTTTGGATTATAAGGGTATTTTGGTAATTTTGCATGTTATAAGAGTTTTGCTTGCATGTGGGTGCATGCATGGTGCCATGGTGTGAGTTAGTGGGTTGGAATGGTGTGTGCGTGAGTGCACCAAAATAGGATATGCACTAGAGGGTTTAATTTAGTAGGTGGGCATGCATATGGTTGTAGGGTGTGAATTAGGAGTGGCACTTGTGTGTGTTGTGCATACAATGGTAGGGTATGCTTTAGTTGAGAGGATCTTGTGTGTGTGTGATATAAGCATGTAGGGTGTGAGTGGCCAAATCCCACTAATAAGAACTTGACACTTGTCTAGGTTAAGAAAAGAAAAGGAAAAGAAAGGAAAGGGGAAAAGATCAGATTTTTCATTTGTGCTTCCCGTTTCCTCACGCCGCCCCTCTTCTTTTCTTCTTCTTGTCTTCTTCTCTTGGACATTGGTTGAGATTCAAGAGTTCTAGTGGGATTTGATCATCTCTTAGTAGTCTTTGGTAAGTATTATGCATTCATTTTTACTTTTGTTTAAGTTCTCCATCTTCTTCTATTTTCTTATTTTCGAAATGGGTTTGAAGTTGGGATTCTTGTTTTGTTTGCTTGTTTTTGGTTGGGTTCCTAGTTGAGCCTCCCCGGGATCCTAAAGGCAAGGAAGTTGCTGGATCAAGTGGAACTAAACACTAGGAGCTAAGGATTTTGAGGTTTGGGAATTTCTTCTTTTGTTATGTGAAAATGTTCATGTGTGTGTGTTCTTGATGAGTTCATGGAATTAGGTTGTTATGTGCTCTTTAACTTGAGGTATATGATATGGGTAATTGCTTTGAAGTGTGGATCTTGCAAAGGCATGAGTTAATTAGGGTAATTTTTGAATGAATGTGGTTTGGTGCATAAAAAGGGTTTTTGATTGATTCTTGGAATTGAATGTGTAAATTAATGGATAGCATGCCATTTATTGTTAATAAATGTTGTATTATGGTTGTTTATGCTTTTGGATGGCTGGATGTGAGGTAAGTAACCTTTGATTGAGATTTGTGTGGTTGGAGGAGGAAATGGAAGAGGAAAATCTGCAGAATTTCTGCAGATTTTCAAAATCCCGACTCTTTCGCGATCGCGACAGAGAACGGTAGTGGGAGCTTCGCTGTCGCGAGCACGCGACATCCGCCGCGAGCCCGCGACAGTCGAAGTGTGGTATACCTTCTGTCGCGAGCGCGACAGAGAGTATTGTTGCTAGGTGTTATCGCGACCACGCGATCCGTCGCGAGATCGCGACAGCACCCTTTGCCTTCTGTCGATATCGCGACACCCGTCGCGAGCGCGACAGAGCCTGGCTCTTCCGTTCTCCCCGCGGTCGCGAAATCTGTCGCGCGCGCGCAGCGAAGAGACTTTGGTCTCTGTCGCGAGCGCGACAGACGTCACGAGCGCGACAGTCCCTTGTATGCTGAATGAGTTTTCTTTCTTCGCGTGTTCCTTGAACTTCAGTTTACTTTAGCAGTTATGAGATTTATGCTTGGTATCCTATAAATGATATGCAAGTGTAATTATGATGTGACTATGCTTATTTGATGATGATTATTTTGGAATCATGAAATGGATTGAATGGTTTATGTATGACCTGCTAGAGTCTAGTCAGTGGATAGTTAGGCATGCCTAATAGAGTCTTTGCTGCAGCTTCTGTTATTCCTGTTTGGACCCCGATCAGGTCCCCGTTCGTTCCTCGCGAACTTCTGTAATGTGTTTGGATCTTGTTAAGGTCCTTCTGGAAATGTTTGTGAATGAAAAGTTAAAATGGTTTTTCGTATTCGATTGGTACTCGTAAAGTACTTTCTGTTCACTCGTTATCCACTACCTTGAGTCAGCAGGGTTTTCATTGTTTAAAGTACTGTATGACTTATTATATGAGTAAACGCATGTGTTATCTTTCTGGATTCAATGATGAAAAGTACAATCTGTTATGAAAATGGGATTATTAATATGAACCTTCTGATGAATGGCTATATGTATGTACGCATGTGAATCGCCTTGACGACCGTTGTGAATGGTTGTCTTTATACTATGTGTGTTTTCCCCACTAAGCGTTTATCGCTTAGCACGGTGTGTTTACCCGTGCAAGTGCGGAAGGAGTTGCTTTTGGGAGAGTCGTCGCCATCAAAGCCAACACAACAGGGTCTTAGAATAGGGCTTATTTTTGTAGCGTTATGATTCTTTTGTATAAGAACTCTCTTATGATTTTGTAACAGCTTCCGCTTTTGTATATGTATTTTTGGGGTTTGTAATTATCTATTGTTTCTCTCAGTTGATCAGAACAGTAATGTAATGCTTATATTATATTAATGCATGATCAACTTTCATGAATTATTTTGTAAAGTTTTAAATTACCTGGTATTTTGTTATGTATGTTTATGAATCTATGTATGTATGTTATGTATCTGCGTGGTGGCACCTTTACCCCTACGACATCTCACTCCTCATCGGATGGGATCGTCTGAGTATGGGTAAGGGGCGTTACAAGTTGTGGTATCAGAGCTCTGGTTTAGGCATTTCTGGGTGATTGTTTATGTGATGTTATGTATATATGTCTATGTCTAGGGCTGTGTTGGCTGATGTGGTTGTCCTCTTGTTTGTTAGATGAATTCTGATTCTGCTCACGGTGCGCTCGAGGAGTCCGCTGAAAGTGTGAACCCTCCAGCGGTAGATCCGTCTGTCTCTGTTTCGGTGTCGGCTCAACATGCTAGGGTCCAGCCTGAGGCCGCTGCCATGCCTTTTGAGGCAATGCTTAGATTGCATCAAGACATGGCTCGGGTTTTGGATAGGGTGACTGCCCCGAAAGCCCCGATAGTGAGTCTGAGAAGAGCGGGTGTCGAGGATTTTTATGGAACTGGGCTTGATGAGTCTGAGTTAGCTGAGAAGTGGCTGGATAAAGTTAAGAGAGCTTTGAGGGAAATCAGGTGCCCTCCTGATCAGCAAGCTGAGTGTGCGGTAGCTTTACTTCAAGGTTCAGCATATGAATGGTGGGAGTTGGTGTGTAGACAGCCTCAAATGCCTGACCCTTTGACATGGGATTTCTTTGATGAGCAATTTTCTAAGAAGTATGTGACTCAGGCGTATAAGGACGCAAGATGGGCGCAGTTTCTGGGTTTGAGGCAAAGGGCCTTATCGGTTGCGGATTATGAGAAGGAGTTCAACCGGTTGTCCCGATATGCCCCACGTGGGGTCATGACGGACGATTTCAGATGCAAACACTTTGAGGCCGGGTTGAATGATTCTTTGAAGATTGCTTTAGTTTCTTTGATGTGCATGCCGGGGGTACAGTATTATCAGATTGCTGAAGCTGCTTTGAGGGCAGAGAAAGCGGAAACTTTGATTAGAGAGAGAGCTCAGCGCAGGAGTTCTGCTAGAGGTGGTGTCTCCTCATCTTCGGGTAAGAGGTCTAGGAACCCGCAAGATGATCCTGCGGCTGGTTCGGCTTCCAGAGGGAGAAGGCAAGGTTCAGCTGCAGTGTCTGGTTCTGGTAGGGGTGGCCGGTCTGATGCTGCTCCCGTTTGTTCGAACTGTAGTAAGGCTCACTGGGGTGAGTGTAGGTGGCTTACTGGTGGGTGTTTCAGGTGTGGGAGCACTGAACACCGTGTGGCTAATTGTCCTCAGATGAGTGAAGACTCGGGCCCTCAGGGAGGAGCTAGCAGAGTTGGATCGAATGCTCCGCAGGCCACTAGAGGTAGAGGTAGAGGAAGAGGTCGAGGCGGTCGACCCAGAGATGTAGCTGGTTCTGAGACAGTTGAGCGTCCTCCTCAGGGTGCCGTTAGAGCCTATGCCATGAGAGCCAGAGATGAGCAGGATGCGCCTGATGTGATTGCTGGTAAGTTCCTACTCCATGACACTGAATTATATGCTCTAATAGATCCTGGTTCCACACACTCATATTTGTGCACGCATAAGTTTATTGATAAGTTGCATGTCGTAGAACAGTTAGACTATGAGATATGTGTGACCAATCCGTTAGGGCATAGTGTCAGTGTGAGTAGAGTTTATAGGAATTGTCCGTTGATGGTTGAGAATGTTGAGTTTCCTGTGGATTTGATAGAGTTGCCCTTCAAAGAGTATGATTTGATTTTGGGTATGGACTGGTTGAGTAAGCATAGAGCCGTGGTTGATTGTCATAGGAAGACTTTCGTGCTCCGAGATAGGAACCGAGTTCCAGTGTTTGTCAGAGGTTTGGGTGCGAGTTTCGTGCACAATGTGATTTCTGCTATTCAAGCTAAGAGGTTTATGAGAAAAGGTTGTGAGGCTTTTCTGGCTGTGGTTTTGGATTCCAGGAGGGATCAAGTTAAGATTGAGGACATCCCTGTTGTCCGAGAGTTTAGTGATATTTTTCCGAGTGATTTGCCGGGTTTGCCTCCGGAGAGGGAAGTTGAGCTAGCCATAGAGATCATGCCGGCTACCACACCGGTGTCGAAGGCACCTTATCGGATGGCTCCTGTAGAGTTGAGAGAACTTAAAACTCAACTGCAAGAGCTGTTGGATAAGGGGTTCATTCGACCCAGCATATCTCCTTGGGGAGCTCCGGTCCTGTTTGTTAAGAAGAAGGATGGGTCTTTAAGGATGTGTATAGACTACAGGCAGATTAATAAGGTCACAGTGAAGAATAAGTATCCGTTGCCCAGGGTTGAAGATTTGTTTGATCAGCTGCGAGGTGCCGGTGTGTTTTCTAAGATTGACCTTCGGTCTGGGTATTATCAGCTTCGTGTTAAGGATGAGGATGTGGTTAAGACTGCATTTCGGACTCGGTATGGCCACTATGAGTTCCTTGTTATGCCATTTGGTTTGACTAATGCTCCAGCGGCATTCATGGATTTGATGAATAGAGTGTTCAGGCCATACTTAGACCGGTTTGTAGTAGTTTTTATAGATGATATTTTGATATTTTCCCAGGATGAGGCTGAGCATGAAGAGCATCTTCGGTTAGTTTTGCAGATTTTGAGAGAGCATCGGTTGTTTGCTAAGTTGAGTAAGAGTGATTTTTGGCTTCAGGAAGTATCGTTTTTGGGTCACATAGTTTCAGCTAAGGGTATCCAAGTGGATCCAGCTAAGATTGAGGCAATAGTGGATTGGAAAGCGCCTAGGAATGTCCAGGAAGTGAGGAGTTTCCTTGGTCTGGCGGGTTACTACCGTCGGTTCGTTAAGGGTTTTTCAGTGATTGCTGCTCCGATGACCAGATTATTGAGGAAGGGAGTTAAGTTCGAATGGTCGGATAAGTGCCAAGTTTGTTTTGAGAAGTTGAAGCAGTTGTTGGTTGAAGCTCCTATACTAACTCAACCCACCTCGGGTAAGGAGTTTGTTATGTATAGTGATGCTTCAGGTGTTGGTTTGGGATGTGTCCTGATGCAGGAAGGTAAGGTTGTGGCTTATGCTTCACGGCAGTTGAAGCCACACGAGAGAAATTATCCGACGCATGATCTTGAGTTAGCTGCAGTTGTCTTTGCTTTAAAGATTTGGCGTCATTATCTCTATGGAGAGAAGTGCAGGATCTTTACGGACCACAAAAGTTTGAAGTATTTTCTGACTCAGAAGGAATTGAATATGAGGCAACGTCGTTGGCTTGAGCTATTTAAGGACTACGATTGCATTGTGGATTACCATCCGGGTAAGGCCAATGTAGTCGCAGATGCGTTGAGTAGGAAGTCAGTTTCTGCCTTGTTTTTGAGACGCTTCAGATGGAGGTTTGGTTCCGATGGAGCTTTGATAGCTCAGTTGAGGGTCAAGCCTACTTTGAGATAGCAGATAGTTGATTCTCAGAAAGTTGATGAGAAGCTTCAGCGGATTGTGCAAGAAGTCAGTTCAGGCAAGCAGTCAGAGTTTTCGGTTCAGGATGGGGTTCTCTTGTTTGGAAACCGTTTGTGTGTACCGAATAGTGCAGAGTTAAGAAGACAGATTTTGGATGAGGCACATAGTTCTATTTTCACCATGCATCCTGGCAGTGTAAAGATGTATCGGGATTTGAAGCAGTTCTTTTGGTGGTCTGGTATGAAGAGGGAAATAGTGGACTTTGTATCTAGGTGCCTGACTTGTCAGCAGGTCAAGGCTGAGCACCAGGTTCCTTCTGGTTTACTCACGCCTTTGTCCATTCCCGAGTGGAAGTGGGATGACATCGCCATGGATTTTGTCTCCGGATTGCCTTTGACACAGAGGAAGCATGATTCTGTTTGGGTGGTTGTGGATTGACTCACGAAGTCTGTTCACTTTTTGCCGGTTAGGATGGATTACTCGATGGGTAGATTAGCCAGTGTGTATGTAGATGAAATAGTGCGATTGCATGGAGTGCCTTTGTCCATAGTTTCTGATAGAGACCCAAGGTTCACATCTAAGTTTTGGAAAGAGTTGCAGCGAGCTTTAGGTACCAAGCTGAAGTTCAGTACAGCATTTCATCCGCAGACAGATGGTCAGTCCGAGCGTGTGATTCAAATCTTAGAGGATATGATGAGAGCTTGTGTTTTGGACTTTCCGGGTAGCTGGGATAAGTATGTATCATTGATGGAGTTTGCCTACAACAACAGTTTCCAGTCGAGTATTGGTATGTCACCTTATGAGGCTCTGTATGGGCGTCAGTGTAGGACTCCTGTTTGTTGGACAGAGTTATCTGAGAGGTCAATGATTGGGCCAGATCTGGTTAGAGATACCGAGGAAAAGATCAGAGTTGTGCAGCGGAATTTGAAGGTAGCCAAGGATCGACAGAGGTCTTATGCCAACCTGAAGAGAAAGGATGTACAGTTTGAAGTCGGGGACAAGGTTTTTCTTAAAGTGTCTCCTTGGAGAAAAGTACTTCGATTTGGAAAGAAAGGGAAACTTAGTCCTCGCTTCATTGGTCCGTATGAGGTGTTAGCAAGAGTGGGTCCAGTGGCTTACAGACTAGCTTTGCCATTGGAATTGTCAAAGCTTCATGATGTGTTCCATGTTTCGATGCTCCGTCGGTATAGATCGGATCCTTCCCATGTTTTGTCAATTCAAGATGTTCAAGTGCAGTCAGATTTTTCCTACGACGAGGAGCCTAGAGCTATCCTAGAGCGGGAAGTAAGACAGCTGAGGAATAAGCAGATTCCTTTGGTCAAGGTTTTGTGGAATCACCACGGGGTTGAGGAAGCAACTTGGGAACCTGAGGAATCGATGAGATTGCAGTATCCGCAATTGTTCAGTTCAGGTGAGAATTTCGAGGACGAAGTTCTTGTTAGTAGGGGAGAGTTGTCACACCCCGTTTGCCCCCTAGTTGAATGAGCCATATTTGTATGTGTATGCAATTGCATGAGTTTTGGATTATAAGGGTATTTTGGTAATTTTGCATGTTATAAGAGTTTTGCTTGCATGTGGGTGCATGCATGGTGCCATGGTGTGAGTTAGTGGGTTGGAATGGTGTGTGCGTGAGTGCACCAAAATAGGATATGCACTAGAGGGTTTAATTTAGTAGGTGGGCATGCATATGGTTGTAGGGTGTGAATTAGGAGTGGCACTTGTGTGTGTTGTGCATACAATGGTAGGGTATGCTTTAGTTGAGAGGATCTTGTGTGTGTGTGATATAAGCATGTAGGGTGTGAGTGGCCAAATCCCACTAATAAGAACTTGACACTTGTCTAGGTTAAGAAAAGAAAAGGAAAAGAAAGGAAAGGGGAAAAGATCAGATTTTTCATTTGTGCTTCCCGTTTCCTCACGCCGCCCCTCTTCTTTTCTTCTTCTTGTCTTCTTCTCTTGGACATTGGTTGAGATTCAAGAGTTCTAGTGGGATTTGATCATCTCTTAGTAGTCTTTGGTAAGTATTATGCATTCATTTTTACTTTTGTTTAAGTTCTCCATCTTCTTCTATTTTCTTATTTTCGAAATGGGTTTGAAGTTGGGATTCTTGTTTTGTTTGCTTGTTTTTGGTTGGGTTCCTAGTTGAGCCTCCCCGGGATCCTAAAGGCAAGGAAGTTGCTGGATCAAGTGGAACTAAACACTAGGAGCTAAGGATTTTGAGGTTTGGGAATTTCTTCTTTTGTTATGTGAAAATGTTCATGTGTGTGTGTTCTTGATGAGTTCATGGAATTAGGTTGTTATGTGCTCTTTAACTTGAGGTATATGATATGGGTAATTGCTTTGAAGTGTGGATCTTGCAAAGGCATGAGTTAATTAGGGTAATTTTTGAATGAATGTGGTTTGGTGCATAAAAGGGTTTTTGATTGATTCTTGGAATTGAATGTGTAAATTAATGGATAGCATGCCATTTATTGTTAATAAATGTTGTATTATGGTTGTTTATGCTTTTGGATGGCTGGATGTGAGGTAAGTAACCTTTGATTGAGATTTGTGTGGTTGGAGGAGGAAATGGAAGAGGAAAATCTGCAGAATTTCTGCAGATTTTCAAAATCCCGACTCTGTCGCGATCGCGACGACTGTCGCGAGATCGCGACAGAGAACGGTAGTGGGAGCTTCGCTGTCGCGAGCACGCGACATCCGCCGCGAGCCCGCGACAGTCGAAGTGTGGTATACCTTCTGTCGCGAGCGCGACAACTGTCGCGATCGCGACAGAGAGTATTGTTGCCAGGTGTTATCGCGACCACGCGATCCGTCGCGAGATCGCGACAGCACCCTTTGCCTTCTGTCGCGATCGCGACACCCGTCACTAGCGCGACAGAGCCTGGCTCTTCCGTTCTCCCTGCGGTCGTGAAATCTGTCGCGCGCGCGGAGCGAAGAGACTTTGGTCTCTGTCGCGAGCGCGACAGACGTCGCGAGCGCGACAGTCCCTTGTATGCTGAATGAGTTCTCTTTCTTCGCGTGTTCCTTGAACTTCAGTTTACTTTAGCAGTTATGAGATTTATGCTTGGTATCCTATAAATGATATGCAAGTGTAATTATGATGTGACTATGCTTATTTGATGATGATTATTTTAGAATCATGAAATGGATTGAATGGTTTATGTATGACCTGCTAGAGTCTAGTCAGTGGATAGTTAGGCATGCCTAATAGAGTCTTTGCTGCAGCTTCTGTTATTCTTGTTTGGACCCCGATCAGGTCCCCGTTCGTTCCTCGCGAACTTCTGTAATGTGTTTGGATCTTGTTAAGGTCCTTCTGGAAATTTTTGTGAATGAAAAGTTAAAATGGTTTTTCGTATTCGATTGGTACTCGTAAAGTACTTTCTGTTCACTTGTTATCCACTACCTTGAGTCAGCAGGGTTTTCATTGTTTAAAGTACTGTATGACTTATTATATGAGTAAACGCATGTGTTATCTTTCTGGATTCAATGATGAAAAGTACAATCCGTTATGAAAATGGGATTATTAATATGAACCTTCTGATGAATGGCTATATGTATGTACGCATGTGAATCGCCTTGACGACCGTTGTGAATGGTTGTCTTTATACTATGTGTGTTTTCCCCACTAAGCGTTTATCGCTTAGCACGGTGTGTTTACCCGTGCAGGTGCGGAAGGAGTTGCTTTTGGGAGAGTCGTCGCCATCAAAGCCAACACAGCAGGGTCTTAGAATAGGGCTTATTTTTGTAGCGTTATGATTCTTTTGTATAAGAACTCTCTTATGATTTTGTAACAGCTTCCGCTTTTGTATATGTATTTTTGGGGTTTGTAATTATCTATTGTTTCTCTCAGTTGATCAGAACAGTAATGTAATGCTTATATTATATTAATGCATGATCAACTTTCATGAATGAATTTGTAAAGTTTTAAATTACCTGGTATTTTGTTATGTATGTTTATGAATCTATGTATGTATGTTATGTATCTGCGTGGTGGCACCTTTACCCCTACGACATCTCACTCCTCATCGGATGGGATCGTCTGAGTATGGGTAAGGGGTGTTACAATGAGTCACTGGACTCTCTGAGATCCCGCGTCCAGGCGATAGAGGGGATTCTCCCTCCTCTTTCTCAGACCATGAGAGAGTTCAGGGAGCAGACGGAGCAGAGCTTGGAGCATAGGAGGACGGCCGCCGCTGAGCAGACCACTCAGCTGAGTCAAGCCTTCAAGAAGTTGGGGGACAAGATCTCTGAGACCTTAGGGTTTTTGGGCACTTGTACCCAGCCCTTCTTAGACGGCTCAGGTTCAGTTCAGGCGAGCCCATGATCACGAGGCAGGACCCTCTGCAGCTCCGCCACCGCCTCAGGCCCGTCCACCTCCGCCAGGGACCGTGCATATCTCGGATGATGAGGATCCCGATGAGCCTTCAGACTACACACCTCTCTGAGCTTCAGGGAGTTATTTTTGTATCTCTTGTAGTTTGTATATACATTGTACAAAAATGATGTTTTTAGTGGAAAACTTTTGCTTCATTATTTGCATGTTTTTCTTTTCGATTGATTGCTTA
Source organism: Excoecaria cochinchinensis (assembly GCA_947683425.1). Classification (NCBI taxonomy): domain Eukaryota; kingdom Viridiplantae; phylum Streptophyta; class Magnoliopsida; order Malpighiales; family Euphorbiaceae; genus Excoecaria; species Excoecaria cochinchinensis. The sequence goes on from CANTUQ010000055.1 coordinate 15,422,999, forward strand.
AATAACACCACAGGAAGTGTATATTCTCCTATTTGCTCATGTGTCGATAAAAAATGACAATGAAATAAAAAAATAATAACAAGAAACAAAGACAAACAACAAAAGAATAATAATCAATAGCAGGTCAAAAGATGACCTTTCAAACATGAATTAACAAAATCTTTTATCTCACAGGTACAAAGGAATACCAACCTGAGCATGGACATCGATTAAAGGGGTCTCCTTCGAACCAAGGAAACCAGCAGAGTTTTCACACTCCAAGATCAAGCTGCAGTTAAAGAAACACTGCTCTTCACCCCGAAGCTGCGGTTGAAGAAACACCGCTCTTCATCAGATCGAATCTGCAGTTAAAGAAACACTGCTCTTCACCCCGAAGCTGCGGTTGAAGAAACACTGCCCTTCACCAGATCGAAGTTGCAGTTGAAGAAACACTGCTCTTCACCAGATCGAGGCTGTAGCCTGAGAGTGCTGCGTCTCACCAATCGAAGTTGCGGTTAGAGAAACACTGCTCTTCACCAGATCGAGGTTGTAGTAAAAGCATGCTGCATCTCACCAAGCCCTACGGATCGAGATGAGGTCTAACTGGCAAAAGGCACGGAAGGTGAAAAGCCGTCGAAGGTACGCTTTCTTTCCAACCTTTCTCTGAGTTTTGGCTTATCTAGACACCTGTGCGCTAGTTTCCCCAAAACTGGGGGCAACTGTAAGCACCGTGTCCTGGAGCGGTCCGGATCAGAGGTTACCCTATGATGAAATCAATATTCAAGCCTGTATGGGAGGCTGAATTTGGAGGTTTTAGTCCCGCGTTCCATGAGAAATGGGGTTTTTTCTACACTTCCCGGGCAGAGGGGGAGAAAACGGAAGTTTTTAAAGTCAAAAAGGTTTTTTGTCCTCCACAGACGGCCAGACCGTCTGTGGAGGTAGCCCGTCGCTTCGAGTCACCGACGGCTCAGGGTACTTTCCGACGCCCGTCGGAAAGTCACCGCCCCTGTCAGGAGCCGCCTGATTTCCCGGAGCACGCAACCGTTCCGACGCCCGTCGGTGGTTGTGGCAGGGCCGTCGGAAGTGTCCTTGTGTCAGTAGGATTCTTCCGACGCCCGCCCTTACGCACCGACGCCCGTCGGTCGTGTCTGGCTATATAAGGCCCGGATTTTCACTTCAAAAGGGTTGGAAAAATTTTTCAGAGGGGAAACTCTGCCAAAATTCGAGCACGTTTTCTCTCTCTTCCAAAAACACCTTTTTCCAAAGAACTTTACTTAATCAAGGATCAAATCAATCAAAGGAACTAAAAGCTAATTAGTTTTCTTTAGATTTTGACTCCTAAATCGATTTTCTGAAGGATCAGAGGTGAAATAGCTCATTTTCTCTCTCTAGTCTTTCATTCTCTTACTTCTCGTGGAACGCGCGGGGATCTGACCGACATCAAAATTCTACCCAAGGCAACTATCTGAGGGTAAATATTCCGGATTCTCTCTCCATTTCTATCTCATATTTAATCATTTATCATTTATTTATTCATTCTGTGAAATTTTTGAATACTTGTCATTACCTTTCTTCATTTTTACTACCCCATTTCCCCTTTTGAAATAAAACTTGCTTTTTGATCTTGAAAGGCCCTTGTTTCCTTTCTGTTTTTCGGAGACAGAGGTGACCGACAGGTCGTTTTCATGACCGACGCCCGTCGGTCACCTACCTATGGACACCCTTTTTGAGTGACAAACGGGCATATCAAATTACCAAACCGACGCCCGTCGGTCAACCAGGAAGGGCCGTCGGTGGGTTCTGCCTCCATTTTCGTTGATCATTCTTCATCTCTATTCGGTCCCTTCGATTTCTTATGTGTTAATTTTACAAACATTAACATCTCTTAAATTTCTGTGAGTGTATATTGGTCTTCATGGATAATTCCGAGCTCGAGCGGCCGCCTACCGTGCGTGGTGGATTTCGTCCGGTTTAGTTCTCTTAAACCTCTTGATTTATTCCTCACCTTTTTCATTGATTATTTTATGTATATGAATAAGCTCTTTTATCCCGTTGAATGTAAAAATAGACCAACGATTTGTACTCTAATAAAAATGAGTTTTGTATAAAATGCAAAAGGGTCCAACGCCCTATTTTATCCAATAAAGATCATCACAAATTTGATATTCCATTTTTGATAATGATGCATGCGAGGACCAAAGTCCTCAAGAATAAGCAATGCCCCGATTTATGTATGATCCGCACATTTACAAAAGGGAGTTGTATTCCGCTCCTTGTATTATTGTAATTCACCGCTTTTATTATCTATTTGATCATTTATCGCTTTCAAAACGTGAATAAATGTGCCTTTTTAATCAATTGCATAGTGTGGAGAGAGAGTGAACTAATGACATTAAAAGTTTATCATAAACTAATTGAGGTAGAAATAGATGAGAAATCCCGGACCCAGCTCTGGTCTTTGGGCTCGAGAGGTTAGAGGTTATCCTTCAAGATACTTCTTGAGTCACGAGATTTTAGCGCTAATCCTAGGCCTCATGGCTCAATATGGATAAAAAGCGCAGTCTTAGGCTCTCCGAGGCGAGAGAAACTTTCCCAATGTTCTATTGGGTGGCGACTCCATGAAACCTCCGTGTTGCTCAACATAGACGCACTTGCGATTCATTGCAAGCTGCCAATGGACCCGCAAATGCCCCGATCGCCCACGTGCGGGCGGTCGAAAGGGCGGTGCATCGGGATCCGGCGCGCGTCACAACAGATATTTCAGCCCAGACAAAGAAGAAAGGCCGCCTTCTCCCCAAGTGCGTTTGTCATCTAAGATACGATGCATCCTTTGGGCTAGAGGAGAAGACATGTTGAGAAAGGTGGGAGGCTCAAAATGTTGGAAAATGAAGAGACACAAGAGAAGCAAAAATTTTGTAAGTTTTTATAGGAAAGCGTCACCGACGGCCTACCCGTCTCTCCAGAGAGACGGCCTGCCCGTCTGAAGGAAATCCACCTGGCAGATGCATACGTCAGCATTGCATTCATCACGCGCATTAACTAGCATTTATTGTGCGACAGATGGCCAGCCCGTCGGTCGCTTCGACAGACGCCCAGCCCGTCGGTCATGAAATTCTATATAAGGGCGAGTGACAGACGGTGCAAAAGCTGCTGTCCCTTTCTTCTTCCTCTCTCAAACGGCTTCTTAGCGTTTTTTAGCGGTTTTTCAAGCTCTTCTTCTTATTTTTTCGCGATTTCTTCATATTTTCGCATTTTTTACTCACCTGGCACTTTGATATTTATATTTTCTCCAGTTTCTACACTTCTCGCGACTACAAGTAAGTAAATAATTACTTTCTTTTGAGTTTTATTTAATTTATTAATTCATTTCCTCTTCTTTCGACTTTAGAAATGTTTAGAAAATTTCAAATGCTTTAGGAATTTAGGGAGAATGCTGCCCGTTTTTCTATATCTTGTTAGTGCAATTAAATTTGAGCTTTTGCATGATCACATAGAAATAGAATTTTTCTATAACTTTGGTGCTTTAGAAATAGACAGTCTTTAGCGCGCTATTCTGTATATATATTGCCTTTGTGGCCTGAGGCCATTATTCTGTGTTGTTGGGGGCACACTCTTGCCGGGGTGCGCCCTATTTACATGTGTGTATTATTGTTGAGGCCTGAGGCCTATGTTTTTGCCTTTTCATGCAGGAGGTTGGGCGTATCCCTGCCGGGATGCTGCCCAAATTTTTATCATTTACTCAAGAATTGAATATTTTCTTGTATAACATATCCCCGGGGACCTAGAAAGCCCATTCTTATTCACGTTAATTATTTTCACTCCAGTTGCATGTTTGCTTTTGCCATGATGCGTGCGAGCCACTTTAAGATACTTCCTTATACTGGATGTTTGCTCTTCTCTTTTTTGTATCCTTATCAATTTTTTTATCTTGTGTTGGGCTGTTATGGCCCCGGTGAGGCCCAAATTGGCCTTCACTCTGAAAATAAGTTTAAAAATACTAGTTTCGCCAAAAGTTTTTGAGGTTTAATCTCTCCCCTTTTGCAGGATGCCTCCTAGACGTAGAGCGTCGCAGGCCCAGCCCGAGCTTGTAGCTCCGGATTGGATGGATGATGACTCAGCTCAGAGGTATAGAGCGTTGGCTCAGGTAGAGTTTCGGGCCAGCCGTTTTGTATCTCGCCCATTTCTAGAGGCCCTAGGGTTGGCCCCAGAGTTTGATCTACTTGCCGAGGGTGCTGGTTGGACGGAGTTCCTTGAGCCCTCGTCTTGGCCACTCTCCGCTATGCCGGCTTTCAGAGTGCAGACACCGACCCAAGGGTGATTCAGTTCTGGTTCGACGGCGACCATTTCAGCATCACCAAGCAGAGGTTTGCTCAGGCCATGGGGCTCCCTAGAGAGGAGGGGGTCGAGATCCCGCGGCGAGCGGTGAAACGCGCCCATTGGGCGGCCATTGCCATACCGGGACTGCTGTACGATCACGATACAGCGAAGAGCACCGTACTGGTGTCTCAGGCACTCTGGTATTTGCACAGGGTGCTTTCCAGTTCGTACCTCGGTCGAGCTGGTAATCTAGGGTCGCTTAATGCGGCCGAGATCTGGAGCCTCTGGGCTATGGTGGCAGGCCAGCGTCTCAACATTAGCCACGAGATCTTGGCCAACTTGACCAGAGTCAGCAGGGGGATGACGCCGGTGGTGATGGTAGGAGGGGTCATCGCCCGGTTACTTTTGAGATTGGGGGTCAACCCCGAGAGGTTGAGAGGACCCTTGCCGGAGGGGATCCATGTAGATGCCGCGGCGGCAGTACAGATGGGGATGATCTCCCCGATATCTGGCCAGGCAGAGGCCTACAGGGTATTGACTATTCATGAGACCCGGCAGATGTTCTCACTTCCACCCTTAGGTGCAGATCCTGATCACCCGGAGCACCCGGAGGAGCAGGCTCACTACAAGAAATTACACTTTTTATGATGCAAAAAATTGTCATCAAAAATTCATTTTTCGTCGCTGAAAAAATAAGGTGACGATTTTTTATCGTCACAGACAACGTAACGGTAGGCGTGTAATATAAAAGTTTACGTGACGATTTACTTTTTTGTCATCGTAAGTATCATTTTTGTGATGAAAATGATTATCGTCATCTTTAATTCTTACTTTTCATGACAAAAATTATGTCATAAATAAAATTATATTTCGTCACATTATATTGTTTATCGTCACTAAAAATTGATATTTTTTTATGACAAATTTAAAATTCGTCACGAAATTAAATATTTTTAATGACGAAACTCTGCTAATGGTCAAAATCATTAAGCATTGGTTACGTAATTATCGTCACAAATAAATATAATTTTCGTCATAAAATATTTAATTTCGTCACTAAATCTAATACTTTAAGTGACGAATAATGATTTCGTCATTAAATTAATATATATTAATGATAAATATAAATCGTCATATTACGTTATATTTTAGTGACATAAATAGAGATAAAAATAATTGTCACAAAAAATATTTTTAGTGACAATTTTTTATCGTCATTAAATTATATTTTTTTATTACAATATTAATATCATAATTGTAAACATTATATCGTTATTTATGAACTAACAAGTTGACAAATTATGACAAATATACTTATCACATATGCATTGTATTAAAAATGACACATTTTAAATTTAATGTCATACAATCAATTAAATTTCTAAACAAAATCTAATATAATGTATTTATTCAAATAAAATGTTAATTAAAAAAAAATACTGTCTAATACAAAAAATTAAATTTACATCCTAATCAAGGAATAAAATCTGTTGAAACCTCAAAATTTGCATCCTGTTCCTGCAAAAATAAAATCTTATATTAGATAAAAAAAACTCAATCATGTAACACCCTTCAGTTATACACACAACGATTCCTTTCACTATACCCATCTGCCCTATAGCTATTTAGTACTACTATTCATTCAATCAAAATACAAATGTAACTTAATTCTACCGAATTTTCGGCAGAATCCCCTTTATAATGTTGCCTACCCCCTGTAATCAATAAAATCTTTACACTTCAAATAATCATATATTTATTCACCCCACTTCAATTCAAACTCCAACACAAGTTTGCCCATCCTCTAATTCAGATCCAATCTCACACACCACATATTATAATATACTTGTATCATCCAATTTCAGTACTCAATTCAATTATACAAAATACAAAGGTATAATATTGATACATCAAAACTATCAGCTAAAAATAAATGCACAAGTATCACATTGACATAAATAAAAGAGAAGTTACACTTGTTACCTGAAAATTCATAAACATCGCTATCAATTGAACAGTTTGGATGAACCTAAATTAAAGAACTGCAAAATTAAAAACCACTAAAACATGAGATACCAAGAAAGTCAAAGAGTTTCAAAATCAAATACAAGTAAAACATACATAATCTTTACCATTTAAATTTGCCCCCCAGAATAAAATATGAACTTCTCACAGCCAATGGGTTCTCTTGGTGAACTATAACACAAAAAACTGTAAAAGAGTGTTAAGGTCACAGAGTGACATGCATAAATATGTTGGCCAAACTCCCATCAAAAGTGTTAATATCAGAACTAATTCTCTTCGATTGCACTTTGGCATTATTCTGAGACCAGTTTTTCCATTATAAGAAAACACCTCCCAAAACAACTATGCAGAGACCAACATTGGAAAACAGTTAACAAAGGAAAACATACCCTTTTTTACTAACCCATCTTGGACAGTTCATTTGCATCCTTTTTAAGCTAATTCTTTTAATTCAATTAACTACCATTAACCATTCTCATTTTTATTGAACATGTGAAATTGTTAGCACATTTAGAATTTAAACAAATCAGGTTAACTCCTCTTCCTAACCAAGCCGTGAGGGTCACAAAGAGACAAGTTCAACATACTCTTCAAATTTCACTTTAGTTTATCATTTTACATTTGTGTAATGTTAGCTAACATGCAAGTTCAACAAGGTAACAAAATAACTTTAGAATTTCGTTATAGTGACAGAAATAGCTACACCGGAATAGCTTATCAATTTTCAATATCTAATTATCAATAAGCTACAGGAGTCATTTAATAGCAAATAAAACTAGAACCATATATCAGCATCCCCTAATATACATAATTGGCCAATTAGACATTAAACTTCACAACACATAACACATAAATTCCATAGCATGGTTATCTTATATAAAATCATATGGAAAGGTAGATTTGATTTACTCCAACCAATTACTCAATTAACACAGGAAATTCATCAATCAATTCAGTAAACCTTAACCACACACATACTGTAAATATAAATCGCACCTTAACAATTTAATTTATGAATAAATCTTTTGGGAAAGGTAAGTTTGGTGGCCACTAACCTATTTTCTGCAATTTTTTAGTCTTTTCCCGGTCACCGGAGATTCGCCGGAGTCTCGCGGAGGTTCGCCGGAGCTCCACCGGAGGCACTAAGACCATCGGAAGGAAGTTCGACACGTCGGGGTTGCTGTTCCGGTGGTCACGCGCCGAGAACGCCGTCCGTTTCGCCGGAATCGTCGTCGGTATGTTTGGTTTTCTCCCTCTCTGATCTACTCGTCACCGGCGATTGAGGAGGATCCATGGCCACCGGAAGCTTCGTCTGGCCACCAGGAATCCCACGGTGCCCTTCGTGTCGTCAACCGCCACCGGAGTTCGCCGGAAAACGCTGATGAACTCCCGATTTTTCCTCCCGTTTTGCTGAAACGACGACGTCGCGATGGAGGGGAAAAACGCCGTGATCGGCAACGGCGATGATCCCCGGTTGCTCGCCGTCGACTGTCGCCTCCCTCGCTGCCCCCGCCGTGCTCCGCCGTCACCCTCACTCTCTCTCTCTCGGTCTCTTCTTTCTTTTTTCCCGATCTCCCTGTTCCTTCTTTCGCCCTCTTACTCTTTCTTTTATTGTTTTTCTACTCTTATTTTATTTCTATATCATACAATTCCCTCAAATTTTAGCTTAATTCTCACTAATTTAGTTTAATCTCCATTAAACTAGTTTATGCTATTTTCACTTGTCTAAATAATTTAGACCATAATAAATTATCACATTTATAATTATTTTTATTTGTCTATATACCTTTTCATTCTTTAATTAATATTTTCTAACCCAATTACATGTAAACATACCTATATGTTTGTACATATATTTGTCTAATATTTATTTGCAAAAATTAATTTATGTAGCTTTAAGGAAAAATTACACCTCTTATGCCTTAAAATTTAACCTTTGATAAATTTTTAGCGCGTCAAGCTATTAATAAAAATACCGAAAATTTTAGGGCGTTACAATATCACGTCTCTTTTATTCTTAAATCACGTTCTTTTCAAGCTAATCCCTCACTCTCTGATTTTAATTTTTTACCTGAAGGAATGGCAGCTCATAGTGGCCGGCAGAGAGGGAGATGACGAAGAGAGAAACGCTGAGGGGAAAAAATATAGCAATAAGAAAGGCTACTAAAATCGACGAAAAAGAAAGAAAGGAGGGAGAAGAACTTACCGACGGCGACTGGTTCAGATTGGAAGAGGCCATAGAAAAAGCGAAGTGCGGGTGGGGGAGGACTCGCAAACCAGCTGTAACCGAGGAGAACGAAAGGAGAAAAGGAAAGGAGAAAAAGAAAAAAGAAAAAGAAAAGGTTATGTGTTTTTGACAGTCCCCTGTTGGCAAAACGACGTCGTTCCAACATAGGATGGAGTCATTTTTGTCCAAATGTTTTTTTTGGTCCTCCACCCAGTATGTCTTATTTTTTTTTTTTTATTATAACTTATCTTGGCTTAAAATTTAATACAATAAATTGATGGATTGATTAACCTTGCCATTCGGGTAACTGAATTCAAAGAAATCTTATTTGTGACAAAATGATTTATTGTCACTAATTTATTTAATTATGACAAAAATAATTTGTCACGAAAAATAAATATTTTGTGACGATTATATACGTTACAATAAGTTATTATTTTGTCATTAAATTTTTTTCCTCCAAAAAAATGGTGGGAAATTATCTCTTCTAAATAAACCATGACGAAATATATTTTTTCGTCACCAAATTAATCTTTTAGTGACGATAATTAAAACATAAAATGACGCAAGATAATTTCGTCACAATAATAAATAATATGGTGACGTTTTAAAAATTTCGTCATTGTAAGTTACAATTAGTGACGAAATTTTATGCGTCATTAAAAAATTCGTCACAAAAAGTCAAATTTCTTGTAGTGGCTCCATAGCCCGAGCCTCAGCCAGAGCCCGAGCCTCAGCCGGAGCATCAGCCTCCTTAGCCTCCTCAGCCGCGAACGGTGCCTCCACCACAGCAGCAGGAGCCACCTAGGACCCCCTCAGACTTTGACTTTGAGATCACGATGGACAACCTCTTTGCCGCCTCACCGGCATCCAGAGCGCCGACTCCAGTCCCATCACCGAGCGGCAGGGTATAGAGGTCTATCCATGGGCCCTCTGAGAGATACCATCCGTACTCCCGAGGCGACCCAGGGGCATCCACCTCCTCGGCACCACCGCCAGAGCCAGCACCGCAGCAGCCTGTGCAGCCGGACTTCTCTCAGCTCCTCACCTCCATGTTCACAGCCTTGGAGCGGCGACAGGATGAGAGAGACAGGGCTATCCATGAGAGGTTAGATCGCCAGCAGGCTGCCATTTTGGAGCAGTCCCAGTCGGTGGAGCGTTTAGCTCGGGAGCAGACCGGCTACATCGAGCACACGACTCGGGAGCAGACTCGGGCCATGGATGCCCTTAGGGATGAGCAGGCTCGGGTCCTGGAGGCTTTCAGAGGAGAGCAGATGAGGCTGATTGAGTAGATCGCTCAGGGTCAGAGGGAGTTGAGGCAGCAGCTCGCTCATGATTTGAGGACGTCACAGGACCAGGCGTCTCAGAGGGTCAATATGACCCTACAGATGATTGATGAGTCACTTGACTCTCTGAGATCCCGCGTCCAGGCGATGGAGGGGATTCTCCCCCCTCTTTCTCAGACCATGAGGGAGTTTAGGGAGCAGACGGAGCAGAGCCTGGAGCAGAGGAGAAAGGCCGCCAGCGAGCAGACCATCCAGTTGAGCCAAGCCTTCAAGAAGTTGGGAGACAAGATTTCTGAGACCTTAGGGTTTATGGGCACCTGTACCCAGCCCTTCTTAGATGGCTACGCTCAGATCCATTTCAGGCGGGCCCATGATCACGAGGCAGGACCCTCCACAGCTCCGCCGCGACCTCCGGCACGTCCACCTCCACCTCCGCCAGGGACCGTGCATATATCGGATGACGAGGATCCCGATGAGCCCTCATACTACACACCTCTCTGACCTTCAGGGAGTTATTTTGTATCTTTTATATTTTATATATGCACTGTACAAAAATGACATTTCTAATGGAAAACTTTTGCTTCATTATTGCATGATCATTCGATTGTTAATTGCTTAGTCACATCACAGAAAGTGTATGTTCTCATTATTTACTCACATGTCGATAAAAATGACAATATAACAAAAAAAAAACAAACAACAAAAAATGATAATCGATAACAGCTCAGTAAGAAAAAATTAATAAAAAGATGAAGCATGGCATAGCCAATAAGGCAAGGTCACGCCATCAATAAACAGGTCAAAAGACGACCACTCAAACGTGAACTAACAAAATCTTTTATCACACAGGTACAGAGGAATACCGGTCCGAACATGGATATCGATTAAAAGGATCTCTTTCGGAACAAGGAACCCGGTGGAGTTTCCTCAACTTCACCAGATCGAGATTGTAGCCAGAGAGCGCTGCATCTCACCCAATCGAAGCTGTGGTCAGAGAGTGCCACACTTCACCAGATCGAGATTGTAGCCAGAGAGCGCTGCATCTCACCCGATCGAAGCTGTGGTCAGAGAGTGCCGCACTTCACCAGATCGAGATTGTAGCCAGAGAGTGCTGCATCTCACAAATCGAAGCTGTGGTCAGAGAGTGCCGCACTTCACCAGATCGAGATTGTAGCCAGAGCTTGCTGCATCTCACCCGATCGGAGTTGCGGTCAGAGCATACCGCACTTCACTAGATCGAGGTTGCAGCCAGAGCATGCTGCATCTCACTGAGTACCTACCGGTCGAGATGAGGCCGAGGGAAATATCTTCGCATCGCCGAGCGGATCGAGACAAGGTCCACCCGGCAGAAGGCACGGAAGGTGAAAAGCCGTCGCAGGTACGCTTTCTTTCCAACCTTTCTCCGAGTTTTGGCTTATCTAGGCGCTTGTGCACTAATTTCCCCAAAACTGGGGGCAACAGTAAGTACCGTGTCCCGGAGCGGTCCGGATCAGAGGTTACCCTATGATAAAATCAGTGTCCGAGCCTGTATGAGGGGCTAGATTTGGAGGTTTTAGTCCCGCGTTCCATGAGGAATTAGGCTTTTTTACAATTCCTCGGCAGAGGGGGAGAAAATAGAGTTTTTTCGAGTCAAAAGGCTTTTTGTCCTTCACAGACGGCCAGCCCGTCTGTGAAGTCGGCCCGTCGCTACGAGTCACCGACGGCTGTAGTATTTTCCGATGCCCGTCGAAAAATCACCGCCCCTGTGTCAGAATGCCGCTTGGTTTCCCGGAGCACGCAACCCTTCCGACGCCCGTCGGTGGATGTGGCAGGGCCGTCGGACGAATCCTTGTGTCAGAAGGATTCTTCCGACGCCCGCCCCCATACACCGATGCCCGTCGGTCGTCTCTGGCTATAAAAGCTCCGGATTTTCATTTGAAAAGGGTTGAAAAAAATTTTCAAAGGAGGAAACTCTGCCCAATTTCAAGCAAACTCTCTCTCTTCCAACAACACACACTTTCTAAGGAAATATATTGAATCAAGGATCAAATCAATCAAAAGAAACTAAAAGCTAATTAGTTTTCTTTAGATTTTGACTCCAAAATCGATTTTCTGAGGGATTGAAGAAGAAATATCTCTTTTTCTCTCTTTAATCTTTCATCTTTGCTTCTCGTGGAATGCGCGGGGTTCTAACCAACACAAGAATCTCACCCGAAGTTATTATCTTAGGGTAAATATTCCGGATCTTTTCTCTATTTCATCTCATATTTATTTCCTATTTTTTAGATTTTTTTGAATATCTGTCATTACTTTCTCTTATTTTGACTTTCTCATCTCCTTTTAGGATAAAACTCACGTTTTGACTAAGAAAAAGGTTTTCCTCCTTTCTGTTTCTCGGAGACAGAGGTGACCGACGGGTCATCTTTATCGCCGGCGCCCATCGGTCACTCCCCCACAGACGCTCTTCCTTGAGTGACAAACGGACACGTCGATTACCTTAACCGATGCCCATCGGTCAGCTAAGGAAGGCCGTCGGTGGGCTCTGTCTCCATCTTTTTAAATCATCTTCCATCTTTTTCAAATCTCTTTGACTCCTTATATGTTAATTTTATGCATATTAACATCTTTTAACTTTTTATGAGTGTATATTGATCCTCCTGGACTATCCCGAGCTTGAGCGGCTATCTACCATATTGGGAGGATTTTGTCCGGTTTAGTTTCCTAATCCTCTTGTTTATTTCTTTCATTGATTATCTTGTGTATATGGATGTACTCATTTTATATCCCGTTGATGTACAAAAATGACTCAAGGTTTTTATATTTAATAAAATGAAATTTACATAAAAGCAAGGGTCCAATGCCCTATTTTTATCCAAATAAAGATCGTCCCAAATAAAGATCTCCAATTTTAATAATGATGCATGCGAGGACCAAAGTCCTCAAAATAAGCAATGCCCCGATTTATGCATGATCCGCATATTTACGAAAGGGAGTTGTATTCCGCTCCTTGTATTATTGTAATCTATTGCTTTCATTATCCATTTGATCATTTATCGCTTTCAAGATGTGAATAAATGCGCCTTTTAATCAAACTTCATAGTGTGGAGAGAGAGCGAATTAATGATATTAAAATTTGATCATAAAATAATTGAGGTAGAAATAGATGAGAAATCCCGGACCCAGCTCTGGTCTTTGGGCTCAAGAGGTTAGAGGTCATCCTTCAAGATACTTCTTGAGTCACGAGACTTTAGCGCTAATCCCAGGCTCCTTAGGGTGAGGAGTTCACCTTCCATGATCCCTCTGGCTGGCCCAAAATGGATACCAAGTGCAGTCTTAGGCTCTCCGAGGTGAGAGTAACTTTCCCAATGTTCTATTGGGTGGTGACTCCATGATACCTCCCTGTTGCCCAACATAGACGCACTTGCGATTTATTGCAAGCTGCCAATGGACCCGCGATTGCCCCGATCGCCCACGTGCGGGCGATCCGAAAGGGCGGCGCATCGGGATCCGGCGCGCGTCACAGATACCAAGTATCAATTCCAATTCAACCGACAGAGAAAGGGTAGAAATAGAAGAATACTCTAATAATTAAGCACTTACCTTGCTAAAGTAGAACCTTAGAAATCCAATACATCATCTATCTTCAGTAGAATTCTTATGATAATCATTTAAGTAATATCTTCCGAATTGAAAAGAAGAATATGAGTATTTAGAGAGGTTTAATTCAGAAATGCACAAGTAAGAGTGAGCTTTCTCTTCCCACAATGAGGTGTAAATACTGCATGCAATAGGTTTGGTTGGCAATGCCACAGATGGACACATGGATTGCATTATAATCCCTTAATCTTCATTATTTGAAATCTGGATTCCATTAACACTAATTAACTAGACTTAATCCTAAGTATGCACAATTCCACTTTAGCCACTTATAATTATTTTAGTTACTCAATTAAGTCCTTATTTCACTTTCATTTGAGTTTTGAATCACATACTCTTCAATTTCACTTTACCCATTTACCACAATTAATCCAATATTCTACCAGGGTACAATTCTGGCTATTAAAACTCTCCCCTCCTAAAAAGAATTTCTTCCGTGAAATTCATACTTATGCAAAAGAGCTGAGAATTCAACTCCCACATATTCGTTTCGCTTCCCCTTACTGGCAGTTCAAACTCTTTAAAACATGATTCCTTTCCAAATTATCCATAGAGTTATTTCAAATTCTCATACATCTTATTGTCGCCTGTACGCATAGTGTATTATACACTTCATGCATTAATCTTTCTCTAGTTTCCATAACATTGGCAAAATATAACCTTTGCTAGGAGTACAACATCCCATCTTCATTCACTAGGTAGTCAGTCTCGTTTCTACTTTCAATTGACTGCAAAAAGGCATTGCAGCTTAAAATCACTTCTCTACACGTCTACCTACTCCTTTCTTAGAATAGGCTTTGCTTTATTTGTACCATTAAAGTACCATCAAAACAGATCTTCAATTACTTTACTGAATATTCTTAAATACTTTTTTCATTTTTACACTATTCTCTTATAGATCAAATACACATACCACATATTCTAGACATTCAACAGCATATACTTTATCACGTAACTTCTTATAATAATCATATGAATACATAAATCCAAATTCAGTTATTACAAACATTTCTAAATCAATGAGTAGGAATGTACCCGCTATGATTTCAGGCGCATCTTGCTCCCCATGAACCTTCTCTGCATGAGCTCCCGCTAGTACTGCAGTCGGTCGATTAACAGACTCTGACACTGCACCACCTCTGGATTGGCCACCCCAACCATGTCCTCTACTTCTTCCTCGATTGATAGGAGGTAAGTTAGATTCATCTCTACTCATATCTTATTGATTTCTCATTGCCTCATATGATATAGGACAGTTAGCAAGAAAGTGTTCTTTGCTGCCATATCTAAGGCATGCTCCGGTCAACCTCCAACATTCACTTCTATGGCGCTTGACACAATGGGGACACTCCGGCACTTCACTTTTGTTACCTGATATACCTCTTCCAGTTCCAGATACATAAGAGGATTCTTGTTTCTTACTCTTGATAGCATGACTATTAGATGATTCTGCTGGGGAAGTCATATGAGAATCTCTGGATCTCTTACCTGAGTGTGAACCTCCTAGGTTAGGATTCTTCCTTTGGATTCTCTCTTCTTGAATCTCTAATGATCTCTGTGCCCTCATAGCTGCCTGAACTATCTGATAATAACTTACAGTTTGAGATGCAGTCATAGAGATTAATAGTGCTTTGATTTGTTCCCTCAGTCCATCTTCAAATTGCTGACATCTAAACTCCTCAGTTAGCACGCAGGTGGTGCATACTTACTAAGTCTACAAAATTCTTTTTCATATTCAGCCACAGATATACCTCTTTGCCTCAAATTCAGGAATTGCTTCCAATTTGCCTCACGATATTCCTTAGTTACATACTTATTTCGAAATTCCTTTTTGAAATATTCCCAAGGAACCGGATCTGGTAGCATTGGATGCTGAAGGACTAATTTCCAACAATCATACGCTGCACCTTGCAGCAGCGACACTACATATTCAACTCGTTGATCTGGAGGACATCTTATTTCCCTAAGGATCCTCTGAACTTTTTCAATCCAATACTCAGCTTTTTTCGACTCATCAAGTCTAGTTCCATGGAACTCCTCTGCTCCATGCTTTCTCATGGACTCTAGTGGAGCCTTTGGCGTTGTCATTTGATCTAAAACCCTCGTAATGTCTTGCAACATGTTGAGTAAGGCTTCCACCGGTACCATTGGCACATCACGATTCTCATTAGCTGGCCTAGGCTGATCAAACCCCGATACCTAAGATTCATGAGGATTAACACTTTCCGCAGTCGCCTCTCTAGAATTGTGAGAAGGATCCATCGATCTAAAACAAAACAAGGATGTCCGTATTAGGTCAACACAACTATACACATCTTATTCTACCCAATTCCCAGAAAAGACTGAATCTAGGCTCTGATACCACTACTTGTAACACCCTAAATATGCAAAACTAGGAAGGGTCATGGTGGCAATGGGTTTGTTGTAACCATGAGGTCCAATGAAATGCAATTCTACCTTGTCTCAGCATTGGCCACGATGGCAACCATTTGGTTGTGACCGTGACATACTAAAATGAAGCAAAACAAAAGCAAAACTCAGGACTGCTTCACTACCCGTTTTTGTTCAGCATATACCGACATGTAAACGACTTGTTTAGGAAAAACTTCCTTCTTAACATTTGTTCCTTAGGATGTTATCTTTCACAGAATAAGTTTCAGGTTATTTGGACTTGTAAAACATCAGTTATGAATTAAACAATACAGACTGTTCCAGTGAGACTACCAAGGTAGAGACACATCTATTTTTGCCATTTGTAGGTGTCTTGGATCTAGAATTAGCTCATAGTCATTTCTGTGACTTTTGTAGATATGGGAGTCATGGTTCAAATGAAGCAAAAATTACCCAATTTGGAGTTCTCAAACTATAGTTATGACCAAAACACTACACGGAGGTATGGTGACATATAAATAGAATTTTTCCCTAACTAGGGTACATACTTTAATTGAGCTCATAACAATTCAATCATCAGTTTCAACACAAATCAACCATATCTTTCAACTATATCATCTTTCAATTGTCACATAATAAACTAATTTACACACACATAACAATAGTTAGTTCCCAAACCTTCTCTCCTTAGCTCCTTAGAAGTCACTTGGTCTCTTGATCAATCACCTTCTCCTTTCCTTTGGTTACTTCACTTCCTCAACTACAATTCTATATCCAATTTCCAGAATTGGATACCAAGTATCAATTCCAATTCAACCGACAGAGAAAGGGTAGAAATAGAAGAACAGTCCAACAATTAATCACTTACCTTGCTAAAGTAGAACCTTAGCAATCCAATACATCATCTATCTTCAGCATAATCCTTATGATAATCACTTGAGTAATATCTTTCGAATTAAAAAGAAGAATATGAGTATTTAGAGAGGTTTAATTCAGAAATACACAAGTAAGAGTGAGCTTTCTCTTCCCACAATGAGGTGTAAATACTACATGCAATAGGTTAGGTTGGCAATGCCACAGCCGGACACATGGATTCCATTATAATCCCTTAATCTTCATTAATAGAAATCTGGATTCCATTAACACTAATTAACCACACTTAATCCTAAGCACGTACAATTCCACTTTAGCCCCTTATAATTATTTTAGTTACTCAATTAAGTCCTTATTTCACTTTCATTTGAGTTTTGAATTTCATACTCTTCAATTTCACTTTACCCATTTACCACAATTAATCCAATATTCTACTAGGGTACAATTCGGGCTATTACAGTGACTCCGAAGATGCATTTCTTAGGGTTGAGGCGGAGGTTATACTTGTCAATCCTCTGAATGAATTTCTCTAAGGCATTGAAATGCCCCTCTCGAGTAGCTGACTTGATCATCATATCATCGACGTATACTTTGACCTCTTTATGGGTCAAGTCATCAAGGATTCTAGTAGCCATCCTTTGGTACGTTGCTCCTGTGTTTCTTAATCCAAAAGGCATGACCCTATAAGCGAACGTACCCCACTCAGTGATGAAGGCTATCTTAATTCAATCCACGATCCTATTGAGGATTTGGTTGTACCCCCCCCCCCCCATCCACAAAACGGTACATCATCCAAGCAGCCGCACCATCTACTAGTACATCGATATGGGGCAAAGGATAGTCATCTTTTGGGCAGGCCTTATTTAGGTCCTAGTAATCAACACACACTCGAACCTTTCTGTCCTTTTTGGCTATGGGAACCACATTAGCTAACCATGTCGGATACTGAACCTCTATCAAGAACTTAGCTTCAATCTGCTTGTGCACCTCTTCTTTTACCTTTTCTGTCCACTCTGGTCTTAGCCTTCTGAGCTTTTGCTTAACAGGCCTGCATTCTGGATAGGTAGGGGTGGCATGTTCGGCGACTTCCTGGTCTATCCCTGGCATATCTTCATAGGTCCAGGCAAAGACTTTCTCATATTTTTTCAAAATTCTCTCAAATGTTATCCTCTCCTCAGGAGTTACGTCTTGGATTTTCCAAAGTCCCGATATTAAATGAGGTAGTATTAGTTGAGGTAATGTCAAATATAAATGATTCATGTTCGTGATCATGCATAATGAAATCATGAAAAACATCGCACAAGTAAGCAAAGCCATTCATCTCATTGACAAATTCAGAGTTACAAGCATAATTATCAAATAGTTCAAGGATAAAAAGTACATCAGAAAAACTATTATTAACATCTTGTACTGATGCCGACATTGAAGTTGATGCCCCGCTGCCTTGGTTGTCCGCGATCTTCAGGTTCTCCAATTTTGGCACTGCCACCTCATCTTCCACTTTTCCTTTGCCTTTCACCCAGGTGGCCAGCAGACTGTCAGTGGTGATTTCTTCAGGAATTTCTCGATCCCAAGCCAAACTTTGGTTGAAGATCTCTTCATCACAGAAGCCTTCCACTGTTTTAACCATTCCGCCAGACAAGTCAAAAACGTCGTTGAAGATATCGAAACCCGGAGTGATCTTATCGCCAATCCGCTGTGGCTCGGCTTCTCCATAATAGGCGCATGCTGAAGCAGTCGGTACAAAGCTCTCTAAAATGTGCGGGACCCCTGCAGGCTTCTCCCCGAGTTTGCTCTTCTTGGCTTCGGTGGTGTAACCCAAACCTCTTCTATCCTTCCGACGATTGGCATTCCATTGCTGTCATTTTATATGCCCACTTGTGGTGACAGGCATCTGAGGCCCTTGCGATTCTTTGCCCAAATCGGTTCCAGGGAGGAAATTCATTTTCTTCATCAAGTTGACCACCTGAGGGCTCCCTATCAGATCATCCTCTTCATTCACCACAGCAACATGGAACCCACTAAAGGGTTGATTGGAAATCCTGAGTACCGACACTTGATTGTCGCTGGCTGCCTTGATCGTCACGACTTGGCCTTCATAAGGGATCTTGATCATCTGTTAGAGGTTGGACAGAACCCCTCCTGTAGACACTGGGTCCTGAGTCAGCCTAAATCGGAGTTACCAAATGATGATAAATTGCCTATTCACGGGCAAAGAGTTTGAAACTGATGATTTCCTTGTCAAATTTGCATTTTAGAATAAAAAATAAAAAAATAAAAAAATATTTTAAAAATTAGTTTTAAAAAATGAAGTTTGAAAATTTTAGTCTTTTTTAGTTATATTTAAAAAAAAATTAAAATCGGATGTCAACACTCGGGCGCTGTGCGGCGCCCCGCACATTCGTCAGTGCGTAGCATACCGCGCGCGCCAGCTACGAGACCGACACCCATTGGGCGCGCCGACGGGCGTCGGTCGGCCCAGATCCACCGCAAATGGGGTTTTTTCCCCTTTTTCATTTTTTTCTTCATTTTTTGACTTCTTTTTACCATTATTTCGGGATTTTAATATTTTTTTTGCCATTTTTACACCCAAATCAAAGGAATTTAATTAAAAATTCTATTTTCTTCCTTAATTAAGGGTTTTTTCCATTTTTACTCATTTGAAATAGAAAATTTGGGAAAGAGGGGAGAGTTCACTTTACATCAAAAATTTTCATCTTTCTTCTTCTCTTCTTCTTGAAGAATTCTCTCTGCACCATTTTTAAATCTTTTTCTTCAAATAAAATTCTTAGGTTAAAAAAAATTCAATTTTTAATCTAAAATTTTTCTTGAGACAAAGAAAATCATTCTTTGTTCTTGAGATTTGGATTTTTATTCAATCGTGATTTTTTTTAAAACAAAGAAAATAAATTTTTTTTGTTCTTGAAAATTAAATTTATGTTCTTCTTATTTAACAAACTTTTATCAATAAATTTTCTAAAGACAAAGAAATCAATTCTTTGTTCTTGAGAATTAATTTCTTTTCTTATATTATTTTTTTTAATCAATTTTCTTTTGGAATAAAATTTCAATTTTTATCATTTTTATTTCTATTTTGTGAATAAAAGCAAGGAAATCAATCATATTCCTCATCAACCGAATCCGAAATCTGAGGGTAAATATTCTAGGCTCAATCTTTTAATTTAATTTAATTTATTTTATTTTGTTCATATTTAATTAGTAAAAATGTAGATTTTTGTATTTATTATGTTTTTATTTATTTTATGAGATTTTGTATATAGATTTAACATTTTTAATATTCCTTTTTTACTTTATTTTATTTAATTGTTCATTCCTCATTTATTATTATTATTATTATTATTATTATTATTATTATTATTATTATTATTATTATTATTATTATCATCATCATCATCATCATCATTATTTGTTTTGTTAATATGTTAATCTATTTATTTTATATGTCATTTAATTTATTTGTCATACATAATGCATATTTTATTTATTTTAATCTATTATTTATTGTTTTATGTGTTTAATTGATTTTCTTAATTTAATTGCTAACATCAATTTTATTTGTGCTTGTTTTTTGTTTCAAATCCTTATTTTTCCCTGTTTGAGCATCCATGTGAGCGAAAGAAGAGATTCGGAGATTGATCATTTTTATTGTTTTTAGCATTTTTCCTTTATTTGTATTTTAATTTATTTGCCATGTAATTATTAATGAAATCCTTTATTTTATGCACGCTTAATTAAAAATCACACAAAAATATTTTTATAAATAAATTGGGTTTTTCTAATAAAATGGGACCAATGTCCTAATTTTTCATCCAAATAAATTGTCCTTTTAAAATTATTTTCTTAACTATGCATGAGAGGACCAATGCCCTCATCTTTAATAAATAACCCGTTTTATGTATAATTTATATTTTATTTACGATGGGGGTTGTATTCTGCCCCTAGTTTTATTGTAATTTATTTTTATGCACTTTATTTTAATTATGCTTTCATTTACTGTTTTCCTTGAATGACCAACTTGCGCTCTAATAATTGCATCAAAACGTATGAGAAAAGGGATGAAAACTTAAATTCAAAACTCGATTTTAAGTTAACCAAGGTATGAATAAATGAGAAGTCCCGAACCATCTCTGGTCTTTGGGCTCAATGAGGCGAGAGGGTCATCTCAATGTTCTATTGAGATGGGGCCTCCAAGACACCTCTTGTGTCCCGTAAAAAGGCTCAAAAACTTGCACAGTCCTAGGCACCACGAGGCGAGAGGGCCATCCTAATGTTCTATTAGGGTGGGGCCTCCAAGACACCTCTGGTTTGCCTAAGCGCGAGGTCGAGAGGGCCATCCTAATATTAGGGTGGGGCCTCTAAGACACCTCCGGCTTGCCTATGATGGACATAGCTGTGCTGTCTCAGGCTCACTGAGGCTGGATGAACTTTCCCAATGTTTTATTGGGTGGCGACTCCATGAAACCTCCCAATATTCTATTGGGTAGGGGATTCCAAAATGTCTCGTGTTACCCAAAATCTAGACGCACGGACCCTCAAAGCGGGCCGGGATCCGGGCCGCGCTCGTCACACTGGAATTCATAAAGGATTTTGACTGTCTGATTGATTATCACCCAGGGAAGGCAAATGTAGTTACGGATGCACCCAGGGAAGGCAAATGTAGTTACAGATGCACTTAGCAAGAAATTCATGGCAGCCCTTTGAGTTATGAATGTCAAATTGGGCATTGCACAGGATAGAGCCTTAATAGTTGAATGTTGGTAAAACCAGATTTTCTACAAGAATTAAAGGTTGCCCAAAATTAAGATAACCGTCTGTCTTCTATTAGGTACCGAGTGAAGGAGAAGGGTGATGATAACTATACTTTGGGTACAGATGGAAACTTATACTACAAGTAGAGATTGTGTGTTCCTGATCAGGTAGAATTGAAGAGGAAGATCTAGTCTGAAGTGCACCACAGCATTTATGCCATGCACCCTGGTGGTAATAAGATGTACCAAGACTTGAAAGAGCGATACTGGTGGCCAAGTATGAAATGGGATGTAACAGAATTTGTTGGCAAGTGCTTAATTTGCCAGCAGGTCAAAGCAGAGCACCAGGTATCATCAGGTTTACTTCAGCCTATCTTGATACCAGAGTGGAAATGGGATAGAGTGATAATGGACTTTGTGACTGGGCTTCCACTCACGAGAAAGAAGCATGACTCCATGTGGGTGATCATTGATCGACTAACTAAATAATTTGGAAGAAGTTACAAGAAGCACTGGGAATAAGGCTTCATTTCAGCACGGCATTCCATCCCCAAACTGATGGACAGTCTGAGCGGGTGATACAGGTACTGGAGGAGATGATAAGATGTTGCGTCCTTGAGTTTGGAAATAATTGGGAAAGATACCTGCTTTTGATAGATTTTGCATATAATAATAGTTATCAATCCAGCATTAAAATGGCGTCGTACGAAGTATTATATGGAAGAAAATGTAGAACTCCTCTGTGCTTGTCACACCCCACAAGTGGCTTATTTGGAAATTAGAATTTTAATTGGACATTAAGGGTAATTGGGTAATTTACTAATGAAGAGAATTAGTTTCCAAGGAAAGAGGATTTAATTGCTAGATGGGATTTAATTAGGATGCAGATTTTATACAGGTGAGTAAAAAGAAATTAATAAGGACCTATTAGAATTATGAGGATCAAATTGTAAAAGAGAGGAATTAGTGGAATTGTGTAAAGGTGCATGTGTGCCAGGTGGAGAGCAGGGTGGGTGCACGTGGTGAGGGAAAGGAGAAAACTGAGAAAGTTTTGTTAGTTGGAAACAAAAGACTGAAATTCTCTCTTTTCTAATTTTCTCTCTCACGTAAAACCACTCCTCTTCCCTTGTGTTTTTGTTCTTCTTTTGATTTGCATGGGTTGTTCATCCATTTGTTTTTGAGCTACGGTTTTGAGTATTGAAGATCAAGAGGTGAGTAAATGAGTTACTATGACTGAACTTTTCCTTGTGTCTCTCTCTGTTACGAGGGTTTGAGTATGAAGTTTTAGTTTCGGTTATCTGAACTTTTGGTCTTGTTTTTGTCGGTTCATGAATCTGTTGAAGAGAAGAAGGATAAAGGGAAAGAGAAGGTGGTTGATTGAAGAAGGATACAGTGGGCATTTTTGGGACTTCAGTAACAGGTTTGGGAGTGTCTGTTCTTTTGCTCATTTTGGATCCTAGTTACTATGTTAATGTGGATGTTAGTATGTGTGTTTGTTTATTTATATGCATGAAAAATATAATGTGTATACATGAATTCTGAGGAAGTGAATATCGATGAGTATGTAAACAGGATGAATATGTATGAGTTTGAATGTAAAATTCTGAGTTGTGACTTTCTCTGTTAATTTACTGTGATTATATGATATTGTGAATTTGTGAATGAAATTGCTGTAAATGTGTTCAGAAGACTTAAAGGTACGTGTATGAAATGATTTTTTTGCATGAAAAATGGTTTTAGACAAATGGGGTTTTGAATTGGGAGGGTGCTCTGTTTTCTGGACTTTCTGGTTTTCACGTTTTTTTTCTGGGAAAGTTTGAGGATTGGTTTGGAGAAGAAGAAGAGACTGTGAGAAGAAGATCACGTGACGTGATGGAGCATCACGCTGTGACCTCCCTCCCTTGGGAAGTCACGAGACGTGATGGGGCATCACGCCGTGATCCCCTCCTCTGGGAACTCTTTGTGAAGAAAGGAAGAAGCAGAAGAGAGGGAAGAGATCACGTGACGTGAGGGAGCATCACGCCGTGACCTCTTCTCTGAAGAAGGTCACGAGACGTGATGCCTCATCACGCCGTGACCTGCTTCCTCTTCCTGCGTGTCACGACACAGATCTCGTGACTTCTCTTCCTCCCTTCTCAGGCGTCACGAGACGTGACTGTTGGTCACGCCGTGACTGCCTGCTGTTCTTGCTTGGCGCTCGCGTGAAGCCTGCGTCACGTGATTGCCTGGCGTTCGCGTGAAGCTGGAGTCACGACGTGACTGGAGGTCACGACGTGACCAGCCTTCCTCCAGCTGCCTGTTTTCTTAAAAGCAAGGTTTAAAACTTCTGATTTCAAGGGTTTTACACTGCCTAACAACTAATTATTTTTAAAATCTGAATTGTAGTTAATAATTGAATAATATTGGGTTTTGAATACATGATTAATAAGTAATATACATGATTTACACTTTTTATAATTTATTTGACATGGATTAATTCAATGTGAGCTATATGTCCTTATTACCTTAAGTATTGATATTTATATGTTTAAATGTTTCTGAATTTGCTTATGATATAAGTATACATGATTTATAAGCTAGTATTTAATGAAATTCTCATGATTTGATGTATGAATTATTGAGTTGTATCAATTGAGCCTGAATAGTCATAGTAGTGGATAAGTAAGCGCTTACTTAGGTCAGTGTGTGTGCAGCTGCTATATGATAAAAATGTTATATGCGGGTCCGTTTGGATCCTTGTTTCGATCCTGTTAGGATCTATATGGAAATAAAGCGGGACCTCGGTCTCTATATGAAAAATTACATGTTTGAGACTCATGTCTCTATATGCTTGGGATACTGTGTTCTATCAGTATCCATTTGATCGCATCCACTTCTAGAGAGTATTTTAGACTAGTCAGGCTATGAGTTTAAATGTGTTGCATATATTGAAATGCACTTTTGACATGATTACAAGTATATGATGTATATGAATTCTTGCATAGCATTATTTCGCACCTTGAATCTATATTCTTGTAATGATGAGATTTATGAATTGAGTACTTAATTGCCTTTGAGTTTGAATCTTTAGATTATTGTATGGTAGTAAATATTGTATGTGTATATTGTATGTTTGCTTTGTTCCTCCCCACTAAGCGTTATCGCTTAGCACGGGCTCTTTTCCCGTGCAGGTGGCGAGTGCAGTTCAGAGTCGGATATCTGCAGGTCGGCCACTAGGAGTCTTTTTGGATGAAGTTGTTTTATTTTTGAAGTCTTCCGCTGTAAATACTTTTGTATATGGCTTGTGTAAAGCAAAGTAAATTTTTGTAAAGGAACAAGTATATTTTTGTATATGTATTTGCTTTCGGGCCTTTTTGTAAAAGCGATATAAATATGATATATGTATAAGGACTTGATATATATATGTTACAGGAATTTTCTGATTAAATGATTAAAAGTTTCTTTAAATCTCATTTGGTTTTCTTTTATTTATTTATACAAGTGTAAATGTATATGATTATATGTGTTTGCTCGCGTGGCACTCCGGTATCCTTCCAACGGGGATGGCGGGGTGTTACAGCTTGGTATCAGAGCCCAGGTTTGGTGGTTCTGGGTTATGTTGTGATTGTTTGAGTATAGAGTCGAGTCTATGCATGAGAGTCAGTTTTGTTTAGTGGCCTAATGCAGATGTCTTGTGTTTTGTAGTGTTTATATGGAGTCGGATCCAAGTGAGTATATGGGCGACACTATGAGCAGTTATAATGTGGGTCCTAGAGAGAATCCAGTTAGAAGAGATGATCCAGTTAGACCGGATAGACATGAGCGGGAACCTGCACCAGCTGAGGGTGCAAATAGAGGTGTTGCTTTTGATCCAGCGTTAGTTCAGGGGTTATTACAAGTGGTTGATAGGTTGACTGCACCTAAGGCTCCAACTGAATTGTTAAGAAAGAGAGGAGCAGAGGATTTTCATGGAACTGCCTTAGATGAATCCGATGTGGCTGAGTTTTGGCTAAAGAGAGTGGACAGGATTTTGCAAGAGATTAGATGTCCTGCTGATCAGAGAGCTTCTTGTGCAATATCGTTGCTTCAAGGACCAGCATATGATTGGTGGGAACTTGTGATGAGGAATCCTCAGCGACAAGCCGAACTGACTTGGGAATATTTCAAGAAAGAGTTTGAACAAAAGTATATAACAAAGGCATACCAAGAAGCGAAATGGAGAGAGTTCATTAGTTTGAAGCAAAGGGGAATGACTGTTAGTGAGTATGACAAGGAGTTCAATAGGTTAAGTAAGTATGTGCCTGAGCAGTTGTTGACAGATGAGTTCAGATGTAGGCACTTTTTAGAGGGATTGCGTGAGGTATTCAGAGGCCCCTTGTCTGCAATGATTGTCTTGCAGCCAGTTGGGTATTATCAGATTGTGGCTGCAGCAATGAGGTTAGAGGAATCAGAGGAGATTAAGCAGAAGATGGCACAGAAGAGAAGAGCACCAGAAGGGGGAAATGTGAGTAATAAGAAAGCAAAGGGTACTCCAGTTGAGCAAGGATCTAGAGGAGGTATACAAGTGCCTTCACAGGTTGAGAGTGTAGCCCCACAAGGTAATAAAGGAAATCGAGCACCAGAATGTGAGCACTGTCATAGGTACCATTGGGGTACGTGTCGCAAGATTACCGGCGCTTGTTTCAAGTGTGGAAGCATGGAACATCGGTTTGCCTTTTGCCCTGATCGACAAGTGGACCAGAATCAACAAGAGAGTAAGAGATCCAATGTCATCCAAAGCAATAGGGATGCAAGTAGAGCTCCGAGAGCACCATCTGAGACGGTGCAGCGACCTGGTGCTACGGAGGATCGTAATCGGCATAGGGCATATGCTATGACTGCTGAGAATGTAGCGGGTGCTGCTGGACCTTCGGGTAAGCATTTATATGATTGAGTTCTGTTCCCTTTCAGTTTTGGTATTCGAGTTGTGTTTGGATAAGCAAGGAAATTTCGAGGACGAAATTTTCTTAAGGAGGGGTGAGTTGTCACACCCCACAAGTGGCTTATTTGGAAATTAGAATTTTAATTGGACATTAAGGGTAATTGGGTAATTTACTAATGAAGAGAATTAGTTTCCAAGGAAAGAGGATTTAATTGCTAGATGGGATTTAATTAGGATGCAGATTTTATACAGGTGAGTAAAAAGAAATTAATAAGGACCTATTAGAATTATGAGGATCAAATTGTAAAAGAGAGGAATTAGTGGAATTGTGTAAAGGTGCATGTGTGCCAGGTGGAGAGCAGGGTGGGTGCACGTGGTGAGGGAAAGGAGAAAACTGAGAAAGTTTTGTTAGTTGGAAACAAAAGACTGAAATTCTCTCTTTTCTAATTTTCTCTCTCACGTAAAACCACTCCTCTTCCCTTGTGTTTCTGTTCTTCTTTTGATTTGCATGGGTTGTTCATCCATTTGTTTTTGAGCTACGGTTTTGAGTATTGAATATCAAGAGGTGAGTAAATGAGTTACTATGACTGAACTTTTCCTTGTGTCTCTCTCTGTTACGAGGGTTTGAGTATGAAGTTTTAGTTTCGGTTATCTGAACTTTTGGTCTTGTTTTTGTCGGTTCATGAATCTGTTGAAGAGAAGAAGGATAAAGGGAAAGAGAAGGTGGTTGATTGAAGAAGGATACAGTGGGCATTTTTGGGACTTCAGTAACAGGTTTGGGAGTGTCTGTTCTTTTGCTCATTTTGGATCCTAGTTACTGTGTTAATGTGGATGTTAGTATGTGTGTTTGTTTATTTATATGCATGAAAAATATAATGTGTATACATGAATTCTGAGAAAGTGAATATCGATGAGTATGTAAACAGGATGAATATGTATGAGTTTGAATGTAAAATTCTGAGTTGTGACTTTCTCTGTTAATTTACTGTGATTATATGATATTGTGAATTTGTGAATGAAATTGCTGTAAATGTGTTCAGAAGACTTAAAGGTACGTGTATGAAATGATTTTTTTGCATGAAAAATGGTTTTAGACAAATGGGGTTTTGAATTGGGAGGGTGCTCTGTTTTCTGGACTTTCTGGTTTTCACGTTTTTTTTCTGGGAAAGTTTGAGGATTGGTTTGGAGAAGAAGAAGAGACTGTGAGAAGAAGATCACGTGACGTGATGGAGCATCACGCCGTGACCTCCCTCCCTTGGGAAGTCACGAGACGTGATGGGGCATCACGCCGTGATCCCCTCCTCTGGGAACTCTTTGTGAAGAAAGGAAGAAGAAGAAGTGAGGGAAGAGATCACGTGACGTGAGGGAGCATCACGCCGTGACCTCTTCTCTGAAGAAGGTCACGAGACGTGATGCCTCATCACGCCGTGACCTGCTTCCTCTTCCTGCGTGTCACGACACAGATCTCGTGACTTCTCTTCCTCCCTTCTCAGGCGTCACGAGACGTGACTGTTGGTCACGCCGTGACTGCCTGCTGTTCTTGCTTGGCGCTCGCGTGAAGCCTGCGTCACGTGATTGCCTGGCGTTCGCGTGAAGCTGGAGTCACGACGTGACTGGAGGTCACGACGTGACCAGCCTTCCTCCAGCTGCCTGTTTTCTTAAAAGCAAGGTTTAAAACTTCTGATTTCAAGGGTTTTACACTGCCTAACAACTAATTATTTTTAAAATCTGAATTGTAATTAATAATTGAATAATATTGGGTTTTGAATACATGATTAATAAGTAATATACATGATTTACACTTTTTATAATTTATTTGACATGGATTAATTCAATGTGAGCTATATGTCCTTATTACCTTCAGTATTGATATTTATATGTTTAAATGTTTCTGAATTTGCTTATGATATAAGTATACATGATTTATAAGCTAGTATTTAATGAAATTCTCATGATTTGATGTATGAATTATTGAGTTGTATCAATTGAGCCTGAATAGTCATAGTAGTGGATAAGTAAGCGCTTACTTAGGTCAGTGTGTGTGCAGCTGCTATATGATAAAAATGTTATATGCAGGTCCGTTTGGATCCTTGTTTCGATCCTGTTAGGATCTATATGGAAATAAAGCGGGACCTCGGTCTCTATATGAAAAATTACATGTTTGAGACTCATGTCTCTATATGCTTGGGATACTGTGTTCTATCAGTATCCATTTGACCGCATCCACTTCTAGAGAGTATTTTAGACTAGTCAGGCTATGAGTTTAAATGTGTTGCATATATTGAAATGCACTTTTGACATGATTACAAGTATATGATGTATATGAATTCTTGCATAGCATTATTTCGCACCTTGAATCTATATTCTTGTAATGATGAGATTTATGAATTGAGTACTTAATTGCCTTTGAGTTTGAATCTTTAGATTATTGTATGGTAGTAAATATTGTATGTGTATATTGTATGTTTGCTTTGTTCCTCCCCACTAAGCGTTATCGCTTAGCACGGGCTCTTTTCCCGTGCAGGTGGCGAGTGCAGTTCAGAGTCGGATATCTGCAGGTCGGCCACTAGGAGTCTTTTTGGATGAAGTTGTTTTATTTTTGAAGTCTTCCGCTGTAAATACTTTTGTATATGGCTTGTGTAAAGCAAAGTAAATTTTTGTAAAGGAACAAGTATATTTTTGTATATGTATTTGCTTTCGGGCCTTTTTGTAAAAGCGATATAAATATGATATATGTATAAGGACTTGATATATATATGTTACAGGAATTTTCTGATTAAATGATTAAAAGTTTCTTTAAATCTCATTTGGTTTTCTTTTATTTATTTATACAAGTGTAAATGTATATGATTATATGTGTTTGCTCGCGTGGCACTCCGGTATCCTTCCAACGGGGATGGCAGGGTGTTACAGTGCTGGACAGAACTGAGTGAAAAAAGATTTGTGGGATTAGATCTGATTCAAGAAATCGAAGAAAAAGTGCGGGTAATCAGAGACAGATTAAAAGAAGCTTCGGATCGTCTGAAGTTATATGATGATTTAAAGAGGAAAGATGTTGAATTTTAGGTTGGAGATAAAGTATTTCTGAAAGTGTCCCCGTGGAAGAAAGTTCTAAGGTTTGGAAAGAAGGGTAAACTCAGTCCCAGGTTTATAGGTCCATATGAAATTATTCAACAAGTAGTACCTGTTGCCTATCGATTGAAATTACCTCAAGAACTGGAGAGGATCCATGATGTCTTTCACATATCCATGCTCCGAAGATATCGGTCATACTCCAGTCATATCATCAAACCTGAGGAGATTCAGATTCAATCTGATTTAACTTATGAAGAGTATCCCGTGACAATATTGGACAGGGAAATCAAACAGTTTCGGAATAACCAAGTCCCACTGGTCAAAGTGTTATAGAATCACCACAATGTAGAAGAAGCCACACGGGAACTAGAAGCTGTAATGAAGCAACAATATCCGCAACTCTTCAATACAGGTAAAATTTTGAAGACAAAATTTTTATATGTAGGGGAGAATTGTAATGGCCACTATACCGGATTAGCCGTGAATAGTATTTATGGGTGGTGAATAGTGCACCCGGGGCAAAAATTGCATCCGGGGATGAAAAATATTTTATTTATTCTATGGTAAAATTTGGAGTGAAAATGAGTTTAAATAGGTTCCCAAAATTCAAAAATAAGAAAAACCTTGGACCGTATTTAAGGACCCCGATTTCACCAAAATTTGATTAGGCCTCTAAAAATAGTAAATGACCTGCAAAATTTTTTTGAAGGGTATAGACAAGCTTATAATAATATTTAGAAATTTTTGGGAAAGAAAAAATAATTTTACGGTAACACTGGAAATTGTCGAATCGGACCAGTTAGACTGAACTAGTCCCAGAAACAGATTCCGATTGGGCTGAAACTTTTTGTGAAGGCTTCATTTATTATTTGGCGAATTTTGGAACTTATTTGAAGTGAATTGGACGTCAGGAAGGTAGAGAAACAAATTGGGTTTGGTTAATGGGTTATAAATTTAAAATGGGCTTAAATTTAGTTGGACCGGCCCAGCCCAAAAATCAGGCTATTTAAGGGCTGGTGTAGACACCAGGTCCTGAGACAGTCCAGATCAGAGTTACCCAATGATGATAAGATGCCTTGTCACAGGCAAAAAGGTTGAAAGTGGTGATTTCCTGTTTAAATTTGCATTTTAAAGTGAAAAGTAAAAAATAATAAAAAATATTTTGAAAATTAGATTTGAAAAATGGGGTTTAGAAATTGTAGTATTTTTAATTAATCTTTAATAATAAAAAAAAATAAAAATTTCCGATAGTCGGCTCCTTGCAGCAGCGCCTAGCGCCTGTGCGCGTTACGAGGCACAGCGGCGCGCGGAGCGCCATCGCGCTCGCCCAGCGTGTGCTACGGATGCTCGTCGGGCGCGCCGACGGGCATCCCGAGCCCCTGTGCGCCGCAAAATGGTCATTTTCGCCCCAAAACCGATTTTTTCCGATTGTTTTCCACAAAATTCGATTTTTTATCACTTTTTTTAGGGATTTTTAGGTTTTTTTTCACTTTTTAAAATTTAAAATAGATAATATATGATTTTTTAGGTTTTATCCCTTGAATTATTTTTATTTTCTTATTTTTCTTCATATAATAAGATAAAGATAAAAAATAGAGAGGGGGGATTTTTTCTGAGGTCGTTTTCATCTTTTTCTCTTCTTCTTCCTTTCAAACTCTCTCAAAAAATTTTCATATTTTCTCCAAGCAAAAATCAAAAGAGAAAAGTTCATCTTTCATTCATTTTCCAACATAATTTCTTCTAAACATATATTTGGAAGGAGTTTTGTTGTTTGATTTAATTTTGAGACAAATACAACAATTATTTGCTCTCAAAATTCTTTTTTTCTTTTTTTATTTGTGTTCAATTAAATTTTTTCATTGCTTTTCTTTTGAATCTCTTTTTGGTGGAAAATTAATTTTGATACAAACAAAATAATTGTTTGTTATCAAAATCTAATTTTTTCATTTGATTTTCTAAAAATATTTTATTTTGAGATAAACAAAATCATTGTTTGTTCTTAAAATCATTTTTTTTGTCAATATTATTTCTTTAGGCAAATAAATCAATTCTTTGTTCTAAAAGAATTTTGATCATTTTTCAATCTTTTTCGGAATAAAATTCCAATATTTTCATATCTCAATTCTAATCTTGCAAACCAAAACAAGGAAATCCATCATCATTTTTACCTTCATCGAATTCGAAACGCTGAGGGTAAATATTTTGGGCTTTATATTTATTTTATTTTCTTTTATTATTTTTGTTCATATTTAATATATTCATGTATATTTTTATTAGCTTCATTTATTTATGTATTTTATTTATTTTATATTTGTTTTATTTAATATCTTTATATATTATTTTATTCTCGTTCATGTGACAATTGATTTCTTTTAATTCCTAACATGTAATTAATTTATTTTGCTTTGATTTCCCGTTATTTTTAACATATAATTAATATATTCATTTTAATTGATATTTTTACCATGTGAATGTTTTATATTAATTTTGATTATATTGATTAACCATGTCATTCATTTAATTGTTATCATTATTTTGTTACTCATTTTTTTTATCATTCTTTTATCATTGTCATTGCTATTCATTCATTCATTTATTTATTTTCATTATTCATCATCATTATTATCATGTCCATATTTTTACATATTAACTCATTAACATGTTTTATTTATTCTAGTTAAATCATTTAATTCTTTTATCATTTAATGTATATTTTCATTTATTTTGATTTGTTAACATTTTAATTCAATTATCATTCTTTCACATCACCTTGTTTTATTTTAATTTGTCATTCATTTATTATTATTTGATTGATTCAATTACTAACATCATATATTTGTGTTTTATTTTTATTTCACATCTTATTTTCCCTCTTGGACATTTTTGCGAGCACGCAAGGAGATCCAGAAGGCTCATTTTGTGGTTAAATATTCATTTGCTTCACTTGTAATATTTTATTTACTTGGGTTTTTCATTTATTTTGCCATATAATTTTCTTATAAAATTATTTATTTTAGGCCCGCTAGAAAGAAAATCACTAAACCATTTTTTATTAATTAATTTGAAATCTTTCCTAATAAAAATGGGACCAATGTCTCAGTTTTCTCCATCCAAAATCATCACATCAAAAATTATTTTATAATAAAAATGCATCTGAGGACCAATGTCCTCATCATTAATGAACATCCCGTTTTATGTATGGTTTGTACTTTATTTACCTTGGTGGTTGTATTTCGCCCCTAGTTTTGTTATAATTTATTTCCACATGCTTCATTTTTAATTCTGCTTTATTTACCGCTTTTTCTTGAGTCGATGACATGCGCTTTAGTTAAACTGCATTAAAATGAATGAGAAATAGGATAAAACTCTAAATTCAAAACTTAATCATAAACTTAACCAAAGTATGAATAAATGGGAAGTCCTGGACTCACTCTGGTCTTAGGCTCAATGAGGTAAGAGGACCATCTCAATGTTTCATTGGGATGGGGCCTCCAAAATATCTCTTGTTGCCCACCAAAAGGCCCGACATGAACAATCCTAGGCTCCACGGGGTTAGAGGATCATTCCAATGTTCTATTGGGATGAGGGCTCCAAGATCCCTCTAGCTTGCCCAAAATGGATGTATATGCGCCGTCTTCGGCTCATTGAGGCTAGACGACTTTTCCCAATGTTCTATTGGGTGGCAACTCCAAGAAACCTCCTTGTTGCCCAACGTAGACGCACTTGTAATTTCCTACAAGTTTTCATGAACCTCATCCCAATCGCCCTCGTGATGAGCTAGACCCATTGGCAGGGACCATGCTTGGGTAGCCCTAAAGTAACATCACCTTTGACCAAAGCTCATGTAATGGCAATAGATGCTTCCCCTAAGTGGTATAAACCATAATACTTTGCTTGCTATATGGATCATTTTGTATTGGACAAACCCAAATAATCTGATTGGTCACCTAATCAAAGGCTTTCATGCCCAGATAGGCCCATGTCAATTTATTCGAACTGCCTAAACACGCAATGATCACAACTCATGTGCCTGTGCATTAGTTAAGAGAGGTTATGCTGCCAGTTTTCCACTGTGCACCTTGCGCATCCATTGGGTTCCCTGTTAACCCATGGATCAAGCCCACCTAGGATAGAGACTGTACGACCTCGTGTGTGGGGGTAATAAGGTTGAAAGGATCTATCTGCTTGCATGTAGTTGTGGATGATGCATTGCATATTCATGTTATTCATGCACAAATAAAATTTTTTATTTTCTCCCCATGTATATATCTTATTCTTTGCATATAAGTATTACATGTACATATTATCCTGTGTATAGTTTTTCAAATGCTTCATGTGTATCATTGTAATCTCTTTTAGTCACTGTATACCATTTGTTGCACAACACGATCATGCATTACATATTATTCATACATCATTCTAACTCCTTGCTTTTCAGCCATTATAGACCATTTCCTTGGGTGGTTAGGGGATCCCAATAGTTGTCTAAGGAGCGATCAAAGTTCACATGGGCTAACAAAGTTTTAGCAGAGCATCTAAAGGCATTAGAAATGGCTGGCCCTTCATAATTGATAGAAGAGACTCGCGCCTTGATTGCCCAGGAGATAGATAAAAGGTTTGAAGAGCTGGAAAAAAGGATGCTAGCGGTGATCAAAGAAAGAATGGATGCCGTGGCACTGGTTCTCTAAGCTCAGCTTATGGCAACAGCTATCAACCAAGTAAAGCTGGCCAAAATCGAGAAGGCTCATACAGCGACGGTTCCAGTACCTCATTTTCCTTCTAAGACCAGAGGTAAGAGGTCACTTGATTCATCGGTTGAGCAAGGACGAAATAGGAGGCCTACTTTAGAATATGGCATTATGTCTGAAGAGGATGAAGACCCTGTAATCATGCATACTCCAAAAGATGAAAGCTCAGGAGGCCTTGACAATAGTAAGGCAAATGCTAAGGCTGCAGAAGTCCCAGCCACTAGAACAACTTAGCCCCACCTCACTATCTCGGGTAGGCCATTATCTTGGCACTTCACCCGTCTCGTCAAGAAAGGGAAGTTACAACCCTTGCCAATCGGGCACGCCCCAAGTCAAAGACACCCTAGACATAGAGCAGATTGGTACTGTGCGTACCACCAGTGTTCGGGGCATAGAACGGACTACTGTCATCTTCTGAAAGACCGTCTTCAAGAATTGGTACCGGACCCAGAAAAAGAAAAGATAACAGAAGCTCTAAACACAAAAGTGAATCGAAGGCATTTTTCCAATTTAGGCAGATCCTTATCTTGGGTCCTTAAGTGGCTAATGAAGGAGGGGATGTTACAGCAATTGCCGGCTAGGCCCGCTAGAAGCCAGGGATAGCCCAATCATAAGGAAGATGAGTATTGCGCCTACCACTAACACACCGGGCATACCACAGATGATTGCAAGACCTTGAGACATTCCATTCAAGATCTGATTGATTCCAAGAAGATCTCCGACCCAGAAAAGCGAGAGGAAAAGAATAAGACGGACTAAGTACCTAAGTGGAAAGGCAAGACGTTCTTAGGGATGATGATGAACCATCAACTGCAATAGCTGTGTTGGCAAGAACGGAAGTTGATTATCTGTTTAGAATGTTCTTTTTATTTTTGAACTGTTTAATAATGACATTTTAGCTTCACTAATAAGATGAACGTTTTTGCTTACTTGTGTTATGTCTCTTATGATTTCACTATGCATAATCATGAGCATGACTCATTCATATTTGACATTGATTGATGCTACTCCATTTAATCTCAAAAACTTTGGAAAGTCCAAAGAAAATCTTGATAGCATCTAACGTAACTCCTGAAGAGAGATGAAAACTTGAGAGAATTAAAACAAAATACGAAAAGGTCTTTGCCTGGACCCATGAAGACATGCCAGAAGATGATTATGAAGCCATCGAGCATGCCATGCCAAACAAATCCTAATCATGGATAGATGACACAGAAGCTCAGAAGATTCAAGTTGAAATGGGTAGAAATGGTTGAAAGGGGAGATCTATAAGTACGAACGGGACCAAAATTCATACAGAAATACAATGCCCGACTAGAATGAACAACAATGGTCCCAATGGTTAAGAAGAAAAGTGCACACATATGTAAACTTCAGGATTTGAATGGAACTTATTAAAAGAAAGAAAATTAAGGAGCAAAAAAAAAAAAAAAATAACAAAACAAAAAAAAGAGAGAGAAGAAAAGAGAGAATTCATCAGGGGGCAAGGGAATGCTATTTGGAGGCAAGGCTTGTTCAAATCCCGTCGATCTACACATGCCCGTATTTTGCCATCTTTCTTGACTTCCAAAAAGGACCACAAAGATTATTTCGACTTGTAATAGATACAGGTTGCTCGAGCTTGGAAATAGACATCACAAGAGAGGTGCGTCCTACAGCCCTGACGAACAGGGTCATGCCAAGGTGGTCTCCTACTCTACGCATGGTTCAAGGGCGAGAGGGAAATTTATGGCTAAGGCTAGGAAACTGCTCTAGAGGTGTGACATTAAAGGCCATAAGCCCTCTCTGTGTTGCCCTCAAATTAATGGGGCAGGAGAGGCTGCTAATAAGAAGATCTCAGTCAAGATGATCTAAAACTACAAAGGTTGGGCAGAGAAGCTGCCTTTCCCACTCTAAGGCTAGAGAATCACCATTGTAACCTCTATAAGATTCACCTTTTAGTCCTTGACACAGGGGGTAGAGAAAGTATAGCTGGTCAAAGTAGAGCTCAAATCTTTGAGGACAGTCATGAAAGCCCAGATTTCAAAAGCCGACAGGGCACATTAATGGCAGCAGCAATCAAACACATCAGACAAGGACTAGTCGTGGGATTATTACCACAGTTAGGTCTATCAGAAGATACTCTGCTCGATCATCCTAGAAGAAAGACAGAAAACACAACTGAAGGAGGGAGATTTAATCTTTAGGAAAGTGAGTCCAAATGTTCCAGACAAATGAGGCAAGTTCAAACAAGTACAGGAAGGCCTATTTGTTCTTGGGAGGTTATTGTCTAAGGGAGCAGAGTTTCCAACAGACAGCGATGAAGATAACTTCAAAGAACCGATCAACATCAACTAACTCAAGGAGGTCCATATCTAAAGACTAAAAATCAAAAGAAGAGAATAAAAGCCCCACGGGTCGAAAACCGAAAAAAGGCGGCCTTGCTAAAAATTGGCGCCTCGTTAGGGTGAAAACCGAAAAAAGGCACCCTAGGCAAAAATTAGAGGCTGGAGAGAAAATGTCCAATCAAAAAAACCCGAGAGGGCTGATTAGAGACAGGAGTTTGATGCTTACAAGATATACTATGAGATTAGATATAGTTTTGCATTTTGAATCGATGCTAGATAATGATCATGTGTAGAGAAATCATACTGAAATGTACACAATATTTGCAAATACATGTGTTCATTATTTTCTAGTTCATTTATAAAAAGAGAAATGTTGTTCATTGCTGAACGTATGAAATCTAAATGGCTACACTCTGCTACTGCTCTCACCATCCGGATGTCTAAGTTGATTGAGTTCTGCTATCAATTGCGGGATTGAGCACCTACCTCCTGAGTACATTAGTGGGAGTGAAAGAACAACCCCCAATAGATGGCATAATAGTCTTCACAGGCAGCTTGCCCAGAGGCTATGGTATCTGGAGGTAAAAGCCAAAGATAAGGTCCACCTTGGAAAGATAGGAATGCCTCACTACATCGTTAATCCCTCTGAACTATCAAGCACAATGGGTAGGTAAGGTAAAAAGGCAGCCTCATGAAGTCCTAAAGAACCCGATCCTCATCTGCTACCTCACACAATCTACCAGCACATTCATCAAGGGAGGCCATGGAATGCAATCGATGCCTAAGGAGAAAATGCCTCAAAGAATGATTGCGGATTACTCTAGAAAGGGGCTTTGATAGTAGCTTCAACTTTTCTTACAGCTGTACCTGAAAGGCAAGAGAGTCTTAAAAAAAAAAAAGGCCCGTTAGAGATGAAAATCGTAATTGGCGCTCTAAGGAAAAGTTAGGCCAAAGGGCAGGGTGAAAACCTAGGAACAGGTAGTCTGTCCTTAAAAAAAATGAATAAAAAGCCGCTGGAGTGGGTTGGCTCCATTCCAGGCAAAAATTAGGCACATGGTTATGTGAAAATCCCCAAAGGGATGCATTTCCCACTAAGAAAAGCTGGTGTGAAAATCCACAAGGGACGCACTACCTTTAAAACAATGACCTTTAACTCCTGGAGCGATAAGGCGGCATTACTCCGAATGACTTTCCTTTAGGCAGAACTTGATTCAGAGTCTTGGGGCAAAAATGCTCATTGACCGGTGGGCAAAGATACGTACGGGTCAGTTCTCCTTGAAAAGATTATGGGTCAAAGTCCATAAAGCCAAGACAATGCTTTTCTAGATCCTTGAGGGCATCAGACAATGTGAGCAGCCGAGTACTACCCTCAACGAATCCCTTAACCACCTGGGATGTGGTCTATCCATTTTTGCATATCACATGAATGTCACGTGCATTCAGTCTTTTACACATATAGATATGCACACACAATTCTTGTACACTAGTCCCTCGTGTATATATTTCACACCCTTGATTCCATACACACACACAGTCTGTTGTATATGTTGTTGTGTACAGGACTCAGAAGGAGAGTTCCGAGTAGACCTCATGAGCAAAGATGATCCAAGAGGTGGGTTCAGCTCAGCATTATCAACCACTGTATCCAACATAAAATCAAGCGTGTATGTACAGAGGTGGAACGCCCATAAGGACAACCCTATTCGGACACACCATGCTCAGGGCAATCTAGAATGACATAAATCTATAGAAAATAAGATCCTTTTAAGAAGCCGAACTATCCACACATACTTTAGTCGGAGGTAAATCAGACGCGAAAGTGGGCCAAGGTACAGTTTTGACACTACATCGGTGCTCATCCATGCCGAACAATCGGATCCAGATAAAGCTCTCACGAGAATGGAATCTCAAGGATCTGCTCCTGGAAAGACATTTAAAAAGAGCAAGCCTACTCATGCGCACCATGCAGGGGCAGCAAGGTAAGTTTCTGTACCATGAGATATATGCTTGTACACATCACACAATAATCAAGATGAAGTCCTCATGAGGAAAGAATCTCAAGGATCTACTCCCAAGAGGGAAAAGAATAAGCCTCTCCTTGCACACAATGCTGGGAGCAAACAGGTAAGTTTCTCGGTAATAAGATGTACTCTCACACACCTCACACAAAGCGTACAAAATCCAATTCAAATGTATGTATATTGCACACACCTGATTCCATACGCGCGCATAATGTTTTGTATATGTACATGGCTCAGATGAAGGGTCCGAATAGACCTCATGCTTAAAGATGATCCAAGAGATGAGTTCAGCTTAACATTGTCAGATTCATGCATGCCATGCTGGGAGCCACCAGGTAAGTTTCCCTGTCATAAGAGGCACGCTCATGCACATTGCACAATAAGTGTACAAAATCCAAATGCAAATATACAAAGAATACAAACTCTCAATCCAAAACAACCAAAACAACTTCTCAACCAAAACAACAAACACAACAGGAACAACAAAACAAAAAGAAGAAGATATTTTCAAGGCCTTTAAAATCCAATATACTATAAAAATTCAAATACATCCAAAATGTAAGAATCCCAAAAATTTACAAGAACAAAAAAAAAAACAAAGATCATTCCAAAGACAAGGAAATCTATCTGCTTGCGGGCAAACAACCAAAACCTCCAATCTAATTTTCCTCTGAGGAGGCTCAAATCTATTTTCCTCTGAGGAGGCTCAAACCTGTTTTCCTCTTTGGAGGCTCAAAATCAAAGTCTATCAGTGAGCATCAAAGTCTCTCAGTGAGCACAGATTTTCAAAATCTCCTTGTGAGCACAGAGCCCTCTTAAGAGACACACAGGTCTTCCCAGCAAGGAGACCCTGATGGAGATGATACAGGAATCGGTATCTAGGGAACAACTAACCGTCCTTCAAGAGGCACACATCTGACAACGCCCCAACAGGCATGTACTGCAACAGGTAAGCATCTCTTTTATATACCCTGCACATTTGCTTTTCCTTTTATTATAGAAAAAAAAGAAGAGGTTCAAGATAAACACTAGCGGTAGAACAGATCGCAAACAGAGGATGCAGTTAGAAAACACTTCACCTCACACCGCGCAGGCCAAGAGGAGGCTAGCGGGACAGACAGGCCGTCATGCAGATCGAGATAAGGACAGCGGGGCACAAGCAAGAACAGATCGCAGCAGAGGTTGCAGTTAGAGACACTGCACCTCACACCGTGAAGGCCAAGATGAGGCCAGCAGGACAGACCAGCCACCGTGCAGACCGAGATGAGGTTAGCGGGGCACCGGCGATAGAACAGATCGCATCAGAGGTTGGAGTTAGAGACATTGCACCTCACACCGTGCAGGCCGAGAGGAGGCCAGAAGGACAGACCAGCCGCCGTGCAGACCGAGATGAGGTTAGCGGGGGACATGCGGTAGAATAGATCGTAACAGAGGATGCAGTTAGACAACACTTCACCTCACACCGTGCAGGCCGAGATGAGGCTAGCGGGAAAGACCAGCCGCCGTGCAGACCGAGATGAGGTTAGCGGGGGACAGCGATAGAACAGCTCGCAACAGAGGATGCAGTTAGACAACACTTCACCTCACACCGTGCAAGCCAAGATGAGCCCAGCGAGACAGATCAGCCACCGTGCATGCCGAGACGAGGACAGCGGAGCACACGTGATAGAACAGATCGCAATGGGATTGTGGTTAGAGGACACCGCATCTCACAGACGCCGTGCAAGCCGACCGGAGGCAAGTGGGACAATACGAAAGAAAAGATTGCAAACGAGCCACAGTCAAATAGCACTACAGCTCAATGGAAACAAGTTGCAACATTCCACATGGCAAAAAGGTAAGTGCTGGCTCATGTACGCATCTCTTTCCTTCTTCTCTGAATTTTGGCTCATCTAGGCACTAGTGCACTAGTTTCCCCAAAATTGGGGACAACTGTAGACACCGGGTCCTGAGGCAGCCCAAATCAGGGTTACCCAATGATGATAAGGTGCCTGGTTACAGGCAAAAAAGTTGACAGTGGTGATTTCCTGTTTAAATTTGCATTTTAAAGTGACACAGTAAAAAATAATAAAATATGTTTTGAAAATTAGATTTGAAAAATGGGGTTTACAAATTGTAGTATTTTTAGTTAATCTTTAATAATAAAAAATAAATAAAAAATTTTCGAGCGTCGGCCGCGGCGGCGCCTGTACGCGCTGCAGCGCGAGTAGTGCCATCGCACGGCGCTCCGCGCGCAGCGCAACAGCGTCACGCGTGTGACGTTGCGATCGTCCGCGCGCACGCTGGCCGAGCGCGCTCGCCCAGCGTGTGCTGCGAACGCCTGTCGGGCGTCCGTAGCCCCTGTGTGCCGCAAAATGGTCATTTTCGCCCCAAAACTGAATTTTTCCGATTTTTTTCCACAAAATTCGATTTTTATCACTTTTTTAAGGGATTTTCAGGTTTTTTCACTTTTTAAAATTTAAAATAGATAATATCTGATTTTTTAGTTTTTATCCCTTGAATTATTTTTATTTTCTTATTTTTCTTCATATGATAAGATAAAGATAAAAAATAGAGGGGGGGGGGGGGGGGGGGATTTTTCTAAGGTCTTTTTGATCTTTTTCTCTTCTTCTTCCTTTCAAACTTTCTCAAAAAATTTTAAGATTTTCTCCAAGCAAAAATCAAAAGAGAAAAGTTCATCTTTCATTCTTTTTCTAACATAATTTCTTCTAAACATATATTTGGTAGGAGTTTTGTTGTTTGATTTAATTTTAAGACAAATACAACAATTATTTGCTCTCAAAATTCTTTTTTTCTTTTTTTATTTGTGTTCAATTAAATTTTTTCATTGATTTTCTTTTGAATCTCTTTTTGATGGAAAATTAATTTTGATACAAATAAAATAATTGTTTGTTATCAAAAGCTAATTTTTTCATTTGATTTTCTAAAAATATTTTATTTTGAGATAAACAAAATCATTGTTTGTTCTTAAAATCAATTTTTTTTATCAATATTATTTATTTAGGTAAAGAAATCAATTCTTTGTTCTAAAAGAATTTTGATCATTTTTCAATTTTTTCCGGAATAAAATTCCAATATTTTCATATCTCAATTCTAATCTTGCAAACCAAAACAAGGAAATCCAAATCCATCATCATTTTTACCTTCATCGAATCCGAAACTTTGAGGGTAAATATTCTCGGCTTGATATTTATTTTATTTTCTTTTATTATTTTTGTTCATATTTAATTTATTCATGTACATTTTTATTATCTTCATTTTTTTTATGTATTTTATTTATTTTATATTTGTTTTATTTAATATGTTTATATATTATTTTATTCTCGTTCATGTTAATATTGATTTCTTTTAATTCCTAACATGTAATTAATTTATTTTTCTTTGATTTTCCATTATTTTTAACATATAATTAATATATTAATTTTAATTGATATTTTTACCATGTGAATGTTTTATATTAATTGTGATTATATTAATTAACCATGTCATTCATTTAATTGTTATCATTATTTTGTTACTCATTTTTTATCATTCTTTTATCATTGTCATTGCTATTTATTCATTCATTTATTTATTTTCATTATTCATCATCATTATTATCATGTTCATATTTTTACATATTAACTCATTAACATGTTTTATTTATTCCAGTTCAATCATTTAATTCTTTTATCATTTAATGTATATTTTCATTTATTTTGATTTGTTAACATTTTAATTCAATTATCATTCTTTCACATCACCTTGTTTTGTTTTAATTTGTTATTCATTTATTATTATTTGATTAATTCAATTACTAACATCATATATTTGTGTTTTATTTTTATTTCACATCTTATTTTCCCTCTTGGACATTTTTGCGAGCACGTAAGGAGATCCAGAAGGCTCATTTTGAAGTTAAATATTCATTTGCTTCACTTGTAATATTTTATTTACTTGGCTTTTTCATTTATTTCGCCATATAATTTTCTTATAAAATTATTTGTTTTAGACCAGCTAGAAAGAAAATCGCTAAACCATTTATTAATTAATTTGGAATCTTTCCTAATAAAATTGGGACCAATGTCTCAGTTTTTTCCATCCAAAATCATCACATCAAAATTTATTTTATAATAAAAATGCATGCGAGGACCAATGTCCTCATCGTTAATGAACATCCCATTTTATGTGTGGTTTGTACTTTATTTACAATGGGGGTTGTATTCCGCCCCTAATTTTGTTGTAATTTATTTCCACATGCTTCATTTTTAATTTTGCTTTATTTACCGCTTTTTCTTGAATGGATGACATGCACCTTAGTTAAACTGCATTAAAATGAATGAGAAATAGGATGAAACTCTTAATTCAAA
This sequence comes from Excoecaria cochinchinensis, assembly GCA_947683425.1. Lineage (NCBI taxonomy): Eukaryota > Viridiplantae > Streptophyta > Magnoliopsida > Malpighiales > Euphorbiaceae > Excoecaria > Excoecaria cochinchinensis. Next base: position 15,465,922 of record CANTUQ010000055.1, read on the forward strand.
ACTCAATCATAAACTTAACCAAAGTAAGAATAAATGGAAAGTCCCGGACTCACTCTGGTCTTAGTCTCAACGAGCTTAGAGGACCATCTCAATGTTTCATTGGGATGGGGCCTCCAAAATATCTCTTGTTGCCCACCAAAAGGCCCAACACGAACAATCCTAGGCTCCACGGGGTTAGAGGATCATTCCAATGTTCTATTAGGATGAGGTCTCCAAGATCCCTCTGGCTTACCCAAAATAGATGTATATGCACCATCTCAGGCTCACTGAGGCTAGACGACCTTTCCCAATGTTGTATTGGGTGGCGACTCCAAGAAACCTCCTTGTTGCCCAACATAGATACAATTGTAATTCGTTACAAGTTTTAATGAACCTCTCTCGAAAGCCCTAAAAGTGGGTCTTCGGGGTACCCCGGGGTTCGGCCTGTATCACAGCTAGAAAATCAGAATTTGAGGGAGAATTCCAGGAAATTTCAGCCCTCTCTAGTCCCTCTCTTGGCCGAATCCTTTCTTTCTATTTCTCTCCACTATTCTTTATTTCTCCTTCAATTTCTCTCCAAATTTAAGTATCCATAATATAATTCAGCCGCTTTACAATATTATTACAGTCTGTAATGTCCAATTTGAGTGGAAGAATTAGAAAATTTAAAGGGTATAAAGGTAAGGGTTCAAATTGAGGTAAGAGGAATTGAAGGTTTTACATTTAATTAATGGTTCTAATAGGTAAATTAGGGTGTGTAGAGTGTGAACTATGTAGTTATATTGTGGTTAGAATGCATTATTTTTATGGTAACTCAATTTTGAATTTCGGCCATACTTAGGGAATAAAGAAGGTGAAGGAGTTTCAAGGTAAAAAAGCAAATGAAAGAAAGCTTTGGAAGATTAAATCAAGAAATTAAGGTGAGTGGTTACAAATTCTAACCATTTCCATTGTTTTAGGGTGAATTTAGGTTATGTTTAAATAGTATCTATATAAAATATGTGTGTATAATAGAAATAAATGTTATAATTATGACATAGGATGTTAGAAATGATAAATTGAATTGTTAAATGAGGAAGAAAAAAAAGTATAGGGTAATAAACTTTGGGTAGCCGAATGGTATATCAAAGGGAATAAGGGTATACTTTAGGTATACGTGTGAAATAAAGGTGTATACATGTGATTTAATGATAAAATAATGTAATGAATAATAAAGGAATAAAAATATAATATAGATAATGGACTTGTAAGGTTGGCCGAATGGTAAAGGTAGGAGGTTTAAGGTATAATCTTGCTAATTATTAAAAATAATTGCATAATAAGAAAATAGGATAAAAATTGAGTGTATGAGAATTTATTAAGAATTTATTGACCATAAACGAATATTTTAGAATAAATTAGTATAATATATTTATATTAAAAATCAAGTTAAATGTGTATTTAGTTGAAAGTATGGCATGAAATGAATATAGAATAAAATTGAGGGTAGGGTAATTTATGTAGAATTTATTGAGTAAAAATGATTATTTTAGAATATATTAGTATATTATGTTTATAATGGAGATGAAGTTAAATGTATAGTTTAATGAAATTTTGATATGGATGATTATGTTATTGAATAAGTAGTGGAATAAATATGGTTTAGTAAGAACATAATGAATATTATAAAGTTTGATTATGTTGGCATAATGGTATATTATATTAAAATAATGTGATAATTTATTTATCTTGCCCTTAGTATAGTCTAGTAGTTAAATCTAGTTCAGGATATAATTGACTAGCTATAGGGATAGTAAAACCGCGGTGTGAGTCATGGCGACTCACTATTAGTAGGCCAATGGCGGTCTACAAATGAATGAATGTTTAAACTGTCAAATAAAATGGAATGTAAATGTATTAGTTGTCCTACGAGGTCACTTTGGAATTATGTGGATCTGTGGGGTCCACATTCTGCATATCCAGTTCAAAAATTTCAACTGGATCGATACTAGGGGCAAAATAGTAAAAATGAATAAAATTAACTGAACCCGGACTAATGTGTGAAATAGACTAAAATGAAATAAATTATATAGTTTTAGGGGCTAATTGGTAAAAATAATGTTAACATGTAAATATATAGCTAAAGTAAAGGAAAACCAGTTAATTAGGAAGAATATTAAATTAAATACTTAATTGAGGATTAAAATGTAATTAGCCATGAAAATAAGAAAAAAATGAAGAATAAAAAATAAATTTATATTAAATAATGATTTAAACTAAGAAAATTAGAATAATTAATATCAATTTGACATAATTTAATGAAATAGATTAGTAAAGTAGGAAGAAATTGAAAGTTAAATAGATAATTAAGTAAGTTATTATATAAATAATGATTTAGTATTAATAAGATAAAATATTAATATGAGAAATTATAATTGATTAAGCAAATAAATTGGTTTATTAATAAATGGGAGTAATAGAATTAAATGATAATAATATTAGTAGTAGTAGTACAAATAATAATAATAATAATAATAATAATAATAATAATAATAATAATAATAATAATAATATAATAATAATATAATTATGTAGTGAATAAATTAACTAATGAGTTTATAAGTAAATTAAATGATAAATACTATTGGGAGTTAATTGGATAATATTAAAGTTTATATTGGTTAAAAAATTGGAATTTAAATATTTTAGCATTAACTAAATACTTAATAGATAAATGAAAATTTTTAGAATTGTGACCACCACTGAGCATATTTAATGCTCAGCACGTAGTTTTTATTGACTGCATGTAGGTACAAGCTAGGCGTGGGAGCAAGCATACGACGTTTTGGAAGCTGTCAGGACTAAGCTTGTATGGGATATTTTTAGTAGATTTTTAGTATATGGCATGTATATACTTATAAACAAATATTGTAAATTATGGATATGTATTTATGGTGTGTAATGGACTTTACTACTTAGTGAATATTATGAGACTGTTGTGGTTGATGGATGATGACAATTATTGTATTCTGATGTTGTGCCCGTGTGGGCTGTGGGTTTGTTGATTATGCAGGTTTGGGTAGGTTAATATTATAGTCGTCATACTGCCAAAATTTTTATGGACTAAAATAATAAACTAGACAATTATAGGTCAGCGGCTAAACATAACAAGTTACAATGTTAAGTATAAGGTTTAATAAGAAATTAACTGCTCCATAAGTTGCATATTGATTTGTGAAAACAATTCACCAGGCTTACCTGCATTAATAGCATTTTTAGTAACTATTATAATTACTATACGTACATTAGGGAAGTTATAAGGTTAGAATAGTACTATACCAAAGTGCGAACATTGTCAGAGATGTCATTGGGACACATGCATAAAGCTTACGGGAGCTTATTTCAAGTGTGGCAATATGGAACACATGCTTGTCAATTGCCCTAAGTTAAGAGAGAGTTTGATCTCGCAAGTGAGTAGAGGTAATGTGGATGTGTCAGGATCTGTTAGAATTAGAGAAAGAGGTAGAATTGCTCAAGCACCATTAGAGATTGTGGAGAAGCCAGTTGCTTCTAGTGGTCCTCCTCGAGTCATTGCCATGATCAGAGAAGAGAAGGATGACCCAGCAGGCTCATCTAGTAAGTTTTATGTTTGGTTAAGTTTGTATTGTGTGAAGTTGTTAGTAAAGAATAGTATGGTCTTATGATTAGTAGCATGGGAAATTTCGAGGACCAAATTTCCTAAGGAAGGAAGAATTGTAATGACCCAAAGTGTACCCTAGAAGGATTTGTAGTGTTAGTTGCATTGTGAGGGTACAAGAGTAATTGTGTAAGTGTGAGTTTCTGTGAAATGAAGATGCAATTGAAAATAAATATAACTTGTTAAAGAAAGAATTTACTGTAGGGGATTAACTAGGATTTTATCAAGGATTAAGTGGGAATTTGCTAAGGACTTGACATGTGACTTTAGGAGGAAGTGACACCTAGGATTCTGCATGCAATATAAGGTTGAGTAGAGGTAAGTTGTCTTATTTTCTGCATGTTGGTCCGGTCACTTCTCTATTTTCTGCCTTCTCTCTCCTTATTCTTCATTTGGCTTTTCATTTCTTGCTTCTTCTTCTTCTCCGTTTGAAATTTAAGAGCTTTGGATTGGTTTGAAGAGGATTAAGTGATAAATTGGAAAGGTAAGTGTGGGTTTAGAAGTTAAAGTATTTCGTTCTTCTCCTTTGTTCTGAATTTGAGTTGGTTGATTTATAGATTAGGTGTGTTTTTGTTGGGTTTGCGCAAGAAGCTGTGGATAAAAGAAGAGACAAGGGCAAAGACAAGGTTTGAATGATTATACATATGGAAGATTAAATGTGTTAATATAAGAGAAAATATATGAGATGCTTGATGATTTTTGGTATGCTTAAGGTAAAATATGAATTTAAGTTATTTATCTATATTATACGAAAATGTTGAATGAAGTTGTGCATGTTAAATAGATATTGCTTTGGCATGTCAAACAAATAAATATGTATGTATGTTCATGGTTTGCATAATTAATATATGTTTTGAGTTGGATGTGCAGTGGTTTGTAAAGATGATCGAGTAAATGTAATGAACACGAAATAGTGAATAAAGTTTGAATAAAGTTTATATATTAAGTCTGAATTATTCATAGTACTGGATAGATAGGTATGCCTATAAAGGGTTAGAGTTTGTAGCTGCTAGAGTGGCACCGATTGGTGTCTAGAGTTTGGTACCTTTTAGAATCTAGAGATATTTGAGACTTCGGTCTCTAGATGTTTGATACTGCTCGTCAGTATCCAGAGTACCCTATCCACCATCGATGTGAATGCAGGCTATAAAAGCTATTGAGTATCAATGACTGTATAAGAAATGCATTGATATGTTTATATGTATTTGAATATGAATTAGATGTAGTCATATGTTATCACTTATTGTATATGATGTTTGTAAAAACTAGAGAACATGTGCACGTGGTGGTTAACGTAAATGATATTGACATGTTAATAACATGTTTATTTTAAAGTGCTATTTAGTGAATGCTATTGTGTGATTAGCGTGCTAGACATTGATATTGATATGCATATTGTATGATGTTTGTGACTTTTTGCCTTTGTTATCCCCATTGAGTTTTTGCTCAGCATGGGTGTTTTCCCGTGTAATTAAGCAGGTCTGGTATAGAGAGTTGTGCATCTACTGGCCACTAGGATGGAAGCTTGGAGTTTCTTTTTGCATATGAGATGAGTCCTTTTGTAATGTTTAGTATAGTGGTCATGTAAAGAATTTTGAATATTAAGTGTTAACGATTTAAAAGATGTTTAGGTAATATAAAGAACTAAAGTTTGTATAAGCACATATGACCTGTTTTAGTAATGATATTTGGTTATTATTTTATCTAAGAAATTTGATAATGTTCAGTTGATCTTGATTTGAATTGTATGACTGTTATGCACACGTAGCGACTTCGATATCCTCTAGGGGGTATTGGGGCATTACATGTGAAGAACAACAACTACTTTTCTTCCAAATTCCTCAGAATTATCAATATGTAAAAGGTAAATTGCGAATTGTTTTCCTAATAAAAAACAAAAGATTTAAAGAAGAAAAATTAAGAAAAAAATCATTTTTTTTCTCCTTCAAAAATCAAAGAAAAAATTTTCTTTTGTCTCTCCAAAAACTCTATATGTATTTCCTTCCCAAAAATCGATTTTTCCAAGATAGTAAATTCAATTAATTCAAATTTTCAATTTTTAAAAGAAAAAAAATGGATTTAACTCTTAAAATTCTCGAAAATCAGTGTTGGAATTAAATTCCATGATTTTTTGGGAGAAAAAACGTCAACAAGAAAGAAGACGACGAGGGGCGGGCAGGGTACCCTTCATAGGCTGCCCCTCGAGGGGCGGGCAGGGTGCCGCTCACAGGCTGCCCCCTGCAGGGCACCCCTTGAGGGCCACCCTTGGCAGGGCACTCCTCACAAGCCGCCCCTCGAGGCGCGGCAGGGTGCCCCTCGCAGGGTGCCCCTTGAGGGCCGCCCCTCGCAGGGTGCCCCTTGAGGGCCGCCCCTCGCAAGGTGCCCCTTGAGGCCCAACCTTGACAGGCCACCCCTCGCAGGACACCCTTCGAGGGGCGGGCAGGGTGCCCCTCAAATTTTTTTTTTTAAAGGAACTTGACAAGGAAAATATCACTTCCAACCTTCTTGCTTGTGACTAGGAAATTAATTTCATCTCTTGGTAACCCTGGTCTAGGCAGTTTTGGGACCCAGTGTCTATACTATCACAATCAGATCTACCAAAAAAGACTTGCTCGATCATTTTAGAAAAAAGTTAGGAAGCATCCATTAAAAGAGGGAAATCTAGTCTTCAAACAGATAAGGCCAGGTATTCCAGACATTTATAGCAAATTCAAGCCAACTTGGGAAGGTCCTTTTGTGCTACAGAAGCTATTATCGAAAGGAGCAACAATCTTAATAGATAGTGATGGAAATGAATTCAAAGAACCAATCAATGTCGATAGAATAAAAAGGTTTCATGGCTAAGACTAACAATCAAAAGAAGTAAAATAAATGCCCCGCTGGTCGAAAATCGAAAAAAGATGGCCATGCTAAAATTGGGCTCCCTGTTAGGGGTGAAAATTGAAAAAATATATCCTAGGCAAACATTAGGGGTTAAGAGAAAATATTTCAATCAAGAAAACCCGAGAGGGCTAATTGGAAATAGGAGTTTGATGCTTACAAGATCTATTTCAAGATTAGGTGTTGTTTTGCATTTTTGAGTTTAGGTCAAGTTATGATCATGTATAATGAGATCATGTTGAAATGTATGCAATTCAGAATGAGATATAAAACAGAACAATTCAACTCATGTATTAATAGTTATCTAGTTCTCTTATAAAAAGAAAAATATTGTTCTTTATTGAATTTATGTGATCTAAATAGCTATTCTCTACTGCTTTCGCCCGCATGATGCTTGAGTTAGTTGGACCTGTTGTCGACTGTAGGCCTTGTCACCGATCTCTTATAGTCGATTGAAGTAGTAAAGTTACAATCCTCAAGCTTTGAAATGTTCCTCCTCAAGGACAGCCTCATCTAGAGGCCATGATAGCCAGAGATGAATGCAATAGATAGAATGCTACCCTAAAAAGATAGTGGGCACCTCACAATATCCTACCGACCTTTAAACTGTTGAGCATAGCAGGTAGTGATACAGAAAGTGGCTTTATGGAGCCCACATAGGGAAACGCATCTTTTAGGACCATCCTGAGTCACGGAATGAAGAAGTAGCCAAGGGTACATAAAGCTGATATCGTCATCCGTCACCATGGCCAGTTGAGCAAAGCCTTCATCGGGGGCCTCAAAGTATACAACCATTGTTTAGGAAGGAAATTCCTCAATGAGTATGCACTGATTACTTTAGGAGGAGGCTCTGATAATAATCTCAATTTCTCGTGCAGCCATATAGGAAAAGCAAAACTTCATAGTCTGAATGAAAAAAAGCCATTGGAATGGGTTGGGTCCACTCTAGGCAAAAATCAGGCACAGAGTTATGTGAAAATCCAAAACGATGCATTTTCTGCTAAGAATAGTTAGTGTGAAAATCCACAATGGATGCACTACTTTGAAAGCAATGACAAGTGCTTACCTAGAGTAATAAGGGACTTTCGGTGAAGAAAGCAGTAGGGTCAGCACAGACTGTGTCTAAGCCTAAAATCGTCTCAACTAGAAACAGAGGAAAGGGGGTTAGCCTATGACATATACCCTCTATAATGCCAAATAGTCAATAATCACCAAGTGACCCCTCCGAGGTTACTGTCAAATAACGTAACAGATAAAATAGCAAAATAATACCAGTGTAGTAGATGGGCACATTTGAAAGATCATCCAATTCCTCAATCAGTGGGTCTAAAGGGAAAAAAGTATCTCTAGGTGCCAGTCTAGCGACCATCATAGGTGAAATACCTAGAACCTGTGCTACATCTCTTACACGAACCAATTCGCAACTCGAGGCACAAGGTAGAGTGTCGAGGGAAAACCTCAGGCTAATAATCACAATAAATTCTTTGGCCAGGGGGCACAATTCCTGAAGGGAGAATATGAAAACATGGAATCGAGGATCCTAGTAGTGAGCAATAGCTAGTAAGATGTTTCTGTCAAGCTTAACCCTCCTTAAGAATTTCAGGCCAGAATAAAGAGCTAAAATAGTATTTTCTCGAGTTTTTGGATCATCTAAGAGTCAGTACATTTTGCTGAGAGCTGGTGTCTACATATCAAGGACATCTAGACAGAAAATAAAATAAGGAAAAAGAAAACGAAAAGAGAAAAGAAAGATAAGAGGAGGAAAATACTTGGTGAAGAGTTCTAACGAAAATCCAAGGAAAATGGGGCACGAAATCCAATAAGGGGACCCCTTTTATAGAAAAGCAATGAGGGACGGGCGTGACTCAAGCGAGTCATGGCCTACTCGTCCCTCAACCCTAGATTACCTAGATGGATTGCTCTTTGCATTTTTTCGGCATGTCCCATACATTTCACATACATAAGCCACTCCTGTGTATTTGTCTTATTAAATTTTGTAGGAGAAAGAAGTTGATAAATGCATCGCTTGCAAGGAGGAAGGCTCAATATATTCAAGGAGTATTTCTATTTTCTTAATATCAAATATCATCCTGGGTCTCGAAAATAAAATTACGGTCTTAAGAAAAAAGGAATTTTGAACCACTGACAGTCTTAGGATCTGTCCCATGACTCGGCTGAGTCATGGGCAGCCTGTTGATACACATCGATCAAACAAGGATATAAAGCCCTGCACTGCCTTTCGCCACTTCATTTTCCCTTTTCTTCTTCTCTCACCAACCGACACCCTAACTCAATTTTTTGGCATTTTATCCTTCATTTTTTATACGTTTTTCATGCCATTTGTGGCTAAACACTCCTGGGATAGTAGCGCACATTCGAGTCTAGTTTTTTTTTGAATTTCATTGCACTTTTTTTTGGTAGCCTTGTCGTCTTCTAGGTTAGTTTTCAATGTCTTTTCATCTTCTTTTCAATTTCTTTATTTTAAAATTCATATGTTAGACACACATTAGATATGCATTGTAACACCCCTTACCCGTACATATTAAACCATACCGTGATCTGGTGGTTCACAACGACGGTTAGGGTATTACCGACACAAACATGTAAATCTTATAAACTTTTAAGCTGAAATCTGAGTTATAAAGTTTCTTTCATTTTTAAAAACACATTATAATTATCTATAAATTCATTACACAATCACATTATAAAGTATACTTCTTCAGAATTTACTATAGATAGATCATTTACATAACCAATATCACTTTTACAAAACTTATAATTTAAAATTACAAAACTTGCATACATTCTGAAGACTATACAAATCCTACCCTAAAATCTTTTCATAATCTTGCATTTGCCTGGACTACTGTGGAAAGACTCTCGAACGATTCGATTAATAGTACCTACACGGATTAAAAGAAAATCCGTGCTAAGCATAAAGCATAGTGGGAAACACATAAATATGGACGACCACTAAGAATGGCCATTAAATAATTTCAAAGAAAAGCATAATATAGAAAATATATTCATAACAATAATAACAAGTTAGATACTTTCGAGGAGGTCATCAATATAACCGCTTACTTTGTATATCAACTTTTATTAATCACCTATACATTATCACACTTTTTCACATTGTATACATGTCACTTTGTTCACTTATTCACATTCCTTTCGGTTTCCAAAATTCATTTCACACATCTTGCTTAGCAGATGCATTATCATGTAATTCATCCAATCAATAAGGCATTTAGATTACAATAATAAAATACATACTTCCATACAAGTCTTCACATATATTCATCAATTCATAACTTACTGTTTGATTCATATACTCTTGTTCATTTAATGCCTGCTAAGACAAAGGGGTGGATAACGAGTAACACATAGATACCCAAAGGTATTAACAATATTCTCATAGTGCATAAATACCCGTAGGTATTAAAACAATCTTTTCTTGTTGTTCCAAAAACATTTTCGCATACACAGGGATCACGAAGATCCAGTCAGGGGACCTGATCAGGGTCCAAATCCTACACAGGCTGCAGCAACACTAACTCTATTAGGCATGCCTAACTATCCACTACTCGACTAACGCAGGCTAAACACATATATGTTTCTTTCAGTGATGTACATGATATTTTTAATACTTTTCATATGTGCATACTTTTATTATAGTCACATAATAATCACGCGCATAATTCATTTATAAGCTAAAGTAAAGGCTCATATACCATAAGACAAACCATAACCTTTTTATTATAACCCCATCATAATTTTTACCACATTCCTAAACATTCATTTTAACAATAGCTTATATGGTATAATATAACCAAGTTTACACAACATGTCATGTGAAAAGCATAAGTAAAACCCATGCTAAATAGCTCGACAACATACATTTATAGCATAGGAAGAGTCGCGCTCGCGACTGCGACAGAAAACTAGATGGCCTCTGTCATGCTCGCGACAGAGCCAAGCATCACACTCCTGTCGATTCCCAATTGAATACAACTTCGCATAAAAATATACCCACGCTTATATTGTCCATAAATAATTTCATAAACATTACTTTCCCCAAATTCATGCATTAAATTCAAGAACTTCAACACAAGCATCTTAAACTATTCAATTTATTAAGAATCATTCTTAATATCCCATACAAATTCTAAACTATAAATAAGTCTACTTGAAACTTGAATCATTAACGGTTCAACAAGCTTTAACAAATCCGTGCATATAAGCCACATTTATTTTTAACAAATACCAAGGCATCATTATAGCTCAATTGGTACATTATCTTTCATGTCCGAAATAGTTTCTATACTTTGGTTTGGACCTGGAAGAGTGTTCTAAACTTCCTATGTCTCCAAAGAGTTTGGAATTCAAACCCCGAAATTCTACTAGTTTAAACCGCAAGTTATAGAATTTCACTTCAAATCGCCTAACATAATATAAATCCAGTCAATATTGAACATACTAAAAAATGTTCAACTCATTAAACTTTTAGGTAACTACGTCAATATTCTTATTTATAACCTCAAACACTTGTATCCCTAAGTAATAGCCATTTATTTACTCATTTCCAAACTCTAAACATATGATGAATATGTCTCGAGAGGTTCCGAGGAAGTTCGGGTGTATTTCGGAAGGAAAAACATTATAAAATGCACAAACTAGAAGAGAGTAAAGGTAGGCAAGGTTTCCTACCAACCAAAAGGTTCAAAAGAAGAAGAAAAAAACACTTGTCAAGTAGGTTCTGTCGTGCTCGCGACCATGGTCGGTGTAACACCCCCTACGTCCCCGTTGGAAGGACGCGGGTGCACAACCGACGCTCACTCGCATACATGCACACATACACTAAGTGGAAGCATACATTCATACATAAAAACATACGGAGATACAACAAAAATTAAAACTTTAAGGAAACAATAGCTGAACATACATTAACTCACATACATAAATATAATCATTCAGCGGAAGTGTAGACGAAAGATAAAACGGAGAAATAACTGAAAACTTAATTACAATAAGATCCTTACATAGAATTACATATACATAAGATTAGAGAAAAACAAAAGCCAAAATACAGAGGTTAAGCAAAATACAAAACTCCTAACTTCTATGTGGCCGACCTTGCATATGCGACTCAAACCGGACCAAACCTGGCACCTGCACGGGAAAAGAACCCGTGCTAAGCGATAACGCTTAGTGGGGAGAACACACAAGCAACATGGATGGCCATTCACAATGGTCGTCAAAGCATAACACATTCATAATAGCAAATGCATATAGTCCTAACAGATAGATATACATGCTTGCATAAAAAGTCATGCATTCAGAAGATCATAACCACATTCATGTATACATTACCTTATTGTTCTTTCCATTATCATAATTATGCGGTTACCATATTTCTATAATCATACTAAAGCAACCAAAGCAGACAGAATACCATACAGGATACAAGCGATATCATGCAATTACACATACAAATTAACTTTCACTTACTGAACTCACGGGCATCAGATGTCAGGCATTTCACATGCATAGCTACTAATTATCATGCCTTGAAATGTAAACACATGACCATATGCCGCAATCACTACAATAGGAAAAGCTAGAGAGAGAACACGTAACATAACACAATATTTATAACATTCCATGGTCAAGAGCACATTCATACATATCTTGATTCACATACTTCACCATAATAGTCAATAGCACTAAAATCTTGTTCATATACATACTTATTAACCATAGCATTCAGTAATTCAAGTTTGCATTCATATACCTATTAATTCATATGCTTATAAACATAACTAATCGGATTCACATGCTCATCCAAATATCACATTCTCTTAATCATATCAGATAAAACAAACAGGATACCTACTGACTCAAAATAGTGGATAACGAGTGAACTGACAGTATCTTACGGGTGTGAATCAATTACTGACATTACCTTACGGGTGCGAATTGAATACTTACATCAGCTTATGGGTACGAATCGAATATTGACATCACTTTACGGGTGCAAATCGAATACTGACATCACCTTACGGGTGCGAATCGAATACTGACATCACCTTACGGGTGTGAATCGAATACTTTAAAGGGTTCGCGAGGAACCAAACAGGGGACCTGATCAGGGTCCAAACGTAACTGAAGGCTACAGCTAAGATACTCTATTAGGCATGCCTAACTATCCACTTACTTGACTCTAGCAGGTCATGCGTAATTCAAATCATGTGTCAAATCAGACAGTATATAAATATCCTCATACTTAATCCAGAGTATAGTAGACATATAAAGAAATTCATAATATCAGTCATGCATCATGCTATTCGTATTACAAAGCATACAATATAATTCCATCAACATGCTTTAGCACTATTCAATATTCTAAAATTTATCAGAGTCAAATATGGAAACATTATCAGGCCAATCATTAACTTAACATTCAAACTTTACTTTTAACAACTAACCACTCTTTACAAAAATGGGGTAGGTCATGGTCACAACCAGATTGGTTGTCACCGTGACATACCAAAATGCTCGGCAGAATGCAATCTTGGGGTACCTCACGGTAGTAATCCATTAGGTTGTCACCGTGACATACCCGCACCCCAAAACAGAATGCACTAATGGGGTACATCATGGTGGTAACCCATTAGGTTGTAACCGTGACATACCCACTGCCCAAAACAGAATGCTATTCCTCACACTTTATCATATCATTCATACCGACTAATTGTACATTTATATAAATACTTACTTACCTGGTGTAGACGACCTCACCGTCTATTGGCTATCATAAGGCAGGATCACGGAGTCGCCACCCGATAGAGCATCGGGAAATAAATCTAACCTTATGAGGCCCAAAACCATAGAGAGTTCGGGACCTCACTTTTATTCATACCTTTGGTTAATATTATGTAAACGGGTTTTTAGGATCAATTATTTTATCTCTTCTCTAACATGAGTTATGCGATAAATAAAAGCGCATTACAAGCACGTAAAAAACAATAAATAAAGTGATAAATAAAATATATTTACAGTTATCCAAAAATAAATATAAAATCATGAAAGAAAGATAGAATAATAGTAAGAATACATACATAAATCGGGCTATTTATTTAGGTGAAAACATTGGTTCCCGGCTACTTGTTTTATAAAAAAGTATAAAATTCTTGAATAAATTCAAATCTTTTGGATTTGGGATGAAAACGTGGACATTGGTCCAGTTTTATTGGCAAATTTCATTTTGTAGAAAATATTTGTGTGGTGGTTCTTTTTAAGTGCGGTCAAAAATCATTTATTATTATAGACCACAAATAAATAAAATAAAATAATAATTACATATTTTTGAATAATAAATAATAAATAAAACCTAATCTTGTAACACCCCAAAATGGCCCTAGTCGGAATGTGCATGCTAATTCGGGTTAAGTGAGGGTATTTTGGTAATGTGTATGTGTCGAATTGGAGTATTAAGGACCTAATTGAAAAGATATTTAAGTTATTTTGGTAAGAATTATTGTGTTAGTGGGTAAAGTGTAACTTGCCTAAGGACAAAAGAGTATTGAGACAAGATGTTTTAGTTGGAACCAATAGGAGGCTGCCATGTGTCTTGGTAGGTGGGCAATTGTGGGAAAAGAAGAAAAAGAAAAAGGATGAGAGAGGGAGGAGCAGATCACGTTCACGTTCTGCTCTCTCTCCTCTCCTCCTCCTTGCACTTCTTTCTTTCCCTCTCCCGTTTCTTGTTCCCCTTCCTTGGCTGTGTGTGTGTGATTTGGTGTCTTGGTGGAGCTTGAGGTTTGCTTGAAGAGGTATGTTGGAGTTAGAGTTCCTGTATTTTGGATTACTGTTCTTCTTCTTCTTCTTCTTATTCAACTGGTTTTTGGTTGAGTTAGGGTTTTGAAGAGTAATTTGTGGGTTTTCTTTGTGCGAGTGAGTGGTGATTAGAAGAAGCAAAGTAAAGGCAAGGAAAGGTTTAAGGATTGAACTTGAAGTGTGATTTTGGATCTTCGATACCAGGTTTGGGAGCTCTGTGTTCTTCGTTCTTCAACTCAGTTTGTGAATTATTGAATGTCTCTGCCCCATTTCTCACATAGGTTGTAAATGTATTTGCATCGTTTAATTTCTGGAATTTGATGTGTTTTTGAATGTGTATATGCATGATTTATGTGAGTAGATGTGTTAGTAATGCATGATAAGGATTGAATTGAAGATATTGAGTTTGGGTTTTGAACTTACTGTAATTTTTAGGGTTTATGTTCTTGAGGGAAGTGAATGTGTTTATTCATGATTCCATTTGTTTTGATTTGTGTTACTGTATTTCTGATGCATGGAAGATCGAGTGGAAGGTAAGATGAGTTTGGTAGTGTTTTGAATGGTTTTTGTTGAGTTCTTTGAATTCTGGGCATGCTGGAAACGGAAAATCGCGATTCTGATAGAATTTCCTTTTCCAGTGTTCGTGTGTGTCGTGACTGCCTTGTGAGAGGCAAGTCACGACTCGTGACTCCCTTGTGAGGCAAGTCACGGGTCGTGACTCCCAGTCACGACGCGTGACTCTGTCTCCCAGTCACGACGCGTGACTTTTCGGAGAGCTGAAGGCAGTCACGGGGCGTGACTTCCAGTCACGACGAGTGACTGCCCTGAGAGGCAAGTCACGAGACGTGGCTTAGAGTCACGACTCGTGACTCCCTGGTGAGGCAGGTCATGAAACGTGACTTAGAGTCACGGCTCGTGACTTCCTTGTGGGGCATGTCACGAGACGTGACATAGAGTCACGACTCGTGACCCTCCTTTGAGGCCAGTCACGAGTCGTGACATGGCTCGTGACCGACCCCTTTCCGCCCCATTTTCTGAATTAGCCCAGTTTCAACCAAAATGAATTTCCTATTTCTTCTGTATGGACTTGTATGGACTTATACTACTGCATGATACATGTCATACTTTTATATGCTCTTATATGGCCTTTTCTGTTGTGCCTTGTTACCCAAGTGACTAGTTTTCTTATAAAATGACTTTCAAATGCTTTTATGGTTTTTTTTCCCCTTCTGTATGCTATATTACCTTGTTTATATGAATGAGTTATTTGTGATTAGCAATATGTTATGCATATCCTTGATCAGATCCTCCTCTATGAATATCATGCCATGCTTAAGAGTTTCTTGTATCATTCCACGATTAAGATTATGCGTTATTAATCATTGGCATATATGATTCAACATGTGTTCCTGATATGCTTTAGTATATTGAGTAGTGCTAAAATGTGATTGATTGAACTATTGCATGCTTCAGAATATGAATTGTATGAGGTATGATTGATAGTATGCTATGCCAAATTTATTTGAATAAAATGATTAATGTCTGAATGCATTATTATTCTTTAGCTTTTGAACTCAATTTGTTATACTTAAATGTAATTTGGATTATGCATGATTTATACTTAGTTATCCTCACCTACCGCATGATTAGGATTTTGCATTGATAATCATTGGCATGGTAGTGCTTCTATACTTGATTTTTGACATGCTTTAGAACATTGTTTAATGTTAAAGTGTGTTGACTGTTTATGTTTTGCAATGGGAATTGTATGATATATGACCGACTTTATGAGCATATTTATATGTCTATCGTACTCTGGTTTTTGCATGATGTATATATATTTATGCGTTGTGCGATTCGAAACGTGAATTATTTTATGCATGACCTGCGAGAGTCAGTCTAGTGGATAGTTAGGCAAGCCTAATAGAGTCTCTTAGCTGCAGCGCCCTTTGAATGTTTGGACCCCGATCAGGTCCCCGTTTGGTTCCTCGCGAACCCTTATGTGATAGGATCTTGTTTAAGATCCCATTTGAAAATGTTTTGTGAAAGTTAAAAGGAAAAAGTAAAATTGGTTTTCTCGACTCGTACCCGTAAAGTACTGTCTGTATCGGCTCGTACCCGTAAAGTACTGTCCGTACACTGGTTATCCACTACTTTGAGTCAGCAGGTATTTCGTTGCTTTGTCTGATATGAATACGAGAATGTGATATCCGAGTATGTAAGATTTCGGTTATATGAATCGGTTATGTATCCGAATGTGATTATGAATATCTGATTGGGTTGGGAGTGACCCAAACATGCGATTTGGACATATTTATCTTGACAAATATACGCATATGTATATTATATTGGAATGTATGGTATGTCATTAGTTGTGAATATATAAACTGGAATTAAGACGTGCATGACTGTAACTATGATCTTTCGAATACCGTGAATATACTTTATTATATCATGCTTATAAGGATGTGAATTCGATTAGTTATGTCTATAAGAATAGGAAGTAATATGTATATGAATGCAAACTTGAATTGTTGAATGCTATGGTTAATAAACATGTTTACAAGCGTGATTTTTGTATTAATGACAGTTATAGAGAAGTATGTGAATCAAGATACGTATGAATGTGTTTTTAACCTTGGAATGTCCTATTACATGCTCTCTCTTTATTTTTCCCTCTAGTAGTGATATCGGCATGTGTCCTTGTGTTTACATTTCAAGGCATGATATGGTATGGATTAGAGTTGCGCAGCGGAAGTGTGGCGGTTTGATGTTGTACCTTAGGCTTCAATTAGTGTATACGTCTTATGACGTGATAAAAGTATGTTTAGATAACTAGTGTCCTTGGCATGATAGTTGGGTGCATTACTGTCTGATAATTGTTTTGCATGTTAATGGAATGTTTTCCGTTAATGCATGGGTACTTGGTTATGTCAATTGCATGTGGTGATCTCAAGTGACTTCGCTCGGTAAGGTACTGATATTTGATACCATTGTAGGTTATGCATGTGATATAGTATGTAGTTCTGCATGATGATACTTGTATCGTGTATTGTATTATGTCTGTTTGGGCCTATTCTTGACATAAGCATATGGTTATGGTTGTGAGTTTATGAATTAATGCCTTTATTATGCAAGCCTGACTATATGTATTATGAATGTTGCAATTGTCATTGTGAATGTGTTATGCCTTGGCGACCATTATGAATGGCCGTCCATACTCTCGTGTGTTCTCCCCACTAAGCGTTTATCGCTTAGCACGGATTTCCTTTCCGTGCAGGTGGCAGGTTTTGTTATGTTCGAGTCGCGCATCTGCAAGGTCGGCCACGTAGGAGTTTGAAGTTTTGTATTTTTGTTCAGCATTTGTATTTCTGTATTACTGTATATGTAATTAATTATGTAATGATCTAGAGATTTTATTGGGATATGTAAACATTATTATATTTATTAGTTATTCCTTTGTATTATTATTCGCTTTTTGCTTCCGCTTAGTGCCTGCGTGTGTGTGAGTTATTGCATGATCAGTCTGTGCCCGCAAGTTAAGTCAAGTTGCTTTCTTTTCCCTTAAAGAGTTTTTAATTAACCCGTATTTTCGTATGTATGTTATGTATGAATGTATGCTTCCGCATTGTGCTTATGCATATTTGTGTGAGTGAGCGACGGGTAGCGCGCCCGTCGGCATCCTTCCAACGGGGGCGGCGATGGGGGTGTTACAGTTAGTGGTATCAGAGCGCCGGTTTGGCGGTTCTGGGTGTGTTGTTTGTTATGTTTTGAGTCTTTGCATGAGAGTCGGCTTTGTGTCATGGCCTAATGCAGATGTGTCTTGTTTTGTGTCGTGTCTAGATGGAGTCTGATTCTAGTGAGAATGTGGGCGAGACAACGGAAAGTGTGAACCCAGTTGGTGCTAATCAGAATGTTTTAGAGCATCCGTTGGTTGGAAATTCCGGTCCTGCTTCCGATGATAGAATGTTTATGCAAGGGTCTTTGGATTTTGTAAGGATTTGGTAGTACTCTGTATACCCGTCAGCTATCTCCAGAAAAAGTTTTTGAATTAAAGCATATTGAATCATGGGGATGGGACAAAGTGCATCATTATAGCATCAATTGCATCACCCTGCATACACGAATCATTGCACTTTCATTGCATCATCATCCCTTTTGACCATACATGAGAAGCATTGCATATGTGTTTTAACTGAGGGAAAAGCTGACAGGGTGTACATGGAGTATTTGGTATTAAGGTTAAGAGTGGTCATGGTAACCGTAGCAGCTGTTAAGGAAAGTGTTCTGTGTTTGGTTAAAGTTGAGTAGAAAGAGTGTTTCGGAATCTTGTACGAGCAAAGGTGATGTGATTTTGGAGTTTGACAGAGGTATTGTGCATAAAGGGGAACGGCATGTAGGACGGACATCTTCGAAGTATTAGATGATTTGTGCAGCTTTTGGCGAAAGTCAAGGGGGATCTCTACGTGAAGTGTTTGTGGTTGGTTTTTGATGTACAATTGAGTAAGGATTGTTTTTGCGGAACGTGTTTGGTTCAAATGTAAGAAAATGATTTAAGAGTGTAATAATAGCTATAAGTGTAGGCATGTGAGTGGTTTGGAAGTAAAGTGTATGAGTTTGGCAGTCACTTGGAATGTAGTGTCGAGAATTCTTCGGGTTGTAAGTGAATTTCGAGGACGAAATTCTTTTAGGAGAGAAGAGTTGTAACACCCCAAAATGGGCCTAGTCGGAATGTGCATGCTAAGTCGGGTTAAGTGAGGGTATTGTGGTAATGTGTATGTGTGGAATTGGAGTATTAAGGACCTAATTGAAAAGATATTTAAGTTATTTTAGTAAGAATTATTGTGTTAGTGGGTAAAGTGTAACTTGCCTAAGGACAAAAGAGTATTTAGACAAGATGTTTTAGTTGGAACCAATAGGAGGCTGCCATGTGTCTTGGTAGGTGGGCAATTGTGGGAAAAGAAGAAAAAGAAAAAGGATGAGAGAGGGAGGAGCAGATCACGTTCACGTTCTGTTCTCTCTCCTCTCCTCCTCCTTGCTCTTCTTTCTTTCCCTCTCCCGTTTCTTGTTCCCCTTCCTTGGCTGTGTGTGTGTGATTTGGTGTCTTGGTGGAGCTTGAGGTTTGCTTGAAGAGGTAATTTGGAGTTAGAGTTCCTGTATTTTGGATTACTGTTGTTCTTCTTCTTCTTCTTATTCAACTGGTTTTTGGTTGAGTTAGGGTTTTGAAGAGTAATTTGTGGGTTTTCTTTGTGCGAGTGAGTGGTGATTAGAAGAAGCAAAGTAAAGGCAAGGAAAGGTTTGAGGATTGAACTTGAAGTGTGATTTTGGATCTTCGATTCCAGGTTTGGGAGCTCTGTGTTCTTCATTCTTCAACTCAGCTTGTGAATTATTGAATGTCTCTGCCCTATTTCTCACTTAGGTTGTAAATGTATTTGCATCATTTAATTTCTGGAATTTGATGTGTTTTGGAATGTGTATATGCATGATTTATGTGAGTAGATGTGTTAGTAATGCATGATAAGGATTGAATTGAAGATACTGAGTTTGGGTTTTGAACTTACTGTAATTTTTAGGGTTTATGTTCTTGAGGGAAGTGAATGTGTTTATGCATGATTCCATTTGTTTTGATTTGTGGTACTGTATTTCTGATGCATGGAAGATCGATTGGAAGGTAAGATGAGTTTGGTAGTGTTTTGAATGGTTTTTGTTGAGTTCTTTGAATTCTGGGCATGCTGGGAACGGAAAATCGCGATTCTGATAGAATTTTTGTTTCCAGTGTTCGTGTGTGTTGTGACTGCCTTGTGAGAGGCAAGTCACGTGTCGTGACTCCCTTGTGAGGCAAGTCACGGGTCGTGACTCCCAGTCACGACGCGTGACTCTGTCTCCCAGTCACGACGTGTGACTTTTCGGCGAGCTGAAGGCAGTCGCGGGGCGTGACTTCCAGTCATGACGTGTGACTGCCCTGAGAGGCAAGTCACGAGACGTGACTTAGAGTCACGACTCGTGACTCCCTGGTGAGGCATGTCACGAAACGTGACTTAGAGTCACGGCTCGTGACTTCCTTGTGGGGCATGTCACGAGACGTGACATAGAGTCACGACTCGTGACCCTCCTTTGAGGCCAGTCACGAGTCGTGACATGGCTCGTGACCAACCCCTTTCCGCCCCATTTTCTGAATTAGCCCAGTTTCAACCAAAATGAATTTCCTATTTCTTCTGTATGGACTTGTATAGACTTATATTGCTGCATGATACAGGTCATACTTTTATATGCTCTTATATGGCCTTTTCTGTTGTGCCTTGTTACCCAAGTGACTAGTTTTCTTATAAAATGACTTTCAAATGCTTTTATGGTTTTTTTTTCCCCTACTGTATGCTATATTACCTTGTTGATATGAATGAGTTATTTGTGATTAGCAATATGTTATGCATATCCTTGATCAGATCCTCCTCTATGAATATCATGCCATGCTTAAGAGTTTCTTGTATCATTCCACGATTAAGATTATGCGTTATTAATCATTGGCATATATGATTCCACATGTGTTCCTGACATGCTTTAGTATATTGAGTAGTGCTAAAATGTGATTGATTGAACTATTGCATGCTTCAGAATATGAATTGTATGAGGTATGATTTATAGTATGCTATGCCAAATTTATTTGAATAAAATGATTAATGTCTGAATGCATTATTATTCTTTAGCTTTTGAACTCAATTTGTTATACTTAAATGTAATTTGGATTATGCATGATTTATACTTAGTTATCCTCACCTACCGCATGATTAGGATTTTGCATTGATAATCATTGGCATGGTAGTGCTTCTATACTTGATTTTTGACATGCTTTAGAACATTGTTTAATGTTAAAGTGTGTTGACTGTTTATGTTTTACAATGGGAATTGTATGATATATGACCGACTTTATGAGCATATTTATATGTCTATCGTACTCTGGTTTTTGCATGATGTATATATATTTATGCGTTGTGCGATTCGAAACGTGAATTGTTTTATACATGACCTGCGAGAGTCAGTCTAGTGGACAGTTAGGCATGCCTAATAGAGTCTCTTAGCTGCAGCGCCCTTTGAATGTTTGGACCCCGATCAGGTCCCCGTTTGGTTCCTCGCGAACCCTTATGTGATAGGATCTTGTTTAAGATCCCATTTGAAAATGTTTTGTGAAAGTTAAAAAGAAAAAGTAAAATTGGTTTTCTCGGCTCGTACCCGTAAAGTACTGTCTGTATCGGCTCGTACCCGTAAAGTACTGTCCGTACACTCATTATCCACTACTTTGAGTTTGCAGGTATTTCATTGCTTTGTCTGATATGAATACGAGAATGTGATATCCGAGTATGTAAGATTTCGGTTATGTATCCGAATGTGATTATAAATATCTGATTGGGTTGGGAGTGACCCAAACATGCGATTTGGACATATTTATCTTGACATATATACGCATATGTATATTATATTGGAATGTATGGTATGTCATTAGTTGTGAATGTATGAACTGGAATTAAGACGTGCATGACTGTAACTATGATCTTTCGAATGCCGTGAATATACTTTATTATATCATGCTTATAAGGATGTGAATTTGATTAGTTATGTCTATAAGAATAGGAAGTAATATGTATACGAATGCAAACTTGAATTGTTGAATGCTATGGTTAATAAACATGTTTACAAGCGTGATTTTTGTATTAATGACAGTTATAGAGAAGTATGTGAATCAAGATACGTATGAATGTGTTTTTAACCTTGGAATGTCCTATTACATGCTCTCTCTTTATTTTTCCCTCTAGTAGTGATATCGGCATGTGTCCTTGTGTTTACATTTCAAGGCATGATATGGTGGATTAGAGTTGCGCAGCAGAAGTGTGGCGGTTTGATGTTGTACCGTAAACTTCAATTAGTGTATACGTCTTATGACGTGATAAAAGTATGTTTAGATAACTAGTGTCCTTGGCATGATAGTTGGGTGCATTACTGTCTGATAACTGTTTTGCATGTTAATGGAATGTTTTCCGTTAATGCATGTGTACTTGGTTATGTCAATTGCATGTGGTGATCTCAAGTGACTTCGCTCGGTAAGGTAATGATATTTGATACCATTGTAGGTTATGCATGTGATATAGTATGTAGTTCTGCATGATGATACTTGTATCGTGTATTGTATTATGTCTGTTTTGGCCTATTCGGAATATAAGCATATGGTTATGGTTGTGAGTTTATGAATTAATGCCTTTATTATGCAAGCCTGACTATATGCATTATGAATGTTGCAATTGTCATTGTGAATGTGTTATGCCTTGGTGACCATTGTGAATGGCCGTCCATACTCTCGTGTGTTCTCCCTACTAAGCGTTTATCGCTTAGCACGGATTTCCTTTCCGTGCAGGTGGCAGGTTTGGTTATGTTCGAGTCGCGCATCTGCAAGGTCGGCCACGTAGGATTTTGAAGTTTTGTATTTTTGTTCAGCATTTGTATTTCTGTATTATTGTATATGTAATTAATTATGTAATGATCTGGAGATTTTATTGGGATATGTAAACGTTATTATATTTATTAGTTATTCCTTTGTATTATTATTCGCTTTTTGCTTCCGCTTAGTGCCTGCGTGTGTGTGAGTTATTGCATGATCAGTCTGTGCCCGCAAGTAAAGTCAAGTTGCTTTCTTTTCCCTTAAAGAGTTGTTAATTAACCCGTATTTTCGTATGTATGTTATGTATGAATGTATGCTTCCGCATTGTGCTTATGCATATCTGTGTGAGTGAGCGTCGGGTAGCACGCCCGTCGACGTCCTTCCAACGGGGGCGGTGATGGGGGTGTTACAAATTTACTCGCCTCGACCGTGCTTCTTGGATAGGCCACGTGATACTCGAGTTATAGTCATGACGGGAAAATAATATTGGTTAGTAATGAATAAATAAATAATTGGATAAATAAATAAACAAATAATTTTAATAAAGTAAATTGAGAGAAGTAATTAAAATTAAAAAATGGACTAAATTAAATTAAGCGATGAACAAATGAATAAATAGATAAATAATTGGATAAATAATTGAATGAATTAAATTAAAAGAATTGATGGATGGAAAATATAATAACAATTGTAATAATCGAATGCAATAAAAATAGTAATGATAATAATAAGAAAAATAATTACAATAGTAGGAATAATAATAATGTGCTAATATTAACAATTATAACATGAATTAAACATAAGATGATAGTATTAATAATGTAAATGGATAATCATAATAATAGCAATAATGCAATATAATAATGATCACCTTAACCAAATAATAATAATAATAATAATAATTACACAATTATCATAATAATAATAATAATAACAATAATAATAAAATACCAATAACAATAATATTTATAAAATACATCAAACATAAAATAATATTAAAAATGATTAATAATATTAATATTAACATAACAATAATAATAAACAAGCAATAACAATAATAATATAAACAATTACTAAAATAACAATGACATAAATGATATCACAATAATAATATTATTAGCACAATATAAAATAAATAACACAAATATTAAGAAATAAACAACAATAATAATAATATCATGATAACCATAATATTAACAATTAATTATAATAATAATAATAATAATAATACTAATATATAAAAACAGAAAATTAAATAAAAAGGGAGGAAGGAGGTTTACCGGTCACCGGAGGCTCGCCGGAACGGCAGTGGCCGACACCACCCATGCCGGAAGGTAGATCGGCGCCCGAGGAACTCGCCGGAGCTGGTCACGCGCCGATCGGAGGTCCACCGTCGCCGGAAAATGCGCCGCAACGTTTCGGTTCTTCTCCCTCACGCGCCACGCTGCCGGCAACCGATGGAGGAACGGCGGCCATTGCCTGAAGCGTCCGGATGTGCTGGTTCTTCCGGTGGGGCGCATGCCACCGTGTGCGGCGGTGGTTGGCCGGTGGAGCCCCCGCCACCTCCTCTCCTTTTTCTTCTTTTTCTTTCTTCCTCCGGCACCGTTGGTTCCCGTTGGCTGCTTGTCCTCCCTCTTTGTGTCTTTCTCTTTTCCTTTTATTTTGGTTTCTTCTTCTTGACCTTTGATCTCTCTTACTCTCTCTTTATTTTTCTTTTGCTCTTATCTCCCTCTTGCTCTCTGTATCTCCTTCTTTTCTATTTCTTTTCTTGGTCTTCTATGGCCGGCCACCACTGTTCTTGCTCTTGCTCTCTTCTTCTTTCTTTTTCTTTTCCTATTTTCTTTTTCTTTCTTGGTTTTCCTGTTTTCTTCAGCCGAGAGAGCCCCTCTCTCTCTTGGTCTTCTTTCACTTTTTATTCCCACCATTTTAGGTAGGTTAGGTCACTAACTCCCCTCCAATAATTCCCTCCTCTTTTTACTTTTCTTAATTTAATTAATTTAAATTAATTAATTTACACAAGCACACATATTAATTAATTAAACACTACTAATTAAACCCTACATATTTAATTTAACTAATCTACTTGAATTATCCTATATTTATTTTCTTTTTTCAATTTTAATTATACTACAATACTAATTTGTAAATTAACTAATAATACTTAATTTTACATACATTTTAATTACGCAATAGTATTAACTAATTAATTAACTAATAATATTAAATAATTAATTTTTAATCATACATACATACATATATATTTTTTAGAGGAAATTATCAAGGAGTCAAATGCCCCTTTTTTTATGTATTACACCCGACTCGGGACCCGGTGTCTACAGTTGCCCCCAATTTTGGAGAAGCTAGTGTTTAGACACCTAGGTGAGCCAAAATTCAAGGAAGGAATAGAGAGAGGATTACATACCTGAGGCTGAGGCGGAAACCTTACCTTCCTACCGGATAAGTGGCGATATGTCGAGTAGACGATTGCTCTTCTGAGAGGGATTGTTGTTCTTTTGAACTGCTCTTCTGAGTGGGAGTTGTTCTTCTAAACTGCTCTTCTGAGCATGGTGTTCTTCTAAACTGGATAGACTGCTCTTCTGAGTGGGGTTGTTCTTCTAGAACTGCTCTTCTGAGTGGGGTTGTTCTTCTAGAACTGCTCTTCTGAGCGGAGCGTTCTTCTGAACTGGGTGTCCTTCTGGACTGCTCCTCTAAGCTGGGTGTCCTTCTGGACTGCTCTTCTGAGCTGGGATGTTCTTCTGAACTGGGTGTCCTTCTGGACTGCTCTTCTGAGCGGGATGTTCTTCTGAACTAGGTGTCCTTCTGGACTGCTCTTCTTAGCGGGATGTTCTTCTGAACTGGATGTCCTTCTTGACTGCTCTTCTGAGCGGGGCGTTCTTCTGAACTGGGTGTCCTTCTGGACTGCTCTTCTTAGGGGGGCGTTCTTTTGAACTGGGTGTCCTTCTGGATTACTCTTCTTAGCGGGATGTTCTTCTGAACTGGGTGTCCTTCTGGACTGCTCTTCTGAGCGGGGCGTTCTTCTGAACTGGGTGTCCTTCTGGACTGCTCTTCTGAGCGGGACGTTCTTCTGAACTGGATGTCCTTCTGGACTGCTCTTCTGAGCCGGGCGTTCTTCTGAAATGGTTGTCCTTCTGGACTGCTCTTCTGAGCGGGATGTTCTTTTGAACTGGGTGTCCTTCTGGACTGCTCTTCTGAGCTGGCCGTTCTTCTGAACTGGGTGTCCTTCTGAACTGCTCTTCTGAGCGGGGCATTCTTCTAAACTGGGTGTCCTTCTGGAATGCTCTTCTGAGTGGGGCGTTTTGCTGAACTCTGTGTCTTTCTTGACTGCTATTCTGAGCGGGGCGATCTTCTGAACTAGATGTCCTTCTGGACTGCTCTTCTGAGCGGGGCGTTCTTCTGAACAGGATGTCCTTCTGGACTGCTCTTCTAAGCGGGACGTTCTTCTGAACTGGGTGTCCTTCCTGACTGCTCTTCTGAGCTGGGCGTTCTTCTGAACTGCACCGAGCCGAGGCTTACAAAGTGCGAGATATCCTTCTTTGATATTCCCTGCAAAGCTATGTGCATGAAAGTATATACAAGAAATTGTATGCATGATATGAGATGTAGATGTTTGTAAAAATGGATGACTATGTCTTAGGTGATCAAGGGTTCGTTAAAGATACAGCTTGGCTGCTCCACCATGCCCCCCAGGATCTAGAAGGGTGTCCTCTCGGCCTTAAGGATTTTGCCCCCTGAGAGGGCTTAAGTTGATTTGCCCCCCTCAAAGGACTTGAAATTTTGCCTCATCAAAGGATTGAGATTTTGCCTCCTCAGAGAACTTTAGAAGGTTTGCCTCCTCAGAGGACTTGGAATGTCAGCTTGTCAACGTGAGACTGATGTATGCTATCTAATAAGCGTCAAGCACCATGTATGCATGGAATGCATGTAAAAAGCATGCATGGACTACGAATATGAAATGCATGCAGGAAATTATGCATATGGCATACATGCTACAGTCATGCGCATGGCTTGTATACATGCAATGAATTATGGATATTTGCAAATGATCATGAGAAATACATGCAAGGGGATTTATGTATGCAAAATATATGCAAATGCTCACTGGCTTAGATGTAAAGAATCGTGTGCCAAGATAGGTGAAAAGTCATTATGTTCATAAAATCTATGTAAAGAATTGGGTGTGTGCGATGTGTGCACATGCAACTATGTATATGAAACATATGCAGAAAAAATCATACATATATGTATATAAAATGCATGCGAAAAATGTGAATGTGAAATGCATGCAAAGGATATGCCCATAAAATAAGTGATTATAAAAATGAAGTTTAGATAACTATGTACGCCAAAAGTATGTATGAAATATGCTCGCTAAAGATCTTGTATCAAAAGACATGCACCAAGAATTATACATGTAAAACTATTTATAAGGATGTTTGTTACAGTTATGTGTAAAAACATTTGCAGAAAGCATATGTAAAAAAAAAAAATTGCTGGGAGTACATGCAAAGTATCATTTTTATGAGTAATGATAAGAAATATCCCAAGATTGTAAAATGAGTGCAACCTATTGGGTACCTCAAATTTGAGTTTCTGTCTGTCTTTGAAAGCACTGAATGAACCACATTCTCAACTGATTCAATCTTAGCAAAAGAATTCGAGAGTCATTTCCAATGAAGGGCAAGAAGATAAATATGTAGAAATCAAGGTTTACTAAACCAACATGTAAATATAAGGCATACCATGCAATCTCCGTGTGTATGTGCAAAAGGCCAAAACAGAATTTTTCATCATTTGAAAGCAAATTCTAATTGCAACTTTGGAGACGAGACTCAACTCGAATGCAAATGCACTCGTGGCTTCCCGCTTGAAGCTCAAGAAACACCATATGCCTCTTCCTACATACCGAACTTATTTAGAAGGTCATCTCCGCTAATTAGATAAGGTCAAACCCAGAATCAATAGGTCTTACTTTGGTTGTAATGTTAGGCTTAGGTAGATGGCTATCAAAGAAGGACCAGGTCGCTAGAGAAGAATGACCGCGCTATTTACTCAATGGATAAAAGGACCATTCTCATCCCCAACTGTCTACTGTCCATGTATTCTTAAATTTGGACTTGTTAATACTTTAGCTCAATGTACCAATTAAGTTGAAAAGGCAACAAAACTCATAAATGGATATTATCCTAAGCTCTACTTTTCTTTCTTTCTTCGTTTTTTTTTCTTATTTTTTTCTTCTTTTCTTTCTTCGTATTTTTTTCTTTTTCATTTTTTTTCTTTTTTTTTTAAATTTTTTTTCTTCTCTCTTTTTTTTCGCAAGCTTATATCTCTAATTAAATAAAAAATTATTGGTAATTTAAATGTCTCTAATTACACAAAGAGTTTATTGGTGATCTAAATCCCTTTCCCGAAGTGTAGCCCAACAATTATCGATGATCTAAAATTCATTTCCCAAGGGGTAGACCCATCCTTATCAGGGTGATTTTGGTAACCCCAAAAATCATCAATGATTGAAATTCCCTTCCCGAAATGTGGACCCATTTTCACCGGGGCAAGTTTTGATAGCCCCAAGAAATGTCATAATGTACATCCATCCTTACTAGAGCGGCCATTCATCTAAGGGGAAGCCAAAATTATTTTAGGCGAAGGGTAGTTTTAATGTGTGTAACAATAAAATCGGTACGCATTTAGCATACCAAAATAAAGGCTCAACGGGCTAGCAAGCGATTACGAAATAAGGGTAGGAAATGATAATTTAGAGAGCTATACAAAGAAATAGTTGCCTAAATCATTTTCTAGATTCAACCTCATCCAGGGGTCGCTTTGACGGGTAATCAGAAAGGTTCTAGTGCTCTTAGTGAGTTTTCATCCAATCCCCGAATTGCAACTAGTTTTTCCAGTTTTGTTTTCAAAACGGGCCAAAAGTGCTCTTAAACTTAGAAATGACATGGTATAGTCAAATATTTTCACATGATCTAGCTCTCAAAGATTAAACATATATACCTTTTGCTTAATTCAAAATGGAATGAAATACAGATTTCTAGAGTTAAGATCAAATCCATTCATAGTTGAAAACCAACTAGGCAGAGTCAAACTTTGAATCAGATGTACCTTAATGAGGTGCAAACATGTCATCATTTTAGGATATAACTTAACACAACAAATTTTTATTCCATAAAAAAATGTATATGT
Source organism: Excoecaria cochinchinensis (assembly GCA_947683425.1). NCBI lineage: Eukaryota > Viridiplantae > Streptophyta > Magnoliopsida > Malpighiales > Euphorbiaceae > Excoecaria > Excoecaria cochinchinensis. The sequence continues at coordinate 15,494,931 of CANTUQ010000055.1, forward strand.
ACAAAAATCGTTTCAGGCAAACAAAGATTTTTTTTTCTTTTGTTTTCTCTTTGTTTTCTCTTTTTTTTTTTCTCTTTTTTTTTGTAAAAAAATGTGCAAACTATGCGTTAAAAATCATGTACATGGAAAGATACATGTAATAGTATCGTGTATGCGTGTAAGAATTATATGTGCAAAAACATTTTGTATAAAAATGTGTACATGAAATATGTGCAAAGATGTGTGTGTAAAATATTAACGAAAAATTATAAGTGAGTGTGAATGTGTGAACAATGCATAACAAATGATGTGCATACATAAATTTACAGTGTACATGCAATCAACATACAAAGATGGCATAAGTACAAAATATGGTATAACATGAGAATGAATGTTCAGGATATATGATACATGTGCACATGGCTTGATTTAGACAGGACAGGAATACATGTGTGGTGTAAGGTGAAAGCGACCTAACATGATAATGTGTACGAATGAATCGTGAGGAAAGGCAAAACTCACATACATAAAAGTACAAAATATAAACAAATAATGTACTCGACATAGGACACATTATAAGAATGATTATGTACAGTGAGTGGCACGTGTGTGCGATAAAGACATGTGATGAAAATGATTGCAAGGAATGGATGACGTTTACGAGGTACGTGTGATCACATGTATATGTAAAATGGGCCATGGTATATAGCAACTAACATGCATAATGTAGGATTCATATGTGCATGGTATAATACATGTTCATGATATGGCACACAATGTGGAAGATACAAAGTGTCATGATGTGTATAACGTGTGGTCTAATGAAGTATGCTAATGTGTGCACACTATGACATGCAACAGTGTATGTTCCAGCACATAATGTTTATATACATATGCAATGTGAGAATACATGCTATGACACATGATGAATGTTTTTATTTTATTTTTTTTATTATTTATTAATTTAATTTAATTTATTTTATTTTTTTATTTTTTACATATCGTGGTGGTAGTATGTCTATGCGTGTCGTGATGCATGTCGATACGTACCTTCGGTGACATATGCTGTATGTACTGGCTATGGTGCCTGATGGATGTTATGGATATCATAATATATGTTAGTATGTATGTGTTGCTATGTACTGCTATGTACATGCATGACAAATGTATGTTATATTCATATTCACAAACTATGATACAAACAATTTTGTATACGAAGTGCACAGGCTTTATTATTGTATGGAAAGAATTATACATGAGACAAAATGCATGTGTTTTATTTACTACTATTGCTCATAAGAAATGCACAATCACATACACATACAGGAAAAAAATTTCTCCCAACCATATTTTTATCACACAGGAGGTCGTGCGGTCTCTTTCCTAGGAAGGGTTAACCCATGGGTTAACGGGGAACCCAATGGGCGCGTAAAGCGTGCTGCGAAGCACAAACTCTCATTAATAAAAAGCGCATGCAGATGAATTTTTGGCTATCGTGTATTTAAACGATCCGAATAAACCGAAATAAGCCCCTCGGGGATATGAAAACCTTTAGGGAGCGAATATCTAAATTTATTTGGATTTGTCCAATACGCGAAAACCCACTTCACAAACAAAGTATTACGGCGCATGCCCCCTAGTGGAAGTAACTATATCCATTACATGGGCTTAGGTCAAAGGTGATATTTTAGGGTTACCCAAGCATGATCCCTGCCAACAGGTCTAGCTCGTCATGAGCATAGCGATCGATCGGGTCATCATTTAATATATCATAAATGGCACGAGGCTTGGACTGGTGATTATCCCGAGCACTTCCCTACAATGAGTGAAAGTACGGTCGTGTTTTAGGAACGCACCGGGGTATATAGGGGACCAACTAACATAATTCTAAGGCTCTAACATGATGCAATGCAATTTTTCGAAAAGTGATAAAATTTCTTGATTCTAAACCCATTTAAATTAGATTAACCAAAGGTATTTTCGAAGCAAAATCTCATAATATCCCCAGCGGAGTCGCCACTATAGACGACCTCACCGTCTATTGGCTATCATAAGGCAGGATCACGGAGTCGCCACCCGATAGAGCATCGGGAAATAAATCTAACCTTATGAGGCCCAAAACCATAGAGAGGTCAGGACCTCACTCTTATTCATACCTTTGGTTAATATTATGTAAACGGGTTTTTAGGATTAATTATTTTATCTCTTCTCTAACACGAGTTATGCAATAAATAAAAGCGCATTACAAGCACGTAAAAAACAATAAATAAAGCGATAAATAAAATATATTTATAGTTATCCAAAAATAAATATAAAATCATGAAAGAAAGATAGAATAATAGTAAGAACACATACATAAATCGAGCTATTTATTTAGGTGGAAATATTGGTTCCCGACTACTTGTTTTATAAAAAAAGTATAAAATTCTTGAATCAATTTAAATCTTTTGGATTTGGGATGAAAACGTGGACATTGGTCCAGTTTTATTGACAAATTTCATTTTGTAGAAAACATTTGTGTGGTGGTTCTTTTTAAGCGCGGTCAAAAATCCTTTATTATTACAGACCACAAATAAATAAAATAAAATAAAATAATAATTACATATTTTTGAATAATAAATAATAAATAAAACCTAATCTACTCGCCTCGACCGTGCTTCTTGGACAGGCCACGTGATACTCGTGGTTATAGTCATGACGAGAAAATAATATTGGTTAGTAATGAATAAATGAATAATTGGATAAATAAATAAACAAATAATTTGAATAAAGCAAATTGAGAGAAGTAATTAAAATTAAAAAATGGACTAAATTAAATTAAGCGATGAACAAATGAATAAATAGATAAATAATTGGATAAATAATTGAATGAATTAAATTAAAAGAATTGATGGATGGAAAATATAATAACAATTGTAATAATCGAATGCAATAAAAATAATAATGATAATAATAAGACAAATAATTACAATAGTAGGAATAATAATAATGTGCTAATATTAACAATTATAATATGAATTAAACATAAGATGATAGTATTAATAATGTAAATGGATAATAATAATAATAGCAATAATGCAATATAATAATGATCACCTTAACCAAATAATAATAATAATAATTACACAATTATCATAATAATAACAATAATAATAAAATACCAATAACAATAATATTTATAAAATACATCAAACATAAAATAATATTAAAAAGATTAATAATATTAATATTAACATAACAATAATAATAAACAAGCAATAACAATAATAATATAAACAATTACTAAAATAACAATGACATAAATGATATCACAATAATAATATTATTAGCACAATATAAAATAAATAACACAAATATTAACAAATAAACAACAATAATAATAATATCATAATAACCATAATATTAACAATTAATAATAATAATAATAATAATATATAAAAACAGAAAATTAAATAAAAAGGGAGGAAGGAGGTTTACCGGTCACCGGAGGCTCGCCGGAGCGGCAGTAGCCGACACCACCCATGCCGGAAGGTAGATCGGCGCCCGAGGAACTTGCCGAAGCTGGTCACGTGCAGATCGGAGGTCCACCGCCGCCGGAAAATGCGCCGCAACATCTCGGTTCTTCTCCCTCACGTGCCACACTGCTGGCAACCGATGGAGGAACGGCGGCCATCGCCTGAAGCGTCCGGATGTGCTGGTTCTTCCGGTGGGGTGCGTGCCGCCGTGTGCGGCGGTGGTTGGCCGACGGAGCCCTTGCCACCTCCTCTCCTTTTTCTTCTTTTTCTTTCTTCCTCCGGCGCCGTTGGTTCCCGTTGGCTGCTTGTCCTCCCTCTTTGTTTCTTTTCCTTTTCCTTTTATTTTGGTTTCTTCTTCTTGACCTTTGATCTCTCTTACTCTCTCTTTATTTTTCTTTTGCTCTTATCTCCCTCTTGCTCTCTGTATCTCCTTCTTTTCTATTCTTTTCTTGGTCTTCTATGGCCGGCCACCACTGTTCTTGTTCTTGCTCTCTTCTTCTTTCTTTTTCTTTTCCTTTTTCTTTTTCTTTCTTGGTTTTCTTGTGTTCTCCAGCCGAGAGAGCATTCCCTCCTCTTTATACTTTCTTAATTTAATTAATTTAAATTAATTAATTTACACAAACACACATATTAATTAATTAAACACTACTAATTAAACCCTACATATTTAATTTAACTAATCTACTTGAATTATCCTATATTTATTTTCTTTTTTCAATTTTAATTATACTACAATACTAATTTGTAAATTAACTAATAATACTTAATTTTACATACATTTTAATTACCCAATAGTATTCACTAATTAATTAACTGATAATATTAAATAATTAATTTTAATCATATATACATACATATATATATTTTTTAGAGGAAATTATCAAGGAGTCAAATGCCCTTTTTTTTATGTATTAAACCCGACTCCAGACCCGGTGTCTACACCTGGTTTGCCACATTATGGGTCTCCATTTAAAATAGGAAATCATAAGCTAAAAGCATTGAATCACATTTGTCATTATCATATAATATTGTTAGGCAATTACTTCAATCACACATTCACTGTTCATATCCCATATATATATACATATATATATATATTTATTAATCAACTCATATCATTTGATGTCTTTCATGAGTATATAACTTAAATCTCAATTTATAACTATGCATACTTGTTCATATCATACAGGTTTATGTAGATTAAAGTATTATAATACTCAACAATATCATTATACTTAATCCTATTCATGTACATTTTCCAAGGGATAACTATTCTTAAACTCATTTAATATTCCTAACCATGCATCGGATGGATCCTAGAAAGTTTCGGTGTAAAGCGGGTTCAATTCGGGAAGAAAAACACATAAAATGGTCAAGACAGAAGGGGTCACGGTGGTAATGAATTTTGTTACCACCGTGAGGTCCAAACTAAGAATTCTGCCTAGCATTTCCATATGTCATGGTGGTAATGAATTTGGTTGCCACCGTGACATACCAAAAGTTTGCAAAACAGAAGCCAGGATTCAGGACTGCTTCACAAATCCTTTTGGTTCAGACTAAACGGGCATCTAAACGACATTTTTAGGCAAACATTCCTTCTTAACATTTGTTTCATAAGATGTTAACTTTCAAAAGCAACAAATTTCAGATCAATTGGACATTTATAACTTCAGATATGATCTAAACAACCTATAGTGCTCCCCTGAACCCGGCCAGAGAAGATAGCTCTACTTCATGACCACTTTTGGTACACTTAAATTTAAAATTAGCTCAAACCTATTTCTAACACATTTGTAGGAATATATCTTAGCTTTCCAAAGGTATTAGTTTCATACCATTTAGAGTTCTACAACTCCCAATACAGCTTAATAACCGAAAAAAGGTCAAGTGCATTCTAACCCAATTTTTCACCCAAAATCCTATTCACATGCACAAATGAACAATTTAAACCAACACTCACTACCATCATCAACAACACATTCAAGAAACTTATATCACACATGAATATACTAAAATTCATATATATAATAGAGAGTTTCCCAAACCTCTATGAAGCACAACCCACTATCCTCTTCAAGCTTTAATCCTCATTCTTTTCCTTGCCCTTGAATTTCCTCTTGCCATCCAAAGCTTGCACACACCCAAAACCAAGAAAATTACTTATCCAAAACCCAAACTTTCCCTAAAACAAAAGTAAAATAGAAGGAGAGGAAGACCCAAATACATGCAAACCAAAACTAACTCTTACCTCTTCAATCTTGCCCCAAAACTCAACCAAAACAAACCAAGGATCTTGCAAAACACCAGCTAAGAAGAAAGGAGATGGAGTAGAGAATGAACAAGGAAAAGAAAGAAGAAAACCGAGAGAGAGAGAGAGGAGAGGAACGTGAGGCAGATTTCTTTTCCCTCTTTTTCTCTTTCTTTTCCCTCTTCATTAATTGCTCTATCAACCAATCCACATGGTAGCCTACTATTGGACCAATAATTCCTCCTTTGACTTTCTTAACCTTTGCACCATACTCCTACCTCACTAGATAATTCTTAACTAGATATTTTCCATCCTTAGTACAATACACACAACCAACTAGATAAAACCATAACCAAAACACCCTACATCCATACACCACAAGCACACAAAATAATTTTCCCCCACTTAACTTATTTAATTGATTACTTTGCAATTAAGTCCTTATCATCAAATTCCCTCATGCACAATTACCGAAATACCCTTCACTTATCTAACTTAGCTTGCCGATTCCGACTAGGCCCTATTTGGGGTGTGATAACTCTTCCCTCCTAACAGAATTTCGTCCTCGAAATTCACTTACACCGAAAGGAATTTCCAACATTACATTCCATGTCACTAACGAACTCATACACTTCACTCTCAAATTACTCACTCGTTTACACTTATCGACATCATTGCACTCTTAAATCACTTTCTTATATTCGAGTCAGACACATTCATCAGAATGATCATTACTCAACTGCCTGTTAGAAATCGAAGCCCAAACACTTTACACATAAACCAATTAACTTTCGCCGATTGCTACACAAATCCTTCAATACCTCAAAGATGTCCGTCATACCTATGTTTCTTCTTACCAATAACACTTCTATCAAACTCCTAAATCCTATCATCAGAAACAGGACAAGAATCTTCAACTTGAGGACGCTCGAAAACATTTTGATCAGCACTAACTGGGTTCACACTTTCTGTTATCTCACCCACATTATCACTAGGATCAGACTCCATCTAGACATGACACAAGATAAGACACATCTGCATTAGGCCACGACTCAAAATTGACTCACATGCAAAGACACGACACATAACAAATAAAGACAACCAGAATCACCAAACCTGGGCTCTAATACCACTAACTGTAACACCCCCTACGTCCCTGTTGGAAGGACGTGGGTGCACAACCGACGCTCACTTGCATACATGCACAAATACACTAAGCGGAAGCATACATTCATACATAAAAACATACGGAGATACAGCGAAAATTAAAATTTTAAGGAAAAATAGCTGAACATACATTAACTCACATACATACATATAATCATTTAACGGAAGTGTAGACGAAAGATAAAATGGAGAAATAACTGAAAAATTAATTACAATAAGATCCTTACATATAATTACATATACAGAAGACTAGAGAAAAACAAAAGCCAAAATACAGAGGTTGAGCAAAATACAAAACTCCTAACTTCTATGTGGCTGACCTTGCAGATGCGACTCGAACCGGACCAAACCTGCCACCTGCACGGGAAAAGAACCCGGATAACGCTTAGTGGGGAGAACACACAAGCAACATGGATGGCCATTCACAATGGTTATTGTAAGCACCGTGTCCTGAGGCAGTCTGGATTGGAGATTACCCGATGAGGAATAAACGTCTGAGTTCGTACAAACGGTTGAGATTCGGAGGTTTTGGTCCCCTGCTTCACGAGAAATGTGTTATTTCAGTCTTCGTAGGAAAGAGGGAGGAAATGGGGAATTTTTGGGTTAAAAAGATGTATTTTCTCCACAGGTGGTCTGCCCGTCTCTCAAAGACAAGACCGTCGCTTCGGGTCACAGACGGCCTGTGGGATCTTCCGACGCCCGTCGGAGGGACCTGATCTTCCGGAGCACGCAACCTGATTTCCCGGAGCACGCAACCTCTCCGACGCCCGTCGGTGAGAATTGCAGGCCCGTCAGTTGAATCCTTGTGTCAGTAGGATTAAACCGATGCCCGTCTGTGGAACCGACAACCGTCGGTCGCCCCTAGTCTATAAAAACTTTCATTTCCCACCTAAAAAGGGGTTGGAGAAAATTTCTAAGGGGAAACTCTGTCAAAATTAACACTTATTTTCTCTCTCCTCTAGCAAATACAAATATTGAGAAATCTCTTTTAGTTTAAGAATAAAACCATTAAAAAGGAACTAAATCTAATTAGTTTTCCTAAGGTTTTGATTCCAAATTTCAGTTTTTTGAAGGATCAAGAAGGAAACAATCTATTTTCCTCATTCTTGATCTTTCATTTTATTTTCTCGTGGAGCGTGCGAGACTCTAATCGACATCAAAATCCAACCAAAATATTATCTGAGGGTAAATATTCCGGACTTCTTCTCCTTATTACTTCATTTTCATTTTTATTCTTATTTTTTTTACTTTTAGCTTTCTTCTTTCTTTATTTTGATCCTTTTCATCTTGTTTTGTGGTAAAATCTATTTTTTGCTTTGAAAAATTAGTTTTGCTGTCATTTTTTTGGAGACAGCGGTGACCGACAGGTCATCTGTTTCACCGACGCACGTCGGTCACCCCACCCATAGACGTCCTCTCTTGAGTGAGCGACGGGGCATGTCAGTCACTTTGACTGACGCCCGTCGGTCACTCGGCAGTGGCCGTCCCTAGGTTCTGTCTCCATATTTTTAAACCCCCTTTTCCGTTTTTTTATCTCCCTCAAGTCTTAGAGATTTATTTATATTGCGCTTTTTGTATATTAACACTCATTAACCTTTTGTGAGCATATATGATTTTCTTGGACCGTTCTGAGCTCGAGGGGCAATCTACCATGCTCGGAGGATTTCGCCCGATTTAGTTTTCTAACTTTCTTAGTCATTTCACTCATTTGTTTATTTGTTAATTATTTTATGTACACAAATATACCTTTTTGTATCTCGCTAAATATAAAAAATTGATGAATGTTTTATATTTAATAAGGAGAGATCTTCATAAAATTAAGGATCCAATGTCCTATTTTTTATCCAATGAAAAATTCCCACAATAAAAACATCATTTTTTATAATAAATGCATGCGAGGACCAAAGTTGTCAAAATAAACAATCTCCCGTCTTATGTATGTATTGCACATTTATAAATGGGAGTTGTATTCCGCTCCTAGTATTATTGTAATTTTTTGATTTAATGTTCCTTTATTTATCTATCGCTTTAATGCGTGAATAAAATGCGCTTTTAATTAAATTGCATCATGTGGAGAGAGAGCGAATTAATGAGTTCAAAATTTAATCATAAAATAATCGAGGTAGAAATAGATGAGAAGTCCCGAACTCAGCTCTGGTGTTTGGGCTCAAAGAGGCTAGAGGTCTATCTAATCACTCATTGGAACTAAGACCTCCAAGACACCTCTTGTGTCACGAGACTTAGACGTTAATCCTAGGCTCCTTAGGGAGAGAGTTTTACTCTCCAAGACCCCTTTGGTTGGCCCAAGATGGATAATAAGCGCAGTCTTAGGCTCTCCGAGGCGAGAGAAACTTTCCCAATGTTCTATTGTGTGGTGACTCCATGAAACCTTCTTGTTGCCAAAAATAGACGCACACGCGGGGCTCGGCGTGCGTCACAGTGGGACTCCACTGGGGACGAATGGTTCGAGACTTCGATTTGAAAATACCTCGCTTAACATTTATGATTAGCGTTTAATTAATAAATTTGCTTTCTTTCAAATTTGCATTTGCATCCCATTAGAGCCTTAGAATATGCTAGATTGGTCCGTTCTTAACCTCGGTGCATTCCCGAAGCACAACCCTACATTCACTCAATGTGGGGAAGTGTTAAGAATAATCACCAGCCCAAGCTTCGTACCTTTTAGTATATAAAATGATGACTCGATCGGCCGTTATGCTTGTGATGAGCTAGACTCGTCGGCAGGGATCATGCTTGGGTAGCCTTAAAGTAATATCTCCCTCGACCAAAGCTCATATAATGACCGTAGATACTCTCCCTAGGTGACATGAACCGTAATATCATGCTTGCTGTATGGGTCATTATGTATTGGGTGAATCCAGATGTCTTGCTTGGTAACCTAGCCAAAGGCTTCCATGCCCCGGTAGGGCCATGTCGATATATTTGGGATGTCTAAATACATGATGATCATTATCCATGCGCTTGTGTATTAGCATAGGAGTGTTATGCTGCCGGTTTTTTATCGCGCACCATCTGTGTCCATTGGGTTCCCCGCTGACCCGTGGAGTAATCCCGCCTAGGAAAGAGACCGCACGACCACGTGTGTGGGAGCAATAAGGGTGGAAGGACCTATTTGCTTGCCTGTGTGTAAGCACCGTGTCCCGGAGCGGTCCGGATCAGAGGTTACCCTATGATGAAATCAGTGTCCGAGCCTGTATAGAAGGGCTGGATTTGGAGGTTTTAGTCCCACGTTCCACGAGAAATGAGGCTTTTTACCATTCTTGGGCAGAGGGGGAGAAAACAGACGTTTTTTCGAGTCAAAAGGCTTTTTGTCCTCCACAGACGGCCAGCCCGTCGCTTCGAGTCACCGACGGCTTATGGTATTTTTCGACGCCCGTCGAAAAGTCACCGCCCCTGTCAGAACGCTGCCTGGTTTCCCGGAGCATGCAACCGCTCCGACGCCCATCGGTGGATGTGGCAGGGCCGTCGGACGAATCCTTGTGTCAGAAGGATTCTTCCGATGCCCGCCCCCATACACCGACGCCCGTCGGTCGTGTCTGGCTATAAAAGCTCCGGATTTTCACTTGAAAAGGGTTGGAAAAATTTTCAAAGGAGGAAACTCTGCCCAATTTCAAATAAATTTTCTCTCTCTTCCAACAAAACACATTTACTAAGGAAATCTACTGAATCAAGGATCAAATCAATCAAAAGGAACTAAAAACTAATTAGTTTTCTTTAGATTTTGACTCCAAAATCGATCTTTTGAGGGGTTGAAGAAGAAATAGCTCATTTTCTTTCTTTGATCCTTCATCTTTCGCTTCTCGTAGAACGCGCGGGGCTCTAATCAACACAAGAATCTCACCCAAAGTGATTATCTGAGGGTAAATATTCCAGATTCCTTCTCCATATTATCTCATATTTATTTCTTATTTTGTGGATTTTTTTATCTGTCATTATTTTCTTTTATTTTGACTCTATTTTCTTTTATTTTGACTCTCTTATCTCCTTTTGGGATAAAACCCACTTTTTGACTTTGAAAAGGGTTTTTTCTCCATTCTGTTTTTCGGAGATAGTGGTGACCGACGGGTCATCTTTATCACCGATGCCCGTCGGTCACCCACCTACAGACGCCCCTCCTTGAGTGACAAACGGACATCTCGGTTACCTTAACCGACGCCCGTCGGTCAGCTAAGGAAGGCCATCGGTGGGTTCTGTCTCCATCTTTTTAAATCGTTTTTCATCTCTTCCAAGTCTTTTTGACTTCTTACATGTTAATTTTATGTATATTAACATCTCTTAACTTTCTATGAGTGTATATTGATTCTCTTGGATAATCCCGAGCTTGAGCGGCTGTCTACCATGTTCGGAGGATCTCGTCTGGTTTAGTTCCCTAACCCTCTTGGCTATTTTCTTCATTTTGTTATTTATTGATTATTTTATGTATATGGATGTACTCCTTTCATATCCCGTTGATGTACAAAAATGACTCAATGTTTTATATTCAATAAAAATGAGGTTTACACAAAAGCAAGGGTCCAATGCCCTATTTTTATCCAATAAAGATCATCACAAATAAAAATCCCCAATTTTAATAACGATGCATGCGAGGACCAAAGTCCTCAAAATAAGCAATGCCCCGATTTATGCATGATCCGCATATTTACGAAAGGGAGTTGTATTCCGCTCCTTGTATTATTGTAATCTATTGCTTTCATTATCTATTTGATCATTTATCGCTTTCAAGATGTGAATAAGTGCACCTTTTAATCAATTGCATCGTGTGGAGAGAGAGCGAATTAATGATTTTAAAATTTGATCATAAAATAATTAAGGTAGAAATAGATGAGAAATCCCGGACCAAGCTCTGGCCTTTGGGCTCGAGAGGTTAGAGGTTATCCTCCAAAATACTTCTTGAGTCACGAGGCTTTAGCGCTAATCCTAGGCTCTTTAGGGTGAGAAGTTCACCTTCCATGACCCCTTTGGCTGGCCCAAAATAGATACCAAGCGCAGTCTTAGGCTCTCCGAGGCGAGAGTAACTTTCCCAATGTTCTATTGGATGGCGACTCCATGAAACCTCCTTGTTGCCCAATATAGACGCACTTGCAATTCATTTGCAAGATGCCAACGGACCCACAATTGCCCCGATCGCCCACGTGCGGGCGGTCGAGCGGGCGGCCGCGGGGATCCGCCGCGCGTCACACTGTGGTTTATGGATGTTGCATATCACTGCCATGCATTTCATTTGCATTTCATGCATCATTCTAACCCCTTATCTATGCAGCCATCATAGATCTGCCCAGGTGGACGAGAGGACCGACCGGACGACTGATCAGAGTTTTTGTATTTGAGCTGCAAGAAAGAGAGAGCCTTCTAGAAACCCATTCAGAAACCAGTTGTATCGTATTAGAAATGGCAAACTCACCAAGGGAAAATAATGCTACCAGGACTTTGGTTGCTGAGGAAGTGGGTAGAAGGTTTGAGGAGTTCGAGGGCCGTATGATGAATATGTTAGCTACAATGGCTCAGCAGGCTGCTCCGCAAAATCCTCCTCCTCCTCCCATGAGACAAAATGAGCGGAAAGAGGAAAGAGTAGAAAGACAAGAGGAACCGATTCGACCACCACCTATAGATCTGAGATCAGTGGCTTCCGGGGTCCAAAGAAGGAGACAAGCGCTAAGGTTAGAAGATGACCGGGAGAATGAAGATGACAAAATAAGCATTGTATCTGAGAGGGGGATGGCACCCCAGACTGAAGAGTTCATCTGGAAGAAGATGGAAGAGAAGTTTAAGGCTATGGCCTGTATATTGGGTAGAGGCCAAGGGATGAACCCAAAAGATAAGGAGCTAGAGGGAGATGACCCGATCCCGTACAATTTCAAGATGCCTGATGTTCCTAAGTTTGACGGCACTTCTGACCCGACCGCCCATGTAAAGCAGTATTCCTTGATCATGAAAGGGACTACCTTGTCGAAGAGGCAGAAAGTGGAGTACTTTTGCTTGAGCCATAGATTGGTACCACAGCCTCGATCGCCGAACAAGGGAGGATTGGGATATGCTCACAGAGGAGTTTTTAAGACAGCACGACTGCAACACGAGGATAGAGTTGACCCTCAAGGATTTGGAGTTGCTTCAGCAAAAGGCCGGGGAATCCATCCATGATTACCTAACCCACTGGTGGAGTAGAGTAATAGAGATGAGGAGAAAGCCAGACACTCAAGACCAGATCCGTTTGTTCATTAAGAAAGCGAGCCCGTACTTGAAAGAAGGTTTGAAGATGAAGGGTCTAAAAGACTGGGAGTCTTTGAAGGACATAGCCATAGAAGCGGAAGGGGAATACTTAGCCCGAAAGGCGAACAGTGACAATTATGCTAAGAGAGCTAATACCAGTATAGGGACAAATAAGCCAGCCGGTCCCATTGGTAGCACCAGAAGAACGGTTGAGGTGTCTGCTACTGACGCAATGACCCCGAGGAAGTTTTCAAACTTAGGAAGACCACTGTCTTGGGTTTTGAGAAGGTTGATGAAAGAAGGGAAGTTGCAGCCTTTGCCTCCCAGGCCTGCTATGACGCAAGGGGCGCTGGGGCATAAAGATAATGAGTACTGTGCTTTTCATCAGCATACGGGCCATTTGACGGATAATTGTAAAGCACTTAGGCACTCAATCCAGGATTTGATTAACAGCAAACAAATTACCGACCCCGAGCGGAGAGAGGAAAAGAAGAAGCCTGGCTATAATGCTGTGCCACCACCCGTTTTTATGATTGGATCAAGCCAACCATAATGGTACGTGCTACGGGACTTGTATGGGAATGAGTACGTTGCTGTTACTTGCCCTGAGGCAAAGGGGGAAGGGATGTCTGTAGCGACAATTGATTGTTGGTCTAGTACCGAAAGCGGTTAAGAAAATGAGGAAAAAGTTGAACTATCTTTGGATCTGTGGAAGTCAGATGAAGAGGGAAAAGAAGTGGGAGCTATAATTAGAAGTGGAAGAGTAGTCCCAGAGATAGAAAGGTCACCGGAACCAGCGCAAGCATCAACAGAGAAAGAGCCGGAAGAGAATCAGATAGTCAAACAGTTGAAGAAGACCACGGCTCAAATATCGATATGGGATCTTCTGAGGCACTCCCCTTCTCATAGAAAAAAGTTGGTAGAAGCTTTAACTGAGTCTACTGTGGCTACCATAATCTCTCCATCAGAACTATTAGACCTTGTAAAAGGGGGATCAGGAGAGAGATTAGTGTATTCTGATGCCGACTTGCCAATCGAAGGCCGTAATCATAACCGACCGCTGTACATTAAGGCGCAAATCAGTGGCAAGCACACTGCTTGCATTATGGTAGACGACGGGTCATCTATAAATGTTTGCCCTCTGGTGGCTCTTCAGGCTTTCGGTTTGGATGAGGGTATGCTTAGCGAATCAAATTTGACTATTACAGCTTATGATAATTCTAGAAGGCAAGCTTCGGGGACATTCAAGACTTTGGTCAAGGCTAGACCTATTGAGATGGAGATAGAATTTGTAGTTTTGCCCTTTCCGGCCAATTTCTCGGCATTACTGGGGAGGCCCTGGTTTCATAAACTAGGGGGAGTGCCGTCTACGCTACACTAGATGATAAAATTCCCACATGAAGGTGAGGTGGTAACCATTAAGGCGGCCAGGGATAATCAGGTATCGTCCCTAGAGATTGCTAATCAGCCATTCAGTGGTTTTCATGTATCGGTGATAGGGGAAGAGCAGAGGTCAGTGGATAGCCCTCTGGCGGTTAATATGATGAAGAGGATGCACTATCTCCCTGGGGCTGGTCTTGGTAGGAATTTGCAAGGGCTACAATCCGCAATCACTACTTGAGGTCAGAAAGATCGGAAGGGTTTGGGATACAAAGGCGGTTTTGGCAAGAAGAAGACGACGAAAAAGATCCCTCACATTTCAGAAAGTTTTGTGCTCGCATCCTCAGTATGCGCTTACACTGGTGAAGACGAGCCACAGTGGGTGAATGGAAAGATTGTCCCTGGATTTGAGATCTTCAATGATGTTTTTGACTGGGATGTGGGAGTCATTAAAGCGGCTGAGGACTTCTGGGATGAGGACGTTATGACCCAATGCATTGCCTGGGGTAGGAATGAGCCCGAAGAGGTTGTCACCGAGAAGATGTTAGTGGCCAGGCTGAAAGGGCAGGAAAAAATGGTAGAGCCAGAACTGAAGATTGGGGATTTAAAGATTTCCTCAGGGATAGCTGAAAGGCCTCTGCCAAGCCAGGAAGCCGAGGCACAAGCTGCTGCAGCATCGACCTCAACGAAAACTGAAGAAGATACTAGCTTAGATTGTCTTTTTATTCCGGAACTTTTTTATGATGTAAATGACAATGATAATATTATTAGTAAGATGAATGATTTTGCTTATTTGTGCGATGTTTCCAACAATCTCTACATGCAAGAACATGATCATATCCCATCTATTTTTTATATTGATTCCACTGACACCATGCCATTTGATCTTGGAACCTCAGAAAATCCAAAGGAAATTTTAATATCATCGAACATAACTCCTGATGAGAGAGAAAAATTTGAGAGAATAATAAAAAAATATGAAAAAGTTTTTGCCTGGACCTACAACGATATGCCAGGAATTGATCGAAACATCGCAGAGCATGCTATTCCAACGTATCCAGACCATAAGCTTGTAAAACAGAAGTTGAGGAGACTTAGGCCAGAATGGGCAGAAAAGGTTAAAGAGGAGGTTCGGCAGCAGATCGAAGCCAAATTCCTGGTTGAAGTGCAGTATCCTACATGGCTAGCAAATGTAGTCCCTGTAGCCAAGAAGAACGGAAAGGTAAGGGTATGTGTGGATTATCGAGATCTGAACAAGGCCTGCCCTAAAGACGATTTTCCGCTACCCCACATTGACGTGTTGATAGATAGTGCCGCCAACTGCGCGATGTACAGTTTAGGGGATGGTTATGTAGGCTACAACCAGATACTTAACAAGATAGTCGACCGAATTAAAATAGCTTTCATCACGGAATGGGGGACCTACGCCTACAGAGTAATGCCTTTCGGCCTAAAGAATGCAGGGGCTATGTACCAGAGAATGGCAACGAAGATCCTAAGCGAGTTGATCCACAAGGAAGTGGAGGTGTACGTAGACGACATGATGGTCAAGTCAGCCACTAGGGAGGGCCATTTCGAAGCTTTAGAGAAGTTCTTCACTAGGATTGATAAGTACAGCCTGCGACTTAATCCCAAGAAGTGTATCTTCGGAGTAACTTTAGGAAAGCTACTAGGGCATGTCGTCAGCCAGATGGGAATTGAAATTGACCCGGACAAGGTAAAGGCCATCAGAGAGATCCCCGTGCCACAAAAGGAGAAGGAGGTGAGAAGCTTCCTAAGCAAGCTACATATGTCAGCCGATTCATTGCGAAGCTCACCTCGATATGCGATCCAATCTTCAAGTTGCTCAGAAAGGATCAGCCTGTGGTTTAGAATGAAGACTACCAGAGAGCTTTTGATAGCATTAGGGAATATCTGCAGAATCCGCCAGTGCTGAGGCCACCACAACCGATCAAGCCGCTTATCTTGTATTTGGCAGTGGAGGATGGTTCCATGGGAACCATGATGGCTCAGGAAGATGAGTTCGGGGTGGAATTCGCGGTTTACTATCTCAGCAAGAAGTTCCTGGCTTATAAGATAAAATATGCTGAAGTAGAGAAGATCTGCTTGGCAGTGATTTTGGCATCAAAGAAGCTTTGGCACTACTTCCATTCGTACAAAGTTCAGGCAGTGGCAAAGCAGAATCCTTTGAGGTATTTGCAAGAAGCGCCGTCTTTGCTGGGTAAGATGGGAAGGTGGTTGCTATTGCTACAAGAGTTCGATGTCGAATACATCACTCGCAAAATTATCAAGGGGCGAGCAGTAGCGGAGTTTCTTGCTGATCATCCCATTCAGGGCGACGCACCTGAATTCAATTTTCCTGATGAGAGCATAGCCACAATTTCTGTCCAAGGATGGCAGTTATATTTTGATGGGGCTGTAAATAACAAGGGAGCAGGAGTTGGAATGATTTTGACAATCCCAGATGATGAGAAGCTCCCGTTACCAAGAAGTTGAGATACAGGGTCACCAACAATGAAGCTGAATATGAAGCGTGTACCTTTGGGTTAGAAGCCCTAGCTGCCTTGGGGGCAAAGAACGTAAAGGTTTTTGGTGACTCATCCTTGGTAATCAGCCAAATCCGGGGTGAGTGGGCTGTAAAGGAAGAACGGCTGGTACCTTATATTGAATATCTGAAGGAGTTATGTGGGCAGTTTGAGACATGTACGTTCCGCTTTGTGACGAGAGAGGAGAACCGTCTGGTTGATGCACTGGCAACTCTGGTGTCGATATGGGATAATCCTGATGGGATAGCTATGAAGCCTATCCTGATTTCGAGTTCTGAGAGGCCCAGCTTTGAGACCAAACCAATAATGGAAGTAGAAGTAGCAGATGGAAAGCCATGGTACTTTGACATCATGAATTACTTAGAAAATGCGAAATTTCAAGAGGAAGCTATCGAGAAAGATCAGAGGATGATCCGAAGGCTATCCACTCAGTTCATATCCTTAGAAGGGGTGTTATACTAAAGGCAGGCAGATGGTATCCAGCTCAGGTGCTTAAATGAAAGGGAAGCCCGGAGGGTGATGGAAGAAACCCATACAGGCGTCTGTGGGGCTCATATGAATGGGTTAACCTTGGCGAAGAAGACCATAAAGCAAGGCTTCTTTTGGCTTATGATGGACAACGATTGCTCAAAATATGTTAAGCAGTGCCAGCTATGCCAGCAGTACGAAGATTTGAGGCACTTGCCAGTGTCAGAGCTACACAGTCTAACATCACCTTGGCCATTCGCTGCTTGGGGAATAGACATTATTGGAGAGATCCGCCCTACGGCATCCAACGGGCACAGATACATAATAGTCGCAATTGACTATTTTACGAAATGGGTAGAGGCGGAATCCTTCAAGAAGATTGACGCAAGGGACATGGCCAGGTTCATTGAAAGAAATATGATCTGCAGATACGACCTCCCACATAGCATAGTGTCTGATAATGGGGTGCAGTTCATGGGGGAAACCAGGAAGCTTCTTGAGAAGTACAGAATCGAGCACCATAAATCCTCTCCCTATCGACCACAAGCTAACGGGGTAGTAGAGGCCGCCAATAAGAATATGAAGAAGATCCTGGCTAAGATGGTCCAAACCTACAATGATTGGGCAGAGAAGCTACCCTTTGTACTGTGGGGTTACAGAACGATAGTGAGGACATCTACGGGCGCTACGCTGTATTCTTTGGTTTATGGGACAGAGGCAGTGCTTCCATTCGAGGTAGAGCTCAAATCACTGAGAGTAGTCATGGAAGCTCGAATTCCGGAGGCCGAATGGGCACAACAGAGGTTACAGCATTTGAACTTATTAGATGAGAGTAGGCTGAAAGCTTACTATCATAATCAGATCTATCAGAAGAGGATGGCCAGATCATTTGGGAAGAAGGTGAAAAAGCATCCGCTAAAGGAAGGGGACTTGGTGTTCAAACAGATGAGGCCGGGTATACCAGATATCAGAGGAAAATTTAGACCAACCTGGGAAGGGCCGTTTATCCTCAAGAGGCTATTGTCCAAAGGAGCTGCAATCTTATTGGATAGTGACGGTAATGAGTTCAAGGAAGTGATCAATGTCGACAGACTCAAAAGGTTCCATGGCTAAAGACTACAAAATAAAAAGAAGAGAATAAAATGCCCAGCGGGTCGAAAACCAAAAAAAGGCGATCTTGTTAAAATTGGGCGCTTCGACAGGGTGAAAACCGAAAAGAGGCATCCTGTGCAAAAATTAGAGGCACGAGAGAAAATGTCCAAGCGTGAAAACCCGAGAGGGCCGATTGGTAACAGGAGTCGATGCTGTTAAAATTTGGTTTCATGTATTGATAGGGCATGCACAGTCGAGTTAATGTCAAAACTGATCATGTATGCTGAAATTCTATGGAAATGTACACAATTTCGTGAAATAAAATAAGAATTATTCTTCTCATTTCCGTCATTTTCTAGTTCTGCATTAAAAAGAAATGTAATACTCAAAAAGTGTACATATGTAAACTAAGCTAGGTCCTTCTGCTGCTCTCACCAGTCGGATGCTTGAGCCCTCGTGTCCTATTGTCAGATGCCGGGCTAAGGACCCATCTCTTGTATCCGCTAGTCGAAGCCACAGAATGAGCTCCGAACCGAGGAATGACAGTCTTCACCGGTAATCGGCTCCACAGTTCATGATACCGAGAAGCAAAGGTAGCAGAAAGAGCTCCTCCCCGAAAAGATAGTGGGACCCTCACCACATCCTTGATCATCCCAAGCTGGCGAGCACACCGGGCTGTGATATGGAAAGTAGCCTGACAGAGCCCACAGAGGGGAACACACCCCGATGGTCCATCAATGATCGCATGGGATAGAGGTAGCCAGGCAGACATGAAACTGGTATCGTCATCAGACAGCTCGCTAAATCTGGCAATGCCTTCATCAGTAGTGGCGCATGTATACAGCTGTCGACGCGGAAGGAAGTGTCTCGAGGAGTACTGCGAAATGACTCGAGGAGGTGGCTCTGACAACATCCTCAGCTTCTCTTACAGCCAGACCTGAAAAAAAAAGAGCCACTGGAGTAAGTAGGATTTACTTCCGGCAAAAATAAGGCATAGGGTTGTGTGAAAATCCGAAAGGACGCGCTTCCCGCCCAGAAAAGCTAGTGCAAAAATCCATAAGGGACGCAGTACCTTTAAAATAATGACGTACCTGGAGCAATAAGGGGCTTCCCGTGAACGTGGAGGTGAATCCGGAGCATACAACATCTAAGCCCAGAATGGTCTTAGCCAGGATAAGTGGAAAGGGAGATAGCCCGCGATAGAAATCGTCCAAAGCCCCAAACAGGCGAAGATTGCTGATCAAACCCCCTGGAACCACAGTCAAGAAGCTCATCATGCAAAATAAGAATACGATACTTACTCGGTAGGTGGGGACGTCAGAAAATCTGTCTAGAGCCTCGACCAGCGGCTCCAAAGAGAAGGTAGAACCCAGGGGAACCAACTACGCAGCCTCAGAAGGGGCTATACCTAAAGACAGAGTAATATCTCGAGTCTGGAGTAAATCGCAGCGTGGGATACAAGGCAGAGCGTTAGGGGGATACTAGGCACCGACAATGGCAGCTAGCTCCTCAGGTAGAGGGCATAGCTCCTGGTACGTGAACTTGAAGATGTAAAACCGGGGATTCCAGAAATGGGTTGCAGCTAGAAGAAGGTTGTGGTCTACCTTAGCCCTGCACAGGTGTTTCAGGCCGGAAAGAGGAGAAAGAGTGTAGTTTTCCCAAGTGCGGTTGTTGTCTAAGATGCGGTACATCTTCTGGAGAAGAGGAGATGACATCTTGTGAAAATCGAAGGATGAAAGCTAGAAAAATGTTGAGAAAGTGAGAAGACAAAAGAAATTAGAAAATTTGACGAAATATATAGGGAAGCGCCACAGACGGCCTGCCCATCGGTAGTCATCCACCTGGCAGTTTACATACGTCAGCATTGCATCACGTGCATTAATTTCGCATTTAATAGGGAATAGTGAACAAAAGACGCCCAGCCCGTCGGTCGCTCCTAGAGGCACCTAGTCCGTCGGTCACAAAATCTATATAATGGCCTTGTGACCGACGGACAAACAGTTTTGCCATTTTCTCTTTTCCTCTCCCTCTCATTTTTTTTGTCGTTTTATGCACTCTTTTCTTTTCTTTTCTTCATTTCTCTTGCGTTTTTGGGCCATTTTCGCTCGATCGGTCATCCAAGGAAGTATTTTTCTTCATTTCTATAATTTTCTGCAAATTACAGGTAAGTAACCAATCACTTTCTCTTTTAATTTTGGTTTATTTACTTTCCTTCTTCTTCTTTTTGCTTTTAGAATGAGTAGATTGCTTTAGTTTGCCTTATAAATTAAGGGTAGATGCTGCTAGTTTTTATATATAATTTTAGCATGCTAATTAGTCAAGCCTTTGCATAATATTGCTTATAAAACATGTTCCCTTAGAAATAGGAATTCCTAGGCATGCTAGCAAATGTATATAAGTATGGTATATATGTGCTGTTGTTGGGGCCTAAGGCCTGTCCCTTTTGTGCAGGAAGTGGGGCACACCCTTGCCGGGGTGCTGCACATTTTTTTTATGAATATATATATATATACAATTTTTTGTTGGGGCCTGAGGCCCATTTCATGTTTTTTTTCCATACAGGGGGTTGGGCACATCCCTGCCAGGGTGCTACCCAATTATTTTATTTTCATTTTCAATTCTTTATCTTTCTCTCCTCTTACCTGGGCTGCTATCCCCGGATGTTGTCCAAAGTGCTTTTTGTTTTGAAAACTGGGCCTATTAACCCCCGCTTCGTTAAAATAATTTAAATAATCTTTTCTTTTGCAAGATACCTCCGAGACGACGAGTTCTCCAGGCCCGGCCCGAGATAGAGGTCCCGATTTGGATGGATGATGAGTCCGCCTAGAGATACAGGGCACTGGCCCAGGTCGATATCCGGGCTAGCCGTTTTATTTCTAGGCCCTTCCTAGAGGCCCTAGGGATGGTCGCCGAGGTAAACGCACTGATAGGGGGTGCTGGATGGACAGACTTTCTGACTCCTGCATTTCAGACGTTCCCCGAGGCTGCAGGGCAGGTGTTAGCCACTCTAAACTATGGAGGGTATCAGAGCTCGGACACCGAACCGGGCGTAGTGCAGTTTTGGTTTGACGGCCAGCATTTTAGTATCACGAGGCGTCGGTTCGCGGAGGCGATGGGGTTCCCGATAGGTGATGGAGTTATAGTCCCGCAGAGAGCGGTGAGGCGCGCCCATTGGGCTGCTATTGCTTTGCAGGAGTGCTGTATGATCACGATACAGCGAAGAGTACCGTACTAGTCTCTCACGCAGTCCGGTACCTGCACAGAGTGCTTTCCAGCTCGTACCTCAGTCCGGCTGGTAATCCAGGGTCGCTTAACGCAGCCGATATCTGGAGCCTCTGGGCTATGGTGGCAGGCCAGCGCCTCACTGTTAGCCATGAGATCTTGGCTAACATGCTTAGAGTCGGGAGGGGATCATCCCCAGTGGTGATAGTCGGAGGGGTTGTCACCAGATTGCTTTTGGGCTTAGGAGTCGCCCCAGACAGGCTCAGAGGACCCTTAGACGAGGGGATCTATGTTGACGCATCAGCTGCAGTTCAGATGGGCATGATCTTTCCGCCGCCGGGGCAGCCTGAGGCCTTCAGGCTACTCACCATCCACGAGACTTGGCGAGCTTTTACTCTTCCACCTTTGGGCCCAGAGCCAAAGCAGGAGCAGCAGCAGCCACCTCTTGAGCCTCCACAGTCCCCGCAGCACTAGGCACCACCTCAGCCTCAAACTGCGCCACCGCCACCACGGCAGGAGCTGCCCAGGACTCCGTCGGATTTCAACATGGAGTTCACCATGGACGAGCTTTTCGGCACACCACCGGCATCCAGGGCACCGACTCCTTTTCCCTCACCGAGCACCAGAGTACAGCGGTCCACCCTCAGGCCCTCCGAGAGGTTTCATCCTTACTTTGGGAGTGATCCGGGGGCATCCACTTCTACACCTCAGCCACTAGAGCCGACTCAGGAGCCATCGCAGCCGCAGCCAGACATCTCGCAGCTCCTGACCTCCATGTTCACAATGTTTAAGCGTCGATTGGAGGAGAGGGACAGGGCTACCCACGAGAGACTACACAGATAGCAGGCTGCTTTCCAGGAGCAGTCCAGAGTCATTGAGCCCCTGACCCAGGAGCAAGTCGAGCTCATTGACCATATGGTGCAGGAGCAGGCCCGGCTCACGGAGAGCGTCAGAGACGAGCAGGCTAGGCTTGTGGAGCAGGTTGTGCAGGGACAGAGAGAGCCCAGAGAGCAGCTTGGTCAGGATTTGAGGACGTCCCAGGATCAGGCATCTCAGAGGATGGATGTGACTTTGCTGATGATTGATGAGTCACTCGATTCTCTTAGGTCTCGGGTCCAGGCGATAGAGGGGATCGTTCCTCCCTTGTCCCAGTCCATGAGAGAGTTCAGGGAGCACACGGAGCAGAGACTGGAGCGAATGAGGAAGGCCGCCAGTGAACAGACCACCCAGATGAGCCAGGCCTTCAAGTAGTTAGGGGGGACAGTTTCTGACACCTTGAGCTTCATGAGGACGTGCGCCCAGCCCTTCCTGGATGGCTACGCTCAGGTTTGGTTCAGACAGACTTACGCTTCTGGGGCCGGACCATCTGCACCTCAGCATCCACCTCCGACTCAGCCAGCTCCACCTCAGCCTGAGCCGATTCACCTTTCGGATGATGAGGACCCGGATGAGGAGCTCACGGACTACTCGCCATTATAGTCATTCAGGGAGTTTGGACGACATTCTTTTTGTATTTTGTTCATTATTGTTGTGGTTGTATATACATTGTACAAAAGCTGATGTTAGTGGAAAACTTTTGTTTCCAGCTTTGTATATTTGTTTATTTATCTTTATCTATGCTTTATTCGCATTAAAGATGATTGTATGATCTTATACTCCTTCATATAAAAATGATCATATGACGAGAAAAATGATAAAAAAGCAATACAATGATTCAAAACATGATGAAAATAATGATAATGAGATGGCAAAAAGGATGATAAGTAATAAAACCAAATCATTTATGAGCATATTGAAAGGGAATAACTCATACATAAATGAACAAAATCCTTTGCCATGCAGGGACATTGCTTAACACCGGTCCAAATACGGACATCAATCACCAATCGAAGTTGCAGTTAGAGAACACTGCTCTTCACACTGGGATTGCAGCCAGAGAGTGCTACATCTCACAGTTCACGCGGCAGCCAGAGAGTGCTACGCACCTTGCAGATCGGATGGGGGTTAGCAAGGGAACTTCACAAATTGAAGTTGCAGTTAGAGAACACTGCTCTTCACACCGGGATTGCAGCCAGAGAGTGCTACATCTCACAGTTCACGCGGCAGCCAGAGAGTGCTATGCACCTTGCAGATCGGATGGGGGTTAGCAAGGGAACTTCACCAATCGAAGTTGCAGTTAGAGAACACTGCTCTTCACACCGGGATTGTAGCCAGAGAGTGCTACATCTCACAGTTCACGCGGCAGCCAGAGAGTGCTACTTACCTTGCAGACCGGATGGGGGTGAGCAAGGGAACTTCACCTCGAGATCGTGGTCAGAGAGTACCGTATCTTACCAATCGAAGCTGCAGTTATAGAACACTGCTCTTCCCACCGAGGTCGTAGCTAGAGAACGCTGCATCTCACCAACGCCTTATAGGTCGAGACGAGACCGGTAGGGGCGTTTCCATCCGTTGATAAGACTGAGACGAAGTCTACCTGACGAGGGACACAGAAGGTAAGAATCGCTACAGGTACGCTTTTCTTCCTTTTTCTTGTTCCTTTCTCTGAATTTTGGATCATCTAGGCACTCGTGCACTAGTTTTCCCCAAAATTGGGGGTGTCCTGAGGCAGTCTGGATTGGAGATTACCCAATGAGGAATCAACGTCCGAGTCCGTACAAACAGTTGAGATTCGGAGGTTTTGGTCCCCTGCTTCACGACAAATGTGTTCTTTCAGTCTTCGTAGGAAAGAAGGAGGAAATGGGGAATTTTTGGGTCAAAAAGATGTATTTTCTCCACCGGCGGTCTGCCCGTCTATCAAAGACAAGACCGTCGCTTCGGGTCACAGACGGCCTGTGGGATCTTCCGACGCCCGTCAGAGGGACCTGATCTTTCGGAGCACGCAACCTGATTTCCCGGAGCATGCAACCTCTCCGACGCCCGTCGGTGAGAATTGCAGGCCCGTCGGTTGAATCATTGTGTCAGTAGGATTAAATCGACGCCCGTCTGTGGAACCGACACCCATCGGTCGCCCCTGGTCTATAAAAGCTTTCATTTCCCACCTAAAAAGGGGTTGGAGAAAATTTCTAAGGGGAAACTCTGTCAAAATTAACACTTGTTTTCTCTCTCCTCCAGCAAATACAAATATTGAGAAATCTCTTTTACTTTAAGAATAAAACCACTAAAAAGGAACTAAATCTAATTAGTTTTCCTAAGGTTTTGATTCCAAATTTCAGTTTTTTGAAGGTTCAAGAAGGAAACAATCTATTTTCCTCATTCTTGATCTTTCATTTTGTTTTCTCGTGGAGCGTGCGGGACTCTAATCGACATCAAAATCCAACCAAAATATTATCTGAGGGTAAATATTCCGAACTTCTTCTCCTTATTACTTCATTTTCATTTTTATTCTTGTTTTTTTGACTTTTTGCTTTCATCTTTCTTTATTTTGATCCTTTTCATCTTGTTTTGTGGTAAAAATCTATTTTTTGCTTTGAAAAATTAGTTTTACTGTCGTTTTTTTTGGAGACAGTGGTGACCGACGGGTCATCTGTTTCACCGATGCCCGTCAGTCACCCCATGCACAGACGCCCTCTCTCGAGTGAGCAACGGGGCACGCCGGTCACTTTGACTGACGCCCGTCGGTCACTCGGCAGTGGCCGCCCTGGGTTGTGTCTCCATATTTTCAAACCCCCTTTTCCTTTTTTTATCTCCCTCAAGTCTTAGAGCTTTATTTATATTGCGCTTTTTGTATATTAACACTCATTAACCTTTTGTGAGCATATATGATTTTCTTGGACCGTTCTGAGCTCGAGGGGCAATCTACCATGCTCGGAGGATTCCGTCCGGTTTAGTTTTCTAACTTTCTTAGTCATTTCACTCATTTGTTTATTTGTTAATTATTTTATGTACACGAATATACCTTTTTGTATCTCGCTAAATATAAAAAATTTATGAATATTTTATATTTAATAAAGAGAGATCTTCATAAAATTAAGGATACAATGTCCTATTTTTATCCAATGAAAAATTCCCACAATAAAAACATCATTTTTTATAATAAATGCATGCGAGGACCAAAGTTGTCAAAATAAACAATCTCCCGTCTTATGTATGTATTACACATTTATAAATGGGAGTTGTATTCTGCTCCTAGTGTTATTGTAATTTTTTGATTTAATGTTCCTTTATTTATCTATCGCTTTAACGCGTGAATAAAATGCGCTTTTAATTAAATTGCATCGTGTGGAGAGAGACCGAATTAATGAGTTCAAAATTTAATCATAAAATAATCGAGGTAGAAATAGATAAGAAGTCCTGAACCCAGCTCTGGTCTTTGGGCTCAAAGAGGCTAGAGGTCCATCCGATCACTCGTTCGAACTAAGACCTCCAAGACACCTCTTATGTCCCGAGACTTAGACGTTAATCCTAGGCTCCTTAGGGAGAGAGGTTTACCCTCCAAGACCCCTTTGGTTGGCCCAAGATGGATAATAAGCGCAGTCTTAGGCTCTCCGAGGCGAGAGAAACTTTCCTAATGTTCTATTGGGTGGCGACTCCATGAAACATCCTGGTTGCCCAAAATAGACGCACTCGCAATTCATTGCAAGTTGCCAACGGACCCACAAATGCCCCGATCGCCCTTGAGCTGGCGGTCGCACGGGCGGCACGCGGGGCCCGTCGCGCGTCACAATTGTCAAAGCATAACACATTCATAATACCAAATACATATAGTCCTAACAGATAGATATACATGCTTGCATAAAAAGTCATGCATTCAGAAGATCATAACCACATTCATGTACACATTACGTGATTGTTCTTTCCATTATCATAATTATGCGGTTACCATATTTCTATAGTCATACTAAAGCAACCAAAGTAGACAGAATACCATACAGGATACAAGCGATATCATGCAATTATACATACAAATTAACTTTCACTTACTGAACTCACGGGCATCAGATGTCAGAGATTTCACATGCATAACTACTAATTATCATGCCTTGAAATGTAAACACATGACCACACGCTGCAATCACTACAATAGGAAAAGCTAGAGAGAGAACACGTAACATAACACAATATTTATACATTCCATGGTCAAGAGCAGATTCATACGTATGTTGATTCACATACTTAACCATAACAGTCAATAGCACCAAAATCCCGTTCATATACATACTTATTAATCATGGCATTCAGTAATTCAAGTTTGCATTCATATACCAATTAATTCATATGCTTATAAACATAACTAATCGGATTCACATGCTCATCCAAATATCACATTCTCTTAATCATATCAGATAAAACAAATAGGATACCTGCTAACTCAAAATAGTGGATAACGAGTGAACTGACAGTACCTTACGGGTACGAATCGAATACTGACATCACCTTACGGGTGCGAATCGAATACCGACATCACCTTACGGGTGCGAATCGAATACTTTAAAGGGTTTGCGAGGAACCAAACAGGGGACCTAATCAGGGTCCAAACGTTACTGAAGGCTGTAGCTAAGAGACTCTATTAGGCATGCCTAACTATCCACTTACTTAACTCTAGCAGGTCATGCATCATTCAAATCATGTGTCAAATCAGATAGTATATAAATATCCTCATACTTAATCCAGAGTATAGTAGACATATAAAGAAATTCATAATATCAGTCATGCATCATGCTATTCGTGTTACAAAGCATACAATATAATTCCATCAACATGCTTTAGCACTATTCAATATTCTAAAATTTATTAGAGTCAAATATGGAAACATTATCAGGCCAATCATTAACTTAACATTAAAACTTTACTTTTAACAACTAACCACTCTTTACAAAAATAGGGTAGGTCACGATCACAACCAGATTGGTTGTCACCGTGACATACCAAAACTCTCGGCAGAATGCAATCTGGGGGTACCTCATGGTGCTAACCCATTAGGTTGTCACCGTGACAAACCCGCACCCCAAAACAGAATGCACTAATGGGCTACCTCACGGTGGTAACCCATTAGGCTGTCACAGTGACATACCCACTGCCCAAAACAGAATGCTATTCCTCACACTTTATCATATCATTCATACCGACTAATTGTACATTTATATAAATACTTACTTACCTGGTTTGCCACATTATGGGTCTCCATTTAAAAGAGGAAATCATAAGCTAAAAGCTTTGAATCACATTTGTCATTATCATATAATATTGTTAGGCAATTACTTCAATCACACATTCACTGTTCATATCCCATATATATATATATATATTTCATTAATCAACTCATATCATTTGATGTCTTTCATGAGTATATAACTTAAATCTCAATTCATAACTATGCATACTTGTTCATATCATACAGGTTTATATAGATTAAAGTATTATAATACTCAATAATGTCATTATACTTAATCCTATTCATGTACATTTTCCAAGGAATAACTATTCTTAAACTCATTTAATAGTCCTAAACATGCATCGGATGGATCCTAGAAAGTTTTGGTGTAAAGCGGGTTCAATTCGGGAAGAAAAACACATAAAATGGTCAAGACAGAAGGGGTCACGGTGGTAATGAATTTGGTTGCCACTGTGAGGTCCAAACTAAGCATTCTGCTAAGCTTTTTCATATGTCACGGTGGTAATGAATTTGGTTGCCACTGTGACCTACCAAAAGTTTACAAAACAGAAGCCAGGATTCAGGACTGCTTCACAACTCCCTTTTGTTCAGCCTAAACGGGCATCTAAATGACATTTTTGGGCAAAAATTCCTTCTTAAAATTTGTTTCCTAAGATGTTACTTTCAAAATCAACAAATTTTAGATAAATGGGACATCTATAGCTTCAGATATGATCTAAACAACCTATAGTGCTCCCCTGAACCCGGCTAGAGAAGATAGCTCTACTTCATGACCACTTTTGGGACACTTAGAGTTAAAATTAGCTCAAACCTATTTCTACCACATTTGTAGGAATATATCTTAACTTTCCAACGATACTAGTTTCATACCATTTCGAGTTCTAAAACTCCCAATAAAGCTTAATAACCGAAAAAAGGTCAAGTGCATTCTAACCCAGTTTTTCACCCAAAATCCTATTCACTTGCACAAATGAACAATTTAAACTAACACTCACTACCATCATCAACAACACACTCAAGAAACTTATATCACACATGAATATACTAAAATTCATATATATAATAGAGAGTTTCCCAAAACTCTATGAAGCACAACCCATTAACCTCTTCAAGCTTTAATCCTCATTCTTTTCCTTGCCCTTGAATTTCCTCTTGCCATCCAAAGCTTGCACACACCCAAAACCCAAAAAATTACTTATCCAAAACCCAAACTTTCCCAAAAACAAAAGCAAAACAGAAGGAGAGCAAGACAAATACATGCAAACCAAAACTAACTCTTACCTCTTTAATCTTGCCCCAAAACTCAACCAAAACAAACCAAGGATCTTGCAAAACACCAGCAAAGAAGAAAGGAGATGGAGTAGAGAATGAACAAGGAAAAGAAAGAAGAAAACCGAGAGAGAGAGAGGAGAGGAATGTGAGGCAGATTTCTTTTCCCTCTTTTTCTCTTTCTTTTCCCTCTTCATTAATTGTTCTACCAACCAATCCACATGGCAGCCTACTATTGGACCAATAATTCCTCCTTTGACTTTCTTAACCTTTGCACCATACTCTTACCTCACTAGATAATTCTTAACTAGATATTTTCCATCCTTAGTACAATACACACAACCCACTAGATAAAACCACAACCAAAACACCCTACTTCCATACACCACAGCACACCAAATAATTTTCCCCCACTTAACTTATTTAATTTATTACTTTGCAATTAAGTCCTTATCATCAAATTCCCTCATGCACAATTACCGAAATACCCTTGACTTATCTGACTTAGCTTGCGATTCCGACTAGACCCGATTTGGGGTGTGACAGTCGGGCTCACGATAGAAGCCCCCTGCAGGTTTCTCACGAGAGCAAGTCACAAGACTGCTTTCCTCTTCAAACTTCAACCGCCTGAACCGACCTCTAAACCTCATTTTTAGACCAAATATCCTCTTAAAAAATGATCCTTAGGATGCTAGCTTTAATATAGAACAAGTCTCATGTGGTTTGGAAACATAAATCATCAGTTATGATTAAAAAAACCTACACTGCTCCCCAGAACCCGGCCAGAGAAGATATCTCTTTTACAAGACCACTTTTGGGACACTTGGAGCTAAAATTCGCTCAAGCCTATTTCTACAACATTTGTAAAAATATGTCTTAGATTTCAAAAGGTACTAGTATCATACAATTTTGAGATACAAAACTCCAGATACAGCCTAATAACCGAAAAGTGGTCAGGTGTGTTCTAACACAAATTTCACCCAAAATCTTATTCACATGCATAATTTAACAATTTAAATTAACACTCTATAGACACCGGGTCCCGAGGCGGTCCAGTATCAGGATTACCCGATGATGAAACGACAGAGCAATTTTTAGCAAGAAAAGTGAGAATCGATTGTTTCCCTGTCGAAATTGTGCTTTTTTAGAAAAAATAATTAAAAATATATATTTTAGAAATTAAAAATTAAAATAGGGTAGAAAATATTAATTTTGTGTCCTTGGAGCTTTTATTAAAAAAAAAAAAGATAGCGAATGCCACTTGCGCGCGCGCAGGAAAGGGGACCGCGTGCACCCTTGCGAGCGGGCAGCAAGGCACCGCGCGAGGTGCAGGGTCACCGTGCGCGCCCATGCATGCGCGGTAGGGCGCCGTGCGAGGTGCAGGGTCACCGCGCGGGCCCATGCATGAGCTGCAGGGCGCCGCTCGAGGTGCAGGGGCACCGCACGTACCCCTACGCGCGCGCAACAAGCTGCCGCGCACGGTGCCCCCCTCCGCGCGGCCAGTTGGTCTTCGCCTATCCTTTTTTTTTGCTTTTTTAGTCTATTTTTCAGATTGGTTTTACCGGTCTTCTTTCACCATTTTTGTCAATTTTGATTAACTAAAAAAAAAGGGTTTCTGTCTCTTTCCTTTTTAGTCCAAGGCCAAGAAAACAAATAGGGAATGAAGATTCATTTGAGGGGACGACAGATTTTTACAAAAAATATTCTTGGCTTTTCTCTCTAGTATTTTCTACTCTCCAGGAGGCATTTTCTTCTTCTAAAAAAAAAAATTTCTTCTTCAAAAAATCTTTAAGTTTTTCTTCTCAAGTTTTGGCCTTTATTACTCTAAAACACTTAATCTTGGGTCTGATTTGGGCAAGAGAAATTAACTTTCTTAGCTTATTCATCCCACCAAAAATATTTTCTTGAACTAATTCATTTTAAAACACAGATTTTTATACTTTTTTCGAATATTATTATCATCAAAAATCGACAAGGGGAACGGATTGAGACATCCTATTTCCTATCTAAAAATTCTGAGGGTAAACATTTTTGGACTCGTTCTCATTTATTTATTTTTGTATATTATTTATTGTTGCTAATATTATTTTTTCCATTATTATCATGTTTATTGTTTACTTTTAGCATTCTAATGTGTTAACATCACTATTAGTATGTTATTTGTTTGCTTTAATTTGATTCTTGTGTTCATTCACTATTATTATCATTATTATTGTCGTTGTCAGTATTTTTATTATTACTATTGTGTCATCATTAATATTATTATCACTATTATTATTGTGGTTATGATCTTTGTATTTACATTATTATTATCATATTATCATTTGTTGCTTATTGCTCTATACTATTATCGTTGTTATTACTATTATTATCTTTATGCCATTAATTCATTGTTTGCTTATTATATATTTGCTACTGTTTATTACTATTATTATTACATGCTTACCTCATGTGTATCATTACTATTGTTATTATTATTATTATTAAAGTGCATGCTTATTATCACTATTCTATGGCAATTATTATTACTATTATCATTATTATTATTATTATTATTATTATTATTATTATTATTATTATTATTATTATTATTATTATTATTATTATTATCATTATTTTTATTAGCACCATTGTGCTATTACCATTATCATCATTATTATTATTATCATGGTTATTATTGTTATCATTGTTTCATTATTATTTGTTCGATTAGTTTTATTAGAGCGTTTACTAATATTTTTGATGTTATTTTTGTCTGAGATTTGTTTTGGGTTGTGGTGTGTGAGCTTTCTCGCGGCTCCCCTATTTGGTCGCAGCATGTGGATGAGTCCCCCGGTTTGGTGAGATCCTTTCAACCCTCTCTTTATGCGTTCTGTGCTTATCTGTAAATATTTATTTATGCACGCGTGGGATAAAAAAATCACAAAAATATTTCTACAATTAATTCTGTCTTTTATTAACAAAATCGGGACCAATGTCCCTTGTTTTAGCCAACAATAAAAAATATATCATAATTAAAACGAAGAGTCATTTTTTTCCAAAAATGGGATCACTCATCCCCGTTTTCATCAAACAACCAAAACGACTCTTCGAACCGTCTTTAAGATTAAACGCGAAGGAACCAATGTTCCCAAACTTCGAACAAGCGCGAGGGAACCAATGTTCCTAAAATAATGCCCCGATTTATGTATGCCTTTTCTCATCTTGTGTGAGTGTTTTAAATTTATGTTCATTTCTTTTTGGGCCATTGTAATTAATTTTTGGGCAATTTCATTTATTTTTGGGGATTGTATTCCGTCCCCATTCACATCTTCAATCTTCTTTTATTGGGGTTGTATTCCGCCCCCTATCTTTTCGTAATTGTGTGCTTGCGTGTTTACTGTTTTCTTTTATCGCTTTACTTATCGCTTTTATTTTACCGCTTTTGGATGCTTGAAGTGTGCTTTTACTTTTAAATGCATTAATCGCGTGAGGTGAGAGATATAATTTTAAGAAGTTAAAAGCTCACTTATAATTAACCAAAGCATGAATAAGAGGGAAGTTCCGAACACCGTATCTCTGGTCTTGACAAATAGAGGTGAGAGACCCCTCTTCCCAATTCATTGTGAATTGGGTGGCGACTCCATGACACCTCAAAGGTGCCTATAGGTGTCATTAGACTAGGTGGTTCTTCCCAATGTTCTATTGGGAGGGATACATATATGATGTCTTATGGCGCCTATGATCAAAAGACGCGAACTAGTCCCTTGAATCCTAAAGCGGATTCACCTTCGAGGGCCCTTGCTGGGTTCGGCGCGCGTCACAGTAGCGACTCCACTGGGGACTTGTGTTTGAGACTTCACTTCGAAAGTGCTTTGGTTAAATGTATAATTGGGCTTTTAAGACTTAAAATTCTATCTCTTTTCAAAAATTGCATTTCATCTTAGAGCCTTAGACTTACGATAGTTGGTCCCTCTTTAGCTTGGTGCGTTCCCAAAGCACGACCCTACTTTTACTCATTGTAGGAAAGTGTCAAGGATAATCACCAGCCCAAGCCTTGTGCCTTTTGGTATATCAAATGGAGACCTGATCAGTCGCTACGCTCGTGATGAGCTGGATCCGTTGGCAGGGACCATGCTTGGGTAGCCCTAAAATTTCATCACCTTGACCAAAGCCCATGTAATGATAAATAAAAACTTCCCCTAAGTAGCATGCTCCTTAATACAATGCTTGTGATGTGGGTCATTACGTATTAAGCAAAATCAACCAAATCAAATGGTCTTCATCAAAGGCTTTTATGCCCCATTAGGCCCACCTTGATTTAGTTGAATTGCCCAAATACTTAATGGCCAAAACTAATGTGAATGCACATTAGATCAAGAGATGTTAGGCTGCCGATTTTTCGCCGTGCACTACGAGCATTCATTGGGTCCCCCGTTGACCCATGAACTGAGCCCACCTAGGAAAGGGATTACATTACCTCGCGTGCTGGAGGAATAAGGTTGGAAGGATCTATCTGCTTGCATGTGGTTGTCTATGCTGCACCAGCACGGCCATGCATTGTATCTCAATCATGCATCACTCTAACCAAAGTATGTTTTGCAGCCACCATAGATTCATCCAGGTGGTTTAGAGGTCCTAACAGTCGGTTGAGAAAGATTTCCCCAGAGCTAGTGTCAGATTAGAGTTCAGACTCATCAACAGAGATAAGAATGTCGGATCCATCAAGTGGTTCAGATGCAACCAGGGCGATGATCGCCGAAGAAGTGGGGAAAAGGTTTGAGGAATTTAAAGCCAGAATGATGGCAATGATGGGCAACCTCGCCACCACATTAGCCCCGCCTACTGGACGACAGACTGCTGCCCCGATTAGGGAGCAAGAGGAACAAGGGATGGTTAGGGAGGATCCCCCAGTGGCAGTTGATCCACCTGTAATTGAGCCAAGGGCACCGGCACCTGTTGAAAGGAGAGAGGGCCCTAAGTCTGAAGTTGACATGTGGGAGGAGCCCGATGAATTGATGGTGGCAAGAGGGAAACCACCCAAGTTGGAAGATACGATGTGGAGGAAAATGGAAGAGAGGCTCGAAGCCATGTCCAAGATGCTGAAGGTAGGGGGAGGAATGAACCCCGAGGACAGAGAGCTAGACAGTGATGATCTGGTCCCGCAAAATTTTAAGATGCCCGACGTTCCCAAGTTCGACGGCACCTCTGATCCTACTGCGTACAAAAAGCAGTACTCACTAGTAATGAAGGGTACCACCCTGACAAAGAGGCAGAAGGTTGAATACTTTTGTCTGAGTTTGACTGGCCCAGCAGTGGGTTGGTACTATGGGTTGGACCGAAGAACAAAAGAAGATTGGGATTTGTTGACGGAGGAATTTATTAGGCAGTACGATTATAGTACGAGAATGGAGGTGACGCTGAAGGATTTGGAACTATTACAGCAAAAGGCAGGAGAGTCTTTTCACGAATACCTCACCCGATGGAGGAACAGAGTCATGGAAATGAAGCGCAAGCCCGACACCCTGGACCAGATTCGACTGTTCATATCTTAGAAAGGGACTAAAAATGAAGGGGTTGAGAGATTGGGAATCTTTGAAAGATATCGCAATTGTGGTTGAAGGAGAGTACCTGGCGAGGAAGGCAAGCGGTGAGGCCTATGGCCAGAAAGGTTATGCTAACTAGGGGGCAAATAAGTCAGCAGGCTCCAACAGCGGCTCTGAAAGCGAAAAGACGGCAGAAGTGTCGGTAACAGGGGTTAGGCAGAGATATTTCTCAAATCTGGGGCGGCTTTATCATGGGTATTGAGGCGATTAATGAAGGAGGGAAAGTTACAACCGCTGCCCCCTAAGCCGGCCAGGACTCAAGGGCAGCCGGGGCACAAAGAGCATGAATATTGTGCCTATCACCAGCATACCGGGCATCTGACAGATGATTGCACAGTATTGAGACACCAAATTCAAGATCTAATCGACAGTAAACAGATCACTAACCCTGAACAGAGAGAGAGCAAGAAGAAATCCACCTACAATGCCGTGCCGCCTCCTGTTTTTATGATTGGATCAAGTCTGCCTGAATGGTATGTCTTACAAGATTTGTATGGGAGCGAATATGTTGCCATTACTCGCCCAATGGCAGAAGAGGAGAGGGTGTCCGTAGGGGCGATAGATTGCTAGTACTCCAGCGAGAGCAGAGAAGAGGAGGAAGACAAAGGAGAAGAAAAGTTATCCGCTGGCTTATGGGAATCAGATGGGGAAGGAGAGAAGGTAAAAGCTGTGACAAGAAGTAGGAGAGTGGTCTAGGAAGCAGAGAGGTCCCAAGATCCGGTGCAAGCACTAGTAGAAAGGGAGTCGGAAGAGAATGACATAGTAAAACAGTTGAAAAAGACAACGGCTCAAATATCCATCTGGGACCTCCTGAGATAATCACCTTACCATCGACAGAAACTAGTAGAGGCCTTGAGTGAATCTACCGTGGCAACCACGATTTCTCCGTCTGAGCTACTAGATCTTGTGAAAGGGGGGTCTGGAGAGAAGTTAGTGTATTCTGATGCCGACTAGCCAATCGAGGGCTGAAATCACAACCAGCCACTGTACATCAAGGCACAAGTAAATGGCAAGTACACAGCATGCGTCATGGTCGATGATGGATCGTCCATAAATGTTTGTCCATTAGTGGCGCTGCAAGCTTTTGGGTTTGAGGAGAGCATGCTCAGTAAATTGGATCTGACCATCGCGGCATATGATAATTCTCGAAGGCAGGCAGCGGGGACGTTTAAAGCTTTAGTCAAGACTGGGCTTGTGGAGACAGAAGCGGAGTTTGTTGTTTTATCCATTCCAGCCAACTTCTCGGCCTTGCTAGGGAGGCCGTGGTTCCACAAGTTAGGGGGAGTGCCTTCCACGTTACACCAAATGATCAGAATACCGCATGAAGGGGACGTGGTAACTATCAAAGCAGCAAGGGAAAATCAGGTATCGGCCTTGGGGATCGCTAATCAGCCATTTAGCGATTTTCATGTGTCAGTAATTGGGGAAGAGCAGGGCCTAGGGGACAGCCCTCAGGTGGTCAACATGATAAAAAAGATGCATTTCCTCCCGGGAGCCGGCTTGGGAAAACGCTCACAAGGATTGCAATCCGCCATCACTAAGCGAGGCCAGAAGAATCGAAAGGGTCTGGGGTACAGAGGTCAGTATGGCAATGAGAAGGAAGTGCCAAAGGAGATCCCTCATATTTCCAAGAGTTTCATTCCAGCATCCTCAGTCTGTGCCTATGTAGGAGAGGAAAAGCCCCAGTGGGTGGATGGAAGGATTGTGCCAGGCTTTGAGATCTTTAATGATATTTTCGACAGGAAAGTTGGAATGATCAAACCTGCAATGGATTTCTGGGATGAGGAGGTGATGATGCAGTGCAGTGTTTGGGATGAGGATATTGGCTACCCGACTGAAGGGGAAGGAGAAGATGATAGAGCCAAATGTGGAGATTGGAGGCCTGAAGATTTCATCAGGGCCAGTGGAAGAGCCTCCAGCAAGCCAAGAAGTCGAAGTGCAGTCAGCTACAACATCGGCGCTAGCAAGCGATGAAGACAATAGTGTTTTAGATACTCTTTTTTTGCCTGAACTATTTAATGATAACAATGTTAACTTCACTAATCGTATTAATGAAATGAACGACTTTGCTTATTTGTGTGGTGTTTCTGATGATTTCATCTCTCATGATCATAAACATGATGTATTCATTTTTGACATTAATTCAACTAGCACAACTGCATTTAATCTGGAAAATCCAAAAGAAATCTTGATAGCATCAGACATAACTCCTGAAGAGAGAATAAAATTTGAGAGAATTTTAAGAAAATATGAAAAGGTCTTTGCTTGGACTTATGAGGACATGCCAGGAATTGATCGAGACATTACAGAACATGCCATCCCAACTTACCCAGAAGCTAGGCCAGTCAAATAGAAGCTCCGAAGGTTAAGGCCAGAATGTGCAGAAAAGGTAAAGGAAGAGGTCCACAAGCAGATTGAGGCTAAATTTATGGTGGAGGTTAAGTACCCGACATGATTAGCCAATGTTGTCCCAGTAGCCAAGAAGGACGGTAAGGTGCGTGTATGTGTGGATTACAGAGACCTAAACAAAGCCTGCCCAAAGGATGATTTCCCCTTACCCCACATTGTTGTGCTGGTGGATAGTGCGGCTGCCTGTATGATGTACAGTTTTGTAGATGGGTATGCAGGATACAACCAGATACTCAATAGGATTGTGGATCGGATCAAAATAGCCTTCATTATAGAATGGGGTACATTTGCCTACCGAGCTATACCTTTCGGATTGAAGAATGCCGGAGCAACTTATCAAAGAATGGCAACAAAGATTCTGAATGACCTGATTCACAAAGAGGTAGAGGTGTATGCTGACGATATGATGATCAAGTCAGCCACCAGGGAAGGTCACTTCGAAGCCTTAGAGAAGTTCTTCCAAAGGATCAATAAGTACAATTTATGCCTCAATCCCAAGAAGTGCATCTTCGGAGTTACCTCGGGCAAGCTACTGGGCCATGTGGTAAGTCAAAGAGGAATCGAAATAGACCTAGATAAGGTCAAAGCTATTAGAGAAATGCCAGCCCCCCAGAAAGAAAAAGAGGTTAGGAGCTTCCTGGGAAAGCTTCAGTATATCAGCTGGCTCATAGCCAAACTAGCCTCGGTATGTGAGCCTATCTTTAAACTTCTTCGGAAGAATCAGCCAGTTCGGTGGAATGATGACTGCTAGAAGGCTTTTGAGGTTATTAAGGATTACCTTCTGAATCCCCAGGTTCTGCGGCCCCCACGGCCAATTAAGCCATTGATCCTTTACTTAGCAATAGAGGAGAATTCTGTAGGTGCCATGATGGCCCAAGAGGACGAGTTTGGAGTTGAATTCGCAATTTACTACCTCAGCAAGAAATTCCTTCCTTATGAGGCCAAGTACATAGAGGTAGAAAAGATTTGTCTGGCAGTGATCTGGGCTTCGAAGTAATTGAAGCACTATTTCCATTCATACAAGGTACAAGCAGTCGCCAAACAGAATCCCCTTCGATACCTTCAAGAGGCACCCTCTTTGCTAGGAAAAATGGGAAGGTGGCTAATACTATTACAAGAATTTGATGTGGAGTATATCACAAGAAAGACCATTAAGGGTCGGACAGTCGCAGAATTTCTCGCCGAACACCCTATAGAGGGAGACCAGTTCGATTACAATTTCCCAGAAGAGGATGTTATGGCCATAGCGGTGCAAGGGTGGCAGATGTTCTTTGATGGGGCAGTCAACATAAAAGGGGCAGGAGCAGGGATCATCCTCACCACCCCGGATGGTGAGAAGCTGCCATTAGCAAAGAAGTTGAGATACAGGGCGACCAATAGTGAGGCAAAATATGATGCTTGTATTTTCGGATTAGAAGCATTGCTGGCTCTGGGGGCAAAGACCGTAGAAGTTTATGGGGATTCGTCTTTGGTAATTCATCAGATCAAGGGGGAATGGTCAGTTAAGGAAGAGAGGCTGCTGCCCTATATGAAGCACTTGAAACTTTTGAGTAGCCAGTTTGAGACTTGAACTTTCCATTTCGTCCCCAGGGATGAAAATCAGTTGGCTGATGCCCTCGCAACATTGGTATCCATGTGGGATAATCCGGCAGGGATTGCTATGAGGCCTATCCTGATTTCTAGTGTAGAAAGGGCTTGCTTCGAAGCTGAGCAAATAATGGATATCGAAAGCACCGATGGAAAACCTTGGTATTATGATATCCAGAATTATTTGGAAAGATCGGTTTTTCTAGAGGAAGCCACTGAAAAGGACCAAAGGATGATTAGAAAATTGTCCTCCCAATTTATCAGTGTAAACGGGGATCTGTATAAGAGGCAAGTGGACGGTGTCCAATTAAGGTGCTTGGCAAGGAAAGAAGCCGAAAGGGTTATGGAGGAGGTTCATGGCGGCGTTTGTGGGGCCCACATGAATGGTCTAGCCTTAGCAAAGAAAATCATGCGCCAAGGATTTTATTGGCTCACAATAGATGCGGACTGCTCAAAATATGTGAACGAGTGCCAGTTATGCCAGCAGTATGCGAACTTGAGGCATGTGACAGTTTCCGAGCTACATAACTTGACGTCTCCGTGGCCGTTCGCGGTTTGGGGAATAGATATCATCGGGGAGATACATCCCACAGCCTCCAATGGACATAGATCCATCGTAGTTGCTATCGACTATTTTACCAAGTGGGTAGAGGTTGAATCTTTCAAGAAGGTTGATGCTCGGGACATGGCCAAGTTCATTGAGAAGAACCTAATATGCAGATATGGTCTCCCGCATCATGTTATATTCGACAATGGGGTCCAGTTTATGGCTGAAACCAAGCAGTCTTCCCCCTATCGCCCTCAGGCTAATGGCGTAGTTGAAGCGGCGAATAAAAATTTTAAAAGAATATTGGTCAAGATGGTCTAAAGCTACAAAGACTGGGTAGAGAAGCTGCCATTTGCACTTTGGGGCTATAGAACTACGGTTAGAACCTCTACAGGGGCGACGCCGTTCTCTCTGGTATACGGAACCGAAGCAGTTTTACCGGTCAAAATTGAGCTGAAATCGTTGAGGGTAGCTATGGAAGCCAAGATCCCGGAGACAGAATGGGCACAATAGCGATTGTTGCAGTTGAATCTGTTGGATGAGGATAGGTTGCGAGCGTACTACCACAATCAGGTTTATCATAAAAGGTTAGCCGATCCTTTGGTAAGAAGGTCCGAAAGCACCCACTGAAGGAAGGGGACTTGGTCTTTAAGATGATGAGGCTGGAAGCGCCAGACATACGGGGAAAATTCAGGCCGACCTGGGAAGGTCCGTTCATGCTAAAGAAGTTACTGACAAAGGGGGCAGCAATCTTAACAGACATCGATGGGAACGAATTCAGAGAACCGGTCAACATCGATTGGCTAAAGAGATTCCATGGCTAAAGACCAAAATAAAAAGAAGAGAATAAATGCCCCGCGGGTCAAAAGCCAAAAAAGGCGGCCTTGCTAAGATTGGGCGCCCTGTCAGGGTGAAAACCGAAAAAATGCATCCTGGGCAAAAATTAAGGGCTTAGAGAAAATGTTCAATCGAGAAAACCCGAGAGGGCCGATTGATAACAGGAGTTTGATGCTTACAAGATCTATTCCGAGATTAGGTGTAGTCTTCTGTTTTTTGAATTCTTGTCAAATGAGGGTCATGTATGATGAAATCATATGGGAATGTACACAAATTTTGCAATGAATAAAAGAATTCAGTTCGTATTTTCGTCAACTTTCAGTTCCGCCTTAAAAAGGAATCTAACAACTATTGTCTAATTGCCTCTGTCGAAAGGCGTCTGAATAAAATACGCG
Source organism: Excoecaria cochinchinensis (assembly GCA_947683425.1). Classification (NCBI taxonomy): domain Eukaryota; kingdom Viridiplantae; phylum Streptophyta; class Magnoliopsida; order Malpighiales; family Euphorbiaceae; genus Excoecaria; species Excoecaria cochinchinensis. The sequence goes on from CANTUQ010000055.1 coordinate 15,535,520, forward strand.
TTGATCACCCTTGGTAGGGATTCCCATGATGACTGTCCTCCTTAAAAAAAAAAAAGAGGCCGTTAGAGATGAAAACCGTAACTGGCGCTCTAAGCGAAAGTTAGGCCAAAGGGCAGGGTGAAAACCTGGGAACAGGCAGTCTGTCCTATAAAAAATGAAATAAATAAAGCCGCTGGATTGAGTTGGGTCCATTCCAGGCAAAAATAAGGCACAGGGTTATGTGAAAATCCGAAAAGGGCGCATCTCCCGCTAAGAAAAGCTAGTGTGAAAATCCATAAGGGGCGCACTACCTTTAAAATAATGATTCCCAACGCCCGGAGCGATAAGGCGACATTACTACAGATGATCTCCCCTCAACGGATAATGTGTGACGCAGGACATGAATCAAAATCTGGGGGCAGAGATGCACACCTAATAGGTTGTTCAAAACGTGATTTCGGGTTTGAATCCCTAAAGCCAAGATAAACTCTTCTGGATCCTTGGGAGCATGGTGGAGCAGCCAAGCCGCGTCCTTAATGGACCCTAGACTGCCTAGGACGTGGTCTATCCTTTCGTTTGTACAAACATCTACATCTCATATCATGCATGCACATCTCATATCATGCATACAATTTTCTTGTATATACTTCCATGTAGATAGTCTTGCAGAAAATATCTAAGTGAGCATCCAGCTCAGGAGAGCAGTCCAGGAGGACACCCAGTTCAGAAGAACGCCCCGCTCAGGAGAGCAGTCCAGGAGGACACCCAGTTCAGAAGAACGGCCCGCTTAGGAGAGCAGTCTAGGAGGACAACCAATTCAAAAGAATGCCCCGCTCAGGAGAGCAGTCCAGGAGGACACCCATTTCAGAAGAACACCCTGCTCAGGAGAGCAATCCAGGAGGACACCCTTTTCAGAAGAACAGTCTCGCACTTTATAAGTCTGGAGCAGACTCAGCGCAGCTCAAGAGAGCATTTTTTGCATTTTGTAAGTCTGGAGAAAACTCGGCGCATCACCATCAGTACTTTGTAAGTCTGGAGCAGACTCGGTGCAGCTCAAGAGAGCATTTTTCGCGTTTTGTAAGCCTGGAGCAGACTCGGTGCATCACCATCAGCACTTTGTAAGTCTGGAGCAGACTCGGTGCAGCTCAAGAGAGCATTTTTCGCATTTTGTAAGTCTGGAGCAGACTCTACGCATCACCATCAGCACTTTTTACGTCTGGAGTAGACTCGGTGCAGCTCAAGAGAGCATTTTTTGCGTTTTGTAAGTCTGGAGCAGACTCGGCTCATCACTATCAGCACTTTGTAAGTCTAGAGCAGACTCGGTGCAGCTCAAGAGAGTATTTTTCGCATTTTGTAAGTCTGGAGCTGACTCGGCGCATCACCCATAAGGATAAAAATCGTCCCTCTGTCTATACGGCGATAGAAGAAGACGACCTCATTAGTATGACCGGGAAGACAGCCGCCTCAGGTACGCGCTTCTTTCCTTTCTTTTCTGAATTTTTGCTCACTTAGGTTCTAAGTTCCCCAAAATTGGGGGTAACTGTAGACACCGGGTCCCGAGGTGGTCCAGGATCAGGATTACCCGATGATGAAACGAAAGACCGATTTTCGGCAAGAAAAGTGAGAATCGATTGCTTCCCTGTCGAAATTGTGCCTTTTTAGAAAAAATAATTAAAAATATATATTTTAGTAATTAAAAATTAAAATTGGGTAGAAAATATTAATTTTGTGTCCTTGGAGCTTTTATTAAAAAAAAATATCGCGAATGCCACCTGCGGCAGCGAGGGGGCGCCTGCGCGACAGGCCGCCCCTACGAGCGCGCAGGAAGGGGGACTGCGCGCCCCCCTGCATGCGCAGCAGGGGCACCGCATGCCCCTACACGTGCGCAGTAGGGAGCCGTGCGAGGTGCAGGGGCACCGCGCGCGCCCCTATGCACGCGCAGCAGGCTGCCGCGCGCGGTGCCCCCCTCCGCGCGGCCAGTTGGTCTTCGCCTGTCCATTTTTTTCGCTTTATCAGTCTGTTTTTCAGATTGCTTTTACCGGTCTTCTTTCACCTTTTTTTGTCAAGTTTGATTAACTTAAAAAAAAGGGTTTCTGTCACTTTCCTTTTTGATCCAAGGCCAAGAAAACAAATAGGGAATGAAGATTCATTTGAGGGGACGGCAGATTTTTAAAAAAAATATTCTTGGCTTTTCTCTCTAGTATTTTCTACTCTCCAGGAGGCATTTTCTTCTTCTAAAAAAAAAATTCTTCTTCAAAAAATCTTTAAGTTTTTCTTCTCAAGTTTTGGCCTTTATTACTCTAAAACACTTAATCTTGGGTTTGATTTGGGCAAGAGAAATTAACTTTCTTAGCTTATTCATCCCACCAAAAATATTTTCTTGAACTAATTCATTTTAAAACACAGATTTTTATACTTTTTCCCAATATTATTATCATCAAAAATTGACAAGGGGAACGGATTGAGACATCCTATTTCCTATCTAAAAATTCTAAGGGTAATCATTCTTGGACTCGTTCTCAATTAATTTTTTTTGTATATTATTTATTGTTGCTAATATTATTTTTTCCATTATTATCATGTCTATTGTTTACTTTTAGCATTCTAATGTGTTAACATCACTATTAGTACGTTATTTGTTTGCTTTAATTTTATTCTTGTGTTCATTCACTATTATTATCATTATTATTGTCGTTGTCATTATTTTTATTATTAGTATTGTGTCATCATTAATATTATTATCACTATTATTATTGTGGTTATGATCTTTGTATTTACATTTATTATTATCATTATTATCATTTGTTGCTTATTGCTCTATACTATTACCATTGTTATTACTATTATTATCTTTATGCCATTAATTCATTGTTTGCTTATTATATATTTGCTACTGTTGATTACTATTATTATTACATGCTTACCTCATGTGTATCATTACTATTGTTATTATTATTATTATTAAAGTGCATGCTTATTATCACTATTCTATCGCCATTATTGTTACTATTATCATCATCATTATTATTATTATTATTATTATTATTATTATCAGCACCATTGTGCTATTACCATTATCATCATTATTATTATTATCATGGTTATTATTGTTATCATTGTTTCATTATTATTTGTTCGATTAGTTTTATTAGAGCGTTTACTAATATTTCCGATGTTATTTTTGTCTGAGATTTGTTTTGGGTTGTGGTGTGTGAGCTTTCTCGCGGCTCCCCTATTTGGTCGCAGCATGTGGATGAGTCCCCCGGTTTGGTGAGATCCTTTCAACCCTCTCTTTATGCGTTCTGTGCTTATCTGTAAATATTTATTTATGGACGCGTGGGATAAAAAAATCACAAAAATATTTCTACAATTAATTCTGTCTTTTATTAACAAAATCGGGACCAATGTCCCTTGTTTTAGCCAACAATAAAAAATATATCATAATTAAAACGAAGAGTCATTTTTTTCCAAAAATGGGATCACTCATCCCCGTTTTCATCAAACAACCAAAACGACTCTTCGAACCGTCTTTAAGATTAAACGCGAAGGAACCAATGTTCCCAAACTTCGAACAAGCGCGAGGGAACCAATGTTCCTAAAATAATGCCCCGATTTATGTATGCCTTTTCTCATCTTGTGTGAGTGTTTTAAATTTATGTTCATTTCTTTTTGGGCCATTGTAATTAATTTTGGGGCAATTTCATTTATTTTTGGGGATTGTATTCCGTCCCCATTCACATCTTCAATCTCCTTTTATTGGGGTTGTATTCCGCCCCCTATCTTTTCATAATTGTGTGCTTGCGTGTTTACCGCTTTCTTTTATCGCTTTACTTATCGCTTTACTTATTGCTTTTATTTTACCGCTTTTGGATGCTTGAAGTGTGCTTTTACATTTAAATGCATTAATCGTGTGAGGTGAGAGATATAATTTTAAGAAGTTAAAAGCTCACTTATAATTAACCAATGCATGAATAAGAGGGAATTTCCGAACACCGTATCTCTGGTCCTGACCAATAGAGGTGAGAGACCCCTTTTTCCCAATTCATTGTGAATTGGGTGGCGACTCCATGACACCTCAAAGGTGCCTATAGGTGTCATTTAGACTAGGTGGTTCTTCTGCCTATAGGTGTCATTAGACTAGGTGGTTCTTCCCAATTTTCTATTGGGAGGGATACATCTATGATGTCTTATGGCGCCCATGATCAAAAGACGCAAACTAGTCCCTCAAATCTTAAAGCGGATTCACCTTCGAGGGCCCTTGCTGGGTTCGGTGCGCGTCACACACTCACTACCATCATCATATTTCATCATCAAAACATTCAAGTAACTTATATAACACATGAATATTCTGAAAATCATATATAACTAAAGGGTTTCCAAACCTCTATTCCTTTGCTCCCTAATTGCTCAAGTAGCTACACAACCTCTATTCTTTCAGACTCCTTCTTAAGCTCTCTTGTTTCCTCAAACAAAATCAACCTAAAATTCAGAATTCCTCTTAAGGTTACACATAACTCTATTCATATTTAAAGAGAAGAGGAGAGGAAGAGGGAAAAAACAAGCACTTACCTTTCCCCATCAAATCTTGCATCCAATTACTTGAAACATGGAAAATCCACCTTTGGCCCCCAATTGTTAGATTTGGCGTGAGGAAGGAAGAGAAGAGGTTGTCCCTCTCTTTTCCCCTCACTTACCTGGCCAAGAATTGTCTAAATGAAGTCAAAAAGGTTTAATTAAAGCCATTAGTTCAATCCTTATCCCAAGTGCCACATGCCACACTTTAATTGGTCAAATAAAGATTTTTTTTTGTCAAACCTATCTTTTAGTCCTTAATCTTACTTCCTTTCCTCCGATTGGCATTCAACTTTTCTATTACATACATTTTCCCACATAATTTAATTAATTCATTAAATTTAATCCATAATTACAAAATGACCAAAATACCCTTACCCTATACAAATAAACCCAGTCACGTTCTTTACTACAATAAATCACTTCAATCATCCAATTACACATTTTTAATCACCAAATAATTCTTTTCACGTCATTTAAGGCACGATGATATAACTGTCCAATTTACCGAAACTTGCCAAAACTTTCGAATTAATGACGGTTGTGTCCTTTTTAACACTTCCGTCCCTATCTCTAGCATATTCGGTTTCCGTTACACACTAAACTTGCCATAATCCGACTAGGGTGTATTCGGCATATTACAAATCTACCCTCCTTAAAAGAATTTCATCCTCGAAATTCACTTATATCCGATTTCCTAAATATCAAAATCTTTATCACTAACATTCATATACACCTATACTATACTATCACATAACATTTACACCTTGCTTTTCATATAACCCATTTTACTACTTCCTGTCGTTTAGTATAATTATAAAATTTTTTTTTCAATGTTTACTTAAATTTCTGATTTTTCCTTGTTCCTAATTGTTATTATCTAGAAACAATAGTAACCTGCTTGGGAAATCATTGACGTTACTATCCAAATAGCAATTCATTTCACTAAAATCAGTATCAACTGTCATTATCACGATATGCCACATTGCATAATCATCATACAATCCAAGTCATTCCTACTAGTATCATTATATTTATCAGAAAATCCTTCTATCAAAATAAGCATCTCCAAAATTTTGAGTTACAGATCGTTTGCATTGTCCCGAATGTCATTCTTAATCCACCCTCTCAAATCGTACATACATATAACCCTTTTCATCGAATTATTCCTTACTCCATTTCAATACAATCATGACATACACATATTCCCAATATTAAATTCATCATATATATTTACATATACCCTTATCCTATCACTATCATGTCAATCTTTTCACTTAACTCCTTCCTCATAAAACATCTCGTCTTTTAAAAACAGAATCGTTCACACATTCACTAAACTCTTTTCTTGATTAAAATAACTATAATAGTTCCCTCTAGATTACCAGTACCACTAGTCACAATTGGCTATCACTTCTGAAACATCACATAGATTTTACAGTATTTATTATTTGACTATCTTGCATAAAAGTTCACAGTTTTATTCACTCTTGTAAGCAAGTTCAAATCTATAGCCAACAAGTTAGTCTAATCAAATACAATTCCACTCCTTTCCAAATATATATAGAAATCTTATCCTATTTTATACCTTAATTCCTTAACAAAGAAGGGTCAAGCCCACCAATTACATAGACACAAATCTCTTACTCATACTTATACACATTCAGTGATCCTTCACTCTTTCTTTTTTTTTTCTAGTTTGAATAACTAATTCCTCACTTACTCAGCTTTGTTACACTCAATGTACATTCTGTCAGCTTCCTATCACTTGAGGCAAATGCACATGTTTGATGTTCATTAAAAAGGAACAACAGAAGTAAATGTAATGGATGCGGAATGATTTATGTATGCAATATGATGCAATGTATTAATGCAGTTCAGATAATAGCAATGCAAGTTTCCCAACCCCCATGATGTATCACATTCAAATAATTGCTCTCATCAGTAAAGTAGCTGACAGGTGTACAGAGTGTCACAATCCTCGAAATAATTTCAATTATAGAAAATCCAGCACTGTCTAATCCTTTATTCCATATTTCCCCTCAAGGAAAACTTATATATAACTTATTTTGTACTACACACAATCTCTAACTAGAATCTCTATAGCTACATCCAATACCTTAATAGTAGGAAACGGATTCATAATAGACTGATTACAACTTATCACATATCACACATAACTGTCTCATTGCTGATATCATCAACAGCTAATCTTTCCTACTACACTACTTATACAAAACTAGAACTTCCGAATTAGCCAATGCAAAAACCATACAAACTAAACTCTAAACTCTAGCCATCTAGAATCGACTAAACCTATGCTCTGATACCACTAAATGTAACACCCCTTACCCGTACGTAGTAAACCATACCGTGATCTGGTGGTTCACGACGATGACAGGGTATTACCGAGACAAACATGTAAATCTTATAAACTTTTAAGCTGAAATCTGAGTTATAAAGTTTCTTTCGTTATTAAAAACACATTATAATTATCTATAAATTCATTACACAGTCACATTATAAAGTATACTTCTTCAGAATTTACTATAGATAGATCATTTACATATCTAATATCACTTTTACAAAACTTATAATTTAAAATTACAAAACTTGCATACATTCCGAAGACTATAGAAATCCTACCCTAAAATCTCTTCATAATCTTGCATTGGCCTGGACTGCTGCGGAAAGACTCTCGAATGATCCGATTAATAGTACCTACACGGATTAAAAGAAAATCCGTGCTAAGCATAAAGCTTAGTGGGAAACACATAAATATGGACGACCACTAAAAATGGCCGTCAAATAATTTCAAAGAAAAGCATAATATAGAAAATATATTCATAACAATAATAACAAGTTAGATACTTTCGAGGAGGTCATCAATATAACCACTTACTTCATATATCAACTTTTATAAATCACCTATACATTATCACACTTTTTCACATCGTATACATGTCACTTTGTTCACTTATTCACATTCCTTTTGGTTTCCAAAATTCATTTCACACATCTTGCTTAGCAGATGCATTACCATATAATTTATCCAATTAGTAAGGCATTTAGATTACAATAATAAAATACATACTTCCATACAAGTCTTCACATATATTCATCAATTCATAACTTAGTGTTTGATTTACATACTCTTGTCCATTTAATGCCTGCTAAGTCAGAGGGGTGGATAACGAGTAACACATAGATACCCGAAGGTATCAACACTATTCTCATAATGCATAAATACCCATAGGTATTAAAACAATCTTTTCTTATTATTCCAAAAATATTTTCGCATACACAGGGATCACAAAGATCCAGTCGTGGGACCTGATCAGGGTCCAAATCATACACAGGCAGCAGCAACACTAACTCTATTAGGCATGTCTAACTATCCACTACTCGACTAACACAGGCTAAACACATATATGTCTATTTTAGTGATGTACATGATATTTTTAATTCTTTTCATAGGTGCATACTTTTATTATAGTCGCATAATAATCACACGCATAATTCATTTATAAGCTAAAGCAAAGGCTCATATATCATAAGACAAACCATAACCTTTTTATTACAACCCCATCATAATTTTTACCACATTCCTAAACATTTATTTTAACTATAGCTTACATGGTATAATATATCCAAGTTTACACAACATGTCATGTGAAAAGCATAAGTAAAACCCATGACAAATAGCTCGACAACATACATTCATAGCATAGAAAGAGTCGCGCTCGCGACCTTAGTCGCGACCGCGACAGAAATCTAGATGGCCTCTGTCGCGCTCGCGACAGAGCCAAGCATCACGCTCCTGTCGATTCCCAATTGAATACAACTTCACATAAAAATATACCCACTCTTATATTGTCCATAAATAATTTCATAAACATTACTTTCCCCAAATTCATACATTAAATTCAAGAACTTCAACACAAGCATCTTAAACTATTCAATTTATTAATAATCATTCTTAACATCCCATACAAATTCTAAACTATAAATAAGTCTACTTGAAACTTGAATCATTAACGGTTCAACAAGCTTTAACAAATCCGTGCATTGACGCGATCTCAGCAAGTGTACTGAATCGGCAAGTAATACAGTGGGGTAAATTTAGGACCCCGAATTATCGTACCCAAGGGACTATGTGTGCAACCAATGAAAATCAAGTGTATGCTAAAGAATTCCCAATTGTTTGAATTGATTGAGTTCTCTATTGATTAAAAATAAGGAATTTAAATAACTAATATAAGCAAACAGACATAATCATATTAAATTGACGTCAATAATTGAAAGAAATAAAATGATGGAAAAAATTGACAAGATAAGAATTCAAATTAGACGAACGTTGCTCGGGTTCACTCATCCACCCCATACCCAAATGTGAATAAAATTAATCCAAGAACCAATTATGAAAGAAATCGGGATAACCCTCTTAACATAGGCTTCCTAATCCGAAGTCAGCCACTCTAATTATATGACATCCCAAACCGGAGTCAGCCACATAACTAGCCTATGCACGGGTCGAAAATCCTAAGTTTTGTTTATTTTCCCAATACGGAGTCAAATAACCCAGAACTTAATTATCTCACTCACCATTCTAGTCTTAAATCATAAAATTCTACACTTCTAGATTCCCAATCGGAGTCGTCCAAAAAATACAGCAAGAATGATAAAAACTGAATGTAAATAATAATGGCACCCAATAAAGATACATGACATAAATCATTCATCAAAACTGGAAATTAATTTGAGAAAATAAATCACATGAATTAACAATAAGAACCAGTGAAATAAACCATTCAATCATATATTTAAATTCAAAAGATGTTCAGAATTCACATCATGGGTAGGGGATTCAAAGATCCCCCAAACAACTAAAAGACTACTCACAATCCATTACAAAATCAAAAGGAAAGAGGAAAGAATAAACCATGAAATTCATTAAGGTGTAAATCCCAGTTGAATCCCACGTCCTTCGATCTCCTTCTTCAAATCTTCAATGGAGAAAAATTATGGAAATTCTAATGTAAAAACTGTGTATTGAAATTAAACTATGTATTTCAAATATAAAACTCTTGATTTGCAAATTAATTCTAAAGATAAAATTGAAAACCTAAATTAAGAACAAGAGAAAAAAATCCAAAAATTCTAGTTCTAAAACCCTAATATGAAAAATAGCTGCCAAAAATCCAAACTCCCTGCCAAACAGAAAACTTTTCTTTTTATATCTTAAGGGGTCACGGTGGCAACCAAAATGGTTGTCACCATGAGGGTATCGAGGAAGTGAATGTGCCTTGCGAGTAGGATAGGGGTCACGGTGGCAACCAAATTTATTGCCACCGTGAGATGCTCCAATTTCGCTTCTGTCCAGGAATTCCCTAAGTCACGGTGGCAACCATATTCCCTTGACACCGTGAGGTACCTCCTCAACTGATTCTGCCTTAGTGAGTGTTATATCATGGTGACAACCAGATAGGTTGCCACCGTGAGGTACTTATTGCCTGCATTCTACCCGATGGACAAATATGTCACGGTGGTAATGACATTGGTTACCACCGTGGCCCATAGTATGCCTGCATTCTGTTTTTGACTTCTTTGAATGTCACGGTGACAACCAGATAGGTTGCCACCATGAGGTAGCTAAAAATTTGCTTCACACAAAATTCAAACTCAATCAAAATACTAACTAAAATGCTTAAAAATTCTAATTTCACTAAGATTGACAAAATTAATCTAAAGTAAGCATATCATGACAATAAACACTACTAAACATCCATAAATCATACGAAAATACTATCAAATCTAAATACTAAATTGAAGTTATCAAAATACCCCACACTTAGACTTTGATCGACCTCGAGTAAATGAATTATCCACATTCCTGAAATTTCAAACTCTAACTCGGAATAAGAAAACTCAAAAACAATCAAAGCATTAAGTAGAATAGTCTTAACCACTAATTCTCAATTCAGCTTATATCAATAAATTTCACGTGTGTATGTGCTAGGCTAAAAACAAATTTTCTCTTTTCAAAACAAAACAACCAGCGTAATTCAGCAATTTAGCAAAGGAAATGAATAAGCAAATAAATTGCAAATTGGTTACGCACTTGCAACTCAAGGTAATCATAAGCCTCTCTTTTAGCACCGGATCCACAAGGGTCATCTCCACTAAACAACTCAAGCTAAGAGCAGGATCATTAGGACTTATTCCGAGGTTGAAATGTTAGGTTAGGGTATTGGCTAACAAGAGAAATTAAGGAAATCGAACAAAGAGTCAGCCACTCTACCTACAAACACCACTACCCAATTTGAATACAATTTTTCTATGACCTATTTTTAATCCTTCCATGACCTATTTTTAATCCCCCTGCAGTTGCCAAAACTCATCTGAATTACCCAAAATGAAAAAAATAAAAACATTAAACCACAGGAAAACAAAGAGAAGAAATTACCCAAAGAAATTTTTCTCTCAACCCAATCATTTCTGAATGTAAAGACATCTTCTTCTAATTGAGGGTACACCACACTTGAATTTTTCTACATTTGCTTAACTCAAAAATTTAAAACAATGATCAAACTTTTTATCAAATTCTTCTTTTCGGCTTTTTTTTATGAGATACCCAAAACCTCTATTTTCCTACCACAACTTTGACTCCATTAAGGGAAACTTAAACGATATACTAGACAACACCCCAAAGTTTCACAATTCTTCTCACTCCCACACTATTTTCACAGTAAATACCCTTATTCAACTTCTAATGTTATCCCAACCCAATCCTAGAGTGGCAAATTCTTAGAAAGGATAGGCAAAGGCATTTAAGTTAAATTGTAAAATAATAGTGTAACAAAGAAAAATGCATAGTACACTTTTAGCATACCAAATCAGCTCAACGGGGCTAGCAACGGAAATTATGCAAATAGGTAGGTAAAAAGTCATTTAAAGTGGTTATTAAAGAAAACTTTTGCCTAAATCACATCCTAAACCTGCTTAAGTTGTTATAACATTTCGAAGGGTGATGAGGAAGGTTCTAACTATCCTAAGATTCCTTTATTCAAAAACTTTCACACACTGGATTTTTCAAGTTTTTCATAAACAAGCCTATAGTGCACAAAAGATAGGAAATTACAAGATATATGACTAATTGAAATTAATTTGCTGCTAAAACTACCAACTACTCTCTTGCTAAGATCAATTTTTAAGAAATTCCATTCACAACTTAAAGTTCAAAACATTCACAACAGGAATAACTAGAGGCAAGCTAAACAAAGATAGGAAAAATTCAAATAACCACAATTAAGTATTCAAATAACTAAAACTCAATAAAATATGCGAACACTACAAGAAAATTGATTTTTAATGACCAAAAATTAGCGAAGGGATGAAAATCCGGTCGTAAAAATATACCAATAGCAAAAGGAAATAAATTCGGTCGTTAATTCTTAAATTTTATTACCATTTAACCAAGGGCTTAAAATCCGGTCGTTGTAACATTGTAAATCCGATCGTTATTAGTCCAGAAAAATTGGCGGGACTTCTATAAAGATCACCTCCAAAATCATTATTCATTATTTAATCTATATCCATATAAAACTGCCATACCCACACAAAACTAAGGTGAAAAACGTAAAAAAATAGCAAACCCATGAGATGAAAAAACAGCAAAAAAATGCAAAACCCTTTTCTTATCTTCCAAATCTAAACTAATCCTAATAGAAATGGCAGTCGTAGTAGAAGCAATAGGTCCATTTATATTTTGCAAGATCCACATTTCTTCAGTCTAGGGTTTAATTTCATCGTTGATATCAGGTGAGAAACTGAAAAAACTTCTTTCTCTTCTCTCTTGATACCAGTTAAATATCTATTTATTTCAAATCTTCTCTTCTTCCCGTCGAATTGGAAAATAGGGCATACCAACTCTGAGATGTTTTGAGGATTTGCATTTCTTCTAAGCTAATCGATTTGTTATCATAGGTATGTTCAATGAATTGGGTATTTTTTATATTCTAATTTTTTTATTTCGAAATCGTATCTGCTAGCTTTTTGGGTTTGAATATTTCTTTATCTTGTTTATGGTTTTGTTGGAAAAAGATTGATTTGATTAGGTGATATGTGATTCTTGTTTTGTTTTTTATTCCCATTCTGCTTTTGATTCTCATTTGTTGTTTTATTCCCTTTTTGCTTTTGATTCTCATTCTAATTTTGATTCTCATTCTATTTTTTATTTCGTTCTGCTTTTGATTCTCATTTTTCTTGTGATTCTCATTTTTCTTTTGATTCTCGTTCTTCTTTTCATTATCGTTCTTCTTTTGATTCCCATTCTACCTGCTTTTGATTGATTCCTGTTCTGCTATTGACTGATTCTCTTTCTGTTGTTGAGTGATTCTCAGATTTCTGTATTTCTGATTGTTTTCAGGTTTTCAGTCTTCAAATTTGCAAGGTAAAATTGGGATTTCTTCTTAAATTTTATTCTTTGACTCAATGTAATTATTAATTTCCTTCTTTTTTGCTCAACTGTCATATTCTGAAAGCATTAATTTTCACAATGTTCATGCTTTCTGTCCGGTTTATATGCTCAACCATTCACTTTAGTTTAAGTTTAAGCTGTTGCCATTTTTTCTGGATGTTCATACCCTCTGTGATTGTTTAAGCCATTGCTATATTTAACTGGATCGCCAAACATTCTCACTATGTTCATGCTTTAACGTTTGGCTGCAATAGTTTTCATCTGATATCTATTAAACCTTTAACTTGAAATTCTTTTGACTTTTGCTCTTTATGCCTGTCTGCATATTTTTCATCTGATATCTTTTTGAATGTTTGATTCTTATTTATTTTTCATCTAATAACTTGAAATTATAATTTTGAGTGTGCATACATATCAACTCTGTACTTACTATAACTTAAGTATCTACTTTTAGCACAGTGAAAGTTTATTAGAATTGACAGCTTTGAAAGTTTAAATTGTTAGAAAGGAGAGGATGGTGGATGGTTATCTGATTTGGTGGCTTGTTATTTTGTTGATCAATGTGGTCCAATTAATGGTATAATTTAGTATACGAATTTATTTATTATCAATAACAATCTTGAAATATGATAAACACTCTAAGAATATTTTATATATTAATTTCATTTTTAGCTTTTGTTTTATTAATTTTATGTAAACATCTATATATGTTAATATATGTACCTATAATAATTACAGTAGTGCTAGACTCTAATAGGCTTATATATGAGACAAAGTCAAAAGTCCCATCCAAAACTAGGGAAAAAAAATAATTTATATGAAAAAAATAATAAAATTATGATAATGGCACTAAACTTCACTAAACTTCAAACTTAAAAATGGAAGTCTAAACGTTGTTTTTAAGGCCCGAAATAGGCTATTACGGAGGGCAAAGCCCCGTAAAAGTCCATCGGCTCGGAATGAGCTTTCGGACACTTGTAACAAAAGTTATAACAAAAACAATCTGAACCATAAAAACAAAAAATACTAAACACTTTATAAGCAGGGGCAGACTTGGGATTTTAAATTAAGGGGTAGTTTAAGGTAAAATTAATGCCAAGGATATAAATTTAGATGAAATTAAAAAAAAAAAGAATAAATTTGAAACTTTTATGAAAAAATTTACGAATAAGAAGTTAATTTAATAAAAATACGCAAGTGAAATGAAAATCCAAATTCATGCCCTTCTGAAGGTATTCTGATCTATTGTTTGACTACCTTCTGTTTACTTGTATATTTCTTTTCCTTTGAGCAGCATCACCTTTTTTTCTTTACCCTTTTGTGTGTGCTTTGGATAATGTACATTATTTTGATATATGGATCTATTTTATATTTTAAAACTTTTATCTAGACAAGTTATCAAAATGTATCTCACCCCATCACGAGTGAGAAACATCATGCATTTTTTCAAGGTTAAGCATTTCTTTTGCAACTGAAACCATATTTTCTATTGTTCATTAAACATTTAAGTAGTGATACTCCCTTAGGGATCAAATATCAATTTTCAATTTTTCTGATGATAGAAATAAGTAGCAGTGCCAAAAACTTTTAGTCTGCTTTCTCTTATATTTGTATTTGTTCTGATTAAGGAATGATGAACCCTCTAGGTTTGATGTAGACTTGGAACAATGAGATATAATAAGACTTCAAGTTATTCTAACCTTTTGATTTTTATACAAGTAACTAGTGAATCATTCACTGATGACGGCTTCTTCAAGACAGGGGATGCCGACAAAATAGATAAAGACGGATACTACATTATTTTGGGACGTAAGTCAATCTACACTCTTAAAATTAGTGGGGCTGGCATTTCTAGTTGAACTTCTCTGATGGAATAAATGATGCAACTTCTTTATTCAGATTCTCTTCATCTTTAAAAATTCACTAATGCCACAGACACCCATATTGGATGTGGATTGTAAACTAGAGTTTGTTTCCCTGCATTCATATTCATTTTGCTCTGGCTGCTGCTTTCTTTCAATTTTCTTTTGACCATTTAACAAGAAACTAACTCACATGCAAATATTATGGCCATAAAATATCCAGATTCATGTCCATACTTCCTAAACTAAAATCCAAATTCACATTAAGAATGATTAACGAATTGTTACGCCTCCACCCAATGTCTCTAGGTTTGGTTAGAATTATTATAGTAGTATAATATAAGTGTTCTTCAGTATAACTTTGAGTTGTTCCTACCTGTTCTACCTAACTCATTGGGTTTATGGCATGCAGGCTTCACTATGAATATTTACCCTTGAAACATTTACTTCAAATCCTATGTATATTCGAAAGGAATAATTGATTGTTGACCTCTAAGTGTCTCTGATATACTATTGGGACTATGCTCTTGAATAAAGCGATATCTGTATAGAGAATGCATGTCATTTCAATGAATTGGAGTTCAACTTTCTTATTTGTTTGGCAGCTATTAATGGACTGTTTCTTGGCCAAGGGCTAACAATATTTCGAGTTCAAATTTGGTGATATTCAAGGATAATGGTGATTGATATTTACTTTAGAGTATAATAATATTAGTTGTATGTGTTTCATTAAAGAAACATTCATTGCAAATATTTTTTAACTATTGGTCACCAATAGTCATTTAATGATGGTTTTGTGATAATTTTATTGTTCACCCTTACAGTGCAAGTACTGAATTCCAGCATAATAGCTTGAAGTAATTACCATAATCAAGGTTTTAATCTTTCCTCTCTTTTTTTTTCCTCTTTTTTACTTACCATGACTGCTTTATGTTTCTTGAGGTAATTAATTAAAGTATCTTTACAACACATAGCATATATGTTAAATTGTGTGAAGAAAAGCATAACACTACGTTGCTATTTTCCATTAATTTGGACTGCTGCTTTTCAATTTTTTTTTCATTGATAGAATATTAGGGGAGAAGAGCAATCAAGCTAGAAAGTTTCCTAACATATTGACATTAGGAAGGTTATGGCACCTAGTAAGTAATTGATGCAACTTGTTCATAATCGACTTGATGATGCTTATATATCTGGGGTGCAAACTTTTTTGGATTATGCTTTCACAAGAATAGGAGAAATAAATGAAATACCATGTCCGTACGTCAAATGTTGCAACACATCTTTGGGGACACGTGATATGGTCAATTCACATTTGATAGCATATGGAATAATTCAAAATTACACATTTTGGTATTACCATGGGGAGCAGTTAGGTGAGCCACAGTCAGACTGTTTTGATGATATACAAGAGGTTGAAGATGAGGATGAAATACAAGGGATTTTAAGAGATTTATATCCCAATTTCGATGGAGATCCTATGAACACAGTTGTTGATGAAGTTCTTGAGGAAGAACCCAATCTTGAAGCAAAAAAATTTTATAGGATCTTAACTTATCTCGAGCAACCTTTATATCATATGTCAAAAAGCTCTAAGCTTTCTATATTGATAAAATTGCTTCATATTAAAAGTCTTAGTCATTGGAGTAATAAGTCATTTACAATGTTGTTGAAAATGTTGAAGGAAAAGTTATTGCCTGATGGGTCCAACTTGCCTGATTTATATTACGAGCCAAAGAAGATAATTCGAGATCTTGGGCTTTCTTAAAATAAGATTGATGCATGTGAGAATGATTGTATGTTGTATTGGAAGGAAGATAAGTTTCTCAATTCTTGCAAATTTTGTGGTGCATCTAGATGGAAGGAGGATAAACATAGCGGGGAAAGTAAAAGTAAAATTGGAAAAAGAATACCATTCAAGATTTTACGTTACTTTCCCCTAAAGCCAAGACTTCAAAGGTCGTTTATGTCCACTAAAACATCTTCTCTAATGAGATGGCATCATGACAAAAGAGTTGATAATGGAGTAATGAGGCACCAGGTGCTTTAGGGTGAGGACGAGGACAAAGTTTAGGATCTTTTACCTCTTCGAGAGTTATTGAACAAGGAATTCAAACTATAACAAGAAAATATTCCCAAATAACTTCTAATCAAGATGCGGCACCACTTCTACCTCCTGGATTACAGTAAATTGAAGATGATAATCCTTCTCTTCAAGTGGATAAAGAGATGCAAGACAATGAGACAAGTATTTTATTCACTCAAATTTAATTTCTTTGATCTTAAATTAGTATTTTATACTTAATTGATCTTAAATAAGTATTTTATATTTATTTTATTATTTATAGGTCCAGTAGAACTTGAGGCGAAAAAGGTCCAAGGAAGGAATAAGTGTAAAAAAGTTATGGGACTCAAGGCTGGAGAAAAATTAAAAGTCACTTTTTATCAAAATCGAGTTGTTGGGGAGCATCATGAAGATTTTTCAAGGGATTTGGGTATAATAATTCGTGATCGTAATATGTGCCCTTGGAAAGTACACTCATGGGGAGAAATTTGAAAACAAAATATAGAACACATGTAGCAAGCTGTGATTGTAAGCATTTATAGCATTATATTTTTTAAATATTTTTTTCTTACTTTAATTATGCCAATTACTTTATGTGTTGAAGTAAGGCTGATTGTTATTGTTATTGACAGGTCTTTAAAACAATGGACAATGAAGATATAAGGTTCATTATGCATTCTATTTTTTGGATATATAGATAGGGACTGTTTTTATATTTTATACTTGTATATGATACGATGTCAAAAAATTTCGAAATATCGATATATTTTGCATCTGATATTTTGCAATCTATGAAAAAACTATTTATTATAATTTTGGATATATATATGTGTGTACAGGTAATAGTCAAATCCGTTACTATCTTTAACTACAGAATATTTTTTCATTGATACTGAATACAGCGAAAGAAAAAACTTGTCGGTAAAAAGTATGTTCAACGACAAAAAATTCATTTGTTAAAAGCAAATAAAATTAGCAAAGGGAAAATTCGATCGGTAAAATAGTATTTTTAATGACAAGAAAGGTTGAAAAGTGCATATAATTAACAAAAAGAAAATTCGGTCGCTACAAAATATTTGTAACGACCGAAAATTTTTTCGTTGAAAGTGAATATAATTAACGAAGGAAAAATTCGGTCGCTAAAAGGGATCTTTCACCACCGAAAATTTCTTCATTAAAAGTGAATATAATTAACGAAAGGAAAATTCGGCCGCTAAAAGGTATCTTTAATGACAGAAAATCCCTTTGTTGAAAGTGAATACAATTAGCGAACAAAAATCCGGTCGCTAAAATATATTTTTGATGACCGAAAATCCCATCGTTAAAATTGAATATAATTAGCGAGGGGAAAATCCAGTCGCTAAAAGTTACTATTCAACGACCGGAAACATTCCGGTCGTTAAAGATATTAACGACCGGATTCAATATCCGGTCATCTATACCTTTAACGAAGGGGCTTTTACCGACCGGATTTTCCGGTCGTTAAAGGTTTTTAACGACCGAATTTTAACTTTTAATGACTAGATTTCTCCTCGTTAAAAAGAATTTTTCTTGTAGTGGAATACAATTAAAATAAAACATCAAACATGCAAATAAAATAAAAATAATTATTTACATATTAAGCTGTTAGTGTTACTCCTCCTACCCCACACTTAATACCTTGCTGTCCTCAGCAAGTTAAATAATTACAAAACACAATCAAAATAAAAATAAAAACAAAAGATAGTATTTCTCCCTGTTCAACTCTCTGGAGGTGGCGGAGGTGAGAAATATGCATCAATGCGTGCAGTCAACGAGGAAAGTCCCAAGAGCACCCGGTCCATCTAGGACTAAAGATCGGCCTGAGATGCGAAGATGGTGCCCACAGACGCAGCGATGGTGTCCATATGCTCCATCAGCTCGTCGTACTGCTGAGATGATAAATGTGCAGGCTCTGGTGCCGGAGGTGCTTCCGGATCTTCCTCTTGCTCATGGGGCAAGCCTCCTAGACCTCGCTGGACTCCCTGAAGGTACTCTGCGCGAGTAGTAAGTCTGTAACCATGTGCAGCCGTCGCATCATCCACTACGACCTTCATGTTCTTCAGCACCTTTTTATCAATAGTCACAGTGGATGATAGTGATTTGGGTCTCCTCAATGGGTGATGTACACCCTTAGCAATAACTGTTACACTGCATTTCTTCCAATTTATGCCACAAATGAGGTGCCCCATTAATTCTCACACCCCGCACCATACAAGCTAAAAATAAGGCCTCCGGTAGATTGACTTGCCCAGGTGAGTCCACATGACTCAGAAAAGAGAGTGAGAAAAGCCGATGGATGATCCGCATGGCATGATTATCGAGATGGTGTGCCTTTGTCTTGCCCGAAACATATGTCGTGGCTGTCACCGAATCTCGAATTGTTGCCCAGGCATTATCCTTATTATAATCCTCAAAGCAATCCGGGGCTAGGGAAGGGAAACCAAGTATTTCTGCAAAGTCCACAAAAGTCCTTTCATATTTCGTACCTTCCAGAAAAAGGAAACTTTTCCAGGATCTCGAGAAGGGTCGCGGCTAATCCTACATGCGACAGTTGACACAAAATCTCTTGTCAACCCCGGATAAACTTTCTCATTAATTGCAAAGAGTCGCTCCCACCCAATATTGGATATGAGCCACTGTACTTCATTTTTGATTCCCAGCTTCTCCAACAGACCAAAGTCCAAATAACTCGTTGGAATGTACGAGCATTTTGAAAATAAAGCATAGGCAGGCTTCTGACTAGTCAGAACCCAGGTAGGCACGTGGGAAATATCCACACGAGGTTGGCTGGATGTTTGGCCTATTGAACTCGAGGCTAGAGCAGAGCTTTTTCTCTTAGGGGCCACTGCATAAAAAGGAAAAACCAAATTCAATGGCATTCTATGTGCATCAAACAGTAATGGCTTTCAAAATATAGCATCAGTTCAAGCTCATGCTAACCTATTAAAAACAATCTCCCCATTCCAAATTGAGATTATAAAAGATGCATCAATGCACGAAGTATTCAAGAAAGTTAAATGACATATACAAGCACAATTCAACAAAAGTTATGATCAAATTCAACATTTAACCAAGAATAACCATTAGCACAAACTCAATAGATGGTTAAGAGAGTTGCAGCTATTGACAACGAAGGAAAAAATGATCAATGAGAACAAATAGCGCATTTGAACACTATAGCGAATGAATCTCTGCATTTCAAATTGGCCATAAATGGCAAAATCAGGAAAACCATTCATTAAGACATTTTATCAAACACCTTGTATGCAGTAAATTAACTGACTAAAATTGAAGCCCACAGATAATAATAACAACCCAAAACTACAAGACGATGCATTAAAATGTAGAGCAAACAGTTAAAGCCTAGCAATTCCCATGTTCAACAAAGAATTTGAATAAAACTTACAACTCAAATCACGCACAAATACACATGCCCTAACTTCCCAACCCAAATTCATTCATGGTTTCAACGTCAGAGATTGAAATTGAGAAGGGAAATAAGAATTGAGAATATCCACAACATTAATTCAGAGCATAATGAGAAGAAAATCCTAAGTGGTAAAAAAAATGGAGACCTCGAAAGTATAGCTATGGAAGAAAACATGAACAGGGGAAAAGAATAACACAAAGAGAAAATAAATGAAAATGAAAGATAAAAAGAAAGAGCAAAATTACTTAGTTGTTGTAGGTTCGCAGAAATTGAAGCCAAAAAGAAAGAATTGAAGCTCGAAATAGTAGAGAATAATGAAATATTGAAGTTTTGAGAGTGAGAGATGCGGGTGAGTGAGAGACAAATCACGGAAAACTGGAATTTTTAAACAAATTTTCGCGGGGGTCACGGTGGTAACAAAATAGTTGCCACCGTGAGGTACCCAAAATTTGCAATCCAGAATTGAACCGCCTCTTGGTCACGGTGACAACCAAAATCATTGTCACCGTGACATACTACAAATTCAAAACAGAATTGAAATTTCAACACGTCGCGGTGGTAACAAATTTCATTGCCACCGTGACATGTACAAACTTAAAAACAGAATGCAACCCACCCTATATCACGGTGGTAACCAATTTTAATCACCACCGTGACATGCGCACACATCAAAATAGAATGCTACTTACCAGTTGGTCACGGTGGCAACCAAAACCATTGCCACCGTGACATGCCAAATACGCCAATCCAGAATGTCTTCCTCATCCGGTCATGGTAACAACCAGATACCTTATCACCATGACATGTGCACATTCCAGAATCAATAATGCATTCTCCTCTGGTCACGGTGGTAACAAAATCCCTTGCCACCATGACCACCTGCAAACTTGCAAAAATTTCATCAATCACTCAAAACTTCAGCTACTAAAAACTCGAAAATTCTCCCATTAACAACATAATTTCATCATGACTGCAAACCACACAACTTGGACAAAAATAAACAGGTCTAACTACCTAGAGAAAATAACAATAAACACAAAATAACAAAGTTTGAGAAGAAGTTCTGCATTTAACAAGTCCGCAGCTGGACTTTTAAATACCGTTAAAGGTTCCGCAAGGTCGACGATCGCTAAAGCCCCATCATATGTTGATTCAAAATAAGGCTTCACACGGTATCCATTTACCTTGAACTCGGTTTCACCCATCGGGTGCTTCAATGTGATCACTCCAAACTGATCAGCTCTCACAACTTCATAAGGTCCCTTCCACCGCGATTTTAACTTTCCTGGAAATAAACGCAATATGCTATCATATAAAAAAACTTTCATACCTGGAATGAATTCTTTCCTGACTAATTTCTTGTCGTGCCATTTCTTTGTGTTTTCCTTATACTTCTCTGCTTGTTGGTACGACCAATAGCATATGTAACACCCCCTAACCACCTGTAGAGATTTACTATGGTGACTATGGAGTGTTAAAACACAAACACATGCGCATCAAACAGTTTTACAAACAAAGTTCCGAATTAATAAATTTCTTACATCAATAAAACTAGATTACAAGCTGAGATTCCATGCATTGCATTACAAAACACTTATAACCTTTCTTTATTATCCACTTTATAGAATACAATTTTACTGATACAAAACTTAGTCTCTTTACACATTACCAACTATAATTACACATCTTGTAATGTTACAAAACATCCTACATTTACAGCAATTCCTAATGTGTTGGCCGTTGGCGATGCTGGACTGTCTTCCAAAAGCTCCATCTTTAAAAACCTACATGTATAAAATATCCATACTAAGCGATAACGCTTAGTGGGGAACAATAACATAACATTCTTATACAAAACAATCATTTGATTAAGTCCTATCATGCCTTAAATTATCACATATATACAACATATAACTTTCTTATCAATGCAATCATAAGTAATTACGCATATACGTCCCACACGTAAGTTCTCTTATAGTATAATTCTTGCATCATGCATAAACTTACATTGCTATACTCATAACATATCATTCATTTTATTCTCTATTTTCATCACTTCTAGGAATGGATAACGATATGTTACCATGCACATAAGAATACCTTTTTCACATATATATTTGAACACACATACACTTTGGGATCAACATAGCATACCACACATCTTGGTTTACTCATAGCCTTACTAATGAGTCATGTTCATATGGTTGTATCACAAGTCCGAATTTAACGCATTGCATTCACATTTCTAATAATATAAAATTCTTTTAAAATGCTCAATGTTATCATTAACCTTGCCTACAATTCAATGACGTGGATAACGGGTATCGCATTGGTACCCCATGGGTACAGTAATCGCATTGGTATTCGTGGATACCTCACATTCGCATTGGTATCCATAGATACCTTAATATCAAATACACAATCACTCGCTTTTGGGGAACCTATTCCATGAGTACCCCTGACCCAAATGGGGTCGATTAACAAAAATCAATCGCTTTTGGCTGCAGCACTTTAGACCCTATAGGCATGCCTACCTATCCACTACTTGACTCGCAGGCTAATTATTAATCTAATTATTACTTGCAATTCACATAAAGAATATCACCATCATAGAATTACAATAGAATCAACATTACTTTATGGCTCACTTCACAATTCACCATCATGGTTAGCATATTCGCATGGTGTAGTTTGTTCATATTATTATATATTCGTATAGTAAGATACTCATGTACTTTCTTAAAACAATATCATGATACAAATCATCACGTAAGGTAAACTCACATCACCTCATGCCTAGCATATACAAATGGTCTAGAAAGAATGCTCACTTAAATATATACATCTTCATTAAACTCATGTTATAACATAGGTCTTAATCATGTTGATAAACAAGTATAAGTTATGTTATTTACCATTGCATAATATTACACATTAATTTGTAAGAAATGCACACACACATGATTTCATAAGCAACCCATATTTACCTATCTCATATACTTCATCTTGCTTAGCCATGTTATTTAACATGTGATAATCCCTAATAAACGATGTATAACTTGATTAAATTATTGTTCGTACATGTATACAACATTTAGCCAAGTCTTATGGTACATTATGCAAAACAGAGGTACCCCACGGTGACAACCAATTTGGTTGTGACCGTGACATACTTCAAACTCCCAAAACAGAATGCAAACTTGTATACCTCACGGTAACAATCAATTTGGTTGTCACCGTGACCAATGTAAATTTGCCAAAACACAACTGTGTTCTACCAATGCACAGCTGTGCTTTCAATCCACTCTTTATATCAATTTTTCAAGTCTTCTCAATGCAATTTCAAGTAGCACTCTTAGCCCAATCATGCTTCTAACCAAATGAAATCTTACACTTGTTCAAGCTATTTGTGTTTCCATGCCAAGTTCAATAATTAAAAATCATACATACATTTAATTCCATATTTAAACTATTATGCCATAGCATCATTTACATATAATTGCAATTAATATCATTGACATACTCATTTCATTAAGCAAACTCATTCTTTTGATATCCTTCATGTGTATATAACTAAATCTCAATTTATAATTATTCATTATAATTATTCATACTTGTTCATATCATACATGCTTATATAGATTAAAGTATTATAATCCTCAATAATGTCAGTATACTTTATTTGATTCTATATCATACAATTAGACATCATTACTTCATTAGTTCGCTATTATTATTAATCCTATGCATGTATATTTTCCAAGGGATAACTATTCTTATACTCATTTTGTACTCCTAAACGTGCATCGAATAGATCTCAGAAAGTTTCGGTTCAATACGGGTTCAATTCGGGATGAAAAACCCACAAAATGGTCAAAACAGAAGGGGTTACGGTGGTAATGACTTTGTTGTGACCGTGAGGTCAAAAAATAAGCATTCTGCCCTCTCTGGGCACTGGTCACGATGGTATTGAATTGGTTGCCACCGTGACATACTAAAAATTTGCAAAACAAAAGCCAAAACTCAAGACTGCTTCACTACCCGTTTTTGTTCAGACCAAACCGACATGTAAACGACCTTTTTAGGAAAAACTTCCTTCTTAACATTTGTTACTTAGGATGTTTTCTTTCAAATCGGATAATTTTCAGGTCATTTGGACTTGTAAAACATCAGTTAATATTTAAACAATATAGACTGTTCCAGTGAGCCTATCAAGGTAGAGACACGTCTATTTTTTTCTATTTTATGGGTCTTAGAGCCAAAATTAACTCATAGTCATTTATGTAACTTCTAAATCTAGGGAAGCCATGGTTCAAATAGCGCAACAAATACTCAGTTTGAAGTTTACAAACTCAAGTTATGACCAAAACACTTCACAGAGGTCTGGTGACATATAAATAGAATTTTCCCTAAACTAGGGTTCTTACTTTGGTTAATCTCATAACAAACCAATCATCAATTTCAATACAAATAAATCATATATTTCAACTATATCATCAATCAATTAACACATAGCAACTAATTTAGACACACATGACAATATGTAGTTCCCAAACCTCTTCTCCTTAGCTCCTCTTGCTCACTTGATACTTGACTCATCAACCTCCATCTTTCCTTTTTCTTTTATCATAACCACCTCCACATGTACAACCAAATTCCAAAATTGTAACACCATAATCAGTCCTTAATCCCATAAATTTCAGAACAAGAAGGAAGTAGAATATGAAGAACTATAATTAGTCACTTACCTTTGCAATAATCAGTAGTTTAATTAACTAGCTAGACACTTGATTAACCAGCAGGATTTGTAGAACAAAAATGGTAACTTTGAAAGGAACTTCACGTTGAAGAAGAAGGAGGAATAACAGATTTTTGAGAGAGGAAGAAATGGCTGAATACACATGCAAAACTAGTGGGTTTTCTCTCTCTCCTCAAGCTTTACCTTGTATGTAGGAAGATGAAGTGGCAAGGGCAAAAATTAACAGCTGGTATCCACCACCCAAATCCTCCATTGCATGAAAATGCTGAGTTGGCAATTCCAGCAACTTCCACTTCGAATCCACTTCCACAATCTTAATTGAGATTACCCTAATTAATCCCCACTAACTCTTAATTAATCCCTCCTTAATTTAATCATACATATTTACATATAAGTCACTTAAAATTATTTACTCTCTTCAATTAAGTCCTCCATTTCCCAATTACTCTTAAATCTGATTTCTTCCACTTAATTAATCCATAATAATACAAATTAATTCACTTAACTTATATGCACATTTACAAATTCACCACTTAAACTTATCTATCTAATACAATTGGGTCCTTGATTTCTTAATTGCACTTATGTCCAAGTTAGCAACTCGCTATTAAATTCGCCTAATTACTCTAATCAGTCAACATACCACTAGGGTAGATTTGGGGGCTTTACAACGTATCTCTTCCAGTTCATTCATTTGGAGATGTCACACCCCGTTTGCCCCCTAGTAGTATGAGCCTATCTTTGTGAGCATGCATTTGCATGTGTTCGGCATATCATTACGATATTTTGGTAAGAATGCATGTTTTTGGGGTTTATTAGCATATGGTAATATGTGTGGCATTAGTGTGTGAATTAATTGGGAAATGATGGTGTGCATTTGAGCATATCTTATTAAGGTATTTTAAGTTGGGAGTGCATAGTGTGTGTGTTCATACCATTGTAGGGTGTGCATTAGTTGGGAGTGCATTGGGTGTGTGTAGTGCATGCATGTTGGGTGTGAGTGATTAGTTTTCACCAATAGGAAATGGACACATGTTTAGGGCAAAGAAAAGAAAAAGAAAAAGGAAAGAAAGAAGGGGAAGGGCAGATTTACGTTTCCTTCTTCCCCTCATCATCTTCTTCTTCTTCATTTTCTTCACTCTAAGAACTCTAGTGTGCCTTCAAGTCTTTATTGGTGGAATTAATCATCTCTTTGCATCCTTTTTGGTAAGTAAATGTATTCTTTTCATTTTGTTTTCATCTTCTTCTTCTTTGGGTTTAGATTTAACTTAGGGTTTGCATTTTTGGGTGTTCTTTGATGTGTTGTGCTTAGCTGAGGCTCCACGCGATCCCAAGGGCAAAGAGATTGCTGGGAGTAGTGGAGCTAAGTGATTTGAAGCTGAGGATTTTAGGTTTGGGACTTGTTTTAGAAATTTTGTTTGAGAATTTAAGTTACTGTAATTTTTAGGGTTTAAGTTCTTGAGAAACTTGAATGTGCTTATGCTTGATTTTGGTTGTTTTGATTTCTGAATTAAGTTGTATTTATGTTATTTATACTGTATGGGACATCTTCTGGAAGGTATGATGAGACTTGTATGGTTTTGATTCAATTTTGGAATTGATTTTTGAGTTTTGGGAATTCTGGAAATGGAAAATCGTGATCCTATTGAATTTTCCATTTCCAGTTCGTATCGGTCGCATGACTAGCCAAGAAGAGAGGCTAGTCACGAGTAGTGATTGCCAGTCATGACTCGTGACCAGCCAGAGAGGCCAGTTGCGAGTGGTGACTGCCAGTCACAACTCGTGACCAGCCAAGAGGAGGCCAGTCACGAGTAGTGACTACCCGTCACGACTCGTGATCGGTCAGAGAAGGCAGTCAAGAGTGGTGACTGCCAGTCACGACCCGTGACCAGCCAAAGGAAGAGGCCAGTCACGACTCGTGACCAGCCAGGAGGAGAAGGCTAGTCACAACTCGTGACCAGCCAGGAGGAGGAGGCCAGTCCCGAGTTGTGATGCCAGTCATGACTCGTGACCGGCCAACCTTGTTGGTCACCCCGTTCGACCTATTTTCTGAAATTTCCCGGTTTTAACACAAAAATGAATTTCATTTTTCTTATGAATGGACTTTACTACTGTATGATTCATGTTATGCTTTTATATGAGTAATACCATGATTCTTCAGATGAATTGTATGCTATACATTGAAACATGAATTGAATGACGCATAACCTGCTAGAGTCAAGTAAGTGGATAGTTAGGCATGCCTAATAGAGTCTTTTAGCTGCAGCCCTCAGTTTAATTCGGACCCCGATCAGGTCCCCCATTTGGTTCCTCGTGAACCCCTCAGTATTTGGATCTTGTTTAAGATCCCCTCAGTAAAATATTGTGTTTCTGATAAAAAAATAAAATGATTTTTGATTTGTACCTGTGAGGTACCCTCATAATTGATTAGTACCCGTAAGGTACCCTCAGTTCACTCGTTTAGTGTAGGGCTTAGTTTTTGTAATCGTTGATGATTCTTTTTGTATAGAACTCTCTTGTATCAGTTTTGCTATAGCTTCCGCTTTTGTACTTATATTTTGGTTATGTAATATCTTTTGTTTCAGCTAGTTGATCAAAACATTATTGTAATGGTTTTGTTATATTAATGCATGATCAGCAATTGCTTTCTTTTTCCGTAAAGTTTTTAATTATACCGTATTTCGGCATGTATGTTATGAATGAACGTATGATTTGCTTTGTATCTATTTGGTGGCACCTTAACTCATACGGCATCTCACTCCTTATCGGATGGGATCGCCTACGTATGGGAAGGGGGTGTTACAGTTTTTGGTATCAGAGCCCCGGTTTAGGCGTTTCCGGGTGTTGATGTTGTTGTGTTTAGATGCTTAGAGGTGTATGTGTCTAGATCTATGTTGGCTGATGCGGTTGTTTCTTATTTGCTTAGATGGCTTCTAATTCTGCTCGTGGATCACTTGAGGAGTCCGCCGAGAGTGTGAACCCTCAAGCTGTAGATCCATCAATTTCTGTGTCAGCTCAGCATGCTAGGGTCCAGCTCAAGGCCGCAGCCATGCCTTTTGGGGCTATGTTCAGATTGCATCAGGACATGGCTAGGGTCTTGGAGAGAGTGACTGCTCCTAGAGCCCCTATGGAGAACTTGAGAAGGGTAGGTGTTGAAGACTTCTATGGCACAGGTTTGGATGAGTCAGAATTGGCTGAGAGATGGTTAGACAAAGTGAAGCGTGCTTTGAGAGAAACTCGGTGTCCTCCCGACCAGAAGGAAGAGTGTGCACTAGCTTTACTGCAAGGGTCCGCTTTTGAATGGTGGGAATTTGTTTGCAGGCATCCTCAGCTACCGGATCCAATTACTTGGGATTTCTTTGAGGGAGAGTTCACGAAGAAGTATGTTACTCAGACTTATAGGGATGCTAGATGGGCACAGTTTTTGAGTTTGAGGTAGAGGACCATGGCAGTTTCAGATTATGAGAAAGAGTTCAATCGGTTGTCTCGCTATGCTCCGCGTGGGGTTATGACAGATGATTTCAGATGTAAGCATTTTGAAGCGGGGTTGAATGAGTCTTTGAAGATTGCTTTGATTTCTTTGATGTGTATGCCTGGGGTAAGTTATTATCATATTGTGGAAGCTGCTATGAGGGCTGAGAGATCAGAGTCTGTGCTGAGAGAGAGGGCTCAGAGGAGGAACCCTTCTCGCGGAGGATCTTCTTCATCCTCGGGTAAGAGATCAAGGAACCCGCAGGATGAGTCATTATCTGGTCCGGCTTCTAGACATAGAAGACAGGGTTCTACAGCTGTGTCAGGTTCTGGTAGAGGTGGTAGACCTAAGACTACATCGGTATGTCCTCATTGCAGTAAGACTCATCAGGGTGAGTGCAGGTGGCTCTCTGGTGCGTGCTTCAAGTGTGGGAGCAATGAGCATCTTTTGGCTAGCTGTCCGAGATTGTATGAGGATTCAGGTTCCCAGAGAGAGGCTAGCAGGGTTGGTTTGAATGCTACACAGGCTACCCGTGGTAGAGGCCATGGTAGAGGTCGAGGTGGTCGACCTAGGGAGAGTGCTGCATCAGAGACAGTCGAGCGTCAGTTGCCAGTCGCAGCTAGAGCATATGCTGTGAGAGCCAGAGAGGAGTAGGATGCACCTGATGTTATTGCCGGTAAGTTCCTACTCCATGACACTGAATTGTATGCTCTAATTAACCCTTGTTCCACACACTCATACTTGTGCACAGATGAAATTGTTGATAAGTTGCATGTGGTTGACCAGTTAGATTATGAGATATGTGTGACCAGTCCATTAGGGCATAGTGTCAGTGTGAGTAGAGTCTTTAGGAGTTGTCCTTTGATGGTTGAGGGAGTTGTGCTTCCAGTGGATTTGATTGAGTTGCCTTTCAGAGAGTTTGATCTGATTCTGGGTATGGACTGGTTGGGTAAGCATCAGGCTGTGGTTGATTGCCATAAGAAGACAGTTATGCTTCGGGATAGAGGTTAGTCTCCTGTGTTTATGAAAGGTTTGGGTGCTAGTTCTTTGAATAATGTGATTTCTACTATGCAAGCCAAGAGGTTTATCAGGAAAGGTTGTGAGGCTTTCCTAGCGGTCGTGTTGGATTCCAAGAGAGATCAAGTTCAGATTGAGGATATTCCTGTAGTGAGGGAGTTTAGTGATGTGTTCCCGAGCGAGTTGCCTGGTTTGCCTCCCGAGAGAGAGGTCGAGTTGTCCATTGAGATTATGCCGGGTACCACACCTATATGGAAAGCACCTTATCAGATGGCTCCTGTAGAGTTGAGGGAACTTAAGACTCAACTACAAGAGCTATTGGATAAGGGGTTTATTCGACCTAGCATATCTCCTTGGGGAGCTCCAGTTCTGTTTGTCAAGAAGAAAGATGGATCTTTGCGGATGTGTATCGACTACAGGCAGAGAAATAAGGTCACAGTGAAGAATAAGTATTTGTTGCCTAGGATTGAGGATTTGTTTGATCAGCTTTGAGGTGCAGGTGTTTTCTCCAAGATAGATCTTCGGTCAGGGTACTATCAGCTTCGAGTTCAGGATGCAGATGTGGTTAGGACTGCATTTCGAACTAGGTATGGCCATTATGAGTTTCTTGTGATGCCGTTTGGTTTGACCAATGCCCCAGCGGCTTTTATGGATTTGATGAACCGTGTGTTTAGGCCATATCTAGATCGATTTGTAGTAGTGTTCATTGATGACATCTTGGTGTATTCCAAGGATGAGAGTGAGCATGAGGAGCATCTCCGATTGGTTTTGTAGGTGTTGAGAGAGCATCGGTTGTTTGCCAAGCTTAGCAAGTGTGATTTTTGGCTTCGGGAAGTGTCATTTCTGGGCCACATTGTTTCAGCTAGGGGTATTCAGGTGGATCCAGCCAAGATTGAGGCAATAGTCGATTGGAAAGCGCCTAGAAATGTTCAGGAAGTGAGGAGTTTCCTTGGTTTGGCAGGTTACTACCGTCGGTTTGTTAAGGGTTTTTCTGTGATTGCCGCTCCGATGACTAGATTGTTGCGGACAGGAGTCAGATTTGAGTGGTCAGATAGATGCCAGGCTTGTTTTGATCAGTTAAAGCAGTTGCTAGTTGAGGCTCCTATACTTACTCAACCCACCTCGGGTAAAGAGTTTGTCATTTATAGTGATGCTTCGGGTGTTGGTCTTGGATGTGTTTTGATGCAAGAAGGCAAGGTCGCGGCTTATGCTTCTCGACAATTAAAGCCACATGAGAGGAACTATCCGACGCATGACCTAGAGTTGGCAGCTGTGATCTTTGCTTTGAAGATTTGGCGTCATTATCTATATGGGGAAAGGTGTAGGATCTTTTCGAACCATAAGAGCTTGAAGTACTTCCTCACACAGAAAGAGTTAAACATGAGACAGCGCTGTTGGCTTGAGTTGTTTAAGGACTACGACTGCATTGTGGATTACCATCCTGGTAAGGCCAATGTAGTCGCTGATGCTTTGAGTCGGAAGTCAGTTTCTCCCTTATTCCTGAGACGGTTTAGATGGAGGTTTGGTTCAGATGGGGCTTTGATTGCTCAGTTGCGTGTGAAGCCTACCTTGAGACAGAGGATTGTGGATGCTCAGAAGGATGATGAGAGGCTACGGCGGTTTGTGCAAGAGGTCAGAACGGGTAAGCAGTCAGAGTTCTCAGTTCAGGATGAGGTGCTTATGTTCAGAAATCGCTTGTGTGTGCCAGAGTCTGAGGATTTGAGGAGACAACTTATGAGTGAGGTGCATAGTACAGTTTTTACTATGCATCCTGGCAGTGAGAAGATGTTTCGGGACATGAAACAGTTTTATTGGTGGTCCGGTATGAAGAGAGACATCGTGGATTTTGTATCTAAGTGCTTGACATGTCAGCAGATAAAGGCCGAGCATCAAGTTCCTTCGGGATTGCTTACGCCTTTATCCGTTCCTGAGTGGAAGTGGGATGATATAGCCATGGACTTTGTATCTGGTTTGCCTTTGACTCAGAAGAAGCATGACTCAGTTTGGGTAATAGTGGATCGGCTTACGAAGTCAGCTCACTTTCTGCCAGTTAGAGTGGACTACTCGATGGATAGATTGGCCAGTATCTATGTGGATGAGATAGTTCGGTTGCATGGTGTGCCATTATCCATAGTGTCAGATTGGGATCTAAGGTTTACTTCCAAGTTTTGGAAAGAGTTGCAGAGAGCTTTGGGCACTAAGTTGAACTTCAGTACAACGTTTCATCCTCAGACCGATGGTCAGTCAGAGCGGGTCATTCAGATTCTGGAGGATATGATGAGGGCTTGTGCTTTGGATTTTCCGGGTAGTTGGGACAGATATGTGTCGCTTATGGAGTTTGCATACAACAATAGCTTCCAGTCGAGCATCGGTATGGCACCATATGAGGCATTGTATGGTCGGCAGTGTAGAACTCCGATTTGTTGGGCCGAGCTATCCGAGAGATCAGTGATTGGGCCAGAGTTGGTTAGAGATATCGAAGAAAAGATCAGAGTGGTGCAGTAGAATTTGAAGGCGGCCAAGGATCGACAAAAGTCTTATGCCAACTTGAAGAGGAAAGATGTGCATTTTGAGATCGGGGACAAGGTTTTCCTTAAAGTTTTGCCTTGGAGGAAAGTGCTTCGGTTTGGAAAGAAAGGTAAACTTAGTCCTCGCTTCATTGGTCCTTATGAGATTTTGGCTAAGGTTGGACTGGTAGCCTATAGATTGGCGTTACCGATGGAGTTAGCAAAGTTGCACGATGTGTTCCATGTTTCAATGCTTCGTCGGTACAGAGCAGATCCTTCGCATGTTCTTTCATTTCAGGATGAGCAAGTTCATCAAGACTTTTCCCTCTGATGAGGAACCGAGAGCCATTCTAGCTCGTGAGGTGAGACAATTGAGAAGTAAGCAGATCCCACTGGTAAAAGTGTTATGGAACCATCACGGAGTCAAGGAAGTGACTTGGGAACCAGAAGAGTCGATGAGAGCTCAGTATCCGAAGTCGTTCAGTTCAGGTGAGAATTTCGAGGACGAAATTCTTGTTAGTAGGGGAGAGTTGTCACACCCCGTTTGCCCCCTAATAGTATGAGCCTGTCTTTGTGAGCATGCATTTGCATGTGTTCGGCATATCATTAGGATATTTTGGTAAAAATGCATGTTTTTGGGGTTTATTAGCATATGGTAATATGTGTGGCATTAGCGTGTGAATTAATTGGGAAATGATGGTGTGCATTTGAGCATATCTTATTAAGGTGTTTTAAGTTGGGAGTGCATAGTGTGTGTGTTCATATCATTGTAGGGTGTGCATTAGTTGGGAGTGCATTGGGTGTGTGTAGTGCATGCATGTTGTTTGTGAGTGACTAGTTTTCACCAATACGAAATGGACACATGTTTAGGGCAAAGAAAAGAAAAAGAAAAAGGAAAGAGAGAAGGGGAAGGGCAGATTTACGTTTCCTTCTTCCCCTCATCTTCTTCTTCTTCTTCTTTATTTTCTTCACTCTAAGAACTCTAGTGTGCCTTCAAGTCTTTATTGGTGGAATTAATCATCTCTTTGCATCCTTTTTGGTAAGTAAATGTATTCGTTTCATTTTGTTTTCATCTTCTTCTTCTTTGGGTTTAGATTTAACTTAGGGTTTTCATTTATTGGTGTTCTTCGATGTGTTGTGCTTATCTGAGGCTCCACGCGATCCCAAGGGCAAGGAGATTGCAAGGAGTAGTGGAGCTAAGTGATTTGAAGCTAAGGATTTCAGGTTTGGGACTTGTTTTAGAAATTTTTTTTGTGAATTTAAGTTACTGTAATTTTTAGGGTTTATGTTCTTGAGAAACTTGAATGTGCTTATGCTTGATTTTGGTTGTTTTGATTTCTGAATTAAGTTGTATTTATGTTGTTTATACTGTATGGGACATCTTCTGGAAGGTATGATGAGATTTGTATGGTTTTGATTCAATTTTGGAATTGATTTTTGAGTTCTGGGAATTCTGGAAATGGAAAGTCGTGATCCTATTGAATTTCCCGTTTCTAGTTCGTATCTGTCGCGTGACTAGCCAACAAGAGAGGCCAGTCACGAGTAGTGACTGCCAGTCACGACTCGTGACCAGCCAGAGAGGCCAGTCACGAGTGGTGACTGCCAGTCACAACTCGTGACCAGCCAAGAGGAGGCCAATCACGAGTCGTGACTGCCAGTCACTACTCGTGACTGGCCAGAGAAGGCAGTTATAAGTGGTGACTGCCAGTCACGACCCGTGACCAGCCAAAGGAAGAGGCAAGTCATGAGTCGTGACTCCCAGTCACGACTCGTGACCAGCCATGAGGAGAAGGCCAGTCACGACTCGTGACCAGCCAGGAGGAGGAGGCCAGTCACGAGTTGTGATGCCGGTCACGAGTGTTGGTCACCCCGTTCGGCCTATTTTTTGAAATTTCCCGGTTCTAACACAAAAATGAATTTCGTATTTCTTGTGAATGGACTTTACTACTGTATGATTCATGTTATGCTTTTAGATGAGTAATACCACGATTCTTCAGATGAATTGTATGCTATTCATTGAAACATGAATTGAATGACGCATAACCTGCTAGAGCCAAGTAATTGGATAGTTAGGCATGCCTAATAGAGTCTTTTAGCTGCAGCCCTCAGTTCAGTTTGGACCCCGATCAGGTCCCCCATTTGGTTCCTCGCGAACCCCTCAGTATTTGGATCTTGTTTAAGATCCCCTCAGTAAAATATTGTGTTTCTGATAAAAAAATAAAATGATTTTTGATTTGTACCTGTGAGGTACCCTCAATAATCGATTCGTACCCGTAAGGCACCCTCAGTTCACTCGTTATCCATTACCTCGAGTCAGCAGGTGTTCGATTGGTTTGCTCAGCTCTGATTTGATAATATACATGTGATATCTGAATGAGTACAATGATGAGATGTATGTTTAATTATTTTGGAATGGGCATGATTTTGAGATACAGAATGTATGGCTTGATATTGTGAGCATGCTTATGAATTATGTTATAAACTATTGCATTTGCCATCGTGAATGTGTTATGCCTTGACGACCATTGTGAATGGCCGTCCATATTTTATGTGTGTTTCCCCACTAAGCGTTTATCGCTTAGCACGGTGTTTTTACCCGTGCAAGTGCGGAAGGAGTTTTTCTTTGAGAGTGTCGCCGCCGTCAAACCAACATATAAGGTTTTAGTGTAGGGCTTAGTTTTTGCAATCGTTGATGATTCTTTTTGTATAGAACTCTCTTGTATCAGTTTTGTTATAGCTTCCGCTTTTGTACTTATATTTTTGTTATGTAATATCTTTTGTTTCAGCTAGTTGATCAGAACATTATTGTAATGGTTTTGTTATATTAATGCATTGCTTTCTTTTTCCTTAAAGTTTTTAATTATCCCGTATTTCGACATGTATGTTATGAATGAATGTATGATTTGCTTTGTATCTGTTTGGTGGTACCTTGACTCATACGGCATCTCACTCCTTATCGGATGGGATCGCCTACGTATGGGAAGGGGGTGTTACAGGAGAAGTCTCTTCTCACCAGCACTCTTTATATCACAATTTAAAAACTTGGTTGCCCAGTAAGCTTTGTGTTCTAATTTGACAGGGAGATGACAAGATTTACCAAAAACAAGCTTAAATGGGGATAATCCTATAGATGTTTTGAATGCAGTTTTGTAAGCCCACAAAGCTTCATCCAACCTTAAATACCAATCCTTTCTAGTTGAATTTACAGTCTTTTCTAGGATGGCCTTAAGTTCCCGATTGGACACTTCAACCTGCCCATTAGCTTGAGCATGACAAGGGGTGGTAACCTTATGCCTAACTCCAAATTTTTTCAAGAAAGCCTTGAATTGGTGGTTAACAAAATGTTCACCACCATCACTAATAATCTCTCTAGGGGCTCCAAATCTGGTGAATATATTCTTTCTCAAGAAATCTAAAATAACTTTGGCATCACAAGTTCGAGTGGCTATGGCTTCTACTCATTTACTCACATAGTCCACTGCCACTAAAATATACTCACACCCATAAGAAACCGGAAAAGGCCCCATAAAGTCTATCCCCCACAAATCAAACAATTCTACCTCAAGCAAATTGGTCAAAGGCATCTCATCTCTCTTAGAAATGTTACCTACTCTTTGGCATCTATCATAGGTTTTCACAAAGAATTGCACAACTTTAAACATAGTAGGCCAATAAAAACCAGAGGATAGAATTTTTGATACCATTCTATTTGGCGCATGGTGTCCACCAGCTTGCTCGCTACGACATGCCTTGATGATCTCACCCTTCTCCTCATCCGAGATGCACCTCCTCAGCACTTGATCAGCACACAGGCGAAACAAATAAGGGTCATCCCAAATGTAGTGTTTGGCATCCGCTTTCAGCTTCTTCCTTTGCTGCCATGTTAAGTCCTTTGGCATAAATCCTCCTGCAAGAAAATTAGCCACATTAGCAAACCAAGGAAAAAAAAATTCACTTGCAAATAAAGCACAAATATGTTCATCAGGGAATAAATCTAAAATTTCCCCTTTTTCAATTTGATCGCTTTCCAATCTCAACAAATGATCCGCTATGAAATTTTTTGCCCCCTTCTTATCTTTGATTTTCAGGTCAAACTCTTCAAATAGGAGCATCCATCTAATCAATCTCAGCTTGGATTCCTTCTTGGCAAACAAATGTCTCAAAGCTGCATGGTCTGACCACACCACAATTTTTGCACCCAACAAATACGGTCTAAACTTCTCAAAAGCATACACGATTGCAAGAAGCTCTTTCTCTGTGATGGTGTAATTAACCTGTGCCCCTGTCAAGGTGTGATTGGCATAATAAAATGCACAAAATACCTTATCCCGCCGCTGTCCAAGCACTGCCCCAACTGCAAAGTCACTAGCATCACACGTTAATTCAAACAGCAAATTCCAATCCGGAGATATAATCACCGGGGCAGAAATGAGCCATTGTTTCAAAGTCCTAAAAGCTAGCATGCACTCACTATCAAAATAAAAAGGAGCATCTTTCATAAGCAAATTGGACAAGGGTTTAGCAATTTTCGATAAATCTTTGATAAAACGGCGGTAAAACCCTGCATGTCCTAAGAAACTCCTAATGCCCTTAACACCAGTCGGGGGTGGCAATTTTTCTATTACCTCTACCTTGGCCTTATCGACCCCTATCCCTTTCTCAGAAATTGTGTGCCCAAGCACAATGCCTTCTCTGACCATAAAGTGGCATTTTTCCCAATTCAAAACTAGGTTGGTCTTTTCACACCTCCCTAGCACTAAATCGAGATGCTCCAAACAACTCTCAAAATCAGCCCCATAAATAGTGAAATCGTCCATGAATACCTCCATAAATTTCTCTATGAAGTCATGAAAAATAGCCATCATACACCACTGAAACGTAGCCGGTGCATTACATAATCCGAAAGGCATTCTCCTATAGGCGAATGTGCCATAAGGGCAGGTAAAAGTTGTTTTCTCTTGGTCTTCAGGGGCTATAGGGATTTGCAAATATCCCGAGTACCCATCTAAAAAATAGTAAAACCTATTGCCTGCTAGCCTCTCTAACATCTGGTCAATAAATGGCAAGGGGAAATGGTCTTTTCTTGTGGCATTGTTCAACCTTCTAAAATCAATACAGACTCTCCACCCCGTAACAGTACGAGTTGGAATCAATTCATTCAGCTCATTCTTAACCACAGTCATCCCCCCCTTCTTAGGCACACACTGCATTAGGCTAACCCATTTACTGTCAAAAATAGGATAGATAATACCTGAGTCAAGGAGTTTCAGTATCTCCTTCTTCACCACCTCTTGCATTTCCGGATTGAGTCTCCTTTGAGGCTGAGCTACCGGCTTACACTCCTCCTCCATCGAAATCCGGTGAGTACAGTAACTTGGATCAATTCCTTTCAAATCCGACGTCTCCCATTCGATGGCCTTCTTTTGCTTTTTCAGCACCTCAAGCAGCATCTTTTCCTCAATACCTGTCAACAAAGAGGAAATAATCACTGGCTTTTTCTCATTCTCTAAAAACACATATTTTAAATGAGAAGGAAGGGGTTTAAGTTCAGAATTTGAATCCCCCTTGTGCGGATTAAGCTCTTCTTTCTGTGATTCGTCTTCTTCCTCTTCTTTCTCCATGGCTGCTATCACTTCTCCCTTCAACTCTTCTTCCCACTCTTCATCCTCCAGTGAATGTATCAAACTCACATTCACTGGATCAGCTCCCAACACATTTTCTTGAACTTCTTGTAAACACTCATCCACTGTGTCTACAAAATAGATAGACTTCTCCATATCACTTGATGGATACTTCTGAGACTTATTCATATCCACTACCAGCTCTTCATTATTGAACCTTAAGGTGACTGTTTGACCATTTACATCGATCAATGCCTTTGCTATGCTCAAAAATGGCCTCCCCACAATGAGTGGTACCTTGCGATCCTCTTTCATTTCCATCACCACAAAATCCACCGGGAAAATGAATTTCCCCACTTTCACTAACAAATCTTCAATCACCCCTTTTGGTCTCCTCACCGACCTATCTGCAAGTTGGAGTCTCATTCCCATCTCCTTGAGCTCTCCGAGATTAAGTTTCCTGCAAATAGAATAAGGCATCAAATTTATGCTTGCACCCAAATCACATAAAGTATTTCCATTAAAACCTTCACCAATTTCACAGGGTAGAGTAAAACTACCTGGATCCTCCAATTTTTCAAGGATCTTGTTCATGATTATAGCATTGCAATTTTCTGTGAGCTGCACAGTTCCATGCCCTTCTAATTTCTTTTTATTAGAACATAATTCTTTCATGAATTTAGCATAGTTAGGCATGTGAGCTAAGGCTTCAGCAAATGGTAAATTTATGTACAGTTTCTTAAACATCTCTTGAAACCTAGCTAGTTGCTCATTTTTCTTTTCCTTCCTAGCCACTGCAGGAAATGGTAGTATATTAATATCAAGATCCTCTTCTCTAGGATTCACTAGACTTTTACCCTTATCATTTTTAGAAGCATTTTCATTAACATCTATCCTAGTGTTAGGGTTGCTTACCTTCCGTGTCGGCTCCTCTATATTAGATGATGGTGAAGAAATTTTACCTTTGTCCTCTCTATATACCACCTCCTTGCCACTTCTCAATGTGATTGCTTTAGCCTCTTCCTTAGGATTCCGGTCCACATTCGAAGGAAAAGTCCCCGGTTGCCTTTAAGACATAGAGTTTGCAAGCTGTCCCACTTGAGTTTCTAAATTTCTCATTGAAGCATCTTGATTCTGGTTCGATTGTTCTTGAGATTTCCACCTTGCTTCATGGTTAGCCATGAATTATTGTTGGCTAGTCATAAATCATTGCTGACTGTTCATGAAGCTAGCTAACATATCTTCAAGATTTGGCTTTTTCTCTTGAACAGGTGGCCTCGGTTGATATCCCAGTGGGTGGTATGATTGAGCCTGTGATTGATTAAAACCTTGTC
The DNA here is from genome assembly GCA_947683425.1 of Excoecaria cochinchinensis. NCBI lineage: Eukaryota > Viridiplantae > Streptophyta > Magnoliopsida > Malpighiales > Euphorbiaceae > Excoecaria > Excoecaria cochinchinensis. Next base: position 15,574,638 of record CANTUQ010000055.1, read on the forward strand.
CTTGGTTGTGATGGGATAGATATGGTGTTTGGTATTGAGTGTTTTTGTTGAAGGGAGCTCTTGCTTATGAATAGGACGATAAAGCATTCTGATTTCCATCCTTCCAAAAGAAGTTTGGATGATTTCTCCAACCCGGATTATATGTGTTACTGTAAGGGTCATTCCTTCGGTAATCTCCTACAGCATTTACATCTCCCATTGCTCCACTCTCTTGATTAGATTGCCCACTTTCGTACCACCCACTCTCTTGAGAAACAGAGGCTGCATTTTGCACTTTCAAACCACTCATCTCTTTTTGCATTGACTCAATTTATGCCTTCAACATCGACACCTCATCCATATTATGTATTCCTTGTCTCTTTGAAACCGATCCAGGATTAGCCCATTGAGCATCATTTGCTACCATTTCATCCAACAGATGGAAAGCTTCCTTCGGCATCCTATTCATGAATGAACCTCCTGATGATGCATCCAAAAGGGATCTTGTCTGCGGTGTAACCCCAGAATAGAATTGCATCATCAGATGGTAGATTGCTATCTCATGGTGTGGACAGCTTCTTAACAATCTCCTAAACCTTTCCCAGGCCTCATGAAAAGGCTCCTCACTCATTTGGCTAAAACCCAAAATACTATTGCGGATGTTTGCAGTCTTTGTAGGAGGGAAGAATCGCATCAAAAACCTCTCTTGTAACCGGTCCCAAGATCTGATTGACTGTCTCGGTAACATTTGCAGCCATTCTCTTGCTTTTTCGATCAAAGTAAACGGAAATAATTTTAATCTTACCAAATCAGATGTCACTCCTGGAATCTGGACCGTATCACTAACCTCTAAAAATATGTCCAGGTGCTGCGTAGGATCTTCCACTTCTAAATCCAAAAACTGGTTCCTCTGTACCATATTGATGGTTGTTGGTTTAAGTTCAAACTGCACTCCCCTTAGCAGCACAATTGTACGATGATCCTCATTCCATCTCGGTACAGCGTAGTCCCTTATTGTCGTCTACCTAGGGACCTCTTCTTTATAATTACTCGGTATCTCTTCTTGTGCTCTCGACACTTGTTCATTTTCGGGAGGAAATTCACCAATAAGAGGAGGATTGTGTTCCATGTTGTTATTTCTATTGGCTCTCCTTTGTTGATGCAAGGTCCTCTCGATTTTAGGCTCATAGGGTGCTATTTATTCTTGTCTCAATCTTCTCATACACAACTACCTGAAAAAAATAAACGAAAATAAAAATAAGAAAACGAAAAACACATACAAATAACAATCAAAACTCACAAACAACGCCAATCCCCGGCAACGGCGCCAAAAACTTGATGCGATCTCAGCAAGTGTACTGAATCGACAAGTAATACAGTGGGATAAATTTAGGACCCCGAATTATCGTACCCAAGGGACTGTGTGTGCAAGCAATGAAAATCAAGTGTATGTTAAAGAATTCCCAATTGTTTGAATTGATTGAGTTATCTATTGATTAAAAATAAAGAATTTAAATAACTAATATAAGCAAATAGAAATAATCAGATTAAATTGACATCAATAATTGAAAGAAATAAAATGATGGAAAAAATTAACAAGATAAGAATTCAAATTAGACGAACGTTGCTCGGGTTCACTCATCCACCCCATACCCAAATGTGAATAAAATTAATCCAAGAACCAATTATGAAAGAAATCGGGATAACCCTCTTAACCCAGGCTTCCCAATCCGGAGTCAGCCACTCTAATTATATGACATCCCAAACCGGAGTCAACCACATAACTAGCCTATACATGGGTCGAAAATCCTAAGTTTGGCTTATTTTCCCAATACGGAATCAAATAACCCAGAACTTAATTATCTCACTCACCATTCTGGTCTTAAATCATAAAATTCTACACTTCTAGATTCCCAATCGGAGTCATCCAAAAGATACAGCAAGAATGATAAAAACTGAATGTAAATAATAATGGCATCCAATCTATACAACTCAATAACCAACAAAGATACATGACATAAATCATTAATCAAAACTGGAAATTAACTTGAGAAAATAAATCCCATGAATTAACAATAAGAACCAGTGAAATAAACCATTCAATCATATATTTAGATTCAAAAGATGTTCAGAATTCACATCATGGGTAGGGGATTCAAAGATCCCCCAAACAACTTAAAGACTACTCACGATCCATTACAAAATCAAAAGGAAAGAGGAAAGAATAAACCCAGAAATTCATTAAGGCATAAATCCTAGTTGAATCCCACGTCCTTTGATCTCCTTCTTCAAATCTTCAATGGAGAAAAATTATGGAAATTCTAATGTAAAAACTGTGTATTGAAATTAAACTATGTATTTCAAATGTAAAACTCTTGATTTGCAAATTAATTCTAAAGATAAAATTGAAAACCTAAATTAAGAACAAGAGAAAAAAATCCCAAAATTCTAGTTCTAAAACCCTAATATGAAAAATAGCTGCCAAAAATCCGAACTCCCTGCCAAACAGAAAAATTTTCTTTTTATATCCCGAGGGCTCACGGTGGCAACCAAAATGGTTGTCACCGTGAGGGTATCGAGGAAGTGAATGTGCCTTGTGAGTAGGATAGGGGTCACGGTGGCATCCAGATTTGTTGCCACCGTGAGATGCTCTAATTCGCTTTTGTCCAGGAATTTCCTATGTCACGGTGGCAACCATATTCCCTTGCCACCGTGAGGTACCTCCTCAACTGATTCTACCTTGGTGAGTATTATGTCACGGTGACAACCAGATAGGTTGCCACCGTGAGGTACTTCTTGCCTGCATTCTGCCCGATGGATAAATATGTCACAGTGGTAATGACATTGGTTACCACCGTGACCCATAGTATGCCTGCATTCTATTTTTGTATGTCATGGTGACAGCCAGATAGGTTGCCACCGTGAGGTACCTAAAAATTTGCTGCACACAAAATTCAAACTCAATCAAAATACTAACTAAAATTCATAAAAATTCTAATTTCACTAAGATTGACAAAATTAATCTAAAGTAAGCATATCATGACAAATTAACACTACTAAACATCCATAAATCATACGAAAATACTATCAAATCCAAATACTAAATTGAAGTTATCATGCATATAAGCCACATTTATTTTTAATAAATACAAAGGCATCACTAGAGCTCAATTGGTACATTATCTTTCATGTCCGAAATAGTTTTTATACTTTGGTTTGGACCTGGAAAAGTGTTCTAAACTTCCTATGTATCCGAAGAGTTGGGAATTCAGACCCCAAAATTCTATTAGTTTAAACCGCAAGTTATAGAATTTCACTTCAAGTCGCCTAACATAATATAAATCCAGTCAATATTGAACATATTCAAAAATGTTCAACTCATTAAACTTTTAGGTAACTACGTCAATATTCTTATTTATAACCTCAAACACTTGTATCCCTAAGTAATAGCCATTTATTTACTCATTTCCAAACTCTAAACATATGACGAATATGTCTCGAGAGGTTCCAAGAAAGTTCGGGTGTATTTCGGAAGGAAAAACATTACAAAATGCACAAACTAGAAGAGGGTAAAGGTAGGCAAGGTTTCCTACCAAACAAAAGGTTCAAAAGAAGAAGAAAAAAACACTTGTCAAGTAGGTTCTGTCGCGCTCGAGACCATGGTCGCACTCGCAACAGAAGCCCCCTGCAAGTTTCTCACGAGAGCAAGTCACAAGACTGCTTTCCGCTTCAAACTTCAATCGCTTGAACCGACCTCTAAACCTCATTTTAGACCAAATGTCCTTCTTAGAAAATAATACTTAGGATGTTACTATAATATAGAACAAGTGTCATGTCGTTTGGACACCTAAATCATCCGATATGATTAAAAAAACCTACACTGCTCCCCTGAACCCGGCCAGAGAAGATATCTCTTCTGCAAGACAACTTTTGGGACACTTAGAGCTAAAATTTGCTCAAGCCTATTTCTAGAACATTTATAGGAATATGTCTTACCTTTCAAAAAATACTAGTCTCATACAATTTTGAGTTATGAAAATCCAGATACAGCCTAATAACCGAAAAGTGGTCAGGTGTGTTCTAACACAAATTTTCACCCAAAATCCTGTTCACATGCACAATTTAACAATTTAAATCAACACTCACTACCATCATCATATTTCATCATCAAAACATTCAAGTAACTTATATAACACATGAATATTCTCAAACTCATATATAAATAAAGGGTTTCCAAACCTCTATTCCTTTGCTCCCTAATTGCTCCAATAGCTACACAACCTCTATTCTTTCAGACTCCTTCTTAAGCTCTCTTATTTCCTCTAACAAAATCAACCCAAAATTCAGAATTCCTCTTAAGGTTACACATAACTCTATTCATATTTAAAGATAAGAGGAGAGGAAGAGGGAAAAACCAAGCACTTACCTTTCCCCATCAAATCTTGCATTTAATTACTTGAAACTTGGAAAATCCACCTTTGGCCCCCAATTGTTAGATTTGGTGTGAGGAAGGAAGAGAAGAGGTTGTCCCTCTCTTTTCCCCTCACTTACCCTGCCAAGAATGGTCTAAATGAAGTAAAAAAGGTTTAATTAAAGCCATTAGTTCAATCCTTATCCCAAGTGCCACATGTCACACTTTAATTGGTCCAATAAAGATTTTTTTGTGTCAAACCTATCTTTTAGTCCTTAATCTTACTTCCTTTCCTCCAAATGGCATTCAACTTTTCTATTACATACATTGGCCAACATAATTTGATTAATTAATTCAATTTATTCCATAATTATAAAATGACCAAAATACCCTTACCCTATATAAATAAACCCAGTCATGTTCTTTACTATAATTAATCACTTCAATCATCCAATTACACATTTTTAATCACCAAATAATTCTTTTCACGTCATTTAAGGCACGGCGATATAACTGTCCAATTTATCGAAACTTGCCGAAACTTTCAAATTAATGACGGTTGTGTCCTTTCTAACACTTCCGTCCTTATCTCTAGCATATTCGGTTTTCGTTACACCCTAAACTTGCCCTAATACTACTAGGGTGTATTCAGGGTGTTACATGCATACTCTAAAATATAGACAAATTTTGCAAAAAAATTTTGCATACATATATTTGCTTAGACACTGTCAGTTTACAAAAAAAGAAAAAAGAAAAAAGAGAAAAACAAAAATAATAAAGAAAAGAAAAAGAAAAGTAAATATATGTATGCAATAAATAAGTCAGGCAATAGGAATTTTTCGATTGGGCGCATCTTAGCTGGGATGCTGGCAAAATTTTTTGGTTGAGCACATCCTAAACAGGATGCTGACGAAATTTTGAAAAATAGTTATTTAGTTATAATTCGATCAAACAAATTTCAAACAAACTAACTTTTCTTTCTTTCAGGATGCCTCTGCGATGCAACGTTTCATAGGATCCTCCCGAGCCCTAGACACCTGGATAGATGACACTTGATCAGAGAGATCGATTCGAGATCCTAGCACACATTCAGCTTTGCTCCAGGGCTATGTCTCTAAGCCTTTCCTTCAGCAGATGGGCATGTTAGAGGAGGTCGACTTGCTATTAAAGGCGGTAGGATGGACCATATTTTTTAGGCCGCCTTTCCAGACCTTCCTAGAGGTGGTTAGAGAGTTACTGGCCACACTACACTACCACGATTTCTAAAGGTCGGGTATGGAGGAGGGGGTTATAACCTTTCGTGTCCAAGGACACCACTTCAGCATGACCCACAGAGCCTTGGCCTAGGCATTGGGACTTCCGGCTGGGATAGATGTCTTGGCATTAGAGCGATTAGTTAAGAGGCAGCAATGGGAGGCCATTACCTTACCTGGGGCCCCATACGACCACGAGACGGTAAAGAGCACCATGCTCTCTTCTCAGGGGCTTAGGTACATCCACCGAGTTTTGTCTAGCTTATATTTGGGCCGCGCAGGGAGTCCAGGGTCAGTGAATGCCATAGAGATCTAGAGCATGTGAGCTATAGTGACAGGATGATGCCTAAACATTAGTCATGAGATCATGGCTAACCTGGTCAGGTTGTTTCGAGGCTCTACCTCACACATATGTGCAGGCAGGGTGATCATTAGAGTTCTTCTTCAATTGAGGGTTGACGTCGCCACTTTTGGACCTCCCCTAGATGAGGATATCTATGTTGATCGTACTACAGCTTGGACCATGTGGATGGTTGCACAGGTGCTAAGGTGCCCCGAAGAGTATAAACTGCTACCAATCATAGAGACCCACCAGTTCTACCATCTTCATCCTTTTTCTCCCATAATGGAGGATCCTCGGTTAGAGGAAAAGTAGCCGTAGCAGCCTCAACCCGAGAGGACCATCCTCAGTCAGAGGATGAGCAGCCTCACACATCCTAGGACACATCCTTATGGATGTGAATGATCCGATTTATACCCCGGTATCATAGCAGGGCCACTCAAAGGCACAGAGCCATACTCCTCTACATTACCGATTTTAGTTTTCAGAGATTCGAGCTGACCGGAGGTCTCATCCATATAGCCGGCAAGGTCACCCGGGGGCATCCACCTCTATTGCTCCTCCACCACTAGAGGCACAGGTCAGCATACAGACCCTCCTCTCCATCACCATAGCAGGAGATCATAGTCGCTATGACTGCTGCCATAGCCACCCTAGATCAGCGAATGGATGGGAGGTTCATGCTACTGGATGAGGTGGTGGCTAGGCACGAAAAGCACCTGAATAGACAGGGAGAGAATATTAAGAGTTTGAGGTAGATTCTAAGCGCTTCATAGGCAATAGTAGCCTAGAGAGTTAATGAGTTCCTTCAGTTGGAGGATGAGTTCGTCACCACTTTGAGGCTACGGGTTTAGATGTTGAAGGGTATCATTCCTGGCATATCGGAGGCAGTAAGGGATCTACGCGAGGAGACAGAGACCTAGTTTACAGAAGCTAGGGATACCTCTAGGCACTATACATTGTTGTAGACACGATTTATTATAGATCTGTGGACAGGTGTAGACACCAAGTTCTGAGTTAGCCCAAATCAGAGTTACCCAATGATGACACCAATGCCTATTTTATAGGTACAGGACTGAAGCTGCAGGTTTTCACCTATGAATTTCACAAGTTTTGGAGTTGTTTGTGACCAAAGATCCTTTTGTTTCCTCAATAATTTAAAAAGGGGTTTTCTCAATAGAAATTTTCAGTTTTTTTTGTGATCAATGCCCATCCCTCAGACAAGGGATGCCTATCAGTAGATGCTAAAGCGCCTACTTCTTGCAATAAATGGATCATGTGAGTCATGCACAAATGGTGACCGACTCCCATCCCTCAGATGAGGGAACACCCATTGGTTGATCACTTTGGATGCCCGTCCCCTCCAGGGATGGTTGTCCCTCATGTAATGCCCAAACTCTGGTGAGACGGGATGTAGAATGGAATTTTTTGATATTTGGTTTTCTTAGCACCCAACTTCCGTCCATAAAGTGAGGGATGCCCATCGATTTCTACCTGACAGTGAACTTGGATTTCCTTTTTGAAAGGAAATCTAAAGTTTTATCCTATAAAACTAAAATCCTAATTTTTTAGAGATAAAGTTTATAGATTGAAAATATTTATCCTTAAGTAGAAATTAAGGATATTTGATTTTAATCCCTAAGGATAATTTGAAACCACTTTATCTCTAAGGATAAATCAAATAATTGACATTTATCTTTAAAGATAAATTAAAAGTATTTGATTTTATCCCCAAAAGATAATTTGAGATCATTTATCTCTAAAGATAAATCAAATGCAATATTTATCTCTAAGGATAATTAAAAACTTTACGTTTATCTTTAAAGATAAATAAAAAGGTTTTATCTTTATCTTTAAGTCAAATGCTAGCTTATAAATAGAGGCATAGGACTAAAAATGGGAGAGGCAATTTTTGCGGAGAAAATTAATTTTTAAAAATAAGAAGTTTTCTATTTATATTTATTTTGTATTTGAAATTTATTCAAAAAGAATCAAGAGTGAATTTGAGAAAGGGAAATCAATTCTCTTTTCTTAATTTACTTTCTTCAAATTTCAAATCATCTTAAAGAATGCTTTTTAGAGAGGGAAAATTATTTTCAATTTGTTCACCTTTCAACCGATTCTTGTGGAATTCAAGGGAGGTCCATACTAGTTTTACCTTCTAAAGACCAATATTCTGAGTGTAAATATCTTGGGTTCCTTTTGTTATTTTTTGTTAGATTTGTTTTATTGATAGTTTTTTTAACTCAATTGCATGAAATAATGTTTTAAAATCCATAAAAAAAAATTAGCATTTAAGCTTTGTATATGTTAAAATGGAGTTTTTCCCTCATTTTTGAAATATGGATGTGACCGATGGGGAAAAGGCCAGACTGACAGCCATCGCTCAAATGAATGACATGACATCACAAAAATCCTCTTCCTCCTGTCCATCGCCTCTCAGATGTCCATCCCTCAGCTATTTGGCCATCCCTAGTCCGTTTCTTCTTTATTTTTTATTGTCTCTATTTTCTTTTCTTATATTATGTTTTGCTTGTTTATTTTAATACTTTATTTTAACATTTCTAACATGTTATTTTGATTTCATGAGTTTTAATTTTAAGTATGGATGATAGAATGGGAGATCAAATGCAACGACATTATTTTTGTTCATTCTTCTTAATCCTTCTCTTTTTGTATTATTTAACTTTTATTATTCTAGGATTTTATTTATTTGGTCAATTATCATAAATGTTATTTTATTTCGTTAATAAAGAAAAGCACTAAAAGTTTCTTTTATGAATAAAGTAAGATTTTCGTTTAATAAAATAGGACCAATGTCCTGGTTTTCCTCCAAAACACCATCTAAATGTTATTTTCATAAACATGATAGGAACCAATATTCCTTCTTCTAATGAATACCTCACTTTATGTATGGTTTCTATATTTTGGTTGGGGTTGTATTCCGCCCTATTTTATTGTACCCCTTTTTTTATTGCCTTTATTTAAATTGTTTTATTTACTGCTTTCGCTATGTGCTTGAATTGTGTTCCAAATAAATTGCATTGGATTGAAAGAGAAAATGATGAAAATTTAACTTAAAAACTCTTTTATAACTTTAACAAAAGTATAAATAATAATAATGTCCCAAACTCTCTCTAGTCTTAGGGTTCATAAGGTTAGATGAACTTTCGCAATGTTTTGTTGGGATGGGAATTCTAAAATATTTCTTATTATCCAAAATAGACATACACGTATCGTCTTAGGCTCAATGAGGCTAGATAAACTTTTTTAATGTTCTATTGGATGGCGACTCTAAAACACCTTTTATTAACCAAAATAGATTACCCTGTAATCTTTAGGGGTTTTATGAACCACTCTCAGACCCTCAAAGCCGGTCTCTGAGGTCCTATGAGGTTCAGCACATGTCATAATAGGTGTCAGCGAGCTTATGGACTTTCTAGAGTCTTGTGCGCTCTCTTCTTTGAGAGACAGGCTGAGATCTGGTTCTAATAGCCTAGGCAGCCAGAGCATCTAGCAGCTAGCAGGCCCTCAGTGGAGGATGTTACTTACCAACCCTCAACCTTAAGATCTCAGCCATCGACCTATAGAGCCAGTCCATCGACCTCCAGTGCTCAGCCATCGACATATAGTGCTTAGTCCATCCATTTATCAAACAGTGATCCAAAAGAGCCCTCAGATTAGTCACCTCTATCCCCCTAGAGGATGTATTTCAAGGATATTTGTATATACACATTTTGATGTACAAACTTTACATTTGCTTATATTTAGTTATGTTTTCATATAATTATTATATAATTATCCCATTTAGGATTTTTATCTTGCATTAAGAACATATAAGACAATGAAATGAATAATGAAAAAAAGAAAACGAAAAGAAAGAGAAGATCAAGATAAGAACAAATAATAATAATAATAATAATAATAATAATAATAATAATAATAATAATAATAATAATAATAATAATAATAATAATAATAATAATAATAATAATAATAATAATAATAATAATAATAATAATAATAATAATAATAATAATAATAATAATAATAATAATAATAATAATAATAATAATAATATGTGACACCCCGATTAGTACCCAAGTAATTTAAGCATTTTTGTGGTATGAGTCATGTGTGTGTTATTATTAGTTCTAAGGGTTTAGCTGAGTAACATTTTATTATTATGTGATTTAATTGTGTGGTGGGGAAGAGAAGAAGGATTAGAAGTGAAATTGCCAAACCCACCATAAGATCTTGACAAATGGAGGGTTAAGATTAAAGAAGAGAAAGAGTGGATGAGGGTTGACTTTTGTAGGGAAAAGAAAGAGGAAGGAAAATTAGATTTTATGTGCCTTTTTCCCATTGTTCTCCCATTTCCTGCTCCCTCTTCTCCTCTTCAATTCCATCTTCATCTCCCTTATTTATTGTGATCTTTGAATTGAGTTGGCAAATTTTTAGATTTTGGGTAAGTCTTCTTCTTCTTCTTCTTCTTCCCATTTGATTTTTGTGTGGTTGTGGTTGTGGGTTTTGAGCAATTGTGCTTTTGGGTGTGGTTGATCAGAAATTCTGGCTAAAGAACCCAAGGAGAAGGAGAAAGCAAGTGCAAGTGAAGCCAACTAATTTTGTGGAGCTTAGGAGCCAAAGGTTTGGGAAATTGTGGTTTTTGTGTGTTTTGATTTTGGTATTTTGTGTTGATTTCTAGAATTTGGGCACGAGAAGGTGTATATGTGTTTGAGTGAAGTGTGTTGTGATGAATTGAAGTGGAATTTTGGTATTGGAGGTAGAGATTGAATTTTAGAAGTGATTTTGTATGAATTTTGGGAAATTTCTGGGTTTTTAATCCTTTGTTCAATTGTCCCTTTTAATCTCTCTTTTCTTACTTCTAATTAGTACGAAAATTGGGTTTTATGATGAATCATGTGTTTTGGATGCTTGTAATTGATTGTGTGCAAGATTGGTGGAGTATTTGCATGATTTGGAATGGTTTTGGCTTGAAGTTTTGTACAGGTCGGCGACAGGGGAGCAAGAATCCTGACTCTGTCGCGAGTGTGACCCTCATCATGAGTATGATAGAGCTCGATGATCCTGACTTATGCCGAGGTGTATCTCTATCACGGGCGCGACAGAGTGCTTAGTTGCCAAGCTTTTATTGGGCAGCCTCTATCGCGATCATGTTGCATGCGGACGAGTGCTGCAGGAGCCTACCCGCCCTCTACGCGAGCGTGACAGAGGCTTATAAGCTTTTTCTTCGCGCGCGCGTTAGTTGTTTGGATTATTATTGTATGCTTTATTATGTGATATATATTGATCAGGTCACCGTTTGGGTCCTCGCGATCCTTATAAGTTGGATCTTGTTTAAGATCCCCCAATGTAAAAATGTTTTTGGAGAAAAGTGAAAGAAGTTGCTTTTATTTCTACCCACCGGTACTAATGTTTTCACTCGTTATCCACTACTCTAAGTTTGCAGGCATACATATGGATGTGTTATTAATGCGAAATATTATGAACTATTTTATGAAGTTTTGATGTAGGTCTTTTATGCTTATTTGGATATATGTATGTGCCATATATATGTGAATTGCTTTAACATTCACTGTGAGTGTTCGTCCATCTTTTGTTTTCCCCACTAAGCGTTATTGCTTAGCACGGGTGTTTCATTTGTGCATGCGTGGAAGCAGTGGAAGTTTTTGGGGTTCGATCCTCAATAGCCTAGGCCAACACAATAGGAGGGCTTATCTTAAAGGCTTAGTTTTTGTATTGTGGATATTCCTATTGTACACCTTTTAGTTGTAATCATTTCGTATTTCGTAATTCTCACGTTTGTAATTATGTTTATAGAAATTGTAAATTAGTTCTGTAATGTAAATATTTGGACATATCAATTAATGAGATTTGACAAGTTCTATTTGGGCCCAATTATGTTATCTTCTGCATGTTTCGTTGTTTTATAAATTTTATTATTCTTGATTTTATTAGCATGTGAAGGTTACTCCGTTATTTATGCTTCATTGTGTTTAGTGACAACCCTTATCAATGCGAACACTCACTCCTCAGTGCGAGTAAGCTCCCCTATAGGTTAGGGGTGTTACAATTTTATTGGTATCACAGCATAGGTTTAGGCTTTTCTGGGCAACCGTAGAGTAGACATTTTTTTTAGGATTGTGTTGGCCTGATCCGGATATCCTTATGTTTTTTAGTTAGATGGAGTCTGCACGTTGATCTCTTGAGGGGTCAGCTAAGAGTGTGAATCCCCAAGAGCAAGATCTGTCTATTTTTGGTCCTGCTCAGTCAGTTAGGATGCAGCCTGAGACTCCAGCCATGCCTTTCGAGACTATGCTAAAGATATCTCAAGACATGGCTAGGGTTTTAGAGAGGGTGGCGGCACTGAGAGCTCTAATTGAGAGTATGAGAAAGTCAGGAGCTGAAGACTTTTATGGGACAAGTTTGGATGAGTCCGATAAGGCAGAGTTGTGGATTGATAAAGTGAAGAGGGTTTTGGAAGAGATTCGCGGTCTTACGGATAGGAAGGTTGAGTGTGTGGTTTCGCTCCTACAAGGTTCTACCTATGATTAGTGGAAATTGGTTTTGAGACAACCTCAGTTGCCTGATATGAGCTCAAATAGCTCATTATTAATCCATATTTTATGGTTAGAAGTAATGTTTTAAGTGCTTTTATTTGTTAGTATTAGGTGTGTTTTATGTTTTTGTTTGAGTTTTGTGTGTAGGAGGACAATGGAGAAAAGATGGAGAAAATGGAGAAAAATAGCCAAAATGAGCCAAGCAAGAAGAGCTTCTATCGCGAGCGCGACAGTGGCACGATCGCGACAGAACGCGTTAAGGGAACCCAAAGAAGAAGAGAGAAAAAGAAGGAAGAAGCACTATCGTAACCAAGGGTGGCGTCGCGAGGTCGTGACAGGGCACGGAGCAAGGAAACGCGAGAAAGGTAGAGCTATGAAAATGGCGTGCTCTGTCGCAAGCGCGACGATGTCGCGATCGAGACAGAAAAATCCGTTAGAGACAAAAGTTCAAATTTCACTTTGAAGAGTTATGCCTTTCCACCTACAATTGCAATTCTTGCCAAGAGACATCTGAGGAGACACCATTAGAACAGTATAAATATTATTATTAACTGTAATTTTAAAATAACATATTATTTTTAGTAAAATTTCTGTAAGTCAGAATAGTTCTTTCATTGCTTTAGTTTTATTTTCTAAAAGTAGAGTTTATGTATTGAAGAGAAGACAGCATACAAAGAAGAAGACTAACTTTGGTGACTTGAAAAGGGTTGAGAAATCTCCTTCTTCATCTGTAATCTTTTTAATCTTCTTTGTATATTCTTATGATGTAAATTCTGACCTTGAATACTTAATCGAAATATGTTTTATTGTTCATATAAATTCATGTGCTCTTGCTTGTAGAATTTCATATTGGTATATTATTTATGATCATTATAAGTTTGAGTTTGATTGAGAAATGAACTCATTCTTACATCTAATTGGAAATTCATCATTAAGATATTATTTGAGAAATCATAATATTGAAATGATTATTATAGGCTGTGTTCTATTTCTAAGATTTGCATATATATTCATCTAGTTCTTGAATGAAAGTTTGGAATTAGACTTATATGTGTATGTTTTAGGCAATCCTATTTATGTCGAGAGAGTAAGTAGGAAATTTATTCAACTTGGCTTGCATGACAAGAGTACCATATTAATCAAGAATAATTAATTCAAGTTCCATTTTTATACTTAGCATCATTAATGTTTCTATCTTCTTTGACTATCATTAACTAGGCATAATTAATTTACATGTTAGATTAGTTAGAATCACTTTTCCAATAGTTTATCATTGTAAACAAGATTAAAATTGGGTAGTAATAGTGAGTAAACCACGTTCCTCGTGGGATAGACATCTAAAGTACTATTTCGGTACACCGTATTCTTGCGGTATAATTAGCATCTATAGAAAATGCTCTACAAGTTTTTGGCGCCATTGCCGGGGAACGGTTGTTTTACCATTATGAAACTTGATTTATGATTTTGGATTACAATATTTTCTTTTGTTTCAATTTGTTTGCTTGTTTAGTTTAACTTTGTGTTTTGTTTTTGGTTTACAGGATTTGAAAAGTTCATGCTTAGTACAAGAAGTTCACAAGAAGAGCTTAAAGCATTGAATCCTGAAATTGAAAGATTATTGTCAAGGAACCGAAAATCCAACAGAAAGAAGAACAAAAATAAGAGATCATTTATCATGGCTGAAGAATAAAATCCGCCAAGATTGATGGACTTTGCTACACCTGCTTTGAGTGGTGCTCAACAAGGAGTGGTAAGGCCCACGGTAAATGCAAATCAATTTGAGATTATGCCTTCACTCTTACAAATGATTCAAAATAGTATACAATTCTATGGTTTGGCAAATGAGGATCCTAATGCTCATTTGGCCAACTTTCTTGAGCTATGTGATACCTTTAAGATAAATGGGGTTTCGGCTGATGCAATCAAGCGTAGGCTTTTTCCATTCACTTTGAAGGATAAAGCCAAGGCTTGGGTGAATTCATTAACAAGAGGATCTATAACCACTTGGGACCAATTGGCCCAAGCATTTTTATCAAAATACTTTCCCTTAGCCAAAACTGCAAAAATCATAAAGGATATCACTAAGAAATGAACTCATTCTTACATCTAATTGGAAATTCATCATTAAGATATTATTTGAGAAATCATAATATTTAAATGGTTATTATAGGTTGTGTTCTATTTCTAAGATTTGCATATATATTCATCTAGTTCTTGAATGAAAGTTTGGAATTAGACTTATATGTGTATGTTTTAGGCAATCCTATTTATGTCGAGAGAGTAAGTAGGAAATTTATTCAACTTGGCTTGCATGACAAGACTACCATATTAATCAAGAATAATTAATTCAAGTTCCATTTTTATACTTAGCATCATTAATGTTTCTATCTTCTTTGACTATCATTAACTAGGCATAATTAATTTACATGTTAGATTAGTTAGAATCACTTTTCCAATAGTTTATCATTGTAAACAAGATTAAAATTGGGTAGTAATAGTGAGTAAAACACGTTCCTCGTGGGATCGACATCTAAAGTACTATTTCGATACACCATATACTTGCGGTATAATTAGCATCTATAGAAAATGCTCTACAAGTTTTTGGCGTCGTTGCCTGGGAACGGTTGTTTTGCCATTATGAAACTTGATTTATGATTTTGGATTACAATATTTTCTTTTGTTTTAATTTGTTTGTTTGTTTAGTTGAACGTTGTGTTTTGTTTTTAGTTTACAGGATTTGAAAAGTTCATGCTTAGTACAAGAAGTTCACAAGAAGAGCTTAAAGCATTGAATCCTGAAATTGAAAGATTATTGTTAAGTAACCGAAAATCCAATAGAAAGAAGAACAAAAATAAAAGATCAATTATCATGGCTGAAGAACAAAATCTGCCAAGATTGATGGACTTTACTACACCTGCTTTGAGTGGTGCTCAACAAGGAGTTGTAAGGACCACGGTAAATGCAAATCAATTTGAGATTATGCCTTCACTCTTACAAATGATTCAAAATATTATACAATGCTATGCTTTGGCAAATGAGGATCCTAATGCTCATTTGGCCAACTTTCTTGAGCTATGTGATACCTTTAAGATAAATGGGGTTTCGGCTGATGCAATCAAGCGTAGGATTTTTCCATTTACTTTGAAGGATAAAGCCAAGGCTTGGTTGAATTCATTAACAAGAGGATCTATAACCACTTGGGACCAATTGGCCCAAGCATTTTTATCAAAATACTTTCCCTTAGCCAAAACTGCAAAAGTCATAAAGGATATCACTAAGAAATGAACTCATTCTTACATCTAATTGGAAATTCATCATTAAGATATTATTTGAGAAATCATAATATTGAAATGGTTATTATAGGTTGTGTTCTATTTCTAAGATTTGCATATATATTCATCTAGTTCTTGAATAAAAGTTTGGAATTAGACTTATATGTGTATGTTTTAGGCAATCCTATTTATGTCGAGAGAGTAAGTAGGAAATTTATTCAACATGGCTTGCATGATAAGAGTACCATATTAATCAAGAATAATTAATTCAAGTTCCATTTTTATACTTAGCATCATTAATGTTTCTATCTTCTTTGACTATCTTTAACTAGGCATAATTAATTTACATGTTAGATTTGTTAGAATCACTTTTCCAATAGTTTATCATTGTAAACAAGATTAAAATTTGGTAGTAATAGTGAGTAAAACACGTTCCTCGTGGGATCGACATCTAAACTACTATTTCGGTACACCGTATACTTGCGGTATAATTAGCATCTATAGAAAATGCTCTACAAGTTTTTGGCGTCGTTGCCTGGGAATGGTTGTTTTGCCATTATGAAACTTGATTTTTGATTTTGGATTACAATATTTTCTTTTGTTTTAATTTGTTTGTTTGTTTAGTTGAACGTTGTGTTTTGTTTTTAGTTTACAGGATTTGAAAAGTTCATGCTTAGTACAAGAAGTTCACAAGAAGAGCTTAAAGCATTGAATCCTGAAATTGAAAGATTATTGTCAAGTAACCGAAAATCCAATAGAAAGAAGAACAAAAATAAGAGATCAATTATCATGGCTTAAGAAAAAAATCTGCCAAGATTGATGGACTTTGCTACACCTGCTCTGAGTGGTGCTCAACAAGGAGTGGTAAGGACCACGGTAAATGCAAATCAATTTGAGATTATGCCTTCACTCTTACAAATGATTCAAAATAGTATACAATTCTATGGTTTGGCAAATGAGGATCCTAATGCTCATTTGGCCAACTTTCTTGAGCTATGTGATACCTTTAAGATAAATGGGGTTTCGGCTGATGCAATCAAGCGTAGGATTTTTCCATTAACTTTGAAGGATAAAGCCAAGGCTTGGTTGAATTCATTAACAAGAGGATCTATAACCACTTGGGACCAATTGGCCCAAGCATTTTTATCAAAATACTTTCCCTTAGCCAAAACTGCAAAAGTCATAAAGGATATCACTAAGAAATGAACTCCTTCTTACATCTAATTGGAAATTCATCATTAAGATATTATTTGAGAAATCATAATATTGAAATGGTTATTATAGGTTGTGTTCTATTCCTAAGATTTGCATATATATTCATCTAGTTCTTGAATGAAAGTTATGAATTAGACTTATATGTGTATGTTTTAGGCAATCCTATTTATGTCGAGAGAGTAAGTAGGAAATTTATTCAACTTGGCTTGCATGACAAGAGTACCATATTAATCAAGAATAATTAATTCAAGTTCCATTTTTATACTTAGCATCATTAATGTTTCTATCTTCTTTGACTATCATTAACTAGGCATAATTAATTTACATGTTAGATTAGTTAGAATCACTTTTCTAATAGTTTATCATTATAAACAAGATTAAAATTGGGTAGTAATAGTGAGTAAAACACGTTCCTCGTGGGATCGACATCTAAAGTACTATTTCGATACACCGTATACTTGCGGTATAATTAGCATCTATAGAAAATGCTCTACAAGTTTTTGGCGCCGTTGCCTGGGAACGGTTGTTTTGCCATTATGAAACTTGATTTATGATTTTGGATTACAATATTTTCTTTTGTTTTAATTTGTTTGTTTGTTTAGTTGAACATTGTGTTTTGTTTTTGGTTTACAGGATTTGAAAAGTTCATGCTTAGCACAAGAAGTTCACAAGAAGAGCTTAAAGCATTGAATCCTGAAATTGAAAGATTATTGTCAAGTAACCGAAAATCCAATAGAAAGAAGAACAAAAATAAGAGATCAATTATCATGGCTGAAGAACAAAATCCGCCAAGATTGATGGACTTTGCTACACCTGCTTTGAGTGGTGCTCAACAAGGAGTGGTAAGGCCCACAGTAAATGCAAATCAATTTGAGATTAAGCCTTCTCGCTTACAAATGATTCAAAATAGTATACAATTCTATGGTTTGGCAAATGAGGATCCTAATGCTCATTTGGCAAACTTTCTTGAGCTATGTGATACCTTTAAGATAAATGGGGTTTCGGCTAATGCAATCAAGTGTAGGCTTTTTCCATTCACTTTGAAGTATAAAGCCAAGGCTTGGTTGAATTCATTAACAAGGGGATCTATAACCACTTGGGACCAATTGGCCCAAACATTTTTATCAAAATACTTTCCCTTAGCCAAAACTGCAAAAATCATAAAGGATATCACTACATTTGTTCAAAATGACAATGAATCATTATATGAGGCTTGGGAAATATTCAAGGAATTGCAAAGGATGTGTCCAGACCATAACTTGCTAAGGGAGCTGTTGATGCAAACATTCTACAATGGAGTTAATCCTACCACAAGAGGGACTATTGATGCTGCTACTGGAGGTTCTTTAAAGAGAAAAACTACTGAAGCAGCATTTGAATTGTTGGAGGAAATGTCCATGAACAATTGCATATGGCCTTCTGAGAGAACTAGAGATTTAAATTCTGCTAATGTGAGGGGAGTTCATGCACTTGATTCGGTTGTTGCATTGCAAGCTCAAGTGGAAGCATTGACTCAAAAACTCAATAATTTGGGTGTGGGAGGTAGTCAGCTAAGTGGATGCAATATTTGTGGACAACAAGGTCATACAAGTGAGGTATGTAATTTGGGCATAAATAGTACGGAGGAACAAGTTAGCTTCATCCAAGGGCAAGGAAGAGGTAACCCATATTCAAATACATATAACCCTGGATGGAGGAACAATCCAAATTTTTCATGGGGAAATAGTAGCAACCAAAATAGGGGTGTAAGTTTTCAACCACCTCAAGATAGATTTGGAACCTTAAAGGTTAAAATGGATAGGTTTTTGGAGGGGATTATTATGAAATTTAACTCACAAGAAGAGAACCAAAAGAGGCTGGAAAATAAGTTTGATCAGATCACAAAGAATCAAGCCTCATCCATTCATAACTTAGAAGTGCAAATTGGGCAATTAGCAAAGGCTTTACCCTCAAGGTTACAAGGTACTTTACCAAGTAATACGGAGGAGAATCCAAGGGAACATCTGAAAGCCATAAATTTGAGATCAGGTAAATCTTACACCAATGAATTTGTTATTATTAACAAGGGTGGAGATGTGCAGGAAAATAAAGAGAAAACTGACTCTACTGTCGTGAGCGCGAAGCTTGTCGCGATCCTAATAGAGGAGAGGGCGAGCAATGTCACGGGCGCGGTACCTATCGCGAGCATGCCAGTAGAAGGAGAGCGTTCTGTCACGGGCGCGACAGATGGGACTTCCAAGGCTAATTTTCCTAAGGCATTTCAACCTCGCCCACCATTTCCTCAACGCCTAAAGAGACAAAGCCAAGATAAGCAATTCCAATCTTTTATAGATAAATTGAAGCATTTGCACATCAATTTGAATTTTATTGAGGCCATAACACAAATTCCTAACTATGCAAAATTTCTTAAAGATTTAATATCTAAGAAAAAAAGTTGGGAGGATATATCCACCATTGCATTGACTGAGGCATGTAGTTCCATAATCACAAATAAATTGCCTACAAAGCTTAAGGATAATGGTAGTTTCACTATTCCATGTACCTTAGGGGATGTTGAGTTTCCTAAGTGTTTGTGTGATTTGGGGGCAAGTATTAATCTCATGCCTTTATCTATCTTTAAAAAGTTGGGTTTGGATTATGTTAAACCTACTTCCATGGTTTTGCAATTAGCTGATCAATCTATTAAGAAACCATGTAGAATAGTGGAAGATGTGCTTGTAAAAGTGGATAAGTTTATATTACCTGCTGATTTTGGCATCTTAGATTTTGCATATGATGAGAAATGTCCCTTGATATTGGGTAGACCTTTCATGAGGACTGGTAGGGCTTTAGTTGATGTCCATGAGGGCACATTAGTCTTAAGAGTAGGGGATGATAGTGTTGAGTATCAAATGGATAAGGCACTAAAATACCCCATGGATGAAAATGTGTGCATGAAAATAGATATCATTGATGAGTGTGTTGTGGAGGTATTAGAAAATGCAGGAGACGAGGAAGTTCAAATGGAAGATGAAGTGCATGCAGAGGTGGAGCAAGAAATCTTAAGGCCAGAACCTCTTTATCGTAATGAAGCACCCTTGCCACCTTCAATTGTAAGTCCTCCAAATGTTGATTTTAAAGAACTACAAAATCATTTGAGGTATGCTTTTCTTGGTCCTAATCATACTTTGCCTATTATTATTTCCAACAAACTCAATAATGAACAAGAGTATGCATTATTAGAAGTTGTTAGGAAAAGGATAAAAAGCATTGGATGGAAAATATCTGATTTCAAGGGTATTAGTCCTAATGTTGTCATGCATAGGATAAACATGGAAGATGTATGTCAACCTAAGGCTGATAGACAAAGAAGGCTTAACCCTCACATGAAAGAGGTAGTGAAAAAAGAAGTTATTAAGTTGCTAGATGCTGGTATTATTTATCCAATTTCGGATAGTGATTGGGTGAGTCCAATACATTGTGTTCCAAAGAAGGAGGGTAAGACAGTAGTGAAGAATGAGAATGGTGATTTAATTCCAACTAGAACCACCACCGGTTGGAGGGTGTGTATAGATTATAGGAAGATAAATTTGGCCACTAGAAAGGATCATTTTCCTTTACCATTTATTGACCAAATGCTAGAAAGAATTGCTGGCCATTCTCATTACTGTTTTCTTGATGGATATTCAGGGTATTTCCAAATCTTTATCTACCCTAGTGACCAAGAGAAGACCACATTTACTTGTCCTTATGGGACCTTTGCTTATAGGCGAATGCCTTTTGGGCTTTGTAATGCCCCGGCCACTTTTCAAAGATGTATGACTTCAATTTTTGGGGACATGATAGAGGATATAATGGAAGTTTTTATGGATGACTTTTCTGTATATGGGGATTCATTTGAGCTTTGTTTACAAAATTTAGACAAAGTTTTTGCTAGATGTGAAGAAAATAATTTGGTTCTTAATTGGGAGAAATGCCATTTCATGGTTGACGAAGGGATAGTCTTAGGGCACAAAATTTCAAGTAGCGGGATTGAGGTAGATAGAGCAAAAACTGAATTAATGGAGAAGTTACCTCCACCCACTACACTTAAGGGGGTAAGATCTTTTCTTGGACATGCTGGTTTTTATAGAAGATTTATAAAGGATTTTTCTTTAATTGCTAAACCTCTAACTAACTTGTTAGTTAAGGATGTTCCTTTTGAATTTTCTAAAGAATGTATGCATGCTTTTGATACTTTGAAGAAGGCCCTTATAAGTGCACCTATTATTGCTTCTCCTAATTGGGAATTACCATTTGAGATTATGTGTGATGCAAGTGATCTTGCTGTGGGTTGCGTTTTAGGTCAAAGACATGGTAAGAATTTGCATGTAATTTATTATGCTAGTCATACTTTGTCATCTACTCAAATTAATTACACAACTACTGAAAAAGAAATGTTAACTGTAGTTTATGCATGTGACAAGTTTAGATCTTACTTGTTGGGGTCTAAAGTCATAATCTATACTGATCATGCTGCATTGAGGTATTTATTTGCAAAGAAAGATGCTAAACCTAGGTTGATTCATTAGGTATTATTATTGCAAGAGTTTGATCTTGTCATTAAAGATAAAAAGGGAAGTGAAAATTTAGTTGCTGACCATTTATCAAGGTTAGAAAGCAATGACCAAACTTTAGGTGATGGCATTGAAATTAATGAATCGTTTTCGGATCAAGCATTAATGTCAATTGAGAATATGCATGTACCTTGGTATGCTGATTTTGCTAACTATCTTGCTGCTGGAATTGTACCTGATAATTTGACATGGCAACAAAAGAAGAAATTCTTTAGTGAAGTTAAAAATTATCTTTGGGAGGAACCTTACTTCTTTAAGATAGGTGGGGATGGTATAATTCGTCGTTGTGTAAGTGAGGAGGATTATCAAAACATCTTGATGCATTGTCATGCTGCATTGTATTCGGGTCATAATGGTGCTAATAAAACTGCTTATAGAGTGCTTGAATGTGGATTCTTTTGGCCTACTTTGTTTCATGATGCAAGGATATATGTAGCCAAATGTGATAAATGTTAAAGGGCTGGTAATATTGGGAAAAGAGATGAGATGCCTTTGAATAACATATTGGAAGTTGAAGTATTTGATGTGTGGGGGATTGACTTCATGGGTCCTTTCCCAACTTCTTTTCGTCAAAACTACATATTGGTTGGAGTTGATTATGTATCCAATGGGTTGAAGCAAAAGCCACACCAACCAATGATTCAAAGGTGGTGATCAAATTTTTGAAGAAGCTTTTCTCAAGATTTGGAGTGCCAAGAGCCATCATAAGTGATGGAGGTAAGCATTTCAATAACTGTTCTTTTAATTCTTTATTGCATAAATATGGTTTGCATCATAGGGTAGCTACACCATATCACCCACAAACAAGTGGTCAAGTAGAAGTGTCCAATAGGGAGCTTAAGTGGATATTAGAGAAAACAGTCTCTAATTCTAGGAAGGATTGGGCACATAAGTTAGATGATGCTTTATGGGCATATTGCATAGCATTTAAAGCACCAATTGGTATGACACCATATAGGATGGTTTATGGAAAAGCGTGTCATTTGCCTGTGGAGTTAGAGGACAAAGCATATTGGGCCATTAGGACTTTGAATTATAAACTTAAAGATGCAAGTGTCAAGAGATATTTATAATTAAATGAGCTAGATGAGTTAAGACTTAATTCATATGAAAATGCTAAAATCTATAAAGAAAGGTCTAAAAAATGGCATGATGCACATTTACGAATTAAACAATTCAATGTTGGGGACAAGGTTCTATTGCATAATTCTAAATTGAAACTCTTTCCTGGAAAATTGAGATCTAGATGGAGTGGACCCTTCGAAGTCACCCAAGTCTTTTATCAAGGGTTTTTAGAGCTAAAAAATGAAAAAGGGGAGTTATTTAAGCCAATGGTTAAAGATGTAAGGTGTATTGGAGGAAACATTTCATGGAAGGAAGGTTTCATTTCTTTCTTTAAAAATTGTTCGAAGGTTACTTGGTGTTATTTTTCTTTTTAATTAATTGTTATATTATATGTGTGATATTTCTATGTACTAATGTAATTCTTTTTGTTCCACAGATGATCCTGATTTGTAAGTTCATTTTATATGTCTACTTGTGATGTTTTTGAAAGGGAAGAAACTTTGATTTTTCAGTTTTCTTTCTGTCGAGAGCGCGACAGAAAGGGGAAGGTGTTTTACAAATTTCATCGCGACGGCGTGACGATGGGTGTAATCGCGACAGTTTTTTTTTATTTTTCATTTTCGCATTCTGTCGCGAGGTCGCGATGGAGAGCGTGGTTCATTTCTCGCGATGCCACGATGTATATCGCGATAAGATACTTTGTCAATTCACTTTTGTCGCGACAGAATGCGGGTTTTGAATTTGTTGGTCAATCTGACCGTTGGGAACTCCTTTAATTCCTCACCTTCCCTCTTTTCTACCCTAATAACTCCTTCTTCTTTAAATTTCTTTTTCCTTTTCGGTTTCTTTCTAATTAATTTCTCTCTTTTCTCTCAACCCTTCCTCACAATTCTCTCCAAATGCCTCACGCTTTATCTTCCTCTTTAGTTTACTTCTGTTCTCTTCTATTTCTTTTCATTTTGTTCATCTCATTGTAAACAATTTTAACATGGTGAGGACTAAGCATGTTGGAGACAAGAGTAAGGGGAAAAGGCCTATGGGGGAGTCAAGCAATCAAGGAGACGATTTTATTCCTCCTTCAATCATTTTTCAAAATAGGTATGATTGTCCTTTTCCAATTTTTTCTGATGAAGAAGGGGAGAAATTTCAATATTTTGCTAAGAAAAATTATGTTGGTATGTGGGCTTTGGACTTTGCTATTTTTGATATAATGGGATTGACTGATCAAATTAATCGTTTTCTTAAATATATGAAGTGGGAAAAATTTATAACTTTATCTTTACCTGTGAGAAAAGAATGGGCTTTAGAGTTTTTTATCACCTTGACTTATGTGGATGAACGTAAGATTTTGATGAAATTTAGACATCAGGGAACATATTATACCTTTAGGTATGATGATTTGCATACTTGGTTTGGTTGCCCTTTAAGTGGAAAATGATTCGATTCCCATCTTTTTCAACCTTCCCCTGTTTGGACTAGATTGTCTAGATTAGAGAACTTTAATAATAAGAACTCGACTAATCGGCAAATAAAAGATGATGCATTGATGCTTTTTCATAAGTTTCTTTGCCATGCTATGTTTGGGAGGGTAGAAAGTACAAAGGTTCAAACCAAAGATTTGTTTGTCTTAGACCTTTTGCAATCCCATAAAACCCCTGATTCCATTGATTTTATTTTAGATGGTTTGTACCATGCTTCTATTGCAAGAAGTAAATCAGTGGGGATGTGCCATATGGTTACTGGTATTATTTTGGGATGTTTGGGTGATTTACACAATTTTGTCCTGGCTGCAAATGAATCAATTCCATTGCTTGATGTTGTCTACTTGAGGCGCTCTAATATTTTATCCAAGGGAGCTTGGCCCCCGAGGTTTGTTGACCGTTTTGCAGGTGCGCCTAGTGTGGCTGGACCTAGTGTGCCACGTGAAAGGGCACATGAATCAGCCTCAGCAGCTGTTGCTTATGACTCCTCGGATGAGGATGAGGCGACTGCTGGAGTTGATCCTGCTGAGAGAGGGACTGCTGGCGGCTCTTCTGTAGATTTGGAACCAGTTTTGCAACGATTGGATGGCATTGAGGCCACTAATTAAAGTCTGGCAGCACGTATGGATTTAATGGAGAATGATGTGAGGGCAGTGCTGAAGAGTCAAAAGCGTTTGAGTCGCCAACTCCTGAGTTTCTTTCGGAAGCAGAACGTGGACTTATCTCCATCTCCACTTAGCTCCCCTAGTGGAAGTTTTTGAGTTTGTTCTCCTCCACTTTTCTTTATTTTCCTTGTTTTGTTTATTTTTGTGTTCTTTTGTATGTTTGTATGTTATTTTGCTTTTTACGTATGTTTCTTTTCACACAATGGGGACACTGTGTCCTTCAAGTGTGGGGGGAGCTTTGTGTTTTGTTTTTGTTTCAAATATATGTATGTATGGATATATTTGTCATGTATGAGTAGTGTAGCTTGTGTTTTGCATGAATTGTTAGATTTATGTATGTATTGTTATGATTGTAAGTTTTAGATTGTTTTAGATTGTTTTAGACACATTTTGTTTTGGAGCTTTGTATTTGATAATTATTTGGGAATTAGAGCATGTATAGTTTTTCTCTTTTTGACCTTAGCCTAGATAGTCAAACTTTTTGAACGTTATTATTATTTGTTTTACTTTGGCATTCTATTGTACATAGTAAGGGCCATGGCATAGCAAATTACTTTGGTGTAGGTTCTTTTTAAGTTAGGTATCTTTTCACATGTAAATAAAGATTTTTTTTGCCAACTCATTGTCTATGATAGTTTAACTTATAGCCTATGTGAGCTTTTGAGCCTTTTACAATAACATTTTTCTTGTATGAGAGCCTTATTATGCCATATCCTCTAGAACTTGTTTTTCATAAATTTTGAGACTACATTTTTAGTATGGGATGTACACGGGATATGATAAGGGCACTTAGAATGAATCACTTTTGGCTTGCTTTAAATTCCTTACCTTTTGACTTTAGGAAGCCAAGTTTGAGCCTATATCCTGTTTTTCTTGATTAAGCACATAAATAACCATATCTTTTGGCTTAAACAAAGCCCTATTTCTGTTGCTTACCCATCTTGTGGAGGGTTTTAGGATTGATATAGCATTGGAGATATTATTTTTGAAAAGCATGAAGTAGTGATAATTAAAATTCCCTTATTTTGCAACTTGGTATTAGATATGCTAGTCTCTATATATTGTTCATATAAAAAAAAGGAAAGAAAAGAAAAAGAAAAATAAGTAGGAATAGCAAGATGTACATTCAAAATTGTTTAAGTGTGGGATGGAGCGTAAAACGCACCCATGCTAATTTCTCTTGCTATCCTCAAAAAAAAATAAAAAAAGAGAAGAAAAAAAAAACAAGAAAGTAAGAGCTAGCAGAAAACTTGTTTAGTCAAGAAGAGAATTAGCATAAAAGTATCATGCTTGTCATGTTTTGTTTAGCTCTCCTATGTTGTATTGATGCTTTTTCTCTACACAATGTTAGCTACCTAAATCCAAAAGTTTCCTACCTTAACCTAAGCCACATTACAACCCTTTTAAGACCCTTTGATCCTCTTTACTACCTTATACTAGTAGTGGAGATTTTTACTAATAACAAGCTTATGGTATGTAATGGCATAATCAAGGAATGAGGAAAAAACTAACATATATACACTTGAGTGATTGAGTGCTTAACAAAATAAGTGTTGAGTGAAAATTATCTTAGGCAATGTTTTGAGTGAAATAATCTATACATGTGTTAAGATACTTGATTTCTTGAGATCAAACATCATTGTGTTTTGCAATTTCATGGTTTTCCAATTGTGCATAGAGGTTAAAGTTTAATGAATATTGGTAATGTTTAAATAGTTGCATATTTAGGTTAGTGTGTTAGAAGGGCAAGTCTATGCATGGTATTTCCAAATGCTTGTCAAATATAAAAGTAAGCTCCAAAATATTGTGTTTATTGAGTGTTGTGTGTTTATGTTGTTTAAGTGTTTTGCTTGGGGACAAGCAAATGTTTAAGTGTGGGGGTTTGATATGAGCTTAAATAGCTCATTATTAATCCATATTTTATGGTTAGAAGTAATGTTTTAAGTGCTTTTATTTGTTAGTATTAGGTGTGTTTTATGTTTTTATTTGAGTTTTGTGTGTAGGAGGACAATGGAGAAAAGATCAAGAAAATGGAAAAAATAGACAAAATGAGCCAAGCAAGAAGAGCTTCTATCGCGAGCGTGATAGTGGCGCGATCGCGACAGAACGCGCTAAGGGAACCCAAAGAAGAAGAGAGAAAAAGAAGGAAGAAGCACTGTCGCGACCAAGGGTGGCATCGCGAGGTGGCGACAGGGCACGTAGCAAGCAAACGCGAGAAAGGTAGAGCTATGAAAATGGCGCGCTCTATCGCGATCGCGACAGAAAGATCCGTTGGAGACAAAAGTTCAAATTTCACTTTGAAGAGTTATGCCTTTCCACCTACAATTGCAATTCTTGCCAAGAGACATCTGAGGAGACACCATTAGAACAGTATAAATATTATTATTAACTGTAATTTTAAAATAACATATTATTTTTAGTAAAATTTCTATAAGTTAGAATAGTTCTTTCATTGCTTTAGTTTTATTTTCTAAAAGTAGAGTTTATGTATTGAAAAGAAGATAGCATACAAAGAAGAAGACTAACTTTGGTGACTTGAAAAGGGTTGAGAAATCTCCTTCTTCATCTCTAATCTTTTTATTCTTCTTTGTATATTCTTATGATGTAAATTCTGAACTTGAATACTTAATCGAAATATGTTTTATTGTTCATATAAATTCATGTGCTCTTGCTTGTATAATTTCATATTTTTATATTATTTATGATCATTATAAGTTTGAGTTTGATTGAGAAATGAATTCATTCTTACATCTAATTGGAAATTCATCATTAAGATATTATTTGAGAAATCATAATATTGAAATGGTTGTTATAGGTTGTGTTCTATTTCTAAGATTTGCATATATATTCATCTAGTTCTTGAATGAAAGTTTGGAATTAGAATTATATGTGTATGTTTTAGGCAATCCTATTTATGTCGAGAGAGTAAGTAGGAAATTTATTCAACTTGGCTTGCATGACAAGAGTACCATATTAATCAAGAATAATTAATTCAAGTTCCATTTTTATACTTAGCATCATTAATGTTTCTATCCTCTTTGACTGTCATTAACTAGGCATAATTAATTTACATGTTAGATTAGTTAGAATTACTTTTCCAATAGTTTATCATTGTAAACAAGATTAAAATTGGGTAGTAATAGTGAGTAAAACACGTTCCTCGTGGGATCGACATCTAAAGTACTATTTCGGTACACCGTATACTTGCGTTATAATTAGCATCTATAGAAAATGCTCTACATTGCCCGACCTTGTCAAATGGGACTTCTTTGAGTAGGAGTTTCATAATAAGTATGTGACTAGGGCATACAACGAGGCTCGGTGGGCGTAGTTTTTGGGTTTTAAGCAGGGGGTTTTGTCAGTTGCGGACTATGAGAAGGAGTTTAATCAGCTTAGCAAGTATGCTCCACCGGGTATCCTCAAAAAAGATTTTCATTGCCAGCACTTTGAGGCTGGCCTGAATAAGACCCTGAGGGTAATGCTGATTTCTTTGATGAGCTCCCCGACAGTTAGCTATCCTCAGGGAAGAGATCAAGCAATCCGCAAGCGAATTCTCCGGATGAGTCACCTACCAGTCCTGCTATGAGGGGAAGGAGGCAAGGATCTTCTTGGTGCAGGTAGAGGTGGTTCGGGTGCTAGAGAGGAGGTTGTGCAGGAATGTTCGCAATGCCATAAGTCCCATAAGGGTGAGTATCATTGGCTGACTGGTGGGTGTTTTAGGTGTGGCAGTACAAACCACTTCTTGGCCAATTGCCCCAGATTGAGTGAGAACACTCGAGATCAGCAGGAGGCTAGCCGAGCGGGATCTAATTCTCCTCAGGCCAGTCGGGGTCAAGGTATAGGATCAGGTCATGGTGGACAGCCTAGGGATGGAGCTTCTTTAGAGACTGTAGATCGTCCCCTAGTGGCACCTGCTATAGCTTATGCTATGAGAGCTCAAAAGGAAAAAGTTGCACCTAAAGCTATTGCTAGTAAGTTCCTACTCCTTGGCACTGAATTGCATGCTCTAATAGACCCTAGGTCCACACACTCATATTTATGTTCTAATAATTTATATGCTAAGTAGCCTAGTCTAGAAAATTAGATTATGAGATTTGTGTGACCAGTCCCTTAGGGCATAGTATCAATGTGAGTAGAGTACATAGGAGTTGTCCCCTCATGGTTCAAGGTGTAGAATTTCCAATAGATCTGATTAGTCTGCCTTTTCATGAGTTTGACTTGATTCTAGGTATGGACTGGCTGTGTAAGTACCAGGCTGTGGTGGATTGTCATAGAAAAACTGTAGTGCTCAAAAGTAGTGATCATTCTGCAGTGGTTGTGAGAGGTTTGGGTTCGTATTCATTGCATAATGTGATTTCGGCGATGAAAGCAAGGCGATTTATGAGAAAAGAGTGTGAAGCATATTTGACTTTGGTTTTAGATTCTAGGCGGAGCCATGTGAAGATTTAGGATATTCTGATAGTGAATGAGTTTGTGGATGTATTTTCGGAAGAGTTGCCGGGTTTGCCGCCAGAGAGAGAGGTGGAGCTATGCATAGAGATTGCACCGGGTACTACTTCTATTTCTAAAGCTCCTTATCAATTGGCTCCTATAGAATTGAAAGAGTTAAAAACTCAATTACAGGAGCTATTGGATAAAGGCTTTATCAGACCCAATGTTTCTCTATGGGGTTCTTCGGTGTTGTTTGTTAAGAAGAAAAATGGTATTTTGAGGATGTGTATCGACTATAGATAGATTAACAAGGTCACTGTAAAGAATAAGTATTCACTACCATGGATTGATGATTTGTATGATCAATTAAGGGGAGCAGGGGTGTTTTCCAAAATAAATTTGAGATCAGGTTATTATTAGTTGCGGGTTAAGGACATGGATGTGGCTAAGACTACTTTTCGGATGCAATATGGCCACTATAAGTTCTTAGTGATGTCGTTTGGATTGACAAATGTACCAGCAGCTTTTATGGATATGATGAATAGAGTATTTAGGTTATATCTTGACCCATTTGTGGTGGTGTTCATCAACGACATTTTAGTATATTCTAGAGATGGAAGTGAGTATAAGGAGCATTTACGGATTGTGTTACAAGTCCTGAAGGGCCATCAACTTTTCACTAAGTTAAGCAAGTGTGACTTTTGGCTGAAGGAGGTGCCTTTTGTCGAACATATTGTTTCCTCGAAAGGTATCCGAGTGGGTCCGTCTAAGGTTGAGGCAATTGTGAATTGGATTCCACCTAGGAATGTGCCAGAAGTGAGGAGTTTTCTTGGATTAGCTAGTTATTAAAGATGATTTCTGAAGGGGTTTTCAGTTATTGCTTCGCCTTTGACTAGGCTTCTTCGGAAGGGAGTTAAGTTTGAGTGGTCCAATAGGTGTCAGGTGAGTTTTGAATAGTTAAAGAGTATGTTGGTTAAGGCTCCTGTACTTACTGAACCCATTTCAGGTAAAGAGCATGCTATGTACAGCGACGCTTCGAGTATTGGACTCGATTGCATTTTGATGCAAGATGGTAAGGTGATAGCTTATTTATCTAGGCAATTGAAGCCCCATGAGTGGAATTACTCGATGCATGATTTGGAATTGGCTGCAGTGGTATTTGTTCTTAAGATTTGGCATCATTATCTGTATGGGGAGACGTGTAGGATTCTCACCGATCACAAGAGTTTGAAGTATCTTCTCACATAGAAAGAGTTGACTTTGAGACATCATCGGTAGTTAGAGTTATTCAAGGATTATGATTGTATTGTTGACTATCATCCGGGCAAAGCGAGTGTGGTCACGGATGCTTTGAGTAGGAAGTCAGTTTCGGCTCTAGCATTGCAGCGTAGTAGATAGAGATTCGATTCTGATGGAGCTCTGATTGCCAAGTTAAGAGCTAGGTATAGTCTGAGATAGCTAATTGTTCATGCTCAGCTGAGTGATCCTAAGTTGTAACATGCTTTATAGTTGGTTAAAAGTGGAAGTCAGACTGAGTATTCTATAGACAGTGTAGGGGTGCTTAGCTATAGAAATCGTTTGTGTGTGCCTAATGACAGAGAAGTGAAGAGAAAGCTTTTACAAGAGGTGCACACTACGGTGTTTACTATGTATCCAGGAAGTGTTAAGATGTACTATGATTTGCAAGTATTCTATTGGTGGCCCGATATGAAAAGGGACATTGTGGACTTTCTTTCCAAGTACCTAACCTGTCAGCAAGTAAAGGTTGAGCACTAAGTTCCTTCGTGTTAGTGGTTATGCCCTAGGCCAAATATTTGGACCTTGATGTAACCATTACATTTTCATTTATATAATGGTTTTCTTCACATTAATATTATTGGCATGTTACGTTATTGTAATGTTTATGAATAACCAAGTTATTCTTGTCATCCCTAGTCATTTATCACTAAAGGCCATAAAGATAAATTAAGACTAGTATAGATTTGATTGATAATCATGAGATGATTATATATGGTGATATAAATCAAATCTGTAGGTACTTGTTAGAGAACAAGGCACTGGATAGACCCACTATGAGATCACTACATGGGATAGTGTCATAAGTGATCTCATAATAGTTATGTTATTGAATCCTTAGACCTGAGATTATCACAGTTTCCTAGCTAAGGAACATCGTGTTTTGACATAATCAAACGTTGTCTTTAATACGATAATCATAAAGATTATGCTTGAACATGATGAGAATTATGTAGAGGATAGTGAATAATTAAGATGGAATTTGTCCCTCTCTTATGAGAGAGATATCTATCTGGCCTCTCGATAAGTAGGACTGTAACATGCATGGCCATGCTCGAATGAATTGATAGTATGACCAATGTCATTTGAATTTATCAGTCTACTTAAGGATTGGGAAATTATATGTTTGAACAATATAAGTTTGACATAGACCATGGATTATGTTCAAACAAGATATCATGTGACAAAAGGATAATAACATGTCATATTGTCAGGTTAAAATCGGACAAACGATATTTATATTATTTGGGTAGTCATAATGTCTTGCTAGAGACCAATTATGACTTGTGGGCCTAATATGGAATTGGGCCCACTGCCAACTTAATATAAACCTATTGGGTCACACACCAAGACCACAACGAACAGAATGGCTTTTAATTAGGGTATTATGAAATTATATAAATATTGGCATTTATATTTAAATTTCATAATTATATATATATATATATATATATATATATATATATATATTTACATATGATATTTCTTATTATTTTGAATAAGAAATATATATATATATATATATATATATATATATATATCATATTTTGAATAAGAGATAATATCCCTAATTTATCTCTTTAGGGTTTAAATTTATATATATATATATATATATATATATATATATATATATATATATATATGTATATATATGTATGTATGTATATGTTAATAATCACTTAACCCTAATTTTCGTTTTTCTAAGAGAAAATAGAGAGTGGCTATCGTTCTTGAGAGAGACAAGAAACCCTAGCCGCATTTTCCTTTGTGAAAGGTGTAACAACCCAAAATGGGTCTGGTCGGAATTGGCATGCTAAGTCGGGATTTCAAGGGTAATTTGGCAATTTATGCATGTGGAATTTGAGTAATTGAGGACCCAATTGAAAAGATAATTTAAGTTAATAAGGAAAGAATTGTGTTAGTGAGTGAAGAGTGGGAATTGCCTAAGGAAAAAACAGTAATAAGACAAGATATTTTGATATAGGACCAATAAAAGGCTGCCATGTGGCTTGGTGGGTGTGTGTACAATTAATGGTGAAAGAAGAAAAAGGAAAAAGAAAGAGAGAGAAGAGCAGATCACGTTCCTGCTCTCTCTTCTCCTCCTCTTCCTATTTTCTCTTCTTCTTTCTTTTCCCGTTTCTTGCCCTCCATTCCCTGGTTGTGTGTGTGAGCTAGAGTAGATTGGGAAGATTTAGAGGCTGCCTTGAAGTGGTAAGTTGGGGTTTTAGGATTTCCTGCTGTAAACACCGTGCCCTGAGGCAGTTCTGATCAGAGATTACTCGATGAAGAAATCAGTGTCCATTTTTGATCCAATGGATGAAAGTCAGGAATTTTGGTCCTTCAGATTCACAAGGATTGGAGATTTTCATTTGCAACAAAAAGAATTAGAAAAATTGGGAAGATTTAGCATGAAAAGTGATTTTTTTTCCGCAGACGGCCTACCCGTCGGTGGTCCGACACCCGTCGGTAGCCGAGATGATCCGTCTCTCGCCAGGAAAGACGGGCCGTCTGTGAAGCAAGCGATGGACACGTGTCCGAAAACCAATGCCCGTCTGTTCCTCCTTGTGCCTCTTTCCAATTTTTCCTCGGGGGAGTGGATCTCGGCACTCGTAACCCTAGTTTTTCCTCCCCGATTGGCTATGTGGGGAGAGACCAGTCACGAGTCGTGATTGCCAGTCATGACTCGTGACCAGCCAAGAGCCCAGTCACGACTCGTGACCTGCCAAGAGGCCAGTCATGAGAGGTAATGACCAGTCACGACTCGTGACCCGCCAAGAGGCCACCAAGAGACCAGTCACGAGTCGTGATTGTCAGTCACGACTCGTGACCGGCCAACCTTGTGCTATTGGTCACCTCTGTTCGGCCTATTTTTTGAAATTGCCCAGTTTTAACTAAAAATGAATTTCGTATCTCTTCTGAATGGACTTATACTACTGAATGATACATGTCATGCTTTTATATGCTTTTATATGAGTAATACCATGATTATTCAGATGAATTGTATGATGTACTTTGAAATATGATTTGTATTATACATGACCTGCGAGAGTCAATCTAGTGGATAGTTAGGCATGCCTAATAGAGTCTTTAGCTGCAGCCTCAGTTCAGTCTGGACCCCGATCAGGTCCCCTTTTGGTTCCTCGTGGAACCCTTATGCATTTTGGATCTTGTTTAAGGTCTCCCTTTGTAAAATGTTTCTAATGTGACAAAAATAAAATGGTTTTGATTCGTACCCGTGAGGTACGCTATGCGTTCGATTCGTACCCATAAGGTACGCTATGCGTTTACTCATTATCCACTATTGTGAGTCAGTAGGTGCTCTTTTTATTTTGTTCCGCTTTGATATGATTACGAGAATTTTGGTATTTGGATGCGTATAATGATAAGTTTGAGAAATCAATTAAAGTGTAAATGAATGTGGATGTGAACTTCTGAATGCATGTCTTTATTATGCAAGTATGATTATATAGCTAATATCATTATCCGTATTTGTCATATTGTATGTGTATGGCATCGATGGCCATTGTGAATGGCCGTCCACTCTTTTATTGTGCGTTCCCCACTAAGCGTTTATCGCTTAGCACGGTGTTTTATCCGTGCAGGTGCGGAGGATGGTGTCCTTTTGGGAGAGTCGTCGCCAGTCAAGCCAACACAGAGGGATTAGTGTTAGGGCTTTATTTTTGATAGCATGTTGATTCTTTTGTATCAAAACTCTCTTTACACCGTTATTTTGTAAAGCTTCCGCATTTACATACTTTGGGATATGTAATTATTTTATTTTGGCTTTTGATCAGAACATTTTCGTAACGAATTTTGCTATTGTAATGATGGATTATTCTGAAGCTTATGAAGGTTTTTAATTTCCCCGTAATGATGTATGGTTATTATGTATGAATGTATGCTTTGTACCTTTATTTGCTTGGTGACACACCCGGCTCAAACAGCTTCTCACTACTTGAGGATGGGTACGCCTACGTATGGGTAGGGGGTGTTACAGTTTTTGGTATCAGAGCCAGGTTTAGGCGTTTCTGGGTGTTGTTGATGTGTTGAGGTGCATAGATGTGTATATATATTCAGGACTGTGTTGGCTGATGCGACTGTCTTCTTTTATTTGTTTAGGATGTCTTCTGATTCGGTTCATGGATCTCTTGAGGGATCAACTAAAAGCGTGAATCCCCAAGCTGTTGATCCCTCTGTCTCTGTGTCGATTCAACATGCTAGGGTCCAGCCTGAGGCCGCTGCCATGCCTTTTGAAGCTATGTTCAAGCTGTCGTAGGACATGGCTAGGGTCTTGGAGAGAGTGACTGCTTCTAGAGCCCCTATAGAGAGCTTGAGAAGGGCTGGTGCTGAAGATTTCTATGGTACAGGTTTGGATGAGTCTGAGTTGGCTGAGAAATGGGTAGACAAAGTGAAGCGTGCTTTGAGAGAAGTCAGGTGTCCTCCTGACCAGCAGGCAAAGTGTGCAGTGGCTTTACTGCAAGGGTCTGCTTATGAATGGTGGGAATTGGTTTGTAGGCATCCTTAGCTACCTGATCCGATTACTTGGGATTTCTTTAAGGGAGAGTTCATGAAGAAGTACATAACTCAAAAATATAAGGATGCTAAATGGGCACAGTTTCTGAGCTTGAAACAGAGGGTCTTGTCGGTTTCAGAGTTTTAGAAAGAGTTCAACCAGTTGTCTAGGTATGCTCCAGTAGGTATTATGACTGATGAGTTCAGATTCTGTCATTTTGAGGCAGGGCTGAATGAGTCCTTGAGGGTTATGTTGATTTCTTTGATGTGCACTCCTGGGGTGAATTATTATCAGATTGTGGATGCTGCTATGAGGGCTGAGAGATCTGAGTCAGTGTTGAGAGAGAGGGCTCTGAGGAGGAATCCTTCTCGTGGTGGTTCATCTTCATCATCCTCCGGTAAGAGATCTAAGAACTCGTAGGATGAGTCATCATCTGGTCAGGCCACTAGAGGTAGAAGGTAGGGTTCAGGCAGGGTATCTGGTTCTGGTAGAGGTGATACGGGTTTTAGGACATAAGTGTTACCTGAGTGTGCACACTGTGGCAAGCCGCACAGGGGTGAGTGTAGGTGGCTCACTGGTGGGTGTTTCCGTTGCGGGAGCACTGAGCACTTTTTGGCCAACTGTCCGAGATCGTATGAAGCTTCGAGTGGTCGGAGGGAGGCAAGTAGAGTTGGTTCGAATGCCACCCAGGCTACTCGCGGTAGAGGCCGAGGTAGAGGTCGAGGCGATCGACCTAGAGAGGGAGCTGCATCAGAGTCTGTTGAGCGTCAGTTACCAGTTGCAGCTAGAGCCTATGCTGTGAGAGCCAGAGAGGAACAGGTTACGCCCGATGTTATTACTGGTAAGTTCCTACTCCATGACTCTGAATTGTATGCTCTAATTGACCCTGGGTCCACACACTCATACTGGTGCACGGATAAGATTGTTGATAAGTTGCATGTGGTAGATCAGCTAGATTATGAGATATGTGTGACCAGTCCATTAGGGCATAGTGTCAGTGTGAGTAGAGTTTATAAGAATTGTCCTTTGTTAGTTGAGGGAGTTGTGTTTCCAGCGGATTTAATTGAGTTGCCTTTTAGAGAGTTCGATCTGATTCTTGGTATGGACTGGTTGGGTAAGCACCGGGCTGTAGTTGATTGTCATAGAAAGACCATGGTGCTTCGGGATAGAAACCGATATCCTGTGTTTGTGAAAGGTTTGGGTGCTAGTTCCTTGAGCAACGTGATTTCAGCAATACGAGCCAAGAGGTTTATCAGAAAGGGTTGTGAAGCTTTCCTGGTGGTTGTTTTGGATTCTAAGAGGGATCAAGTTCGGATTGAGGACATCCAAGTGGTATGGGAGTTTAATGATGTGTTCCCGAGTGATTTGCCGGGTTTACCTCCAGAGAGAGAGGTTGAGTTAGCTATAGAGATTTTACCGGGTACCACACCCATATCGAGAGCACCTTATCGGATGGCTCCTGTAGAGTTGAGAGAACTCAAAACTCAGCTGCAAGAGCTATTGGATAAGGGGTTTATTCGACTCAGCATATCTCCATGGGGAGCTCCGGTTTTATTTGTCAAGAAGAAAGATGGATCCTTGCGGATGTGCATTGACTATAGGCAAATCAATAAGGTCACAGTGAAGAACAAGTATCCTTTGCCTAGGATTGAGGATTTGTTTGATCAGCTTAGAGGTGCAGGTGTTTCCTCAAAGATTGATCTTCGGTCAGGGTATTATTAGCTTCGGGTTAAGGATGAGGAAGTAGTTAAGACTGCATTCCGGACTCGGTATGGCCACTATGAGTTCCTTGTGATGCCATTTGGTTTGACCAATGCTCTAGCAGCATTCATGGATTTGATGAACAGAGTATTTAGGCCATACTTAGATCGGTTTGTAGTGGTGTTTATAGATGACATCTTGGTGTATTCCAAGGATGAGAGTGAGCATGAAGAGCATCTCCGGTTGGTTTTGCAAGTATTGAGAGAGCATTAGTTGTTTGCTAAGCTTAGCAAGTGTGATTTTTGGCTTCGGGAAGTGTCATTTCTGGGTCACATTGTTGCGGCTAGAGGTATTCAGGTGGATCCGGCCAAGATTGAGGCGATAGTTGATTGGAAAGCGCCTAGGAATGTTCAGGAAGTGAGGAGTTTTCTTGGTCTGGCAGGTTACTACCGTCGGTTTGTTAAGGGTTTTTCAGTGATTGCCGCTCCGTTGACTAGATTGTTGAGGAAAGGGGTCAGATTTGAGTGGTCAGATCGATGCTAGGCTTGTTTTGAGCAGTTGAAGAAGTTGTTGGTTGAGGCTCCTATACTTACTCAACCCATCTCGGGTAAAAAGTTTGTCATGTATAGTGATGCATCGGGTGTCGGCCTTGGGTGTGTGCTGATGCAGGAAGGTAAGGTTGTGGCTTATGCTTCTCAGCAGTTGAAGCCACATGAGAGGAATTATCCGACGCATGATTTAGAGTTAGCGGCTATGGTTTTTACTTTGAAGATTTGGCGCCATTACTTGTATGGGGAGAAATGTAGGATCTTTACGGACCATAAGAGCTTAAAGTATTTTTTCACGCAGAAGGAATTGAATATGAGACAGCGCCGTTGGCTTGAATTGTTTAAGGACTACGACTGCATTGTGGATTACCATCCTGGAAAGGCCAATGTAGTCGCTGATGCTCTGAGTCGGAAGTCAGTTTTAGCCTTATTTCTGAGATGGTTTAGATGGAGATTTGGTTCAGATTGAGCTTTGATTGCTCAGTTGAGAGTGAAGCCTACCTTGAGATAGAGGATTGTGGATGCTCAGAGGGATGATGAGAGGCTACAGAAAATTGTGCAAGAGGTTAGATCGGGCAAGCAGTCAGATTTCTCAGTTCTGGATGGAGGGTTGATGTATGGAAACCGCTTGTGTGTACCTGAGAATGAGGAGTTGAGGAGACAGCTGTTGAATGAGGCGCATAGTACGGTTTTTACTATGTATCCGGGCAGTGACAAGATGTATCGGGACATGAGGCAGTTCTATTGGTGGTCAGGTATGAAGAGGGACATCGTGGACTTTGTATCCAAGTGCTTGACATGTCAGCAGGTAAAGGCTGAGCATCAAGTTCCTTCGGGATTGCTCACGCCTTTGTCCGTTCCTGAGTGGAAATGGGATGACATTGCTATGGACTTTGTATCTGGTTTGCCTTTAACTCAAAGGAAGCACGACTCAGTTTGGGTGTTAGTGGATCGGCTTACGAAGTCAACTCATTTTCTGCCAGTTAGAGTGGACTATTCGATGGACAAGTTAGCCAGTATCTATGTGGATGAGATAGTTTGGTTGCATAGTGTGCCATTATCCATAGTATTCGATTGGGACCCGAGGTTTACTTTCAAGTTTTGGAAAGAGTTACAGAGAGCTCTAGCTACTAAGTTGAACTTCAGTATAGCATTTCGTCCTCAAATAGATGGGCAGTCCGAGCGGGTCATTCAGATTCTTGAGGATATGTTGAGGGCTTGTGCTCTGGATTTTCCAGGTAGTTGGGACAGATATGTGTCACTTATGGAGTTTGCCTACAATAATAGCTATCAGTCGAGCATCGGTATGGCACCGTATGAGGCTTTTTATGGTCGGCAATGTAGGACTCCGGTTTGTTGGACCGAGCTATCCGAGCGTTCAGTTATTAGGCCAGAGTTGGTTAGGGATACCGAGGAGAAGATTAGAGTTGTGCAGCAGAATTTGAAAGCGGCTAAGGATCGACAAAAGTCTTACGCCAACTTGAAGAGGAAAGATGTGCAGTTTGAGGTTGGGGACAAGGTTTTCCTTAAAGTGTCGCCTTGGAGGAAAGTGCTTCAGTTCGGTAAGAAAGGCAAGCTTAGTCCTCGCTTCATTGGACCTTATGAGATTTTGGCCAAGGTTGGTCCGGTAGCCTATAGATTGGCTTTACTGATGGAGTTGGAGAAGTTGCACGATGTGTTCCATGTTTCGATGCTTCGTCGGTATAGATCAGATCCTTCGTATGTTCTGTCAGTTCAGGATGTACAAGTGTAGCCATATTTTTCTTATGATGAGGAACCAAGAGCCATTCTGGCTAGAGAAGTGAGACAGCTGAGGAGTAAGCAGATTCCATTGGTTACAGTGTTATGCAATCATCATGGAGTCGAGGAAGCGACTTGGGAACTAGAAGAGTCGATGAGAGCTCAGTATCCGCATTTGTTCAGTTCAGGTGAGAATTTCGAGGACAAAATTCTTGTTAGTAGGGGAGAGTTATCACACCCAAATTGCCCCCTAGTAGTATGAGCCTATTTGTGTGTGTGCATGCATTGTGTGTTTTGGGCATGTCATAAGGGTATTTTGGTAAAAATGCATGTTTTAATGATTTTATTAGCATGTGGATGCATGTATGTTATTAGGGTGTGAATTAGTTGGGTTAAGTTTGGGTGTGCATGAGTGTACCATTGTAGGGTGTGAGTAGTGGAGTTAGGGTTGTGTGCTTTACTCACACATTAGTAGGGTGTTTTAAGTTGAGAGTGCATTGTGTGTGACTAGTGTATGCTTGTTGAGTGTGAGTGGCCATGTTCCAGAAATCTTAGGATGACACGTGGCTAGGGTTTTTGGAAATGGGTGTAAAAAGAAAGAGAAAGAAGGGCAGCCACTCCTACTGCCTCTCACCCCGTTTTCTCTTCTTCATTACTCCTTCTTCCTCTTTTCCCTTCCCATTTGTGTCCTGGTATTTGATTCAAGTGATTTGTGGTGGAATTTGATCGCTCCTCAACCTCCGCTAGGTAAAGTTTTCCACATTTTCATCATTTTCTTCACACTGTTCATTTTCCTCTTTGCATTTCTAGATTGGCTTTTGATTTAGGGTTTTTGTTTGTGTGTTCTTGGTGTGTCGGCTGTTAGTGAAGCCTCCCCGTGACCTAAAAGGCAAAGAGAAAGCTGGAAGTAGTGGAACCAAGTGATTGAAGTTACGATTACAGGTTTGGGAATTTCTGCTTTTTTGTGTTTATGTTGTGGTTGAATGATTTATGGTAATTTCATGATCGTTGTGATGCATGCTGGAAGTAATGTAATGTGTTTTAGTTGATTTAAGTTTCAAACCAAAAGAACGGATCAGTGTGTTTTGGGTTTACTGTGACTTTCTGGGTTGCTGCGATTGGAATGTGCTTTTGTTCAAATGTGATCTAATTGTGTTAAGGGTGTTAAAAGTTGTGTCTGTGCATTGCTGGTGCCGAGGAAAGTAGCGATCTGAGGTAAGTGATTTTTGAAGAAATGTGTTTCAATGTTTTGGGCAAGTTTAGGAACTAGGGATTTCTGCAGAGTTCCTGTAGTTGCAAAATGAGGAAAGTGAGTCAGTCCAAGTCTCGATCGGCCTACCATCTTCCGATCGGAAATGCCTTGAGTGCACCATGCTCGGCTATCGATAAAAAGATGGGAAGTTCCGATCGGGAGAGTGGATCTCGGCACTCATGACCCTAGTTTTTCCTCCCAGACCGGCTGTGTGGGGAGAGACTAGTCACTAGTCGTGATTGCCAATCATGACTCGTGACCAGCCAAGAGGCCAGTCACGACTCGTGACTTGCGAAGTGGACAGTCACGAGTGATAATGACTAGTCACGACTCGTGACCCGCCAAGAGGCCACCAAGAGACCAGTCACGAGTCGTGATTGTCAGTCACGACTCGTGACCGGCCAACCTTGTGCTATTGGTCACCTCTGTTCGGCCTATTTTCTGAAATTGCCCAGTTTTAACTAAAATTTAATTTCGTATCTCTATTGAATGGGCTTATACTACTGTATGATACATGTCATGCTTTATATGCTTTTATATGAGTGATACCATAATTCTTCAGATGAATTGTATGCTGTACTTTGAAATATAATTTGTATTATACATGACCTGCGAGAGTCAATCTAGTGGATAGTTAGGCATGCCTAATAGAGTCTTTAGCTGCAGCCTCAGTTCTGTCTGGACCCCGATCAGGTCCCCGTTTGGTTCCTCGCGAACCCCTTATGCGTTTTGGATCTTGTTTAAGGTCTCCCTTTGTAAAATGTTTCGAATGTGACAAAAATAAAATGGTTTTGATTCGTACCCGTGAGGTACGCTATGCGTTCGATTCGTACCCGTAAGGTATGCTATGTGTTTACTCGTTATCCACTATTGTGAGTCCGCAGGTGCTCTTTTTGTTTGTTTCTCTTTGATATGATTACGAGAATTTTGGTATTTTGATGCGTATAATGATAAGTTTGAGAAATCAATTAAGGTGTAAATGAATATGGATGTGAACTTCTGAATGCATGTCTTTATTATGCAAGTATGATTATCACTACAAGAAAAAGGGGTATTAGTGACCAAAATTAATGAAGGTAAAAATTTCCGGTCCCTACTATATAATAATAGGGACCGCAATTTTTCCCCTTCATGCTGTTTCAATTTAGGGCCAACAAATAGCGAAGGGAAAAATTTACGGTCGCAAAAACTAAAACATCCGGTCCCTAATTATGAAGCTATGCGCGGATTAACGCACGGGAACACATCCCGCTTTTTCTTTTGACGTTTAGAAGTACCCCTTCGTACAAACACTAAGAAAGTAAATTGTTGAAATCTAATTTCTTAAAAAAGCAAAACCCTAAATCGTGAACTCCAACAGCATGTCGTGAGCTCTGCATCCTCCTCATGCCCTAATTTTCTTTTTCACTTTTCTTGATTTCACCATTAA
The DNA here is from genome assembly GCA_947683425.1 of Excoecaria cochinchinensis. Taxonomy (NCBI): domain Eukaryota; kingdom Viridiplantae; phylum Streptophyta; class Magnoliopsida; order Malpighiales; family Euphorbiaceae; genus Excoecaria; species Excoecaria cochinchinensis. The sequence continues at coordinate 15,616,405 of CANTUQ010000055.1, forward strand.
ATAATCCTCAAACCTTCTGATTCTCTTCTAGCTTCATCACCCAATTAAAAAAACTTCCTTCAATGCTCAAATAAGGTACGACTTCATCACCGATCTTATTTTTATTTAGATTTTCATATTTTTTATGAGTAATTTATTCGAATTTCAATCCTCATGGACGTCCTCTTCTATTGGATCATATTCTATACTGCATTAAGAAACCAATCTTATTCTTCGTTTTTAATTTTTTTCCACTTTGCCTCTGTTCTATGCCCTTACCCAAGTTTTTGTTTGTCCAGATCTCCTCCATAGTTGATATAGGGTATCGACCTGTGCAATTCGATCAAATTTTATAGAGATACAGGTTTGCACTCTATTTTTCTACTTGCTCTGTATTTTTTCAGTTATTCATCTTCTTGATTTAAATATCTGTACTGAATTTTTTTATCTCATGCTTTATAAATCTTTCCGAATTTGCATACATTTTTTTATTCTCATCACAGAATTGATTCTTTTTTTTTCTTTGTAACAAAATCGACAAGATATAATTTCAGTTGAATAATTTGCATCATTAGAGAAATAATTGATTTTAGGCAATTATTTTGCAGGTTCACTGTCATATAAATTTCATATTAAATATCTAATCTCAATTTATTAATATTGTTAGACCGATTCCAGTAATGTAATCAGCTGTTGCCATCCTCATCTTATAATGAACATATGCTTATAAACGTGTTTTTTTCTTTTTAGTTTTTGCTTTCCCTTTATTTGATAGACACAGAATGCACACAGAATGCACTCTGTTTTTATGGACTCCGTGTCTGATAAACCAGTGCTCTAGTTTTTGCTCTTCACCAGGACATAATTTATGTTGCAAATGCACCTGCTTTACTCAAAGTAGAACTGGACAAAAAATAAATAAAAAAAACTGATATGTCCAAACCGAGTCTAAACCAATAAATATGATTAACTAGGCCAATTGGACTCTGTTATGGTTTTTATTTTTTAAAATAATGGTTAATGGTTTTGGACTTGTTTTCTATCTCTTTAACTGATTCATATTTGTAATAAATTAGTTTTTATATGTATTTTGTTATTCTTATGAATTATTTTTTTTTTATTTTTTTAATAATCTAGTACTGAAATCTATGTGAAAATGGGTTTATTGGTGGGTAAATGAAATTCAAAACAAACAGTCCAAAATATAAAGTTTGGAGTTGTTAACCCTTAGAATAGCCACCGACTAGTTGCTGTTCTTCGAATTTTGTCACTGGAGCTATTGTTTCATTGGTTGGGATTTCTTTATATATTGGTTCTTAGTTGAATATATTTCAGCTTTCCTATTCTTGTATTACCATTTCTTTTCCTTATAACATACAAGTCAATTTAGCTAATGAATGGTTCTTAGTTGTATTGCCGTTTATTTTTCTTATAACATAAATGTCGGTTTATCACATGTCTACTATCATTTTATGAATTGTTTTAATATTTCCATAAACTTCTTATGTTTACTACCTTTATGTATAGGACTTGGAATGATAAATATTTCCCTTTATTCCAATTATTTGATAGACACATAAATGAATTTTCTTTGAAATCTGGCTCTATGATTAGTTTTTGGTTTTGTTGTTTACTTGTTATTTAAATTATATTCCAACTTCTACAAGGAGGAGTAGCATTAACTAATAAGATCTATGATTCTTCCTTCACTAGAATCCGTAGCACTCAAATGTTTGCCCAAATTATCAAGTTTATACTTAGGAATTGGCATTTTGGAATGTCCTACGCTGAAACAGATTAGCATAATCAACTGTCTAAACTTAAGAGATTTCATTTTCTCACTGTCAAGGACACAAAATTCTACAGATTATGAAGGAAACAAATACAAGAGATCTGCTATTTAATTATGTTTTCAATTATTTGTTTGGTTAAATTTTTTATTTTTTTTAATTTGATTTTTATGAAATTTAATATTTCTCAGGAGAATGCATTCCTGGAGTTTAATTGAGTAGTGAATGCGAAGCAAGATTTGTACGTGGTTATATGTTCTGTGTTAGGGGATATTACATACAAGGGTAAGCAGCACTAAAATCTCTATGTCGTGTGATGTGTTGATGTTTATCTCGGTAGTTTTGACTTTATAATCGTCAAAGTGCATATAATGAGTTAGATCATTAAAATTATTCACGATTGAAGGTACCAAAATGGAAAAGATTAGCAGTATATAATTTTATCTGAACCTTATTAATATTATAGTATTCTGGATGTGAGATATAGTACAACTTATCCAACTTGTAGTTATGGGATTATTTAGCTCGGTGACAATTCCTCTTTTTTTTTGTGACTTAATGGACATATTAAGTTTGCGATATTTTATTAATGACTGAACTATATATATATATATATATATATATATATATATATTAAAATTGTTGTGGTAATTAAAATTTCTCTATTGGAGCTCTCATTCTCCATTTTCAACTTTACATTTCAATCTCATTGCAGTCCACCTTTTTGTATATCTTTAAGATAAAAAAAATTAAATTAATCCATTTGATAAGAATAATAATTATTTTCAATAGTTTCATGGGGTAAAATAATTGGAATTACTGTTTGTTCATAGAAGAGGCCATAGTCGGCAAATTGTTCAGTTGTTATATTGATTTTGGATCCATGTTATTGTTATATCATTTAATTAGTGTTGTGATGGGAATATATATATATATATATATATATATATATATGTGTTGTGTGTATATATATATATATATATATATATACACACACACACATGTATGTATATATATTTAAATGATTTATAGTTATTAGAATTAGGAAAATGTGCGTTCGTTTGATGCTTTCTAAAGAGATAGCTCTTGTCACTTGCCCTCTGATTATGCATTCGACAAGTTCCAAAGTTTGTTTTTCAAAATATTTTTAGCTACTTCCATCATTCTTACTTTATTATGTTCATGAAATAAATTTCCCAATTCTTCTAGTCATTCCATTTTATTAGGCCAGCTAATGTTCCTGAAGGTGCTCATATTCAATGGTAAATTGAGCTACTTGGTTTTGAGATGCCAAAGGTAACTGACAGTTATTTCTTAGTAATTTAATGAATTGTTAGGTCTTTTATTTTAGAATCTTTATTAACTTTCTCTTTATCCTTTATGAGTAGCACTCCCATAAATGGCTTGTCAGCAAAATTTGCTTTTGAAAATCATTGGTTTTTCTATCTAGTATTTTTTTAGTGATCATTCTCTATAAATTAGTAATGGAAATTGTTATTGTAAGTACAGTCTTTTACTCAATTCAGCATTGGGTAGCTAGAAATCCTAATTAGGAATGTATCTTTTAGTGAATGATTTTTTTCTTATATCATGATATGTAGAATGGCTAACATGAATAAGATTGGACTGTTATGGATTTTCCAACTATAATGGGTAAAGTAGAGAAAATTAGAAACACGGTATGTACCATTCCTGTCTTTGAGAGCATATATTACTGTTTTATCTATATTTACCTATGGTCTATCCATGTTTGCTATTTTTAGATTACTGGTACAAACTTGGCACCATGATTGCTATTGTTATATAGGGAAATAGGCTTCTCAAAGAGGGAAAGTTTGAACGCTACTTAATTATTTTGCTTTCTGCACTTTTTGTATTTCTAATTTTTTCTTTCTTTTATGGTTCATGTCAGGGGATTTGAGCTTTTTTTTGGCTTGTTTGTGCGTTGGCTGGGTAGTTTGAATTAATTGAGTCCAATAACAAGCTGTTTGAAAAATTTCAGTTCCACATAGACTTTGAATGCAGAGGACAAGTACTTTTGTGACAAGTGCTGCAGGTATGGATTTGTACTAGTTGGATTAAATTAATTTTTATGTTGTTTTCTAATAGCTTGTTTTGTACCTTAAATTAAAGTAAATAATATATGATTACTAATATGGGTTCATGTTAAATAAATTATTTTCTCTTGCAATTTTAAGATTTCATGTTTTTTTAATCTATTAAAATATAAATAATAAGGTTATGGCACCCAACAAGGAGTGGATGCAATTTGTTGATGATCGGCTTGGTGAAACATATATGATTGGGGTGCAAAAATTTTTAGACTATGCTTTTAAAAGAACAGGAGAACAAAATGAAATACGATGTCCATGTGTAAAATGTTGTAACACAACGTTAGGAACACGTGAGACGGTTGAGTCACATTTGAGCGTCCATGGAATAATTCAAAATTATACCTTTTGGTATCATCATGGGGAAGTGTTAGGTGAAATAGAATCAGATTGTGAAGATGAAGGTGATAATGATTTAGGAAAGGATGACAGTGAGGATGAAATTGAAGTGATTTTGAGAGACATGTATCCAGATTTTGATGCAGACATAATCAATAGTAGCAATGATGATTTAGTTGAAGAGGAACTAAATGGTGAAGCAAAGAAATTTTACAGGCTTTTGAGGGATTTCGAGGAGCCATTGTATCCGAATTTAAAGTGTTCCAAGCTTTCTACTTTGATTAAATTACTTCACATTAAAAGTCTTGGTAATTGGAGTAATGAGTCATTTACAATGTTACTACAAATGTTGAAGGAAGAGTTGTTGCCTAATGGATCCAATTTGCCAGATTCATATTATGAGACAAAAAGGATTATTCGAGATCTCGGGCTATCTTACAATAAAATTGATGCTTGCATAAATGATTGCATGTTGTATTAGAAAGAAGACAAATTCCTCGACTCATGTAAAGTTTGCGGTGCATCTAGATGGAAAATGAAGAAAGATAGTGGAGAACTTAAGTATAAGAATGGTAAGAAAAAACCTTCAAAGACTTTACGCTATTTCCCTCTAAAGCCTAGGCTTCAAAGGTTATTTATGTCTACAAAGACTTCTTCTTTAATGAGATGGCATCAAGATAAAAGAGTAGATGATGGTTTAATGAGGCACCCGGCTGATTCAATGGCATGGAAGTCTTTTGATGAACTACACCCATCATTTGGTACTGAGCCTCGTAATGTTCGACTTGGACTTGCTAGTGATGGATTTCAACCATTTGGAAACTCAAGGTCTCCACATAGCATTTGGCCAGTGATACTTATTCCTTATAACTTACCTCCTTGGTTATGCATGAAACAAGAAAATTTCATTTTGTCAATGATTATTCCTGGTCCACATAGTCCGGGAGATGCAATTGATGTTTATCTTCAACCATTAATAGAAGAGTTAAAGGAGTTATGGGAAATTGGTATCGAGACATATAATGCATCAACTAGAAAGAATTTTAAGTTGCATGCATCATTGTTATGGACCATCAATGACTTTCCAGCATATGGAAATTTATCTGGATGGAGTACAAAAGGGAAATTGGCATGTCCATGTTGCAATAAAGATACTTGCTCAATTCGATTAGCCAATGGTAAGAAGCAATGTTATTTAGGCCATCGACGTTACCTTCCTCTTAATCACAAATGGAGGAATGATAAAAAGTCATTTGATAGCACTATTGAGCGAAGGTTATCTCCAAAAATGCGTTCTGGTGTTGAGATACTTGGTCAAGTACAAGACCTTGATCGAATGAAGCTGACAAAGGATCCTAAGAAGAGAATTAAGATATCACATTGTGATCGAAATGATAATTGGAATAAAAAGAGTATTTTTTTTTTTATCTTCCTTATTGGAAAACTCTCTTGTTGCGTCATAATTTAGATGTGATGCATATTGAGAAGAATATATGTGATAATATCTTTGGTACAATCTTGAATACGAAGGGAAAGACGAAGGACACCATCAAAACTCGACTAGATTTGCAAGCAATGAATATTAGGCCGGAATTGCACACAATTAAAAAGGGAGATAAATATGAATTGCCTGCTGCACCTTACACATTGTCACATGAGGAGAAGCACAAATTATGTCATTTCTTAAAGAATTTAAAGGTCCCGGATGGATTTTCATCCAATATTTCTCAATGTGTAAATGTTAAAGATCAAAAGATTTCTGGTTTAAAGAGTCATGATTGCCATGTGCTTCTACAACATTTGCTCCTTGTTGCCCTACGTGGTATGATGTGTAAATCAGTGTGTGAGCCACTTATTGAATTGTCTTATTTTTTTAATATGCTTGGGGCAAAGGTGTTAAGTATGGATGCTTTAGAACAAATTGAAGCACAAATTCCTATAACTCTTTGCATGTTAGAAAAGGTCTTCCCTCCTTCATTTTTTGATGTCATGGTGCACTTGCCTATCCATTTAGCTAATGAAGCAAAGATTGGTGGCCCTGTTCATTATCGGTGGATGTATCCTGTGGAGCGATGGTTGCATTTTTTAAAATCTCTCATTGGTAATAGGGCATGTCCAGAGGGTTCTATTGCAGAGGGTTACATTGCCAACGAATGTATGACCTTATGTTCAAGATATTTACATAAAATGGATACAAAGTTCAATCGACCTGAACGAAATTATGATGGTGGTGAAAAGTATTATGATGGAGGTTTATCTTTATTTAATCAACCTGGAAGAGTCTTGGGAGCTAGAAAGCATTTTGATATACAAGCTAATGAATGGGATCAGGCGCATATATATATTTTGAAGAATTGCGATGAAGTTCTACCATTTTTAGAGTATGCATTTATTTTTTTTTATTCATTAATGATTTAACTTTCTTTTTGATTATTTTTAGCTTTACATGACGTGTGATTTGCCTTGATTTGTTAGAGATTTTTCAAAAATTCATGTTGATACTTTTGAATACCTTTCTGATGCGGAATGGAATAAACAATTCATTGAATGGTTTAAAGTTAAGGTAAGTACCAAGTAGATTTTAATATGTGAATTAGGTGTTTTAGTGATCCTTTTAATGTCTTTAAGATAATTGTTATAGGCTACAGAATTGCATGAAGAGACTGGTAGTCGAACAACGGAAGATTTGCTCTCCCTGTCACTTGGTCCTACCCAATATGCCTCTCATTTCAATGGATACATTGTGAATGGATATAGGTTTCATGTTGAAGAAAATGATAATGGTTTAAGAACCCAAAATTGTGGAGTTGTAGTAGTTGGTGAGAATGACAAAGAAAGTGGGAACATTGATTACTATGGAGTTCTAACTGATATCATTGAATTACAGTTTCTCATGGGTAGAAGAGTTGTTTTGTTTCAATGTAAATGGTTTGATGTATATGATGAAATAAAAGGAATTAAAAGAGATGAATATGACATTATAAGTGTTAATTGGGGGCGATTTTTAAAAACAAATGAGCCTTTTGTATTAGTGGAACAAGCCTCACAGGTATTTTATGCTAATGATAATGTCAATAAAGGCTGGCGTGTGGTGAGAAAGGTGCAACCACGTGATTCCTTTGAGATCATGCAAACAAAGGATGATGGTATCGATGAAGTAGAAAATACAACTCAATTTAAAAGAAAAAGAATTGATGGAGGTAGTGGTAACCATTATTATAATTTTTGCTGTGTATTCAGATTATGAAAATCCATACACAATGTTTTAATTTCTTATTCAATCTGTCCCCTCAATCAATCCTTATTCACTTATCATGATTTCCTTCTATTTTTCACTTATTTTTTTAGATTGAATATGAAGTCAACGACTGGAAATGGGATGGCATCAAATTCAAAGTCTACCAAACATGCATTTCTTCCACCTAGTGCTTTAGGACGGGGACGGGGACAAGGGTTGAGATCTTTATGCTCAAAAGGGACATTTAAAAAAAACAATATTGTTGGTGCTAAATCAGGCCGTGTTCCTTTTATTGAATATGGAATTCCACCATCCAAAAATAACCCTTTTATACTTAATCAAGAATCTGTGCAAGACAATATTGAAGATGAAATTCATATGCATCAAGCTAATCTTGGGACACAAGACAAGGAAGGAATACAAGATAATCAGTTGATGCAAGATAGCCATCCAGAGATGTTAGGCAATTTAAGAGTACACGCTGATCAATTGTCTCAACACAACCATCAAGAGACACAAAACAACCTAGGAGCAGAAACTGATCATGTGATGCATGATAGCCAAAGAGCAGAAACAGGTTAGCTGATTTTCTAAGTTATTTTACTTCTGTTTTTTTAGTACCTACTGCAACATTATTGGGTATGAAATAAGTTATTAAAATCTATCCAATAAGTAATATTTAATAAATGATTTCAATACAAAGGTATTTCTTTTTTGCTACTAATACCATGATAAGGATAGGATTAAATTATTTGTTGGCATATAGACTTTTTGAAAGAAAAATCCAGGAAAGAGAAGGCAGTGGTGAATCTGTGATTTCATGCATCACCTTATTGTTGTCTTGTTATTACTTCTTACTGTGTGCAAAGGATGTCCACATAGTGTTTAATAAAATGAGATTATAATCATCCAGATTAGTACATGCTGCTACATTATTGGGTATGAAATAAGTTATTAAAATCTGTCCAATATTTGATTTTCATTTCATTTTTTTTCACTACGTATGGATTTGCTTATTTGGACATATATAGGTCAAGTTTCTACACAAAAGGTGAAAAAAGTGCGAGGACAAAACAAGTGCAAAGAAGTTGCAGCACTTGAAGTAGGACAGAAGCTGAAAGTGACCTTTTTTAATAATCGAACTGTTGGGAAGAATCATGCACTATTCGCAACACATTTAGGAAAAATTATTCGTGATCGTAATATATGTCCGCTTGGGGTATCATCATGGAAAACGATTCCCAAAGAAAAGATCGAGCACATGTGGGCCTCTGTTGTGGTAAATATATCCATTATTTTTTGTTATTAAGTTATTACTTAAAGTCAAAATACTAATATGTGATTTCCCTTTTTACTTTTTCATTTTTTCAATTCTAAAATGGATTTGATTTATTATTTTAATTTCTGTTTTTAGGTTGAATTTTAGGTGGTATTGGTATCTAAATGATATACTTGAGAATTGAAAAACTGAATTGATTTCTTAATTTTATTGTAGGATAAATTTGAGAATGATGATATGAATTTTCACCGTGAACATATTTTGGAATGGATGAATGAGTTGTGGAACAAATGGAGGGGAAATCTGTATGCTAAGTACGTTCGTGGTAAGCCAATGCATTAGGCTCTTAGGAATGCACCAAAGATGGTAGACAAAAAGCAATGGGTGTGGCTTGTTAAAGAACATTTTTTTTCTAAAGAATTTAAGGTTTGACATAGAAAACAGTTGTAAAATTTTATTTTTTTATTTATTATCTTTACAATTGGAAATATTTATGGTATTCAAATTTTATATTTTCACACTAATGTAGGCAGCAAGTGAAAGGAATGCAACAAATAGGGCTAAACTTACCATGCCTCATCACATTGGTAGCAGGCCTATCAGGGAATTTATTTATCAACAGGTCCTACAAGAAAAATTTTATATGTTATAAACTATTCTTTTACCTTTTCATATTATGAATCCTTTTTGCTTACTATTGGGGTGATTAACCTTTTGAATTTAATGTGAAGGGAGGGAAAGATGGCAACCCACCAAACTTAGCAACAATTTTCTTCGAGTCTCGAAAGAAGAAGGATGGCACACTTCTTGAACCTGAAGCAATTGAAAAACATGTATGTATAAAGATATGCTTGTGTTGGGTTTTTTAATTTTTAATTTTTTTGACAAATAATTATTTAATTGTCCTGTTACATATATTTATAGACTGAAATCCTAGAATTGGAGTAGTTAGAGCCATCTCTTTCTAACATAGAGATAGTAGAAAGATGTTTCGGACCTCAAACTCATAGTAAAGTGGTTGTTCTTGGCGGTGGGGTTAAGGCAAAAGACTTAAAAGGCAGCAGTTCCTCTAAAGGTGAACTGTTATCTGCACTACAAGAAACCCGACAAGAAAATCAGGCATTAAAGGATCGCTTGTCTGCTGTGGAATCTCAAGTGAATGAACTTAGACAATTAAGAGAATGTTTGCTAGCTCAACAATCCAATGTCCAGCCTCCATCAACACCTTTTCAAGGGAGTGACTAGTATATTAAAAGTATATTTACAGGTTAGGAATTTATCAACTCTTGCATTTTTAGTTATATAGAAGAATAAAACTCGAATTTTTATTATTCAGAATTTGTTGTGTGGGATTTTGCATGTTGATAGGGAATTTTAGAATCGTATGCTTGCTATTTTGTTTTATTTTGTTGAACCAAGATTTTTATTTGTAAAAGTAGGATTTTAAGTTTGATGTTGGCTAGGAGAGAACTGTTTTGACACTCCTGAACTGATAATTCTTGATGTTGGCTTTACAAGTTGTATGATAATTCTTGATTTGTGCCAACTACCAAGTCAAATCTTAGTTAATTAATTAACTTAATACCATAATATGAAGGAGAAAAAGCTATATATGAATGTTTGATTGAAGATTTGGCAATCATGAATGTTATTTCACATGATTTTGGAGGTAGCAAAGCTTATTTTTGGTTGATAGATGTGAGTATGCATGATTAGAAAAAACTCTATGCCGAACTTCTGATAATTACTTGAATTAAGTTAAAATCCAAAATTGGTGCCCTTCATTTCTCAATTTGCCCTGCATATTTAAGTTATGTTCTTTATCTTAAATGCTAAGAAAATGAGATTCAGCTGCAGCTAGTGTCTAAGACAAAAAATTTATAATTTATGATCGGTCTTTTGAGTGCTATGGCTTTTGAAAAGATAGTTATATGCGACGGCATTCAATTTAGATTGTACACCATGATTTCACTGACTTTCAAGCTTGATTATTCTTGTTATTTTTATTCACTAATGCGTGGCTGGGCATTACTGAACAAGTTATGTGCTTTGTTCTTGTTCAGTGAAGCCTAATTTGTTAACTTCAAACAGAAAATATGCACCCATAGTTTTCTGTGCTGCCACTAGGCATGCAAAGATGATAAAAATATTTACGTGAATAATTTTTGTAATCTGTGATTTTAGTTTCAAGATGACTGCATGTTACATCTTATCAGGCACAATCATATAGCAGAAACCATGCTAACTAGCTACGGTGGGAATCTTAGTATGATTTTTGTCTTAAGAGCTCAGCTACTTGTGAGTGGTTTGGAAGAAGCCACCCCGAAGTTAGTATGTTTGCAATATGGTGGAACCAGCTTAAGCTTAATTTGCTATCTTGAATAAGAGAAGCTGTTGGATTTTCTAGCTAAGATTGAAATCCTTTGTATTTCCTTATTAAAATTTATATTTCCTAGTTTGATTAGGATTCTATTTTATATTTCTAATTAGAGTTTATCTTTATATTTTCCAGTTAGAGTTTATCTAATTAGGATCATGTTGTTTGACATTCTCTTAGTTTGGTTCTTTAAGATTTATATAATTTGATGCTAATTGCCAGTGATTTATCAATTGCATACTTGCAGTGATAATTTTCAAATTTATAATTAGAAATTTAGTTATTGTATTTAGGGACAGCTACTAAAAAAATTATAATGTTTGAAAAAATTTATAATTAGAATTTTGATGATTGCTCAAAAGGTAATTAATTTTTTTATGTATATAATTCCTACAAACTAATTTATGCTCTCGTATCTTGCAGCGCCTATCATATATGCTGACTTTTTGAAGTGTATATAGCTACACTTGGTGGAATTACAATTTTTTGAGGTTGATATGCTGAGTTTTTGAAGTGAATACAGTTAAACTTGATGGAATTAGAATTTTTTTTGAGGTTTGTCCTTAAATCACTTATAGTTTCAGTCAATTATTTATAGCATATCTATATATTTTTTTTTTACATAATCATTTTTATTTATTTTTTTTTTGCAGTTTTTAGTATGAACAAAATACTGAATGATAAACATTGACTGTGAAGACTTGAAGAAACATTGAAATGTTGGCTAGATAGAGATTTTTTGTTTTTTCTTAGAACGGGGCTGTATAAAAATACATATCTTTTTTGAATGCTAATTCTATATTTGTAATGAATTACAAATTTTCTATAAAAGTATGATATTATTTATTTTGTATTCATTTATTGTATGTTGAAAAATACAGGGTAAAAATATGGTCTAATTATTCTTAGGGACCATATTAATTTCTGCTTTATATTATGTTTTTAGGAATTAATTTTATGGTTCTTAATATAATATATATTCAAATGGATATTATTTTTAAGGATGAGAATTTTTTTCACCATTATTATGATTTTAATATTGTTGAGGATGGGAATTCTGGTCTTTAATACTTTTTAGGAATAGGTTTTTTTTTGTCATTAAAAGTTTTTAAGGACCAAATTTTTGGTCCCTAATAACTTGGTTAACCAATTGTTATATTTTAATAAAGATGGAAAAACCGGTCCTTAATAATTTTTAGCGACCAGTATTTGGTCAGTCCTTAAAATATTTTTAGTGACCGTATTGTACCTTTCAAGGACCAAGTTTTTGGTCATTATAATAGACTATTAAGGACAGTAAATCTGGTCCTTAATAATTTTTAGCGACCAGTATTTGGTCGGTCCTTAAAATATTTTTAGTGACTGTATTGCACCTTTTAAGGACCAATCTTTTGGTCATTATTATATACTATTAAGGACAGTAAATCTGGTCCTTAATTGTTTTTAGGGACCGTATTTACTATCGGTCCCTAAAAGATTTTAGCGACCGGATGTTATACAGTCCTTTTTAGTCATTAGCGGCGGAGCCTGTAGCGACCGTATGGCGACCTGGTTTTCCGGTCTCTATTGACTTTTAGGGACCGGATTTTTACTTTTAGGGACCGGATTTCCCCTCCTTATAGGCCTTTTTTCTTGTAGTGTATATAGCTAATATCATTATCTGCATTTGTCATATTGTATGTGCATGGCATCGGTGACCATTGTGAATGGCCGTCCACTCTTTTGTTGTGTGTTCCCCACTAAGCGTTTATCGCTTAGCACGGTGTTTTATCCTTGCAGGTGCGGAGGATGGTGTCCTTTTGGGAGAGTCATTGCCAGTCAAGCCAACACAGAGGGATTAGTGTTAGGGCTTTATTTTTTATAGCATGTTAATTCTTTTGTATCGAAACTCTCTTTACACTATTATTTTGTAAAGCTTTCGCATTTACATACTTTGGGATATGTAATTATTTTATTCTGGCTTTTGATCAGAACATTTTCGTAACGAATTTTGCTATTGTAATGATGGATTATTCTGAAGCTTATGAAGGTTTTTAATTTCCCCGTAATGATGTATGGTTATTATGTATGAATGTATGCTTTGTATCTTTATTCGCTTGGTGACACACCCGGCTCATACGGCTTCTCACTCCTTGAGGATGGGTACGCCTACGTATGGGCAGGGGGTGTTACACAAGATCCCTTTGGTTTGCTCAAAATGGATATTATGCGCCGTCTTAGGCTCACTGAGGCAAGACGAACTTTCCTAATGTTTTATTGGGTGGTGACTCCATGAAACGTCCTTGTTGCCCAAAATAGATGCACTTATAAATCCCTTACAAGTTTCCATGAACCTCTCCCGAAAGCCCTAAGAGCGGGCCTTCGGGACGTCCTCAGGTATTCGGCGAACGTCACAGTGGCGACTCCACTGGGGACATACTTGAGACTTCGATTCGAAAGTACCTTGAATAAAATTTACAATTAAGTTTTAGTTTAAAAAGTTTGCTTTCTTTCAAAGCTGTATTAGATCTCATTAGAGCCTTAGATTTATGCTAGTTTGGTCCCTTTATCGACCTCGGTGTGTTCCCGAAGCACGACCCTATGTTCACTCAATGTAGGGAAGTGTTAAGGATAATCACTAGCCCAAGCCTCGTACCATCATGGTATATTAAACGGAGACCCGATCGGTCGTTACGCTCGTGATGAGCTGGACCCATTGGCAGGGACCATGCTTGGGTAGCCCTAAAGTAACATCACCTTGACTAAAGCTCATGTAATGGCAATAGATACTTCCCCTAGGTGGTATGAACCATAATACTTTGCTTGCTATATGGATCATTTTGTATTGGACAAACCCAAATAATCTGATTGGTCACCTAATCAGAGGCTTTCATGCCCAGATAGGCCCATGTCAATTTATTCGGACTGCCTAAATACACAATGATCACATCTCATGTGCTTGTGCATTAGTTAAGAGAGGTTATGCTGCCGGTTTTCCACTGTGCACCATGCGCGTCCATCGAGTTCCCTGTTAACCCATGGATCAAGCCCACCTAGGACAGAGACCGCACGACCTCGTTTGTGGGGGCAATGAGGTTGGAAGGATCTATTTGCTTGTATGTGGTTGTGGATGATGCATTGCATATTCATATCATTCATGCACAAAAAAAAATTTTATTTTCTTCCTATGTATACATCTTATTCTTTGCATATAATTATTACATGTACATATTATCCTGTGTATAGTTTTTCACATGTCTCACATGTACCATTATAATCTCTTTTAACCATTGTATACCATTTGTTGCACAGCACGACCATGCATTGCATATTATTCATGCATCATTCTAACTCTTTGCCTTTCAGCCACTGTAGACCATTTGCTTGGGTGGTTTAGGGATCCCGATATTCGTCCGAAGAATGATCAGAGTTTGGATTGGCCAACAGAGACCTAGCATCCTTACCAGAGCATCTGAAGGTATTAAAAATGGCTGGCCCTTCACAATTGACAGAAGAGACTTGCGCCCTGATTGCCCAAAAGATAGATAAAAGGTTTGAAGAGCTGGAAAAAAGGATGCTGGCTGTCATCAAAGAAAGAATGGATGCCATGGCACCGGTTCTCCAAGCTCAGCTTATGGCAACAACTATCAACCAAGTGAAGCTGGCCACGATCGAGAAGGCTCATACTGATCGGTGTTCGGCAAATGTACCGAATTGACAAGTAATAAAGTGGGGTATAGTTTGGACCCCGAGTTATCGTACCCAAGGGAAAAAGGATTGTCATGTTAAATATCTATAGATGAGTGAATATGAGATGTCCCCGGTTTGTTTGGTGGAGAAAACTAAGCTAAGCAAGAAAACTAATTAACAATTAAAAATAAAAGTGTTCATCAAGAAATTACTCAAGGATGAAATTAAATGCTTAGGAAATTCTATCCTCATAAATGTAACTGGAAATTGGTAAAACAATATAAACATGAAATTCTGGACAACCCAACTAAACCGAAGCGTCCCATTCCGGAGCAAGCTACTCTAATTGTATAACGTCCCATTTCGGAGCAAGCCATATAACTAGCCTGAGCGCGGGTCTAAAGTCCTAAATTCGGTTTGCTTTCCCATTCCGGAGCCAAACAACCCAAAACCCATCTATTCCTCACATATCTGAAAATTATAAAACTAACATCTATAAATCAAGCGTCCCATTCCGGAGCAAGCTAAACCAGTAGATATAGAGATATAAGAACAGAACAAAAACAAATTACAACAAAAATTAGATTTGAAATTAATCATCATTCCAGACTAAATCATAATCAAATCCAATAATCATCATAAATGCAGAAAATATAATGAGAGAAATAAAAGAAATCATGAAAATATTAATTAAATCCAAAAATCCAAAATACAAATATGATTCAAGAACTCCTAAGCAAGAATAACTACTCTAACATTAAGAATATAAACATAAATATGAAAAATCAAAGTTTAGAATACACCCTTGATGAGAGAGAAAATAGATCTTGAAGCTCTTGTTCACCAACCTTGGAATATCCTTAAATCCTAGAAAATATAAATTTAAACTAAACATAATCTAAATTAATTAAGAACAAAATTGCAATTTAAAATTAAATCTATCTAAAACATAATTTTAAAATGAAAATTAAAACCTAAAATAAAATAAAAGACTGATGGAAACTAAAAGAAATTTGATTCTAAATCTAACCAGCTCCCCTTGGTGATGAAGCGGCGTTTTCCTTTTAACCTGACGAAAAGAACAGCTGTACTTTGTAAAGCACAGCTGTGTTTTTGAACACATTGGGCGCTAGGTTCGCATCGTGTGCGCTCGAGCTGGCGAAAATTGGGAGTTTGGGCTTTAAAATTCTGAATTAAGTGTTTTGAGATAATTTGGGCATTATGCATGGTATGAATATGGAAAGAAATAGTTTGCAAATTAAATTCAAATTGCTTGAAATTAAGCTTGGCATTTATTTTGTTTTAGAAGCATTTGCTGCTGCCTTTAGTTTTTAATTTAGATGCAATTGATATTGTGTTTGATTGTGTTGAGACAATTGCATGTTTGCTACCGACTTGATGGGATTAGGATAAGTTGTAATGGATGCCAATTTTTCAAATTCTTATTTACATGCAACTTTGAATTTTTCCTACATATTTTTGCTATGAATAGAGCATTGATTAAGCAAACTGTGCATTGTTCTCTATTATTCTCCATTAAATTGCATTTATTTTATTCTTGGCAATTGCATTTCAATGATGAATTACTTGTGCGTATTTTATTCTCCACCTTGTGCTTTTTATCTTTAATTTCTTTAAATTCTACTTTGTACAATCTTCCAATTTTTACTATTTTGCGCATAGACTTTGTACTTCAATATGTTTATACATTTTCCTTATGCTTAATGTTTCAATTTTTGCATCATCATTAGCTAAAAAGTGTATTTATTTTGCAAATTTCTGTTGTGAAGTTTTGGTGAGTTTTGATATTATTCTTCCAATTTAGTTATAGATGTGGTATGCGCTTAATGAAACCAAGAATGTTTGAACAAAGTTTATACTTTCTTTTTTAGGAACCATGGTTCGTAATAGAGAGGAGCAACCATCAGCGCCCATTCAGCCTCCTGATTGGTTGACTCCAGATCAGCACACTTTATTCAACAAATTAGCTACAAAGATTATTGTTTCTAGTAGGTTCATGAGTACGAAGACACTCATAGGACTGAGCATTCAAGAGAGGGTGCTATTTTTGCTAAGGAATATCGGATGGGAGGAGTTCTTTTCTCTGAATGGTCCGACTTATCCTGAGATAACATTGGAGTTCCTTAGTACTTTTAAGTACTCTCCAAGGTTATCTAAGGATGATCGGAATACCATTTAGTTTAGAGTGCGCAATATTCCCTACCATCTTTCAATTGCAAATTTGGCTACAAATTTGAGACTGCCAGTGGATGGAGAGGTGCAAATAGTTGGTGAATCAGCTGCGCATTGGGCTTTTATTGGGAAGCCCAACATGCACTTTAATGCATGAAAAACAAAGTCAACAAAACTCTGCTCTCCAGTCTATCAGTACCTGCACAGAGTAATGACTTCCTCAGTGTTTATGCGACCAGGGTGTCCCGGTAATGTGACTACACCAGATTTGTTTTTCCTTTATGCTATGGAGGCTGGGATCCAAGTCAATGCCGTTCCCTGGTTGTGTAAGCAGCTGAAGAGAGCAACCACCTCAGGGAAGAGGATCAGGATTAGTGGGTTGATCACCATAATCATGAGAGCCCTATATCTGCCTACTGCTGATATGGGACGACACTTGACATCATCTTATTTGATTGATGAGGAGGTAATACTCAGATGTAGGATAGCTATAGAGGATCCATCTTCCGAGAGTGGATATAGACTGAGGAGAGCGGAGGAGTTAGAGGCCTATGACTTGTGTAATGATGGAGAGGGCGATTCTGATGATGCCCACCCGCCAGCTGATCACAAATTTGATGCTCCACCACCACCTCCACCATAGAGACTGACAGCTAGTACTTCCAGTAGGAGGGTGAGACAGAGGAGTGACATACCATTCTCCCCTCCAGACATGAGTCATTATGCTCAGGGGCATGATGAGCAGTCTTCTTCCACAGCCCCTCCACCCTTAGCTCCGTATTTAGATGCTTCGATGGTCCAGACTTTAATTTCAGAGATACGGTCTATGACTGCTATGATGACACGGTTTGAGACTACAGTCGGCATGCTTCATGATTTGTTTAGTGAGTCGAGGAGGGAGCAGGTAGCCTTCCAAGAGAGGGTGTGGGAGAGATTGGATGTGTTGAGCAGAGACTTAGTGGAGGTTAGGGCAGCTACCTCTCAGAGTGACCAGTTGATCTCTGGCATGGACCTGTCAGTGCAGAGAGCTTGGGAGCGTTTGTCTTCCATTGAGGCGCAGATAGAGCAGGTGCACAGAGACATGGTCCTGGGAACTGAGTAGAGAGATGCATTCTTGGGAGGGTTTCAATACCAGATTATGACACAGTTGGACAGGTTGAGCAGTGAGATTCGCAGATTTTTTACACCTGTTTCCACTGTATTTCCTCCACATTTGAGACGACCACCACTATGATATATTGTATATTTTTCAGGAAGTAATTCTTATACAACAGATTTTGTATTTATTTATTTTTATGGTTAATGAAATTGATGTAGTCAGGCAATGTATGATTTTATTTACTTTGTTATATTTTTGAAATTGTGTGGCTGAGCCAATGCCGTGTGATAGGAAAGACTTATTATATGTGTTGGCTATGAATCTCACAGATTTCAGAGTATTTCATTTTGCACAGTGATTATTGTATTTTTGCACAGGTTTTGAGTTTTCTTTATTTTTGCACAGGTGGCATGTAGGAATTTTTTATTGTTTTTAGTTTTTCATAGTAATTATTTTATGTTTTCCATTTTGAGATGATTGCAATAATTTTTAAATTGCAATGAACTTTTTGCACAGTAAGGAAAAATTTTTGAGAAATTTATTTGTGTACTTTATTTCTTTGCACTGAGGACAGCGCAATATTTCGAGTTTGGGGTGGAGTACCATTTCATATTTTTCAAACCAAAACCAGATTTGTTTTGTATGTGTCTTTTTAGTTTGTTGTGTTTGATTGGTTTTTAGTTGGTTTGTGGCGTGTTTATGCCAAGTTTGTATCTGAATATTTTTATGGTTGTTTCATTTTGATTTTCCTTCGATTTAAATTTTTTATTTCGTCCTATTGGTTCTCAATTGTGAATAATTTTGATCTCAATTTTAGAAATTTGTGTTTCCTTCAATTTTAAGTTGAGTGAGAAATAGTCCTGTTGTATCTTTATTTGCTAGACTGCATGTAAACCTTAGTCATACTTTGCAATTTCTAAATTTTGAGCACTTTGGGCCTGTTTTTTAAAATTTGAGAAAAATCTAGATGCAATTAGGGAATTAGATGAAAACTCACTAAGAGCACTAGAACCTTTCTGATTACCCATTGAAGCAAATGATTTAGGCAACCCTTCTTTGTATAGCTCCTTTAAATGACTTTTCCTACCTTGATTTCATAGTCTCTTGTTAGCCCGTTGAGCCTATTATTTTAGTATGCTAAATGCATGCTTGTTTTATTGGTACACATATTAAAACTACCTACAGCCTTAAATGATTTTTGCCTCCCCTTTGAAGAGTGGCCACTCTAGTAAGGTTGGATTTATATTTTGGGTAAAAATGAGTTTAGTTTTTGTCAATATTTGATGTAAATTTCTGTTTGAGGATTGATTGGTGTGTGTAATGGAGAGTTTAGCCCATCTAAAGATATGAGTTTGGGGTTGACAAAGAGGAATGTCATTTATGTGGTTTATTGGTCTTTTGAAAATTAGAGCTCAATTTTAGTTCTTGTTGATATTTTTGGATTTATTAAGTGCTTCATTACTTGTTAATGGCTAGTTGTTTTTTTATGCTTCTTTAGAAAAAAAATGAAAAGGAAGAAGCATTGCAAGTTTTTCCTAGCTAATTGAGCAAAATGTGAGTTTGGGGTACAAAATTTAGTAAGACTTGAACTAGTGCCTTGTGAAGATCAGTGTTGAATATTATGTGGCATTTGTTATTGTGAGCTGAGTTTGATGATGCTAAAGTGTCTTTAAGGCCAATTTTATTTTGATTATATGTAATTGAGTTGGGAATATTTATTAGTACAGTTGGGTGATTGTGGTTTTGTTTAGGTAGTGGCCATTTTTCTCTAGTGACTTGATCTTTCTTTGTTAGCCAATTTACCTAAGCCTAACGTTACAACCAAAATGTAAGACCTCTTGATTCTTTGTTTTGACTTGTCCTATTTAGTGGAGATGACTTTCTAGTAAGGTTTGGTACGTAAGAAGAGGCATATGGTGTTTCTTGAGCTTTGAGTGAAAAGCCATGAGTGCATTCATGCATTCGAGTTGATTCCTTTTCCCAACATTGTATCTAGAAGTTTTGTTTTTAAATGATAAAAATTCTATTTTGGCCTTTTACACACACACACAGAAATTGTTTGGTATGTTCTTGTGTTTATTTGTTATTTAGTAAGCATTTGTATTTACAAGCCTATTTTCTTGTTCCTTAATTGAGAATGACTCCCTATTTTCTGTTACTGAAATTGAAGTGATTGAGAATGTGGTTCATTCAGTTTGCTTGAGGACGAGTAAAGATTTGAGTTTGGGGTAGTTGATAAGTTGCAATTATACTAATATTTTAGATTAATTCTTGGCATAATTATGTGTTTTATTTATTTAATTTTAATATTAATTAATTAGTTTTTGTCATCTTATTAGTTTTTAATGTTTTTATCATTTTTAATAAATTTTGGGATGTTTTCAAGTGTTTTATTTTAATCTGGAGCTAAATTGGAGGTTCGGGTTGAATTTAGGAGCAAATGGTGAAGGAACAGCCAAACTGCCAGAAAAGCACAGTTGTGTTTCTAAGAACACAGTTGTGTTTCTAAGAACACAGTTGTGTTTTAGCTCAGTCCCGTGGTAGCGTGGAGCAACGAAGACACAGTTGTGCTATCGAGCAAGGCAGAGCTGTGCTACGCAGTAAGGCGCGCGCACGGAGGACAACGTCGCGCACTCTCTCGCCGAAAAGCACAGCTGTGCTGCGCCTTTTTCCGCTAGCTCGCGCACACACGATGCAAACCTAGCACCCAATGTATTAAAAAACACAGTAAAGCACAGCTGTACTTTTCGTCAGGTTAAAAGGAAAACGCCGCTTCGTCACTAAGGGGAGCTGGTTAGATTTAGAATTAATTTCTTTTAGTTTCCAGTAGTCTTTTATTTTATTTTAGGTTTTAATTTTAATTTTCAAATTCTTTTTTAGATAGATTTAATTTTAAATTGCAATTTTGTTCTTAATTAATTTAGATTATGTTTAGTTTAAATTTATATTTTCGGGGATTCAAGGAGATTCCATGGTTGATGAACAAGAGCTTCAAGATCTATTTTCTCTCTCATCAAGGGTGTATTCTAAACTTTGATTTTTCATATTTATGTTTATATTCTTGATGTTAGAGTAGTTATTCTTGCTTAGGAGTTCTTGAATCATGTTTGTATTTTGGATTTTTGGATTTAATGAATATTTTCATGATTATTTTATTTCTCTCATTATATTTTCTGCATTTATGATGATTATTGGATTTGATTATGATTTAGTCCGGAATGATGATTAATTTCAAATCTGATTTTTGTTGTAATTTGTTTTTGTTCTGTTCTTATATCTCTACATCTATCGGTTTAGCTTGCTCCGGAATGGGACGCTTGATTTATAGATGTTAGTTTTATAATTTTCAAATATGTGAGGAATAGATGGGTTTTGGGTTGTTTGGCTCCGGAATGGGAAAGCAAACTGAATTTAGGACTTTAGACCCGCGCTTAGGCTAGTTATATGGCTTGCTCCGGAATAGGACGTTATGCAATTAGAGTAGCTTGCTCCGGAATGGGACGCTTGGGTTTAGCTGGGTTGTCCAAAATTTCATGTTTTTATTGTTTTACCAATTTCCAATTACATTTATGAGGATAAAATTTCCTAAGCATTTAATTTCATCCTTGACTAATTTCCTGATGAACACTTTTAATTTTAATTGTTAATTAATTTTCTTGCTTAGCTTAGTTTTCTCCACCAAACAAACCGGGGACATCTCATAGTCACTCATCTATAGATATTTAACATGACAATCCTTTTTCCCTTGGGTACGATAACTCGGGGTCCTAACTATACCCCACTTTATTACTTGTCGATTCGGTACACTTGCCAAACACCGATTAAAGCAAAACTGTGTTTTTGAACACATTGGGCTCTAGGTTTGCATCGTGTGCGTGCGTGCTGGTGAAAAAAGGCGCAGCACAGCTGTGCTTCTCGCATAAGCACAGCTGTGCTTCTGGGCGAGAGAGTGCACGACGCTGTCCTCCGTGCGCGCGCCTTGCTGCGTAGCACAGCTGTGTCTTCGTTGCTCCACGCTACCACGAGACTGAGCTAAAACACAGCTGTGTTCTTAGAAGCACAGCTATGCTTTTCTGGCAGTTTGGCTGTTCCTTCACCGTTTGCTCCTAAATTCAACCCGAACCTCCAATTTAGCTCCAAATTAAAATAAAACAACTGAAAACATCCCAAAATTTATTAAAAATGATAAAAACATTAAAAACTAATAAGATGACAAAAACTAATTAATTAATATTATAATTAAATAAATAAAACACATAATTATGCCAAGAATTAATCTAAAATATTAGTATAATTGCAACTTATCACATACAGCGATGACTCCATGAAACCTCCTTGTTGCCCAAAATAGACGCACTTGTAAATCCCTTACAAGTTTCCATAAACCTCTCCCGAAAGCCCTAAGAGCGGGCCTTCGGGGCGTCCTAAGGGGTTCAGCGCACATCACAGTGGCGACTCCGCTGGGGACATACTCGAGACTTCGATTTGAAAGTACCTTGATTAAAATTTACAATTAAGTTTTAGTTTAGAAATTTTGCTTTCTTTCAAAGTTGCATTTCATCTCATTAGAGCCTTAGATTATGTTAGTTTGGTCCCTCTATCAACCCCAGTGCATTCTCGAAGCACGACCCTATGTTCACTCAATGTAGGGAAGTGTTAAGGATAATCACCAGCCCAAGCCTCGTACCTTTTGGTATATAAAATGGAGACTCAATCGGTCGCTATGCTCATGATGAGCTAAACCCATTTGTAGGGACCATGCTTGGTTAGACCTAAAGTAACACCACCTATGACTAAAACTCATGTAATGGCTATAGATACTTTCCTTAGGTGGTATGAACCTTAATACTGTGCTTGCTATATGGATCCTTACGTATTGGGTAAACCCAGATGTCTTGATCGGTTACCCAGCCAAAGGCTTTCATGCCCCGGTAGGACCATGTTGATTCAGTTGGATCACTTAAATACATAATGATCATGACTCATGCGCCTATTGCATTAGTTATGAGAGTTATGCTATCAGTTTTTTGCCGTGCGCCATACATGCTCATCCGGTCCCCTATTGACCCATGGGTGAATCCCGCCAAGGAAAGAGACTATGACCTCGTGTGTGGGAGTAACAAGGTTGGAGGGACCTATGTGCTTGCATGTGATTTATGGGTGTTGCATAGTACGATCATGCATCTTATCGCATTCATGCATCATTCTAACTCTTAGTGCTTGCAGCCATTATAGATCTGCCTAGGTGAACAAGAGGTCCTCGGGGGCGGTTGATCCAAAATTCTATTTTTGAGCTACCAGAAAGGGTAGAATATTCAGATACTACTTCAGAAGCTAGCTACGCTACTTCATAGATGGCAAACTCACCGAGAGGGACTGATGCCACCAGTGCTTTGGTTGAAGAGGAAATGGGCCATAGACTTGAGGACTTTAAGAGTCGTTTGATGAACATGTTAGCCATAATGGGCCAGCCAACTGCTCAACAGAACCCACCACCTCCTCCTATGAGAAGCAATGAAATGGAGGAGGTCCGAGCAAACCCACTGGAAGAGAATCATCCACCGCCAGTGCATTTTAGAGCTACTACTTCAGGGGTTCAGAGGGGAAAGCAAGTCCTGGGGTTAGACGATGATTCAGACGAAGATCATAAGGAGCGCATGTCTCAAAGAGGGAAGGCACCTCAAACTGAGGAGGCCATTTGGAAGAAGATAGAAGAGAGGTTCGAAGCAATGGCTAGAACTTTGAAAAAGGGTCAAGGGATGAGTCCAGAAGATAAAGAATTAGATGGAGAGGACCCTATCCCGATGAACTTTAAGAGGCCATATGTTCTAAAGTTTGACGGTACTTCTGACCCTACCGCACATATCAAACAGTACTCGTTGGTGATGAAGCGTACTACTCTAACGAGGAAGCAGAAGATTGAATATTTTTGCTTGAGCTTAACCGGCCCAGCAATGGATTGGTATCATGGGTTGGATCGCCGAACTAAAGAAGACTGGATTTGTTGACTGAGGAATTTCTGAGGCAGTACGACTGTAGTACGAGGATGGAAGTGACCCTGAAAGACCTGGAGCTATTGCAGTAGAAGGGAGGTGAGTCCTTTCATGAATATCTGATAAGATAGAGGAACCGGGTGATGGAAATGAAGAAGAAACTGGATACCCAAGATCAAATTCGGTTGTTCATCAGGAACACGAGCCCATATTTGAGAGAGGGGTTAAAGATGAAGGGATTGAGAGATTGGGAATCTCTGAAGGATATCGCCATAGAAGCTAAGGCGGAATACCTGGTTAAGAAAGCGAGTGCTGAGAGTTATCATACGAAGGGTGTTAGTGGAGCTGGCAGATCAGCAGGCCCTGGAAAGAGAGCAGAAGTATCAACTACCAACTTTACTCCAAGACGTTTTTCAAATCTCAGAAGGTCTTTGTCATGGGTATTGAGAAGACTAATGAAGGAAGGGAAGCTTACCATCTCAACCAGCCAGAACGCTGGGCCAACCAGGGCATAGAGATGATGAGTAATGTGCATATCATCAGCACACCAGGCACACCACTGATGATTACAAAGTTTTACGATACGTAATTCAGGATCTCATTGATTCTAAGCAGATCACAGACCCAAAAAAGAGAGGAGGTCAGAAGAAGATAGGATACAACAAGGTGCCCCCACCAGTGAACGCAATCGGGTCAGGTCTACCTGAAGAGTTTGTATTGAAGGAATTGTATGGCAATGATATGCATGCTGTTGAGTCAAATGTAGAAGGGTTACCAGTGGCTGTGATAGATTGCTGGTCCACCGATGAAAGTGGAGAGGAGGATGATAACGCTGAGATGTTTCCAGACCTATGGGGTTCAAAAGAAGAAGACGAAGGGAAGAAGAAGAGTAAAGTGGGAGCTGTGACTCAGAGCAGAAGGGTAGCTCCAGAAGTTGAGAAGCCTCAAGAGCCAGAAGCATTCCAAAAGGGGAAAGAGTCAAAAGAAGATTTGATTGTTAAGCAGCTAAAAACGACGTTGGCTCAGATTTCTATATGGGACCTCTTGAGGCAGTCTCCATCCCATAGGCAAAAGGTAGTGGAAGCTTTATGTGAGGCAACTATGGCCAGCACCATCTCGCCGATGAAACTTCTAGATGTAGTGAAGGGAGGAGTGGGAGAAAGTGTCATTTTTACCAATGCTGATTTGCCAGCAGAGGGCCGTAACCATAATCACCCTTTGTACATAAGAGCACAGATTAACCATAAGCACACAGCCTGTGTAATGGTGGATGATAGCTCATCAATAAATGTGTGCCCCCAAGTGGCAATGATAGCTTTTGGAGTAACAGAAGACATGTTGGTCAAGTCCGACCTCACTATCACTAAGTGGCAATGACAGCTTTTGGAGTGACAGAAGACATGTTGGCCAAGTTCGACCTCACTATCACTACATATGATAACTCGCGCAGACATGCTTTAGGAACATTTATGGCAACGGTGAAGAGGGGATCAGTAGAATCGGAAGTGGAGTTTGTGGTGCTACCCATACCCGCTAATTTCTTAGCTCCTTTGGGTAGGCCATGGTTTCACAAGTTGGGTGGAGTCCCCTCTACGCTTCATCAAATGGTGAAGATACCCCATGAAGGTCAGGTCGTAACCATAAGTGCTACACAGGAGAGTCAAGTTTCAATTCTGGAAATCGCAAGGCAGCCATTCAGCTGGTTTCATATTGCTATGATAGGGGAAGAAGAGAGGATGGAAGAAACTCCTCAAGAGCTAAACATGATGTAGAAGATGTCATTCCTTCCTGGCGCTGGGTTGGGAAAGAAGTCTCAGGGGGTGCCAACAGCCATTGCTACCAAAGGTCAGAAGGACAGAAGGGGTTTGGGTTATACTAGTGCTGTAAAAAAGGGTGAAAAGCCAGAGATGGAAATTCCCCATATTCGAAAAATTTTTATGTCGGCAACCGCAGTATGTGCCTATACAGGAGAGGTTGAACCACAGTGGGTGAATGGAAAAATTGTGCCAAGATTTGAGGTTTTTAACGATGTCTATGACTGGGGCATTGGATTGATCAAGCTAGTAGAGGGCTTTTGGGATGAGGAAATCATGACCAGCAAGACAATTTGGGACCGTGACATGCCCGAAGAGGTGATCACTGAGAAGATAGTAACCATCTAGCTGAAGGGAAAAGCAAAGATCGAGGAAGCCATTCAAGGGGTGACCGAAGAGCCTCCAAAAAGCCAAAGCGACACAGGACCGTCAACCGCAGTAGATGCACTAGTAGAGGGAGAAGAAGAAGCTAGTTTAGATTGTCTTTTCATTCCAGAACTTTTCAATGATGTTAATGACAATTTCAATTTTATTAATAAAGTGAACAATTTTGCTTATTTGTGCGATGTTTTTGATGATTTCACCATGCATGATCATGATCATAATCCATATATATTTGACATTGATTTGACTGATGCTACCCCATTTAATCTTGGAACCGCGAAAAACCCAAAAGAAATTTTTGTAGCATCAATTATAACTCCTGAAGAGCGAGAAACATTTGAGAGAATATTAAAAAAATATGAAAAAAGTCTTTGCCTGGACCTACGAGGACATGCCAGGAATTGTTTGGGAAATCGCAGAACACGCTATTTCGATGTATCTAGATCATAAACCCATAAAACAGAAGCTAAGAAGACTCAGGCCGGAATGGGTGGATAAGGTAAAGGAGGAAATTCGCCAACAGATCGAGGCCAAGTTTCCAGTGGAGGTGCAGTATCCAATCGGGATGGCCAATGTCGTCCCTGTAGCCAAAAAGAACGGTAAAGTAAGAGTATGTGTGGATTACCGGGATCTGAATAAGGCCTGTCCGAAAGATGATTTCCCGTTACCTCATATAGATGTATTGATAAACAGTGCAGCCGCTTGTGAGATGTATAGCTTTGGAGATGGTTATGCGGGTTACAATCAGATTCTCAATAAAATAATTGACCGGATTAAGACGGCTTTTATCACAGAATGGGGGACGTATGCTTACAGGGTAATGCCCTTTAGCTTAAAAAATGTAGGAGCTACTTATTAGAAGATGGCAATAAAAATCTTAAGTGATTTGATCCATAAAGAGGTGGAGGTGTATGTCGATGATATGATGATCAAGTTCGCCACTAGAGAAGGCCATTTTCAAGCTTTGGAAAAGTTCTTTCAGAGGATAAATAAGTACAATCTGTGGCTGAATCCTAAGAAGTGTATCTTTGTGGTTACGTCAGGAAAGTTGCTGGGACATGTGGTTAGTCAGAGGGGAATTGAGATTGACCCAGACAAGGTTAAGGCCATCAGTGAGATGCCGGTGCCTCAGAAGTAAAAGGATGTAAGGAGTTTCTTGGGCAAATTGCAATATGTCAGTAGATTCATCGCTAAATTAACTTCGATTTGTGAGCCAATCTTTAAACTCCTCAGGAAAAATCAGCCTGTAGTATGGAACAAGGATTGCCAAAAACCCTTCGATACTATCCGGGAGTACTTGCTGCATCCACCGGTGCTGAGACCGCCACGGCCGAGTAAACCCTTGAATCTGTACCGAGCCATAGAGGATAGTTCTGTGGGCGCCATGATGGCTCAAGAGGATGAGTTCGGGGTGGAATTTGCTATTTACTATCTGAGTAAGAAATTCCTAGAGTATGAGGTTAAGTACGCTGAAGTAGAGAAGATCTGTCATGCGGTAATCTGGACCTCTAAGAAGTTGAGACACTACTTCCACTCTTACAAGGTGCAGGCGGTGGCAAAGCAGAATCCCTTAAGATACTTAGAAGAAGCACCATCCTTACTGGGGAAAATGGGCAGGTGGTTGTTGCTGCTACAAGAATTTGATGTAGATTACGTTACTCGAAAAACTGTCCAAGGGCGTGCAGTGGCAGAATTCCTAGCAGAACACCCAATTCAAGGGGACTCCTACGAGTTCAACTTCCCAGATGAGGATGTGGCAGCTATAGCAGTTCAAGGTTGGCAATTGTACTTCGACAGAGTCATGAACAGCAAGGGAGCAGGAGTAGGGCTTATCTTAACAACTCCGGAGAATGAGAAACTCCCTTTGGCAAAGAAACTGAGGTTCAAAGCTACCAATAATGAGGCTGAGTATGAAGCATGTACATTTGGGTTGGAAGCGTTAATAACCTTGGGGGCATAGAGCATTGAAGTAATTAGAGATTCATCCCTGGTGATCAATCAAATTCGAGGAGAATGGGTTGTTAAAGAAGAAAGACTAATGCCATACATTAAGCACTTGAGAGACTTGAGCGGTGAGTTTGAGGTGTGCACGTTTCATTTCATTCCCAGGGATGAGAATCAGTTGTCCGATGCGCTCGCCACTTTTGTATCTATGTGGGACAATCCGGAAGGGATAATCATGAAGCCAATTTTGATTTCTAGCTCTGAGAGACCAAGTTTCGAATCAAAATCAGTAATGGAGATAGAAGTGGCAGACGGGAAGCCATGGTATTACGATATTATGAATTATCTGGAGAATGCATCCTTTCCAGAGGAAACTGCCGAGAAAGATCAGAGAATGATTCACAAATTGTCTGCTCAGTTCATCTGTATAGATGGGGTATTGTACAAGCGATAGGCCGATGGTATCCAGTTGAGGTGCTTGGATGAGAAGGAGGCTAAAAGGGTAATAGAAGAAACTCACGCCGGTGTATACGGGGCCCATATGAATGGTCTGACACTAGCCAAAAAGATTATGAGGCAAGGATTTTTCTGGCTTACCATGGATAACGATTGCTCAAAGTACGTAAAGCAGTGCCAGTTATGTCAGCAGTATGCAGATATAAGGCACTTGCCCATCTCAGAGTTACACAATCTGACGTCACCTTTGCCGTTCGCAGCTTAGGAGATTGACATTATTGGGGAAATTCGTCCGACGGCCTCCAATGGACACAGATACATCATAGTCGCCATTGACTATTTTACCAAGTCGGTAGAGGCTGAGTCTTTCAAAAAGATTGACGCTCGGGATATGGCCAAGTTCATTGAGAAAAAATTTAATTTGCAGGTATGGCCTTCCACACCATGTGGTATCTGACAATGGGGTCCAGTTCATGGCTGAAACAAAAAAGCTATTCCAGAAATACGGTATTGAGCATCACAAGTCATCCCCATACCGTCCTCAGGCCAATGGGGCAGTAGAAGCCGCCAATAAGAATATCAAGAAGTTCCTAGCTAAGATGGTGCAGAATTATAAAGATTGGTCAGAAAAGTTGCCTTTCGCACTCTGGGGGTATAGAACAACCATCAGAATGTCTACAAGGGCCACATCATATTCCTTAGTATATGGGACGGAGGCAGTGCTGCCAGTTGAAATCGAGCTCAAGTCGTTAAGAGTGGTCATGGAAGCACAGATCCCAGAAGCTGAATGGGCACAAAAGCGGTTACAACACCTGAATATGCTGGATGAAAATAGGTTAAGAGCCTATTACCATAACCAGATCTATCAGAAGAGACTTGCCAGGTCCTTTGGAAAGAAAGTCAAGAAGCATCCGTTGAAAGAAGGGGACTTGGTGTTCAAGCAGATGAGACCAGGTGCACCAGATGTCAGAGGAAAGTTCAGACCCACGTGGGAAGGGCCATTTCTCCTCAAGAAGCTGTTATTGAAAGGAGCTGCGATTTTGTCGGATAATGATGGCAACGAGTTCAAAGAACCGATCAATGTCGATAGACTCAAAAGGTTCCATGGCTAAAGACTATAAAATAAAAAGAAGAGAAAAGAAGCCCCGCGGGTCAAAAACCGAAAAAAGGCGGTCTTGCTAAAATTGGGCGCCTCGTCAGGGTGAAAACCGAAAAAAGGCATCCTGGGCAAAAATTAGAGGTTTGAGAGAAAATATCCAATCAAGAAAACCCGAGAGGGCTGATTGGTAACAGGAGTTTGATGCTATCAAAGTTTGGTTAGATTTGGTTCCATGAACGAATGTGGTTTGTATAATTGAATTAGTGATAAATAGTGATCATGTATGTTTAAATCTTACGGAAATATACACAGCTTTGTGAAATGAAAATAAACTTGATTTGTTCATTTACATTATTTTCTAGTTCTATTTTGAAAAGGAACACAATGCTCAAAAGGGACATACAAAACTAAGCTAAATTATGCTCTACTACCACCCTCGCCAGCCAAATGCCTAAGTCGTCGTGTCCTATTGTCAGATGCCGGGCTAAGTACCCACCTCTTATACTCGCTAGCAGAAGTCATGGAGTGAGTCCCGAATGGAGGTATGACGGTCTTCAGTGGAAGTTGGCTCTAAAGCTCATGGTAACGAGAAGCAAAAGTTGTAGAAAACACTCCTCCTCGGAAGGATAAGGGAATCCTCTCCACATCCCGAGTCATCCTGAGCTGACGAGCACATCGAGCAGTAATGTAAAAGGTGGCTTGACGAAGCTTGCATAAGGGGACACACCCTGAAGAGCCATCAATGATTGTGCTAGAAAGGGGAAACCAAGCATGCGCGAAGTTGATATCCTCATCTGATATCTCGCTGAATCGGGTGATACCTTCATCGGAAGTTGCAAATGAGAGCAGCCGCAGACGTGGGAGGAAGTGTCTTGGGGAATATTGTGCAATGACTCCGGTAGGAGGTTCCGATAGCAACTTTAGTTTCTCCTGCAACCATATCTTTAAAAAAAAAAAGCTGCTGGAGTAAGTTGGGTTTACTTCAGGCAAAAATTAAGCACAAGGTTGTGTGAAAATCCGAAAAGGACGCTCTTCCCATTAAGAAAAGCTAGTGTGAAAATCCACGAGGGACGCACTACATTTTAAAACAATTGCGTACCTGGAGTAATAAGGGGCTTCCAGTGAATGAAGTGATAGACCCGGAACGAGCATAATCCAAGCCTAGGATGGTCTCAGCCAGAATAAGGGGGAAAGGGGTCAGCCCGCGGTGAAAGTCATCCAAAATCCCAAACAAGCGAGGATCGCCAATCAACTCCTCTGTGGTTATAGTCAAATACCTCGGCATACAGAGCATGAAGACGACACTTACGTGGTATGTGGGAACATCAGAAAATCTGTCCAATGCCTCAATCAAAGGCTCTAAAGAAAAGGTGGATCCTTGAGGAACTAAACGAGTAGCTTCAGAAGGAGCTATACCCAAGGACAGAGCAATATCCTGACTTTGAGTCAGTCCGCAGCAGGGAACGCAGGGCATAGCATTAGGAGGATACCATGCTCCGATGATAGCAGCGAATTCCTCAGGCAGGGGGCATAGCTCTTGGTAAGTGAATCTGAAAACATGGAAGTGTGGGTCCCAAAAGTGGGTTGCAGCTAGGAGGAGGTTATGGTCTATCTTAAGTCTTCTTAGGAATTTCAGACCAGAAAATGGGATAAGGGTGCTATTTTCCCAAGTTTGAGTATCGTCTAAAATACGGTGCATTTTCTAAAGAAGAGGAGAAGTCATGCTTTGAGAGTTGAAATTGAAGTCAGCAAAGGAAATAAAGAAGAAAATAAGGGAAAACTGGAAAAAATAAGCTACTACAAGGTAAAAATGAGAGAAAAGGCACGGAGTCCAAAGAAAAGGTAAAATTTATGGTGTAGCTCCACAGACGGCCTGCCCGTCCCTCATTTCAGGCGGCCTGCCCGTCTGTCATTGTCCACCTGGCAAAGTCATAATTGCATTTCACGCGCATTTATTGTATAATTAATGCGGGGAATTTGAGGCGATAGACGGGCAGCCCGTCTCTCGCTCCTAGAGACGGGGCGCCCATCAGTCAAGAAAATCTATATAAGACTGTCAGACTGATGGGCTAACAGTTTTTTTTCTTTTCTTCCTTTTCGTTTTCCTGTTCATTGACGCCCAGATTCTGTTTTTCCCTCATATTTTTGCCATTTTTGCACCATTTTGCACTTTAATTGTACCGTTGTGACCGTTGCATCATTGTGCATCTCCCGAAGTATTTTTCTTAGCGTTTCATCGAGTTTCATTTTTCTGCAATTCCAGGTCAGTAACCAACTTTTCTTCCTTTTTATTTGTTGTAAGTAAACTTTAATTCTCTTGTAACTTATTTTTAGTTTAGTTTAATTTGTTTTGCTGTTTTTTAGTGTAGCATGATAAATATTTGTTTAGTTGATATTGCTTTTATTTGTTTAACTGAGACTTTAAACACTATTAATGTAATTTTTAAATGTTGTTTGATTTCAAGAACATATGTAAAATAGTTTAAAGTGCATAAGTTAGCCTGAGCAGTTTAATATGCTTTCCATTGAGATAATAATATACATGAGCTGCTGCCATGGGCCTGAGGCCTGTCGTTTTGAGCTTTGTGCAGGAAGTTGGGCACGCCCTTGCCAGGGTGCTGCCCAAATTTTTTTAATGTATTGTGTTGGGGCCTGAGGCCTGTCCCTTGTTCTTGTCTGTATGCAGGAGGTCGGGCACATCCTTGCCGGGATGCTGCCCAATTATCCATTTGTCGAATCAATTCCGTTTACTAATTGTTCACTTTCTTTCCAGGATGCCACCACGATGACGTGCTCTACGTGATCAGCCTAAGCCACAAGCTTCTGACTGGATGGTTGCCGAGGCTAGGCAGAGATACAGAGTATTGGCTCGAGTGGAGTTCCGAGCCAGCCTATTTATCTCCAGGCCATTCCTTGAGGCCCTGGGGATGGCGGACGAGGTTGATGCCTTGATGACGAGCGTTGGGTGGACCGAGTTCCTGACTCCAGCTTTTTCGACTCATCCAGAGATGGTGCGGTAGTTCCTTGCCACCTTGCAGTATGGAGGGCTTCAGAGATCTGACACGGAGCTCGGCGTTATACAGTTTTGGATTGAGGGCCATCATTACACTATTACGTGCCAGCGTTTCGCATAGGCCATGGGACTTCCTCATAAGCAGGCTCTTATGGTACCCCAGAGAGCAGTCCGACATCATCATTGGGTGACCATTGCTCTACCAGAAGTGTCGTACGACCACGATACAGCGAAGAGTATGATGCTTATATTGCAGGCTCTCCGGTATCTTCACCGAGTTCTATCCAGCTCTTACCTGGGACGGGCTGGTAACCCTGGGTCCCTTAAGGCCGCGGAGATATGGAGCTTGTGGGCCATGGTAATAGGCCAGCGGCTCAACATTAGCCATGAGATTTTGGCTAACCTAGTGAGGGTATCTAGGGGGACAGCCCTAGTAGTCTTTGTTGGTGGAGTGATCACTAGATTGTTGTTGAATTTGGGCATTCATCCAGGGATTTTTGGGCAGGTTGTAGATGAGAGCATGTATATAGATGCCCCATCAGCTGTCACAATGGGCATGGTGGTACAGATACAAGGTCAGGCTGAAGCATACAGGCTCCTCACTATTCACGAGACCCGACGTTCATTTGGCCTTCCCTCATTAGAGCCAGTACAGGAGCAGGCCGAGGATCAGCCCCAGGAGGGTAAGCCTCCACAGCCACAGTACCAGGAGGGTCAGCCTCCACAGCCACAGCCCGAGGAGGAGCAGCTAAGCACACCATCTGACATAGGGATCGAGTTCCCTATGGATGAGCGTTTTGCTACTCCTCCAGTGCCGAGGGCACAGAGTCCTACCCCTCCTCCATCATCAAGGATACAGCGGACAGCTCCACGACCATCCAAGAGATTTCATCCGTACGCTAAGGGGGACCCGGGGGCATCTACTTCTACAGCTCCACCTCCAGAGCAAACATTACAGCTAGCTCCACCTCCAGCAGCACAACCGGACTTCATGGCCGTCATCTCTTCTATGTTCACATCCTTCGAGCGCAGACAGGAGGAGAGAGACAGGATCCTTCTAGAGCGGCTCGGGGAGCGAGATGAGCGAGATAGGGTTATGTTAGAGAGGCTGGATCAGCAGCAGAGTATTATTCAGGAGCAGGGGAGGCTCATTGAGCATTTGAGGCAGGAGCACATGTAACACCCCCATACCCCCGGTAGGGAATATCGGGGCGCTACGCGGACACTCACGTATACATGTACATGCATTAGCGGAAGCGATAGCATAAACACACCCATTTTAAAAGTCATTAAATACTACACTAGGGCCCACTTGCATTTCATATTAACTACATATACATTTACATGTTCATATTACATCTGTTTCCATTAAGCTTTACATATACATGTACATGTACCTTTACTTGTGATTTTTCTACTTATATTACATAATGATGTTACTCAAAATGTAAAAACTCTATCTCTAACTTATACAAAAAGGTATAACAAAACTCCTAGTGGCCTTGACCTGCAGATGTCCACTCACTGATCCGAACCTGTAACCTACACGGAAATAAACATCCGTGCTAAGCGATAACGCTTAGTGGGGATAAAATAATGCAAAGGACTTCTTTACGAAGTCACAAATAGCTCACACATATGTCATATAACAAATATCAAATACTATGAGTTCACATGCGTATAACATCTACTTATTTTACTTGTTCATATACACTACAACTTGTACATTTTGTTTATTCAAATATACATTATCATGTAACCACATTCATGTCAATACACTCATGTAATCATGTACTTGTATACAGAACTGTAATGTACTTAAACATTACTTTCATGTACTATAGCTTTATTCAAAGCAACACTATAATCATCTCAAGTTCACTGCACAACATTTAACAAAACAAGCCTGAGTTCCTCTCATGGTGGATACGGGACGCTCTATAAAAAAACATTTTCGATAGACCGAAGTCACAAAACATTTTTCATATATCTCTATTAATGACCGTTCTCAGAGGTCGACCCGTTCGCCCAAACGGGGCGGAACATAGGCAGCTGCACTCGATAATCCCTTTATAAGCATACTTATCTATCCACTATAACGGTAATCAGGCTCAATACCAACTTACACACTATACACAGACATCAACTCATAAACTTCTAATGCATTTAGTTCATATACCGTTTTTATTAATCATGTTCAACAACTAAAAGCATGTAATATTTAAATTCCATGCATGCACTCTTATATAACATCATCATATACATGTATTTACATCGCATGGCATATCATGGTCGACACTAACTCTTATGCCGTAGCATTGACTACACAAATAACTGAGCCTATAATCATTTAATAATCTAAACATGCATGATATAGACCACGAAAACATTCCGGGGTCCTACGGGTTCATTCCGGGGAGTAAAACATCTAAAACTATGCAATTTAGTTGAAGGGAAAGGTGGGGAATTGATTCATGTCAACCATGGCCTCTAAATCAAGAGGAAAATCACTCTTATAACCCTCTCGGTCACGCTCGCGACAGAAGGCTCCGTCAGGAACCTCTACAAGACTGTTTATCACCTCAAACTTGTATCGTCTAAACCGACCTCTAAACGTCATTTTTAGGAAAAGTGGTCTTCTTAACAATTGTTCCCCTACGTCTTATCTTTCAAATCGGACAAGTTTTAGGTCATTTGTACATCTATAGAAAAAGATATTATCAAAATAACCTATACTGTTCAAATAACCCGACCCAAACAGGGACCCTACGGTTTTAGCACATTTTCAGGGTCTTAGAGCAAGAATTTGCTCAAGGTCATTTCTGTGACTTTTATAGGTACAGAAGTCCTGATTCCATTGGATCAAGAATCACTCCATTCAGAGGTCTATAACTATACCTATGACAAAAACACTTCACAGACATCATATGACAAATAAGCAGAATTTACCAAATCAAACTTCATCATCACCCACACATATATCATGAAAACACTGCAAGCAATCAAAATGAACATCTTGAGCTAATTAAAGCTCATCAAACATCTCTCTATTCAAACATGTTTCTACTCAATCATTTTTCATGTGAACACATAAAAAAATAATAAAACCACACTCGATCCCTACCTCTAGGAACTCGATCACAGCTCTTTACTCGTTCTGATCTTCTCTTTTCCTTTATCGACTCTCTTGCCTCCAACTTGCACCAAAACCACACACAAAACACTTGGGGTTACTCTTCTTTTTGCTTTAAATCAAAATAGAAACCAAGTAGTAGAAGAAGACTAAATAATAGTACTACTTACCTCTTCTCAAAAATCTACTCTCTTCATCCCAACCTAAATGAGTCTCTTTAGGAGCAAATGGAAAATAGAAGAAAAAAAAGGAAAGTGGAGCACGGCAACTAAGAGCAAAGAAAACCAAAAAGGGGAATTGAAAGGCCAAATGAAGGAATTGAAATGGGAGTAGGGAAAGTGGCCGGTCAACTAAAGGAATTAACAAATTAATTACCCACTAACCACATTAAAAGCCAACCACTCTCATTAATCCATCTCCATCCAAAAAGTCCCATGCCACATGTCACTCTCTCTTGTAGCCATGTGTCACTTCCCTACAATGACACTTGGCACACTCCTACAATGCCACTTGTCACTCTCATATGCCGCCACTTGTCACTCTTCTACGATGCCACTTGTCACTCCTCTACGATGCCACGTGTCAACCACCTACGCCGCCATGTGTCACTCTCTTATGCCGCCACTTGTCACTCTTCTATGATGCCATGTGTCAACTCCCTACAACTCCAAGTCTCTTAATCCCACTTATGCACACATCTCGCGAGGGAGGGTCTGTCGCGCTCGCGACAGAACGCTCACGCCCGCACCAACCAGCTGAAGTTCAGAAACCGCTGGAGGGCTCTGTCGCGCCCGCGACACTTGTCGCGCTCGCGACAGAACTCTCGCACATAGACTTACCTTTTTCGAACAAAACTCTATAATTCTTCTAGGGCCACTTTGGGGTGTGACAGCACAAGAGGCTTAGAGGTCAGTTGAGAAAGGAGACGAGGGTCTCTCAGGATCAGACAGCTCAGAGGGTGGATGCATCCCTTCAGATAGTGGACAAGTTGATGGAGGCTCTCAGATTCTGGATTCAGGTATTGGAGGGGACCATACCTCCTGTCGCCCAGTCTATCCGGGAGTTTAGAGAGTAGACAGAGGATAGACTCGGGGGCATGAGGACTGCTGCCACGGATCAAAACCTCCGCCTACGCACCGCATTTGGAGAGCTAGGAGGGGTAATCAGAGAGACACTACAGTTCATGATTATTTGTGCACAGCCCTTCCTTGATGGGTATGGTCAGGTCCAGTTCCAGCAGCAGGACACAGCGGGAGCGCAGCCATTGTCTACGTCGGTGGTCATTCCTCCTCGATTTCGCCAGCAGCCTGGGTTCTCAGCCTCTCGGCAGCCTGGACCATCGACGCCTCCTAGCCAGCCATCTACCTTGAGAGCTGGACCCTCAGCCTCCTCATCACAGTCTCAGCCAGTTCACATATCGGATGATGATGATCAAGAGGAGGAGCCCTCAGATTACCCACCCCCATAGACTGTTCAGGGAGTTTTGACATCACTTATTGTATTTTTATTATTATTGTCATATTTGTATATATTGTGCAAAATTTATTTTACTAGTGGAACATGTTTATCATTACATTTGCATATAAATTCTTTATATTTGTTATTGCTTGATTTTCTTCTATAAAGACAACTGATCATATAATCATAACAAGAAAATGATAAATAACAATGGTAACATGAAATATTCATAAAGCTATCAATCGGATTAATTGCACATGAATTAACAAAAATCCTTTACCATACAGGAACTTTGTTTCACATCAATCCAATGACCAATAATCAAAATGGAAGATAAGCGGAGTAGACGCTATGTCCTTTAAGATCATATTCAACCAAAACACACTTTGCTGATCGAATGGGTGTTAGCAAGGAAATTCCAATAAACCGGGATTGTAGTTAGAGAGTACCACATCTCACAATGGGGGTTGCAGTCAGAGAGTGCTGCATCTCACATTCTCCGTGCAGGCCGAGACGAGGCTAGTGGAACACCATGCAGACCGAGACGAGGTCAGTAGGGTACCAGCAATAGAATACATCGCGACGGGACTACGGTTAGATAGCACTACATCTCGCAACCGGGATTGTAGTCAGAGGGTACTACATCTCACAATAGGGGTTGCAGTCAGAGAGTGCTGCATCTCACATTCTCCGTACAGGCCGAGACGAGGCTAGCGGAACGCCATGCAGACCGAGATGAGGTCAATAGGGCACCAGCGATAGAATACATCGCGACGGGACTGCGGTTAGATAACACTGCATCTCACAATCGAGATTTGTAGTCAGAGAGCACTACTTCTCACCAAAGCTGCGCTAGCCGAGTGAGGCCAGCAAAGCAAATTAAGTAGCAGTTAGAGAACACTGCGCTTTGCAATGGGATCGTAGCTAGAGAACGCTACATCTCACAAACACCTTACAGGTCGAGACGAGACTAGTAGGGACACATATATTAGAACAAATCATAGCTAGACAACGCTATCATCCACGATGTTCATCACTGAGCAGACCGAGATGAGGCCCGCCAGGTGAACAATCAACCACTTCTCCACAACATTCAGAAGGTAAGGATTGCCTCAGGTATGTGTTTCTTTCCTTCTTCTTCTCTAAATTTTGGTTCATCTAGGCACTAGTGCACTAGTTTCGCCAAAATTGGGGGCAACTGTAAACGCCGTGCCCTGAGGCAGTTCAGATCAGAGATTACTCGATGAAGAAATCAGTGCCCATTTCTGATCCAATGGATTAAATTCGGGAATTTTGGTCCTTTAGATTCACAAAGATTGGAGATTTTCATTTGCAATAGAAAGAATTAGAAAAATTGGGAAGATTTAGCATGAAAAGTGATTTTTTTTCCGCAGATGGCCTGCCCGTCGGTGGTCCGACACCCATCGGTAGCCGAGATGATCCGTCTCTCGCCATGAAAGACGGGCCGTCTGTGAAGCAAGCAATGGACACGTGTCCAAAAATGGATGCCCGTCTATTCCTCCCTGTGCCTTGTTCTGTCCGTCAACCAAATGACCGCGCATACCCTTGTAACCGACGACCGTCAGTGAGCTTCAGACGCCCGTCGATTTTTTCCAAATCCTATTGGGAATGGGATTTCTCTTTCCTACTCCAAATAGGATTCCCATTTTTCTATAAAAGGGGGGATTTTTAATGATATGGGGGTTAGACAATTTTTAATTAGGGGATTTTCTTTCTCTCAAGGATATTCTCTAATATTTTCTCTCAAAAATCATATATTTACAAAAAAAAAAAAAACTCTCTTTTCATCTTTTTCAATCTCTTTTCAAAATCTTATTTTGGTTAATCCAATTAATTTTAGATAACGAAATCAATTCGTTTCCCTCAATTTTATTGATTCCAACATTCGAATTATTAAAAAAAAAATTGCTTTTCAAGGAAGAAATAGAAATTTTCTCTCCTTGATTTGTAATCGGTCCTTATGAAGCGAGCGGATTCGAAAATCTAATCGACATTCATCCAAAAAGGTATAATCCGAGGGTAAATATTCTGAACTTAATATTTGGTTGATTTAATTTAATTATTTCCATTTTTGTGCATCTTTTGTCAAAATAAATTTATTTTCTTGTGAAATCTGCTCATTTTTGTCATTTTTTGAGAACCAATGGTGACCGATGGGCAGCGTTACTACAGACGCCCGTCGCATGATTGAGGGACGGGCCTTAGATAGCATACTACTCTGCCCGTCGATCACATTTTCGATGCCCGTCGGTCATGTCTGAATGGCCGTCCTTGGGCTCTCCCACACTGTTTTAATCCGTTTTCATTTGTTTATGTTTTCTTTTATTTTGTTTTCTTTATTTTGTTTGCCCTCTTATTTAAAAATTTTTTTAGTTTTTATTTTATCATTTTATTTCATTTCTGAATTTTTGTACTAATGTGTTTGTTTATTTTTGTGAGATATCATTTTATTATTTTTTGGATGGATTAGAATCGGGAATGAGGATGGCTACCCAAATCTAAGGATTTATACTTGGTTTATCCCTTTAATCTTTATCTTTATTACTATTATTTATTTGATATCTATTGTTAGTTTATTATTATTTATTTTTCTATTTATTATTATTATTATTATCATTATTAGTATTATGTTATTCCTATTATTATTATTACTAGTATTATTATTAGTTTTAGTATTCATTATTATATTAATTGCATTATTATTGATATTGTTGTGCTTATTTATTTGTTTGGGTATTTGTAAAATTATTTCTATCTCGTTAATATAAAAATGGTTAAATGTTTTATAGTAATCAATTTGGGGATTTTTGCAAAGTAAGGACCAAAGTCCTATTTTAGCCAATAAAAAAAAACCGTCACATGAAAAATTATTTTTTTTAATAAATGCATGTAAGGACCAATGTCCTCAATCTTAAAGAATATCCCATTTTATGCATGTTTTGTACCTTATTTACAATGGGGGTTGTATTCCGCCCCTAGTTTTTTTGTAATTTATTTTCATATGCTTTATTTTATGATATTTTATTCTTCGCTTTTATATAAATGATTGTGTCTTTTAATTAATTGCACCATATGGAAAGAAGGTGAAATAATAAATTCAAAACTTAATTGTAAAATTAATCAAGGTATGAATACATGAGAAGTCCCGGACCTATCTTTGGTCTTTGGGCTCAACGAGGCGAGAGGCCCATTTCGATGTTTCATTGGAATGGGATCTCCACGACATCTCTTGTGTCCCACTAAAAGGCTTAATTTACAATCTTAGGCTCCATAGGGTTAGAGGGTTATTCCAATGCTCTATTGGGAATCCAAGATCCCTTTGGTTTGCCCAAAATGGATATTATGCGCCGTCTTAGGCTCACTGAGGTGAGACAGACTTTCCCAATATTTTATTTGGTGGCGACTCTATGAAACCTCCTTGTTGCCCAAAATAGACGCACTTGTAAATCCCTTACAAGTTTCCATGAACCTCTCCCAAAAGCCCTAAGAGCGGGCCTTCGGGGAGTCCTCATGCGTCACACCTGCGTTTGGGTTCTTCTTCTTCTTCTTCTTTTGGTTTTATTTGAGTTAGGGTTTGGATTAAGAGGTTTCTGGGTTTTTATTTGTGCAAGCTTTGGGTGGCAAGAAGAAGAATAAGGGCAAGGAGAAGATTGAAGGTTGAAAAAGAGTGATTTTGGATCTTCAATTCTAGGTTTGGGAGCTTTGATTTCTGCATTTGAGTTTGGAATTGTCTTAGCCCTAATTCTCCTTGGATCATGAGTGTGTATTTGTGTTTGCTTTCCAGAAATTTGAGTGCTTTGATATGATTTTATGCATGTAATTGTTTGGGTAATTATGTTAATAATACACGATTAGTGGTTGAGAAGTATGTATATATGATTTGGTAGAGAAATTGCATGAATTGGGTAAACTCTGTTCTTAGTGTTCTTGGTCTGCAATTTTATGTTTTTCCTTGAATTAATGGTTGAATCTTGTGATAATTGAGTGTAATTTGATCATGAGTATGTTGTGGTATGCATTTGAATGATAAGGTAAGAGTTTGTGCATGATTGAGTGGTTTTTGAAAGAGTTTTGGGAAAAGGAGAACTTCTGCATTTTGGCTGGGTTTAGGGAACCCGCCTCTATCGCGAGCGCGACATCCATCGCGATCGCGACAGAGACGCATTTTGCCAAGGAGAGAGGAAGAGCACGAGTCGTGCAATCCAACACGAGTCGTGCTCATCAG
Source organism: Excoecaria cochinchinensis (assembly GCA_947683425.1). Lineage (NCBI taxonomy): Eukaryota > Viridiplantae > Streptophyta > Magnoliopsida > Malpighiales > Euphorbiaceae > Excoecaria > Excoecaria cochinchinensis. Next base: position 15,658,019 of record CANTUQ010000055.1, read on the forward strand.
CTCACCTTCGCCTCAGCTCCCACTCGGAGGAAAGAACACGAGTCGTGCTCAAGGAACACGAGTCGTGCTCAAGAGCACGAGTCATGCTCTTAAGACACGAGTCGTGCTCCTATGTGCCTCATGCTGTTTCTTCTTTCTCCCAGCGTGTTTGGCCTGTAGTCGAAGAGCATGAGTCATGCTCTTCAGACACGACTCGCACACATGAGCACGAGTCGTGCTCATGTGCACGAGTCGTGCACCGCTTTGCTCCACAATGCTTCTTCAGGTCTCTATCGTGAGCGCGACTTCATGTCTCGATCGCTATAGAATTTTCTTCTGCCTGCCCGATTTTCGAAAATGATCTTTTTCTTTCACTTTGCATCTTTTCTAACTATCGCATGGGACATGTTTCTGCCTAATTGTTGTTAGTATGCTTATTTTGAAGTGTGTGATTATAAAATTGTAGTATGTCAATAATTGATTTTAATATGCTTGGTAATGGTGATGCCTGTTAGATTATTATTTGATTTAAATTGTATAATTTGGTTTATCAATGTTAAATACTGCAAATTGTATCGCATATTGTATTTTGAAATACAATTGATCTATGAATGTCTAATGTCATGGTTCTTCATTATGAACATGTTCTACTAAAATGTGAAATGTGTTATGTATATCTTAATTCACGATTCTTCCCAAAGAATAATATGTTATAGTTATCATGAGTAGCATTATAGTATGATTAGGGCTTTGTATTGATGATATTTGGTATAATAATATTTCCATATCTGACTCTGGTATGCTTTTTAATGATGATTATTCATATAGTGTATTGACAGAATTATATTGTATGCTTTGCAATAAGAATGGTATGATGCATGTTTTCTTCTTAGTGCATGGTTTATGCTTAATTATTCTCATTTATGCATGATTGATATGATGAACTATACGTTTGTGAACTAATGAATGATATATGAGCAATTTGATGAGTATCATGAATTGAGTCTGATTTATTATGCAAGCCTAAGATTTGTGATCCTTGCTATGAATAATGTGCTATGCTTAAATGTGATTGGTGTTATGCATGATCTGCGAGAGTCAGTCTAGTGGATAGTTAGGCATGCCTAATAGAGTCTCTTTAGCTACAGCACCTTTGGACATTTGGACCCTGATCAGGTCCCCGTTTGGTTCCTCGTGAACCCTTTTTATGCATTTGGATCCTCGTGATCCTTTTTAATGTATTTGGATCTTGTTTAAGATCCCCCCTCAGTAAAATGTTTTAAATGTGATAAAATAAAATGGTTTTCGACTCGTACCCGTAAGGTACCCTTTGGTCGATTCGTACCCGTAAGGTACTGTCTGTATTTGATTCGTACCCATAAGGTACTGTCCGTTTACTCATTATCCACTATTGTGAGTCAACAGGTGTTCTGTTTACTTTGGTTCGCTTCGATATGATTATCAGAATGTGTTATCCGATTGAACATGATAATGATATGAGGATTCTGTCAATATGTATATGAATGTAGATATAAGCTTCTGAATGTCTGTCTTTATTATGCAAGTGCAATTATATCTGACATGATTATCCGCATTTGTCATATGATGTGTTATAAGTTTCAAAAGGCTATGATGTGATTCGATTATGATGTATATATATATATGTGACTCAAGCAGGTTTTAATATATATATTTGAGCACGTGAATCAGATTAGTTATGGCTGTAAGTATGTAAATTAATATGTTTAAGATTGTGAACCTGACCTCTTGAATGCTATGAAGGTAGAGCTATGATATATGTTTCCTTGGTTTCTGCCATCGTAGTGATTTCGTTATGTGGACATGCGTTTACATTGCATGGTGTGATAACATATGTATTGTGTAGTGTTATGGAGTATTGCTATGTATATGTTATGCCGGCCTCTGCTACTATAGTAATTTCAGCATGTTGTTAGGTGTCTATGTTTCTCTGTATGCTACTACGTGTATTGGTGTAGTAATGTGAGAGTATGGTGTATTCGCTTTGTGATGGGTTTCAGCTAGTGTATGGGTATCTTAGTGTGACAGTTTTATGCATATTTAGATAGTTATAGGTTATGCATTGTGCAATCTATGACTTTCCATATTTAATTTATCTCGGTAAGTGTATGTAAGATTTAATTGTATTTTTGCATGATGATGTACGAATGTGATGTTATGTTATTATTTCTTTGGTCTCTACTATTGGAGTGTCTTCGGCATGATATTATATGTATCAGAGTGGCGCAGCGGAAGTGTTGTGCTTTGACCTTGTTAGTCGGTTCTCGGCTAGTGTGTGTGTATTATGGCATGATAGTTGTATGTTTGGACCTCTAGTGACTTTGCATAATATTTGTGTGCATCATTGTATGGTAGTGTAGTACATCAACTTCATAATTAGGGTATCAGTTAATGTGTATGTGCATCTCTGCATGATAGTTGCATTGTGTGTGAATCAGCTTTTGGTTGGTATATGGGTACTTTGGTATGACTGCTGCGTGTATATAATTTTGTGTCTTCGCTTAATTCACTTTTTGATATCTGATACTTTGATGGAACCGGTAAGTGTTTGCCTACGAGTTTATATGTATTTTTGCATGATGTTATATGTTTGTTTGTTTAGCGTCCTTTCGCTTTTGTTCCTCCCTACTAAGCGTTATCGCTTAGCACGGGCTCTTTTCCCATGTAGGTGGCAGGTTTTTGGTTTCTGCTCGAGTCGCGCATCTGCAGGGTCGGCCACATAGGAGTTAGAAGTGTTTTGTTATTTTGTTTCAGCTCCTGTATTTCGGATTCTTTAATTTTGTAGCTTTTTGCTTATGTATTTGATTATATAAGGATCTTATTGTAATTAAGTTTCAGTTATTCCTTCGTTTTATCTTTCGCCTTATGCTTCCGCTGAATGATTGTATGTATGCATGTGAGTTAATGTATGTTCAGCTTTTGTTTCTTTAAAGTTTTAATTTTCGCGGTATCTGCATATGTTTTTATGTATGAATGTATGCTTTCGCTTAGTGCATGTGCGCATGTGTGTGAGTGAGCGTCGGTAACCCTCTCCAGCGTCCTTCCAATAGGGACGTAGGGGGTGTTATAAAAGGAAATATAAATAAAGAATAAAAATCCAGTCGCAAGAAAGGGAGCTAGCACCCCTATGATCTTCTGTTCGTCGGTTCGTGCGTGTGGATACTAGTAGGGGGCGTTCGTGATTTAAGCAGTGCCTACAATCTGATAGAACTAAGGTGTTAGTTCGTGTTTCTACGCATCAGGAAAGGTTAGTGTTCTATTATCTCTCTTTTGAAATTGGATCGCATAGATCTGGGTTGGGGTTTTGTATTTCCGCTGCATTAATATGTTTTTAATTTCTCTCAAAACCCAACACTTTGGGTTTGCTCACTTCTTTGCCTATTCCTCAATGGAAGTGGGACAACGTCATGATGGACTTTGTATCAGGTTTGCCTTTGACTCAGAGAAAGCATGATTCCTATGGGTAATAGGCAATCGGCTTACCAAGTCGGCTAATTTCTTACCGGTTCGACTCGATTACCCTATGGATCGGTTAGCAAATATTTATGTGAATGAGGTGGTCCGATTGCATGGGGTTCCATTGCCGATTGTGTCTAATCAGGATCCCAGGTTCACATCAAAGTTTTAGAAAGTTGCAATCAGCTATAGGTACTCGATTGAATTTCTGCACTGCTTTCCATCCTCAGACCGACGATCAGTTAGAGAGGGTTATTTAGATTCTAGAAGATATGCTTCGGGGTTGGGTGCTAGAGTTCTCAAGCAGTTGGGACAGATATGTATCTTTGATGGAGTTCGCATATAAAAACAGTCATCAAATGAGTATTGGGATGGCCCCGTATGAGGCTCTCTATGGACAAAAATGTAGGACTCTATTTGTTTGACTGAAGTGACAGAACATTCCATTATTGGTCTAAAATTGATTAGAGACATTAAAGAAAACATCAGAGTGGTGCAATAGAATTTGAAAGCCACGAGGGACCGACAAATATCCTATGCTAATCTAAGGCGGAAAGATATTCAATATAAGTTTGGGGATAAAGTGTTCCTAAAAGTGTCTCCTTGGTGAAAGGTTTTGAGTTTTGCCAAAAAGGGAAAATTGAGTCCGAGGTTTATAGGTGTAACACCCCGCTATCCCCCTTGGAAGGATACCGGAATGTCACGCGGTCAAACATGTAAACGAATCCAAAAACATACTAATAAATAAAAATAAAAGATGATATGTAAAGAAACTTTTAATCATATATAGTAAATCCTTTAACATACATCATATATATATCGTTTTTACAAAAAAGGCTCGTAAGCAAATACATATACAAAAATAATTGTTCCTTTACAAAAGATTCATTTTTGCTATTAACAAGCCATGTACAAAATAACAGCGGAAGACTCAAAGAAAAAAAAATAACTTCATCCAAAAAGACTTCTAGTGGCCGACCTGCAGATATCTGACTCCAAACCGAACTCGCCACCTGCACAGGAAAAGAGCCCGTGCTAAGCAATAACGCTTAGTGGGGAGGAACAAAACAAACGAACAAAATACATATACAATATTTACAACATTAATATAATCTCATCACAATCATAAACTTACTATACAAGCAATTAACTATTAAAATCATACTTAATATTAACATATTTCTCACCCTTCTACGTACACATATACAAGGTATATAAACATAAAGTTATGCAAGAATTCATGTGCATCAAATACTATTAATCCTGTCAATAAACATCTCAACATATGCAACACATATAAACATATAGCCTGATTAGTCTGAAAATGCACTTTAGGAGTGGATGCGGTCATTTGGATACTGATTGAACACAGTATCCCAAGCATATAGAGACATGAGTCTCAAACATGTGATTTTTCATATAGAGACCGAAGTCTCGCATTAATTTCCATATAGACCCAAACGGGGTCGAAACAAGGATCCAAACGGAACCCGCATATAACATTTTATCATATAGCAGCTGCACACACACCCTGACCTAAGTAAGCGCTTACTTATCCACTACTATGTCTTTTTAGGCTTAAATGACACAACTCAAGAAGAAATTCAAGTAATAATCATATCATAAGAATTAAAGACAACTTATAACTCATATATACATGTATATTTATCATATTCAGAAACATATAAATATGTATATATATCAAATACAGGAGATAATAAGAACATATAACTCACATTGAAATAATCCATGTTCATGTAATTTATCAACAAGTAAATCATGTACATTAATTATTAATCATGTATATAATCTCAATATTAACCAATTATTAATGTAATACAGATATTTAAACCCACACATGTGTTATACAGTGAAAACCCCTAAAACCAGAAGCTTAAAACTTTGAATTTAGGAAAAAAAAACAACAGGCAGCAGGAAGAAGGCCAGTCACGAGTCACCCTGGCAATGGTGCCTCGTGACACTGGCTTCACGCGAGCGCCAAGCAAAACAGGGGTAGTCACGGGTTATGACCCTCCGTCACGCCTCGTGACGCCTGAGAGGAGAGGGGGGGTCACGAGTCACTGGGCAGTGATGACTCGTGACACGCAGGGAAGGGAAAGGTCACGTGGCGTGACTCTCCGTCACGTCTCGTGACTTCCCTGTGAAGGGGATCATGGCATGACGCTCCATCACGTCACGTGACCTTCTTCAGGGAAGAGGGTCACGGCGTGATGCTCCATCACGTCTCGTGATCTTCTTCACACAAACTGCTTCTCCTTCTCAAAAACTTCAGAATTTCCAGAAAACGTAAAAACCCAGAAAAACGTAAAAACAGAGTACATCCAAAACTCAAAGCCTTTCTTGCCCAAAATCATTTTTCATGCAATGATCATTCAAGCACATACCTTCAAGTCTCTAGAGCACATTTACAACAATTTTAATACAAATTAAACACATTCTCACACAATCAACTAATATTCACGGAGGGTCACAAACCCAGAATCTTTTCTTTTAACGCATAAGTATATGGACTTCACTTTAACATGCAAAGCAACAGAACTTTAACACTACTAATCATACATATAAATTCTATCACACATGCATTTAGCTAAACAAATACACGTAAACAACCTTAACATCAGAATAGTAACAGGATCCAAAATGAGAAGGGACAGACACTCCCAAACCTGGAAATGAAGTTCAAAACGTCCACTGTACCCTTCAATCCACTACTATATCTTTTCCTTTATCTTTCTTCTTCTCTTCAGCAGATTTCATGAACCGACAAATAAAACTCAATATCAATCCAAAGAAACAGAATGAATATTCCTTAAGAGAGAGACGATGGAGAACCACACGAAAACTGACAGTCACTTACCTTCTGAAGCATCTACCAAACCCAAACCCTAGCTCCACAATGAATGAACACACATGCAAATGAGAAAAAGAACAGAAAATGGGGAGGGGAAGGGATGGCTAACGTGAGAGAGAGTAAGAGAAAAAGAAACTCACGTCTTTTGTTTCCAGGAAACTAAAAACATTCAGACAACTCTTTTCTCTCACCTACATGCACACACTCACCTCTCCACTTGGCACACATGCACAGGTTCAAAATCCACTTATTACTCTTTTGCCTACTGCTCCCTACTATTACCAAAAAGTCCTTGTTAATTTCTTTATACACACCAGAATAAAATCTGCAATCTAATTACATCCAATTCTAGCAATTAAATCCTCTTTCCTCTTATAAATTACTTACTTGATCTAAATTGTCCAATTAAAATCGCTAATTCCAATTAAGCCACTTATGGGTGTGACAACTCTCTCCTCCTTAAGAAAATTTCGTCCTCGAAATTTCCTCGCTTATCATATGCATCTCGATCATCAAAACCAAAACGAAACAAAACTTAACATATCAATACTTACCAGAAGGACCTGCGGTATCAGTCGCATCAGCTTCAATCAAAGCATATGCTCTATGCCGGTTATGATCTTCCGTAGCACCAGGTCGTTGCACTGTCTCTCATGGTGCTCGCGGAGCTCTACTTCCATCATGATTGCTTCGAGTGGCATTGGATTTTCTTACTTTCTTGTTGATTCTGGTCCTCTTGTCGATTAGGGCAACTTGCAAACCGATGCTCCATACTCCCGCACTTAAAGCACGCACCGGTGATCTTGCGACATGTACCCCAATGGTACTTATGACAATGCTCACATTCCGGTGCTCGATTTCCCTTATTTCCATGTGGGGCTACACTTCCTACTTCTGAAGGTACTTGAACTGTCCCTCTATTCCCTTGTTCAACTGGAGCACCCTTGGACTTCTTAGTACTCGCAACTCCCCCATCCAGTGCTCTTCTCTTGTTAACCATTCTCTGCTTGATCTCCTCGGATTCCTCTAACTTCATTGCCGCTGACACAAGCTGATAATACCCCACTGGTTGCAAGACGATCATTGCAGACAAAGGACCTCTATACACCTCACGCAGTCCCTCTAGAAAGTGCCTACATCTAAACTCATCCGTCAACAACTGTTCGGGCACATACTTACTCAACCGGTTGAATTCCTTGTCATACTCACTCACAGTCATACTTCGCTGCTTCAAACTAATGAACTCTCTCCATTTGGCTTCTTGGTATGCCTTTGTCACAGACTTTTGCTCAAATTCTTGTTTGAAATATTCCCATGTCAATTCGACTGGTCGCTGAGGATTCCTCATCATAAGCTCCCACCAATCATATGCTGATCCTTGGAGCAACGATACTGCACATGGAGCTCTCTGATCTGCAGGACATCTAATCTCTTGCAAAATTCGACTTACCCTCTTAAGCCAAAACTCAGCCACATCTGATTCATCTAAAGCAGTCCCATGAAAATCCTCTGCTCCTCTTTTTCTTAACAACTCAATTGGTGCCTTAGGAGCAGTCAGCCTATCAACCATTTGCAGCAATCCTTGCACTAATGTTGGATCCAAACCAACTCCCCTATTTGCACCCACAGCTGGTGCAGGTTCCTGTTCATATCTATTCTGTCCGACCGGATCACCTCTTCGATCCACATTGACACTGTCCATTGTGTTGCCCATATACTCACTTGGATCCGACTCCATACAAACACTACTAAACGCAAGACATCTGCATTAGGCCACGACACATAATTGACTCTCATGCATAAACTCGACTCTACACTCAAACAATCACAACATAACCCAGAACCACCAAACCTGGGCTCTGATACCAAGCTGTAACACCCCGCTATCCCCGTTGGAAGGATACCGGAATGCCACGCTGTAAGCACCGTGTCCCGGAGCGGTCCGGATCAGAGGTTGCCCTATGATGAAATCAGTGTCCAAGCCTGTATGGGAGGTTGGATTTAGAGGTTTTAGCCCCGCGTTCCATGAGAAGTGAGGTTTTTATCATTCCTGGGCCGAAGGAGAGGAAAACAAAGGTTTTTTCGAGTCAAAGGGCTTTTTGTCCTCCACAGACGGCCAGCCCGTCTGTCGAGCCGTCCCATCGCTCCGAGTCACCGACGGCTCTAGGTATTTTTCGACGCCCGTCGGAAAATCACCGCCCCTGTCAGAATGCTGCCTGGTTTCCCGGAGCACGCAACCCTTCTGACGCCCGTCGGTGGATGTGGCAGGGCCGTCGGATGAATCCTTATGTCAGAAGGATTCTTTCGACGCCCGCCTCTATACACCGACGCCCGTCGGTCGTGTCTGGCTATAAAAGCTCCGGATTTTCATTTGAAAGGGGGTTGGAAAATTTTCAGAAGAGGAAACTCTGCCCAATTTCAAGCACATTTTCTCTCTCTTCCAAAAACACTTTTTCTAAAGAAATCTATTGAATCAAGGATCAAATCAACCAAAGGGAACTAAAAGCTAATTAGTTTTCTTTAGATTTTGACTCCAAAATCGATTTTCTGAGGGATTGAAGGTGAAATATCTCATTTTCTCTCTTTAATCTTTAATCTTTGCTTCTCGTGGAATGCGCGGGGCTCTAACCGACACAAGAATCTCACCTGAAGCGATTATCTGAGGGTAAATATTCCGGATTATTTCTCCATATTTATTTCTCATTTTGTGCAATTTTTGAATATCTATCATTATTTGCTTTTATCTTGACTCTCTTATCTCTTTTGGGATAAAATTCTTTTTTGACTTTGAAAAGGTTTTTTTTTCTCTCCCTCTCCATTCTATTTTTTTTCGGAGACAGAGGTGACCGACGGGTCATCTTTATCACCGACGCCCGTCGGTCACCCACCTACAGACGCCCCTCCTTGAGTGACAAACAGGCATATCGGATACCCGAACCGACGCCCGTCGGTCAAACAAGGAAGGCCGTCGGTGGGTTCTGTCTCCCTCCTTTTAAACTTTTTTATTTTTTCAAGTCTCCTTGACTCCTTATGTGTTAATTTTATGTATATTAACCTCTCTTAACTTTCTATAAGTGTACATCGGTCCTCCTAGATTATCTCGAGCTTGAGCGGCTATCTACCATGTTTGGAGGATCTCGTCCGGTTTAGTTTCCTAATCCTCTTATTTCATTTCTTTTATTGATTATCTTATGTATATGGATGTACTCCTTTTATATCCCGTTGATGTATAGAAATGACTCAATGGTTTTATATTTAATAAAATGAGGTTTACATAAAACAAGGGTCCAATGCCCTATTTCCATCAAAAAAAGGATCATCACAAATAAAAATCCCCAATTTTAATAATGATGCATGTGAGGACCAAAGTCCTAAAAATAAGCGATATCCCGATTTATGCATGATCCGCATATTTACGAAAGGGAGTTGTATTCCGCTCCTTGTATTATTGTAATCTATTGCTTTCATTATCTATTTGATCATTTATCGCTTTCAAGATGTGAATAAATGCGCCTTTTAATCAAACTGCATAGTGTGGAGAGAGAGCAAATTAATGATATTAAAATTTGATCATAAAATAATTGAGGTAGAAATAGATGAGAAATCCCGGACCCAGCTCTGGTCTTTGGGCTCAAGAGGTTAGAGGTCATCCTTCAAGATACTTCTTGAGTCATGAGGCTTTAGCGCTAATCCTAGGCTCCTTAGGGTGAGGAGTTCACCTTCCATGATCCCTCTGGCTGGCCCAAAATGGATACCAAGCGCAGTCTTAGGCTCTCCGAGGCGAGAGAAACTTTCCCAATGTTCTATTGGGTGGCGACTCCATGAAACCTCCGTGTTGCTCAACATAGATGCACTTGCGATTCATCGCAAGCTGTCAACGGACCCGCAAATGCCCCAATGGCCCACGTGCGGGCGGTCCGAAAGGGCGGCGCTCGGGATCCGGCGCGCATCACAGTGGCGACTCCACTGGGGACGTTTATGGTTCGAGATTTCAATTCGAAAATACCTCTTTTAACATTTATGATTAAAATTTAATTCATAAATTCGCTTTCTCTCAAAATTGCATTCGCATATCATTAGAGCCTTAGAATACGCTAGTTTGGTCCCTCTTTTAGCCCCGGTGCATTCCTGAAGTACTTCCTCATTTTCACTCAATTTGGGGAAGTGTTAAGGATAATCACCAGCCCAAGCCACGTACCTTAATGGTATATCAAAATGGTGACCCGATCGGTCGTTACGCTTGTGATGAGCTAGCACCGTCGGCAGGGATCATGCTTGGGTAGCCTCAAAGAAACATCTCCCTTGTCCAAAGCTCATGTAATGGCTGTAGTTACTTTCCACAGGTAAAATAAACCTTAATCTCATGCTTGATATATGGATCCTCATGTATTGGATGAGTCCAAATGTCTCGCTTGGTAACCTAGCCAAAGGCTATCATGCCCCGGTAGGGCCATATCGAAATTTATGGAGCGTCCAAATACGTGATGATCATTGTCCATCCGCTTATACATTAGCATAGGAGTGTTATGCTGCCGGTTTTCCGCCGCGCACCATACGCGTCCATCGGGTCCCTCGTTGACCCTTGGGCTAATCCCACCTAGGAAAGAGACTGCACGACCACGTGTGTGGGAGAAATAAGGGTGGAAGGACCTACTTGCTTGCTTGTGCTCTGTAAGTGTTGCATATCACGATCATGCATTATACCTACATTTCATGCATCATTCTAACTTTTATCCCTGCAGCCATCATAGATCTGCCCAGGTGGACTAGATCACCAACCGGGCGACTGATCCGAGTTCTTACTCCTGAGCTGTCAGATAGAGAGGGCCTACCGGAGATCTTATCAGAAATCAGTGGTACAGTATCTCAGATGGCAAACTCGCCTAGGGGGGAAGATGCCACCAGGGCCATGATTGCGGAAGAAGTGGGCCGCCGTTTTGAGGAATTCGAGGGAAGGATGATGAATATGTTGACCGCCTTGGCACAGCAGAACGCTCAGCAGAATGCTCCACAGAATCCTCCTCCTCCTCCAGTGAGATAGAATGAGCCTGAGGAAGAAAGGGTCAAAAGGCGAGAAGAGCCCGTTAGGCCGCCGCCGGTAGAGTTAAGATCAGTGGCCTCGGGAGAGTTGAGAAGAAGGCCAGTGTTGAGAATTGATGACGATAGAGTTATCAAGGATGATAGGTTGAGCATGGCATCTGAGAAGGGGAAGGCGCCTCAAGCTAATGACTTTATTCTAAAGAAGATGGAAGAGAGGTTCGAGGCTATGGCTCGTATGATAGGCAGAACCCATGGGATGAATCCGGAGGATAGGGAGTTGGACGGAGAGGACCCGATCCCTTATAACTTCAAAATGCCAGACGTGCCGAAGTTTGATGGTACTTCTGACCCCACCGCACATGTGAAGCAATATTATCTGGTCATGAAAGGGACCACATTGTCCAAGAAGAAGAAAGTGGAATACTTTTGTCTGAGTCTGACCTCTCATGCCGTAGACTGGTATCATGGCCTTGACCGCAGCACTAAAGAAGATTGGGATCTGCTCACTGAGGAGTTTCTGAAGCAGTATGACTGTAATACCAGAATGGAGGTGACTCTGAAAGATCTTGAGCTACTTCAGCAGAAGACCGGGGAGTCTTTCCATGATTATCTTACCCGATGGCGGAACAGAGTAATGGAGATGCGCCGGAAGCCTGACACCCAGGATCAGATTCGTCTATTCATTAAGAACGCAAGCCCGTACTTGAAGGAGGGATTGAGGATGAAGGGGTTGAAGGACTGGGAGTCTCTCAAAGATATAGCCATCGAAGCAGAAGGAGAGTTCTTAACTCGGAAAGCTAACAATGACAATTTTGCCAAAAGGGCTAACCCCGGTCAAGGAACCAGCAGGCCGACGGGTCCCAGTAACAGCACTAGAAGAATGGGTGAAGTGTCTGCTACTGAGGTAACCACCCAGAGGAAGTTTTCGAACTTGGGGAGACCATTATCCTGGGTCCTGAGGAGGTTGATGAAGGAGGGAAAATTGCACCCTCTGGCTTCTAGGCCAGCTGCGACACAAGGGAGACCAGGACATAAGGATAACGAATTCTGTGCATTCCACCAGCACTCAGACCATATCACTGATAAATGCAAGGTGCTCCGGCACTCTATCCAAGACTTGATTGATAGCAAGCAGATCTCCGACCCTGAGAAGAAGCCCGGTTACAATGCCGTACCACCGCCCATGTTTATGATCCAATCTAACCTGCCAGAGTGGTACGCGCTACAAGATCTGTATGGGAGTGACAAGTTCGCTGCTGGTGATTCCGAGGATAGAAAGGAGAAAGCAGTTGTGGCGACCCTTGATTGCTGGTCTAGCAGTGAAAGCGGTGGGGAAGCCGAGGATGAAGAAGGGATGAACCTTGATTTGTGGGGCTCCGATGAAGACGAAGGAGAGATAAGCGCTGTGACGAGGAGTGGAAGGGTGATCCCCGAGATTACGAAGCTACATGAGCCGGTACAGCCATCAGCAGAGAAAGAGCCAGAGGAGGGGCAGATTGTTAGGCAGTTGAAGAAGACCGCGGCTCAGATATCCATTTGGGATCTGTTGAGGCAATCCCCCTCTCATAGGCAGAAGGTAGTAGAAGCTTTGGTTGAGGCCACAGTCGCCACCACTATTTCCCCGTCGGAACTTTTGGGTTTAATTAAGGGAGGATCCGAGGAGAGATTGGTCTTTTCTGACGCCGACCTACCTGTTGAAGGACGCAACCACAACCGACCCTTGTACATTAAAGCGCAGATTAATGATAAGCACACTGCTTGCATTATGGTGGACGACGGGTCTTCTATCAATGTGTGCCCTTTGATAGCTTTGCAAGATTTTGGTTTAAGCGAGGGTACGCTCAGCGGATCAGATCTGACTATCACAGCCTACGATAACTCGAGGAGGCAAGCCTCAGGAACCTTCAAGACTTTGGTCAAGACAGGACCTATCGAAGTGGAGGTTGAATTTGTAGTTCTGCCCATCCCTGCTAACTTCTCAGCTTTGCTTGGGAGACCCTGGTTTCATAAATTAGGGGGAGTGCGGTCCACACTGCATCAGATGATAAAATTCCCACACGAAGGGGAGGTGGTGACTATCAAAGCGGCCAGGGAAAACCAGGTCTCAGCGCTGGAAATTGCCAATCAGCCATTCAGCGGCTTTCACGTGTCTATGATAAGGGAAGAGCGCGGATCAGTGGATAGCCCAGCTGTGGTTAATATGATGAAGAAGATGCATTATCTCCCCGGGGCTGGATTGGGCAGAAACTCCCAGGGATTGCAGACCGCAATCACCACTCGAGGACAGAAGAACCGGAAAGGCCTGGGGTATAGAGGTGGCTTCGGCAAGAAGAGGGTGGCAGACAAGATCCCCCACATTTCAGAGAGCTTTGTGCCAGCATCCTCAGTTTGTGCGTATACTGGTGAAGATGAGCTGCAATGGGTAGAGGGGAAGATTGTCCCTGGCTTCGAGATTTTTAATGATGTGTATGACTGGCATGTCGGGTTCGTCAAGACTGCTGAAGACTTTTGGGATGAGGAAGTCATGACTCAGGGTATCACTTGGGACAAGTGCGAGCTTGAGGAGGTCGTTACTGAAAAGATGGTAGCTACCAGGCTGAAAGGGAAGGAGAAGATAGCAGAGTTAGGGCTGAAAGTTGAAGATTTGAGGATTTCCCCCGACGTGCCTGAAGGGCCTTTGCTAAATCAGAAAGTTAGTGAGCAAGCTGCAACAGCATCAACCTCGGGAGTGGCGGAAGAAGACTCTAGCCTAGATTGTCTTTTTATTCCAGAACTCTTTTATGATGTAAATGATAACTATAATATTATTAATAAGATAAACAATTTCACTTATTTGTGCGATGTTTCTAATGATTTCAACATGCATGAACATGATCATATTCCATCAATTTTTGACATTGACTCCACTGGCACAACGCCTTTTAATCTTGGAACCTCGGAAAATCCGAGAGAAATTCTAATAGCATCAGACATAACTCCTGAGGAGAGAAAAAATTTTGAGAGAATAATAAGAAAACATGAAAAAGTCTTTGCCTGGACCTACGAGGACATGCCGGGGATTGACCGAGACATGGCGGAGCATGCCATCCCGACTTACCCAGATTGCAAGCCTGTGAAGCAGAAGTTAAGAAGGCTAAGACCAGAATAGGCTGACAAGGTTAAGGAGGAAATTCGACAGCAGATTGAAGCCAAGTTCCTCGTGGAAGTCCGGTATCCTACATGGCTGGCAAATGTGGTCCCTGTAGCAAAGAAGAACGGAAAGGTCAGGGTGTGTGTGGATTATCGAGATCTTAACAAAGCCTGCCCTAAAGATGATTTTCCACTACCCCATATTGATGTATTGATAGACAGTGCCGCCAATTGCGCGATGTACAGCTTTGGGGACGGTTATGTGGGCTACAACCAGATCCTGAACAAGATAGCTGACCGGGTTAAAACTGCTTTTATCACAAGTGGACCACCTATGCCTATCGGGTCATGCCTTTCGGCCTGAAGAATGCAGGGGCCACATACCAGAGGATGGCGACCAAGATCTTAAGTGACCTGATTCATAAAAAAGTGGAGGTGTATGTCGATGACATGATGGTCAAATCAGCCACCCGAGAGGGACACTTTGAAGCTCTAGAGAAGTTCTTCACCAGGATCGATAAGTATAATCTGCGACTTAACCCCAAGAAGTGCATTTTCGGAGTGACTTCAGGAAAGCTGTTGGGACATGTCATCAGCCAGAGGGGGATAGAAATTGACCCAGACAAGGTGAAAGCTATCAAAGAGATGCCTATGCCACAAAAAGAGAAGGATGTAAGGAGTTTCCTGGGCAAGCTGCAGTATGTTAGCCGGTTTATTGCCAAGCTCACTTCGATATGCGAACCTGTTTTCAAGCTGCTTAGAAAGAATCAGCCCGTAGTTTGGAACTGTAACAACCCAAATAGGGCCTAGTCGGAATCTGTGCGGTACGTCGGTAAAGTGAGGGTATTTTCGTAATTTGGGTAAGAAGAATTTTGGACATTTAAGAATTTTGTGTTAAAGGAATTAATTAATTAAGTGTTAAGTGAAGTGAAGGAAATATTAGTGTGTGCTTGTAGTGTATGGTTGTAGGGTGTAAGTGGATTTAAGGCTTTTATTGTGTGGTTTGTGGTGCATGGTGCCTTGGATGTAAGTGGAATTATTGGAAATTATATGGTGTGAGTGAGTGTTTGGTACATGGAAGATATTTGTGTTAGAAAGGCTTTGGTGTGGTTAGTGTATGGTGCTATAAGTGGATGAGTTTAGATGATTGGCTTGATTCTCTAAGATAGTGACAAGTGGCAAGGGTTGGTGGGCATTTAATGAAAAGTAGGAGAGAGGAAGGGAGGGGCAGCATTTGGGTTAAGCTTCCCGTGGAAGCTATCTCATTTCTTCCCTTCTTCTTCAATTTCCGCCCCTTCTCTCTCTCCTTCTTCCATTTTACTGCTCTCATCCCTTTTCTCTTGTGCTTCTTTGTGTTTTGAGTGGTAATCTTGAAGGTTTGAGCTGGAAGTGTTGAAGGTATGTGGTGGAGTTCGGATTGGGGTCTCGTTTTTATTTCTTGTTCTTGGATTTCTGATTTTGATTATGTTTGGGGCTGATTTGAGTGTTTGTGGCTGGGTTTTTGTGCAAGAATCGGAAGAGAGAAGGAAGAGCAAGGGCAAAGATAAAGTGGATTCGTGAGGAGTGCGGTTGAAGCTTCGTTTTCCAGGTATCGGAGCCTGATTTGTAGTGCTTGAGTTGTAGTGGAGTGCATGAAAGTATTGTGAGCTGTGTTGTGGATTGTGTTTTTCCCTAATTTCCCTCCTTGGATCAACTCTATGTGGTTATTGTATGTCATTTGTAATCTTGAATGTTTTATGAATGCATGTTTAGATCGGGTAGTGACCTATAGTGAAGTGATAGTGATTTATAGTGAAAATGCTATGTGTTTTCGGAACTTGATCATGCCATGATTAGTGTATTTGAGTTTAGTTGAGAGTGATTTCTTGTTAAATTTATATTGAATTAATATGTAAAAATGTGATTATGTGGCTTGAGAATGATGCGGTGATGTGCTGGAGGCGAGAGGTAAGTGTTTGAACTTGTGGAGTGAATGCATGATGAATTGTGTGTGAAAAGAGTAGGAAAAGTGCAGAATTGGGCGAATCTGGGTTCTGTCGCGATCGCGACAAGTGCCGCGGTCGCGACAGAAGGCGGACTTGGCCCCTTGTTCTTGAAGAGCCCTCTGTCGCGATCGCGATGCCTGTCGCGAGCGCGACAGAGAGCTCGGTTGCGGAAACCTCCGCGCGGGCGTGCTGTCGAGCGTGCGCGCGAGGAGGAAACGACTGGTCTCTGTCGCGATCGCGACGCTTGTCGCGAGCGCGATAGAGCTCAGCTCCGTGAAATTCTGCCGCGAGTGCTTTGTCGCGAGGAGGTCCTTTGGCGCGACCTCGCGAGGAAGTACCCCAGTGCTCTGTCGCGAGCGCGACACAGTCGCAATCGCGACAGAGGCCCTTCCTGCTTGCTTTGTTTTCTGAATGTGCTTCGTTTATTCCACTTTGCACGGTTTCTCACTATTGCATGGAATATGTGTGTGCCTTTGACTCGTGATATTATTCTACTAGTGTCCTTGATATGGATTTATATATATAAGAGTCTTAATTTGAATATTGTTTTGTTATGTATTGTCTGGTGAGTTATTGTGTTGTTGAGCCTGAAGTGTCAAAGTATAGGATAATTAAGCATGCTTAAGAAGGGTTAGTGTTCAGCTGTTCTGTCCGCCTGGTATGGGCGAAGCGGTCGACCTCCGAGATGGTCATCAATCGTGTAGTGATAAAATGTTTTGAGACTCCGGTCTCTCGCGCTACCTTCGGGTATTAAAGTGTTTTTGAGGCTTCGGTCTCCCGTGCCGTGTTCCCGTATCCTCAACCTTTGATTTCAGGCTAGTGTGTAAATTGTCTTGTATTAATAAAGTGAGTGTTTTGAACAAAGTGTGATTTCACAATAGTGTAATGGTGTAGTGCATTGCATTATATAATCCTGATTATATTATATTGTCTCTGTACTCTGATGCATAATGATTTATGTATGTTAGTGCGTGTTTATTTTATAGTGTTATGTTGTGCTTGTTTCTCCCCACTAAGCGTTATCGCTTAGCACGGGCTTTTATCCCGTGCAGGTAGCGTGAAGGATTTTGGGAATGCTCGAGTCGTGCATCTGCAGGCAGGCCACATAGGAGTCAAGTTTATTATTTCCTTTTGTTTCCTGATGTAATTCCTTTTGTATATGGTTTATTTTGTAAAGGGATTTAAAATTGTAATTATTTTGGAATATTGTATTTATAACTCTATATCTTAATTATGTTGAAGTATATTCCTGTTATACTTTCTAAGATTTTATTATTGGTTATTGAATGCTTCCGCTTAGCGCATGTATGCTTCCGCTGTATGCTTTGTCGCGTCGTGAGTGAGCGTCTTGTAGCGCGCCCGCCGGCACCCTTCCAGCGGGGGCAGCGGAGGGGGTGTTACAATTTAGTGGTATCAGAGCACCGGTTTAGGCGATTCTGGTTGCCTCTGTTTGTTATGTGTTGAGTCTTTGCATGTGAGTCGGTTTTGTGTCGTGGCCTAATGCAGATGTGTCTTGTCTTGTGTAGTGTTTAGATGGAGTCTGATCCAAGTGAGCATGTGGGTGAGACGGTTGGTAGTGCAAGTGTAGTGAGAGGTGAGCAGCCTGCTCCGCAGCGTCAGCGAGAGGAGATTCCTGGTGTGGGTTTTGGTCAAGAGAATCCGGTTTTATTGCAAGGTTTGCTTCAGTTGGTGGAGAGGCTGACTGCTCCTAAGGCTCCGACTGAATTGTTAAGGAAAAGAGGAGCCGAGGATTTTCATGGTACTGCTTTGGACCAATCTGATGTGGCCGAGTTTTGGCTTAAGAGAGTAGGACGGATTTTGCAAGAGAGTAGATGTCCTGCAGAGCAGAGAGTGCTTTGTGCAGTGTCGTTGCTACAAGGGCCAGCATACGATTGGTGGGAATTGGTGATGCGAAATCCTCAGCGACCAGCCGAGTTGACTTGGGATTTCTTCAAGCAAGAATTTCAGCAGAAGTATGTGACGAAGGCGTATCAAGAGGCTAAGTGGAGAGAGTTTATCAGTCTGAGGCAGCGAGGCATGACAGTGAGCGAGTATGATAAGGAATTCAGCCGGTTGAGTAAGTACGTGCCTGAGACTTTGTTGACGGATGAGTTTAGAAGTCGGCATTTCCTAGAGGGACTTCGGGAGGTGTATAGAGGTCCGTTGTCGGCATTGTCAGTTTTGCAACCCGTGGGGTATTATCAGCTTGTGGCAGCGGTGATGAAGTTAGAAGAGTCTGAGGTGATCAAGCAAAGGATTGAGAGCAAGAGGAAAGCACCGAGTGATGGGTTTGGAAGTGGCAAGAAGTCGAGGGGAGTTCCGAGTGGTCAAAGTGGGAAGAGTTCGGTTCCGGTTCGTTCGGAAGTTGGGAGTGTAGCTAGCAAGGGAAGTGTGATCCCTGAGTGTGAGCATTGTTATAAGCGCCACTGGGGCGAGTGCAGAAGGATCTCTGAAGCGTGCTTCCGATGTGGCAGCCAAGAGCACATGGTGGCGAATTGTCCGGATCGAAGAGAGCTTCAGGATAGATCAGTGAGTCGAGCAAGTGGTCAGAGAGTGAGAGGGAATCAGAGTGGAAGAGGTAGTGGACGTCATTCGCAAGCGCCGTCAGAGTCTGTGCAGAAGCCACCTGCAGAAGAAGTGCCTTCGCGTCAAAGAGTTTATGCGATGCAACTAGGAGATATAGCAGATCGAGCGGGACCTTCTGGTAAGTTATGTCATTAGCTTTTGATTAAGTTTCGGTTTGTGTTTGGGTTGTTTGGATTTAAGTGATTAGCGGGGAAATTTCGAGGACGAAATTTCTTAAGGGGGAGTGATTTGTAACAACCCAAATAGGGCCTAGTCGGAATCTGTGCGGTACGTCGGTAAAGTGAGGGTATTTTCGTAATTTGGGTAAGAAGAATTTTGGACATTTAAGAATTTTGTGTTAAAGGAATTAATTAATTAAGTGTTAAGTGAAGTGAAGGAAATATTAGTGTGTGCTTGTAGTGTATGGTTGTAGGGTGTAAGTGGATTTAAGGCTTTTATTGTGTGGTTTGTGGTGCATGGTGCCTTGGATGTAAGTGGAATTATTGGAAATTATATGGTGTGAGTGAGTGTTTGGTACATGGAAGATATTTGTGTTAGAAAGGCTTTGGTGTGGTTAGTGTATGGTGCCATAAGTGGATGAGTTTAGATGATTGGCTTGATTCTCTAAGATAGTGACAAGTGGCAAGGGTTGGTGGGCATTTAATGAAAAGTAGGAGAGAGGAAGGGAGGGGCAGCATTTGGGTTAAGCTTCCCGTGGAAGCTATCTCATTTCTTCCCTTCTTCTTCAATTTCCGCCCCTTCTCTCTCTCCTTCTTCCATTTTACTGCTCTCATCCCTTTTCTCTTGTGCTTCTTTGTGTTTTGAGTGGTAATCTTGAAGGTTTGAGCTGGAAGTGTTGAAGGTATGTGGTGGAGTTCGGATTGGGGTCTCGTTTTTATTTCTTGTTCTTGGATTTCTGATTTTGATTATGTTTGGGGCTGATTTGAGTGTTTGTGGCTGGGTTTTTGTGCAAGAATCGGAAGAGAGAAGGAAGAGCAAGGGCAAAGATAAAGTGGATTCGTGAGGAGTGCGGTTGAAGCTTCGTTTTCCAGGTATGGGAGCCTGATTTGTAGTGCTTGAGTTGTAGTGGAGTGCATGAAAGTATTGTGAGCTGTGTTGTGGATTGTGTTTTTCCCTAATTTCCCTCCTTGGATCAACTCTATGTGGTTATTGTATGTCATTTGTAATCTTGAATGTTTTATGAATGCATGTTTAGATCGGGTAGTGACCTATAGTGAAGTGATAGTGATTTATAGTGAAAATGCTATGTGTTTTCGGAACTTGATCATGCCATGATTAGTGTATTTGAGTTTAGTTGAGAGTGATTTCTTGTTAAATTTATATTGAATTAATATGTAAAAATGTGATTATGTGGCTTGAGAATGATGCGGTGATGTGCTGGAGGCGAGAGGTAAGTGTTTGAACTTGTGGAGTGAATGCATGATGAATTGTGTGTGAAAAGAGTAGGAAAAGTGCAGAATTGGGCGAATCTGGGTTCTGTCGCGATCGCGACAAGTGCCGCGGTCGCGACAGAAGGCGAACTTGGCCCCTTGTTCTTGAAGAGCCCTCTGTCGCGATCGCGATGCCTGTCGCGAGCGCGACAGAGAGCTCGGTTGCGGAAACCTCCGCGCGGGCGTGCTGTCGAGCGTGCGCGCGAGGAGGAAAGGACTGGTCTCTGTTGCGATCGCGACGCTTGTCGCGAGCGCGACAGAGCTCAGCTCCGTGAAATTCTGCCGCGAGTGCTTTGTCGCGAGGAGGTCCTTTGGCGCGACCTCGCGAGGAAGTACCCCCGTGCTCTGTCGCGAGCGCGACACAGTCGCGATCGCGACAGAGGCCCTTCCTGCTTGCTTTGTTTTCTGAATGTGCTTCGTTTATTCCACTTTGCACGGTTTCTCACTATTGCATGGAATATGTGTGTGCCTTTGACTCGTGATATTATTGTACTAGTGTCCTTGATATGGATTTATATATATAAGAGTCTTAATTTGAATATTGTTTTGTTATGTATTGTCTGGTGAGTTATTGTGTTGTTGAGCCTGAAGTGTCAAAGTATAGGATAATTAAGCATGCTTAAGAAGGGTTAGTGTTCAGCTGTTCTGTCCTCCCGGTATGGGCGAAGCGGTCGACCTCCGAGATGGTCATCAATCGTGTAGTGATAAAATGTTTTGAGACTCCGGTCTCTCGCGCTACCTTCGGGTATTAAAGTGTTTTTGAGGCTTCGGTCTCCCGTGCCGTGTTCCCGTATCCTCAACCTTTGATTTCAGGCTAGTGTGTAAATTGTCTTGTATTAATAAAGTGAGTGTTTTGAACAAAGTGTGATTTCACAATAGTGTAATGGTGTAGTGCATTGCATTTTATAATCCTGATTATATTGTATTGTCTCTGTACTCTGATGCATAATTATTTATGTATGTTAGTGCGTGTTTATTTTATAGTGTTTTGTTGTGCTTGTTTCTCCCCACTAAGCGTTATCGCTTAGCACGGGCTTTTATCCCGTGCAGGTAGCGTGAAGGATTTTGGGAATGCTCGAGTCGTGCATCTGCAGGTAGGCCACATAGGAGTCAAGTTTATTATTTCCTTTTGTTTCCTGACGTAATTCCTTTTGTATATGGTTTATTTTGTAAAGGGATTTAAAATTGTAATTATTTTGGAATATTGTATTTATAACTCTATATCTTAATTATGTTGAAGTATATTCCTGTTATACTTTCTAAGATTTTATTACTGGTTATTGAATGCTTTCGCTTAGCGCATGTATGCTTCCGCTGTATGCTTTGTCGCGTCGTGAGTGAGCGTCTTGTAGCGCGCCCGCCGGCGCCCTTCCAGCGGGGGCGGTGGAGGGGGTGTTACAGGAACGAAGACTGCCAAAGAGCCTTTCATAATATCAGGGAATATCTGTTAAATCCGCCAGTGCTAAGGCCTCCGCAACCTGTCAAACCGCTTATTCTATACCTGGCAGTAGAAGACGGTTCAGTGGGCGCCATAATGGCTCAAGAGGATGAATTTGGGGTGGAGTTTGCGATTTACTACCTCAGTAAGAAGTTCTTGCCTTATGAAATAAAATATGCTGAAGTGGAGAAGATCTGCCTCGCAGTGATTTGGGCATCAAAGAAGCTGAGACATTACTTCCACTCATACAAAGTTCAGGCAGTAGCCAAGTAAAATCCGTTAAGATATTTGCAGGAGGCACCGTCTTTGCTTGGAAAGATGGGGAGGTGGCTGCTCTTGCTACAAGAGTTTGATGTGCAATACATCACCCGCAAGACTATTAAGGGGCGAGCTGTAGCTGAATTTCTTGCTGAACATCCTATCCAAGGGGACACCCCCGAGTTTACCTTTCCTGACGAGAGCATAGGCACGATTTCTATTCAGGGATGGCAGTTGCACTTTGACGGGGCAGTGAATAACAAAGGAGCTGGAGTCGGGATCATCTTGACAACCCCAGATAATGAAAAACTTCCTCTTGCTAAGAAGCTGAGATACAAAGCAACCAACAATGAAGCTGAATACGAAGCGTGCACCTTCGGGTTAGAAGCTCTAGCTGTGTTGGGGGCAAGGAACGTAGAGGTATTTGGTGACTCGTCCTTGGTAATAAACCAGATCCGAGGTGAGTGGGCTGTAAAAGAAGAACGACTAGTCCCCTATGTTCAATATCTGAAAGGGATGTGTGGGCAGTTTGAGACTTGCACTTTCCACTTTGTGCCCAGAGATGAGAACCGTCTGGCTGATGCGTTGGCAACCTTAGTGTCAATGTGGGATAACCCTGAAGGAGTGGCCATGAAGCCGGTGCTAATTTCGAGCTCTGATAAGCCTAGTTTTGAAACCGAGCCTGTAATGGAAGTAGAGGCGTCAGATAGGAAGCCATGGTACTTTGATATCATGAATTACTTGGAAAACAATAAATTTCCAGAGGAAGACACTGAAAAAGACCAGAGGATGATACGTAAGTTATCTACTCAGTTCATATCCTTAGAAGGGGTGTTGTACAAAAGACGGTCAGATGGGATCCAGCTCAGGTGCTTGAATGAAAGAGAAGCACGCAAGATAATGGAAGAAACCCATGCAGGTGTCTGTGGGGCCCACATGAATGGTTTGACCTTGGCCAAGAAGATCATGAGACAAGGCTTTTATTGGCTTACGATAGACACTGATTGCTCAAAGTATGTCAAACAATGTCAGTTGTGCCAACAGTACGCAGACCTGAGACACCTGCCGGTATCAGAACTACATAACCTGACATCACCTTGGTCGTTTGCTGCTTGGGGGATAGATATCATTGGAGAGATTCGCCCTACGGCGTCCAATGGGCACAGATACATCATAGTCGCGATCGACTATTTCACCAAATTGGTCGAGGCAGAATCCTTCAAGAAAATTGACGCAAGGGACATGGCCAAGTTCATAGAGAGGAATTTGATCTGCAGATACGGCCTCCCTCATCACATAGTGTCTGATAATGGGGTGCAGCTCATGGGAGAAACCAGAAAACTTCTCGAGAAATATGGTGTTGAGCATCATAAGTCCTCTCCCTACCTACCGCAAGCGAATGGAGCAGTAGAGACCGCCAATAAGAATGTGAAGAAGATCCTGTCCAAGATGGTCCAAACCTACAAGGACTGGGCTGAAAAGTTACTCTTTGCCCTGTGGGGATACAGAACGATGGTAAGGGCATCTACAGGCGCTACACCATTTTCCCTGGTATATGGAACAGAAGCAGTATTGCCAGTAGAGATAGAACTTAAATCACTAAGGGTGGTCATGGAGGCCCAAATCCCGGAAGCCGAATGGGCGCAGCAGAGGTTGCAGCACTTGAACTTACTGGATGAGAGTAGGCTGAAAGCTTATTATCATAATCAGATATACCAGAAGAGATTGGCGAGAACTTTCGGAAAGAAAGTGAGGAAGCATCCGCTGAAAGAAGGGGACTTGGTGTTCAAACAGATGAGGCCAGGGATACCAGACATCAGGGGGGAATTCAGACCTACCTGGGAAGGGCCTTATATCCTTAAGAAGCTGTTGTCCAAAGGAGCTGCAATCTTGTCAGATAGCGATGGGAACGAATTCAAAGAGCCGATCAATGTCGACAGACTCAAAAGGTTCCACAGCTAAAGACCAAAATGAAAAGAAGAGAATAAAATGCCCCGCAAGTCGAAAACCGAAAAAAGGCGGCTATGCTAAAATTGGGCGCCTCGACAGGGTGAAAACCGAAAAAAGGCATCCTGTGCAAAAATTAGAGGCGTGAGAGAAAATGTCCGATCGTGAAAACCCGAGAGGGCCGATTGGTAACAGGAGTTGATGCTGTTAAAATTTGGTTTCATGTATTGACAGCGCATAAGCAGCTGAGTAAATGCCAAAACTGATCATGTATGCTGAAATTATATGGAAATATACACAACTCGTGAAATAGGATGAATATTATTCTTTTCACTTTCGTCATTCTCTAGTTCTGCATTAAAAAGAAATGTAGCACCAAAAGAAATACACATATAGTGTCACACCCCAAAATAGCCCTAGTCGGATTGTGCATGCTAAGTCGGGATCGGAAGGGTATTTCGGTAATTTGTGTTTGAGAAATTTGGAGTGTTAAGGACCTAATTGATAAGATAATTAAGTTTGTTAAGAAAGAATTGTGTAAGTGAGTGAAGTGTAATTGGCCTAAGGACTAAAGAGCAATATTTGTTTGGAAGAGTTAAGTGGAGTTTGGGGTCCAATAGGATGTTGCCAAGTGGACTGTTAGGTGAGTATTGAAAGAAGAAAAAGAAGAAAGGAAAGAGAGGAGAGGGAACACAGATTGCATTTCCCGTTCGTCCCTCTCTCACGCTCCTCCTTCTTCTTCTCTTCTCCTTTCTTTGCTTCTCCTTTCTCTCACGTTTGGCTTGGAGTTGGGTTGGCTTGGATTGTTCTTTGCTTGAAGAGGTAAGTTGGATTAAGATTTCTACATACTGTTCTTCTTCTTCTTCATCTTCTCCTGGTTTTGGTTGAGTTAGGGTTTGGACTAAAGATTTTGTGGGTTTTGTTTGTGCAAGCTTTGGGTGATAAGAAGAAGGTTAAAGGCAAGGAAGAGAGAAAGATTTGATCTTGAAGTTGGAAGCCTGATTTTGGAACGTGATTTTGAGGTTTGGGAGCTCTGTTTACTGCATTTGAAGTTCTTAGTGTTTTGCCCTAACTCTCACTTAGGATGTATATGTGTTTGCATTTCTGGAAATTGATGTGGTTTAGAATGTGTACATGCATGATTAAGTGAATAGATGTGTTAGTATGGCATGATAGGAATTGAATTGAAGTTACTGAGCTTTGGGTTTTGAACTTACTGTATTTTTAGGGTTTATGCTCTAGAATGGATTAAATGTGTTTAAGCATGGTTTTAATGATTTGATTGTTGAATTAAGTTGCAATTGTCTTGTTTATGCTGTTTGGGACATCGATTGAAAGGTAAGATGAGTTTGGTGGTGTTTTGAATGAGATTGAAAATGAATTTAACGAGTTCTTGGAGTTCTGGGTAACTGGGAATGGAAAATCGCGTCTCTGTAGAATTTCCAGTTCCAGTGTTCTGTGTGATGCGAGTCACGTCTCGTGACTTAGAGTCACGACGTGACTCATGTGAAGGGCAGCGTGACTCCCAGTTGCGAAGCGTGACTCCCAGTTGCGAAGCGTGACTCCTCTCTCTGTGAGAGGGAAGTCACGTCTCGTGACTTAGGGTCACGACGTGACCCTTGTGAATGGCGAAGCGTGACTCCAGTCGCGAAGCGTGACTCCTCTCTCTGTGAGAGGGAAGTCACGTCTCGTGACTTAGAGTCACGGCGTGACTCTGGTAAGGGCAAAGCGTGACTCCTCTCTCTGTGAGAGGGAAGTCACGTCTCGTGACTTAGAGTCACGGCGTGACTCATGTGAGGACAGGCGTGACATAGAGTCACGTCCCGTGACTCTCTAGCAGGTCACGAGACGTGACACTAGGTCACGCCGTGACCCTCCTGTGAGGTCAGTCATGAGTCATAACACGACTTGTGACCGACCCCTCTTCTGCTCCTTTTTTCGATTCCGCCGATTCCGCCCAGTTTTAACCAAAATGAATTTCCTATCTCTTCTGTATGGGTCTTCACTGCTGTATAAATTATGCCATACTGTTATATGCTCCTGTATAGCTTTTCTGTTTTGATTTGTGCCCCCGTGACTAGTTTATTATAGAATGACTGTCAAATACTTTTATGACTCTTTTCTCTTCTGTGTGCTATCTTATCTGAGTGGTTAGCCTATTTTAGTTGTGCTTAGCATTATGTTATGCTTGTCCTTGATCGGATTCTTATCTAGAATAACATGCCATGTTTAAGAGCATTGTATCATTCCATGATTCAGATTATACGTTATTGATCATTGGCATAATATGAGATTGATTGACCTATTGCATGCTTCAGAATATGACTTGAATGAAGTATGATTGATATTATGCTGTGCTATATTTATTTGATTAATATGGTTAATGTCTGAATCCATTGTTATGTTTTAGCCTTTGAACTCATTGTGTTATGTTAAATGCAATTTGGACCATGCATGGTTTATGCTTAGTATCTTCACCTAATGCATGATTAGGAATTTGTATTGAAAATCATTGGCATGGTAGTGCTTCTTAATCTGATTCTTGGCATGCTTTAGAACATTGTTTAATGTTAAAATGTATGGACTGTAATATGTTTTGCAATGCGAATTGTATGATTTGTGACCAACTTTATGAGAATATTTAAATGTCTGTCGTTCTCTGTTTATGCATGCTGATTATATATGCATTGTGCGATTCGAAATGTAAATTGGGTTACGCATAACCTGCTAGAGTCAAGTAAGTGGATAGTTAGGCATGCCTAATAGAGTCTTCTGTAGCTGCAGCGCCCTTTGAATGATTTGGACCCTGATCAGGTCCCCGTTTGGTTCCTCGCGAACCCTTTTCTGTATTGGATCTTGTTTAAGGTCCCTTGTGAAAATATCTGTGAAAGTTAAAGTATAATGGTTTAATCGGTTCGTACCCATAACGTACTGTCTGTAATTGGCTCGTACCCGGAAAGTACTGTCTGTACACTCGTTATCCACTACCTAGAGTCAGCAGGTGTTCTTTGAATGCTTATTTGAACTGCTCTGATCTGATTTGGCTATAAATGGATTATCTGAATGAGTATATCGATATAATGTATATCGGATTATTTCTGAATGAATATGATTATGAAATACTGATTGTATGGTTTTATTATATGAGCATGCTTATATAGATTATGTTTTAGCCTTCGAATGTGATATCCGTTTGAGCTTGATAAGGATTTCAGGAATCAGTTTATATGCATATGAATGTGACTATGGGCTTCAGAATGTACGTCTGTTTTAAGTAGGCATGACTTTACATTTAACATGATTATCCGTACTTGTCATGTGATTTGTTATAAGTTTCTGATTGCTTTGAAATGATTTGGTTGATGTATTTAAGTATATGACTTCAGCATAGTTTTGTTATATATATTAGCATGTGAACCGAAGCAGCTGTGATGGTAAGTATGTGATGATTATTGTACTTTCTGCATGATGATGATATTAATGTAATACTAAGTGGTTACGTCTTCAGTCTCCGCTATCAGAGTGTTTTTACATGATGCTTAATATATTTTAGAGTTGCGCAGCGGTATTGTGAAGCTCTAAATGTTATCCTTTGAATATTTGACTAGTGTATATGTTTGACATGTTTAAGTATGTTGGTTAACTAGCATGCTTAACATGATGGTTTGATTGTCAGTTCATGCATGGGTACTTAGTTATGTCTATTGCATGTGTATAGCTCTTGTGACTCCGCATGGTAAGATGCTATCATTCGATACCCATGTAGGTTTATGCATGAGTTATAATATGTAGTTCGGCATGATGACATTTGTATCGTATATTGTATTTTGTCTGCTTTGGTATATCCTGGACATGAGTTTATGGTCTGTTTGTGAATTATCGATTGAATGCCTGTATTATGCAGCCTGATTATTCATATGCTATGAATATCCGCATTTGCCATTTGAATGTGTTATGCCTTGGCGACCATTGTGAATGGCCGTCCATATTCTTGTGTGTTCTCCCCACTAAGCGTTTATCGCTTAGCACGGATTTCCTTTCCGTGCAGGTGGCAGGTTTGGTTCTGTTCGAGTCGCGCTTCTGCAGGGTCGGCGACGTAGGAGTTAGAAGTTCTGTATTTCTGTTCAGCTTCTATATTTCAGCTTTTGTAATTCTGTAGTATTGTATATGTAATTGTTATGTTTCGTTCTTGAGTTTCTTTTGGGAATGTAATAGTTAGTATGTCCTTATGTTTAGTTATTCCTTTGTTTTATTATTTCGATTATGCTTCCGTTGAATAGTCATATGTATGCCTTTGTGTATGCTTTTGCTTAGTGCCTGCGTGTGCGTGAGTTATTGCATGTTCAGTCTGTACCGCAAGGTAAGTCAAGGTAAGTTTTTAATTAAACCGTATTTTCGTATGTATGTTACGTATGAATGTATGCTTCCGCATTGTGCATGTGTATATCTGTATATGTGAGCGTCGTGTAGCGCGTCCGTCGGCGTCCTTCCAACGGGGACGGCGATGGGGGTGTTACAGTTAGTGGTATCAGAGCCCAGGTTTGATGGTTCTGGGTATGTTGTTTGTTTTGTGTTGAGTCTTTGCATGAGAGTCGGTTTTGTGTCGTGGCCTAATGCAGATGCGTCTTGTTTTGTGTCATGTCTAGATGGAGTCTGATCCTAGTGAGAATGTGGGCGAGACAACTGAAAGTGTGAACCGAGTTAATGCTGATCAGGATGTTTCAGAGCATCTTCCAGTGGAAGATTCTGGTCGTGTTTCTGATGATAGGGCTTTAGTGCAAGGATTGATTCGGATTTTGGATAGATTGACTGCTCCTCGTGTTTCTCAAGATTTTGTTCAGCATGTTCCTCAGAAGAAAAAAGGATCGGTTAGTGAAGTGTCAGCAGGGAAGAGGGTTCGAGAACCTTCAGTGTATCAACAATGTCAGAAGCAACATGGGATCAAGTGTAGGAAGTGGGTATCGCTTTTATGTCAGCACTGCCAGAAGCGATATCGTGGTCCATGTCGGAAGCTTTCAGGTGCTTGTTTCAGGTGTGGCAGTATGGAACATCGGATCGCCGGTTGTCCTAAGAATATGAGTGAGAGTTTAACTGGGCAAGCTAGAAAGGAAGTGGAGAATTTGTTCAGATTTTTGCGAGTGCCTACAGAGTTTGTAGCGTCTAGCAAGGATTCAAAGGAGACTGCAGGTTCTTCTGGTAAGTTGCATTGCAAGCTTTAGTTTAAGTAAGTTTTGTTTGTTTGGGTTGTGTGGATGTAAGTGTTTCGCTGTGAATTTCGAGGACGAAATTCTTTTAGGAGGGAAGAGTTGTCACACCCCAAAATAGCCCTAGTCGGATTGTGCATGCTAAGTCGGGATCGGAAGGGTATTTCGGTAATTTGTGTTTGAGAAATTTGGAGTGTTAAGGACCTAATTGATAAGATAATTAAGTTTGTTAAGAAAGAATTGTGTAAGTGAGTGAAGTGTAATTGGCCTAAGGACTAAAGAGCAATATTTGTTTGGAAGAGTTAAGTGGAGTTTGGGGTCCAATAGGATGTTGCCAAGTGGACTGTTAGGTGAGTATTGAAAGAAGAAAAAGAAGAAAGGAAAGAGAGGAGAGGGAACACAGATTGCATTTCCCGTTCGTCCCTCTCTCACGCTCCTCCTTCTTCTTCTCTTCTCCTTTCTTTGCTTCTCCTTTCTCTCACGTTTGGCTTGGAGTTGGGTTGGCTTGGATTGTTCTTTGCTTGAAGAGGTAAGTTGGATTAAGATTTCTACATACTGTTCTTCTTCTTCTTCATCTTCTCCTGGTTTTGGTTGAGTTAGGGTTTGGACTAAAGATTTTGTGGGTTTTGTTTGTGCAAGCTTTGGGTGATAAGAAGAAGGTTAAAGGCAAGGAAGAGAGAGAGATTTTATCTTGAAGTTGGAAGCCTGATTTTGGAACGTGATTTTGAGGTTTGGGAGCTCTGTTTACTGCATTTGAAGTTCTTAGTGTTTTGCCCTAACTCTCACTTAGGATGTATATGTGTTTGCATTTCTGGAAATTGATGTGGTTTAGAATGTGTACATGCATGATTAAGTGAATAGATGTGTTAGTATGGCATGATAGGAATTGAATTGAAGTTACTGAGCTTTGGGTTTTGAACTTACTGTATTTTTAGGGTTTATGCTCTAGAATGGATTAAATGTGTTTAAGCATGGTTTTAATGATTTGATTGTTGAATTAAGTTGCAATTGTCTTGTTTATGCTGTTTGGGACATCGATTGAAAGGTAAGATGAGTTTGGTGGTGTTTTGAATGAGATTGAAAATGAATTTATCGAGTTCTTGGAGTTCTGGGTAACTGGGAATGGAAAATCGCGTCTCTGTAGAATTTCCAGTTCCAGTGTTCTGTGTGATGCGAGTCACGTCTCGTGACTTAGAGTCACGATGTGACTCATGTGAAGGGCAGCGTGACTCCCAGTTGCGAAGCGTGACTCCCAGTTGCGAAGCGTGACTCCTCTCTCTGTGAGAGGGAAGTCACGTCTCGTGACTTAGGGTCACGACGTGACCCTTGTGAATGGCGAAGCGTGACTCCAGTCGCAAAGCGTGACTCCTCTCTCTGTGAGAGGGAAGTCACGTCTCGTGACTTAGAGTCACGGCGTGACTCTGGTAAGGGCAAAGCGTGACTCCTCTCTCTGTGAGAGGGAAGTCACGTCTCGTGACTTAGAGTCACGGCGTGACTCATGTGAGGACAGGCGTGACATAGAGTCACGTCCCGTGACTCTCTAGCAGGTCACGAGACGTGACACTAGGTCACGCCGTGACCCTCCTGTGAGGTCAGTCATGAGTCATAACACGACTTGTGACCGACCCCTCTTCAGCTCCTTTTTCCGATTCCGCCGATTCCGCCCAGTTTTAACCAAAATGAATTTCCTATCTCTTCTGTATGGGTCTTCACTGCTGTATAAATTATGCCATACTGTTATATGCTCCTGTATAGCTTTTCTGTTTTGATTTGTGCCCCCGTGACTAGTTTATTATAGAATGACTGTCAAATACTTTTATGACTCTTTTCTCTTCTGTGTGCTATCTTATCTGAGTGGTTAGCCTATTTTAGTTGTGCTTAGCATTATGTTATGCTTGTCCTTGATCGGATTCTTATCTAGAATAACATGCCATGTTTAAGAGCATTGTATCATTCCATGATTCAGATTATACGTTATTGATCATTGGCATAATATGAGATTGATTGACCTATTGCATGCTTCAGAATATGACTTGAATGAAGTATGATTGATATTATGTTATGCTATATTTATTTGATTAATATGGTTAATGTCTGAATCCATTGTTATGTTTTAGCCTTTGAACTCATTGTGTTATGTTAAATGCAATTTGGACCATGCATGGTTTATGCTTAGTATCTTCACCTAATGCATGATTAGGAATTTGTATTGAAAATCATTGGCATGGTAGTGCTTCTTAATCTGATTCTTGGCATGCTTTAGAACATTGTTTAATGTTAAAATGTATGGACTGTAATATGTTTTGCAATGCGAATTGTATGATTTGTGACCAACTTTATGAGAATATTTAAATGTCTGTCGTTCTCTGTTTATGCATGCTGATTATATATGCATTGTGCGATTCGAAATGTAAATTGGGTTACGCATAACCTGCTAGAGTCAAGTAAGTGGATAGTTAGGCATGCCTAATAGAGTCTTCTGTAGCTGCAGCGCCCTTTGAATGATTTGGACCCTGATCAGGTCCCCGTTTGGTTCCTCGCGAACCCTTTTCTGTATTGGATCTTGTTTAAGGTCCCTTGTGAAAATATCTGTGAAAGTTAAAGTATAATGGTTTAATCGGTTCGTACCCGTAACGTACTGTCTGTAATTGGCTCGTACCCGGAAAGTACTGTCTGTACACTCGTTATCCACTACCTAGAGTCAGCAGGTGTTCTTTGAATGCTTATTTGAACTGCTCTGATCTGATTTGGCTATAAATGGATTATCTGAATGAGTATATCGATATAATGTATATCGGATTATTTCGGAATGAATATGATTATGAAATACTGATTGTATGGTTTTATTATATGAGCATGCTTATATAGATTATGTTTTAGCCTTCGAATGTGATATCCGTTTGAGCTTGATAAGGATTTCAGGAATCAGTTTATATGCATATGAATGTGACTATGGGCTTCAGAATGTACGTCTGTTTTAAGTAAGCATGACTTTACATTTAACATGATTATCCGTACTTGTCATGTGATTTGTTATAAGTTTCTGATTGCTTTGAAATGATTTGGTTGATGTATTTAAGTATATGACTTCAGCATAGTTTTGTTATATATATTAGCATGTGAACCGAAGCAGCTGTGATAGTAAGTATGTGATGATTATTGTACTTTCTGCATGATGATGATATTAATGTAATACTAAGTGGTTACGTCTTCAGTCTCCGCTATCAGAGTGTTTTTACATGATGCTTAATATATTTTAGAGTTGCGCAGCGGTATTGTGAAGCTCTAAATGTTATCCTTTGAATATTTGACTAGTGTATATGTTTGACATGTTTAAGTATGTTGGTTAACTAGCATGCTTAACATGATGGTTTGATTGTCAGTTCATGCATGGGTACTTAGTTATGTCTATTGCATGTGTATAGCTCTTGTGACTCCGCATGGTAAGATGCTATCATTCGATACCCATGTAGGTTTATGCATGAGTTATAATATGTAGTTCGGCATGATGACATTTGTATCGTATATTGTATTTTGTCTGCTTTGGTATATCCTGGACATGAGTTTATGGTCTGTTTGTGAATTATCGATTGAATGCCTGTATTATGCAGCCTGATTATTCATATGCTATGAATATCCGCATTTGCCATTTGAATGTGTTATGCCTTGGCGACCATTGTGAATGGCCGTCCATATTCTTGTGTGTTCTCCCCACTAAGCGTTTATCGCTTAGCACGGATTTCCTTTCCGTGCAGGTGGCAGGTTTGGTTCTGTTCGAGTCGCGCTTCTGCAGGGTCGGCGACGTAGGAGTTAGAAGTTCTGTATTTCTGTTCAGCTTCTATATTTCAGCTTTTGTAATTCTGTAGTATTGTATATGTAATTGTTATGTTTCGTTCTTGAGTTTCTTTTGGGAATGTAATAGTTAGTATGTCCTTATGTTTAGTTATTCCTTTGTTTTATTATTTCGATTATGCTTCCGTTGAATAGTCATATGTATGCCTTTGTGTATGCTTTTGCTTAGTGCCTGCGTGTGCGTGAGTTATTGCATGTTCAGTCTGTACCGCAAGGTAAGTCAAGGTAAGTTTTTAATTAAACCGTATTTTCGTATGTATGTTACGTATGAATGTATGCTTCCGCATTGTGCATGTGTATATCTGTATATGTGAGCGTCGTGTAGCGCGTCCGTCGGCGTCCTTCCAACGGGGACGGCGATGGGGGTGTTACATATAGGCTAAGCTAAGTCCTGCTGCTGCTCTCGCCGATCAGATGCTTGAGCCCTCGGGTCCTGTTATCAGAGGCTGGACTAAGGATCCACTTCTTGTACTCGCTAGTCGAAGATGCAGAATGATTGCCAAACCTCGGGATAACGGTCTTCATGGGTAGTCTACCCCACAACTCATGATACCGAGAAGCAAACGCAGCCGAGAGATCTCCTCCTCGGAAGGACAGGGGAACCCTCACTATATCCTGGGTCATCCCGAGCTGTCGTGTACATCGAGAGATGATACAGAAGGTGGCCTGACGGAGGCCGCAGAGGGGAACACAACCCGATGGCCCGTCGATGACTGCATGAGACAGCGGGACCCAGGCGGATGTAAAGCTAATATCGTCGTCCGACAGCTCGCCAAACCTGGTAATGCCTTCACCAGCAGTGACACACCCGTACAGTCGTTGACGAGGCAGGAAGTGGCTCGACGAGTACTGGGGGGTAACGCGAGGGGGTGGTTCAGACAGCATCTTCAGTTTTTCCTGTAGCCAGATCTGAAAAAAAAAATAAAAAAAAAATAAAAAAAAAAGCCGCTGGGGTAAGTAGGGTTTACTTCAGGCAAAAATAAGGCACATGGTTGTGTGAAAATCCGAAAGGACGCACCTCCCGCTAAGAAAAGCTAGTGTGAAAATCCATAAGGGACGCACTACCTTTAAAATAATGACGTACCTGGAGTAATAAGGGGCTGCCGGCAAAGGTTGTAGTGGACCCAGAGCTCACAGCGTCCAAGCCCAGGATAGTTTCAGCCAGGACAAGTGGTAGGGGTGACAGTCCCAGATGAAAGTCGCTCAGGACTCCAAACAGACGAGAGTCACCTGTCAAACCTCCTGGAACAACGGTAAGGAAGTTCAGCATGCAGAATAAGAATGTGATGCTTACCCGGTATGTGGGGATGTCAGTGAACCGATCCAGAGCCTCGATCAGTGGCTCCAAAGAAAAGGAAGAGCCCAGAGGAATCAGCCGGTTGGCCTCCGAGGAAGATATGCCCAGGGCCAAGGCTGTATCCCGGGTCTGGAATAGGCCACAGCGGGGGACGCAAGGCAGAGCGCTAGGAGGGAACCGTGCTCCCAGAATGGAAGCTAACTCTTCAGGCAAAGGGCACAGTTCCTGATAGGTGAATTGGAAAACATGGAACCGGGGGTTCCAGAAGTGGGTCGCCGCCAGGAGGAGGTTCTGGTCGATTTTCACTCGGCACAGGTATTTCAGCCCAGATAAAGAGGAAAGGGCGCCTTCTCCCCAAGTGTGTTTGTCATCTAAGATACAATGCATCCTTTGGGCAAGAGGAGAAGACATTTTGAGAAAGATGAAGGACTCAAGATGTGGGAAAATGAAGAGACAAAAATTTTGCAAGGTTTTATAGGCAAGTGTCACCGACGGCCTGCCCGTCTCTTCACAGGGACGGCCTAACCGCCTCTCTAAAGAGACGGCCTGCCCGCCTCTACACAGGGACGGCATGCCCGTCGGAGGGAAGTCCACCTGGCAGACGCATACGTCAGCATTACATTCATCACGCGCATTAACTAGCATTTATTGCTCGACAGACGGCCAGCCCGTCGGTCACTTCTACAGACGACTAGCCTGTCGGTCACGAAATCCTATATAAGGGCGAGTGACAGACGGTGCAAACGCTGCTGTCCCTTTCTTCTTCCTCTCTCAAACGGTTTCTTAGCGTTTTTTAGCGGTTTTTAAAGCTTTTCTTCTTATTTTTTCGCGATTTCTTCATATTTTCGCATTCTATACTCACCGGGTGCTCGGATATTTATATTTCTTCAGTTTCTACACTCCTCGGGATTCCAAGTATGTAAATAACTACTTTTTTTTGAATTTTATTCAATTTATTTTTACATCTCTTCTTCTTTTAACTTTAAAAATGATTAAGAAGTTTTAGATGCTGTAGGAATTTAGGGAGAATGCTGCCCATTTTTCTATATCATTTTAGTGCAATTAAATTTGAACTTTTGCATGATCACATAGAAATAGAATTTTTCTATAACTTTGGTGCTTTAGAAGTAGACAATCTGTAGTGCACTATTCTGTATATACTACTTTTGTGGCCTGAGGCCATTATTTTGTGTTATTGGGGGCACACTCATGCCGGGGTGCGCCCCATTTACATGTGTGTGTTATTATTGAGGCCTGAGGCCTATGTTTTTGCCTTTTCGTGCAGGAGGTTGGGCATATCCCTGCCGGGGTGCTGCCCAAATTTTTATTATTTATTCTAGAATTGAATATTTTTCATGTATAATGCATGCCTCGGGATCTAGAAGGCCCATTTCCTTTACTCGTTTCAAATTATTTGTATGCTAATTGCATATTGTTTTTGCCTTGATATGTGCAAAGAATGTGGGCAACCTTTGCCCTTTTCATTTATTATCTTTTTTCTATCTTATTTTTGGGTCGTCGTTACCCCGGTGAGGCCTAAATCGGCTTTCACCTTGAAAATAAATTTAAGAAAATTTGTTTTACGATTTCCGATATTTAACCTATTCCTTTTGTAGGATGCCTCCTAGACGTAGAGCACCGCAGGCCCAGCCTGAGCTTGTGGCTCCGGATTGGATGGATGATGAGTCGGCTCAGAGGTATAGGGCGCTGGCTCAGGTAGAGTTTCGGGCCAGCCGTTTTGTATCTCGCCCATTGCTAGAGGCCCTAGGATTGGCCCCAGAGTTTGATCTACTTGCCGAGGGTGCTGGTTGGACGGAGTTTCTTGAGCCCTCCTTTCAGACATTTCCAGAGGCTACCCGCTAGGTCTTGGCCACTCTCCGCTATGCTGGCTTTCAGAGTGCGGATACCGACCCGGGGGTGATCCAGTTTTGGTTTGACGGCGACCATTTTAGTATCACCAGGCAGAGGTTTGCTCAGGCCATGGGCCTCCCTAGAGAGGAGGGGGTCGAGATCCCGCGGCGAGCGGTGAGATGCGTCCATTGGGCGGCCATTGCCATACCAGGAGTGCTGTACGATCACGATACAGCGAAGAGCACCGTACTGGTGTCTCAGGCACTCCTGTATTTGCACAGAGTGCTTTCCAGTTCGTACCTCGGTCGAGCTGGTAATCCAGGGTCGCTTAACGCAGCCGAGATCTGGA
Organism: Excoecaria cochinchinensis; assembly: GCA_947683425.1. Lineage (NCBI taxonomy): Eukaryota > Viridiplantae > Streptophyta > Magnoliopsida > Malpighiales > Euphorbiaceae > Excoecaria > Excoecaria cochinchinensis. The sequence continues at coordinate 15,694,731 of CANTUQ010000055.1, forward strand.
GCCTCTGGGCTATGGTCGCAGGCCAGCGTCTCAACATTAGCCACGAGATCTTGGCCAACTTGACCAGAGTCGGCAGAGGGATGACGCCGGTGGTGATGGTAGGAGGAGTCATCACCCGTTTGCTTTTGAGACTGGGGGTTAACCCCGAGAGGTTGAGAGGACCCTTACCGGAGGGGATCCATGTAGACGCTGCGGTGGCAGTGTAGATGGGGATGATCGCCCCGATATCTGTCCAGGCAGAGGCCTACAGGGTATTGACCATCCATGAGACCCGGCAGATGTTCAACCTTCCACCCTTGGGGGCAGATCCTGATCAGCCGGAGCATCAGCCTCCTTAGCCTCCACAGCCCGAGCCTCAGCCAGAGCCTCAGCCACAGCCCCAGCCTCAACCGGAGCATCAGCCTCCTCAGCCTCCTCACCCGCAGACGGTGCCTCCACCACCGCAGCAGGAGCCACCTAGGACCCCCTCGGACTTCGACTTTGAGATCACGATGGACGACCTCTTTGCTGCTTCACCGACATCCAGAGCGCCGACTCCAGTCCCATCACCGAGCGCCAGGATATAGAGGTCTATCCACGGGCCCTCCGAGAGATACCATCCGTACTCCTAATGCGACCCAAGGGCATCCACCTCCTCGGCACCACCACCAGAGCCAGCACCGCAACAGCCTGTGCAGCCAGACTTCTCTCAGCTCCTCACCTCCATGTTTGCAACCTTAGAGCGGCGACAGGACGAGAGGGACAGGGCTATCCACGAGAGGTTTGATCGCCAGCAGGCTGCCATTCAGGAGCAATCCCAGTCGGTGGAGCGTTTGGCTCGGGAGCAGGCGGGCTACATTGAGCATACGACGCGGGAGCAGGCTCGAGCCTGGGATATTTTCAAGGATGAGCAGGCTCGGACCTTAGGGGCCTTCAGAGGGGAGCAGTTGAGGCTGATTGAGCAGATTGCTCAGGGGCAGAGGGAGTTGAGGCAGCAGCTCGCTCATGATCTGGGGACGTCACAGGACCAGGCGTCTCAGAGGGTCGATATGACCCTACAGATGATTGATGAGTCACTCGACTCTCTGAGATCCCGCGTCCAGGCGATGGAGGGGATTCTCCCCCCTCTTTCTCAGACCATGAGGGAGTTTAGGGAGCAGACGGAGCAGAGCCTGGAGCAGAGGAGAAAGGCCGCCAGCGAGCAGACCATCCAGTTGAGCCAAGCCTTCAAGAAGTTGGGAGACAAGGTTTCTGAGACCTTAGGGTTTATGAGCACCTGTACCCAGCCCTTCTTGGATGGCTACGCTCAGATCCGTTTCAGGCGGGCCCATGATCACGAGGCAGGACCCTCCACAGCTCCGCCACCACCTCCGACACGTCCACCTCCTCGAGGGACCGTGCATATATCGGATGACGAGGATCTCGATGAGCCCTCAGACTACACACCTCTCTGATCTTCAGGGAGTTATTTTTGTATCTTTTGTATATTTGTATTTTCTATATGCACTGTACAAAAATGACATTTCTAGTGAAAACTTTTGCTTCATTATTGCATGATCATTCGATTATTAATTGTTTAGTCACATCACAGAAGGTGTATGTCCTCATATTTACTTATGTGTCGATAAAAATGACAATATAACAAAATAAGACAAAACAAAATGAAATGATGAATGATGATAATCAATAACATCTCAATAAAAAAAATGAATAAAAGATGAAACATGGCATAGCAAATAAGGCAAAATCGCGCCATCAATAAACAGGATGAAAGATGACCACTCAAGCACGAGCTAACAAAATCTTTTATCACACAGGTACAGAGACAGACCGAAGTTGTGGTTAGAAAAACACCGCTCTTCACATCGGGATTGTAGCCAGAGAGTGCTGCATCTCATAGTTCGCGCGGCAGCCAAAGAGTGCTACGCACCTTGCAGATCGGATGGGGGTTAGCAAGGGAACTTCAGATCGAAGCTGTGGTTAGAAAAACACCGCTCTTCACATCGGGATTGTAGCCAGAGAGTGCTGCATCTCACAGTTCGCGCGGCAGCCAGAGAGTGCTACGCACCTTGCAGATCGGATGGGGGTTAGCAAGGGAACTTCAGATCGAAGCTGTGGTTAGAAAAACACCGCTCTTCACATCGGGATTGTAGCCAGAGAGTGCTGCATCTCACAGTTCACGCGGAGCATTATCTTTAAGTCCTTTTCCAAGGCATTCTCAGTCTCTTCGGATCATTATCTTTAAGTCCTTTTTCAATGTATTCTCAGTCTCTTCAGAGCATTATCTTTAAGTCGTTTTTCCACATTCTCTTCGGAGTATTATCTTTAAGTCTTTTTTCCAAGGTATTCTCAGTCTCTTCGGAGCATTATCTTTAAGTCTTTTTTCCAAGGCATTCTCAGTCTCTTCAGAGCATTATATTTAAGTCCTTTTTCCAAGGCATTCTCAGTCTATTCGGAGCATTATCTTTAAGTCCTTTCTCAAAGCATTCTCAGTCTCTTCGGAGCATTACCTTTAAGTCTTTTTTTCAAGGCATTCTCAATTTCTTCGGAGCATTATCTTTAAGTCCTTTTTCAAAGGCATTCTCAGTCTCTTCGGAGCATTATCTTTAAGTCCTTTTTCCAAAGCATTCTCAGTCTCTTCGGAGCATCATTATCTTTAAGTCCTTTTTCCAAGGCATTCTTAGTCTCTTCGGAGCATTATATTTAAGTCCTTTTTCAAAGCATTCTCAGTCTCTTCGGAGCATTATCATTAAGTCCTTTTCGAAAGCATTCGCAGTCTCTTTGGATCATTATCTTCAAGTCCTTTTTCTAAGGCATTCTCAGTCTCTTCGGAGCATTATCTTTGAGTCCTTTTCCAAGGCATTGTTAGTCTCTTCGGAGCATTATCTTTAAGTCCTTTTTCCAAGGCATTCTCAGTCTCTTCGGAGCATTATCTTTAAGTCCCTTTTCAAGGCATTCTTAGTGTCTTCGGAGCATTATCTTTAAGTCATTTTTCCAAGGCATTCTCACTCTCTTCGGAGCATTATCTTTAAGTCCTTCTTCAAAGCATTCTCAGTCTCTTCGGAGCATTATCTTTAAGTCCTTTTCCAAGACATTCTCAGTCTCTTCAGATTATTATATTTAAGCCATTTTTCTAAGGCATTCTCAGTTTTTTCGGAGCATTATCTTTAAGTCTTTTTCAAGGCATTCTCAGTCTATTCGGAGAATTATTTTTAGGTCCTTTTTCTACAGTCTCTTCAGAGTATTATCTTTAAGTCCTTTTACAAGGCATTCTCAGTGCCTTCGGAGAATTATCTTTAAGTCAATTTTCCAAGGCATTCTCAATCTCTTCGGAACATTATCTTTAAGTCATTTTTCCAAGGCATTCTCAGTCTCTTCAGAGCATTATCTTTAAGTCTTTTTTCAAAGGCATTCTAAGTCTCTTCGGAGCATTATCTTTAAGTCCTTTTTCCAAGGCATTCTCAGTCTCTTCGGAGCACTATCTTTAAGTCCTTTTTCCAAGGCATTCTCAGTCTCTTCGGAGCATTATCTTTAAGTCCTTTTTCTTGGTATTCTCAGTCTATTAGGAGCATTATCTTTAAGTCCTTTTCCAAGGCATTCTCAGTCTCTTTGGATCATTATCTTTAAGTCCTTTTTCTAATGCATTCTCAGTCTTTTTGGAGCATTATCTTTAAGTCATTTTTCAAGGCATTCTCAGTCTCTTCAGAGCATTATCTTTAAGTCCTTTTTCCACAGTCTCTTCGTGGCATTATCTTTAAGTCCTTTTTCCAAGGCATTCTCAGTCTCTTCGGAGCATTATCTTTAAGTCTTTTTTCCAAGGCATTCTCACTCTCTTCGGAGCATTATCTTTAAGTCCTTTTTCCAAGGCATTCTCAGTCTATTCGGAGCATTATCTTTAAGTCCCTTTTCTAAGGTATTCTCAGTCTGTTCGGAGCATTATCTTTAGATGCTTTTTCCAAGGCATTCTCAGTCTCTTCGGACCATTATCCTTCGAAGCATTGAGCTTTCTTCCAAAATATTCCAAATTTTTTCAATCCTTGAGGATGTCTCCATTTTATAAGTCCGGAGCAGAATCGGTACATCGCCATCTGAGGATGGAACTTGTACTTCGTAAGCCCTGAAAAGGCTCAGTGTAACCCAAAAGGATGACAATCTCTCCTAGAAGGAGATGTTTTCTTTCTCATGGCAGCAGTAAGGTCGCTGCCTCAGGTACGCGCTTCTTTCTACTTTTCTAAATTTTTGCTCACCTAGGCACCTAAGTTCTAGGTTCCCCAAAATTAGGGGCAACTGAAAATACCGGGTCCGAGGCGGTCCAAGATCAGAATTACCCGATGATGAAAATGATACTTGTTCACAGGAAAAGATGTCGAAGATGATGTTTCCCTTGTCGAGACCCTCATTTTTTTAATAAAAAAATAACCAAATAAATTTATATAAAAAAATATTATTAAAGAAAAAAAATTATTATAAAAAATTAAAAATAAAAATTAATTAAAATTAGGAAGTGTTATTTTGTATATATCAAAATTTTGATTAAAAAATATTTATATTTAGAAAGGGATTTAATTAATTAAAAAAACAAAGAAAAGTTAGATTAAATTAAAAAAAAAAGTTTTTTTTGGCATTTAGTGGCCGTGTGTGGAGAACCTCCACACACGGCCATATGTGGATTTCCACATGAGGGGCCATGTGTGGAAGCTCCCCACATGCGGCCCCCATGCCGCTTTCGCACGCGGCCACTCTTTTGCGGCGTGCTCTCTCTCGCCCGCAAAATTAATTTTGGGACTGTAAAAAATTAGTTTTTTTTTCATATTTTGGGTTATTTTGAAAGAATAAAAATTAGGAAAGTCAATTAGGTTTTTTACATTTTGGAAATACAGTGAAATTAAATGAGATTTAGCTCTCCTTTTTCTGGGAGCTGTATTTTTACAAAGAAAAAAAAGAAAAGGTTTCCTCTGAATTTCAAAGGGAGCAGACGAGGGTTTTAAGAAAAAATATTAGGATTTCAAAGTTAAATTTTTACTTCTTCTTTTTTCTTTAAAAATATTTCATTCTGGGGATCGACTTAAACAAGGAAAATCAATTTCCTTTGTTTGATCATCTCACCAAAAATATTTTCTTGAGTTTTATTTGTTTGAAACTTAGATTTTTCTCAAATATTCGTTGTATTCATCACCGCAAAACTGGACAAGGGGACGGATTGAGATATCCTATTTCCGATATATAAATTATGAGGGTAAATATTTTTGGATCCGTTCTCATTTAATTTTCATTCATCATTTATTCTTGTTAATATTGTTATTTTTGTTATTATTACCATGTTTATCATCTATTTTTTAGCATTTTTAATGTTGTTGTCACTGTTGACATATTATGTGTGTTTTTAATTTGATTCTTTTTTATTTTAACTTAATTATTATTGCTGTCATCAGTATTATTATTATTATTATTATTATTATTATTATTATTATTATTATTATTATTATTATTATTATTATTATTATTATTATTATTTCATTTGTATTATTATTATTAGTATTATTGTTTTATGTTTAGTTTATATTATCATTATTTATTGTTATGCTGCTGCTGCTGCTACTACTACTACTACTACTACTATTATTATTATTATTATTATTACTCCCATGTTACCATTACCATTATTATTATTATTATTATTATTATTATTATTATTATTATTATTATTATTATTATTATTATTATTACTCCCCTATTACCATTATTACTATTATTATTATTATTATTATTATTATTATTATTATTATTATTATTATCATTATTATTATTATTATCATCATCATCATCATCATCATCATCATCATCTTCATCATCATCATTATTATTATTATTATTATTATCGTTATAGTTGTATTATTATCATCACATTGTTGTATTATTATCATCATTACTATGATATATTATCTTCATCATTGTTATCTTATTTATCTATTATTAGTATTATTATTTCATGCGTATCTTATTATTATTATTATTATTATTATTATTATTATTATTATTATTATTATTATTATTATTATTAGTGTTATTGTTATTGTTATAGTGATTAGTATTATTATTATTATATTCATCATTATTATTTTTGTTATGTTGTAATATTATTATTATTATTATTATTATTATTATTATTATTATTATTATTATTATTATTATTATTATCGTTGTTATTTTATTGTTATTATTGCTATTATTTTGACACTATTTTTTTATTATTATTATTATTCTTAGGTTTTTGCATGACTTATTTTTATTTCCTTTGCATGTGAATTATTTGTATACTGAATTGATATGCCTTACATTTATCTTGTATCTATATTCATTTGGTTGATTTTAGAATTGCTATTAACATGTTTAATGTCATTTTTTTGGGTGTGGAATTTAAATGTGATTCACCTTATATGAGTGTCCCCGTGACCACACGGACGGGTCACATCGTGTAGGAGACCGCATCACATGGGTGAGATCTTTCCTACCCCCTTGTAGGTTTGTGTTTATTTGTAAATAAAAATATTTTTTTACTTATTCACGTGTAAGATAAAAAGTCACGAAAATATTTTATAACTAATTGGGATTTTATTTATAAAATCATGACCAATGTCCCTCATTTTACCCAAGAAATATAAAATGTCACAAATTAAAATGAATGATTGAATTTTCTCTAAAATGGGATCACTCATCCCTATTTTTTAAATCAACAACCAATGACTCTTCGATCCCTTTTAAATGAGCGTGAAGGAACCAATGTTCCTAAACCAATCGAATGTCCCGATTTATGTATCTTTTTCTTATGTTTAATTTTGTTTGTTTGTTTAAATTTATGTTCATACATTTTGGGCCTTTATAATTAATTTTGGGGCAATATTATTTAATTTCATTTGGGGATTGTATTCCATCCCAATTTACATTTTTAAATTAACTTTTATTTGGGGTTGTATTCTGCCCTAATTTCTCTTGTAATTGTGTGCTTGACGTGTTTATTACTTTTTTATCATTTTATTTACCGCTTTCTTTACTGCTTTCCTTTATTCCTTTTGAATGATTGTAGTGCGTTTTGATTAAATGCATTAATAGTCTGAGATAAGAGGTAGAATTTTAGGAAATCAAAAACTCATTTATAATTAACCAAAACATAAATAAGAGTAAAGTTCCGGACACCATCTCTGGTTTTAGACCAATAGAGGTTAGAGACCTTTTCCAATTTCTTGTAAATTGGGTGGCGACTACAAAATACCTCAAAGGTGTCTAAAGGCATCGTGAGGCTAGATGATCCTTTCAAATGTTCTATTGGGAATGAGGCATCCAAAATGTCTCATGGCACCCAAGATCAAAAAGGCGCGAACCAATCCCTCGAGCCTTAAAAGTGAGTTCAGTGAGGGCCTTTGCTAGGTTCGGCGCATGTCACACTTATCATTTCCTAGTTCTTTTATAAAAAGAGGGATACCGTTCATTGTTTAATGTGTGAAATCTAAGTGGCTATACTCTACTTCTGCTCTCACCGACCAGATGCCTAAGTCGATGGGTCCCATTATCTACAGCGAGGCAAAGTATCCTTCTCTTATATGAACTTATGGAGGCAAGGGTGTAGTCTCTGACCTGCAGTTTGACAATTTTTGTAAGCAGTTGTGTCTAAGGGCTATGGTACTTAGGGGTGAAGGCCAAGGATAAGATGCTGCCCTGGAAAGATAGAGGATGCCTCATGACATCTTGAATCCCCCCGAACTTTCAAACACAACAGGCGATGATATCGAAAGTGGTCTCGAGAAATCCACAAAAGAGAATAGAAAGGAGAGCCAGGGGCACAGGGAGTTGACCCTTGTTTGCCACCTCACCTAATCAAGCAACACCTTCATCAGAGGGGGCGAGGGGATATAATCCTTATTTAGGGGAAGATGTCTCAGCGAATAATTGCCAATTGCTATAGAAGGAGGCTCTGATAGTAGCTTCAATTTTTCTTGTAGCCACGCCGAAAAAAAAAGGCAGTTAGAGATAAAAACCGTAATTGGCGCTCTAAGCAAAATTTAAGCCAAAGGGCAGCATGAAAACCTGGAAACAGGCAGTCTGTCCTACAAGAAAAATGAAATGAATAAAAGCCGCTGATTGGGTTGGGTCCATTCCAGTCAAAAAATAAGGCACAGGGTTATGTGAAAATTCGAAAGGATGCATTTCCCGCTAAGAAAAGCTAGTATTTAAATCCACAAGGGATGCACTACCTTAAAAGAATGACTACATGTATCAGAGAGAACCTTGTGATCCCCAAGGCTTGAAATTGAAAAGCAATTCCAAAGGGTACCGATATATATTTTTATCCTGTCGCCTCAAAATGCACTCAGATGAATTCTTATCCTGCATTCCTGCATGACACATATATTTCACGTGCATGCTCATAATTTTCCTACATATTTAGCTTTCCAGTTTTGCAGCAAGAGAGATTCATTGCAAACACCGATAAAAGGCGAGTGACGACATCAGTCAAAACACCAATCCAAGCAACCAACCAAAGACCTCTCAGGGGGCACCACTTTAAAAGGGTTAGCATGATGGTGGCACTACCATTCTACGGAAGGTTAGTACGACCACAGCACTACCACTTCAAAAGGGTTAGCACGATGGCGGCACTACCATTCTACAGAAGGTTAGCACGACCACGGCACTACCACTTCAAAAGGGTTAGCACAATGGCGGCACTACCATTCTACGGAAGGTTAGCACGACCACGGCACTACCACTTCAAAAGGGTTAGCACGATGGCCGCACTACCATTCTACGGAAGGTTAGCACGACCATGGCACTACCACTTCAAAAGGGTTAGCACGATGGCCGCACTACCATTCTATGGAAGGTTAGCATGACCACGACACTACCACTTCAAAAAGGTTAGCACGATGGCCGCACTACCATTCTACGGAAGGTTAGCACGACACCATTCTACGAAAGGTTAGCACGACCACGGCACTACCACTTCAAGAGGGTTAGCACGATGGCGGCAATACAATTCTACGGAAGGGTTAGCACGACCACGGCATTACCGCTTCAGGACAGTTAACACGATGACATCACTACCACTCTACAGAGGGTTAGCACGATCACGGCACTACCGCTTCAACAAAAGATAATATGCTGAAAACTTGGTGACAACCACCCCAATAATACCATCTAGTCTAGAAAAGTGACCGCCTCAGGTACGAGTCTCTTTCCCTCTTTTCTGAATTTTGGCTCACCTAGGAACCTAAGTTCTAGGTTCCCCAAAATTGGGGCCAACTGTAAACACCGAGTCCCAAGATGTTCTAAGATCAGGGTTACTCGATGATGAAAATGATGCTTGCTCGAAGGCAAGGATGTCGAAAGTGATGTTTCTCTTGTCGAGAATTTCCTTTTTTCAAGAAAATTCTAATTCGAAAAAAAAAATCTTTCTTATTTTTATTTTTATTTTTATTTATTTTATTTTTTTAATTTTGGGGTTTCGGAGCTGGAGTGCAGCGCCTACGTGCGGGCCCGCGTAGCGTTGCGCGCCTCGCGTGCTTGCTCCAACCCGCAGGCCGCGCGCGGCAGTATGCGGCCTCATGAGCTACGGTCCCCCCCCGCAAGGGGGCCGCAGCTTGCACGCCTCCGCACGAGTCCCCGCGCCTGCTCCCCCGTGCTGCCGTTTTCACCTGCAATTTTTGGTCGATTTTTTTCAGTCTGTTACATTTGTTTCACGTTTTAATGATATTTTTAGTTAACCGAATGAAAGGATTTATTTGTTTCTTCCCATTTTGGGACAAGGCAGGGAACAAAAGGCATATTTTCCTTCATTCTCAAGGGACTGGCTTTTGAAAATCAAAAAGAAAAAAAATGTTTTCTCTCAAGCAAAGAAAGGCAGATGAAAGAATTTCAAGGAAAAATCTTAGAAATTTCAAAGTTTCAATTTTTCTTCTTTTTTCTTTAAGAACAATTTATTCTTGGGTTGACTTGAGCAAGGAAAACTGATTTATTTTGCTTGATCATCCCATCAAAATTATTTTCTTGAGTTTTTATTTGTTTAAAAACTTAGATTTTCTCAAACTTTTTGTGTTTATTACCGCAAAAATCGACAAAGAGGACGAATCGAACAACATTTCTCCAATCTATAAACTCTGAGGGCAAATATCCTTGGATCCGTTCTCATCTAGTTTTGTTTATTATTATTGTTGTTGTTAATATTGTTATATCTTGTTATTATTACCATGTTTATCATATATGTATAGCATTTTTAATGGTTTTGCCACTGTTGACATGTTCTTTGAGGTTATCATTGGTTTATTGTGATTATTATTATTATTATTATTATTATTATTATTATTATTATTATTATTATTATTATTATTATTATTATTATTATTATTATTATTATTATTATTATTATTATTATTATTATTATTATTATTACTACTACTACTACTACTACTACTACTACTATTGTGAATAGATTTGCTTGTTTGGTTATTCTGTCATTGTTCTTATTATTATTATTATTATTATTATTATTATTATTATTATTATTATTATTATGTTCACTGTCGTCTTTTTCCTATTATTATTGTTACTCTATTATTATTATTATTATTATTATTATTATTATTATTATTATTATTATTATTATTATTATTATTATCATCATCATCATTATTGTTATTATTCTTGACCACTGTTATTATTACTATTGTTGTGTTTTTGCATGATTAATTTTTCTTTATTTTGTCTTGTCTTTATATTTATGTATTTAATGTTAGATTTATTACTAATATTTTTATTATTGTTCTTTTCGTATTTGGGTAAAATGTGACATTCGCTTGTGTTGAGTATCGCCATGACCACACGGAGGGGTCACAACACGTAGGGAACCTTCTCTCGATGAGATCTTTCCTACTGTCATTTTTGTGTTGTGTTTGTTTGTAAAAAATAGTTTTCATGTATGCACGTGTCGGATAAAAAAATGCAAAGATATTTCTATAATTAATTTGGGTTTTTCACTAATAAAATTGGGACTATTGTCTCTCATTTTAGCCAATTAATGTAAAATATCACGAATAAAATAAAGAGTTAAGTTTTCTAAAATGGGATCACTCATCCCGGTTTTCAAACCAACAATCGAACAACTCTTCAATCCCTTTTTAAGTGAGCGTGAAGGAACCAATTTTCCTAACCTAAATGAATGCTCCGATTTATGTATGTCATTTTATGTTTAACTTTGTTTGCTTGTTTTAAATTTCTGTTCATGTTTTTGGGCCCTTATAATTAATTATTTTGGGGCAATTTTATTTGACTTTCATTTGTGATTGTATTTTATCCCAATTTCCACTACGATTTTAGTTTAGCTTTCTTCCAGTGTGGATTGTATTCTATCCCGATTCCTCTTGTAATTATGTGCTTGGCATGTTTACTGCTTTTCTTTATCGCTTTATTTTATCGCTTTCCTTAAGGCTTTTTGATAAGTGTATAATTGATGCACTAATTAGTATATATTTTGTATGAGTTTAAGCAATCAATTATGTAAGTATAGTTAGTTTTCATGATTATTTGTTTATTTTACGTGTTTGAATATTTGTAAGGTGAATTGAGTGTAAAAGGAAGAAAAGAGCACGAAAGGTGATGGACTTATGACTCATGAAGTGTGGTTAAGAGTCGTGAAGTAAAGATGTGTACGAAGGAAGAGCTGCTGAAGAAGAAAAGGGTGAAAATGGACTGACGATGTACGACTCGTGATTGGAGGTTACGACTCGTGAAGGGCCAGAGGAGAAAAGGTAAAGATGCAAATAAGAATAAGAGAAGAAGGAGCTGTGAGAGTAGGATCACGAGTCATGAAAGACCATCACGACTCGTGACGACGCAGAGAGGCTAGCGTGAAGAGAAGAAAGAAGAAGCGAGACGTGAGTGTTGCTCACGACTCACATTCAAGGCTCATGACTCATGAAAGACCATCACGAGTTATGAGTGGCCAGAGAGAAGAGGAAAAGCAAGGGAGAAAAGAAGGAAGGAAAAGCTAGATCCGTGTTCTGTCGCGAGTGCAGCAGTCTCACGATCGCGACAGAACTAGCCGTTGTGCAGTTTTTTCCTGAAAAGTCATCTGAAAAGGCACCTCTTTCTCTCAACAATTGCAACCATTTGAAAGGACATTTTCAAGGGACACAATTCTTAGCATTTTATAAATATTAACGTTAAACTAGAATGTAGAAGAGGTTAGAAATTTTATTAAGTAGTTTTCTGTAGTTTGAAAAATAGTTTCTTTTCCTTAGTTAAATTTCTTAGTTAGTTTTATGTCTTGAAGAAGAAGATCAAGGAGAGGAAAAATCTGTTACAAGAGTTTGGGAAAAGGGTTGAGAAACTTCTTTCTTATTCTCTTATCTTTTATTTCTTCTCTATAAATTAATGAATATTATTTTCAATGAATTTGTATACTATTATTATTTTCTATCAAATCTATTTCCAAAGTCTTCGAATGCAGAATTTCTATTAGTACTATTGCATGATCTTTATAAGTTAAGGTAGAGTCGAGAGATCATTTTAACTTTTATGTAATAGAAGTTCATTGTCAAAACATAGCTAGAGAGATCAGTATGTTGAGATAGTTGCTATAGGTTGGTGATTATTCTTAAAGTATGTAATTAAAATCAACTAGTTCAGTAATGGGAATTAAGAATTAGTGTTTTAAATGCATGTTTTAGGCACTCTAATTCATGTCGAGAGAATGAGTTAGAAATATATTCGAATTTGGCTTGCGTAAAAAGATGATAATTGTTAAATTAAAATGATGGAATCAAGTTCATTATCTTTAGTGCTTCATTATCTATTTTATCTTATTTTGATTATCATTAACTAGGTTTAATTAGTTTATATGCTAGAGTAGTTTATAATCAACTCACCATTAATTGATCATTATAAACAAGATTAAAATTGAGTAGTAATAGTGTGTAAAATTCATCACATTCCTCGTGGGATCGACATCTTTTATACTATTTTGGTACACCGTATACTTGCGGAATTAGCACCTTTAAAATATGCTAACAAGTTTTTTATCGCCGTTGCTGGGGACTGGATGATTTTTGCCATTATGAATCTTGATTTATGATTTTGGATTACAATATTTTATTTTATTGTATTTGTTTGTTTGTTTAGTTTGACTTTGTTGTGTTTTGTTTTTGTTTACACAGGATTTGATAGTTCATGCCGAGTACAAGAAGTTCACAAGATGAGCTTGAACCAATGAATCTTAAAATCGAAAGATTTTTGTCAAGTAACCGCAAATCTAACAAGAAGAAGAATAAGTAAAAGAGATATATCATGGCTGAAGAAGGAAATCCACCAAGATTGATGGACTTTGCCACACCCGTATTAAGTGGTGCTCAACAAGGTGTGGTAAGACCTACGGTAAATGCTAATCAATTTGAGATTAAACCTTCTCTCTTACAAATGATTCAAAATAGCATACAATTTTATGTATTGGCAAATGAGGATCCTAATGCTCATTTGGCAAACTTTTTAGAGATTTATGATACCTTTAAGATTAATGGGGTTTCGGCTGATGCAATTAAGCTTAGGCTTTTTCCTTTCACTTTGAAAGATAAAGCCAAGGCTTGGTTGAATTCACTTATAAGGGGATCTATAACCACTTGTGTAACAACCCAAAAAGAGCCTAGTCGAAATCTGCGTGGTAAGTCAGAAAATTTTAAGTATTTCAGTAATTTTAGCAAGAGAAAATTTGGATAATAAGGACTTTAGTGCAAAGAAATTAGTTAAGTATGTTAAGAGGAGAAATTATATGGTGTGCATGTGGTGTATGGAAGTAGGGTAATTGTTAGGATTAATCTAGTGTGGTTTGTGTGTATGGTGCCAAGTATGTAAAGTATGTTATGAGAAGTGATCAAGTGGATTATGTGTATGGTGTTTAGTTTGGAAGTTATTTGAGTTTTGGACACATGGGATCTATAGATAAGTGACACATGGCAAGGTAGGTGAGCAATTAATGAAGAAAAGAAGTGAGGTGAGAGAAGGAAAGAGGGAAGGCTGAAATGGGATAGCTTCCCGTGGAAGATGCCCATTCCCTCTTTTCTTCACTCTTCCCCGTCCTCTCTTCTCTTTCCTTTCTTCATTTGGCTGCTCTCCACTTTCCCTTGTGTGCTTCTTTGAGCTTGAGATTGGATTTCCTGAGTTTAGAGCTGATTGTTAAAGGTAAGTGGTCGGGTTTGAGTTGGGTTTCCTCATCTCCTTCTTGTTCTTTAATTTCTAGTTTTGAAGAGTGATTGTGTGGCTTGACTGAAAGTGTGTTTTGATTGGATTTGTGCAAGAAGCGGAGGATCGTAGGAAGAGTAAAGGGAAAGAGAAAGTGGGATCATGAGGGGCCCGGTTTGAAGCTACGATTCCAGGTTTGGGAGCCTTGTTGTGGTGTTTTAAGTTTGGGAGTGTTTTCCCCTAATTTCTCCTTGGATCTTATGTATTTTGTGGTTTCATATTATTAGATATTTTAAATGCTAATTTCTTATGTGATTGCATGTATCTGATTAATTGGAGTGCTAGTCTAGCATGATTTAATGGTAGTGATTTGTATGTTGTTGTAGTGAAGTAGTTGTGTTAGGGTAAAGTGTGCTCCTTGTGTTTTTGAGAATTAATTGTGAGAATTAATTGTGATTTCTTAATCAAGTTGAGTGTATATTGGATCTGAGTATGATTTGTATGCATGGGAGTAACAAGGTAAGTGTTTGTGCATGATTGAATAAGTGTTTTGGAGGTTAAGTGTGTAAGAGAGTAGGAAAAATGCAGATTCTGGGCAAATCTGGGTTCTGTCGCAATCGCGAGGTTGTCGCGAGCGCGACAGAGTGCGGATTGGTCCCTTGTTAATGGAGAGCCCTCTGTCGCGATCGCGACGCTGTCGCGGGCGCGACAGAGAGCACGGTGGCCAAACCCTCAACACGAGCATGCTGCCGAGCGTGCGCGAGAGGAGGAAGTGACTGGCCTCCGTCGCGGGTGCGACAGAGCTCGGTTTTGTGCGAGTCTGCCGAGCGTTCTTCGTCGCGAGCACGCCTCCTAGTGCGAGCCCGCGATGAGGTACCCTGTGTTCTATAGCGAGCGCGACACCTGTCGCGATCGCGGCAGAAGCCCTTCCTGCCTACCCTATTTTTTTTGAATGTGATTCTTTTGTCCCACTTTGCACAGTTTCTCACTACTGCATGGTACATGATTCAGTTTATGTCTTGTTGACATTATGATGCTAGTGTCGTTGTAGTGAATTAATATGATGTTGGAGTTTTGATTCGAGACTTGTGTAGTAAGTGTGTGATTGAGAGTGAGTTGTCGAGCCTGAAGTGTCAAGGTAGTGGATAATTAAGCATGCTTAAGAAGGGTTGGTGAGTGCAGCTGCCCGTGTCCGCCCTGTTTGTGCGAAGCGGTCGACCTCCGCGATGGTTATTTTTCGTGTAGTGATAAAATGTTTTGAGACTCCGGTCTCCCGCGTTACCTTCGGGTATTAAAATTATTTTTGAGGCTTTGGTCTCCCATGCCGTGTTCCCGTATCCTCCACCATTGAAATTCAGGCTATTGTGTGAAGTGTCTGGTATTGGTTTAGTGAATTGTTTTTATTATTGCGTGATCTTGATTATGGTAATTGCTTTATGCTTTCCATTTTCAATTCTGATTTCATATAGTGATTCTTAATATATATATATGCTTCTGTCCTCTGGTACTTAATGAATTATGTATATTGATGAATGTTTACATTCATGTGCTGATGCATGATATTGTTGCATAGTGTTCTGTTGTGTTTTGTTCCTCCCCACTAAGCGTTATCACTTAGCACGGGTTCTTGTCCCGTGTAGGTGACAAGTTTTTGGGAGTTTGCTCATGTCGCGTATCTGCAGGACGGCCACATAGGAGTAGAGCTATTTTGTTATCTCCTCCTGTATTTCTTTTTGTAAAGGATTTAAGATGTAATATTTTTTTTTTGGATTTTGTATATAAAGAAATTTTAATTATATGATATATGGTTTTCTATTATTATTGTTAGGGAATGCTTCCGCTTAGTGCATGTATGTTCGTATGTAGTGAGTGAGCGTCGAGTAGCGCCCCTGCCGGTGCCCTTCCAACGAGGGCATCGGAGGGGGTGTTACAACTTGGGACCAATTGGCCAAAGCATTTTTATCAAAATATTTTCCCTTAGCCGAAACTGCCAAAATCATAAAGGATATCATCACTTTTGTGCAAAACGATAATGAGTATTTGTATGAAGTGTGGGAAAGGTTTAAGGAATTACAGCGAATGTGTCCACACCACAACCTTCCAAGGGAGCTATTGATGCAAACATTTTATAATGGAGTTAATCCTACCACAAGAGGTACAATTGATGCTGCAGCTGGTGGCTCTTTAATGAGGAAAACTACTGAAGCAGCTTTTGAGTTGTTGGAGGAAATGTCCATGAATAATTGTATTTGGCCTATTGAAAGAGTAAGGGAGTCTAATAATTCTAATGCTAGGGGGGTACATTCCATAGACTCTATGGTTGCATTACAAGCCCAAATTGAAGCATTGACTCATAGAGTTAATAGCTTAAGTATGGGTGGTAATTCATCAAATGCATGCAATATTTGTGGTCAACGAGGGCATATAAGTGACAATTGCAATGTAGGCATGGTTAGTAAGGAGGAGCAAGTTAATTTTATCCAAGGCCAAGGGAGTGGGAACCCTTATTCTAACACCTTTAATTCTGGTTGGAGGAGCCATCCTAATTTGTCATGGGGAAATAATAATACAAACCAAAATAGGGGTGTAGGATATATACTAACAACCACAAGATAGGTTTGGAGCTTTTGAAGGAAAAATTGATAAATTCATTGAGGAGATAAATTTTAAGATAAATTCTCAAGATGAAAATCACAAGAAACTTGAAGCTAAAATTGACCAAATCACTAAGAATCATGCTTCATCTATTCATAATCTTGAAGTTCAATTGGGTCAACTAGCTAGTTCTTTACCTTCTAGAAATTTAGGATGTCTTCCAAGCAATACTGAAGAAAATCCTAGAGACCATATAAAATCCTAATATTTATGTCTCTTATTTAGGTTGCTTAATTATATTTTCTTTCTATATGTGTTTTATGTTATTTTAAGTTGTTGTATTTTATATTGAGTATTTTTCTATTATTAACACATTTTGTTTTAATTTTACAGGTTTAAATAGTAAGGTTAGGTGTTGTTTTATTTATTATAAAAAAAAGAAAAAAAAATTTGCAGACGTGATATTCTGTCGCGCGCGCGACTACCATCGCGATCACGACAGAATATACCAAGATTGTGCTTAAGGCTTCTGTCGTGATCGCGGCAAGCATTGTGATCGCGACAGAAGGCGAGGGTAGCAGGACGTGCGACTCGTGACGTTAATTCATGAAGTCGTGAGTCAGGCAATCATAAGACAGGTAGCAATGAGGAGGTAAGTGAGGTGCTTCACGAGTCGTGAAGATTCCTCACGACCCGTGAAGCGTGATTTGCAGCATCAGGTAAGTTCTCAATTTTTCTTTTCTTTTATTATTTTACTTATTATTTTTCTATTAATTTGGTTTTGTTTTCTTTCTCCTCAGCTTTCTTTGTCTTAATTTCAATTATATAACTTAATTTAACACTTAACCCTTAAAACACAGGATCAGAAATTAAAAGAGGGACATTTTAATTTCAAAACCCTAAAATCGTGACCTTTCATATTTTTTTTACCTGTTCATTTTTATTTCACTTAACTTTTCCCATTTCCCTCTTCGTTTCATTTTCCCTTTATTGTAAGCGCAGGTCACAAGTCGAACACCCTCAATAGACATTTCATCTTCTTTATTTTTTCTTCCTCCACAAAGAATTTTCAAGCTTTCATACTCTGTTTTTCTTTCGTTATTCTGCTTCTTCATATCAGCATTCTATTTCTTTTACATATCTTCCATTTTCTTGGGGTTTAGGTGATTTTAATTCTCGTGAATCTCTGTTTCAACTTTCCTCAAGAATTTTATTTCTTGCATATTTTCATTTCATCTCTGTTCATACTTCATCTCTGTTTACATTCCTCTTTCTTCTATCTATTCGGTTTTTCTTTCGTGCATTTGGATTTGTTAATTTCTTCCATTGTGTTCGGATTTACTTCCCTATCTTTTCAATCTCTGTTTCTAACACACCAACATGGTGATAACAAAAAACCCATCGTCTTTAAGGGTTGAGCAGGCACAAGTTGAAAAAGGGAACATTGCTGTTCATTTTGGTGCTTTATTTCCCATATTTTCGGTGGATGAAGATAGTAGGTATCTAACCCTTCGTGATAGACCATTGTTGCAATGTAAGTATTTTCTTGATTCTTTGCTTACACAAATTGGCATGTTAGATATACTATGAATGAAGATGTTCATCCTGATTTAGTTTTGGAATTTTACACCATATTGAAAAAGAATGAAGATAATGAGAATTGGTTGGATTTTAGTATGGCTGGTAAACCTTATACTTTGACCTATTTTATGATGAATAGGATGTTTAGATTTTCCCAAGCTGGTTTAACTGACCCACCTAAATCTTTTAAGCCTAATGAATTTTGGAACTTTTTAACTGATTTACCAACACCTTATAGAGCTAGAGATGCTAAGTCTATATTTATTAAAGATTGAAATATTGGATTTTGCATAAGGTTTTAGCTTTTGTAGTTTTTAATAGGTCTGAATTTAACAGAGCTTCCTATCATGAATTATTTTTGATGTGGTGTGTACATAAACGTAAGGATGTATGTTGGCCTTATTGGGTTTTTACTCAATTGTTGCAATGTGTTAATAAGCATGATTCACCTTTAACTCATGGGCATGTCATTTCTAGTATTTCAAGGAATTTAAATGTGGATTTTAGTGCAATATATCGAGTTTTTCCTTGTCTTTATTTTACTAAGCATGTGTTAGTGCGTAGAGAGGTGGTTGGTAATAATTTTCAGGAAGTTCCACATCGTGCTCGGTTGTGTTGGAGGGATCTTCCAAGATCTTCTATGCCACAAGAGGAACCACAAGAAGAAGATGTTGGTGATGAGGGGGCAAGTGAAGATGAAGCTATGCCTGATGTTCCAGCGAATGTGACTGCAGCGAATGATGTTGGATCATCTAGTCATAATATACCTGATATGCTTGACCAGATTTTACAAAATCAATCTCTTATGCAAGATCAGCTCTCCTCTATAGCAAGAAGATAAAGGCAGTTGGAGTATAGGATGGATCATTTTATTACTCAATCGGGATTTGAGGTTCCATCGCCTCCACCTTCACCATGAGCAAGGAGTTTTTCTTCTCTTTCTTTTATTTCTTTTATTTGTTTGTTTTATTTCACTTCTTCACATTGAGGACAATGTGTGTTCTAAGTGTGTGGGAGTGAGTGAGTGTGAGTGTTTGTTTGTTTTTGTTTTATATGTTAATTGTATGTTTGTTTGTATGTGTTTATTGTTCAATTAGGTTTTGTAGTAAATTTTATTATAAGGTATTGTTCCATTGGTATGCTATATGGGTTGTTAGAACATTTAGCTTTTATACTCATTTTTATCAGTTTTTCAAAATTTAGTGTGTGTTTTAAGTCTTTCAAGTTATTCTTTTTTACTTCTTTCAACATTATGGATTATTTAGATTTTTTTTTACTAACTATGTTTTTAAAGTTAGGATTTGCTCATTTAGTTACAAATTTTAAGTTTCTAATTGCTTAGTGGAAACTATAACCATAATACTTACCTTATTTCTTTTAATAATGAAAAAAAAATATAAGTGGGATGGAGCATAAAATGTACCCATTCAATTCATAAAAAGAAAAGAAAGCAAAATGTACATCCAAAATTGAACTGTATAGGATGGAGCGTAAAACGCATCCATACTACTTTCTCTTGCTGTTCATGGGATAAAATGAAAGAAAATATACCCATTATTCCAAAAAAAAAAGTCTAAAAATGCCATGAGATTGGATTAAGGGTAAGTAAGCTCAAAACTGTCCTAAATGCAGCTAGCAACTTAAGAATTTTTTGAGACTTATACTCTTTATGTTGGAATTAGTAAAGTTAAGTGATTTGTCAAATTTTCAATGCATACTTTTCAATTTGACTCACTGATATTTTTGAGTGTTTGAGGTATCTGATCTTTTCAATTTTAACGAATATGCTTATTGAACAATGTTGTATAATAAGGTTTACTGGGTATTCAATTTTTCCTATTTCTTTTCTCTTGCTTGAGGACAAGCAAGGGTTAAGTGTGGGGGAATTTGATAAGTGTATAATTGATGTATTAATTAGTATATATTTTGTATGAGTTTAAGCAATTAATTATGTAAGTATAGTTAGTTTTCATGTTTATTTGTTTATTTTACGTGTTTGAATGTTTATAAGGTGAATTGAGTGTAAAAGGAAGAAAAGAGCACGAAAGGTGATGGAATCATGACTTGTGAAGTATGGTTAAGAGTCGTGAAGTAAAGATGTGTACGAAGGAAGAGCTGCTGAAGAAGAAAAGGGTGAAAATGGACTGACGATGTACGACTCGTGATTGGAGGTTACAACTCCTAAAGGGCCAGAGGAGAAAAAGTGAAGATGCAAATAAGAAGAAGGAGCTGTGAGAGTAGGATCACGAGTCGTGAAAGACCATCACAACTCGTGACGACGCAGAGAGGCTAGCGTGAAGAGAAGAAAGAAAAGCAAAAGAAGAAGAAAGAAGAAGCAAGACGTGAGTGTCGCTCACGACTCACACACAAGGCTCACGACTCGTGAAAGACCATCACAGGTCATGAGTGGCAAGAGAGAAGAGGAAAAGCAAGGGAGAAAAGAAAGAAGGAAAAGCCAGATCCATGTTCTGTCGCGAGCGCGGCAGTCTCGCGATCGCGACAGAACTAGCCGTTGGGCAGTTTTTATAACACCCCCTTCCCATACGTAGGTGATCCCATCCGATAAGGAGTGAGATGCCGTATGAGTCAAGGTGTCACCAACAATAGAAAAGCAAAACATACATCCATTCATAACATACATTCAGAAATACAGAATAATTAAAAACTTTACATGCAGAAAGCAAAAGCTGATCATGCATTACTATAATAAACTATTACAATAATGTTCTGATCAACTGGCTGATACAAAATAATATTACATAACCAAAATATAATTACAAAAGCAGAAGCTGATACAAAACTGATACAGAGAGAGTTCAATACAAAAAGAATCATCACTGATACAAGACTGAGCCCTACACTAAAACCCTTCTGTGTTGGCTTGATGACGGCGACTCTTTCAAGACAAAACTCCTTCCGCACCTGCACGGGTAAAAACACCGTGCTAAGCGATAAACGCTTAGTGGGGAAACACACATAAATTATGGACGGCCATTCACAACGGTCGCCGAAACATGTCACATTCAGAATGGCAATATGCAAAGGTTAGCATAATACATATAAACGTATTCACGTATAAAGGCCATATAATCAATATCTCTTAATCATATTCATTCGAGAATAATCTGACATGCATCTCATCATATACTTACTCAGATAACACTTTTCATATCCAAATCAGAACAGAACAAATCAATTGAACAATAAATGAACACCTGCTGACTCTAGGTAGTGGATATCGAGTGTACTGAGGGTACCTTACGGGTACAAATCGAATACTGAGGGTACCTCACAGGTACAAATCAAATATTATATCATTTATCAAAACATGTTATTTATATACTGAGGGGATCTTAAACAAGATCCTATACTGATGGGTTCGCGAGGAACCAAACGGGGACCTGATCGGGGTCCAAACTGAACTGAGGGCTGCAGCTAAAAGACTCTATTAGGCATGCCTAACTATCCACTTACTTGACTCTAGCAGGTTATGCGTCAAACAGATCACATTTCAGGGTACAGAATAGTATTCATCAGAAATTCATGGTATTATTCAAATCAGAGTATATACAAGTATGACAGGCATTATACCACAGTATAAATTCATTCAGAAGAAAATACTAGATTTATTTTTGAGTCAAAAGCTGGAAAATTTCGGAAAAAGAGCAGAACGGGGAAACGGGCGAGACTGGCTGGTCACAAGGCGTGACTGGCCTCCTCACAGGGCAGGTCACGCGACGTGACTGAGGGTCACGTCTCGTGACTTGCTCTGCCCCTCGCGGATCAGACGACATCTCTCGCTGATCACGCCTCGTCCCTCGCAGATCACGCGACGTGATCTCGCAGATCACACAGCGCCCTCGCAGGTCACGCGACGTGACTGGATGTCACGTCTCGTGACTTGCTTCAGCATTCTCGCAGGTCACGCGACGTGACTGGTCGTCACGTCTCGTGACTTGCTTCTCTTCAGCTGTTACGCGACTTGCCTTCCCTCAGCCGGTCACGTGGCGTGACGGGGAGTCACGTCTCGTGACTGGCTTCATCTCAACTGGTCACGAGTTATGACAGGCAGCCACAACCCGCGACCAGCCTCAAGCTGGCAGGTCACGCGACGTGACCTGAGGTCACGTCTCGTGACTTGCCTCTCTTCTTGGCGAGTCGCGCGACAGCATCAGGAATAACGGGATTTTTGACAGAAGTCGATTTCCAGAATTTCCAGAACAATAAAATCAATCCAAATTTGGTTTAAAACCATACAAATCAATTCATACCTTTCGAGAAAGATCCCAAACAATTCAAACAACATATAAACAACTCAAACCAGTATTCAGTCAACCTAATCAAGGGTATTTGCATTCAAATTCTTCAAGAACATATAAACCCTAAATTTTACAGTAAACTTAAAATTACACAAACCACAATCAAAAATTCCCAAACCTGAAATCTAAGCCTCTATCACTTAGCTCCACTAGGTCCAGCAACCTCTTTACCCTTTGGATCGCGAGGAGCTTCAGCTAAACACAAACACAGCAAGAATATTCACAAAGAAAACCCTAAGTTAAATCTAAACTTAAGGAAGAAGAAGATGAAGTAAATGAAACAACTAGATGAGAGAATTCAATTACTTACTAGAGAGGGTGCAAATAGAGAATCAATTTCACCAATAAGACCTTGAATCAACAATACAGTACTTGAAATAAAGAAAATGAAGAAGAAGAAAAAGAGTGAGAAAAGAAACGTAAATCTCTAAGTTCCTTTTCTTTCATTCCCTTTTCTTTTTCTTTTCTTTATCCTAAATATGTATCAATTTCCTATTGGTGAAACTAATCACTCACACCAAAATAACCTACACTACACACACCTAAAACCCTCTTAACTTATGCATACCCCACAATGGTATGAACACATGCACACAAATATTTCTCATTTAATTAACATACTAGTGCCATGAATGCACCCACACAACAATAAAACCCAAAACATGCATTTCTACTGACATACCCTTATGAAATGCCGAACACATGCGAATGCTTACACATACAGACAGACAGACAGGCTCATTCTACTAGGGGGCAAATGGGATGTGACAGTTTTTCCCTGAAAAGTCATCTGAAAAGGCACCTCTTTCTCTCAACAATTACAACCATTTGAAAGGACATCTTCAAGGGACACAATTCTTTACATTTTATAAATATTAACGTTAAACTAGAATGTAGAAGAGGGTTAGAATTTTTATTAAGTAGTTTTTTGTAGTTTGAAAAATTGTTTCTTTTTCTTAGTTAAATTTCTTAGTTAGTTTTATGTCTTGAAGAAGAAGATCAAGGAGAGGAAAAATCTGTTACAAGAGTATGGGAAAAGGGTTGAGAAACTTCTTTCTTATTCTCTTATCTTTTATTTCTTCTCTGTAAATTAATGAATATTATTTTAAATGAATTTGTATACTATTATTATTTTTTATCCCATCTATTTCCAATGTCTTTGAATGTAGAATTTCTATTAGTACTATTGCATGATCTTTATAAGTTAAGGTAGAGTCGAGAGATCATTTTCACTTGCATCTAATAGAAGTTCATTGTCAAAACATAGCTAGAGAGATCAGTATGTTGAGATAGTTGCTATAGGTTGGTGATTATTCTTAAAGTATGTAATTAAAATTAACTAGTTCAGTAAAGGGAATTAAGGATTACTGTTTTAAATGCATGTTTTAGGCACTCTAATTCATGTCGAGAGAATGAGTTAGAAATATATTCCAACTTGGCTTGCGTGAAAAGATGATAATTGTTAAATTAAAATGATGGAATCAAGTTCATTATCTTTAGTGCTTCATTATATATTTTGTCTTCTTTTGATTATCATTAACTAGGTTTAATTAGTTTATATGCTAGAGTAGTTTATAATCAACTCATCATTAATTCATCATTGTAAACAAGATTAAAATTGAGTGGTAATAGTGTGTAAAATTCATCACATTCCTCGTGGGATCGACATCTTTTGTACTATTTCGGTACACCGTATACTTGCGAAATTAGCACCTTTAAAATATGCTAACACTTTTATTTATTTCTTTCGAATGCTTGCAATGCGCTTTTAAATTAAATGCATTAATTGCACGAGAGAAGAGATGGAATTTTATGAATTTAAAAACTCATTTATTATTAACCAAGACATAAATAAGAGTGAAGTTTCGAACACCATCTCTGGTTTAGACCGTAGAGGTTAGATGATTGTGACGCGCGCCGAACCCAGCAAGGGCCCTCACGTTGAATCCGCTTGAGGATTCGAAGGACTACTTCTCGTCTTTCGATCATGGGCGTCATGAGACATCTTGGATGCTTCCTTCCCAATAGAACATTGGAAAGGAAGATCTAGCCCCATGGCACCTTTGGGCACCTTTGAGGTATCATGGAGTCGCCACCCAATTCACAAGGAATTGGGAAAGGTCTCTAACCTCTTATTGGTCAAGACCAGAGATTGGTGTTTGGAACTCCCCTCTTATTCATGCTTTTGTCAATTATAAATGAGTCTTTAATTTCTTAAAGTTCTACCTCTCTTCCCACACGATCAATGCATTAAAAATAAAAGCGCATCTCAAGCATCCAAAAGCGGTAAAAGGAAAGCAATAAATAAAGTGATAAATAAAGCGATAAAAGAAAGCGATAACCACGCAAGCACACAATTACAAGAGAAATGGGGGCAGAATATAACCCCAATAAAAGGAGATTGAAGATGTGAATGGGGACGGAATACAATCCCCAAAAATAAATAAAGTTGCCCCAAAATTAATTACAAGGGCCCAAAAGGAAATGAACATAAATTTAAAACACTCACACTAGATCAGAATAAAAGGACATACATAAATTGGGGCATTATTTTAGGAACATTGGTTCCTTCGTGCCTATTTGAAGGTTTGGGAACATTGGTTCCTTCGCATTTATTTAAAGAGGGTTCGAAGAGTCATTTGGTTGTTGGATGAAAACAGGGATGAGTGATCCCATTTTTGGAGAAAACTAACTCTTCGTTTTATCGTGTCATTTTACATTCTTTGGCTAAAAGGAGGGACATTGGTCCCAATTTTATTAGTAAAAATTCCAACTTAATTATAAAAATATTTTTGTGATTTTTTATCTCACACGTGCATAAATAAAATAAGTATTTACAATTAAATACAAAACACATAAAGAGAGGGTTGAAAGGATCTCACCAAACCGGAGTACTCATCTATGTGTCGTGACCCATCTGGGGAGTCACGGGGATGCCCGCATAACGCGACTCAAATTAAATCTCAGGTAGGAAAATAATATCGAAACATTAGTAATAATTCTAGGTAAATTAATCATACAAATGCAAACCATAATAATAATAATGATAATAATGATACTTAATAGAAACAAATACTCATAATAATAAATAATGTGAAATTGGACATAAATCCAATGGCATTAATAACTATAATATTAATATGACTCAATTATACCAATAACAAATAAAATAGTAATGATAATATTAATAATATAACAAATAATATTAACAACAATGAATAATAATAATAATAATAATAATAATAATAATAATAATAATAATAATAATAATAATAATAATAATAATAATAATAATAATAATAATAATAATAATAATAATAATAATAATAAGGATAATATAACAATAACATTAAACCAATAATAATAATACTAATAATATAAAATAAATAAACATGACAAAAATAATAATAAATAAATAAAATGATAGCAAAATGATAATAACAGTACCAATAAAAAATAAAATGACATAACAATAATGATGAATATAATAATCATAATAATACCACCATGATGATGGTGATAATAATAATAATAATAATAATAATAATAATAATAATAATAATAATAATAATAATAATAACAATAATAACAATATAACATCAATAAACATATGATAATAATATAAATGAAAAAAAAAATAGAATATTAACAATAGTAAGTAAATGATAATAATAATAATAATAATAATAATAATAATAATAATAATAATAATAATAATAATAATAATAATAATAATAATAATAATAATAATAGAATAACAAAGAAATCAATTAGGACAAATAAATAGTGTACCACTAACAGTATTAATCACATTAAAAATGCCCAAAATAGAATGATATCAACATAATAATAACAACAAATAAATGCAAAACAAAATAAAATTAAATGAGAATGGGTTCAAAGTGTTTACCCTCAAAATTTATAGGTCGAAAATAGGATGTCTCAATCCGTTCCCCTTGTCGATTTTTGCGGTGATAGACAGAAAATAAAAATGTAAAAATTTGTATTTTTGAATAAATTAACTCTAGAAAATATTTTTGGTGGGATGAATGAGCCAAGAAAATTAATTTTTGCTGTTCAAATCAAACCCAAGATGAAATGTTGTGGAGAAGAAAAGATTAAAGCTTGAGAATAAAACTTGAGAAGTTTTTTTGGATTTTTGAAGAACAACAAAACAAGTTTTTGCTTGAGAGAAGAAGAAAAACTTGAGAGGAAAAATAAAAGTCCCTATTTTTGAATACTAGTTGCCGTCGTCTTTTTTCCAAGGGAAACTCCCTTTAATTTTTGGCTTGGCCAAAAAATGGGAAGAGGACAAAGGAGCTTTCATTTTTGGTTAACCCAAAATTGCATGAAAGTGTGAAAACTGAAAAAAACAGACTGGAAAAGAAGGAAAATCAGAAAAATGCAGAGAAAGGGCCAACACGGGGCAGAATTGCCCGCGTGAAGGAGAACCTGGGCGCACGCGGCGCCCCTGCTGCACGCTGGGCCACGTGCAGCAGGCCCTGCTGTGCGCCTGGCCACGTGCGCGCGCCCGTACCTTCGCGACGGGCGCGGCCCGCAAGCACGGCGCGCGATAAAAAAACAAAATAAAATAATAAAAAAAATAAAAAAATGTTCCGCATTGAAATTTTTAGAGGTACAGGGGGGAATTTTTGACAAGGGAAGCGTCATTTTCGACACCTTCACTGGCAAAGTATTGCTTTCATAATAGGGTAATTCTGATATTGGACTGCCTTGGGACTCGGTGTCTACAATGACCTTTCCCAATTTCTCGTAAATTGGATGGCAACTCCAAAATACCTCAAAGGTGCCTAAAAGTACCATGAGGCTAGATGCACTCCCCAATGTTCTATTGGGTAGGGATTCCAAGATGTCTCATGGCACCAAAGATCAAAAGACGCGAACTGTAACACCCCGACCGGAGCTCCATGGAAACACCCCGACCGGAGCGCCACAACTCGAACGGACACACAAAAATGCACAAACTAATAAACAAAACATGCGCGGAAGCAGCAATAAAATCTTAAAATAATGCAATTATCTATATACATACAAAACCCCAAAAGTTTACAATATCTTAACAAAATACAAAATATCAATATAACATATACAAAAAGATACAGGAGCAGATAACAAAATAAAACTCCAACTCCTATGTGGCCGACCCTGCAGATGCGCGACTCTGACTAGAACAAAACCTGCCACCTACACAAGAAAACAAACAATATCCTGTGCTAAGCGATAACGTTTAGTGGGGAGAAACGAAACAAAGAAACAATGTACGGAAATATCACATGCATACACTAGAGGGTCAGAAATATACAAGATACATTCACTAAAACAAGACATAAATCCGAACGGAAAGCTATAGCCAGAAATATATAACCGAACATTATTACACACAAGATCCGAACAGAACACTACAGAGCACTATATAAACCGAACAGAACACACAACAGCCTGAACTTCACTGGTGGTGGATACAGGGGGGAACACTACACTGGAGACCGAAGTCTCAAAAATACTTTCACTAGCCCGGAGGAAACATGGGAGACCGGAGTCTCAAAACATTTTCACTAGACCCTTAACGGAGGTCAACCGTATCACTAGACCCGAGCGCACCGACATGGGCAGCTGCACTCACTATCCCTTTATAAGCATGCTTATCTATCCACTACTATGACACCTCAGGCTCTCCACATTCTCAAGAAATTTAATACACTTACTAACTCAAAAACACAGGTCAAAACACTATCATATCTAGACAATCATAAGAACATGAGTTATTCATTAGTGAGAAATCAAGCAGAGTAAGTTACTGAAGAAACATTTACAATTCGACTGGACTCTTCATGCCGAATGGAGCCTACATGATGAGCACATTGCATGCCGAGCGGAGCTCTTCATGCCGAATAGCTCTTCATGCCGAGCCGAGCTCTGCATTCCGAGCAGCTAACAATCACGTCTCGGAGCAAAATGCAATGCGTCCGAGAGCACACTGAGAAAAATTCTAGCTCGGTCACGATCGGGACGAATGTCTCTCTCGTGATAGAGTTGTATTTCTCCCAAAAACAGTGCTTCCCTGCTCTGATTTCAAGCCAATACACACCCACACCCGAACATGCAAAACTCTTACCTCACTACTCAAATACATTCAAAAGAGGCATAAATACCAAAATACACCCCGAACTCAGACAACAACCCGCCAAACAGTTAATCTTCACGACTCGTGAAGAACTTCACGTGTCGTGAAGAGTCTCCTGCCGAGCACCACAAACACAAGAGAAAAGAAACTCATTCCCAAAATATACACAGACAAACTTTAAATAATTAGAGCTCAAATTCATGACACTAACAAATCAGAACAACATATACACATTATACACAGATCCAAGCAAGGAATATGATCAGACAACTCAGACAACTCAAGCAACACACGCTCCCAAACCTGGTAACAAAAGCTTCAATCAGATCTCTTCAATATCCAACCTTCTCTTTACCTTTACTCTTCCTTCTATCTTCCAGTTCTTATAAAAAAAATTAACCAAAATAAAAGCTCATATAACCCAGGCAAATAAAACCATAAAACCAACCTTCGAAAAATAGAAAACGGAGAAGAAGAAGAAGAAGACAATGCCGAACCGACCACTTACCTCAGAACCAGCTCAAACTTAACAAACCTCTCTCAAAACTGGAAAACTACACTAAGAAAAATGGAGAGCAGAAACTTGTGAAAGGAGAGGAAAAATAGGAAAGAACAGGAGGATGAAGAATGTTTCAACGAGAAGCAAACTCCCTTTTCTGCCTTCCCACTCATCTCTCTTTCAAATCCACATTAATGCACTCACCTACCAAGCCACTTGTCTCTCACCCATTGGACCTCCTCACTAAGCTTCCTTTAAATCCTTACCCAATTACCAATAAATAACTAATAAAAATTCTTTCAATTAAAACTTTCATTAACTCTTCTATTAGGTCCCTCGAAAATCCAATTCCAAAAACTCAAATACCGAAAATACTTCAAATTTTTCTATCAAAGACACAAATTACATCTAGGCCCTTTCTGGGTTGTTACACGAACCAATCCCTTGAGCCCTAAAAGCGGATCTCACCTAAGAGGGCCTTTGCTAGGTTCGGCGCACGTCACACCTATCCGTCGATTGCCAGGCATGACCGTCCCTATTTGGGATGGGCCTTGAGGGACGTTTGGTCCTTTTCAGTGATGGGCGCCCATCCCTTGATTGAGGGACAGCTGCCCATCGTGCCAGGCAAGCTTGTCTCGTTAGGGACGGTCTAGTGATTTGAATAAGTGATTTTTCCGATTATTCGTGATCGACGGCTGTCCCTCACGTGAGGGACGCCTATCGATCGCGAATTAAGCTTGCTTCCTGATTTCCTTCAATGAAAATCTGGAGATTTGTTTCATTTAAAATTAAGTGACTGATTTTTAAGGATAAGCACTGAGGGCTTTTAGGTATTCAAACTTTAAAAGGACTCAAACTTATCCCTAGATTTATGTCATAAACCTAGAAAAACAAGGAGAGATTTTTTGCTATAAAAGGAAAAGAAAAGCAGAGAAATCTATAGGGAAGGATTTAATAGAAAACAAAACTTTCTTTGAAAATATTTTGAAAACTTACTTTCAAAATTCTGATTTCAAGGGTCCATTGAGGAATAAAAATCAATTTTCTCACCTTAATTACTCTTATAAACTCATTGTTTTCAAAAAGAATTTTAGAGAGAAGTTATAGAGCAAAAGAGATTTTCTCACCGTTTTGTTAACTTGTTTTGTGAAATTCAAATAAGCGATCTCCTATTTTCTCGCCTTTCAGAGATCAAACACTGACGGTAAATATTTTGGGTTCATGGTTCATTATTTTGCATTGATTCAAAGTTATGGCATGAAATATGATTCTTGGTCTAAGATGTGAATCTACTAATTTATCTACATTTTGTTATTTCTTGTGCTAGATCTGTTTATTTAATTGTTTTTGACATAATCGTCCAAGATTTGGGTGGAAACATTTGAAAAATGCATAAAAGGAAGTTGTAAAAGTGTAGCAATGGAGGTTTTGCATTTCTGGAAAGAGGGACGGGAAGAAGACCCAATCGATGCCCATCCCTCGATGTGGTGAAGTCCCTCTTCCTGTCTATCTCTTCCATGTGGCTGTCCATTCTCTCTTTAGGCCGTCCCTCAGCCTTGTTTTTCTTCCTTTTTACTTATTTGAGCCCCTTTTCTCATTTTTAATGTCACATTTGCATTTTTTTTTATGTGTTATTTTTAATGCCATTTTGCCGTATTAATATTACATCTTGCATTTTTAATTTTCAATTTTATTCTCTGATTATTTTGACTTTACTAACTTCTTATTTTCTTTATTTCTTTTATTTGGCATATAATAATTTCTTTTTGATTTGAGCATTACTGATAAATGACGATCTACAAGATAAGGGATTTGAAGATCTTCAGTTTGGTTAATCCTTCCATTTAGTTCCTCCTTTTATTTATTTGCTTTTTCTTTAGCTTATTATTAATTATCTCTTGGACTTTTAATAAATGTTGTTTTAGGCCCGCTAATGTAAAAACTCCCAAAAGATTTTTTTTTATAAAAACTCCCAAAAGATTTTTTTTCTAAATAAAATGGAATTTTTTCTAACAAAATAGGACCAATGTCCTAATTTTCCTCCAATAAAAATATCACTAAAAAATTATTCGATTTTGTAAATATACATGAGGGAAGCAATGTTCTCACCTTAAATAAATATCCCGTTTTATGTATGTATTTTATCTCTTAATGTTCCCTTTCATTTTTTTTGGCGATTGTATTCTACCCTTTATAATTGTAAAATTGATACATTTGCTTTTATTTGTCGTCTTTTTACCGCTTCCATTTATATGATTGCAATGCGCCTTATTTTAATTGCATAAATGCATGAGAAAAGATGTGGAAACTTAATTTTAAAAACTCATTTATAAACTTTAACTAAGGTACGAGTAAAAGTGATGTTCCGATCTTTCTCTAGTCTTAGGCTTCATGAGATTAGATGATCCTTCCCAATATTCTATTAGGTGGTGATTCAAAAATACTTTATGTTGCCAAAAATAGACATAAGAGCAACATCCTGAACTCTCTCTCGTCTTAGGCTTCACGGAGTTAGACGAACTTTCCTAATGTTCTATTGGGTGGCGACTCCAAAATATCTCATGTTGCCCAAAATAAATGCACTCATACTACGATCATTAGCAATTAACTAGGGGTGATTCCCTGTTCATTGCGAAGTGATCAACCTTTATGAGTTTGATGAACCTCTCGGGGACCCGCGGGGTTCCGCACACGTCACAATGACATAACACTAACAAGTTGTTATAGAGCATTTCTCAAAGTGGATTGAGGTTAAGCCAGTCACCACGATCACTACAGCAAATATCAGGGATTTTGCATGGAAAGAGATCATTTTGCAAGTTTGGTCTCTTGAGAGTCTTCATCACAAACAATGGTAAAATAGTTCAATTGTTCCATATTCAGGGAATTTTGTAAAGGCTTGAGCATCCAGGTAAGGTTCACATCAGTAATCGAACCAAGCTAATGGGATGACTGAGATATCCAACTGGGCTATGTTGTTTCAACTGAAGAAGGAGCTGGGTAAAGCTAAAGGAAATTGGACTAAAAAGCTACACAGTGTTTTAGGGGCTTATCACACTACCACCCCATTTGGGAACTAGATAGACCCCACCTTTCTCCCTCATTTATAACTCGGAAGCTATCATACCGATCAAGCTTGGAACTCCTACTTTCCTAAACAAAAAATGCCAAGCTAAAGTCAACATAGCCAATCAGCAAATCGAATTGGAACTAGCTGATGAGAAAAAGGAGCAACCACTTGTCAAACCGCTTCCCTATAAACAAAGTTTGGCTGAGGTCAAAGCACATTCCTTCAAGGTGGGCAACAAAGTTTTGAAAAGGGTTAATATTGGCTCAAGTAACGTAGGGGTCGGTTATGCCGAATTGGGAAGGACCTTGTGAGATATCAAAGGTTCTAAGTCCTAACATTTATAGGATTCACCAAGTGAACGGATTGGAGGTACCTCGTTCATGTAACGTTGAAAGGCTTAATAATTTTTTGATTTGAATGGCCATTTGGTCATAGTAAATGTAAATACCTTTTTCTATCAATTAAAAATGCTTGTTTCGGAAAATGTTTGTGCTATGTAAATACTTTGAGTTTAAAAGTTCAATCAAATGAAACACTCTCTACACATAGATGCTGTATAATAATTTTAATTGAAAAACTCTTACAATAAAGTCTTTACATTAGAAGCATTAATGAATGTTAATACCCCGTTCAGCTCACATATAACATACATATTATTCTTTAAAGCAAGTTCCAAAGAATCATTATTTCAATTCAATTTTTCAAAATTGGTAAGATAAGAATTTGAATAACATACATTCAGTAGTTCTTACTTGAAACAATAAATAAGTTAACAAGTAACAAACCAAATTGGCAAGAAAAAATAATTAATCCAAGTGAAAAACAGAAAAGTTAGGGTGTGTTTGGTAAAGTTATACGTTTTTAGTTTTTTATTTTTAAAATCCAAAAACTATTTTTAGTTTTTTTCATTTATTTTTTTGAAAACTGTTTTATATATTTAAAAACTTTATCATATTTTTTTTATTATTCATGTATTTTTTTAAATTATTCATGTACATTATAATAATGATTTTGGTGGTGGCAGTGGTGGTGGTGGAGGCAGCAGTGGTGTAGTGGTGGAAGTGGCGGCGGTGTGGTGGTGGTGGTGGAGGCGGCGGCAGTGTGGTGGCGGTGGTGGAGGCAGCAGTACTGTGGTTGTGGTGGTGCCGGCAGTGTGGTTGGGGTGGTGTGGTGGTGGTAGAGACGGTAGTGGTGTGGTGGAGGCGGCGTGGTGGCAGTGGAGGCAGCGGCTGCATTGACAATGTGGCGATGGCGATGGTGGCGGTGTGGTGGTGGTGGTTGCGGTAGTGATAATAACGATAAAATAGCAAAATCCTAAAAATCACATTTTGAAGATTTTTATTTTCTATTTTATGTGTGAAAATCAGTTATTTAAATTTTTGCAAAAACTAAAACGGAAATGAGTTTATTGAATGTGTTTTGGTTTTATTTAAAAAAAAAAAACGAAAACAAAATCATTTCCGAATGCACCCAGTATGTTGGTTCTAACTTAAAGGGGTTGATTTCACCCATGGTCACTCAACTTATCACTTATCGCGCAAAAGTAACCGACTTTTTTTTTCTTACTTAAATGTCACTAAACTTTTAACATTATTGCACAAAAGTCATGTTGACCGGAATCCGGCGACGACTCTTGCCGGATTGATAAGTTCAACAAATGCTACATTTAAATTAATTTCACTCACGGTCACTAGACTTATCATTTATCTCGCAAAAGTAATTAACTTTTTTTTTTCAACTTAAATGTTACTGAACTTTTAACATTTTTGCAAAAAAGTCATCAATCCGGCAAGGGTCGTCGCCGGATTCCGGTCAACATGACTTTTGTGCAATAATGTTAAAAGTTCAGTGACATTTAAGTAAGAAAAAAAAAGTCGGTTACTTTTGCGCGATAAGTGATAAGTTGAGTGACCATGAGTGAAATTGACCCAACTTAAAGCTCTCAAATATTAAAAAAGGGAAAAGTTGCAAACAACGTACATTTAAAATACTTTCTCGAGAAGAAAAGTGAATAACCTTTCCTGATCGGCAGTAAAAAGAATAACTACTTTCTAAAGAAAAGTTTAAATGGCTCAACTAGTTATTCAATTTACATTATGCAAACCATGCAAGTCGTGAAGAGAGTGCAAAAAAAAAAAAAAAAAGAAAAAAGAAAAAAAATGCAGATAAATTGTTACTTGTTAAAAAATGAAATTTCATTAAAGCGAAAAAAATGTTTTAAAAAAAATCAAAATTATTCCGGATTAATTGTAAAATCACTGAAGAATGATTTTCAAATTTAGGCGGAATAAAAAAAATCTTGAAATGTCAATTTCAAGCTTCAATGTCATTTTAATTTTGGAAATCCATTAGTTTTTCCATTAAAACTAACAAAAATTCAATTTTTTCAAAAAATTATCTTTTCAGTTTTTATTAAATAATTAATATTATTTAAAACTAATAATAATTTTTTTTATTATTATAATTAATGAATGTAATAAACAAAAATAAATTAAACTAAAATTAAAATATTTATTATTTTTAGATTAATTTAAAATCAAATTTAAAAGTTATGACCACATTAGTTGTCTTTATCATTTTTTTTAATCATATTTGCATAAAATTAAATAATTTTTTTTATTAAAATAACTCTTATGCAACATAATAAATCAAATTGAAGACAAAAATACGAATTAGTTTTAGAATGTATACAATGATCCAAATACATAATTGATAATTCCTGAAGTATTAGAAATTGTATGAACGAGACCAGATGGTAGTTCTGTGTGAGTCGATCAGGTCTACTATATCTTTAAAAAAAGTTTGCCCAGTTGAACTGGACATTAATACTCTGAATCTTAAATTAGTAGTGTTAGAGAGAGAAGTTAGTGAGAGAAGCTCTCAGAAATCAAGTGTTAATTGGGGTATTGATAAAGGGTCTGAGAATCCACTTGAGTGGTCTACTCTGGTGTTAGAGGAGCTAAGTGGCGATGTAACGGGAATCAGGCAGGAGAAGTGACTGTGGTGTGTGCCAGTAGGCTAACAGGGGCCGTGCCCTGTCAGTGCAATCGGACAGTCGGCAGGCGCTATCTCTATGCGTCTCGCGCACGTTCGCTCATCACACGCCGGGCTTAGTGGCACTAGGCCTCCTATTTGGTTGGGCTCTTGGTCTATATTGGGCTTTGGACTCAGTCTCAATAGCAAGTTGTACTAGGTATTACCAATAATAAAACATGAAATATTTTGTGCATAGTAGGAACAATGAATTAGTGATACAACTAATGATAATTTTATAAAAATTCTTCAGATATTGAATGATTCGGATACATAATTTTATAGAACTAATGAAAAAAAAAACAGATATTTCTATAGAACAACAGAGGATAAAATAATTTTGTAGAACTAATGACAAAAATACGAATTATTTTTAGACTATAATGAATAATCCATATACATAATTTTATATGAAATATTTTATGCAAAATAGGGAGAATGAATTAGTGATAGAACTAAATCTACCAATTTTTGAACTGACCCGAACCAACTTGAAAACGTAACCCGAACCCGAATGACACGAGAAATTTAGGATTGAATCTAACTCAAATTCAAAATCCAAAAATTTTCTCAAAAATGCCTGAAATTCGATCCGACACGACATGAACCTGTAACCCAAATTTTTTTTTAATTTTATTGTCATATTTATTTATAAATTATAGTTTAATATATATATATATATATATATATATATATATATATATTATTAACACTATACCGTTTTATCAATATTTTCATCTCAATTTTTTTTATAAAAGTTAAATTTAATTGAAATAAAATAAATAAATATCTAATTGTTTAAATTTTAAATAATAAGTAAAAGATAAAAGAAAAAGAAAAAGAAATAAAAAATTCAAACGGAAATTGACAGAAGTTCAATATGTCGTTATATATATATATATATATGAAGGAAAATTACACGCATATAATTAACGTGGAGGTAATATTAAATAAATGTACCTACCTCTTGTAGCGTAGAAACTAGTTGCGGAAGCGTCTACCAAGATCCTATTTGTTTTTGGTCACTGGTCCGGCTTTTACCCACTCGGGGTAAGAGCAACTAGATCACAATCTAAATGCCCCTGAAAATAAGACAAAAAACTGTGAGTGGGAACGAGCAGCCTTGCAGCGTATACGTTTTCTCGTTACCAAATTATGAGGACCTCACCTCTATTTATAGAGGTCTTATGGGCTAGAGACATAACTCTAGTTTAACTCAGACTCTTTATGAGATAAGATTTGGTAATTTAAATTAGATTAAATAACTCAATTTAATCTGGATAGGAACTCAATCCTTTATAGAGTCATGGGCATATCCCAACTCTATCATCTCCCACTCGCACATGACGGAACGCATTCCAATCTTAATCTTCAGTTATACTGGCAAATAGATTGTGTGACCAGCATACCTCGAGAGCACTAGTGCTATACACCTGTTAGGGATATATAGCGTCTCGTAAAAACAAGATCCTCTTCTTCTTGTATGCCTAACCCTAGATTGCCTTTTCACATTCATTGTTTTAACTCATGATCTCATAAAACAATTTTCGTGTTCACTATTATATTTCTACTCATAGAAACTATAATAGGCATGCCGGTGAACCACGAAACATTATGAAAGTGATCAAAAGGCTATCTTCCCCTTTTACCGTATGCCATCCATCATGATTCAACTTGCTTTTCTAGTTAGATCTGCCAGGCCTAAATTTTTCCCAGACCTCTTGAAAACTAACTAAGCTAGCCACATTGAACCATACTTCAGGGATAAGTTAAGGGTTCTAAGGGTCGAAATATAAATAGAGTCTCACAATAGGGAAAGTTGAGATCATTAATATTATTAAATTCCCATCCCTGTGGTCACATAAGCACACACGGTATAAAACATGTGTTATGGTGTTCTTTCCTTCCCTTAAAGGAGCGCATGTCTCACATTTTAATAATGTGTATATCAAACACCATACAGAAGCGTAAGGTTGCGATGCACCGAAGCACCCAACTTGAGTCCGCTTACTTAAGGACTACTTCTGGCTTTTTAGACAGAACATGGTAGTTACATATAACTGACCATCGGATTTCATACAATCCTTATTTTGGATCTCAATCCAAAGCATACAACTTTATGTATGTCTTTATCTCGCACCTTTACAAGACTCATCTTGTAACTTCTGCAAGACGGCACTTTTATTTTGAATAGGCTCTCGAGCATTCTCATATGTTCAAAAATTGCCTCATCTTAGTCTTTGCCAACTCATTGACAAAACTAAGGTAAATACCCTTGTGAGTGGGCTACTTCTCTGTCTGACATGCTCAATCTCATATCAATAACAGCAAATGTTTACACATAAACATTCACACTCATGTATTGCTAACAATGAACTTTAGTTATTATTCTCAAATAATAACGTTAAGGGATTATATAAAATATAACAGTACCATTTAAATTCTACGCAAACCTCGAGATCAAATGTGTTTCTCAAAACACATCTCTCGTTATAGGTTCACTCAATGGATCTGCATGCGTAGAAACGTACTGTAAGTTCACTTCTCCTCGTGCAACAAAATCTTTCATGTATTAATACTTAATGTCGATATGCTTAGCTCCTCTATAAGCTATCAACGACTGACTATCACTATAGACTGTCACTAATACCTTTGAGACAGTTACTCTTAAATGGCTCACAAACCATTTCAACCAGACTGTCTCAAGTACTGTAATTGAGGAAGTGACAAATTCAACTTCCACTATTAATAGGGCTACACAGGCTTAATTCTTGTTATTCCACGAGATGGCACTCTTGCCAAACAAGAATATGAAACTTGGAATGGATTTCCTCTCATCCACATCTCCTGCCCAATCAACGTCTCTATATTCTCTCAACACAGATCATTTTCTTGAAAATAGAAAGAATATTCTGCAGTACTTTTAAGGTATATAAGTATCCATTCAATTGCTTCTAATGTGCTTTGCCTGGGTTAGATTGATATTTATTTACCATGCCCACTGCATAGTATATATCATGTCTTGTATACAACACTGCATACATAAGACTGCCCAGGGCACTGTCATATATAGAACGCTCCTCATAAGTTCAATTTTTCTGACTTCATAGGACACACATCTTTGCTAAGAAACTGATTCTTGGCAATGGGGTAATGTATGAGTTTAGGGTTTTGCATATTAAATCGCTCAAGATCATTGTTGAAATATTTCTCTCTAGAAATAGCAACAATCTTCTTGAATGATCTCTTGAAATCTTAACTTCAAGAATGTAATATGCATGACCCATTTCATTTGTCTCAAAGTTGGATAATAACCAATCTTTGATTTCAATTACGTACCATTTATCATTTTCAGCTTTGAGTATGTCGTCTACATACAATGCTAAAATAATAAATTTATTTTCAGAGCTTTTACTATAAACACAATGATCTTCATCAATCATGTTGAACACGTTCGACATGATTCTATGATAAAGTGTCAAGTACCATTGTGTTGAAGACTGTTTAAGGCAATAGATTGAACACATCAATCAGCAAACCTTATGTTTGCTGCCTTTTTCCGATGAAACATATAGGTTGTTCCATCCATTTGTCCATTGAGAAAAGCAATCTTTTCACCCTTTTGATGAAGCTCTACGTTCAAACTCACCACTATGGTTAGAATGAACCTTATGGATGTAAATTTTTACAACAGATGAGAAAGCCTACTCATAGTCAATCTCTTCCTGTTGTATAAACCCCTTAGCAACTAGCCGAGCCTTATATCTTTCGATACCTCTATCAGCCTTTCGCTTTACTTTGAGAATACATTTATTCTCAATTTGTGTTTTTCCAGTAGATCAACTAGTTCTCAACATGGTTTGATCTCATGGATGCCATTTCCTTTTCCATT
Organism: Excoecaria cochinchinensis; assembly: GCA_947683425.1. Lineage (NCBI taxonomy): Eukaryota > Viridiplantae > Streptophyta > Magnoliopsida > Malpighiales > Euphorbiaceae > Excoecaria > Excoecaria cochinchinensis. The sequence continues at coordinate 15,734,067 of CANTUQ010000055.1, forward strand.
GCTTTAGTCCATTTTTCTCTTAAATGGGCATGAAAAAGCTTTTTGAATATTATTATGCTCTTTCTTGTCTCGTGGGATAACTAAAAAAGGGCTTCATTCCAGCTTTCGATTTTAAATCGTCAGCATGGAACACTTATCCTTTTAGATTTTTACAGTTCTGAATCTTGATGAACATGTCTCATATATTCATCGTAATTTGTAATGCTCCCACTGGGACTATATTCCATACTCTCACTAGAGTCAGGAATACCGTATTCTTTCCTCCCACTGGAGTCAAGAATACTCCCATTCATTCATATCAGGTCTCGAACATCCGGATCGTTTGGAGGATGAAGGTCTTAACCTTTTTCCTCTAACTCCCTCCCACTCGGATAGAGTGATCCTGATGGTCTCTTCCTGAAATTAATGTAAAGTGAACTCTTAATTCACTTCAACCAACTTTGAAAATGCATTGTCTTAAGAATGTGACGTCTTGTGATTCAAATTATATCATTATGTCATTCTCTTACTTACCCATGAAAATGTATCCTTTTGATACTTCAGAATATCTCACATAGATTCTCTTCTGTCTCTTGGTCTCAAATTTACCAAATTGAGATATCATGGACGTAAGCATTATAACCCAAAGGTTGTAAAAGGCTTAGGTCAGCTTGTTGACCGGTTCACAACTCATAAGTTATGATAATGACAGATTTAGAGGGCATACAGTTCAGAACATATGTGGCAGTCAATAAAATATCTCCCCAATAGGAGATAGGCAAATTTGCCTCTGCCATCATAGATCTAACCGTAAATAGGATAGTCTAATTTCTCCTTTCCTCAACACCGTTTTGTTGTGGATTTATAGGAATGAACAACTAATGTTCAATCATTTTCATCACATGAAGCTTTAAATTTATCTGTAAGATATTACTGACCTCTGTCAGTTCTTAAAGCTTTGATCTTTTTATCTAATTGATTCTCAACTATACTCATATAAGTCTTGAAGCAACCCGATGCTTCTGACTTGTGAGAAATCAAATAGATATGACCATACCTAGTACAGTCATATATAAATGTGATGAAATAATAGGCCCCATGCCTTACCCTCACATTCATTTGACCACATTCGTCATAATGGACTAAGTGCAATAGAAATGTGCCTATAGTTCCTCATTCGAATGATTGTCTAACTAGTTTTTCCTTTTTTAGGCAATACTCTCATGTAAGCAATTCAACGTTATTTAAATCGCCTATTAAACCTTCTTTGACTAACCGACTCATTCAGTTTTGTCCAATATGGTTTAATAAAGTATGCCATAATTTCACATTATTCTCATAAATATGTGAAAAATAACAAACTAGTTTCACTCAAATAGTTATGGTCCACATCCATAACCATAAAATCATTCAAGCATAAGCTTATACTGTCATCCTTAAAACGTAAATTGAAAATAAATTTCAATAAAGCAAGAACAGAACCTAAATTGCATAACAAAGGTATCTCGATCCCCTGTTACACGGTCCATTGGTTCTAAATCTATTACCCACAAAGGATGAAATTCAGAACTAGATACATAAATTCCACTCACTCTTGAGTCAGAATAGTGTATCTTTTTAGGCACAATGCAGTCTCTTTGCATAGTGTCCTTTTAGGCAATTGAAACATTTCACTCTTGAAAAGTTTATCTCCTTTTTGCCTTTGGACCTATCATGATTCTATTCCTTTTACTTTTCAGGCTCTCAAGCTTTTTCTTTATCCCTATGGATGAAGCTTATTATCTTGTTCTAATAAGAACTCATTCTATTAGAACAGGACTATGCCATATGACATTGACCTTAATCACTGTCAGACGGCCTCCTTTAAGCTTCAAATAACAAGTGACATCCTCAAATGTCTTTTTGCTTATCTATGTGAGTTAGTTGCATCCTCACATGCTACCAACTCTTGGGTAAAGAACGGATAACAGTTTGGACCTTCTGCTTATCAGTCACTTATGACTACTAAGCTCACTTTCCTCACTTTTCTTTTTCATCTCTCTTAGATGTTTTCGCATCGAATGATCAGACTTTTCTGATATGTATCAAATTTGATCTACAATGATCGGAGCTTATTCAGAGTCACATCTCTGAATTTCTCTTGCAAAGCGATCCACAGATCAATTGCATTTTGATGCTTGCGAACTTGCTTAGTGATGTGATGCAACATAGGCATCGCAGTCCTGCTTATGCTGCGTTATAATGTCATCCTCAAGTTCAGCCATAACCGAACTTGAAGATTTAAGAGCCTCTTGCTCTTCAAGCACATACTGGATCTTTGTATTCCAGATTTCATAATTATAACTTGGAAGCAGCATCCATTAAAAACCTCTGATCTCAAATGGAACAATGTTGCACATATTTAAAAGAGATAAAGCAATACATGCAATTTATTATGCACCTGAAATAATAACCTAGTAAAATTTTCTATTAGGCTCAAATTCGAAAAGGCTACTAATAGTATCCAATTACCCTCTAAGTCCTAATGTCCAACCTTACAGGTTAAAATTTCATACATAATAAATCTGAATTATTGGATTATCAAGTTCTCAAACTTATGAGGGGATCTTTATTAAGCCTTTACTTAATAAGCATGCAATCATTTTACTCATAAAATATCGCAAGGCAATTAACAATTAAAATAAACTCATTTATTATAAAGTTAAATGCCATCATGATAAGTAAATAAACACATTTATTTAACCAAAAATCCAATAATTCCAAAATAAGACACTTATGTCAAATATTAATAGGAAACATAAATCCTATTTTAATAACAACAAACGCCAACTCAAATTGACACTTATGTCAACTATTATTGAAGTCCAGATTTTATAAAATCTTTTTAGTTATTAGGATTACATCTTTGACCGATTTAATCAATTCATCAAGCGACTCAAAAGTCCATTGATGAAGCCATGGACAATGCACGCTCGTCCATTTCTCAACACTATCACAGAATTTTAGTGTTACTTCTCAACACTTTTCTTTTGGTAACTCAAACAAAAATTTTATTTTCATACTCGGACCACCAGTTCAAATGCACTCTTGAATTTGTTCTCACACATGTACTTTATGATGCACTATTGCATCAATGTCATCGGCTCAAATCTTCCTTCGCATTCTCATTTTGCTTATTAATTGCACTCTTGCAATTCTCAAAGCAACCTATGCGTTTCTTAAGGAAGAACCGGCTGTCCTTATTCAACATTTCTGTAACATATTACAGGAATAATTTATACACTCATGTATAAATACACATGATTAAAACGCATTTCATTCAATAAATAAGGACAGAACCTCAAAAATTCTTCAAAACATTTTTAAAAATTTTCGAAAGCAGAAAACACATTTTCTACAAATTTTTAATATTTTATTTTGAAATTAAACACATTTAAATATCAAAAATTACAAAATATATTTTTTGGTCATTAAAAATTTTAAAAACATGACCAAAAAATCAGAAATAATTTGAAAAATCAATTTGGCAAAAAACGGAGCTGAAATGGCGGTCGAAAGACACCGCACGTGCCGACTAACGGGAGGAAGACACGCTCACGCGCGCCCTACCTCGGACCTGCCACGTGGCAATACCGTATTGAGCCACGTGTCCACATCCAGTCACGCCACGTGTCTGAATGCTATTGGTCCGCCTGGTGATTACGTGGCAAGTCAACGACACGTGTCAGCATCTCATTGGTCCACATGTCACACGTGACACGTCAGCATCGACACATGGCAGACCTCAGTCTGACACGTGTCAACATATGATTGGACCACGTGGCGCCCGCGTAGCACCTGTGACACGTCAGAGCCACGTGGCGTGACTGCAGTCAGCCACGTGTCTCACGTCTATTGGGCCACATGTCGGTGATACCACGTCATCACTAACACCTGACATGACACGTGGCAGCACCTCAGTGGTCCACGTGGCGATTCTTGGTTGGGCCACGTGTCACTTGTTGACATGTCATCATGACACGTGGCATGACCTCAGTCAGCCACGTGGCATCCTCTGATTTATCCACGTGTCCGCCCCATGTTGTGCCAGGTGGCACTCGGCTATTGGGCCATGTGTCAGCAGTGACGCAATACTGCTGACACGTGGCGACGCGCGTGTGGGCCACCGCCCACCCGCATGCGCCGAACTTATGTGGCGCGTGTGGTCCACGCGCCGCCTTCCCTGCCGAATCTGACGCTCCGATTCCGGCCGGTGGGGGGTTTTCAGGGTCTGTGAATTTAATTGTGAGGTCAAAAATAAAAAATCCCGACTTCTAGTTAGCCGTTTAGAACACTCATGTTCGTCCCCTCGGGTTTCGGTGTACACATACACGAAATCAAGCCGAAATATATACGTATATATATTTTTCACACAAAAAATAAATTTTTGTTGTGTTCAATGCATCCCAGATCTAATAATTTTACACATAAAATTTTAGATCTCTTTAGCCACATGCCAGGACGCAAAAAACGACGGCTCTGATACCAATGAAGGAAAATTATACGCATATAATTAACGTGGAGGTAACATTAAATAAATGTACCTACCTCTTGTAGCGCAGAAACTAGTTGCGGAAGCATCTACCAAGATCCCATTTGTTTTTGGTCACTGGTCCGGCTTTTACCCACTCAGGGTAAGAGCAGCTAGATCACAATCTAAATGCCCCTAAAAATAAGACAAAAAACTGTGAGTGGGAACGAGCAGCCTTGCGGCGTATACGTTTTCTCGTTACCAAATTATGAGGACCTCACCTCTATTTATAGAGGTCTTATGGGCTAGAGACATAACTCTAGTTTAACTCAAACTCTTTCTGAGATAAGATTTGGTAATTTAAATTAGATTAAATAACTCAATTTAATCTGGATAGGAACTCAATCCTTTATAGAGTCATGGGCGTATCACAACTCTATCAATATATATATATATGAGACTTCTAATCTCTTGATTTTTTTTTTTATCTTTTTTCTATTGCTCATGTCGCCGATTTTTTTGTCTCACTTTATCTTCTTCATCGTCGGCCTCCTAGTTTCGGCATCAAAATGATGTAATTTTACTAATAGTTCAAATTTTTTGATTTTAGTCACTTTTAGATATTGAAAACTGAATCTATATGACCATATTTATATTTTAAAATCGAACCAAATATATTATCTTATTTTCAGTGCAGTTTGATTTTTTGTCCAATCCGATACAATACAAACTTGTTTGATTTTCGATTCAATTTTTTAATCCTAATTGTGACTTGGGATCCAACCTGTGACGCAGGCCGGATCCCCGCGGCCGCCCCTATGACCGCCCGCACGTGGGCGATCGGGCAATTGTGGGTCCGTTGACAGCTTGCAATAAATCGCAAGTGCGTCTATTTTGGGCAACAAGGAGGTTTCATGGAGTTGCCACCCAATAGAACATTTGGAAAGTTTCTCTCGCCTCAGAGAGCCTAAGACTGCGCTTAGTATCCATTTTGGGCCAGCCAAAGGGGGAAGGTAAACCTCTCGCCCTAAGGAGCCTAGGATTAATGCTAAAGCCTCGTGACATAAGAGGTGTCTTGGAGGGTAAACCTCTAGCCTCTTGAGCCCAAAGACTAGAGCTGGTTCGGGACTTCTCATTTATTTATACCTTAATTAATATTATAATTAAGTTTTGAATTCATTATTTCATCAACTTTCCACACAATGCAATTTAAATTAAAGGCGCAATCATTCATACCAAAAGCGGTAAATGTAAGCAAAATCCAAAATAAAGCATTTAAAAACAAATTACAATAACACTAGGAGCGGAATACAACTCCCATTTATAAAAGTGAAATACATGCACAAAACGGGTTATTCATTAATAGTGAGAACATTAGTCCTCGCCTGCATATTTATTATGAAACAGTTTTGATGTGATGATTTATTTGGGTATGAAAAACTAGGACATTGGTCCCCTTTTATTTAGAAAAAAAAAATGTCAAGTTAATTAATAGAAGCGTTTTTGTGATTTTCTTTTTAGCGTGCCTAAATAAAGAATTTTACAAGATAATTATATGGCAAAATTAAATAAAATATTACAAATAAAGAAAATAAATGTATGAACCAAACGAGCATTTTTGGACCTCCCGATGTGCTCGCAAAAACGCCCAAGCGAAAAATGAGTTTAGACATAAAAACAAAATACAAATAAAATAATGTTAGTGATTAAATCAATTAAATCAATTAAACATACAAAATAATGAATAACAAATTAAAATAAAATAAGATGATATGAAAAGAATGATAATGGAATCAAAATGTTATCAAACCAAAATAAATGAGAAACAGGCATTATATGTGATAAATGATTAAATGATGTGATGAAAATAAAATAAACATGTTAATTAAATAATACATGTAAAAATATGAACATGATAACAATGATGATGAAGATAAACGAATCAAAGAATATATAAAATGATAAAGAAAAGAATAATAAATGAAAACAATTAAAGAATGATGAAAACAATTAAATGAACAATATGATTAATTAAATATGTTCACAAATGATATAAACCATTTACATGGCAAAAAGATCAATTAAAATGAATTTATTAATTACATGTTAAAAATAATGATGAATTAAAGTGAAATAAATTAATTACATGTTAAAATTAATAGACAATCAATATTTATATGAATAAAAATCATATATAAACAAATTAAATAAAACAAATCTGAAATAAATAATAAAATAAAATATACATAAATAAATTAGATATGAACCAAAAGAAATAATAAGAACAAGCCCAGAATGTTTACCCTCAGAGTTTCGGATTCGATGAAGGTAAAAGATTATGGATTTCTTTGTTTGATGATTCACAATATTAGAGTGAAATATGATGAAAATGTTGGAATTTTATTCCAAGAAACATGAAAAAAAATGATCAAAAATTCTTTAAGAACAAAGAATTGATACCTTTGCCTAAAGAAATGATTTTGATCAAAAAAAGTTTTTATTGATTAAAATAAAGAAAAATGATTTCAAGAACAATCAATCACTTTGTTCATATCAAAAAAAATTGATTGAAGTTTTATTTTAGAAAATCAAATAAAAATTAGATTTTGATGACAAACAATTATTTTATTTGTCTCAAAATCAATTTTTTATCAAAAAGAGATTCAAAACAAAATCAATGAAAAAGTTTTATTGAACACAAAATAAAAGATTAAAAACAATTTTGAGAACAAATAATTATTCTATTTGTCTCAAAAATTAAATCAAACAACAAAACTTCCTCTAAAAAATATGTTTAGAAGAAGTTATGTTGGAAAAAGAATGAAACATTTGATTTTTCTTTTTGATTTTTGGTTGGGGAATAAATCTAAAATTTTTAAAGAGAAAATAGAAGAAGAAGAATTCTGAAAATTTTACGTCTAAAAAAAATGTGTGGAGGAGACTCCTTTTGATTTCATCAAAAAGTCTTTATAGGATAAAAAAAGGTTGCCCTAATTTAATTAAGAAAAAAATCTATTTTAACATAAAATTCCTTTATTTTTAATGATAAAATCAAGTTTTATTATTTAATTATCTAAAAAAATATTTTAGAATTTAATTTGAAGTCAAAAACCACAAAAAAATGGGATAAAAAACGGATTTTTGGGTAAAAAATCGGAAAAAAGGCTGAAAAAACGGAAAAGGGTATCAGACCCTGTAGCGACGGCCAGGAAGCCCGTCGCTATAGAGCGACGGCCTCACGCAGCCAGGCTGCGCGAAATCCGCGCGGTGCGGCGCTACCGCGCCCGACACACGCTGTCCGAAATTTTTTTTTTTCTTTTTTTTTTAAATTGACTAAAAACAATATAATTTTAAGCCCCCATTTTTCAAAATTAATTTTTTAAATATTTTTTTATTATTTTCTAATTTTTCACTCTAAAATGCAAATTTGACGCGAAAACCATCACTTTTAACATTTTAAGTCTGTGAAGGCAATTATCATCATTGGGTAACTTCGATTTAGGCTGACTCAGGACCCGGTGTCTACAGTTGCCTCCAGTTTAGGGGATTCTAGTACACTAGTGTCTAGGTGAGCCTAAACTCAAAGAAGAAAAGGAAAGAGAATCGTACCTGAGTCAGTCGTCTTTCCGAACTGGAGAATTCTGAGATGGTGGTTATTACCATGGTGTGTTTTTGTTTGTTGAAGCGGTGCTATCTTTGAGCCCTTCGGTTGATTGCCCCCTGAGAGGTCTTCGGTTCATCGATCGTTTGCCCCCTGAGAGGTCTTCGGTTCATTGCCCCCTGAGAGGTCTTCGGTTCATTGCCCCCTGAGAGGTCTTCAGTTCATTGATCGTTTGCCCCCTGAGAGGTCTTCAGTTCATTGCCCCTTGAGAGGTCTTCGATTCATTGCCCCCTGAGAGGTCTTCGATTTGCTGCTCCCTGAGAAGTCTTTGGTTGATTGCCCCCTGAGAGGTCTTCGATTCATTGCCCCCTGAGAGGTCTTTGGTTGATTGCCCCCTGAGAGGTCTTTGATTCATTGCCCCCTGAGAGGTCTTCGATTTACTGCTCCCTGAGAAGTCTTTGATTTATTGCCCCTTGAGAGGTCTTCGATTTACTGCTCCCTGAGAAGACTTTGGATGGTGCTTGGATTGATGATTAAGCTGGTATGTGGATTGATGATTTGATCGATGTCTGGATTGATGATTGACTTGAGGCTTGGATATATGTGTTGATCGATGTCTGAATTGATGAATGAGTTGAGGTTTTGATTGATGATTTGACCGATGTCATCACTTGGCTTTTGTCGGTGTCCGCCTCAAGTCTCTCTTTTTGCAAAATAAGGAAACTAAACTATGCAAAAATGGTGAGCATGCAAGTGAAATGCATGAGTCATGCAGGAATGCAGGACAAAAATTCATCTATGTGAACTTGAAGATGATAGCCGGGCTAGCTGCAATTTGCAATAGGATCGATGCCTTTTAAGCTGCTTTTGAATTTCATGCCCTTTGGGATTGCGAGATTCTCACCTGGTACCTGTAGTCATTAATTGAAGGTAGTGCATCCCTTGTGGATTTTCACACTAGCTTTTCTTAGTGGGAAATGCGTCATTTGTGGATTTTCACATAACCCTGTGCCTTATTTTTTTGCCTGGAATGGACCCAACCCAATCCAGCGGCTTTTCTCTTTCTTCTTTTTTTGAAGGACAGACTGCCTGTTTTCAGGTTTTCACCCTATCCTTTTGCCTAGTTTTTGCTTAGAGCGCCAGTTACGGTTTTCACTCTAGCGGCTCTTTATTTTTTTTTTTTTTAAGATTGCTGAAGTTATTGGCAAGAATCTTTAGCGAGTCTTAGGACATGGTTGCATGAGCTTGATTTTGCATATTTGATAACAGGATGAATCGGCTGAAGCGTTTGCGTGCTGAGAGTAGCAGAGGGTAGGCAGATACCTGACTTTGATCACACAGGGTACAATACTCTGATCACATCATTGCATAAATGCATGTGTTTCAATTTGATTTCATTAAACATGATCATTATTTTGGCATTGACTTTTAAAAAATACAAGACTTTAGCTAATCTCGAGATAGATCTTGAAAGCATCAAACTCCTGTTATCAATCAGCCCTCTCGGGTTTTATGATTGAAGATTTTCTCTCATCTCTTAATTTTTTTCTTTGAATACGAATTCTAGATGCAACTTTGGGGACGAGACTTAACTCGAATGCATGAATGCACTCGTGGCTCCTCGCTTTAAGCTCAAGAAACACCATATGCCTCTTCTTACGTACCAAAAATTATTAGAAGGTCATCTTCGCTAATTGGATAAGACTGAACCAAGAATCAAAAGGTCTTACTTTGGTTGTAATGTTAGGCTTAGGTAGATGGCTATCAAAGGAGGATCAGGTCGCTAGAGAAAAATGGCCGCAATATTTTCTCGACTGGTGGATGAACCATTCTCAGCTCAGTTGTATATACAAAGGTATTCTTGAATTTGGATTTGATAACTTTTTAGCTCATTTAAGATCAGAATGACAGTTAAAAAGGTAATCATCAAAACTCGTCAAGTGGTTATTATTTTGAGCTCTACTTTTATTTATTTTTTATTTTTTTTTAAGGAGCTCATGTCTTTGGCGCATGACTGAAACCCTCTTCCCAAAGTGTAAACTCATCCTTACCAAAGCAATTTTGATAACCCACAAAGAAATTGTTAATTGTTAAAACGTTCATCCATCCCTGCTAGAGAGACCACTCTTCTAAGGGGAAGCCAAAATCATTTTAGGCGAGGGGATAGTTTTAACATGTGTAACAACAAAATTGGCACGCATTTAGCATACCCACATAAAGGCTCAATGGGCTAGCAAGCGATTGTGAAGTAAGGGTAGGAAATGGTCATTTAGAGAGCTATACAAAGAAAATGTTGCCTAAATCATTTTCTAGGTTCCGTCTTATCCAGGGATCGCTTTGACGGGTAATCAGAAAGGTTCTAGTGCTCTTAGTGAGTTTCCATCCAGTCCCCTAATTGCAACTAGTTTTTTTTTTATTATTTTTAATTTCCCTCTCTACAGGAGCTATGTTAGATGCTATCAAAATTTTCTTTGGGTTCCCCAAAGTTTCTGAGATTAACTGCAGTCATATCATTTGGATTAATGCCAAAGTAAATGTGTTATGATCATGTGAAATGAAATCAATAGAAACATTATACAAATAAGCAAAAATTGTTCTCTTCATTACAAACCGAAAATTGTAACATAAAATGTTCTAGAAATAAAAAGAATTTCAGCATCTAAAAGCAATATCACTAGTGGGCCACAAGACACGATCATGTTCATGGTGGAGGGACTGCATTATAACCTGCTTTCTTCTTTTTCTCTCTCTTCTCAGGATCTGCGATCTGATTGGTGTCAATGAGATCTTGGATCTTGTTTCTCAAAATTCGGCAATGGTCAGTCAAATGGCCGGTGTGCTGGTGGTAAGTGCAGTACTGATCACCTCTATGTCCCGGCTGTCCCTGACTCAAGGTTGGTCTGGGTGGCAAAGGTTGCAACTTGCCTTCCTTCATTAGTCTCTCCAGCACCCAGGATAGAGAGCGGCCTAAGTTGGAGTAGTATCTCTGACCCTGCCCAACTCCAGTAGCTGAGACCTCTGCTGTCCTACTGTTTCTGCTGTTGCTGCTCTCGGCACCTCCTGATTTGAATCCCGACTGGTTCCCATAGCCTTTCCCAGCAAAGTTATTTGGGCTTGCTTTCTTTGCCAGGTAATCCGCCTCAGCTTCTATAGCGATATCCTTAAGCGACTCCCAGTCCTTGAGCCCCTTAAAACTGAGCAAGTCCCTTAAGTAAGGGCATGAGTTTCTGATAAACAGCCTGATCTGGTCTGCAGTGTCAGGCTTCCTCTTCATCTCCATAACCCTGTTTCTCCATCTTGTAAGGTACTCATGGAATGACTCATCATTCTTCTGCTGTAGAAGCTCGAGGTCTTTTAGGGTGACCTCCATCCTGGTGCTGCAGTCGTACTGCTTCATGAATTCTTCGGTCAAAAGGTCCCAGTCCTCTTTGGACCTCCTATCCAACCCGTGGTACCAGTCAACTGTCAGGCCCACCAGACTAAGGCAGAAATATTCCACCTTTTGCTTCTTGCTCAGCCCTGTGCCTTTCATGACCAGGGTGTACTGCTTGATATGGGCGGATGGGTCAGAGGTACCATCAAATTTCGGTAGCTCGGGCATCTTGAATCTTTGGGGCAGCAGCTCTTCATCCCCCAGATCTCTGTCTTCTGGGTTGACCCCCTTTCCAGCCGAGAGCATGCGGGTGATTGCCTCAATCTGCTGTCTCATACCTCTTAAAGCTTCATCCTCTACTCTAGGTGCTCTGGGCCTAGCAGCTTGGTGGACTATCGGCACCTCTTCTTCTTCTTCCTCCATCAGGAAATCATCGTTGGGGTTATGAATCCTTTCCCCTCTTGGCTTGATGGGTGCAGCAGCTCTGTGTTCATTATTAGGTTGGCGAGCAGCAGCTCCAACGAAGGGAGCCTCCCCACCAGCAGGTGGTTCGGCTTGCCCTCGAGGAGGGGCTGCCTGTGGCTGTAGAGCAGCAGGCGACTGTGGGGCAGCAGGTGGATGGGCAATCCTTTCAGCCATGGCGCCCATCATATCCATCATTCTCTGTTCAAAATCCTCTAGCCTCCTAGCTAGGTCCTGAGTGGTCAAAGCTCCAACTTCTTCTGCCATTGATGATTCAAGAGAGGATTCACTGATTAATGGGAATGACTCAGAATCCCAGTTAGACACTAGTTCCGGCAACTCAAAGAGCAGATTTGTCCTTACTAGCCGACCGTCGGAACCTCTAGTCCACTTAGATGAATCTATGATGGCTGAAAAAATTAGATTGTTAGGATGATGCATGAATGACATATACAATGCATGATAGTGAGCTATGCAACATTTACAATCACATGCAAGCAAGTAAATCCTTCCAACCTTATTACTCCCACACACGAGGTAATGCGGTCTCTTTCCTAGGTGGGTTTAATCCATGGGTTAGCGGGGAACCCAATGGATGCGTATGGTGCTCGGTGGAAAACCGGCATCATAACATCTCTTATCTAATGTGCAAGCACATGGGTTATAATCGTTATGTATTTAGGCAGCCCGAACAAGTTGACATGGGCCTATCGGGGCATGAAAGCCTTTGATTAGGTGACCAATCAAATTATATGGGCTTGTTGAATATATAATGATCCACATAGCAAGCAAGGTATTACGGTTCATATTACCTAGGGGAAGTGACTATTTCCATTACATGAGCTTTGGTCATGGGTGGTGTTACTTTACGGCTACCCAAGCATGATCCCTGCCGACGGGTCTAGCTCATCACGAGCGTAATGACCGATCGGGTCACCATTTAATATTCCATGATGGTACGAGGCTTGGGCTGGTGATTATCCTTAACACTTCCCTAAATTGAGTGAAAATAGGGTCGTGCTTCGGGAACGCACCGGGGCTAAAAGAGGGACCAAACTAGCATAGATCTAAGGCTCTAATGAGATGCAATACAGTTTTGAAAGAAGATGAAATTTTTAAATTAAAACTCAATTATGATTTTTAATGAAGGTACTTTCGAATCGAAGTCTCGAGTATGTCTCCAGTGGAGTCGCCACTGTGACGCGCGCTGGATCCTCGCGGCCGCCCCTATGACCGCCCGCACGTAGGCGATCGGCCAATTGTGGGTCCGTTGACAGCTTGCAATAAATTGCAAGTGCGTCTATGTTGGGCAACAAGGAGGTTTCATGGAGTCGCCACCCAATAGAACATTGGGAAAGTTTCTCTCGCCTCGGAGAGCCTAAGACTGCGCTTAGTATCCATTTTGGGCCAGCCAAAGGGGGAAGGTAAACCTCTCGCCCTAAGGAGCCTAGGATTAACGCTAAAGCCTCGTGACACAAGAGGTGTCTTGGAGGGTAAACCTCTAGCCTCTTGAGCCCAAAGACCAGAGCTGGTTCGGGACTTCTCATTTATTTATACCTTGATTAATATTATAATTAAGTTTTGAATTCATTGTTTCATCAACTTTCCACACAATGCAATTTAAATTAAAGGCGCAATCATTCATATCAAAAGCAGTAAATGTAAGCAAAATCCAAAATAAAGTATTTAAAAACAAATTACAATAACACTAGGAGCGGAATACAACTCCCATTTATAAAAGTGAAATACATGCATAAAACGGGTTATTCATTAATAGTGAGAACATTGGTACTCGCCTGCATATTTATTATGAAACAGTTTTGATGTGATGATTTATTTGGGTATGAAAAACTAGGACATTGGTCCCCTTTTATTTAGAAAAAAAAATGTCAAGTTAATTAATAGAAGCGTTTTTGTGATTTTCTTTTTAGTGTGCCTAAATAAAGAATTTTACAAGATAATTATACGACAAAATTAAATAAAATATTACAAATAAAGAAAATAAATGTATGAACCAAACGAGCCTTTTTGGACCTCCCGATGTGCTCGCAAAAATGCCCAAGCGAAAAATGAGTTTAGACATAAAAACAAAATACAAATAAAATAATGTTAGTGATTAAATCAATTAAATCAATTAAACATACAAAATAATGAATAACAAATTAAAATAAAATAAGATGATATGAAAAGAATGATAATGGAATCAAAATGTTAACAAACAAAAATAAATGAGAAACATGCATTATATGTGATAAATGATTAAATGATGTGATGAAAATAAAATAAACATGTTAATTAAATAATACATGTAAAAATATGAACATGATAACAATGATGATGAAGATAAACGAATCAAAGAATATATAAAATGATAAAGAAAAGAATAATAAATGAAAACAATTAAAGAATGATGAAAACAATTAAATGAACAATATGATTAATTAAATATGTTCACAAATGATATAAACCATTTACATGGCAAAAAGATCAATTAAAATGAATTTATTAATTACATGTTAAAAATAATGATGAATTAAAGTGAAATAAATTAATTACATGTTAAAATTAATAGACAATCAATATTTATATCAATAAAAATCATATATAAACAAATTAAATAAAACAAATCTGAAATAAATAATAAAATAAAATATACATAAATAAATTAGATATGAACCAAAGGAAATAATAAGAACAAGCCTAGAATGTTTACCCTCAGAGTTTCGGATTCGATGAAGGTAAAAGATGATCGATTTCTTTGTTTGATGATTCACAATATTAGAGTGAAATATGATGAAAATGTTGGAATTTTATTCCAAGAAACATGAAAAAAAATGATCAAAAATTCTTTAAGAACAAAGAATTGATACCTTTGCCTAAAGAAATGATTTTGATCAAAAAAAGTTTTTATTGATTAAAATAAAGAAAAATGATTTCAAGAACAATCAATCACTTTGTTCATATCAAAAAAAATTGATTGAAGTTTTATTTTAGAAAATCAAAGAAAAAATAGATTTTGATGACAAACAATTATTTTATTTGTCTCAAAATCAATTTTTTATCAAAAAGAGATTCAAAAAAAAATCAATGAAAAAGTTTTATTGAACACAAAATAAAAGATTAAAAACAATTTTGAGAACAAATAATTATTCTATTTGTCTCAAAAATTAAATCAAACAACAAAACTTCCTCTAAAAAATATGTTTAGAAGAAGTTATGTTGGAAAAAGAATGAAACATTTGATTTTTCTTTTTGATTTTTGGTTGGGGAATAAATCTGAAATTTTTAAAGAGAAAATAGAAGAAGAAGAATTCTGAAAATTTTAGGTCTAAAAAAAATG
The DNA here is from genome assembly GCA_947683425.1 of Excoecaria cochinchinensis. Classification (NCBI taxonomy): domain Eukaryota; kingdom Viridiplantae; phylum Streptophyta; class Magnoliopsida; order Malpighiales; family Euphorbiaceae; genus Excoecaria; species Excoecaria cochinchinensis. Next base: position 15,749,332 of record CANTUQ010000055.1, read on the forward strand.
TGTGGAGGAGACTCCTTTTGATTTCATCATAAAGTCTTTATAGGATAAAAAAAGGTTGCCCTAATTTAATTAAGGAAAAAACCTATTTTAACCCAAAATTCCTTTATTTTTAATGATAAAATCAAGTTTTATTATTTAATTATCTAAAAAAATATTTTAGAATTTAATTTGAAGTCAAAAACCACAAAAAAATGGAATAAAAAATGGATTTTTTGGTGAAAAAATCGAAAAAAAGGCTGAAAAAACGGAAAAGGGTATCAGACCCTGTAGCGACGGCCAGGAAGCCCGTCGCTATAGAGCGACGGCCTCACGCAGCCAGGCTGCGCGAAATCCGCGCGCAGAGGCGCGAAAATCGCGCGCAGGAGCTCGTAGTGCGCACAACGCTGCGCGTCGCCAAATCGCGCCCAGCGCGCCTCCGCGCTGCCGCGCCCGACACTTGCGGTCCGAAAATTTTTTTTTTATTTTTTTTTCTTTTTGTTTTTTTAAAATTGACTAAAAACAATATAATTTTAAGCCCACATTTTTCAAAATTTATTTTTTAAATATTTTTTTATTATTTTCTAATTTTTCACTCTAAAATACAAATTTAACGAGAAAACCATCACTTTTAACCTTTTAAGCCTGTGAAGGCAATTATCATCATTGGGTAACTTCGATCTAGGCTGACTCAGGACCCGGTGTCTACACAACCCAAACCCACTTGAAAAAAGTGACCGATCCAAAAATGAGTTAAAAAAAATCCAAACTTGAAAAGAACCGAGCTAAAATTATTCCAACCTGACTCGATTACCAAGTCTAGATATAACTAATTAAAAAAAACATAGTTGTTTATCAAATTTTAAAAATAATGATTATTTTTATTTATTTTTAATTTAATTATCTTCTATATCCATTAGCAACATTCATTAATTATTAGTAAACACTATAAATATCATATTAAACAAATTTAAAAAAATTTCACTTTCTATTTTGGGACATTTTTTTGAAAGGTATTAGGTAAATTTAGATAAAATTAGCAAATCTAAAGAAAATATCTCAATTTAATTATTAATAAAAATTTATTATTAATTATTAGCCATATTAATAACTAAATAAAAATTCAAAATAAAAAAGATTGTTGTTTTGATTTAATTTGTTTTACATAGTTATTATTAGCATTTATTAATTATAACAATAAAAAAATATTATTAACATTAAATAATATTAATTACTAATAAAAATTTTAAAAAATATTTTTTAAACAAATTGAATTTCTATTACTTTTAATGGAAAAATTAATGGATTCCATTAATTGAAATGACATATGAAATTTGGCCTTGACATTGTAAGATATTTTTGTTGGGACTAAAAATGAAAATTGCCCTATTTAATTTTGTAACTGATAATAACCTAACTCTTTAGAAGCTCTCCTCCAGCAAGTCACCTGAAAAGAACTTAAAAACACCGTCGGTTTTCGATAGTGGAAGCTCCGACGATCAAGTCAGTGATTTAGAGAAAGTCAGGTTTGTATCAATAGAGTCCAGAGAACCTCCACGTACCTGTGTTCTTCCTTTTTATAGAGTGCTTCTTTAACATCTGAATAGGAAGATAATTCCCAAATAAGAGGAAATCGTGCTAACTTCTTGATTAGTATTTGCTTTCTTATTTGTAACCGGTCAATGAATGATTCCCAGCACTTTCCATCTTTGATATCCCAGAATCTGTGCACTATCTAGGAAATATCCGGAGTTAATGACTTTCCATATAGGATATCCGAACTGTATGAATATCCGGGCTGTAAGCGTGACCGATGTCACCGCGACCGATATCCTTGGGTGTCTAGACACTGAGCTTCTGAAAAGCATGCTCGGTTTACAACATAAGTCTGGAGGCAAATACCGGTCTCTAGCTCAGAGAGCCCGGTTATCATAAGTCCCCCCCCAAAGAAGATGACATTCATGTCATTGAACTGTAAAGGGACGCACGTGTGCCGCACTTGTCAGGCTTTCAAGTCCTGCTATGCGCGTGAGTCATTGAAAAGTGTGAACAGACGCTTCGTTCACCGTGATCCATTCGCTGTGTCAGTTCCTGCAATAATTGCGTCTCTTCAGTTACCGCGCAAGATATAACCGTTGTCCTTTCCTCCAATCAAAACCTGCCACCTGTCCTTACCTGAATGGCTTGAAACTCCTATAAATACCTGCTTCTTCCTCTCCTGCTCACTTTCGTTTTCTTGGAGTATTTCAGTTGTTTTGCTTTTTTCTCTTTTCTGAAGATTTGTGCAATTTGTTCTTCATCAGTTCTTAGATCCATTCTTCAAGTTTGATCTTTCAGCATCCTTAACAAAATCTCAGGTTAGTGTTTAACTTTTCCTTTTACTATTTCCCACAATGAGTGCTTCAGAGAGTTCCACTGAGAGAGGGGTAGTGGAGAGAGGTCTTATTGCCGAGGACATCCTTAAGGGTCCCAACTCTAGCCAGCCAAATCCGGTTAGAAAGAAATCACCGAGAAGAAATCCTCGAGTGGGGAGTATCGGCTCGGCCATCAAAGCGAATGAGATGTTGGAGTTGCGTGAAAAATTTGGGATTCCTGAGAGCTATAGTATCCATGCACCTGGGGCCCATGTGCGAGCTCCTGCTCAATTTAATGGGAAGAAAACTATCATTGTGTACGAGGCCGACTTTGAAGCTGGGATGAGCCTTCCCCCTACTGCTTTCGAGGTGGCGCTGATGAACCACTATGGCTTAACCATGGGGCAAATCCATCCCAATGCCTGGAGAACAATATCTGCCTTACAGATGTGGTGTGCTGAGCATGACATCCACCTAACTCTTCGGCTTTTTCAAGCCACTCACGTGGTCGGCCTAAGAATCTCGACCGAGGACCATAACTATATTCAAGCCCGAGCTGGATACGGGGTTTTCTCAGGAAATCCAGAGTCACTTAAGAATTGGAAAAACCGATTCTTCATTGTCGAGAGTGATAAAAACTTCCCCTTCCTGACCACATGGGGCCGGTTTGTGAACAAAAACGATAATCCCTTGTTTCTCACCGACGAGGAGGAGCAAACATTAGTTCGATGGAGGGCATTGACTGCCCAAAAGATAGACATAAAGGATCAATTAATGCTCGGTTTTGACCGATCAGAAAGACCTCGGTCACGAAGAAAAGGTATATTCTACTATCAGCACTTCTGTTCTAATATTTGCTCATTGTTTACTTTTTTGCAGAGATGAAACGAACTGACAAACCGAGCATGGCCGAGATGATGAGGGCCAAAAGGCAGAACAAACCATCGGGATCTGCTTCGGGCGAGGCGGTACAAGGAACCCCGGCTGGGGCTTTGGAACAAAGGGATCCGGAGCAAGTGCTGGACAACAGCTCGGCCCAAACAGTGTCAGAAAATCAGCTAATTCTCGCTTTTCAGCCGAGGTGCCTCCACCAACCATGCAGACCCCTCCTGGGCCCATATCTCCTGATGAAAGCGGCACAGGGTCCTCGGATCCAAACCCCCAAAAAAGGAACATGAGGGTCCTTGCAGATAAAATGTGCCAGATGTGGCATCAAGAAGGGGAGGGCTATTCCGAGGACAACCCGACCTTCTGTGACTTTGTTCATCGGCTGGCTTGCATCCCCGAGAAAGTTTCCCCTCTTGTTCGTCTGAAGGCGGAGGAGCTCGGCGAAATCTTAAAGAGGCACCAAATTCAGGTTTGTATTAATAATATAAGCTCGGTTTATGAGATATTCGGGGTCTCTCGCTTATTATGTTCCTCTTTTCGCAGAGTTCTATATTAACCGGGGCTGTCATGGGGAAAATGAACCGGTTGCTCATGGCCTATCATCGGGAGGCTGGGAACGTAGCTGGGCAGTGCCTCCGAGCAAGCGCCGCCGAAGGCAAACTTGAAGATGCCGAAAAGAGAGCTCTGGATGCCGAGGGCAAGGTGGCCGAAGCCAACCAGACGATCTCCGAGCTGAAGGATACCCTGTCTATTGCCGAGCAAAAGAGGGATGAGTTGGAGATCGAGCTTGCCGAGGTCCATTCGGAACTGGAAGCCGCTAAGAAGGATAAGGCCATTGTGGAGGAAAAATTTGCCGACCTCGAATACAAGTCCTTAGACTTAGCAATAGACAAATGCCTTGCTGTGGACACCGGGTCCTGAGTCAGCCTAGATCGAAGTTACCCAATGATGATAATTGCCTTCACAGGCTTAAAAGGTTAAAACTGATGGTTTTCTCGTCAAATTTGCATTTTAGAGTGAAAAATTAGAAAATAATAAAAAAAATTTAAAAAATTAATTTTAAAAAATGGGGGTTTAAAATTATAGTGTTTTTAGTCAATTTAAAATTTAAAAATAAAAAAATTAAAAAAAAAAAGTTTTTTTCGGATCGCGAGTGTCGGGCGCGGCAGAGCGCTGGCGCCCAGCTCGCGGGCGCCAGGCGCCCAGCACGCAGACGCCCAGGCGCCCAGCACGCTGGGCGCAATATGGCGACGCGCAGCGTCGCCAATGCTGCGCGTCGCTAAAAAGCGACGCGCAGCGTTGTGCGCACTGCGCGCTGAGGCGTGCGATTTCCGCGCCTCTGCGCCCGAATTTCGCGCAGCCTCGCTGCGTGAGGCCCGTCGCTCTTTAGCGACAGGCGGCGTCCCTCATCCCCTGGCCGTCGGTATAGGGTCTGATACCCAAAAATCCGATTTTTCACCCCTTTTTTCGATTTTTTCACCCAAAAATCCGTTTTGCAACCTATTTTTTTTGGGTTTTTGACTTCAAATTAAATTCTAAAATATTTTTTTAGATAATTAATAAATAAAACTTGATTTTATCATTAAAAATAAAAGAATTTTGTGTTAAAATAGGTTTGTTTTCCTTAATTAAATTAGGGCAACCTATTTTATTTTATAAAGACTTTATGATGAAATCAAGAGAGCCCCCACACATTTTTTAGACCTAAAAAATTTCCAGAATTCTTCTTCTTCTATTTTCTCTTTAAAATTTCAGATTTCTTTTTATTAAAAAGGTTTAATTGAAATTGAAAGATCAATTTTCAATTGTTAATTATTCCAATTAATTTCTTTGTTTTTCCTCCATAAACACAAGATATTAATCATCACTTTTAAATCAGTTTTTTTTTTTAATCTTAAGCATACAAATCAATTCCTTTGTTTTCTCCATAAACATAGAGAATTAATTTTATTGCTAAATTATTCTTTCAAGCAATTTTCCGGAAAATCATCACTTTTCCTTCATCAAATCCAATACTCTGAGGGTAAATATTCTAGGCTCAATTCCTATTCTATTTTATTTTTATTTAATTTATTCATGTATATATTATATTGTTTTTATTGATTTATTTATTGTTTTCATCTATTCATTTGTTGTATTGATCTTATATTTGTTCCATTTAATTGTTTATATATGATTTTATTTTGATTCATGTGAATATTGTTTTCTTTTAATTCCTAACATGTAAATAATTTATTTTATTGTGATTCCTAATTATTTTTAACATGCAAATAATTAACTTAAATTAATCTTTTTGCCATGTAAATAGTTTATATTAATTATGAACACATCAATTAACCTTGTTATATATCATTATTATTTTCATCATTCTTTTGTTTATTAATTTTTATTATTCTTTTTATCATTGTTACATGATTGTTCATTTATTATTTTTCACTTATCATCACTATTTTCATCATGTGTATATTTTCATGTACTAATTAATTAACATGTTTTATTTTATTTTCATCACATCATTTAATCATTTATCACATGGAATACTTGTTTCTCATTTATTTTGGTTTGTTAACATTTTGATTCCATTATCATTCTTTTCATATCATCTTATTATATTTTATTTTGTTATTCATTATTTTGTATATTTAATTGATTTAATTAATTTAATTACTAACATTATTTTATTTGTATTTTATTTTTTTTATGTCTAAACTCATTTTTTGATTGGGCGTTTTCGCGAGCACATGGGGAGGTCCAAAAGGCTCATTCGGAATATTTATTTTTCTCTATTTGTAATATTTTATTTATTTTTGCCATATAATTTTCTTGTAAAATTGTTTATTTAGGCTCGCTAGAAAGAAAGTCACTAAACCATTTTTATTAATTAACTTGGTATTTTTTCTAAATAAAAATGGGACCAATGTCTCAATTTTCTCCATCCAAAATCATCACATAAAAATTTTGATAATGATGCATGCGAGGACCAAAGTCCTCAAAATAAGCAATACCCCGATTCGTGTATGTATCGCACATTTATAAAGGGAGTTGTATTCTGCTCCTTGTATTATTGTAATTTACCGCCTTTTGATATTTACTTGCTCATTTACGGCTTTCCAAATATGAATAAATGCGCCTTTAATCAATTGCATCGTGTGGAGAGAGAGCGAATCAATGATATTTAAAATTTGATCATAAAACAATCGAGGTAGAAATAGATGAGAAATCCCGGACCCAGCTCTGGTCTTTGGGCTCAAAGAGGTTAGAGGTCTACCCTCCAAGACACCTTTTTGTGCCACGAGACTTTAGCGCTAATCCTAGGCTCCTTAAGGCGAGAGGTTTACCTTCCAAGACCCCTCTGGCTTGCCCAAAATGGATACCAAGCGCAGTCTTAGGCTCTCCGAGGCGAGAGTAACTTTCCCAATGTTCTATTGGGTGGCGACTCCATGAAACCTCCTTGTTGCCCAACATAGACGCACTTGCGATTTATCGCAAGCTGTCAACGGACCCACAAATGCCCCGATCGCCCATGTGCGGGCGGTCGAACGGGCGACCGCGGGGATCCGGCGCGCGTCACACCTGCGTTCAGCCAAAAGCTTTCCGATGCTATCAAAGGGCGTTGCCCTGATATGGATTGGGCTTGGCTGGACGAGGTGTATCCCGATGAATGATCTACCTTGTACTTATCATTATTAATAAAAATGAAATTTTTGCTTTTGATTTCTCATTTTCTTTCAACTCCTGTTCGAGTATAATATGTTGTGCCCTCGAGCTGTGTAATGTTGCATTAGGTGTTCGTTTCACACAATTGGACTACCCGTACCATTGTTCGGTAAAAATAATATAGTGCGAGCCTTAGCGAAAACGAAATAAAATAAGTGTTGTGAAATCAATAATTATGAGTATTGGTCAACAAGTTATATGTGTGACTTTAGTGTCGTCGGCGCCCAGTCAGGCGAGACTCAATTTTGATCTGAATTGGTTCGGTTGCGATACAACCGAGTAATGTGATTTTAATATATGCAAAGTCATATTCGAACTAATGTCATCGGAATAAGGCTAAGTTACTTAGCGGCTAGGTTGTTGAGTTAGAGCCATACTTTCGGACGATGTTTTTATGAATATACCTCTTTTATTGATTTATTTGCTAGTACAATAGCTTTCATGGCGATGTAGCCGAACTAAATAAGATTTAATACATAGATGAAATAATGCTTGATGCCGTATTGGCCGAGTGAGCATATATAGCCGAACATATTACATGAAAAATAATGCCCTTTGGCACAGTGGCCGAGTGAGCGAGAAGAGATGTAGCCGAACTTCAAGATATCACTAATAATATGCCTTCAAATTTAAAATGTTCCATGAGTGAGGAAGAATCTTTCCAGCCGAGTCCTTCAACTTATATGCCCCACCACGAATCTCATGAATTATATAAGGGCCTTCCCAGTTGGGATTTAGCTTTCCCACTCCTGTCGAAGTTTGTGCTGCAACTACTTTTCTTAGGACGAGCTGCCCAATCCGAAAAGTCCTGGGCTTGAGGTTCCGATCATGATAAGATGCCATTCTCTGTTTGTAGACTGCTGATCTCATTTGGGCGAACTCTCTCCGCTCTTCCAATCTGTCGAGCTGATAGAGTAATTGGTCGTCATTTTGGTCCTGATCCAGGCTAGATGTTCTGAAGCTTGGCATGCCAATCTCACAGGGAATGACTGCCTCAGTCCCGTATGAGAGGGAGAACGGGGTCTCCCCTGTAGCCGATCTTGGAGATGTTCGGTAGGCCCAGAGAACGTTGTAAATTTCTTCAGCCCAGAGACCTTTCGACTTATCCAGTCTTTTCTTTATCCCTGCAATAATGGTTCGGTTAGTTACCTCAGTCATACCATTTGATTGCGGATGGTATACTGAAGTGAAACATAGCTGGATATTCAACTCTGAACAGTAGTTTTTGAACGCTGCACAGTCGAATTGCTTGCCATTGTCTGTTATGATGAAGTGCGGAATTTCGAACCTTGTAATGATAGCTTTTTGAACAAACTTAATTATATTTGCTGGCGTGATCGTGGCCAAGGGTTCTGCTTCTACCCATTTCGTAAAATGATCAACGGCTACCACTAAAAACTTTCGCTGTCCGGTTGCTATAGGAAAAGGCCCCACTATATGCAAGCCCACTAAGCAAATGGCCACGGGCTGTAGATCGGCACTTGAGAGGAAGGCTTCTGATGGTTCAGATTACCAAATCTCTGACATTTGTCACATTTTTTGATGAGCTCCTTAGCGTCTGTTTCCATAGTTGGCCAGTAATATCCTTGCAACATGGCCTTCCGAGCTACAGCCTGTGCTCCCTCATAGGCTCCAAAAATTCCTTCGTGGATTTCCCTCAACACATAATCTCCTTCCTCCACGCTAAAGCATTTGGTCCATGGGGCAGAAAAGGACCGTCTGTAAAGTTGGTCGTCTATGATAGCATATCGGCTAGCCCGCCTGACTATCTTTCGAGCTTGCATCGGATCCTCCGGAAGATCTCCATTATTCAGATACTGGTAAATTGGGAGCCGCCACCCATCCATCGGCTCCTGCACGTGAACCTTGTACGTTTCATGTGTCGGGGCTATTATGATAGACCAGATGATGTACGAGTCAAATGACTGGTTCCAGAGGCATGCCTGCTTGGCTAGAGCATCTGCTTCTTCATTTTCAACTCGGGGGACCTGCTCTATAGACCACGCACATCCTTTCTTTTCTAATTGGGAGAGGAGCGTAGCGATCCACTCCTTGTATCCGATCATCACATGGTCCTTTGCTTCGAACTTTTCGAGTATCTGGCTGACAACAAGCTGTGAATCAGAGTAAATAATCAGGGAGTCCGGTTTTACCTCTATGGCCAGCTGCAGCCCAAAATCGAAGGCTTCATACTCCGCCACATTATTGGTAACCTGAAATGCTATGTGGGCCATTCCCCGAACTATTATTTTTCCTGGCCCAATTAACACGATCCCGGCTCCAGCCCCTATAGACGAAGATGCTCCGTCTACGTACATCTTCCACGAACATGGACTTGGCTCCGGGACACTTGAATATAGCTCGGCCACAAAATCAGCAAGGACTTGACCTTTCATTGACGGACGAGCTTCATACCGGACATCAAATTCTCCCAATCGGGCAGCCCATTCGGTTATTCTTCCTGATGCCTCTGGTTCCTGTAGCACTTTTCTGAGGTTTGAATTAGTTCGGACAACAACAGTGTGCACTTGGAAATAAGGTCGGAGTTTGATGACCGATGTTACCAAGGCGAAAGCAAGCTGTTCAAGTATGTGGTATCATAGTTCGGCGCCTCTCAAGATGTTACTGGTGTAATAGATGGGGAACTGCTGGCTGCCTTCTTCTCTTACCAAAACCGAACCCAAAGCCCCTGCCGAAACTGCGAGGTACATGTACAGGGTTTCTCCTGGTTGTGGCCGACTCAATAAAGGTGGGGTAGTCAGAAAATGCTTTAGCTCTTCAAATTCCTTCTGACAATCCGAAGTCCATTCGAAACCCTTCAATTTTTTCAGAGTATTGTAAAAGGGTAAGCATCTCTTCGCCGAACAAGAGATGAATCTTCCCAGGGCCGTTATCCTCCCGTTGAGCTGTTGAACTTCCCATAACGAACTTGGCGATTTCATATCGAGAATAGCCCGGATCTTCGCTGGGTTCGTCTCTATCCCCCTCCTCGAAATCATATACCCCAAGAACTTTCCAGACTGCGCACCGAAGGCGCATTTCTCTGGATTCAGCTTCAAACCAAACTTCCTTAAAACTTGAAATGTCTCAGATAGCTCGGCTGGCAAGTCCGCCGCTGTCTTGCTTTTGACTATCATGTCATCCACATAGACTTCTACGTTTTTTCCTAACTGCCCGGCGAATATCTTGTTCATAAGTCTCTGGTATGTGGCCCCAGCATTCTTCAACCCAAAAGGCATGACCTGATAACAGTAGGTAGCTCGGTGGGTTACAAAGGCTGTCTTATCTTCATCGCCCTTACCCATTGGTATCTAATGGTACCCGGCAGACGCATCCAAAAAGGCGTACTCATCAAAGCCCGAAGTGGAGTCAACTAGGAGATCAATGTTAGGCAGTGGATAGCAATCCTTAGGGCAAGCCTTATTCAGATCCGTGAAATCCACGCACATTCTCCACTTCCCTTTAGACTTCTTTACGAGCACCACATTTGATAACCAGTTCGGATACAACACCTCTCTTATGAAATCATTTTTCAACAGAACATCGACCTCTTCAGACATTGCCAGTTGACGGTCTGGAGCGTGATTCCTTTTCTTCTGCTTGACTTGCTTACAATTGGGCTGCACATTAAGATTGTGGCATATTATATCGGAGGATACACCCTTGATGTCCGAGGGCTGCCAGGCGAACACATCTTCGTATTCCGACAGAACGGCTACTAGAGCCTCCCTTTCCTTGCCCGTTTTGCTAGTGGCGATCTTAACGACCCTTCCCGGTGATAGCTCCACTTCCTGTAATGAGTCTACAGGCTCGGCATTCCTAGTTGTTGGGATGTCTAGTGGGTCCAGCGGTAGAGCTTGATCGGCCTCTTTTAACATAGTGACATAGGTTTCCCGGGCTATCTTCTGATTTCCCCTTAACACGGCCACCCGTCCTTGCACTGGAATCTTCACGAGCAGCTTTCTCATAGAAATGTATGCATCCACCCCGATGAGAAGAGGTCGACCGATAATTACATTGTATGCCATAGGTATATCAACTACCATGAAACAGGCCCTGTAATTGCAAACACTGTCGTCATCCCCGAGCTGCAAGTTCAACACAACGGACCCTTCTACTTTGATCGGACGTCCGGATATGCCAATGAGGGGAGCCGATACGGCTTCCAATTTGTTGGCGGACATGCCCAGCGCCTTATATGCTCGCGAAGTGATGAGGTTTACCGCACTGCCAGTGTCTACCAAAATCCTCTAGACCAGAAAATCTTGTATTAAAGCCTCAACAACCAACGAGTCAGTATGGGAGATCCGAACATGAGCTTCATCTTCTGCCGAAAATTTGACTTCATAACCCTTCTCTGCGTGCCCAACACCCATTGAAAACACCTCCTTGGCTTTTCGCTTCCTTAACTCTTCAAAAACATCGTAATGCTTTCCCCCTGCTATGACATGAATGACTCCAGCTGGGACTGTTTTGCTCGAACCAGCTCCATTGCTCGCACTGTACGGAGAGGGCAACCTGTTCCTTGTACTTCTCTCTTTACCTTTTACAAACTGGCCGAGCTTATCCCTCCGGATAAGGTTATCAATCTCGCGTTTCAGCTACCTGTAGTCATTCGTTAGATGGCCCTTGTCCCTGTGAAATGAACAGTAAAGACTCTGGTCTCTGTTAGGGTCTTCGATCATTGGGTGTGGCCAATCAAACCTCTCATTCTCCTTCATCCAGGCTAGGATCTGAGACCTCGGCGTGTTTAAGGGTGTAAACCTTTCATCTTGCTTGCCCCTGGGAGTAGACTTCGTAACGAGGAAAGCTCGGTTCGATCTACTGGAGCTTCTATTTCTTCTATCGTCTCGGCTATGATTGCCTCTCTCCCGACCTGTATGGAAACCCCTGTCCGACTCTTGGCCCTGGGAACTGTAATGTAGGTGACGAGCTTCATCCATCCGGATATACTTATGAGCCCGGGACATAAGCTCACTGAAATCGCCAGGTGGCTTTTTGCTCAAGGAGTCGCTGAAATCCTGACACCTAGTATTCCTTATGAGTGCATTAATAGCTACTTCTAAGTTCAAATTTTGGATGTCCATGGCCACCGCGTTAAACCTCTCGACATAAACCCGAAGTGCCTTCCCTTTCTCCTGATGAACCATGGTGAGGTCGGCTGAAACTTTGGCCGGTCTTATTGCAGCCACGAATTTAGCGATGAACATGTCGCTAAATTGTTCGAAACTATGGATGGAGTTCTCCGAGAGGTTTCGAAACCAGATCTGTGTAGAGTCGATAAGAGTTTGGGGGAACACCTTACACAAGGCAGCATCCTCCGTTGTATGGACCAGCATGGTGTGATGAAACTCATCTAAGTGAGCTCGGGGATCCGAGCTTCCCCTATACTTCGGCAAATTAGGCAATCTTATATGCGAGAATGTAGTTGTCAAGATATTCCGAGACAGAGGAGACCGGAAGCTACCCTGGTACTGCAAAGTGTTTCGATTTTGGAATTTCTGCATTCTTTCCTTAAACATTCTTTCAAACTGTTCGGTTGTCATTGTAATAGTTGCCCCTGGAGCTAATGTGCTCGGCAAAGGAGAAGGAAGTTGTGTAGTTTGGGCAGGGGGTTGCGTTAGGATTGGTGTTTGAACAGGGAGTGTTGCCGCGGTACCGTTTTGGGGTGCTGTTTGGGGAGACTGAGCCACTATAGCGGATAGGGTAGTTAAGAGAGTTTGAGCGGCTTGGGGGGTGATGCTTGGGATCACGGGGGTGGGCATGGGTGCCGGCGGTGTTATCGGGGTTTGAGCCTATAACTGGGGAAAGAGTTATCGTATCTGGAGTGGGGAAATTTCCTCTGCTGAGGCTGGTTATGGATCATGGAAGAGCTGGCCAAGGTGGTTGGTTTGGGGAAGTACAGCATTTTGGGTATTGGAGGTAGCACCGGTAGGGATGGATAAGTCGGGAAAAAGGTCCATTGTCCACTGAAATCTGAGGAGTGTTCCACGCTCACCGCACCAAATGATAATAACCTAACTCTTTAGAAGCTCTCATCCGACAAGTCACCTGAAAAGAACTTAAAAACACCATCGGTTTCCGATAGTGGAAGCTCCGACGATCAAGTCAGTGATTTAGAGAAAGTCAGGTTTGTATCAATAGAGTCCAGAGAACCTCCACGTACCTGTGTTCTTCCTTTTTATAGAGTCCTTCTTTAACATCTGAATAGGAAGATAATTCCCAAATAAGAGGAAATCGTGCTAACTTCTTGATTAGTATTTGCTTCCTTATTTGTAACTGGTCAATGAATGATTCCTGGCACTTTCCATCTTTGATATCCCAGAATCTGTGCACTATCTAGGAAATATCCAGAGTTAATGACTTTCCATATAGGATATCCGAACTGTATGAATATCCAGGCTATAAGCGTGACCGATGTCACCGCGACCGATATCCTTGGGTGTCTAGACACTGACCTTCTGAAATGCATGCTCAATTTATAACATAAGTCCGGAGGGAAATACCGGTCTCTAGCTCAGAGAGTTCGGTTATCAGTAACTAACCCAAACAAAAATCTAAGAAGGGGGAGGATCTCGAACCTTGCTGGGCGAACGAGCCACTTCATCAAATGTAGCAATATTCCCTTAAAAAATGTGGCAGTCTTCCCCATTGATCAGGTTATGGGGCTGATCCCTGGTCTCACCATCAGTCTCAGGCTCTTCCTCATCCTTATGCCCTTAAGGTTGTTCTACCTCATTCTCGTCATACTCATCTAAGGTTTCGATGAAAAGTTTTTTCTAACTAGTGGACCAGTAATTTGGCGACTTCGCACCTCTTAATAAATTTTCGAATTTAACTGCCCAAATTCATCAATATCTTTGTTTTTTTCTCCGTTAGCACCCTTTTATGGCTCTAATAAAGAGAGATGAGTGCTCCCTTATAGGCCCAATTAGCTTCTTAGAGCTTGGCCACTTTAGCTTCCAATGAGGCTAGCTTTCCATCAACTTCCAAACCCTCTCCCTAGCTTTAAGGGTCTTGTCTTCTTCTTCTTCTTTTGCCTTTGCCTCAAGAGATGCTTTCTCCTTAGCCTATATGGCTTTGGCATCTTAACCACATACTTGTTCGACTTGGAAATGTCTCACATTCTGATCATCCTGCTGTACCATATGGTATAAATATTGAAAGCTTTGGAAAAACAAAAACACAATTATGAAGCAAAAGAAAAAGAAAAGAAAAAAGAAGGTGAAGTTGTAAGGGAAACCCATACTTAAAGAAAAACAAGAGTGGTTGATTCAAAAAACTCCTTCGTGGTTTTATTCTTTTGGGTCTCATCTAAGTCTACCTTAAACTTGATGGACTTGGTAAGATGGTAGGTGACAATTGGATTCTTTATCGACCCTATAGGTTGACTTCGATACACATCAAAAGTCCAGCACCTCAGCTGGCTTTTGTCAGCTAGCAACAGGCATGGAAGGCCGATCAGAAGCCTTAATCGGCCTTGAGAGGAACTCTGCTAAAGCAAAAAGGAATGACACTACCAACCAGCATCTCTTTAAAGACACGAGGCCTATAATGGAGCCTCTTTAATTGTTGCCCATTGGATAATCTCCTTTAGGATTGTCTTCTTACCATCCCTCATCAAATTTCTCTGTTCTTTGTTCATCTCTACCAAAAGAAATAATGAAAACCACAAGAAAATTAGCAAAAATACATAAAAGAAAAAGTAAGAAAGAATAGAGTCGGACATAGTCACCAGCCTCAAGCACTTCAACCGACTTGAAAACCAGAAGAAAGGGCTCAAAATCCAAAGCCTTCCTTTAACATAGTCAAGGATGCAAAGTCGATCATAACTAATGTGAGGAGCATTTGCCATCTCATCCTTAAGGAATTTATGACTGGTCATCTATCGAATGGGGATGTTTCCCCAACCACCCACTTGGCAAATTAAAAAATATTTCTTTTTATAATGTTCCAAAAACCATTATAAGAAAATCTCTCATAAATAATGAAAAAAGTATTATTTTCAAAGGTTTCTTCTTTGTTGTTGATGGATTTAGGGCATTTTACAAGGAAAAATGTTGTTTAGAATATCATATCTTTGTCGATAAGAAATCAAATCGACATAATTGACTTTTGAGTTGTTAAAAATAGGTCGACTTCTCCAAGTTTCTAGAATCAGGTCATACTAGTTGGAAATTCAAGGATTTCAAAACAAGAAAAATAAAATTGAACTTTTAAATGGCTCCTAGGCCTCAATTTGAAACGGCCGACATTGGTGTTGGGGGTAGAAGAAAAAGTAGAAGAAGCAGAAGAAAAAGTGGAGGAAGAAGGAGATTTAGAATTTATTCCTATAACATCTAAACGATTTATGTTAAACAAAGTCATTTTCTTTAAAAATCAAGCAAAGAAAAAAAAATTTACTCACTGAAAAGGGATCTCCAAAGAAAGAACTAAATTAAAGTTCTCAAAGGTTGCACATAGTAAAGGTTAAATGAAGGAGAAGAAGTAAAATCGAAGAGTTAAAGTAAAATTTTTTTTTGAAAGATCTATTATTTATAAAAGATAGATGAAGACATTTAGGAATCCCAAACATCACCTTAAAAAAATTTGACACGTCGCCACCATTAACTGTGATAGACATGTCTAATATCATACCAGTAATTGAGGAGTCGAGTCAAAATTTCAAAATCTTTTCTTGCCTAAAATTTTCCTTATTAGTATCCTGCAAATAAGACATTTTACATACCTCACCTTGGCACCCATATAGACCTTTGGAAAAGAAGGTTGATCGTCTCATTTGCATGCCCAATCGGATATTTTGGGGGAACAAATGATATAACTTATTTTTACATTTATTATCAAAAAAGGATTATGGGCTATTAAGGATTACCCTAATTTGCACAAAATCCAAAATCTTATCTCCCTGATGATTGATTTCAATCCTTAAGTAGGATAAATTAACTAAGGTAAGAATTCTTTTATTATCTACCATGGTTAAGAACCTTGGTAACCCAAGAAACCTAAGCCTATAAATAAGCTATTTGAGTAAAAGTTTCTCTCTTTACAATTTTTTGACAATTTTTGGCCACCAATCCCAATGATGCTAGTAACAGAGTGCTCATCCCGATGGCCTCTAGGACTATTTCTCTTTGTTTTCAAGTGATCGAAGGTCTGCACAGTCTTGACCGTTTGGCCATATTGGTTTGATTGTCCATATATTTTTTGTAACTCTCAAACTCTTTAATATATATTTACATTTAATTTTTTTTTTATCTCAAAGCCATATTTTGCATTTTGAATTATTTTTGAGAAAAAATGACACTATAGTTGTCAAAAGTGTTGCTAAAGTGCCATTATAATTGTTGAGCATGATGCAAAAATGTCTCTATAGTTATAGAACATTGATAACCGGGCTCTCTGAGCTAGAGACCGGTATTTCCCTCCGGACTTATGTTGTAAACCGAGCATGCATTTCAGAAGCTCAGTGTCTAGACACCCAAGGATATCGGTCGCAGTGACATCGGTCACGCTTACAGCCCAGATATTCATACAGTTCGGATATCCTATATGAAAAGTCATTAACTCCGGATATTTCCTAGATAGTGCACAGACTCTAGGATATCAAAGATGGAAAGTGCCAGGAATCATTCATTGACCGGTTATAAATAAGGAAGCAAATACTAATCAAGATTTGGGAATTATCTTCCTATTCAGATGTTAAAGAAGGACTCTATAAAAAGGAAGAACACAGGTATGTGGAGGTTCTCTGGACTCTATTGATACAAACCTGACTTTCTCTAAATCACTGACTTGATCGTCGGAGCTTCCACTATCGGAAATCGACGGTGTTTTTAAGTTCTTTTCAGGTGACTTGCTGGAGGAGAGCTTCTAAAGAGTTAGGTTATTATAATTTGGTGCGGTGAGCGTGGAACACTCGTTAGATTTCAGTGGACAATGGATCTTTTTCCCGACTTATCCATCCCTACCGGTGGTACCTCCAATACCCAAAATGCTGCACTTCCCCAAACCAACCACCTTGGCCAGCTCTTCCATGATCCACAACCAGCCTTAGCAGAGCAAATTTCGCCACTCCAGATACGACAACTCTTTCCCCAGTTACAGGCTCAAACCCCGATAACACCGCCGGCACCCATGCCCACCCCCGTGATCCCAGGCATCACCCCCAAGCCTCTCAAACTCTCTTAACTGCCCTATCCACTATAGTGGCTCAGTCTCCCCAAACAGCACCCCAAAACGGCGCCGCGGCAACACTGCTTGTTCAAACACTAATCCTAACGCAACTCCCCACCCAAACTACACAACTTTCGCCTCCTTTGCCGAGCACATTAGCTCTAGGGGCAACTATTACAATGACAACCGAACAGTTTGAAAGAATGTTTGAGGAAAGAATGCAGAAATTCCAAAATCGAAACACTTTGCAGTACCAGGGTAGCTTCCGGTCTCCTCTGTCTCGGGATATCTTGACAACTCCGTTCCCGCAGATAAGACTTCCTAATTTGCCGAAGTATAGCGGAAGCTCGGATCCCCGAGCTCATTTAGACAAGTTTCATCACACCATGCTGATCCATACAACGGAGGATGCTGCCTTGTGTAAGGTGTTCCCCCAAACTCTTACCGACTCTGCACAGATCTGGTTTCGAAACCTCTCGGAGAACTCCATCCATAGTTTCGAACAATTTAGCGACATGTTCATCGCTAAATTCGTGGCTGTAATAAGACCGGCCAAAGTTTCAGCCGACCTCACTATGGTTCATCAGGAGAAAGGGGAGGCACTTCGGGTTTATATCGAGAGATTAAACGCGGTGGCCATGGACATCCAAAATTTGAACTTAGAAGTAGTTATTAATGCACTCATAAGGAATACTAGGTGTCAGGATTTCAGCGACTCCTTGAGCAAAAAGCCACCTGGCGATTT
Source organism: Excoecaria cochinchinensis (assembly GCA_947683425.1). Classification (NCBI taxonomy): domain Eukaryota; kingdom Viridiplantae; phylum Streptophyta; class Magnoliopsida; order Malpighiales; family Euphorbiaceae; genus Excoecaria; species Excoecaria cochinchinensis. The sequence goes on from CANTUQ010000055.1 coordinate 15,767,185, forward strand.
CACCGAGCTTATATCCCGGGCTCATAAGTATATTCGGATGGATGAAGCTCATCGCCTATGTTACAGTTCCCAAGGCCGAGAGTCGGACAGGGGTTTCCGTACAGGTCGGGAGAGAGGCAATCATAGCCGAGACGACGGAAGAAATAGAAGCTCCAGTAGTTCGAACGAAGCTTTCCTCGTTACAAAGTCTACTCCCAGGGGCAAGCAAGATGAAAGGCTTACACACTTAAACACGCTGAGGTCTCAGATCCTAGCCTGGATGAAGGAGAATGAGAGGTTTGATTGGCCACACCCAATGATCAAAGACCCTAACAGAGACTAGAGTCTTTACTGTTCGTTTCACAGGGACAAGGGCCATCTAACAAACTACAGCAGGTAGCTAAAACGCGAGATTAATAACCTTATCCGGAGGGGTAAGCTCGGCCAGTTTGTAAAAGGTAAAGAGAGAAGTACAAGGAACAGGTTGCCCTCTCCGCGCGGTGCGAGCAATGGGGCTGGTTCGAGCAAAATAGTCCCAGCTGGAGTCATTCATGTCAAAGCAGGGGGAAAGCATTACGATGTTTTCGAAGAGTCAAGGAAGCGGAAAGCCAAGGAGGTGTTTTCAATGGGTGTTGGGTACGTAGAGAAGGGTTATGAAGTAAAATTTTTGGCAGAAGATGAAGCTCATGTTCGGATCCCCCATACTGACTCGTTGGTTGTTGAGGCTTTAATACAAGATTTTCTGGTCTAGAGGATTTTGGTAGACACTGGCAGTGCGGTAAACCTCATCACTTCGCGAGCATATAAGGCGCTGGGCATGTCCGCCAATAAATTGGAAGCCGTATCGGCTCCCCTCATTGGCATATCCGGACGTCCGATCAAAGTAGAAGGGTCCGTTGTGTTGAACTTGCAGTTCGGGGATGAAGACAGTGTTTGCAATTGCAGGGCCTGTTTCATGGTAGTTGATATACCTATGGCATACAATGTAATTATGGGTCGACCTCTTCTCATCGGGGTGGATGCATACATTTCTATGAGAAAGCTGCTCGTGAAGATTTCAGTCCAAGGAGGGGTGGCCGTGTTAAGGGGAAATCAGAAGACAGCCCGGGAAACCAATGTCACTATGTTGAAAGAGGCCTATCAAGCTCTACCGCTGGACCCACTAGACATCCCAACAACCAGGAATGCCGAGCCTGTAGACTCATTGCAGGAAGTGGAGCTATTGCCGGGAAGGGTCGTTAAGATCGCCGCTAGCAAAACGGGCAAGGAAAGGGAGCCTCTAGTAGCCGTTCTGTCGGAATATGAAGATGTGTTCTCCTGGCAGCCCTCGGACATCAAGGGTGTATCCTCCGAGATAATATGCCACAATCTTAATGTGCAGCCCAATTGTAAGCCAGTCAAGCAGAAGAAAAGGAATCACGCTTCAGACCGTCAACTGGCAATGTCTGAAGAGGTCGATGTTCTGTTGAAAAATGGTTTCATAAGAGAGGTGTTGTATCCGGACTGGTTATCAAATGTGGTGCTCGTAAAGAAGTCTAACGGGAAGTGGAGAATGTTCGTGGATTTCACGGATCTGAATAAGGCATGCCCCAAGGATTGCTATCCACTGCCTAACATTGATCTCCTAGTTGACTCCACTTCGGGCTTTGATGAGTACGCCTTTTTGGATGCGTCTGCCGGGTACCATCAGATACTAATGGGTAAGGGCGATGAAGAGAAGACAGCCTTTGTAACCCACCGAGCTACCTACTGTTATCGGGTCATGCCTTTTTGGTTGAAGAATGCTAGGGCCACATACCAAAGACTTATGAACAAGATATTTGCTGGGCAGTTAGGAAGAAACGTAGAAGTCTATGTGGATGACATAATAGTAAAAAGCAAGACAGCGGCAGACTTGCCAGCCGAGCTATCTGAGACATTTCAAGTTTTAAGGAAGTTTGGTTTGAAGCTGAATCCAGAGAAATGTGCCTTTGGTGTGCAGTCTGGAAAGTTCTTGGGGTATATGATTTCGAGGAGGGGGATAGAGGCGAACCCAGCGAAGATCCGGGCTATTCTCGATATGAAACCGCCAAGTTCGGTAAGGGAAGTTCAACAGCTCAACGGGAGGATAACGGCCCTGGGAAGATTAATCTCTTGTTCGGCGAAGAGATGCTTACCCTTTTATAATACTCTGAAAAAATTGAAGGGTTTCGAATGGACTTCGGATTGTTAGAAGGCATTTGAAGAGCTGAAGCATTTTCTGACTACCCCACCTTTATTGAGTCGGCCACAACTAGGAGAAACCCTATACATGTACCTCGCAATTTCGGCAGGGGCTTTGGGTTCGATTTTGGTAAGAGAAGAAGGCAGCCAGCAGTTCCCCATCTATTACACCAGCAAGGTCTTGAGAGGCGCCAAACTACGATACCACATACTTGAACAACTTGCTTTCGCCTTGGTAACATCCGTCATCAAACTCCGACCTTATTTCCAGGCGCACACTATTATTGTCCGAACTAATTCAAACCTCAGAAAAGTGCTACAGAAACCATAAGCATCGGAAAGAATAACCGAATGGGCGGCCCAATTGGGAGAATTTGATGTCCGGTATGAAGCCCGTCCGTCAATGAAAGGTCAAGTCCTTGCTGATTTTGTGGCCGAGCTATATTCAAGTGTCCCGGAGCCAAGTCCATGTTCGTGGAAGATGTACGTAGACGGAGCATCTTCGTCTATAGGGGCTGGAGCCGGGGTCGTGTTAATTGGGCCAGGAAAAATAATAGTTCGGGGAATGGCCCACATAGCATTTCAGGCTACCAATAATGTGGCGGAGTATGAAGCCTTCGGTTTTGGGTTGCAGCTGGCCATGGAGGTAAAATGGGACTCCCTGATTATTTACTCTGATTCACAGCTTGTTGTCAGCCAGATACTATGAAAGTTCGAAGCAAACGACCACGTGATGATCGGATACAAGGAGTGGATCGCTATGCTCCTCTCCCAATTGGAAAAGAAAGGATGTGCGTGGTCTATCGAGCAGGTCCCCCGAGTTAAAAATGAAGAAGCAGATGCTCTAGCCAAGCAGGCATGCCTTCGAAACCAGTCAGTTGACTCGTACATCATTTGGTCTATCATAACAGCCCCGAAAAATGAAACGTACAAGGTTCACGTGCAGGAGCCGATGGATGGGTGGCGGCTCCCAATTTACCAGTATCTGAATAATGGAGATCTTCCAGAGGATCCGATGCAAGCTCGGAAGATAGTCAGGCGGGCCAGCCGATATGCTATCATAGACGACCAACTTTACAGACGGTCCTTTTTCGCCCCATGGACCAAATGCTTGAGCGTGGAGGAAGGAGATTATGTGTTGAGGGAAATCCACGAAGGAATTTATGGAGCCCATGAGAGAGCACAGGCTGTAGCTCGGAAGGCCATGTTGCAAGGATATTACTGGCCAATTATGGAAACAGACGCTAAGGAGCTCGTAAAAAAATGTGACAAATGTAAGAGATTTGGTAATCTGAACCATCAGAAGCCTTCCTCTCAAGTGCCGATCTACAGCCCGTGGCCATTTGCTCAGTGGGGCTTGGATATAGTGTGCCCTTTTCCTATAGCAACCGGACAGCGGAAGTTTTTAGTGGTAGCCGTTGATCATTTTACGAAATGGGTAGAAGCAGAACCCTTGGCCACGATCACGCCAGCAAATATAATTAAGTTTGTTCAAAGAGCTATCATTACAAGGTTCAGAATTCCACACTCCATCATAACAGACAATGGCAAGCAATTCGACTGTACAGCATTCAAAAACTACTGTTCGGAGTTGAAGATCCAGCTATGTTTCACTTCAGTATACCATCCGCAATCAAATGGTATGACTGAGATAACTAACCGAACTATTATTGCAGGGATAAAGAAAAGGCTGGATAAGTCAAAAGGTCTCTGGGCTGAAGAAATTTACAACGTTCTCTGGGCCTACCGAACATCTCCAAGATCGGCTACAGGGGAGACCCCGTTCTCCCTCACATACGGGACCGAGGCAGTCATTCCCTGTGAGATTGGCATGCCAAGCTTCAGAACATCTAGCCTGGATCAGGACCAAAATGATGACCAATTGCTCTATCAGCTCGACAGATTGGAAGAGCGGAAAGAGTTCGCCCAAATGAGATCAGCAGTCTACAAACAGAGAATGGCATCTTATCATGATCGGAACCTCAAGCCCAGGACCTTCCGGATTGGGCAACTCGTCCTAAGAAAAGTAGTTGCAGCACAAACTTCGGCAGGAGTGGGAAAGCTAAATCCCAACTGGGAAGGCCCTTACATAATTCATGAGATTCGTGGTGGGGCATATAAGTTGAAGGACTCAGCTGGAAAGATTCTTCCTCACTCATGGAACATTTCAAATCTGAAGGCATATTATCAGTGATATCTTGAAGTTCGGCTACATCTCTTCTCGCTCACTCGGCCACTGTGCCAAAGGGCATTATTTTTCATGTAATATGTTCGGCTATATATGCTCACTCGGCCAATACGCCATCAAGCATTATTTCATTTATGTATTAAATCTTATTTAGTTCGGCTACATCACCATGAAAGCTATTGTACTAGCAAATACATCAATAAAAGAGGTATATTAATAAAAACATCGTCCGAAAGTACGGCTCTAACTCAGCAACCTAGCCGCTAAGTAACTTAGCCTTATTCCGATGACATTAGTTCAAATATGACTTTGCATATATTACAATCACATTACTCGGTTGTATCGCAACCGAACCAATTCAGATCAAAATTGAGTCTCGCCTGACTCGGTGCAGACAACACTAAAGTCACACATATAACTTGTTGACCAATACTCATAATTATTGATTTCACAACACTTATTTTATTTCCGTTTTGGCAAGGCTCGCACTATATTATTTTTACCGAACAATAGTACGGGTAGTCCAATTGTGTCAAACGAACACCTAATGCAACATTAAACAACTCGAGGGCACAACATATTATACTCGAACAGGAGTTGAAAGAAAACGAGAAATCAAAAGCAAAAATTTCATTTTCATTAACAATGATAAGTACATGGTAGATCATTCATTGGGATACACCTCGTCCAGCCAAGCCCAATCCATATCAGGGTAATGCCCTTTGACAGTATCGGAAAGCTTTTGGCTGAACGCAAGGCATTTGTCTACTGCTAAGTCTAAGGACTTGTATTCGAGGTCGGCAAATTTTTCCTCCACAATGGCCTTATCCTTCTTAGCGGCTTCCAGTTCCGAATGGACCCCGATAAGCTCGATCTCCAACTCATCCCTCTTTCGCTCGGCAATAGCAAAGGTATCCTTCAGCTCGGAGATCGTCTGGTTGGCTTCAGCCACCTTGCCCTCGGCATCCAGAGCTCTCTTCTCAGCATCTTCAAGTTTGCCTTCGGCGGCGCTTGCTCGAAGGCGCTGCCTAGCTACGTTCCCAGCCTCCCGATGATAGGCCATGAGCAACCGGTTCATTTTCACCATGATAGCCCCGGTCAATATAGAACTCTGCGAAAAGAGGAACATAATAAATGAGAGACCCCGAATATCTCATAAACCGAGCTTATATTATTAATACAAACCTGAATTTGGTGGCTCTTTAAGATTTCGCCGAGCTCCTCTGCCTTCAGACGAAAAAGAGGGGAAACTTTCTCGGGGATGCAAGCCAGCCGATGAACAAAGTCACAGAAGGCCGAGTTGTCCTCGGAATAGCCCTCCCCTTCTTGATGCCACATCTCGCACATTTCATCTGCAAGGACCCTCATGTTCCTTTTTTAGGGGTTTGGATCTGAGGACCCTGCGCCGCCTTCATCAGGAGATATGGGCCCAGGAGGGGTCTGCATGGTTGGTGGAGGCACCTCGGCTGAAAAAGCGGGAATTAGCTGATTTTCAGACACTGTTTGGGCCGAGTTATTGTCCAGCACTTGCTCCGGATCCCTTTGTTCCAAAGCCCAAGCCGGGGTTCCTTGTACCGCCTCGCCCGAAGCAAATCCCGATGGTTTCTTCTGCCTTTTGGCCCTCATCATCTCGGCCATGCTCAGTTTGTCAGTTCGTTTCATCTCTGCAAAAAAGTAAACAATGAGCAAATATTAGAACAGAAGTGCTGATAATAGAATATACCTTTTCTTCGTGACCGAGGTCTTTCTGATCGGTCCAAACCGAGCATTAATTGATCCTTTATGTCTATCTTTTGGGCAGTCAACACCCTCCATCGAACTAATGTTTGCTCCTCCTCGTCGGTGAGAAACAAGGGATTATCGTTTTTGTTCACAAACCGGCCCCATGTGGTCAGGAAGGGGAAGTTTTTATCACTCTCGACAATGAAGAATCGATTTTTCTAATTCTTAAGTGACTCTGGGTTTCCTGAGATAACCCCATATCCAGCTTGGGCTTGAATATAGTTGTGGTCCTCAGTCGAGATTCTTAGGCCGACCACGTGAGTGGCTTGAAAAAGCCGAAGAGTTAGGTAGATGTCATGCTCAGCACACCACATCTGTAAGGCAAATATTGTTCGCCAGGCATTTGGATGGATTTGCCCCATGGTTAAGCCGTAGTGGTTCATCAGCGCCACCTCAAAAGCAGTAGGGGGAAGGCTCATCCCAGCTTCGAAGTCGGCCTCGTACACAACGATAGTTTTATTCCCATTAAATTGAGTAGGAGCTCGCACATGGGCCCCAGGTGCACGGATACTATAGCTCTCTGGAATCCCAAATTTTTCACGCAACTCCAACATCTCGTTCGATTTGATGGCCGAGCCGATACTCCCCACTCGAGGATTTCTTCTCGATGATTTCTTTCTAACCGGATTTGGCTGGCTAGAGCTGGGACCCTCAAGGATGTCCTCGGCAATAAGACCTCTCTCCACTACCCCTCTCTCAGTGGAACTCTATATTTTTTTGAACGTGATTCAACATTGCCTTTATAGTTGTTGAAAATATTACTAAAAAGTCTTATATATTTTAGCTCTTTTTAGCTACTATAGAAGGCTTTTTAACTTTTAAAATCATTTACAGAGCAAAATAGAACTCAAAACAAACATCGAAAAAAAAATATCTTTTTCATCAACAAAACGAATGTAGAGGATTTTGTTTGTATAAAAAATGATAGAAAAAAGTGGCATAACAACCAAATATAAAAGGAATTTTTAAATCTAACTTTTTCATTTTTCCATTAATGGCGAACATTAAACTATAAATAAAGCAATTCTTCTTTATGTAGCTTATAATTAAAAGAAAAAAAAATGCATTTTGAGTCCTTAAATTTATATGTTTTTTGCTATTAAAGTCTTAAATTATTATTTCATTGCAGTAGGTTCTTAAATTTTTATTTTGATACACATTAAATTCAAATAAATCTTTAATAAAATAAAAATGGGAGTAAAAGAACTCAAATCAAATTGAAATATTGGCATTTTATCCAAATTTCGTATAATTGATTACATTGAAATATTGTCATTTTACCAAATTTGGTACAATTGATTCTAATTTGTATATTATACTGAAATAAAAGTTTAAAAACTCAATGTAGCATAATAAAAATTAAAGAATTAAAAAAAAATATTCAAGGACCTAAAATTTCTTTTTGCCAAATTAAATTATTGAATTAAGAATCTTAAATATATATATGATCGCCAACATATTTGATATTTTATTTCATTAGAATGGCTCATATCAACTAGTGTAGACATTAGGTTTTGGGACTTCTATATCAAATGAATTTGATGATGAAATAATCCTAAAAAATAGCGAGAAGAGGATCTACGTGATTATTTGGTTTAAAAAATCAAAAAGGAATTTGTTTTGAAATAAGAGAGAAGTGGTTTTAAAAGTTTTCAAAATCTTGGCTAAAGGCATTTCACAGGCATGCATTTCTATTTCATGACTATGCATAGCCTTTCACTTCCTAGAGCTGGTTTTCACACCCGAATGTACAAGTGCGCTAATTTTACATCTGACAGACAATTCACAACTATGACTTTCAATTTCATGGCTGTGACATGGTCATTTTCAAGGTTTGGAAATCTATAAATACCACAAAGTTAGTGCTTTTAGAGGAGAACAATTTTCTCTCTCAAATCAGCCCCTTTTTTTGCAATTTTCCATCAAAAATCCATTCAAGAACTCTTTATTTGATCTCTCAATTCCATCTAAAAGCTTGGATTCTTGGTTTGCCTCATAAATCCTTGATGATAGAAGCTTGAAGGTAATTGATAACAACTCCAAAAATTCCGGCGCCGGAGAACTGAAGATGTCACCTGAAATCAAAAAATACCGACGAGTTTCCGTTCTACGATACTCCGACGATCAAGTTAGCAATCAAGTTGTCTTTCTTTTTTGTAAGGAAGAATAAGATAGGAAGAGATCCCTCTCTAAGGATGGAACATACCTTTTTATAGCCCTCCTCCTTCTTCATAACCGTTGTCCTTTTAATGAGCTTTCATTGTGTAACGTCCCTCTTAATGGTGTGCCTTTATTGAGTAACGGACCCCTTTATAATGAACCTTTAAAGAGCAACGGCTATATTAATAACATTACCGAGCTATCCCTTTGCTTTCGAGCTTCTTATAAGCTGAGCTTTCATTCGAGAACCGAGCCTGGGAACATAGGTGACCCCAAACTTCAATGGGCGGGCGATAACCGGATTAGGCGCTGACTATAGCTTTGTACGATAATCGGATTAGGCGCTGACTATAGCTCGGTTATCATAAGTCCCCCCCCCCGCGCGCTGAGCATGACATTTATGTCATCTAGGGCAACTGGTAATTGGCGATTCAGAAAGTAACTACCAGGAGCGTGAAGCGCGAAGAACGGGAAATGACGCTTCGTACGGCGCGAAATGGCAGCCAAATGCCAGCGCGCCATCATTGTGGCGCTTTGATTCCCGCACTTGCCTTTATGACGCCTGATACTACCTCTTATCTACTGCCACTTATCCTTTATTCATTGGCTTGCTTCGCCTATAAATGGCTTTCAACTTTTGGGGATTTCGTTCTTCTGCATTTGAACATTTGCACTCCCTATCTTCCTCTTTATATTTTATCTGTTGATCCTTTAACTGAGATTCGAATACATACCTTCTCAATCCTTCCACTCCTTGCCGGCGATAACATTTCGGCACCTGCTGTTCCTGATTCACTGTCAGAACCAACCACAAAATTTCCAGGTTTGTTTCTTCTCTCTCCTTTTCCAACATGAGTGCCTCTAAGAGTTCTACTGAGAGAGTGAGGGTAGAAGAAGGTCTCCCCGCCCAAAGTTCCTCCGATTCTCCTGGCCCCCTCCCACAGCCAGCAGAAGGGAAGAAAGAACCACGCCGATTTCCCAGAGTGGGGAGCATAAGTTCGACCCTGAAATCCACTGACATGGCGCTGCTGCGAGAAAGGCTCGGAATTCCCTATGGATATGAAGTCCGTGCTGCCAGTGCTTCTCTTAGGGCCAATGCCCATTTTCAAGAAAAGAAGACAATAGTTATTTATGAGGCGGACTTTGAAGCCGAGGTGATTCTTCCTCTGACGGCCTTCGAATTAGAAGTATTGAATTATTATGACATGACCATCGGTCAGCTCCACCCAAATGCCTGGCGCACTCTTTCCGCATTACAAATATGGTCTGCCGAGAATGATATAGATCTCACTCTTAGGCTTTTCCGAGCAACTCACAACGTTGGGCTCCAAGCTAACGGAGAAGACCACAACTATATCCAGTCTCGCTCTGGCTATGGGTTGTTTGTTGGGAACCCGGAGTCACTGAAGAAGTGGAAAGATCGATTTTTTGTAATAAAGAGTGACAAAGACTTCCCTTTCCGAACTCAATGGGGTCGATTCGTGAATCGGAATGACAATCCTCTTCTGTTCAGCGAGGATGAGGAACAAACCCTGGCTCGATGGAGGGATTTGGCGAAGGAGAAAGTTAACATTAACTTGCAGCTCCAATGTGGCATACCACCAATACCCCAAAGACCGAGCTCTAAAAGAAAGGGTAATCTTCACTTCTTTTCCTTGGGTGCTGATCCATCTCTTAATGTTTGCTTTTTTGCAGCTATGAAGAGCACAAACCCAAGCGTGGCTGAGCTAATCCGCGCCAAGAAGAAACAAAAGATCGGAGGCGCTGGAACTTCTACGACCATTCCGAGCATCGGCCCTAGTGAAGGTACTCCCGACCCTGTATCTGCTAGGGGTAGTGAAGTTCTTCTGACTACTCCGGGCCTGAGAGATCCAACAGGGAGTCCTTTGCCCATGGCACCACCAGCATCGCCTATAAATGCGTCCAGTACTACTCCCCCTCCCTCAATATTTGCCGGGCATCCTAACCCAGATCCAGAGAGCACACCTGTGCCGGATCCAAAATCGATGGTTGAAGAGTTGAGGGCTCTGTCGGATAATGCGCATCAGTTCTGGCAACGACAGGGGAGAGGCTGGTCGAAGGATAATCCGGACTGCAACACCTTTGCTCACCTGATGTCCTGCGTTCCTGCCGAGACAGCCCCATTACTTCATCTTGGGGCTGACCAACTGAGCAACGTGATGAAGAGACATGAAGTAGAGGTAAACACTTAACGCTTGTGGATTAGAATTAGAAAACCCAAGGATAATTGCCTGTTTGTGCTCACAGGGGAGTATGATAATGGGAGCCGCTATCGGCAAGATGAATGCATTGATAAGCCTGCGTAATAAGGCAGAGAAGGAGGCTACTCGGATGAAGCAGGAGCTCGATTCAATGAAAGCCAAGCTTGATGTTGCTGAGAATCGAGCCAAAGAGGCCGAGTTGAAAAAGCTCTCCCAATCCAAGGAGGTTACCGAGGCCGGAGATAGAGCTGCCACAGCTGAAGCTCTTTTAAACTAAGAGAGGGAGAAACGGTGCGCTGCCGAAGGTAGTCTAGCTGAGGTTCAGCAAGCTCGAGAGTCTTGGCTTAAAGAGAAGACCGAGCTAGAGCAGAAGTGTGCTGACCTCCAATACCAAGTAGTTGATATGGCTGCAGGTAAATGTATTGCTTTTGGGGGAAAACTGGTTCAGTTAGTTATGGACCGGTATCCGAATATGGATTGGTCCTAGCTGGACGAAATTTATCCCGATGATTGAGAATCCGAGCCGACTTGTAACTTCGCAATCATATATAAAAAGTGATCTGTTTATATAATTGCATGTATGTTGTGTTTTTAACCCCGATAGCATGTATCTAGTTGTTAAATGTCCGAGGCTATGCTCGGGAAACAAATCTTGTTATTGATGATTATGACGTGCGCCGGATCCCCGCGGCCGCCTATGGGACCACCACCCGCTTGAGGGCGATCGGGGCATTTGTGGGTCCGTTAACAGCTTGCAATAAATCGCAAGTGCGTCTATGTTGGGCAACAAGGAGGTTTCATGGAGTCTCCACCCAATAGAATATTGGGAAAGTTTCTCTCACCTCGGAGAGCCTAAAACTGCGCTTAGTATCCATTTTGGGCCAGCAAGAGGGGTCTTGGAAGGTAAACCTCTCGCCCTAAGGAGCCTAGGATTAGCGCTAAAGTCTCGTGGCACAAAAAGGTGTCTTGGAGGGTAGACCTCTAGCCTCTTTGAGCCCAAAGGCTAGAGCTGGGTTCGGGATTTCTCATCTATTTCTACCTCGATTATTTTATGATCAAATTTTAATTATCATCAATTCGCTCTCTCTCCACATGATGCAATTAATCGAAGGCGCATTTATTCATATTTGGAAAGCCGTAAATGAGTAAGTAAATAGCAAAAACAATAAATTACAATAATACAAGGAGCGGAATACAACTCCCTTTTATAAATGTGCGATACATACACAAATCGGGGCATTGCTTATTTTGAGGACTTTGGTCCTCGCATGCATCATTATTAAAATTGGATTTTTTAATTTGTGATGATTTTTATTGGATGAAAATGGGGCATTGGGCCCTTGCGTTTATGCAAACCTCGTTTTATTGAGTATAAAATATTGATCCATTTTTACACTTAACGAGATATAAAAGAGCCTGTCCATGTACATAAAATAATTAATGAATAAACAAATGAAGGAAATAATCAAGAAAGTTAGAAAACTAAACCGGACGAAATCCTCCGAGTATGGTAGGTGCCCCTCAAGCTCAGGATAGTCCAAGAAAATCAACATACACTCACAAAATGTTAAAAGATGTCAATATATATACGGACTCAACATAAACAAACTCAAAAGGACTTGAAAGAGATAGAAAAGATTTAAAAATGTGGAGACAGAACCCACCGACGGCCTTTCTTAGGTGACTGACGGGCGTCAGTCAATTTGACCGACATGTCCGTCGCTCACTCAAGTGGAAGAGCGTCTGTGAGTGGGGTGACCGACGGGCATCGGTGATGAAGATGACCCGTCGGTCACCACTGTCTCCGAAAAAAACAGTAAAAGAAACTCTTTTTAAAGCCAAAAAAGATGTTTTATCACAAAATGAGATGAAAAGAGTCAAAATAAAGAAAAATAATGACAAAAATTGGGAGAACCACAAAATAAAGAGTAAAGATGAAATGATATGGAGAATGAGTCCGGAATATTTACCCTCAGATAATGCTTAAATGAGATTCTTGTGTCGATTAGAGCCCCGCGCGTTCCACGAGAAGCAAAATGAAGGATCAAAAAAAAGAAAATGGATTATTTCCTCCTTAACCCCTCAAAAGATTGACTTTGGAATCAAAATTCAAAGAAAACTAATTGATTTTAGTTTCTTTTAATGATTTTGGTCCTCTAATTAAAAGAAATTCCTTTGTGAATGTGTTTGCTGGAAGAGAGAGAAAATGTGCTTGAATTTTGGCAGAGTTTCCCTCTTGAAAATTTTTGGAACCCTTTTTAAGTGAAAATCCGAAGCTTTTATAAGCCAGGCACGACCAACGGGCGTCGGTGTATGGAGGCGGGTGTCGGAAGAATCCTTCTGACACAAGGATTCGTCCGACGGCCCTGCCACTTCCACCGACGGGCATCGAAAAGGTTGCGTGCTCCGGGAAATCAGGCGGTGCTCTGGCAGAGGCGGTGCTTTCCGACGGGCGTCAGAAAATACCACAGGCCGTCTGTAACCCTAAGCGACGGGCTGGCCCTCACAGACGGGCTGGCCGTCTGTGGAGGAAAATATACCTTTTGGACTCGAAAACTCCCTGTTTTCTCCCCCTCTGCCTATGAAAGGTGAAAAGACTCATTTCTCGTGGAGCGTGGGACTAAAACCTCCAAATTCAAACCATTTATACAGGCTCGGGTACTGATTTCATCATAGGGTAATCTCTGATCCGGACGGCTCCGGGACATGGTGCTTACAGTTGCCCCCAGTTTTGGGGAAACTAGTGCACAAGCGCCTAGATAAGCCAAAACTCAGAGAAAGGACAAAAAGGAAGAAGGCGTACCTGCGACGGTTCTTACCTTCCATGCCTCTTGCCGGGTAGACCTCGTCTCGGTTTGTTCGGTGATGCGAAAATACCCCTATCGGTCTTGTCTCGACCTGTAGGTATTGGTGAGACGTAGCATTCTCCAGCCACAATCCCGATGTGAAGAGCGGTGTTTTTCTAACTGCAACTTCTGCTTCTGCTGGCCTCGTCTCGGCTTGTGCAGGGTTGAGGAGATATAGCGCTCTCTGACTACAAACTCGGTGTGAAGAGCAGTGTTTCTTTAACTGCAGCTTCGATCTGAAGTTCCCTTGCTAACCCCCATCCGATCTGCAAGGTACATAGCACTCTCTGGCCATCACGTGAACTGTGAGATGTAGCACTCTCTAGCTACAATCTCGGTTTGGTGAAGAGCGGTGTTTTTCTAACCACAGCTTCGATCTGAAGTTCCCTTGCTAACCCCCATCCGATCTGCAAGGTACGTAGCACTCTCTGGCCGTCGCATGAACTGTGAGATGCAGCACTCTCTGGCTACAATCCCGATGTGAAGAGAGGTGTTTTTCTAACCACAGCTTCGATCTGAAGTTCCCTTGCTAACCCTCATCCGATCTGCAAGGTGCGTAGCACTCTCTGGCCATCGCGTGAACTGTGAGATGTAGCACTCTCTGGCTACAATCTCGATTTGGTGAAAAGCGGTGTTTCTCTAACCACAGCTTCTGAGTGAAGAGTAGTATTCTCTAACTACAACTTTGATTGTTGAGAAGCGGTGTTCTCTAACCACAATCTCGAGGTGAAGAGCAGTGTTTTTCTAACCACAGCTTCGCTTGTTGAGGAGATGTAGCACTCTCTGGCTACAATCTCGATGTGAAGGGGAGGAGACTTTGCGGGGTTCCTCGTTTTAAAAAAAAAGAATCTTTGGCGCCCTTGTTCGGACTTTTAATCGATGCCTGTGTTTGAATCGATGTTTTTCTGTACCTGTGTGATAAAAGGTTTTGTTAGTTCATGTTTAAGTGGTCATCTTTTAACCTGTTTATCAATGGCGTGATTCTGCTTTATCTGCTATGCCATGTTTCGATTATATTCTCTTTTTTATTGAATTGTTATTCATCATTTTTCACCATTTTTGTTTTCCTTGTTTTGGAATATGAGTAAATGTGGAAGCATATATTCATCTGCAATATGAATGAATCATAAATAACTGCATAAATGCATAAAACTGAAAACAAAAGTTTTTCACTAGAAATGTCTATTTCGTACAATATATATACAAAGTGTAAATGTACAAAAATGTAAAAGTATGACTCCCTGAATGTCAGAGGGGTGTGTAGTCAGAGGGCTCATCGGGATCCTCATCATCCGATATATGCACTGTCCCTGGCGGAGGTGGAGGCAGAGCTGGCCGTGCCGGAGGTGGAGGCTGAGCCGTGGAGGGTCCCGCCCTAGCATCGTGGGTCTGCTTGAATCGGACCTGAGCATAGCCATCCAAGAAAGGCTCGGTGCAAGTCCTCATGAACCCTAAGGTCTCTGATATTGTGTCTCCCAACTTCTTGAACGCCTGGCTCATTTGACTGGTCTGCTCGCTGGCGGCCCTCCTCATCTGCACTAGGCGCTGCTCTGTCTGCTCCCTAAACTCCCTCATGGTCTGAGACAAGGGTGGGAGGATCCCCTCTATCGCCTGGACCCGCGATCTCATAGAGTCGAGTGACTCGTCGATCATCTGTAGGGTCATATCAACCTCTGAGACGCCTGGTCCTGAGACGTCCTCAAATCATGAGTGAGCTGCTGCCTAAGCTCCCTCTGACCCTGGGCAACCTGCTTGATCAGCCTCGCCTGCTCAACTCTGAAGGCCTCTATGGCTCGAGCCTGCTCATCTCTGGAGGCCTCTATGACCCGAGCTTGCTCCCGCGCCATGTGCTCGATGTAACCGGCCTGCTCCTGGGCTAACCGCTCTACAGACTGGGACTGCTCCTGAATAGCAGCCTGCTGGCGGTCTAACCTCTCGTGTGTAGCTCTATCCCTCTCATCATGTCGTCGCTCTAGGGCTATGAACATGGAAGTGAGGAGCTGAGAGAAGTCAGGCTGTGCTGGCTGCTACTGTGGTGGCTCTGGCGGTGGTGCTGCGGAGGAGGATGCCCCTGGGTCGCCTCAAAAATACGGATGATATCTCTCGGGGGGCCCATGGGTAGTCCTCCGCACCCTGATACCCGGCGACGGGACGGGAGTCGGTGCTCTGGATGCCGGTGAGGCGGCAAAGAGCTCATCCATCGTGAACTCCATGTCGAAATTCGACGGGGTCCTAGGTTGCTCCTGCTGTGGTGGCGGTGGCACAGCCTGAGGCTCTGGCTCTGGGTGTGGAGGATGAGGCTGCTGCTCCGGCTGTGGAGGCTGCTGCTCCGGCTGAGGAGGCTGCTGCTTTGGCTGAGGAGGCTGCTGCTCTGGCTACTCCGGGTGGTTCGGATCTGGACCCAAGGGTGGAAGTGAGAACATCCGTCGTGTCTCATGAATGGAAAGCACTCTGTAGGCCTCTGCCTGCCCTGATATCGGGGAGATCATCCCCATCTGCACTGCCGCTGCGGCATCCACATGGATCCCCTCATCCAAGGGTCCTCTCAACCTGTCTGGGGCAACTCCCAACCTCAAAAGCAACCTGGTGATAACTCCTCCCACTATCACCACCGGTGTCAGCCCTCTGCCAACTCTAGTCAGGTTAGCCAGGATCTCATGGCTAATGTTGAGGCGCTGGCCTGCCACTATAGCCCAGAGGCTCCAGATCTCGGCCGCATTAAGCGACCCTGGATTACCAGCTCGACCAAGGTATGAACTGGATAGCACTCTGTGCAAATATCGGAGTGCCTGAGACACTAGTACGGTGCTCTTCGCTGTATCATGATCATACAACACTCCTGGTAGGGCAATGGCCGCCCAGTGGGCGCGTGTCATCGCTCGCCGTGGGATCTCAACCCCCTCCTCTGTAGGGAGCCCCATGGCCTGTGCGAATCTCTGCCTGGTAATACTGTAATGGTCGCCGTCGAATAAGAACTGGACCACCCCTGGCTCGGTATCTGACCTCTGAAAACCGCCATAGCGGAGGGTGGCTAGGACCTGGCAAGTAGCCACTGGAAAAGTCTAGAAAGAGGGCACCCAGCACCCTCGACAAGCATATCAAACTCTGGGGCCATCCCCAGGGCCTCTAGGAACAGCCGAGACACGAAGCGGCTAGCTCGAAGCTCTACCTGAGCCAACGCTCTATATCTCTAAGCTGACTCATCGTCGATCCAACTCGGAACTACGACCTTAGGCTGGGCTTGCGGTGCTCTGCGTCTAGGAGGCATCCTGCAAAGGAGAAAAAAAAAAGATAGCGAAGATTTGACAAAACGGGCATTATTAGACTTATTTTCAAGGTGAAAGCCCGTTCAGGCCTCACCAGGGCAATGGCGGCCCATATACGAGATAACAAAACTGATAATAAATAAAAAGGGGCGAACGTCCTGTCAAAGGAAGTTGCCCAACATGCTTAGCACGTACCGAAGCAAAAGAAACATGCAATTGGCATGGAAATATTTAAAGCGGATAAAAATGGGCTTTCTAGGCCCCAAGGCATGCATTATACACAAAAATATTCAATTTTAGAATAAATAATAAAAATTTGGGCAGCACCCCGGCAAGGGTGTGCCCAACCTCCTACATAAAAAGGCATCAAACTAGGCCTCAGGCCTCAACAACAATATATGTGCATAAATGGGACGCACCCCGGCAAGAGTGTGTCCCCAAGAACACAAGAATAATGGCCTCAGGCCTCAACAACATAGAATAGTGCGCTTAGAAAGTATAATTCTAAAGCAACAAAGTTATAGAAAAATTCTATTCCTATGTGATCATGCAAAAATTCAGATTAATTGCACCACAAAAAGTAATAAATGAATAAATAAATAAATAAAATGGGCAGCATTCTCCCTAAATTTCTTTTAAGGCATCTAAAACATCCTAACCATTTTTAAGGTTAAAGGAAGAAGAAATGAATAAATAAATTGAATAATAAAAAAGTAGTTATTTTACTTACTTGAAGTCACGAAAAGTGTAGAAAACTGAAGAAATATGAACGTCTGAGTGTCTGGTGAGTGGAGAACGCAAAAAAAAATGAAGAAATCGCCAAAAAAGAAGAAGAAATGCTTGAAGAACACTAAAAAAAGCAAAAAAAAAAACCGTTTGAGAGAGAAAATGAAAGGGACAGCTGGCGCTGCACCGTCTGTCACTCGCCCTTATATAGAATTTCGTGACCGACGGCCTGGGCGTCTGTAGGAGCGACCAACGGGCTAGCCGTCTGTCTCTCAATAAATGCGAGTTAATGCGTGTGATGAATGCAATGCTGACGTATGCGTCTGCCAGGTGGATCCTTACCGATGGGCAGGGCGTCTCTTAGGAGAGGCGGGTAGGCCGTCGGTGACACTTCCCTATAAATTCTTACAAAATTTTGCTCCTCCTATGTCTCTTCATTTTCCAACATCTTGAACCTTTCATCTTTCTTAGCATGTCTTCCTCTCTAGCCCAAAGAATGCACCGTATCTTAGATGACAAACACACTTGGGAAGAAGGCGCCCTTTCCTCTCTGGCTGGGCTGAAGTACCTGTGCCGGGTCAAAGTTGACCAGAACCTCCTTCTGGCGGTGACCCACTTCTGGAACCCCCGGTTCCACGTCTTCAGATTCACTTACCAAGAATTGTGCCCTTTGCCTGAAGAGTTAGTTGCTATTCTCGGAGCCTGGTTCCCTCCTAGCGCTCTGCCTTGCGTTCCCCGTTGCGGCCTACTCCAGACCCGGGACATAGCCATGGCTCTTGGCATACCTTCCTCTGAGGCCGCCCAGCTGATTTCTCCGGGCTCTTCCTTTGCCCTGGGGCCACTGATCGAGGCTCTGGATCAGTTCACTGACATCCCCACCTACCGGGTAAGCATCGTATTCTTGTTTTGCATGGTGAACTTCCTCACTATTGTTCCAGGGGGTCTGACAGGTGACCCTCGCTTGTTCGGAGTTCTGAGCAACTTTCATCTGGGGTTATCACCCTTACCACTCATTCTGGCTGAGACCATTCTGGGCTTGGACGCTGTGAGCTCTGGATCCACTACCACTCTTACCGGCAGCCCCTTATTGCTCCAGGTACGTCATTATTTTAAAGGTAGTGCGTCCCTTATGGATTTTCACACTAGCTTTTCTCAGCGGGAGGTGCGTCCTTTCGGATTTTCACACAACCCTATGCCTTATTTTTGCCTGAAGTAAACTATAACACCCCCTACCCATACGTAGGCAATCCCATCCAATAAGGAGTGAGATGCCGTATAAGTAAAGGTGTCACCAAACAGATACAAAGCAAATCATACATTCATACATATCATACATACAGAAATACGGAATAAATAAAAACTTTAAAGGAAAAGAAAACCATCGCTGATCATACATTAATATAATAAACCATTACAATAATATTCTGATCAACTAGCTAAAACAAGAGATATTACATAACCAAAATATAAATACAAAAGCGGAAGCTGAAACAAAACTACTACAAGAGAGTTCTATACAAAAAGAATCATCACTGATTACAAAAACTTAGCCCTACACTAAAACCTTCTGTGTTGGCTTGACGACGGCGACTCTCTCAAGCAAAACTCCTTCCGCACCTGCACGGGTAAAAACACCGTGCTAAGCGATAAACGCTTAGTGGGGAAACCCACATAAAAATATAAACGGCCATTCACAATGGTCGTCAAGGCATAACACATTCATAATGGCAAAATGCAATAGCTCATAACATAATTCATAAGAACATGCTCACAATTTAAAGCCATACATTCTGCATCTCAAATTCATATCCATTTCCATATTTGTTGAACATACATTTTATCACTTCTCATTCCGATATCACATGTAAATAGTAATAAGAGTAGAGTAAACCAATCGAACACCAAAAGAACACCTGCTGACTCTGGGTAGTGGATAACGAGTGTACAGACAGTACTTTACGGGTACGAGCCGATTACAGACAGTACCTTACGGGTACGAATCGAGAAAACCATTTTACTTTTAACTTTTACAAATCATTTTCAAAAGGGACCTTAAACAAGATCCTTACACAATAGGGTTCGCGAGGAACCAAACGGGGACCTGATCGGGGTCCAAACGAAACAAAGGGCTGCAGCTAAAAGACTCTATTAGGCATGCCTAACTATCCACTTACTTGACTCTAGCAGGTTATGCGTCATTCAAATCATATTTTAGAATATAACATATAATTCATCTGAAGAATCATGGTAACACTCATATCAAAGCATATAAAAATATGACATGCATCATAGAGCAGTATAAGTCCATTCGGAAGAATTACGGAATTCATTGTTGAGTTAAAACTGGGAAATTTCGGAAAATAGGCAAAACGGAGGTGACCAACAAGGTTGGCCGATCACGGGTCGTGACTGGCATCACAACTCGTGACTGGCCTCCTTCACAAGCCAGTCACGAGTCGTGACTGGGAGTCACGTCTCGTGATAGGCTTTCTTCCTTCGCTGGTCACGCGACGTGACTTGTCCCTTCTCTCTCGCTGGTCACGAGTCGTGACTGGGTGTCACGTCTCGTGACTGGCTTCTTTAGGGCTGGTCACGCGTGACTCTCTCAGGCCGGTCACGAGTCGTGACTGGAAGTCACGCCTCGTGACTGCCTTCCTCTTGGCTGGTCACAAGTTGTGACAGGCAGTCACAACTCGTGACTAGCTTCTTTCTGGCAGGTCACGAGTCGTGACTGGAAGTCACATCTCGTGACTTGCCTCTCTTCTTGGGTAGTCATGCGACAGACAGCAAAACGGGAAATTTCTACAGTAACACGATTTTCCAGTTTTCCAGAATTTTCCCAGAACACAGAAATCAACTCCAAACTTGAATCAAAATCACACAAATCAGTTCTTACCTTCCAGAAGATCATTCAAGCATCAAAATGACATCTAAACAACTTAATTCAACACTTATCACAATCAAAATCATACATAACCACATTCAAGAACATAAACCCTAGAAATAACAGTAAGTTCAAATCAAGCGCAAACCACAAGTAAAAATCCCAAACCTGAGATTCTAAGCTTCAATCACTTAGCTCCACTCGTCCCAGCAACCTCCTTGCCCTTGGGATCGCGAGGGGCCTCAGCTAAACACAACAAATCAAAGAACACCCAACAATGCAAACCCTAAGTTAAATCTAAACCCAAAGAAGAAAAGAAAATGAACACAAATGGAAAACAAGGTGAGAAGAATACAATTACTTACCAAAGAGATGCAAAGAGATGATTAACTTCACCAATAAAATCTTGAATCCTCAATACAGTTCTTAGAATGAAGAAAAGGAAGAAGAAGAAGGTGAGTGAAGAAGGAAACGTGAATCTGCCAATTTCCTTTCTTTCTTTCCTTTTTCTTTTTCTTTTCTTTGCCCTAAGCATGTGTCCATTTCCTATTGGTGAAGCTAACCACTCACACCAAACTAACATGTACTACACACACCTAATACACTCCCTACTAATGCATACCCTACAATGGTATGAACACACACACAAGCATATCCCAACTTAAAACACCATAATATGATATACTTGAGTGCACACAACTATAACCCATTTAATACACACACACTAATACCCTATATGCACCCACATACTAACAAAACCCAAAAATATGCATTTTTACCAAAATACCCTTATGATATGCCGAACACATGCACATGCATGTTCAAACAGACAGGCTCATTCTACTAGGGGGCAAACGGGGTGTGACAACTCTCCCCTACTAATAAGAATTTCGTCCTCGAAATTCTCACCTGAACTGAACAAATGCGAATACTGAGCTCTCATCGACTCCTCTGGTTCCCAAGTTGCTTCCTCAACTCCATGATAAATCCATAGCACTTTTACCAAAAGAATCTACTTACTTCTCAATTGTCTCACCTCTCGGGCTAGAATAGCTCGCGGTTCCTCATCATAGGTAAAATCTGGCTGAATCTGAATATCCTGAAATAAAAGAACATGCGAAGGATCTGATCTATACCGGCGAAGCATCGAAACATGGAACACATCGTGCAACTTTGCTAACTCCATCGGTAAAGCCAATCTATAGGCTACAGGTCCTACCTTAGCCAAAATCTCATAAGGACCAATGAAACGAGGACTAAGCTTGCCTTTCTTTCGAAATCGAAGCACTTTCCTCCAAGGTGAAACTTTAAGGAAAACTTTGTCCCCGATCTCAAAATGCACGTCTTTCCTCTTTAGATTGGCATAAGACTTCTGTCGATCCTTGGCTGCCTTCAAATTTTGCTGCACCACTCTAATCTTTTCTTCAGTATCTCTAACCAAGTCTGGCCCAATCACTGATCTCTTGGATAGCTCGGTCCAACAAACCGGAGTCCTACACTGTCGACCATACAAAGCCTCATATGGTGACATACCGATGCTCGACTGAAAACTATTGTTGTAGGCAAACTCCATAAGCGACACATATCTGTACCAACTACCCGGGAAATCCAAAGCACAAGCCCTCATCATATCCTCTAAGATCTGAATGACCCGCTCTGACTGACCATCTGTCTGAGGGTGAAATGCTGTACTGAAGTT
Organism: Excoecaria cochinchinensis; assembly: GCA_947683425.1. Classification (NCBI taxonomy): domain Eukaryota; kingdom Viridiplantae; phylum Streptophyta; class Magnoliopsida; order Malpighiales; family Euphorbiaceae; genus Excoecaria; species Excoecaria cochinchinensis. Next base: position 15,789,139 of record CANTUQ010000055.1, read on the forward strand.
CAACCTAGTGCCCAAAGCTCTCTGCAACTCCTTCCAAAACTTGGAAGTGAACCTTGGATCCCGATCTGACACTATGGACAACGGCACACCATGCAACCGAACGATCTCATCCACATAGATACTGGCCAATCTATCCATCGAGTAGTCCACTCTAACTGGCAAAAAATGAGCTGACTTTGTAAGTCGATCCACTATTACCCAAACTGAGTCATGCTTCTTCTGAGTCAAAGGCAAACCAGAAACAAAGTCCATAGCGATATCATCCCACTTCCACTCAGGAATGGATAAAGGCGTAAGCAATCCTGAAGGAACCTGATGCTCTGCTGACAAGTCAAGCACTTGGAAACAAAATCCACTATATCACGCTTCATACCAGACCACCAATAAAACTGTCTCATGTCCCGATACATCTTCTCACTGCCAGGATGCATAGTAAAAACTGTACTATGCGCCTCACTCATAAGCTGTCTCCTCAACTCCTCAGACTCTGGCACACACAAGCGATCTCTGAACATAAGTACCTCATCCTGAACTGAGAACTCTGACTACTTACCCGATCTGACCTCTTGCACAATCCGCTAAAGTCTCACATCATCCCTCTGAGCATCCACAATCCTCTGTCTCAAGGTAGGCTTCACACGCAACTGAGCAAGCAAAGCCCCATCTGAACCAAACCTCCATCTGAACCGTCTCAGGAACAAGGCTGAAACTGACTTCCGACTCAAAGCATCTGCGACTACATTGGCCTTACCAGGATGGTAATCCACAATGCAGTCGTAGTCCTTAAACAACTCAAGCCAACGGCGCTGTCTCATGTTCAATTCTTTCTGTGTGAGGAAGTACTTCAAGCTCTTGTGGTCCGAAAAGATCCTACACTTTTCTCCATACAGATAATGACGCCAAATCTTCAAGGCAAAGATCACAGCTGCTAACTCAAGATCATGCGTTGGATAGTTCCTCTCATGTGGCTTTAACTGATGAGAAGCATAAGCCACAACCTTACCTTCTTGCATCAAAACACATCCAAGGCCAACACCTGAAGCATCACTATAAATGACAAACTCTTTACTCGAGATGGGTTGAGTAAGAATAGGAGCCTCAACAAGCAACTGCTTCAACTGATCAAAACAAGCCTGGCATCTATCTGACCACTCAAATCTGACCCCTTTCCTCAACAATCTAGTCATCGGAGCGGCAATCACAGAAAAGCCCTTAACAAACTGACGATAGTACCCTGCCAAACCAAGGAAACTCCTCACTTCCTGAACATTTCTAGGCGCTTTCCAATCAATAATCGCCTCAATCTTGGCCGGATCAACCTGAATACCCCTAGCTGAAACAATGTGACCCAAGAATGACACTTCTCGAAGCCAGAAATCACACTTGCTAAGCTTGGCAAACAACTGATGCTCTCTCAACATCTGCAAAACCAATCTGAGATGCTCCTCATGCTCACTCTCATCCTTGGAATACACCAAGATATCATCAATGAACACTACTACAAATCGATCTAAGTATGGCCTAAACACACGGTTCATCAGATCCATAAAAGCCGCTAGAGCATTGGTCAAACCAAACGGCATCACAAGAAACTCATAGTGGCCATACCTAGTCCGAAATGCAGTCTTAACCACATCTGCATCCTGAACTCGAATCTGATAATACCCTGATCGAAGATCTATCTTGGAGAAAACACCTGCATCCCGAAGCTGATCAAACAAATCTTCAATCCTAGGCAACGGATACTTGTTCTTCACTGTGACCTTATTAATCTGCCTGTAATCGATACACATCCGCAAAAATCCATCTTTCTTCTTAACAAACAGAACTGGAGCTCCCCAAGGAGATATGCTAGGTCGAATAAACCCCTTATCCAATAGCTCTTGTAACTGAGTCTTAAGTTCCATCAACTCTACAGGAGCCATCCGATAAGGTGCTCTCGAAATAGGTGTGGTACCTGGCATAATCTCAATGGACAACTCAACCTCTCTCTCAGGAGGCAAACCAGGCAACTCGCTCAGGAACACATCACTAAACTCCCTCACAATAGGGATGTCCTCAATCTGAACTTGATCTCTCTTGGAATCCAACACGACTGCTAGAAAAGCCTCACAACCTTTTCTGATAAACCTCTTGGCTTGCATAGCGAAAATCACATTATTCAAAGAACTAGCACCCAAACCCTTCATAAACACAGGAGACTGACATCTATCCCGAAGAACAACTGTCTTCCTATGGCAATCAACTATAGCCCGATGCTTACCCAACCAGTCCATACCCAGAATCAGATCAAACTCTCTGAAAGGTAACTCAATCAAATCTGCTGGAAGCACAACTCCCTCAACCATCAAAGGACAACTCCTAAAGACTCTACTCACACTGACACTATGCCCTAATGGACTGGTCACACAAATCTCATAATCTAACTGATCAACCACATGCAACTTATCAACAATTTTATCTGTGCACAAGTATGAGTGTGTGGAACCAGGGTCAATTAGAGCATATAATTCAGTGTCATGGAGTAGGAACTTACCAGCAATAACATCAGGTGCATCCTGCTCCTCTCTGGCTCTCACAGCATAAGCTGGCAACCTGAGGAGGGCGCTCAACAGTCTCAGAAGCAGCTCCATCTCTAGGCCGACCGCCTCGACCTCTACCTCTACCTCTACCTCTAGCAGCCTGAGAAGCATTCGATCCAACTCTGCTAGCTCCTCCCTGAGGTCCTGAATCCTCACTCATCTGGGGACAACTAGCCACACGGTGCTCGGTGCTCCCACATCTAAAACATCCACCAGTGAGCCACCTACACTCACCCCGGTGAGCCTTGCTGCAATTCGTACAAACAGGAGTAACATCAGATCTACCACCTCTGCCAGAACCAGATACTGCTGCAGAACCCTGTCTTCTACCTCTAGAAGCTGAACCAGCTGCTGGCTCATCTTGCGGGTTCCTAGATCTCTTACCCGAAGATGAAGAAGAACCACCTCTAGCTGAATTCCTTCGCTGAGCTCTCTCCCTAAGCAATGATTCCGACTTCTCTGCCCTCATGGCAGCCTCTGCAATCTGATAATAACTTACCCCAGGCATACACATCAATGAAATCAAGGCAATCTTCAAAGACTCATTCAACCCGGCTTCAAAGTGCTTGCTTCTGAAATCATCTGTCATCACCCCACGCGGAGCATAGCGAGACAATCGGTTGAACTCTTTCTCATAATCTGAAACTGACAAAGTCCTCTGCCTCAAACTCAGAAACTGTGCCCATCTTGCATCCCTATAAGCTTGAGTCACAAACTTCCTAGTGAACTCCTCACTGAAGAAATCCCATGTAACTGGATCAGGCATCTGAGGTTGCCTACTAACCAATTCCCACCATTCATAGGCTGACCCCTGAAGCAAAGCCACAGCACATTCAGCTTGCTGATCGGGAGGACATCTGACTTCTTTCAAAGATCTCTTTACCTTATCAAGCCACTTTTCAGTTAACTCAGACTCATCTAGCCCAGTACCATAAAAATCCTCAACACCAGCTCTTCTCAAACTCTTAATAGGGGCTCTAGGAGCAGTCACTCTCTCCAAAACCCTAGCCATGTCCTGATGCAATCTAAATATAGCCTCAAAAGGCATGGCTGCGGCCTCGGGCTGGACCCTAACATGCTGAGCCGACACAGAAATTGATGGATCTGTAGCTTGAGGGTTCACACTCTCGGCGGATTCCTCAAGTGATCCACGAGCAGAATTAGAAGCCATCTAAACAAACAAGAAACACCCGCATCAGCCAACACAGATCTAGACACAAACACATCTAAGCAAATCAACACAACAACACCCAGAAACGCCTAAACCTACGCTGTGATACCAAAAACTGTAACACCCCCTACCCATACGTAGGCAATCCCATCCAATAAAGAGTGAGATGCCGTATAAGTAAAGGTGTCACCAAACAGATACAAAGCAAATCATACATTCATACATATCATACATACAGAAATACGGAATAAATAAAAACTTTAAAGGAAAATAAAACCATCGCTGATCATACATTAATATAATAAACCATTACAATAATGTTCTGATCAACTAGCTGAAACAAGAGATATTACATAACCAAAATATAAATACAAAAGCGGAAGCTGAAACAAAACTACTACAAGAGAGTTCTATACAAAAAGAATCATCACTGATTACAAAAACTTAGCCCTACACTAAAACCTTCTGTGTTGGCTTGACGACGGCGACTCTCTCAAGCAAAACTCCTTCCGCACCTGCACGGGTAAAAACACCGTGCTAAGCGATAAACGCTTAGTGGGGAAACCCACATAAAAATATAAACGGCCATTCACAATGGTCGTCAAGGCATAACACATTCATAATGGCAAAATGCAATAGCTCATAACATAATTCATAAGAACATGCTCACAATTTAAAGCCATACATTCTGCATCTCAAATTCATATCCATTTCCATATTTGTTGAACATACATTTTATCACTTCTCATTCCGATATCACATGTAAATAGTCATAAGAGTAGAGTAAACCAATCGAACACCAAAAGAACACCTGCTGACTCTGGGTAGTGGATAACGAGTGTACAGACAGTACTTTACGGGTACGAGCCGATTACAGACAGTACCTTACGGGTACGAATCGAGAAAACCATTTTACTTTTAACTTTTACAAATCATTTTCAAAAGAGACCTTAAACAAGATCCTTACACAATAGGGTTCGCGAGGAACCAAACGGGGACCTGATCGGGGTCCAAACGAAACAAAGGGCTGCAGCTAAAAGACTCTATTAGGCATGCCTAACTATCCACTTACTTGACTCTAGCAGGTTATGCGTCATTCAAATCATATTTGAGAATATAACATATAATTCATCTGAAGAATCATGGTAACACTCATATCAAAGCATATAAAAATATGACATGCATCATAGAGCAGTATAAGTCCATTCAGAAGAATTACGGAATTCATTGTTGAGTTAAAACTGGGAAATTTCGGAAAATAGGCCAAACGGAGGTGACCAACAAGGTTGGCCGATCACGGGTCGTGACTGGCATCACAACTCGTGACTGGCCTCCTTCACAAGCCAGTCACGAGTCGTGACTGGGAGTCACGTCTCGTGACTGGCTCTCTTCCTTCGCTGGTCACGCGACGTGACTTGTCCCTTCTCTCTCGCTGGTCACGAGTCGTGACTGGGTGTCACGTCTCGTGACTGGCTTCTTTAGGGCTGGTCACGCGTGACTCTCTCAGGCCGGTCACGAGTCGTGATTGGAAGTCACGCCTCGTGACTGCCTTCCTCTTGGCTGGTCACAAGTTGTGACAGGCAGTCACAACTCGTGACTAGCTTCTTTCTGGCAGGTCACGAGTCGTGACTGGAAGTCACGTCTAGTGACTTGCCTCTCTTCTTGGGTAGTCACGCGACAGACAGCAAAACGGGAAATTTCTACAGTAACATGATTTTCCAGTTTTCCAGAATTTTCCCAGAACACAGAAATCAACTCCAAACTTGAATCAAAATCACACAAATCAGTTCTTACCTTCCAGAAGATCATTCAAGCATCAAAATGACATCTAAACAACTTAATTCAACACTTATCACAATCAAAATCATACATAACCACATTCAAGAACATAAACCCTAGAAATAACAGTAAGTTCAAATCAAGCGCAAACCACAAGTAAAAATCCCAAACCTGAGATTCTAAGCTTCAATCACTTAGCTCCACTCGTCCCAGCAACCTCCTTGCCCTTGGGATCGCGAGGGGCCTCAGCTAAACACAACAAATCAAAGAACACCCAACAAAGCAAACCCTAAGTTACATCTAAACCCAAAGAAGAAAAGAAAATGAACACAAATGGAAAACAAGGTGAGAAGAATACAATTACTTACCAAAGAGATGCAAAGAGATGATTAACTTCACCAATAAAATCTTGAATCCTCAATACAGTTCTTAGAATGAAGAAAATGAAGAAGAAGAAGGTGAGTGAAGAAGGAAACGTGAATCTGCCAATTTCCTTTCTTTCTTTCCTTTTTCTTTTTCTTTTCTTTGCCCTAAGCATGTGTCCATTTCCTATTGGTGAAGCTAACCACTCACACCAAACTAACATGTACTACACACACCTAATACACTCCCTACTAATGCATACCCTACAATGGTATGAACACACACACAAGCATATCCCAACTTAAAACACCATAATATGATATGCTCAAGTGCACACAACTATAACCCATTTAATACACACACACTAATACCCTATATGCACCCACATACTAACAAAACCCAAAAATATGCATTTTTACCAAAATACCCTTATGATATGCCGAACACATGCACATGCATGTTCACACAGACAGGCTCATTCTACTAGGGGGCAAACAGGGTGTGACATAAACCCTACTTACTCCAGCGGCTTTTTTGTTTTCTTCAGATTTGGCTGCAAGAGAAACTGAGGGTGCTGTCTGAGCCACCTCCTCGGGTTACCCCATAATACTCGCCGAGCCATTTCCTTTCGCGTCGACGATTGTATGGGTGTGCCACTGCTGGTGAAGGCATTACCAGATTTGGTGAGCTGTCAGATGACGATAGCAGTTTTACGTCTGCCTGGCTCCCACTGTCTCATGTGGTCATTGATGGGCCATCGGGGTGTGTTCCCCTCTGTGGGCTCCGTCGAGCCACCTTCTGCATCACTTCTCGATGTACGCATCAGCTCGGGATGACCCAGGATGTGGTGAGGGTTCCCTTATCTTTTCGGGGAGGAGCTCTTCCGGCTGCGTTCGCCTCAAGGTATCATGAGCTGTGGAGCAAGCTGCCGGTGAAGACTGTTATCCCGAGGTTCGGCAATCATTCTGTGTCTTCAACTAGCGAATACAAGAAGTGGATCTTTAGTCTAGCATTCGATAACAGGACACAAGGGCTCAAGCATCTGGTCGGCGAGAGCAGCAGCAGGACTTAGCTTAGCTTACACATGTATTTCTTTTATTGTTACATTTCTTTTTAATGCAGAACTAGAAAATGACAAAAATGAAAAGAATAACATTCACTCTATTTCACAAAATTGTGTACGTTTCCATATAATTTCAGCATACATGATCAGTTTTGACATTTACTCAACCGCGTATGCCCTATTAATACATGAGACCAAATTTTAACAGCATCAACTCCTGTTACCAATCGGCCCTCTCGGGTTTTCACGATCGGACATTTTCTCTCGTGCCTCTAATTTTTACACAGGGTGCTTTTTTCGGTTTTCACCCTATCGAGGCGCCCAATTTTAGCACGGCCGCCTTTTTTTGATTTTCGACATGCCGGGCATTTTATTCTCTTCTTTTTATTTTGGTCTTTAGCCATGGAACCTTTTGAGTCTGTCGACATTAATCGGCTCTTTGAAATCATTTCCATCACTATCCGACAAGATTGCAACTCCTTTGGATAGCAGCTTTTTAAGGATATACGGCCCCTCCCAAGTTGGTCTGAATTTCCCTCTGATATCTTGTATGCCTGGCCTCATCTGCTTGAACACTAAGTCCCCTTCTTTCAGCGGATGCCTTCTCACCTTTTTCCCGAAAGTCCTGGCCAATCTCTTCTGGTAGATCTGGTTATGATAATAAGCTTTCAGCCTACTCCCATCTAATAAGTTTAAGTGCTGTAGCCTCTGTCGTGCCCATTCGGCCTCCGGAATCTGGGCTTTCATGACCACCCTCAGTGATTTGAGCTCTATCTCAACTGGCAATACTGCTTCCGTCCCGTATACCAGGGAAAATGGTGTAGCACCCGTAGATATCCTTACCGTTGTTCTATATCCCCACAGGGCGAAGGGTAACTTTTCAGCCCAGTCCTTGTAGGTTTGGACCATCTTGGACAGGATCTTCTTCATATTTTTATTAGCGGCCTCTACTGCTCCATTTGCTTGTGGTCGGTAGGGAGAGGATTTATGGTGTTCGACGCCATACTTCTCGAGGACCTTCCTGGTTTCCCCTATGAACTGCACCCCATTATCAGACACTATGTGATGAGGGAGGCCATATCTGCAGATCAGATTTTTTTGTATGAACTTAGCCATATCCCTTGCGTCAATCTTTTTGAAGGATTCCGCCTCTACCCATTTGGTAAAATAATCAATTGCGACTATGATGTATCGGTGCCCATTGGATGCCGTAGGGCGAATCTCTCCGATGATATCTATCCCCCAAGCAGCGAAAGGCCAAGGTGATGTCAGATTGTGTAGCTCTGATACTGGTAGGTGTCTCAAGTCTACGTATTATTGGCAAAACTGGCATTGTTTGACATATTTCGAGCAGTCACTGTCTATCATAAGCCAATAAAAGCCTTGTCTCATGATCTTCTTAGCCAAGGTCAAACCGTTCATGTGAGCCCCACAGACACCTGCATGGGTCTCCTCCATCACTTTGTGGGCTTCTTTTTCATTCAAGCACCTGAGCTGAATCCCATCTGACTGTCTTTTGTACAGCACCCCTTCCAAGGATATGAACTGAGTGGATAGCTTCCGGATCATCCTCTGGTCTTTCTCAGTAGCTTCCTCTGGAAACTCATTGCTTTCCAAGTAATTCATGATGTCAAAGTACCATGGTTTTCCATCCGCCACTTCTACTTCCATTACGGGCTTGATCTCAAAGCTGGGCCCCTCAGAACTCGAAATTAGTACTGGCTTCATAGCTACTCCTTCAGGATTATCCCACATCAACACTAGGGTTGCCAACGGATCAGCTAGACTATTCTCATCTCTCGGCACGAAGTGGAAAGTGCAGGTCTCAAACTGCCCACATACCTCTTTCAAATATTCAACATAGGGTACCAGCCGCTCTTCTTTTACAGCGCACTCACCTCGGATCTGATTAATCACCAAGGATGAGTCACCAAAGACTTCTACATCCTTTGCCCCCAATGCAGCTAGAGCTTCCAACTCGAAAGTGCATGCTTCATATTCGGCTTCATTGTTGGATGCCTTGTATCTCAGCTTCTTGGCTAGGGGGAGTTTCTCATTATCCGGGGTTGTCAAAATGATTCCAACTCCGGCCCCTCGGTTATTTACTGCCCCGTCGAAGTGTAACTGCCATCCTTGAACAGAAATCGCGACTATGCTCTCATCCGGAAAGGTGAACTCGGGAGTGTCTCCTTGAATAGGATGCTCAGCAAGAAATTCGGCTACGGCTCGCCCCTTAATAGTTTTACGAGTGATGTATTGCACATCGAACTCCTGTAGCAAGAGCAGCCACCTCCCCATCTTACCAAGCAAAGACGGCGCTTCCTGCAAATATCTCAACGGGTTCTGTTTGGCCACTGCCTGAACTTTGTATGAGTGGAAGTAATGCCTCAGTTTTTTTGACGCCCTAATCACTGCGAGGCAGACTTTCTCTACTTCAGCATATTTAATCTCATAAGCCAGGAACTTCTTGCAGAGGTAATAAATTGCGAATTCTACCCCAAATTCATCCTCTTGAGCCATCATGGCGCCCACGGAACTGCCCTCTACTGCCAGATATAGGATAAGAGGTTTGATCAGTTGCGGCGGCCTTAGCACTGGCAGATTCAACAGATATTTCCTGATGCTATCAAAGGCTTTCTGGCAGTCTTTATTTCAGACCGCAGGTTGATTCTTTTTGAGCAATTTAAAAACAGGCTCGCATATTGAAGTGAGCTTGGCAATAAATCGGCTGACGTACTGCAGCTTGCCCAGGAAACTCCTTACATCCTTCTCTTTTTGCAGCACAGGCATCTCTCTGATGGCCTTTACCTTGTCTGGGTCAATTTCTATTCCCCTCTGGCTGACGACATGTCCCAATAGTTTTCCTGAAGTCACTTCGAAAATGCACTTCTTGGGGTTAAGCTGCAGATTATACTTGTCAATCCTGGTGAAGAACTTCTCTAGAGCTTCAAAGTGTCCCTCTCGGGTGGCTGATTTGACCATCATGTCATCGACATACACCTCTACCTCCTTGTGGATCAGGTCGCTTAAAATCTTGGTCACCATCCTCTGGTATGTGGCCCCTGCATTCTTCAGGCCAAAAGGCATAACTCGGTAGGCGTAGGTCCCCCATTTTGTGATGAAAGCGGTTTTAACCCGGTCAGCTATTTTGTTCTGGATCTGGTTGTAGCCCACATAACCATCTCCAAAGCTGTACATCGCGCAGTTGTCGGCACTATCTATCAACACATCGATGTGGGGTAGTGGAAAATCATCTTTAGGGCAGGCCTTGTTCAGATCTCGATAATCCACACACACCCTGACCTTCCCATTCTTCTTCGCTACAGGGACCACATTTGCCAACCATGTAGGATATTGCACTTCAACAAGGAACTTGGCCTCAATCTGCTGTCAAATTTCCTCCTTGACCTTGTCTGCCTATTCTAGCCTGAGCCTTCTCAACTTCTGTTTCACAGGCTTATAGTCTGGATAGGTCGGGATAGCATGTTCTGCTACGTCTCGGTCGATTCCTGGCATGTCCTCATAGGTCCAGGCAAAGACTTTTCATGTTTTCTTATTATTCTCTCAAAATTTTTTCTCTCATCAGGAGTTATATTTGATGCTATTAGAATTTCTTTCGGATTTTTCGAGGTTCCAAGATTAAAAGGCGTTGTGTCAGTGGAATCGATGTCAAAAATTGATGGAATATGATCATGTTCATGCATGTTGAAATCATTAGAAACATCGCACAAGTAAGAGAAATCATTTTCCTTATTAACAATATTATAATTATCATTTACATCATAAGAAAGTTCTGGAATAAAAAGACAGTCTAAGCTAGAGTTTTCTTCTGCCTCTCCAGAGGTTGATGCTGCTGCAGCTTGTTCATTGGCTTCCTGATTCAGCAGAGGCCCTTCAGGTATATCTGAGGAAATCTTCAAACCCCCCATCTTCAGCCCTATTTCTGCCATCCTCTCTTTCCCTTTCAGCCTGACAGCTAACATCTTCTCGGTGACAACCTCTTCAGGCTCGCATCTGTCCCAAGTGATATACTGAGTCATGACCTCCTCATCCCAGAAGTTCTCAGCGGTCTTGATAAACCCGACATGCCAGTTAAATACATCGTTAAAGATCTCGAATCCAGGGACAATCCTCCCCTTCACCCATTGCGGCTCCTCTTCGCCAGTATAAGTGCACACTGAGGACGCTGGTACAAAGCTTTCTGAAATATGAGGAATCTTATTTGCCGTCTTTTTCTTGCCAAAACCACCTCTGTACCCCAGACCCTTTCGATTCTTCTGACCTCGAGTGGTGATCGCAGTCTGCAGCCCTTGAGAGTTTCTGCCCAAACCAGCCCCAGGGAGATAATGCATCTTTTTCATCATATTAACCACAGCTGGGTTATCCACTGACTCATGCTCTTCCCTTATCATGGACACGTGGAAGCCACTAAATGGCTGATTTGCTATTTCAAGCGCTGAGACCTGATTCTCCCTGGTTGCCCTAATAGTCACCACCTCCCCTTCATGTGGGAACTTTATCATTTGATGCAGCATGGATGGCACTCCTCCTAACTTGTGAAACCAGGGTCTCCCGAGCAGGGCTGAGAAGTTAGCTGGAATGGGCAGAACCACAAATTCTACTTCCACCTCAATGGGTCCTGTCTTGACTAGGGTCTTAAATGTTCCCGAGGCTTGCCTCCTTGAATTATCATAGGCGGTGATAGTCAGATCTGATCCACTGAGCATATCCTCATTTAAACCAAAAGCCTGAAGAGCTATCAGAGGGCACACATTGATGGAAGCCCCATCGTCTACCATAACGCAGGCGGTGTGCTTATCGTTAATCTGTGCCTTAATGTATAGGGGTCGGTTATGATTGCGGCCTTCGACCGATAGGTCGGCGTCAGAAGAAACCAATCTCTCCTCCGATCCTCCTTTAACTAAGCCCAAAAGCTCTGATGGGGAAATTGTGGTGGCGACCGTGGCCTCGACCAAAGCCTCTACTACCTTCTGCCTATGAGAAGGGGACTGTCTCAAGAGATCCCAGATGGATATTTGAGCTGCAGTCTTCTTTAACTGCTTAACAATCTAATTCTCCTCTGGCTCTTTTTCTGCTGACGTCTGCGCTGGTTCCGGTACCCTCGTAATCTCAGGGACCACTCTCACACTTCTTGTCATAGCCCCTATCTCTTCTTCATCTTCATCAGACCTCCACAAATCAAGGTTCATCTCTCCCTCCTCTTCGGCCTCTCCACCGCTCTCGCTGCTTGACCAACAATCAAGGGTCGGCACGACTGCTCTCTCCTTTCTATCCTCAGAATGGGCAACAGCCATACTCTCGCTCCCATATAAATCTTGCAGCACGTACCACTCTGGTAGGCTATATCCGATCATAAACACTGGTGGTAGCACGGCGTTATAACCAGGCTTCTTCTCAGATTCCCTCTTCTTAGGGTTAGAAATTTGCTTGCTATCAATAAGGTCTTAGATAGAGTGCCACAGCACTTTACACTTGTCTGTTAGATGGCCTGAGTGTTGATGAAATGCACAGAATTCATTTTCCTTGTGCCCAGGCTTTCCTTGCGTCATAGCAGGCCTAGGAGCTAAGGGTTGCAATTTCCCTTCCTTCATCAACCTTCTCAAGACCCAAGACAGTGGTCTTCCTAAGTTCTAAAACCTCCTCTGGGTAGTTGCTTCAGTAGCAGACACCTCAACTGTTCTTCTGGTGCTACCACTAGGACCAGCTGGCCTATTGGTTCCTTGACCGGTATTAGCTCTCTTCGCAAAATTATCATTGTTAGTCTTTCGAGTCAAGAACTCTCCCTCCGCTTCAATGGCTATATCCTTGAGAGACTCCCAGTCCTTCAACCCTTTCATCTTCAAGCCATCCTTCAAGTACGGGCTTGCGTTCTTGATAAACAGACGGATCTGGTCTTGGGTGTCTGGCTTTCTCCTCATTTCCATTACTCAATTTTGCCAGCAGGTGAGATAATCATGGAAAGATTTCCCGGCCTTCTGCTGGAGCAGTTCAAGATCTTTGAGAGTCACCTCCATCCTGGTGTTGCAATCATACTGCCTCAAAAACTCCTCTGTGAGCAGATCCCAATCTTCTTTAGTCCGACGATCGAGGCTATGATACCAGTCGATGGCATGAGCGGTCAGACTCAGACAAAAGTAGTCCACCTTCTACTTTTTAGACAACGTGGTCCCTTTTATGACCAGAGAGTATTGCTTGACATGAGCAGTCGGGTCAGAAGTACCATCAAATTTCGGCACGTCTGGCATCTTGAAGTTGTAAGGAATCGGGTCCTCTCCCTCCAATTCCTTATCCTCTAGGTTCATCCCCTGACCCCTGCTCAGCATACGGGCCATAGCTTCAAACCTCTCTTCCATCTTTTTAAAAATGAAATCATCAGTCTGAGGTGCCTTCCCTCTCTCAGATGCAATGCTCATCTTGTCATCTTTGATATCCCTATCATCATCAATCCTCAGTACAGGCCTTCTTCTCTGCTCTCCCGAAGTTACCGACCAGCTCTACCGGCGGCGGCCGAACGGGCTCTTCTCGTCTCTCAGCTCTTTCTTCCTCTGGCTCATTCTGTCTCAAGGGAGGAGGAGGATTCTGCGGAGCGTTCTGTTGTGCCAGAGCAGTCAACATATTCATCATTCTGCCCTCGAACTCCTCAAATTGTCGGCCCACTTCTTCTGCGATCATGGCCCTGGTGGCGTCATCCCCCCTAGGCGAGTTTGCCATCTCAGATACGATACAGCTGACTTCTGGTAAAATTTCTGGTAGGCCCTCTCTATCTGACAGCTCAAATGCGGGAACTCGGATCAATCATCCGGTAGGTGATCTAGTCCGCCTGGGCAGATCTATGATGGCTGCAGGGACAAGGTGTTAGAAATGATGCATGAAATGCAGGTGTAATGCATGGTCGTGATATGTAACATTCACATAGCACAAGCAAGCAAGTAGATCCTTCCACCCTTATTTCTCCCACACACGTGGTCGTCCAGTCTCTTTCTTATGCGGGATTAGCCCAAGGGTCAGCGAGGGACCCAATGGACACCCATGATGCACGGTAAAAAACCGGCAGCATGACACTCCTATGCTAATGTGCAAGCGGATGGATAATGATCGTCATGTATTTAGACGTTCCACAAATTTCGACATGGCCCTACCGGGACATGAAAGCCTTTGGCTAGGTTACCAAGCAAGACATCTGGACTCACCCAATACAGGAGGATCCATACAGCAAGCATGAAATTAGGGTTCATATTACCTGTGGGAAGTAACTACGGCCGTTACATGAGCTTTGGGCAAGGGAGGTGTTACTTTAAGGCTACCCAAGCATAATCCCTGCCGACAGGTCTAGCTCATCACGACCATAACAACCGATTTGGTCATTATTTTGATATACCATTGAGGTACGAGGCTTGGGCTGGTGATTATCCTTAACACTTCCCCAAATTGAGTGAAAATGGGGTCGCGCTTCAGGAATGCACCGGGGCTAAAAGAGGGACCCAACTAGCATATTCTAAGGCTCTAATGAGATGCGAATGAAAATTTGAGAGAAAGCAAATTTATGAATTAAATTTTAATCATAAATGTTAAACGAGGTATTTTCAAATTGAAATCTCGAACCATAAACGTCCGCAGTGGAGTCGCCACTGTGACGCGCACCGGATCCCTGCGGCCGCCCATGGGACCGCTTGCTTGAGGGCGATCAGGGCATTTATGGGTCCGTGGACAGCTTGCAATAAATCGCAAGTGCATCTATGTTGGGCAACAAGGAGGTTTCTTGGAGTCGCCACCCAATAGAACATTGGGAAAGTTTTTCTCGCCTCAGAGAGCCTAAGACTGCGCTTAGTATCCATTTTGGGCCAGCCAGAGGGTTCTTGGAAGGTAAACCTCTCGCCCTAAGGAGCCTAGGATTAGCGCTAAAGTCTCGTGGCACAAAAAGGTGTCTTGGAGGGTAGACCTCTAGCCTCTTTGAGCCCAAAGACCAGAGCTGGGTTCGGGATTTCTCATCTATTTCTACCTCGATTATTTTATGATCAAATTTTAAATATCATCAATTCGCTCTCTCTCCACACGATGCAATTAATCAAAGGTGCATTTATTCATATTTGGAAAGCCGTAAATGAGCAAGTAAATAGCAAAAACAATAAATTACAATAATACAAGGAGCGGAATACAACTCCCTTTTATAAATATGCGATACATACACAAATCGGGGCATTGCTTATTTTGAGGACTTTTGTACTCGCATGCATCATTATTAAAATTGGATTTTTTAATTTGTGATGATTTTTATTGGATGAAAATGGGGCATTGGGCCCTTGCGTTTATGCAAACCTCATTTTATTGAGTATAAAACATTGATCCATTTTTACACTTAACGAGATATAAAAGAGCCTGTCCATGTACATAAAATAATTAATGAATAAACAAATAAAGGAAATAATCAAGAAAGTTAGAAAACTAAACTGGAAGATATCCTCCGAGTATGGTAGGTGCCCCTCAAGCTCAGGATAGTCCAAGAAAATCAATATACACTCACAGAAAGTTAAAAGATGTCAATATATATACGGACTCAACATAAACAAAGTCAAAAGGACTTGAAAGAGATAGAAAAGATTTGAAAATTTGGAGACAAAACCCACTGACGGCCTTTCTTAGGTGACCGACGGGCGTCAGTCAATTTGACCGACATGTCCGTCGCTCACTCAAGTGGAAGAGCATCTGTGAGTGGGGTGACCGACGGGCTTCGGTGATGAAGATGACCCGTCGGTCACCACTATCTCCGAAAAAAAATAGTAAAAGAAACTCTCTTTAAAGCCAAAAAAGAGGTTTTATCACAAAATGAGATGAAAAGAGTCAAAATAAAGAAAAATAATGACAAAAATTGGGAGAACCACAAAATAAATAGTAAAGATGAAATGATATGGAGAATGAGTCCGGAATATTTACCCTCAGATAACGCTTAAATGAGATTCTTGTGTCGATTAGAGCCCCACGCGTTCCACGAGAAGCAAAATGAAGGATCAAAAAAAAGAAAATGGATTATTTCCTCCTTAACCCCTCAAAAGATTGACTTTGGAATCAAAATTCAAAGAAAACTAATTGATTTTAGTTCCTTTTAATGATTTTGGTCCTCTAATTAAAAGAAATTCCTTTGTGAATGTGTTTGCTGGAAGAGAGAGAAAATGTGCTTGAATTTTGGCAGAGTTTCCCCTCTTGAAAATTTTTGGAACCCTTTTTAAGTGAAAATTCGAAGCTTTTATAAGCCAGGCACGACCGACGGGCGTCGGTGTATGGAGGTGGGCGTCGAAAGAATCCTTCTGACACAAGGATTCGTCTGACGGCCCTGCCACTTCCACCAACGGGCGTCGAAAAGGTTGCGTGCTCCGGGAAATCAGGCGGCGCTCTAGCAGAGGCGGTGCTTTTCGACGGGCGTCGAAAAATACCACAGGCCGTCTGTGACCCTAAGCGACGAGCTGGCCCTCACAGACGGGCTGGCCGTCTGTGGAGGAAAATATACCATTTTGACTCGAAAACTCTCTATTTTCTCCCCCTCTGCCTATGAAAGGTGAAAAAACTCATTTCTCGTGGAGCATGGGACTAAAACCTCCAAATCCAAACCATTTATACAGGCTCGGGTACTGATTTCATCAAAGGGTAATCTCTGATCCGGACCGCTCCGGGACACGGTGCTTACAATGATGTAGCTGTACCCAGCTTAGAAAATACATATGTGTGACGCGCGCCGGTGCACAGCAATGGCCCTCGCTTTGAATCCGCCTTTGGGATTTGAGAAATTGGTTTGCGTGTTTTGATCATGGGTGCCATAAGACATTATCGGTGTATTCCTCCCAATAGAACATTTGAGAGAACAACCTAGTCTAATGACACCTAAAGGCACCTTTGAGGCATTTGGAGTTGCCACCCAATTTGCAAGAAATTGGGAAAATGTCTCTCACCTCTAACGATCTAAACCAGAGATATGGTGTCCGGAACTTCCATCTTATTTATGCTTTGGTTAATTATAAATGGGTTTTTAACCTCTTAAAATTATATCCCTCATCTCACACGATTGATGCATTTAAATTAAATAGCGCATTCCAAGCATAGAAAGCGATAAAAGGAAAGCAATAAAGAAAGCGATAAACACACAAGCACACAATTACATGAGAAATAGGGGCGGAATACAACCCCAATAAAAGGAAATAAAAAATGTAAATGGGACGGAATACAATCCCCGAAAATAAATAAAGTTGCCCCAAAATTAATTATAAGGGCCCAAAAACAAATGAGCTTAAATTTAAAACACTCACACAAAATAAGAAAAGGCATATATAAATCGGGGCATTATTTTGGGAACATTGGTTCTTTCGCACTTGGTCGAAACTTAAGAACATTGGTTCCTTCGCATTTATTTAAAGACGGTTCGAAGAGTTATTTTGATTGTTGAGTGAAAATCGGGATGAGTGATCCCATTTTTGGAGAAAATCAACTCTTCGTTTTAATTGCGATATTTTTTATTGCTTGGCTAAAACAAGGGACATTGGTCCCAATTTTATTAGTAAAAATTTAATTTAATTGTAAAAATATTTTTGTGACTTTTTATCTCATGCGTGCATAAATAAAATAATTATTTACAAATGACACAACATAAAGAAAGGGTTGAGAAAGATCTCACCAAAACCGATCTGATCCTCCATGCGTCGCGACCCATCCGGGGAGTTACGAGGATGCTCAAATAACCCGACTCAAGTTAAATCTCAGACAAAAATTAACATAAAAAAATATTAGTAATGGTTCTAAAAATTAATCAAGTAAAAACGAAATAAATATTAGGCAAGTCAAATTATAATGATAATAATAATAATGATAAGACAAGCACAACAAAATAATAATAATATGGATATGATTGTAGCAATAACAATAATGATGATAAGTACAACAACAACAACAACAACAACAACAACAATAATAATAATAATAATAATAATAATAATAATAATAATAATAATAATAATAATAATAATAATAATAATAATAATAATGGGTTATAACAATAAAAATTAGCAAACGTAAGATAAACTCAAAATAAGTTGATAATATAAAGATAGTAATAGTAATAAGAATAGCAAACAACATAATAGTAATAATAGTAATAACAAAAATTATAATAAATAATAATAATAATAATGATGATGATAATAATAGTGAATGAACATAAAAATCAAATTGAAGTAAGCAAATAATATATTAATAGTGATATTAATACATTAAAATGCTAAAAGTAAATAATAGACATGATAATAATATTAACAATAACAAATAATATCCAAAAAAAAAATAAAATAAAAAAATGAGAACAAGTTCAAGAATGTTTACCCTCAGAATTTTTTTATATCCGAGAAACGGTGTCTCGATTTGTTTTCCTTGTTGAATTTGTGGTGGTGAATATTTGAAAAAAAGTGTAGAAATTGATGTCTTAAAATAAATTGAGAGAATATTTTGATAAAAATATTTTTTTTGTGGATGATTGAGCAAAGAAAATTAATTTTTCAAACTCAAATCACCCAAGAGATGGATTGTATTCTTGGAGAAAATGAATAAATTAAAAAACTTGGGAGAAAGAGGAAAAACTTAAAAATATTTTGAAGAAATTTTGAGGGAGGAGATGAGTTCCTGGAAAGAAAAAAAATGAGAGAACTTTTTTTTTGAATCAATTTTTGTCGTCCCTTGAAAATGAAGACCAAGTCTCCTATTAATTTTCAGTCTTGGCCAAAAATGGAGAAAGAAAAAATGATCTTTTAATTTTTTGATAATCAAAAATAGCATAAAACAGTGGAAAAATGGAAAAAAATCAGACTGGAAAGACAGAAAACCCAAGAAAACGACGGGTCAGGCCAAAAATGACCGCGTAGTGAAGAAGGAACGCGCGCCAGGGAGGAAAACGCGAGCGCGTGCTTCGCCAACACCGCACAAAGTGGCCGCGTGGTGGCCATTTAGCAAAAGTGGCCGCGTGGTGGCCACTCTGCCACCACGCGGCCACTAAATGGCCTTATAATAAAGTGGCCAATATGGCCACTTTATTCCCACGTTTTATTATTATTATTTTTTTACTTTTCCCAATTAAGCTAATTAACTAATCTAATTCAGTTAAATTAATTAACTAACTTAATTCCCCCCCCCCCCTCTTTTTTATTATTTTTTAATATAAAAAATAATGCTATTTTAAAAAATAATTTAAGTAATCAATTTTTTTATAATAAAATTTTTTACAATAATATATATATTTTCTATATCTATTTATTTGTTTATTTTTTATTTAAACAATAACGAGAGTCTCGACAAGGGAAACATCATTTTTTACATCTCTGCCTCTAAGCCGGTATCATTTTTATCATCGGGTAATTTTGATCTTGGACCGCCTCGGGACCCGGTGTCTACAGTTGCCCCCAATTTTGGGGAACTTAGAACCTAGGTGCCTAAGTGAGCCAAAATTCAGAAAAGAAGGGAAGAGACAAGTACCTGAGGCAGTCGCTCTCCCAGACTGGATGTTATCGCTGGAGTGTTATGTAATCTGAAGTGGTGCCCCCTAGGAGGTCTTTGGCTGATCGGTGCCATCTGAGAGGTGTTCAGTTGATGCTCCCTGAGAAAACTTTGGTTGGTCCTCCCTGAGAAGTCTTCGGTTTAATGCTCTCTGAGAAGTTTTTGGTTGGTGCTCCCTGAGAAGTCTTCGATTTAATGCTCTTTGAGAAGTTTTCGGTTGATGCTCCCTGAGATGTCTTCGGTTTCTGCTCCCTGAGAAGTCTTCGGTTGGATGGCTGCTCCCTGAGAAGTCTTCGGTTGATGCTCCCTGAGAAGTCTTTCGCTGATGCTCAATGAAAAATTTTTGGCTGCTGCTCCCTGAGAAGTCTTTGGCTGATGCTCCTTAAGAAGTCTTCGGTTTCTGCTCCCTGAGAAGTCTTTGGCTGATGCTCCCTAAGAAGTCTTCAATTTTTGCTCCCTGAGAAGTTTTTGGCTGCTGCTCCCTGAGAAGTCTTTGGCTGATGCTCACTGAGAAGTCTTTGGTTGATGCTCCCTGAGAAGTCTTCAATTTCTGCTCCTTAAGAAGTCTTCGGTTGATGCTCCTTGAGAAGTCTTCGGTTTCTGCTCCCTGAGAAGTCTTCGGTTGGATGGCTGCTCCCTGAGAAGTCTTTGGCTGCTGCTCCCTGAGAAGTCTTTGGCTGATGCTCCCTGAGAAGTCTTCGGTTTCTGCTCCCTGAGAAGTCTTCGGTTGGATGGCTGCTCCCTGAGAAGTCTTCGACTAATGCTCCCTGAGAAGTCTTTGGCTGCTGCTCCCCGAGAAGTCTTTGGCTGACGTTCCCTAAGAAGTCTTTGGCTGCTGCTCCCTGAGAAGTTTTTGGCTGATGCTCCCTGAGAAGTCTTTGGCTGCTGCTCCCTGAGAAGTCTTTGGCTGCTACTCCCTGAGAAGTCTTTGGATGATGCTCCCATTCCCTGAGAAGTCTTTGGATGATGCTCCCTGAGAAGTCTTTGGCTGCTGCTCCCTGAGAAGTCTTTGGTTGATCGCCCCATGAGAGGTCTTCGGTTAACTGGCTTGGATTGAATTGATATTTTGATTGATGTTGTCGCTTGCCCTTTCGTTGGCGTTGGCATTGATTCTTTCTTTCTGCAAGACTTAGAAAGCAAAATATGCAGGAAAAGTGGTGAGCATGCACGTGAGATGCATATGTATGCAGGAATGCAGGACGAGAATTCGTCTAAGTGGATTTGGAGGCGACAACTGATTTGGTCGTAATTGGCAGTAGGATCGGTGCCCTCTAGAATTGCTTATGAGTTTCATGCCTCTGGGGGATTATGAGGTTCTCTTCTGATACCCGTAGTCATTGTTTGAAGGTAGTGTGTCCCTCGTGGATTTTCACACTAGCTTTTCTTAGCGGGAGATGCGTCCTTGTCGGATTTTCACATAACCCTGTGCCTTATTTTTTGCCTGGAATGGACCCAACCCAATCCAGTGGCTTTTATTCATTTTATTTTTTTATAGGACAAACCGCCTGTTCCCAGGTTTTCACCTTGCCCTTTGGCCTAACTTTTGCTTAGAGCGCCAGTCACGGTTTTCATCTCTAACGTCCTCTTTTTTTTTGTGAGAGAAGTTGGAGTTGTTGCGAAAGGTCTTTCAGGTATGATTGGCATGTGCTTATGTCTCAAATATTGGTTTTATGAGCTTGGTTCTTTATTGGGAAGGTGCCGTAGGGTTAGCTTCACAGTGGTTAGCAAGATGAGTTGACTGAAGTGCCTGAGTGGCGAGAGCGGCAGAGGATAGTTGTTAACAATGTGTGAATTTATGCCGGACTCAGACAACTTTGAGTGTGCAAGATGAACTGCCCTGGTTATACCAATACATCTTTGCGTAAATGCATATATTTCAATCTGATTTCATAACACATGATCACTATTTGGCATTAACTTTAAAAATATGAGACCTCATCTAATCTCGGGATAGATCCTGAGAGCATCAAACTCCTGTTATCAATCAGCCCTCGCGGGTTTTCTTGATTGAATATTTCTCTCCTTTTTTTTTATTCTTTATTTAGCCTCTGCCATGGACCCTCCTTCAGTTTGTCAATGTTGGTTGAATTTGCTTTCATCTTCGTTAGCCGGAGAGTGGTTCTTTTCGTTCGTCAGTGTGAATTTGCTTCCATCTATCTTGGCAGAAAAGCTGCTGCTTCTGAGAGTGGTTCCTCTTGGTATCAAAGTCTTGGTCTTAGCCCTTGTACATACTGGTTGAGGTGATTGTTTCCTTATTTGGGGCTTGCATGTGAAATCTCACACTTGGCCTTTATTGGCTTTGGCGGTTCAAATCTTGGAATGGCCTTTCAACGGTTGAGGTAGGGTGACAGGTTGGGCTCGGATGATCTGGGGTACTTTTATCGGTTTTGGTGGTTCGAACCTTGGAATGGCCTTTCAATGGCCGGGATTGGATGGATGGTTCGTGGGTTAGCCTTTTAGGTCCTTTTCAGTAGCTAAGAAGAATGGCAATGTGCAGGCATCTATAGATCAATGGGACTTGAACAAAGCTTTCCCCCAAATAGCATTCCCTTGCCCCCTAATCAATTCTCTCTTTTCTTCTCTCTCTTTGTTTTTTTTTGCATTTAATTTTTTTTATATTTAAATTCTTTTTTTTATTTTTTATTTTATTTTATTTTATTTTTGTTTTGACCCCAATTTTCTTTCTCTTGGCAAGCTTCGTTCAAGTCATGAAGTTACACATACGTGCACTTTTCATCTTAACCACTAGGACCATTGTGGTTCAATTTAGTCAGGCACTGGGTTTTAGCAAGAAACTTGGCTATGAGGGTTCTGGATGGTCAAGAGTCAGTCATAATCGATTTTGAGGGTGCACAGGAGGAAAGAGGTCATATGGTTTGGTTCTGATGGGTCATATATTTCTCATGGAGGTCCTGAGTTTTATTCGTCCAACTTTTGATGTAGATTTTGGGGTTTGATCTTATTTGGTAGTGCCATATGCAGCTTAGATGTTGTGGATGCAAAGAAACGGCTTTCAAAATTTGGTTCGTCATCATATTGGCACGTGGAAGTAGTACAGTCTCAAGAATATCCTTGTCAGTCTTCAGCATGTCATACCAGATCCAGGCAAAGGCTCCTTTTTTCTTTCTTTTTTGTTCTTTTTTTTTTATTTATATCTCTCAAAATTATCCTCGTTTCAGGAGTTATATCAGATGCTACCAAGATTTTATTTGGATTTCCCAAAGTTCCGAGATTAGATAGAGCTATATTAATTGAATTAATGTCAAAATGAATGAATGCATTGTGATCATAGGAAATGATATCATGGAAATATCACATAGATAAATAGAAATTGTTCATCATATTACAATAACCGAAATGTCGTAAAAGAGTTATGGAATTGAAAAGCAATAAACATCTAGAAAAACATAATCTTCTTCTTGCGGCTTTGGAGGAACATGCCGCTCAAGTGGATCGGTCCGATCACATCTCTGGTGGAGGGACAACATTGTAGCCCGTCTTCTTCTTCTTCTCCCTCTTCTTAGGGATCTGTTTGGAGTCGATGAGGTCCTGGATCTTACCCCTCAAGATTCGGCAATTGTCAGTTAGATGCCCAGTGTGTTGGTGGTAGGCACAGTATTGATCACTTTTGTGCCCCGACTGTCCCTGGCTCAAAGCTGGCCTAGGCGGCAATGGTTGCATCCTGCCCTCCTTCATTAGCCTTTGGAACACCCAGGATAAAGGTCGACCCAAGTTTGAAAAGTACCGTTGGCCCTGTTCTGTTTTGGTGGCTGAGACCTCAGCTGTCTTACCATTTCTGCTGCTGCTGCTTCTAGCCCCGCTTGATCTATTCCCTGGCTGATTCCCAAAGTTCTTCCCAGGAAAGTTACTCTGACTTGCCTTCTTTACTAGGTAGGCCCCCTCAGCTTCTACTACAATATCTTTTAGCGACTCCCAATCTCTAAACCCTTTGAAGCTAAGCAAATCTCTCAGGTAAGGACAGGAATTTCTGATAAATAACCTGATCTGGTCAGCAGTGTCAGGCTTTCGTTTCATCTCCATAACCCTATTTCTCCACCTGGTGAGGTACTCGTGGAATGACTCATCAGGCTTTTGCTGTAGAAGTTCGAGGTCCTTTAGGGTGACCTCCATTCTAGTACTGTAGTCGTATTGCTTCATAAACTCATTAGTCAGAAGGTCCCAATCTTCCTTGGCTCTCCTGTCCAGCCCATGATACCAGTCTACTATCGGACCCACTAAACTGAGACAGAAATACTCCACTTTTTGCTTCTTACTTAGCCTGGTGCCCTTCATCACTAAGGTGTATTGCTTGATATGTGCAGAAGGGTCTGAAGTAACATCAAACTTCGGTAGCTTAGGCATTTTAAATCTCTGAGGCAACAATTCCTCATCTCCCAAATCTCTGTCCTCGGGATTGACCCCTTTCCCAGCTGATAGCATACGAGTAATAGCCTCAATCTGTTGCCTTATTCCTCTCAGGGCCTCATCCTCCAGTTTAGGTGCTCTACCCCTCACAGCTTGGTGGGCTGCTAACTCTTCGAACTCATCTTCCTCCACATAATCTTCATCGGGATTGTGGACCCTTGCCCTTCTTGGCTCAACAGGTGCAGCAGCTTCATTCTCATTAATCGGTTGACGTGCAGCCAGTCCAATGAAGGGAGCCTCCCCACCAGCAAGCGGTTCGACTTGCCTCCGAAGAGGGATTGCCGGTGCTTGTAGAGCAATAGGTGGCTGTGGAGCAATTGGTGCTTGTGGGACAGGATGAGCAATCCTTTCAGCCATGGCTCCCATTATTTCCAACATTCTCCACTCAAAATCCTCTAATCTCCTAGCAAGATCTTGAGTGGTTAGAGCCCCGGTCTCGTCTGCCATTGAGGAAGATTCACTAGTTGTCGGGAGTGACTCAAAATCCCAATTGAGCACTAATTCTAGCAATCCAAAGGGCGGGTCTGTCCTTACTAGTCGGCCGTCAGAACCCTTAGTCCACTTAGATGAATCTATGATGGTTGCAAGACTCAGATTGTTAGAATGATGCATGGATGACATATACAATGCATGATCGTGATGCATGAATGACATATATAATGCATGATTGTGCCATGCAAATGGTCTTTGATGAGCGCGAGATCAGAAGATTGCCACGATATGATGGGATGCATATATGCAGAATGTTATGTACATGCGAAAAAATAACATGCAGACAGAAAGGTATATACACACACAGCGTGAGATTATACGCAGGATGATATGTACATGTGAAAAATAGCATGCCGACAGGAAGATATACACACGTAGCATGAGATAAAATACATTATTATTCATATGTACGTATATGTATGAGTGACACGTAATGCATGAGTATATTGTGCAATATTCGCAACCACATGCAAGCAGATAGATCCTTCCGACCTTATCACTCCCACACACGAGGTCGTACGGTCTCTTTCCTAGGTGGGCTTGATCCATGGGTTAACGGGGAACCCGATGAACGCGTGTGGTGCACGGCGAAAAATCGACAGTATAACACTCTTAAGCTAATGAACATACGTATGAGTTTTGGCCATCTCGTATTTGGACATTTCAATCTCATTAAGATGGGCCCACCGGGGCATGAAAGCCTTTGATAAAAGACCACTTAATTTGGTTAATTTTGTCTAATACGTGATGACCCATATCACAAGCATTGTATTAAGGAGCATGCTACCTAGGGGAACTTTCTACTTGCCATTACACGGGCTTTAGTCAAGGTGATGAAATTTTAGGGCTACCCAAGCATGGTCCCTGCCAACGGGTCTAGCTCATCATGAGCATAGCGACCGATCGGATCTCCATTTGATATACCAAAAGGTACAAGGCTTGGGCTGGTGATTATCCTTAACACTTCCCTATAATGAGTGAAAGTAGGGTGCGCTTTGGGAACGCACCAAGGTAAAGGGGGACCAACTATCGTAATTCTAAGGCTTTAAGATGCGATGCATTTCCGAAAAAAGATAGAATTTTAAGTTTTAAAAACCCAATTATACATTTTAACCAAAACACTTTCGGAGCGAAGTCTCAAACACAAGTCCCCAGTGGAGTCGCCACTGTGACGCGCGCCGGTGCCCAGCAAGGGCCCTCGCTTTGAATCCGCCTTTAGGATTCGAGGAATTGGTTTGCGTCTTTTGATCATGGGTGCCATGGGACATCATTGGTGTATTCCTCCCAATAGAACATTAGGGAGAACAACCTAGTCTAATGACACCTAAAGGCACCTTTGAGGCATTTGGAGTCGCCACCAAATTTTCAAGAAATTGGAAAAAAGTTTCTCACCTCTAACGGTCTAAACCAGAGATATGGTGTCCGAAACTTCCCTCTTATTTATGCTTTGGTTAATTATAAATGGGTTTTTAACCTCTTAAAATTATATCCCTCATCTTACGCGATTGATGCATTTAAATTAAATAGCGCATTCCAAGCATACGAAAGCAATAAAAGGAAAGCCATAAAGAAAGTGATAAATGAAAGCGATAAACACACAAGCACACAATTACAAGAGAAATAGGGGTGGAATACAACCCCAATAAAAGGAAATTAAAAATATAAATGGGACGGAATACAATCCCCAAAAATAAATAAAGTTGCCCCAAAATTAATTACAAGGGCCCAAAAAGAAATGAGCTTAAATTTAAAACACTCACACAAAATAAGAAAAGGCGTACATAAATCGGAACATTATTTTGGGAACATTGGTTCCTTCGCACTTGGTCGAAACTTAGGAACATTGGTTCCTTCGCATTTATTTAAAGAGGGTTCGAAGAGTCATTTTGATTGTTGAGTGAAAACCGGGATGAGTGATCTCATTTTTAGAGAAAATTGACTCTTCGTTTTAATTTCGATATTTTTTATTGTTTGGCTAAAACAAGGGACATTGGTCCCAATTTTATTAGTAAAAATTTAATTTAATTGTAAAAATAGTTTTGTGACTTTTTATATCATGCTTGCATAAATAAAATAATTATTTACAAATGACACAACATAAAGAAAGGGTTGAGAAAGATCTCACCAAAACCGATGTGATCCTCCATGCGTCGCGACCCATCCGGGGAGTCGCGAGGATGCTCAAATAACCCGACTTAAGTTAAATTTCAGACAAAAATTAACATAAAAAATATTAGTAATGGTTCTAAAAATTAATCAAGTAAAAATGAAATAAATATTAGGCAAGTCAAATTATAATGATAATAATAATAATGATAAGACAAGCACAACAAAATAATAATAATATGGATATGATGGTAGCAATAACAATAATGATGATAAGTACAATAATAATAATAATAATAATAATAATGGGTTACAACAATAAAAATTAGCAAACGTAAGATAAACTCAAAATAAGTTAATAATATAAAGATAGTAATAGTAATAAGAATAGCAAACAACATAATAGTAATAATAATAATAATAATAATAATAATAATAATAATAATAATAATAATAATAATAATAATAATAATAATAATAGTGAATGAACATAAAAATCAAATTGAAGTAAGCAAATAATATATTAATAGTGATATTAATACATTAAAATGCTAAAAGTAAACAATAAACATGATAATAATATTAACAATAACAAATAATATACAAAAATAAAATAAAAAAATAAATGAGAACAAGTCCAAGAATGTTTGCCCTCAGAATTTTTTTAGATCGGAAAAACGGTGTCCCGATTTGTTTTCCTTGTTGAATTTGTGGTGGTGAATATTTGAAAAAAAAGTGTAGAAATTGATGTCTTAAAATAATTTGATAAAATATTTTGATAAAAATATTTTTTTTGGTGGATGATTGAGCAAAGGAAATTAATTTTTCAAACTCAAATCACCCAAGAGATGGATTGTATTCTTGGAGAAAAATGAATAAATTAAAAAACTTGGGAGAAAGAGGAAAGAACTTAAAAATATTTTGAAGAAATTTTGAGGGAGGAGATGAGTTCCTGCAGAGAAAAAAAAATGAGAGAACTTTTTTTTTTAAATCAAGTTTTGCCGTCCCTTGAAAATGAAGATCAAGTGTAACACCCCTTAGCCGTACGTAGTAAACCATACCGTGAACCGGTGGTTCACGACGACAGTCAAGGGCATTACCGAACAAACATGTAAAACTTATAAACCTTTAAGCTAAAATATGGGTTATAAAATTTCTTTCATTTTCAAAAACACATTATAAATAACTATAAATTCATTATAAATTCACATTATAAAGTAAACTTCTTCAGGATTTACTATAGACAGATCTTTTACATAACCAATATCACTTTTACAAAACTTATAAATTAAAATTACAAATCTTGCATACATTCCGAAGACGATACAAATCCTACTCTAATAACTCTTCATAAGCTTGCATTGGCCCGGCTGCTGCGGAAAGACTCTCGACAGACTCGATCAATAGTACCTACACGGATTAAAAGAAAATCCGTGCTAAGCATAAAAGCTTAGTGGGAAACACCTAAATATAGACGACCATTAAGAATGGACGTCAAATGAGTTTAAAGGGAAACATAACATAGAAAATATATTATCAATTATAACGAAATAGATAGTTTCAAGGAGGTCATCAATTAACCACTTACTTTGCATATCAACGTTAACAAATCACTTATATTTTATTACATTTTCCTTACATCATAGACATGTCACTTTGCTTACTTATTCACATTCCTTTCGGCTTCCAAAATTCATTTCACACATCTTGTTTAGCAAATGTTTTATCATGTAATTCATCCAATCAATAAGGCATTTAGATTTGCAATAACAAAATACATAATTTCATGCAAGTCTTCACATATTTTTATCAATTCATAACTTATTGTTTGATTCACATACTCTTGTTCATTTAATGCCTACTAAGTCAAAAGGGTGGATAAGCGAGTAACACATAGATACCCGAGGGTATTACAATTCTTTCATAACGCATGGATACCCGAAGGTATCAAAATCATTCTTTTCTTTTTGTTTCAAAAACATTTTCACATGGGATCTTAAACAAGATCCAAGACAGAGGGATCATGAAGATCCAATCGGGGGACCTGATCAGGGCCCAAATCGCATACACATGGCTGCAGCAAACAGAACTCTATAGGCATGCCTATCTATCCACTACTCGACTCGTAGGCTATGTTATTAATTTCCCAATTGGTATTCATTCATTCAGTTACATAATAGAATAAACACACGGTTTCGTGGCAGTTATCGTAGTATATATATATATACCATCACACATTCCATCACGCTTATATGTTCTTGGTAAAATTCACTACCACAATTTCATATCATGCACAACAAGTTCTTATTCACCAACCGCATCATGCTATCCCATTAATATATAAAATGGAATTGGCTATTATATAGCTTATGAATAAATTCATAATTATTGATCATAATTATTCCTCACGTTAATCCGTAGCATTACGCATACAATACTCCTCCTCAAATGAGGTTAAACTAGATTGAAATACTGATCATACATGTGCATTACATATGTCATTGATTAGAGTTGACAAGGCAAAGCAAGGGTACCTCACGGTCACAACCGATTTGGTTGTCACTGTGACATACCAATGGTACACAACAGAATGCAAGCTGAGGCACCTCACGGTCACAACCGATTTGGTTGTCACCATGACATACTGCACACTACCATGAAGAATGTAATCCACGGTATTTCACACTTCATCATGTAATTCATAAGCTAAAAGCATTAAATCACATTTATCATAATATATGATCACTTCAAATACCCACATGAATTATTATAACATCATTAGATATCTTGCATAACAATACGTTATAGTAACAACTATATCCATTTATGCATCATAATAATACTCTTAGGTAAATTCTTCAATCCCATATCCATTGAACGTTTCGCACTTATACATAATTACTACAGACCTATCATCATATTCTTGCACATCTCATTCATTTCAGTCATACTCATCTTTTCTTTGATATCCTTCACATGTGTATAACTTAATTTGAACTCATAACTATGTATACTTGTTCATATTATACATGCTCATATAGATTAAGGTATTATAATTCTCAATGTTAATTAACTTGACTGAGTTATATTTCATGCAAAATTACATTATCAATTCATTACTTTACTATTAATCTTAATCACATTCGGGTGTAATATCCAAGTGATAACTATTTTTATACTCATTAAATAACCCTAAACATGCATCGGATAGATCCTAGAAAGTTCCGGTGCAATACGGGTTCAATTTGGGAAGAAAAACAGCTAAAAATGGTCAAGACAGAAGGGGTCACGGTGGTAATGACTTTGGTTACCACCGTGAGGTCCAAACTAAGCATTCTGCCCAGCATTTTCATATGTCACGGTGGTAATGAATTTGGTTACCACCGTGACCTATAAAAAATTTGCTAAACAGAAGCTAGGATTCAGGACTGCTTCACAACTCCTTTTTGTTCAGCCTAAACGGGCATCTAAACGACATTTTTAGGCAAAACTTCCTTCTTAACAAATGTTCCTTAGGATGTTAAATTTCATATAAAACAAACTTCAGGTCATTTAGACACCTAAATATCCAGATATAAGCAAAATAACCTATACTGCTCCCCTGATCCCGGCCAGAGAAGATAGCTCTACTTCATGACCACTTTGAGACTTTTACAGGTACAATTAGCTCAAACATATTTCTAAGACGTTTATAGTAATATATCTTAGCTTTCAAACGGCACTGGTCTCATATCCACTGGAGTTCTAAAACTCACAATACGGCCTAATAACTGAAGAAAGGTCAAGTGCATTCTAACCCAATTTTCACCCAAAAACCTATTCACATGCACAAATGAACAATTTAAACCAACACTCACTACCATCATCAAAGATCATCATCAACACATCCAAATTACTTAAATAACACATTAGTATAATCAAAATCGTATATAAACAAAGAGTTTCCAAACCTCATGTGGTGACTCCTTCTATCTTCACTTACTTTCTATCCCTTCTTTCTCTTTCATTTTGCATCCAATTCCAACTTGCATCAATTGATTCCCTCAATTAAAACACATCACAACTCACATGAGTTTCCCCTCAAAAACACATAACTTAAAATCTTATACAAAGAAAAGGAAGAAAGATAACAAAAGACCTAAAACTTACCTCAAAATCAATAACTCTTGCTTAATTTTTCCCAACTTCCATCTCTCTTTCTTTTACCAATTTAAAAGATGAAGAACAAAGAGAAAAGGAGAAGCAAAATTCTGAGTTTTTCCAGCCAAAGAACCCGTGTCCCCCTATTTCATTCTTTCCCTTTTACATACTTGGTCTATATTGAGCCACATGCCATGCTCCTATTGGCTACACTTAGATTTTTATGTTTAATATCAATTTAGTCCTTTATTCTTTTGTTTCTTCATACATTTGGTAAATAACTATCTCCAATTAAAACATTGGCATACAAATCTTCTTAATTGTTTTATTTAAGTCACAATTTGGCAGATTACCAAAATACCCTTAACTTTTCACCTAATACCGATGACGTCCTTTAATACACTTAATCATTTCCATCATCCCATTACACATTTAAATCACCAAGAATAATTCTCTTCATGTCGTTAGAGGCACGATGATATAATTGTCCCATTTATAGAAACTCGTCGAAACTTTCGAATTAATGACGGTTGTATCCTTTTTGACACTTCCATTCATATCTCAACCACATTCGGTTTCCGTTACACCCTAAACCTACCCTAATCCGACTAGGGTGTGTTCGGGGTGTTACACCAAGTCTCCTATTAATTTTAAGTTTTGGCTAAAAATGGAGAAAGACAAAATGATTTTTTAAATTTTCGATAATCAAAAATAGCATAAAACGGTGAAAAAATGAAAAAAATCAGACTGGAAAGACAGAAAACCCAGGAAAATGACGGGTCAGGCCAAAAACTACCGTGTGGTGAAGGAGAAACGCGCGCCAGGGAGGAAAACGCGCGCGCTTGCTGCCCTTGGCAGCGCGCGCGGAGACGCGTGTGTTGCGCCAACACCGCAAAAAATGGTCGCTTGGTGGCCCTAGCCACCACACAGCCACTTTGGGCCATTTAGCAAAAGTGGCCGCGTGGTGGCCACTCTGCCACCACGCGGCCACTAAGTGGCCTTATAATAAAGTGGCCATTATGGCCACTTTATTCCCACGTTTTATTTTTATTATTATATTTTTTTTTTACTTTTTCCAATTAAGCTAATTAACTAATCTAATTCAATTAAATTAATTAACTAACTTAAATTTCCCCCCTTTTTTATTATTTTTAAATATAAAAAATAATGCTATTTTAAAAATTAATTTAATTAATCAATTTTTTTATAATAAATTTTTTTATAATAATATATATATTTTCTATATCTATTTATTTGTTTATTTTTTATTTATACAATAACGAGAGTCTCGACAAGGGAAACATCATTTTTTACACCTCTGCCTGTAAGCCTGTATCATTTTCATCATCAGGTAATTTTGATCTTGGACCTTCTCGGGACCCGGTGTCTACAATATGCTCATGGTGACCATGCCTAAGTGAGCTTGTAAATAATAAAACAAATGTTCCTGGCTATAATGCCGAACTTAATTACTGAAAATATCTTTTAAGATTAGAGACATTCCAAGAGTGGGGAAGCAATTTTTTCGAGAGGTCCTTTAGCCTGTAGGCGGTCCCATGAACTTCATGCACCATGTAGGGACCTTCCCAATTTGGACTTAGCTTTCCGACCCCAGCCACCGTTTGAGTCGCAACGATTTTTTTGAGCACTAACTGTCCGACCTGAAAAGATCGAGGCCTTAAGTGGCGGTCATGATATGAAGACATCTTCTGCTTATACCTTGCAGATTGCATCTGGGCGGATTCTCTGATTTCCTCCAACCGATCTAGGTGGTATAGGAGAGAGGTTTCATTCTCGGTAGCCTCATATGAAGAAGTTCGAGGACTGGGAAATCCGACCTCGCAAGGAATGACAACCTCTGTCCCATACGTTAATGAGAAAGGGGTGTGACCAGTAGCTGCTCTATGGGAGGTTTGATATGCCCAGAGTACCGAGGGAGTTCGTCCACCCAAAGGCCTTTTGCATCATTCAGCCTCTTTTTCAGACCAGCAAGGAGAGTTTGATTTGTGACCTCGGTCATTCCATTTGACTGAGGATGATATACCGAGGTAAAGCACAACTGTATGTTAAGATCCGTGCAGTAACCTTTGAAGGAAGCGCAATCGAACTGTTTGCCATTATCTGATATGAAAGTGTGCAGAATATCGAACCTTGTGATTATAGCCTTCTGAACAAATTTAATGATATTCGC
The DNA here is from genome assembly GCA_947683425.1 of Excoecaria cochinchinensis. Lineage (NCBI taxonomy): Eukaryota > Viridiplantae > Streptophyta > Magnoliopsida > Malpighiales > Euphorbiaceae > Excoecaria > Excoecaria cochinchinensis. Next base: position 15,821,997 of record CANTUQ010000055.1, read on the forward strand.
CGGAGTGATTGTAGCTAATGGCTCGGCCTCCACCCACTTTGTGAAATGATCCACTGCTACTACCAAGAACTTTCGCTGACCAGTGGCCAGTGGAAAAGGGCCGAGGATATCTATTCCCCACTATGCAAATGGCCAGGGGCTGTGAGTGGGCACCTGTGTAGTAAGTTACCAAACCGCTGGCATTTGTCACACTTCTGAACAAGATCCTTGGCATCTATCTCCATCATGGGCCAATAGTAGCCTTGTAATAAAGCTTTTCGAGCAATTGTTTGTGCACCTTCATGAGCCCTACAAATACCTTCATGGATTTCTGGAAGTACATAATTGCCTTCTTCAGTGCTTAAGCATAGATTCCACGGATGTGAAAAATACCGCTTGTATAGTTTATCTTCTAAGATAGCATACATACTTGATCTCCTGACTATCTTTCGAGCCTCAACCATGTTCTCTGGTAGCAATCCCGAGGCCAAATACCGATATATCGGCAATCGCCAACCGTCCATTGGCTCGCTCAACTGTACCCTGTATGTTTCATATGCTGGGGAAGTTATTACCGTCCATATGACGTCTGCCGAAGTCACCCTGTCCAAACTGGAAGCCGGTTTAGCCAAGGAATCTGCCCCCTGATTCTCAAGTCGAGGAATCTGCTCTATTGACCACGTACATCCCTTCTTCTCCAACTGGGATAACAGTAGGGCGACTAACTGCTTGTACCGAACCATAATTCTCTCTTTAGCCTCGAACCTGCCCAGCGACTGGCTCACCACCAACTGTGAATCAGAAAAGACGATCAAGAAATCTGGCCTGACCTCCAAAGCGAGCTGTAACCCATAACATAGAGCCTCATACTTTGCGACATTGTTAGAAGCTGGGAATGCTATGTGAGCCATTCCTCTAATGTGTATCTTCTCGGGCCCTTTTAGCACTACTCCGATGCTTGCCCCTTCTGATGAGGATGCCCCATCAATGAATAACTTCCAACATCTGACAACTGGATCTGGAGGTGGAGCATGAAGCTCAGCCACAAAATCTGCCAGGACTTGAGCTTTCATGGCTTGGCGAGATTCATACCTAACATCCAACTCCCCCAACCGAGCTGCCCACTCCGTGAGCCGACCGGATGCCTCTGGTCTTTGGAGTATCTTCCTAAGATTAGTGTTGGTCCGAACTACTACCGTGTGTGCTTGAAAATAAGGCCGCATCTTTATCGTCGTGACGATCAATGAGAACGCCAATTGCTCCAAGATTATATAGTTGAGTTCAACCCCTCTTAACACTTTGCTGACATAATAAATGGGGAACTGCTAGGTGCCCTCTTCTCTGATGAGAACCGAGCCGACTACTCCTGGGTTAACTGCCAGGTATAAGTAGAGGACTTCACCAGGTTGCGGCCTATTCAGCAATGGTGGCGCGCTGAGAAACTATTTTAGCTCCTCAAAAGCTTGCTGGCGATCCGAGCCCCACTCAAATTTCTTTAAATTCTTGAGCGTCCTGTAGAAGGGAAGACAACGCTTAGCTGAACAGGAGATAAACCTGCCCAAGCCTATCACCTTGCCATTGAGCTTCTGCACGTCTCTGATGGATTTTGGAGGTTCCATCTATAAAATGGCCTGAATCTTGGCTGGGTTGGCTTCTATGCCCCTATTCGAAATCATGAAACCTAAAAACTTGCCTGACTGTACTCCAAAAGCACATTTTTTCGGATTGAGTTTTAAGCCAAACCACCTCAGGGTTTTGAAGGTTTCTTCAAGCTCGGTTGGGAGATCTCGAGGGGATTTCCCCTTGACAATCATGTCATCTACATAAACCTCCATGTTTCTCCCGAGCTGATTAGCAAACAACTTGTTCATTAATCTCTGATATGTAGCGCCTGCATTCTTCAATCTGAACGGCATCACTCGGTAATGATATGTGGCCTGATGTGTAATAAATGCTGTCTTTTCCTCGTCCTCCGGGTTCATTGGTATCTCGTGATACCCAGATGAAGCATCCAAGAAGGCAAACTCCTCAAATCCTGTCGTTGAATCAACCAGGAGGTTGATATTTGGCAAAGGGTAGCTGTCTTAAGGACAGGCCTTGTTGAGGTCCGTGAAATCTACACACATCCGCCACTTGCCATTGGCCTTCTTGACCAGGACTACATTGGACAGCCAGTCCAAATATAAAACTTCTCGAATGAATTGATTCCTGAGCAATACCTCCGTTTCTTGTGTCATTGCTATCTGCCTTTCTGGGGCATGATTCCGCTTCTTCTACTTGACAGGCTTGATGCTCGGTTTGATATTCAAAGAGTGGCACATAACATCTGCAGAAATTCCCTTGATATCTGAGGGTTCCCAAGCGAACACATCTACATACTCTTATAGGACTGCAATAAGTGCCCGTAATTCCTCTGCTGCTTTGCTTGCCTCGATCTTCATTTTTCGTCCTGGGACTATCTCCACCTCTACTAATGAATCAACTGGCTTCGCTTTCCTCTCTTCTCCCATAGATGCATCTAGAGAATCCAATGGCAGGGGCTGATTGGCATCTTTTAACATCGTAACGTACGTTTCTCGGGCTGCTTTCTGACTCCCTCGTAGTACTGCCACTCCCCTAGAGGTGGGCACCTTGAGTAATAGTTTTCGCATAGATATGTATGCGTCCACCCCTGCTAATAATGGTCTCTTGAAGATGACGTTGTATGCCAATGGGATATCCACAACCATGAAGCAGTTGTTGCAGGTCTGGGTTACTTCATCATCTTCGAGCTCCAGTGACAGTTTAACCGACCCTTCTACCTTAACTGGCTGACCTGATATCCCAATGACTGGGGCGGACACTGGCTCCAAGATGTTGTCTGACATCTTCAAGGCCTTGAATGCCTGCAGGGTAATAAGATTGACTGCACTACCCGTGTCCACAAGAATACGTTGGACCAGGTAGTTTTGGACTATCGCCTCCACCACCAAAGAATCTTTGTGCGGTTGCTTGACATGGCCATCATCCGAGCTGGAAAATTTCACCTCATAACCTGCAAGTGGTGGTTTGGAGTCCACAGAGAACACTTCCTTTGCCTTCCTCTTCCGAGAATCCTCAAAGATGTCATAATGCTTCCCCCCTGCAATAACATGTATGACTCCAGTTGGGGCTTTTCTTCTAGTGCTCTCTCGATTATCCTGACGTCGAGGAGATCGGGATCTATCTCCAGCTCGTTCCTCCTTTACGAACTATGCGAGCTTCCCTCTTCGGAGCAAGAACTCTATCTCCCTTTTGAGCTAATTATAATCTTTTATTTCATGGCCCTTGTCCCTATGAAATGCACAATAGAGGTCCTGATTCCTACCAAGACCCTCTGTAGACACCGGGTCTTGAGGCAGTCTAGGTCAGAGTTACTCGATGAAGAGATTTATGTTGGTTTTCGGATAAATGAATGGAATTCAGAGATTTCATCTTTTGGTTTCACAAGGATTAAAATCTTTTTCTCTATAGCGCGAGGTTTTGAAAGAGTTTGGGAAATTTTGGTTGAAAATGGAAGTTTTGCTCCTCAGACGGGATGACTGTCTGAGGTAGGGACGCTCGTCTCTACTTGGGGTGATCCCCGTCTCTATGCATAGTAGGGATGGCCCGTCTCTATCTGGGGACGGACACGTGTCTGAGTAGGGACGCCCTTCCCTAGTCCCGCGTTACAGCCCATCTGTAGCTAGGGACGGACACGTGTCTAAGTAGGGACGCCCGTCCCTAGTCCCGCGTTATAGCCCGTCTGTAGCTAGGGACGGACACATGTCTGAGTAGGGACACCCGTCCCTAGTCCCACGTTATGGCCCGTCTGTATCCAGATTTCCACGCGTGCCCTTAGTAGGGACGCCCATCGGTAGTTGCAGGGATGCCCGTCGGTAGAGGAGCTGATCAGATAACGCCGGATTTGATAAAATTTTATCTAAAATCTTTGAAATGAGGATAGATGTTGGTTAAAAATTTAATTTTAAAACTTCTTTTAGAATTCAAACTTTAAACTGATGCTTATCTTATTTTTTATCTCCAAAATTCTATAAATTGGGAAGAATAATTCATTTTTCGGGGTTAGAAAATTTTACAAATTTGGTTTGGGAAAAAGTGATAAATTTTTGGGGGAGAAAATTAACCACTTTTTGAGAGATTGGAATTTTTTAGAAAAGGTTTTTTTGTGAGCAATCTACCAAAAATCTATAAAATTTCTGTTTATTTTTACGATTTTATTTTGATAAAAATTCTTCCAATTAATTGATTTACTCAAATTCTTCTTACGAATTAAGCCAATTTGAGGTAACGAAATTCATTCGTTTCCATCAATACAGCTAATTCAAACATTTGATCACTATTAAATTTTCAAGAAGGAGAAATACAAATTTTCTTACTTTGATCTAATTTATTTGATCCTTGTGGAGCATGCGGGGACTGAAACCATTCGATATTCACCCGAAAAGGTAAAATATGAGGGTAAACATTCTGGATTAATACTTGTGTGATTTGATTAGCTTATATAAATTGTTTTTATGTTTTTCCTTTTTTTATTTTTTAACTCATTTCTTTTAAAAGTTTCCTATTATTTTTCTTTTCTTTACTTTATTAACCAATTTCGACACTGACATGTTTATTCCTATGAGTTATTCTCTGACAATTTGGATTTGGAGTTGTAAACGATGATGGTCGAGCCAATCTGAGGGTTTTCATACGGGTTCTTTCTTCACTCTTACCTTTTATTCATATTATTATTAAGATTATTTCAATGACGTTAAAGTGAAAAGAGCCAAATATTTTATAGTAATTAATTTGGAATTTTTTCTAAATAAAAATGGGACCAATGTCTCAATTTTCTCTATCCAAAATAAAATTATCACATTCAAAAGTGTTCTATAATAAATATGCATGCGAGGACCAATGTCCTCATCAATAATTAATACCCCAATTTATGCATGATTCGTATTTTATTTACAATGGGGGTTGTATTCCGCCCCTAGTTTTATTGTAATTTATTTTGAGAATGTTTATTTTAATAATGCTTTACTTATTGCTTTTGACGTGAATAATTACGCTTAATTAAATGCATCGTGTGGAAAGTTGGTGAAACAATGAATTCAAAACTTAATCATAATATTGATCAAGTTATAAATAAATGAGAAGTCCCAAACTCACTTTGGTCTTTGGGGCTCAATGAGGCGAGAGGTCTAGGACTTCTAAGAGACCTCTTGAGTCTTACCAAAAGACTTAAATTTACAAATCCTAGGCTCCAGGGGGTAGAGGCTGAGACCTCCAAGATCTCTCTGGCTTGCCCAAGATGAATATGTATGCGCCGTCTTAGGCTCGCTGAGACTAGACGACCCTCCCCAATGTTCTATTGGGTGGCGACTCCAAGAAACCTCATTGTTGCCCAAAATAGACGCAGCTTGTAAATACCTTACAAGTTTAATGAATCCCATCCTGATCGCCCTAAAGCGGGTATTCGGGAGGCCACGGGGTTCGGCGCGCATCACAGTGGCAACTCCACTGGGGATATACTCGAGACTTCAATTCAAAAGTACCTTGATTAAAAATTATAATTGAGTTTTAGTTTAAAAATTTCACCTTCTTTCAAAACTTCATTGCATCTCATTAGAGCCTTAGATCTACGCTAATTTGGTCCCTCTTTTAGCCCCGGTGCATTCTCGAAGCACGACTCTACGTTCACTCAATGTAGGGAAGTGTTAAGGATAATCACCAGCCCAAGCCTAGTACCATCATGGTATATTAAATGGTAACCCAATCGGTCGTTACGCTCGTGATGAGCTAGACCCGTTGGCAGGGACCATGCTTGGGTAGCCCTAAAGTAACACCACCTTTTGACTAAAGCTCATGTAATGGAAATAGTTACTTCCCCTAGGTGGTATGAACCTTAATACCTTATTTGCTATATGGATCATTTTGTGTTGGACAAACCCAAATAATCTGATTGGTCATCTAATCAAAGGCTTTCATGACCCGATAGGCCCATGTCAACTTATTCGGGCTGCCTAAATACATAACGATCATAACCCAGTCGCTTGTGCATTAGTTAGGAGAGGTTATGCTGCCGGTTTTCCACCGTGTACCATACGCGTCCATCGGGTTCCCTCTTAACCCATGGATCAATCCCACCTAGGAAAGAGACTATGGCCTCGTGTGCGGGAGTAATAAGGTTGGAAGGACCTATGTGCTTGCATGTGGTTTGTAAATGTTGCATAGCACGATCATGCATCTAAGCACATTTATGCATCATCCTGACCCTTTGTGTTTTTCAACCATCATAGATTCGCCTAGGTGGACAAGAGGGTCTCGGGGGTGACTATGCAGAAATCCATTCTTCAAGTTACCAGAAAGGGTAGAGTATCCGGACACTTCTTCTGAAACCAGCTATGCTACTTCAGCTTAGTTTTCTTTACCTGAAAAAATGGCAAATTCACCAAGAGGGGCAGAAGCCACTAGGGCAATGATAGCAGAAGAAGTGGTCTGAAGGCTTGAAGAGTTTGAGAACCGTATGATGGCGATGATGGCCACTTTGGATTAGCAAGCGGCCCCACAGAACCCACCACCTCCTCCTATGAGAAATAATAAGAGGGGGGAGGTCAGAGAATACCCCCAAGAGGAAATTCGCATGCCACCAGTAAACCTAAGAGCTACTACCTCAGGGGCACAAAGGGGAAGACCGGTCCCAAGGCTAGATGATGATTGGGAAGATGAAGAATATGAGGAGCGTATGTCTGAGAAAGGGAAAGCCCCTCAAACTGAAGAAGCCATCTGGAAGAAGATGGAAGAGAAATTTGAAGCAATGACAAGAATGCTAACAAAGGGTCGAGGAATGAACCCGGAAGACAAGGAGTTAAAGGAGAGGATCTAGTCCCAATGAACTTTAAAATGCCGGATGTTCCGAAGTTTGATGGCACTTCCGACCCAATGGCACACATAAAACAGTACTCGCTGGTAATGAAGGGCACCACTTTGATAAAAAAGCAGAAGATTGGTACCATGGGCTCGATCGCCGAACCAAGGAGGACTGGGATTTATTGACGAAGGAGTTTTTGAGGCAGTACGACTGCAGTACAAGGATGGAAGTGACCTTGAAGGACCTAGAGCTGTTACAGCAGAAGGGAGGCAAGTCCTTCCATGAGTATCTAACCCGGTGGAGGAATCGAGTGATGGAAATGAAGAGGAAACCGGATACTCAAGATCAAATACGGCTATTCATCAAAAATGCGAGCCCATATTTGAGAGAAGGATTGAGGATGAAAGGATTGAAGGACTGGGAGTCTCTGAAGGACATCGCCATTGAGGCCAAGGGGGAGTACCTTGTTAAGAGAGCAGTTAATGAGAACTATCCCAAAAGGGGTTGCAGTAGCCAGGGGGCAAGTAGACCAACAGGTTTCGCTAGTGGCACTCGGAAGACTGCTGAGGTATCAGCTGATAATGCTACCCCAAGGCGTTTTTCCAATCTTGGAAGGTCTTTATCATGGGTGCTGAGAAGACTGATGAAGGAGGGTAAGTTACAGCCTATGCCACCCAAGCCTGCTAGAACTCAAGGCATGCCAGGACCTAAGGATGAGTATTGTGCATATCATCAACACACTGGGCACATAACTGATAACTGCAAGACGTTGAGGCATGCAATCCAAGATCTAATTGACTCAAAATAGATCACCGACTCAGAGAAGAGAGGAGGTCAAAAGAAGGCTGGGTACAACAGTATGCCCCCACCAGTGAATATGATCGGGTCCAGTTTACCCAAAAAGTTTGTGTTAAATGAATTATACGGCAACGATGTCCACACTGCTGTCACGAACCTCCATGAGGGGAGTGAAGAAGGGCTTCCCGCTGCAGTGATCGATTGCTGGTCCACTGATGATAGTGGAACTGAAAATGATGATTCTGAAGTATTTTCTGACCTGTGGAACTCGGAGGAGGAAGGAGAAGAAGAAAAGAAGAAAGAAGTAGGAGCTGTGACCCAGAGCGGAAGGGTAGCCCCAGAAGTTGAGAAGCCGCAGGAGCCGGTTGAGGGCAGAAAGGGAAAAGAACTGGAAAAAGATCCAATTGTTAAGCAACTAAAAAAGACGCCGGCTCAGATCTCCATATGGGATCTTTTGAGACAGTCGTCATCGCATAGGCAGAAGGTGGTAGAGGCTTTATGCGAGGAAACTGTGGCAACAACTATCTCGCCTACGGAACTTCAGGATGTAGTGAAAGGAGGATCAGGAGAAAATGTTGTTTTTACCAGTGCTGATTTGCCGGCAAAAGGCCGCAACCATAATCGCCCTCTGTACATAAGAGCACAGATTAACCAAAAGCACATTGCTTGCGTAATGGTAGATAATGGCTCTTCAATAAATGTGTGCCCACAGGTGGCAACGGCAGCTTTTGGGGTAACAGAGGATATGTTACCCAAATCTGATCTCACCATCACGGCATATGACAACTCGCGTAGACATGCTTCGGGGATATTCACGGCAGTAGTGAAGACGGGGCTCGTAGAGTCAGAAGTGGAGTTTGTGGTACTGCCTATACCCGCCAATTTCTCAGCTCTTCTAGGTAGACCATGGTTTCATAAGTTGGGTGGAGTCCCCTCTACACTTCACCAGATGGTAAAGATACCTCATGAGGGCCAGATTATGACTATAAGGGCTGCACGAGAGAATCAGGTTTCAGTACTGGAGATTGCTAGGCAGCCATTTAGTGGGTTTCATGTTGCCATGATAGGCGAGGAAGAGCTGAAGGAAGAAAGCCCCCAGGTACTGAATATGATGAAAAAGATGTTCCTTCCTGGCGCAGGACTGGGCAAGAATTCTCAAGGGATGCCAACAGCCGTTACCACCAAGGGCCAGAAGGACAGAAGGGGTTTAGGATACACAGGTGTTGTAGAATGGGGTGAGAAGTCGAAAATGGACATTCCTCATATCCGGAAGACTTTTGTGCCAGCGACCGCAGCATGTGCCTATACAGGGGAAGATGAATCGCAGTGGCTGGATGGAAGGTTTGTGCCAGGGTTTGAGGTCTTCAGTGATGTCTATGACTGGGACATTGGATCGATCAAGCCAGCAGAGGGCTTTTGGGATGAAGAAATCATGACCAGTAGGACAATTTGGGACCGTGAGATGCCTGAAGAAGTAATGACTGAGAAGATGGTAGCCACCCAGCTGAAGGGGAAAGTAAAGGTAGAGGAAGCCATGCAGGAGTTGATTGGGGAGCCTCCGAAGAGCCGAAGTGATGCAGGACCATCGACCGCTGCAGATACGCCAGCAGAGGAGGAAGAGGAGAATAGTTTAGATTTTCTTTTTGCTCCAGAACTTTTCAATGATGTTAATGACAATTTCAATCTTATTAATAAATTGAATGATTTTGCTTACTTGTGTGATGTTTCCGATGATTTCACTATGCATGATCATGATCATCCATCCATTTTTGATATTGATTCAACTGATGCTACTCCATTTAATCTTAGAACCATAGAAAATCCAAAAGAAATTTTGATAGCATCAAGTATAACTCCTGAAGAGCGAGAAAAATTTGAGAGAATCTTAAAAAAATATGAAAAAGTTTTTGCCTGGACCTACGAAGATATGCCAGGGATCGATCGGGAAGTTGCAGAGCACGCTATTCCTACATATCCTGACCACAAACCCCTTAAATAGAAGCTAAGAAGGCTTAGGCCAGAATGGGCGAATAAAGTGAAGGAGGAGATTCACCAGCAAATCAAAGCCAAATTTTTGGTTGAGGTGCAATATCCAACTTGGCTGGCTAATGTTGTCCCCGTAGCCAAAAAGAATGGCAAGGTAAGGGTGTGCGTAGATTATCGGGGCTTGAATAAGGCCTATCCAAAAGATGACTTTCTATTGCCCCATATAGATGTGCTGATAGACAGCGTCGTTGCTTGCGAGATGTATAGCTTTGGAGATGGTTATGTAGGCTACAATCAAATTCTCAATAAAATAATTAACCGAATTAAGACAGCGTTCATCACAGAGTGGGGGACCTATGCTTATCGAGTAATGCCTTTTGGCCTGAAGAATGCAGGAGCCACTTATCAGAGGATGGCGACAAAAATCTTGAATGACCTGATCCATAAAGAAGTGGAGGTATACGTGGACGACATGATGATCAAGTCAGCCACTAGAGAAGGTCATTTTGAACCCTTGGAAAAGTTCTTCTTAAGGATAGACAAGTATAATTTGCGATTAAATCCTAAGAAATGTATCTTTGGTGTTACCTCAGGGAAGCTTCTAGGACACGTTTTTAGCCAGAGGGGTATTGAGATTGACCCGGACAAGGTTAAAGACATCAGAGAAATGCCAATACCGCAGAAGGAAAAGGATGTGAGAAGTTTTTTGGGTAAGTTGCAATATATCAGTAGGTTTATTGCCAAGCTTACTTCAATCTGTGAACCGATCTTCAAACTACTCAGAAAAGACCAACCAGTAGTATGGAACGAAAATTATCAGAAGGCTTTTGATACTGTCAGAGAGTATCTGCTAAATCCACCGGTGTTGAGACCACCGCAGCCAGTCAGGCCATTGATTTTATACTTAGCTATAGAAGACAGTTTTGTAGGCGCCATGATGGCCCAGGAGGATGAATTTGGAGTGGAATTTGCTGTTTACTACCTTAGCAAGAAGTTCCTGGCCTATGAGGTTAAGTATACAGAAGTAGAAAAGATTTGCCTTGCGGTAATCTGGGCTTCTAAGAAATTAAGGCATTACTTTCATGCCTATAGGGTACAGGCTGTAGCGAAGCAGAATCCTTTGAGGTACTTACAGGAAGCTCCATCTTTACTTGGGAAAATGGGAAGGTGGTTATTGTTGCTACAAGAATTTGATGTGGAGTATGTTACTCGAAAAACTATCAAAGGGCGTGCAGTGGCTGAATTCCTGGCAGAACACCCAATTCAAGGGGACTCGTACGAGTTTAACTTTCCAGATGAGGAAGTGGCAGCCATCGGAGGTCAAGGTTGGCAATTGCACTTTGACGGAGCCGTGAACAACAAGGGGGCAGGAGTAGGGATCATTTTAACAACCCCGGATGATGAGAAGCTCCCTTTGGCCAAGAAATTAAGGTTAAAGGCTACCAATAATGAAGCTGAGTATGAAGCGTGTGCCTTTGGGTTAGCGGCGTTGATAGCCTTAGGAGCAAAAAATTTGGAAGTGTTTAGTGATTCCTCCTTGGTGATCAATCAAATCCGAGGTGAATGGGCCGTTAAAGAAGAGAGGCTAATGCCACACATCGAGCACTTGAGAGACCTGAGTAGTCAATTTGAAGTATGTACATTCCGTTTTGTTCCGAGGGATGAAAACCAATTAGCCGATGCACTTGCTACTTTAGTCTCAATGTGGGACAATCCCGAAGGGGTGGTTATGAGGCCAGTTTTGATTTCTAGCTCTGAGAGACCTAGCTTCGAATCTAAATCAGTCACGGAAATAGAAGTAGCGGATGGGAAGCCGTGGTATTATGATATCAAGAACTATCTAGAGAATGTGATGTTTCCGGAGGAAGCTACTGAGAAAGATCAGAGAATGATTCGCAAGCTATCTACCCAGTTCATCTGCATAAATGGAGTGTTGTACAAACGACAGGTGGATGGTATCCAATTGAGGTGTTTGGATGAGAAAGAGGCTAAGAGGGTGATGGAGGAAACTCACGCTGGAGTATGTGGGGCCCATATGAACGGGTTGACATTAGCCAAAAAGATTACGAGACAAGGATTCTTCTGGCTCACCATGGATAACGATTGCTCGAAGTATGTAAAGCAGTGTCAGTTATGCCAGCAGTATGCAGATTTAAGGCACCTGCCAGTTTCGGAATTACATAATCTAACGTCACCTTGGCCGTTCGCAGCTTGGGGGATTGATATTATTGGGGAAATACACCCCACGGCCTCTAATGGGCATAGATACATTATCGTCGCCATCGACTACTTTACCAAGTGGGTAGAAGCTGAGTCCTTCAAGAAAGTGGATGCTCGGGATATGGCAAAATTCATAGAGAAGAAATTGATATGTAGATATGGCCCTCCACATCATGTGATATCTGACAACGGGGTCCAGTTCATGGCCGAAACGAAGAAGTTACTCCAGAAGTATGGTATCGAGTACCACAAGTCTTCTCCGTATCGTCCTCAAGCTAACGGGGTAGTTGAAGCCGCCAAAAAGAATGTCAAGAGGATCTTGGCTAAGATGGTCCAGAATTATAAAGATTGGGCAGAAAAGTTGCCTTTTGCACTATGGGGTTACAGAACAACCATCAGAACTTCAACGGGAGCCACTCCTTATTCCTTGGTATATGGGACGGAAGCAGTATTGCCGGTCGAGGTCGAACTTAAGTCACTAAGGGTGATAATGGAAGCAGAGATTCCGGAGGCCGAATGGGCACAGTAGTAGTTGCAACGCTTGAACATGTTGGATGAGAACAGGTTAAAAGCCTACTATCACAACCAGATCTACCAAAAGAGGCTCGCTAGGACTTTTGGAAAGAAAGTCAAGAAACATCTTGAGTCTCACCAAAAGACTTAAATTTACAAATCCTAGGCTCCAGGGGGTAGAGGCTGAGACCTCCAAGATCTCTCTGGCTTGCCCAAGATGGATATGTATGCGCCGTCCTAGGCTCGCTGAGGCTAGACGACCCTCCCCAATGTTCTATTGGGTGGCGACTCCAAGAAACCTCATTGTTGCCCAAAATAGACACAGCTTGTAAATACCTTATAAGTTTTAATGAATCCCATCTTGATCGCCCTAAAGCAGGCTTTCGGGAGACCATGGGGTTCGACGCGCGTCACACCCTCCCTCATGGGTCTGGGCCAGTTCACCTTGTCATACTCCTTCATCCACTTCAGAATCTGTGCCCTGGATGCATTCAATGGTGTCCACTTGTCTTCTCTCCGTTCTATGGATCTTAATGAAACTATGTAAGCCCGATGTGAACTTCTCGAACCCCGGCCCCGCGTGTCATTCCTCCTGATGTTCCAGTCATGCGTCGATCTGTGCAAATCTCGATTTGTATCTTCATAAAGTGAGCTGTTTCGGAGCCGCCTAGCTTCATCCATCCGGATATATTTATGAGCCCGGGACATTAGCTTAGTAAAGTCACCTGGTGGTTTTTTGCTGAGGGAATCGCTGAAGTCTTGGCACCGGGTATTCCTTATGAGAGCATTATTGGCCACCTCTAGGTTCAAGTCCTGAATGTCCATTGCTACCGAGTTAAACCTCTCAACGTAGGCTCGCAAAGTCTCTCCCTTGTCCTGCCGAACCAAATTGAGGTCCGCAGAAACCTTTGTGGGTTTGATAGCAACCACAAATTTGGCAATGAACATGTCGCTGAACTGGGCGAAGCTCGTGATAGAATGCTCGGGCAAGTTCCTGAACCAAATTTAGGCCGACTCTGTTAATGTTTGAGGGAAAATCTTGCACATGGCTGCATCATCCATGGTGTGAACGAGCATTGTGTGGTGAAATTGGTCAAGGTGGGCCCTGGGATCAGCACTACCATTATATCTTGGTAGGTTCGGTAGTCGTATGTTCGGGAACAGGGCAGACAGAATCTCTTTAGCCAATGGTGAGCGAAAATTGCTCTGATACTGAAGAGTACTCCTGTTCTGGTACTTCTGCATCCAATCCTCAAAGAGCTTCTCAAACTGCTCGGCCGTGAGTGTTATTGTGGAGCCTAGGACCATAGGGGGTAAAACAGCAGGTGTGGCTGGTGCTGAAGCCTGAGGAATCGGGGAAAGGATTCTGTGCGAGGTTGAATGGGTGGCACCTGTGCTGCCATGGTGGTTAGCATTGCTAGAAAAGCTTGCGCTGTCTGTGGAGTTAAATTAGGAACAATTGGCTAGGGGATGGATTGTTGAGATTGAATCTGCTGGCCAAATAGCTGGATGGGAGTTTGTTGATTTTGGATTAATGGGGGTTGATTTTGTGAGGGCAAGGCTTGTGCTTGAGTGGGGTGGACTGCAGCAGTATTCAAATCAGGGAAGAGATCCATTGAGAATCTGTTAGGTTTGATCCACGCTCACCGCACCAAATGATAACAACTCCAAAAATTCCAGCGCCGGAGACCTGAAGATTGCACATGAAATCAAAGAACACCGACGGGTTTCCGTTCTAGGATATTCCGACGATCAAGTTAGCAATCAAGTTGTCTTTCTTTTTTGTAAGGAAGAATAGGATAGGAAGAGATCCCTCTCTAAGGATGGAACATACCTTTTTACAGCCCTCCTCCTTCTTCATAACCGTTGTCCTTTTACTGAGCTTTCATTATGTAATGTCCCTCTTAATGGTGTGACTTTATTGAGTAACGAATGCCTTTATGATGAACTTTTAAAGAGCAACGGCTATATTAATAACATTACCGAGCTACCTCTCTGCTTCCGAGCTTCTTATAAGCCGAGCTTTCATTCGAGAACCGAGCTTGGGAACATAGGTGACCCCAAACTTCAATGGGCGGGCGATAACCGGATTAGGTGCTGACTATAGCTCAGTGCGATAACCGGATTAGGCGCTGACTATAGCTCGGTTATCAGTAATTATTCAAGGACCCATCTCCTTAATCTAGTGTTTTGAGGGTTAGTTCACCCATTTACTAGTTGAATGTGGTGAATTAACCCAATTTGTAGTTTATTGTTCTTTGTTGCTTCTAATGCATGTTTTTCAATGCTTTAATGAATGATATATTTAGATTGTGAAACCCATTTCATATAGGTATTGATGCTTATTTGCTATAATATATTAGGTGTTTGCATGTGTAAATCTTTATATTTTAATGTTAAAAATAATGTTTTGGTTTTAAATGCAAAATGGGTAAAATTTTAAATAAAACTGATAAAATGAATTTAATTTGTTTATAAGCATTTCTTATGTTTTTAGAGCATAAAAATTTGTATTTAATACCTATTTAGCCATGATCAAACCAAGCATGAATTGAAGAACCTATTGTTCAATAGCGATTCATGGCCATAAATTGACATTTCACAATTGTGCAATGGTGTTCTTCAGCTCTGCCTCAAGAGCCAAGCAGTTCACGCTCATAAAGTGCTATTTATGGGTTTGAATTGCATTTGCCAGCCTTTTCTCTTTTATTTTATGCTTTAGTTTATATTTATTGCATTTTTTTTTTTAAAGTAAAGAACTTCATTAAGAAGAATCAGCCAGAAGGGCATGAATAATACAGTTAGGAGGGGACAAGTCCAAAAACATAAGATCTAACATAGAAACAACAGCTCTAGATAAAGAGTGAGCCACTTCATTCGTAGATCTCTTAACAAATCCAAAATGGATATTAACTAAAGAAAAAGATAAAGACTTACAATCACTAATAACAAGCCCAAAATCAGAAAAGTCTCCTAAATCAGATAATAAAGCATGGAAAACTAATTGAGAGTCCGTTTTAACCACCACAGAAGAAAGATTATTATTTTTAATCCAACTTAGAGCTTCCCGTATACTAAGAGCTTCAGCAACTTTAGGATCCATAACTCCAGCAATCTTCTTACAGCTTGCAGCAACAAAGTTCCCACTATGATTCCTAACTACAAATGCACTCCCTGTTTGAGAAGATGCCTGGAACAAGGAAGCATCAGCGTTCACTTTTAAAAAATTCACAGGAGGAGGACACCACTTGACTTGAGTAATGGACGAAACATCAAGAACATCTTTAGACATCTCCCGAGCAACCTTCCACTCATTTAACAGAGAAGAATCCATTAAAACAAGAGCTGAAATAGAGAAACTCTTACCATTCCAAATTTGCTCATTCCTAGCCTTCCAAATAGCCTAGCAAACCATAATGATCATCCCACAATGCTCCAAATCAAGGCAAGAAAAGACCAGATTAGCCCATTGCAAGAAGTTAGTAGCAGTACCTCGAATAAAACCTGTAACAACCCAAAATAGGCATGGTCGGAATTTGCACGCTAAGTCAAGAATTTAAGGGTATTTCAGTAATCTGTACATGAGGAAGATTGGATAATAAGGATTTAATTGCAAAGGAAATAATTAAATAAGTTTAGTGGAGGAATTTTATGGTGTGCTTGTGGTGCATGAAAGTAGGATATAAGTGGGTTAAGAGGTTTTATAGTGTGGGTTGGGAGGTATGGTGCCTTGGAAGATAAGTGGTTTATAAGGAAATGTTAAGGTGTGACTTAAGTTTGGTGCCTTGAAGATATTATTGTAAGAGGTGTTAGTGTGTGTATTGTGTATGGTGCAAGGAGGAATAAGTCAAAAGATGGATTAAGGAACCAATAAGATTATGACACATGGCTTGGGTAGGTGGGCATTAAATGAAAAAGGATGAAAGAGGGATGAGAAGGTGGGAAAAGAGGAAAAGCTCCCGTGGAAGCTAAGTTGTCCCTCTTCCTTGCCTTTCCCGTCCCCCTCTTCCCTTCTTTCTCATTTTGTATGCTTTGCCTCTTTTCTTGAGTTGGTTTGCTAAGATTTGAGTGGGTTTTTCGTGAGTTTAAGGGGCTGTTGTTAAAGGTAAGTGCTTAAGTTTTGAATTGGGTTTCTCCATCTTCTTTTTGTTCTTAGAATTCTGGTTTTGAAGTTTGAGCTTATGGTTTGATTTATGTGTTCTTGGTTGGGTTTGTGCAAGCTTTGGGTGGTAAGAAGAATAATAAAGGCAAAGAGAAAGTGGGCTCTTGAAGGTGGAAGAGTGAAGCTTCATTCCAGGTTTGGGAGTGTGTTTGAGTGCATGCAAGTGTTTAGGAGCTTTGTGGTTTGTGTTTTCAGTTTGGATGTTTTATCTCTACCCTAATTCTTCTTGGATCACGAGAGTGTGTTTATGTTTGATTCCCAGTAAATTGGGTGTTTAGATATGAGTTTTATGCATATATTTATTTGGTTAAATGTTCTAGTAATGCATGATAAGGATTAAATTGAAGGCATGTGAGAATTGAAAGTGAAAATGCATGATTGGGTAAACTCTGTTAAGTTTTCATCTGACCTCTGCCCATTGTTTTTTTCATAAGTATAGTTGTAGATCTCTAACTCATGTGATTCTTAAGCCATTAGAACCATGACTTCCAGGTATTTAAAAGTCTTAGAAACAATCTTGGGCTAATTCTTGCTCTAATACCCTGAAATTTGGATAAAACCGTAGTGTCTCTGTTTGTGTCGGGTTATTTGAGCAGTATAGGTTGTGTAGGTCATATCTGGAGTTATATATGTCCTTTTGATCTGAAATTTGTTGGATTTGAACGTTAATATCCTAGAGAACATTTGTTAAGAAGGACAGGTTGGCTAAAAATGAGTTTTAGAGGTCAGTTTAGGCAACACAAGTCAGGGATGTAAAGCAGTCATTTTAGGTAACAGAGGTGAGCCTCTGTCGCGAGCGCGACAGGGTCGCGACCTCGCGATAGAAAAAACTTGATTAAGCCTTTTATTCCTTATTTTTGAGCCCATGGTTGACCAGGATCAATCCCCTACCCTTCCCCTCAGCTTATTATGCATGTTTAGGGTAATTAAATGACTATATAAGTAGTTGTCTTTGGGAAAACTTATGAGTATGATTAAGATTGGTGATCAACTAGTAAATAATAATAGATATAACTCTGTGAAGGATGGCATATAGATGAGTATTAATATGTGTTGATCTCATGAGTAACTTAAGCATGATGTACCATATGTATGAATGCATATTAACATGGGTGCGATTGAGATGAATGGCAAATAGTGTTGTTATTATAGATTGTGTAAATGGATATTGTTAGTGGCATGATTTATGTGGAATTCTTGGTATGGATGTTGTGTTTTATGTTGTCAATGATGTGTGGCTTGCTGGAGATGAGGTAAGTGGATGTTTTGATGTTTGGTTTGAGATTTGGGTATTGTGAAGTTGGGGTTTTCCGAGTTGGAATTCATGACTCTTTCACGAGCGTGACATTATCGCGAGGTCGTGATAGAACCCGGTGAAAGCAGCCCTCGCACACGTCCGAGCTCACTGCTGAGCCGTGCAGCAGAGCCTCTGTCGCGAGCGCGACGTATGTCGCGAGCATGACAGGTCGCTTGACTACCGTTTTGAATTGGGCGATCCTCTGTCGCGAGCGCACTGTCGAGCGCGAGCGCGACAGATCGGGCTAGCAGCTCACTGTCGCGAGCGCGATGCCTGTCATGAGCATGATAGTGAGATGTGTATAGTCCCCTCGCGAGATCGTAAAGGTTGCCGTGATCGTGACCTGGGCCAAGTCGCCTCTATCGCGATCGCGACACTCCCTGGTTTCCAAATCGAATTTTCTTTTATGATTCCAATGTTTGAATTCCGAACTTGTGATGCCTTTAGGTTTATACTTGGACTATTTTATGAAGAATATTAATATAATTGGATGTATTATGCATGGACAGTGTTATGAATTATATGAATGTGATATGTTAAATTATACGCCTTGCAATATGAATTGTATGATGCATGACTGATTTTTTTATGAACATATTTATATGTCTATTGTACTCTGGCTTATGCATTATATGATTCGAAACGTGAATTCTTTTACGCATGACCTGCGAGAGTCAGTCTAGTGGATAGTTAGGCATGCCTAATAGAGTCTCGTTAGCTGCAGCCCTTTGAACGTTTGGACCCTGATCAGGTCCCTGTTTGGTTCCTCGTGAACCCTTATGTGTGAATGGATCTTGTTTAAGATCCCCTTTCGTTAAAATGTTTTCGAATGTGGAAAATGATATTGTCTTTTGATTCGTACCCGTAAGGTACCCTTTGGCCGGTTGGTACCCGTAAAGTACTGTTCGTATACTCGTTATCCACTATTGTGAGTCAGCAGGTGCTTTGTTGTTTTGTTTTGTTTTGCTTTGAAATAACTATAAGAATGTGACATCCGAATGAGCATGATAATGATTTGAGGAAACAGTTTATATGTATATGAATGTGACTATGAGCTTCAGAATGTCATGAATATGATTCGAATATTATGTATATATGTATGTGACTAAAGCATGGTTTTATTGTATATAAGCATGTGAATCGGATCAGTTGTGGCTGTAAGTATGTAAGATTTAACTGTACTTCCCGCATGGTGATGTTATGAATGTGATGTTATGTGATTATGTCTTTGGTCTTCGCTATTGGAGTGTGTTCGGCACGATATTTTATGTATTAGAGTTGCGCAGCGGAAGTGTGGTGCTTTGGATGTTATCCCTTGGGTTTTGGCTAGTGTATGTGTATGGCATGTCACAGCATGTTAGATAGCTAGTATTCTTAGCATGATAGTTGGGTACGTGATCATATGGTAATTGTGTTGCATTTGAATGGGTTTTCAGTTAATGCATGGGTACTTGGATATGACAATTACATGTGTAAATCTCATGTGACTTCGCACGGTAAGGTACCGATATTTGATACCTTGGTAGGTATATGCATGTGATATTGTATGTAGTTCTACAGGATGATACGTGTATCGTGTATTGTATTATGTCTGTTTTGGCCTATCCTCAACGTAAGTATATGGTTATGGTTGTGAGTTTTCGAATTAATGCCTTTACTATGCAAGCCTGATTATATATGTATTATGATTGTTCGCATTAGCCATTGTGAGTGTGTTATGCCTTGGCGACCATTGTGAATGGCCGTTCATACTCTTATGTGTTCTCCCCACTAAGCGTTTATTGCTTAGCATGGATTCCTTCCCGTGCAGGTGGCAGGTTTGGTTCTGTTCGAGTCGCGCATCTGCAAGGTCGGCCACGTAGAAGTTAGAAGTTTTGTTTTGTGATTAGCTTCTGTATTTTGGATTTTTGTTATTCCTATAGTCTTATGTATCTGTAAGATTTTGAATATTATTTTGGGTTATGTAAACGTTATTATATTTATATATTAAGTTATTCCTTCGTTTTATCTTTCGCCTTATGCTTCCGCTGAATGATTATATGTATTTATGTGAGTTATTGTATGTTCAGCTATTGTTCCTTTAAAGTTTTAATTTCCGCTGTATTTTTGTATGTATGTTATGTATGAATGTATGCTTCCGCTTAGTGTATGTGTGTGTGTGAGCATCGGGTAGCGCGCCTGCTGGCGCCCTTCCAATGGGGGCGACGGTGGGGGTGTTACAAAACCCACTACCGAGTTGTTCCAGACACTTCTTGCAAAATGACAGTAAATAAAAATGTGAAGAATGGTTTCATCCGCTGCACCGCACATAGGACAAGCAAGACCTACATCCACACCTTTCAATCTTAAAAGAACCCTCACTGGAAGATAAGAATGAATAGCTCGCCAAAAGAAGTGTTTAATTTTACTAGGCATAGCAAACCTCCACAGCTTCCACCAATCAAACGCACCAATAACATCAGAAAAAGGGTAGCTACTAGAATGAATAAAACGATGGCCACTCTTAACAGAATACGTATCCGATGTCTCTAGACCCCACTACCATCTATCTTCCTTGCATTGCCAGCTGATAGGAATCTTGAGAATGAGATTTCTATCCCGAGCATTAAACAAGGTAGAAATCAAAGGATAATTCCAGCAAGAAGACCCCTGCATCATCAAATCAGCCACCCTTCAAATTAACACAAGAAGAAGGCAGATGAGAAGTAATGAACGGATTCAAATTATTCGGCAACCACGGATAATAAAAAACACTAATAGAATTCCCATTGCCAACCCGCCATCTGCACCCTGCCTTCATTTTATCCCTTGCCAGAACAATACTTCTCGGATTTGACCCCATATCAGCGTTCCAAAAGGAACAATTCTGATAGTATCTAGCTTTTAAAACCTTGGCCATTAAGGAAGAACTATCCGAGAGCAATCTCCAGCCTTGCTTCCCAAGAAGAGCCAGATTGAAGTCCATAAAAGAGCGAAAACCTTGTCCCCCTTTATCTTTAGGCCAACATAATTTATCCCAAGCCATCCAGTGAATACCAGTCTTATCAGAATTTTTAGTTCCCCACCAAAAGGAGTTAAGAACTCTTTCTAATTTAGAACAAAGACCCATTGGGAGAAGAAACACACTCATGGTGTAGGTGGGAAGAGACTAAGCAACAGATTTAATCAACACTTCCTTCCCTGCTCTAGATAACATAGCTCTACTCCACCCATTCACCCGTTTCCAGATTTTTTGCTCAATAAAAGAGAAAATCTCTTTTTTGTTACGCCCAATAAAAGAAGGCAACCCTAAATAAGAGTCATGTGAAACATTCGGATCTATATAAATACACGAACTAACCACATCTCGGCTAGAATTCAGAGTATTACTGCTGAACTATAGAGAAGACTTGCTAAAATTTACAAATTGACCCGAATCAGATGTATAGGTAGCTAGAATATCCTTAACAACCGAGGCCTCTTGAACATCAGCTCGAAAAAAGATAAAACTATTGTCTGCAAAGAGGAGATGAGTAATCGCTGGAGCATTCCTAGCCACCTTACACCCATGAAGAAGACGTTTATTCTCATACTGCTTAAAGAGAGCAGAGAGACCTTTAGCACAAAGAATAAACAAGGCGACAAAGGGTCCTCCTATCTTAAGCCTCTACTTGGGAAAATAGGACCCAACAAATTGTCATCATAAGACACTATATAACGGACAGATTCCACACACATTTTAATCAACTCACCCATTGTAAGTTAAATCCCATTTTAAGCAAAACTCCTTCCACAAAGTGCCACTCCATGCGATCGTGGGCCTTACTCATATCCAATTTCAGAGCTGCGACACCTTCTTTACCTTGAGATTTTCATTTTAGAAAATGCATAACTTCATATGAAACCGGGAAGTTATCCGAAATAAGTCTATGAGGCACAAATGCACTCTGGTTTAAGGAAATAATGGAAGGCATAATCAATTTTAAACGTAAAGTAAGCATTTTTGCAATCACCTTATAGAGCACATTGCAGAGAGCAATTGGACGAAGATCAGCCATGGTCTCTACACTCTACTTTTTAGGGATTTAAACTATTGCCATATCTTTCAGATGATCAGGTAAACAACAACTCCGAACAATAGACAAGCACTCCTGAGCAACATCCTTCCCCACTATAGCCCAACATTTTTGATAGAAGGCTGCATTCATGCCCTCAAGGCCTGGAGCCTTATCTAGATGCAGACTAAACATAGCTATCCTCACATCTTCTTCAGTAAAATCCCGAAGTAGCATATCATTTTGAGCAACAGAAACTCTAGTGTTGATAGCAAAAACAAAGATTCCTTTTCTAAAATGTGTTGTTGTAAAGATATCTTTGAAATACTCTATTATAACATCCTCCAGCCCGTCACTCCAAGAACAAACTCTTCCAGTTGGATCTTTTAACTCAGAGAAACGGTTCTTTCTTTTCCTCTTCGAAGCCACTGCATGAAAGAATTTAGAATTTGAATCACCCGAACTAAGCCAGAGCAATTTAGAACGTTGCCTCCAAAAGATTTCTTACTGACAAAGAGTATCTAAATATGGACTCTAAATGCCATTAAAATTTGCTTCCAAAAGCCCAGATCTCACCTGTCTCATTTTAAGCTTCAGATCAGCAATTTTAGTCTTGAAGTCACCCGTAATTGCTTGACCCCAATTCGAAAGAACTTCACTGCAATGTTTAAGCCTTTGATCAAGAGGCATAGCATTAGTTCTACTCTAAACATTACGAACAATATCCATCAAACCACTCTCTTTTAACCAAGCATTCTCAAATCTAAAACATTTTGAACCCCGAGTATTATGAGAAATAGCAGGATCAATTAAGATGGGATTATGATCAGAAGAAGTTTGGTTGATATTGTTCATCGAAAAAAAGGAAAACTCGAAACCCAATCCGAATTAGCAAAAGCATGATTAAGTTTTTCCTCAATGAAGCCATCTTCAGCATTCCCTCTCACCTAAGTGAATTGAGAACCTTTCATGCCCAGATCTAACAAATTAGCATCGCTCACAGCATCTTTAAACCCCTCTATCAACCCACTAGGATGAGAACTACCCCCCTTCTTCTCCCGCTGGTCCAAAATGTCATTAAAATCTCCCATTACACACCATAAAAGATGAGACTTGGTAGCTAGAGAGCGAAGAAGATCCCAAGTAACAACTCTGTTGTTCCTGTTAGCCTCACCATAGAAACCCGTATATCTCCATTTCCTCACATGTGAAATAGTAATCTCTACATCAATGTGGTGTTTAGAAAAGCCTAAAAGGCTCACTTCCCTTTTGTCTCTCCAAAGAAAGGCCAGCCCACCACTTTGGCCCAAAGCATTAACACCAAAACAACTCAAAACCCAATAAAGCTTTAATATTTTCTAACTTTTCTCTACTACACATAGTTTCAATTAGGAAAACAAACTTGGACTGTTTTAACCTAACAAGGTCTTTAAGCACACAAATTGACCGTGGGTTGCCCAGCCCACGATAATTCTAGCTAAGGCAACTCATAATGTTAGGCGGGTCTGTTGGCTAGAGCCCGCCCTCTACAAGTTTTTTTGATCCATCTATTGTCCTTCAACTGGGTTAAGACTAGGCCCAACTTCGCTAGCATCTAACAAGCCCATATCCTCTTTCCTTCTACGTTTGGAATCATAAATAACTAAGCCATCAATATCCCCCTTCTCATGCAAATTCCCACCAGTCGTGCTTTCCACGATAGCCTTTCCATTTTTATTTTCCATTAAACGTGCCTCCTTATCTGCCATGTCACACCCCAAATCGGGCCTAGTCAGAATTGGCAAGCTTAGTCGGATAAGTGAAGGGTATTTCGGTAATTTGTGCATGAGAGAATTTGATAATAAGGACATAATTGCAAAGTAATTAATTAAATAAGTTAAGTGGGGGAAATTATTTGGTGTGCATGTGGTGTATGAATGTAGGGTGTTTTGTTGTGGTTTTATCTAGTGGATTGTGTGTATTGTACTAAGGATGAAAAATATCTAGTTCAGAAATATCAAGTGAGGTAGGAGTATGGTGCCATGGTTTGATGAGTCAATAAGTGGGATTTTGGTTCAATGAGAACTTGCCATGTGGCATGGTTGGTGAGCATTGAATGAAGAAAAGAAGAAAAGAGAGAGAGAGAGAGGGAGAACACAGAATTTGGCATTCCCGTTCTCCCCTCCCTCTCACGCCTCCTCTTCTTCTTCTCTTCTCCATTCTCTGCTTTTCCTTTTCTTCTCTTTTGGCCGGATGTTTGTGCTTGCTAAGGGGTGCTTTGATTGAGTTTTGGAACAAGATTAAAGAGGTTTGTGTTTGGGTTTTGATCCTACATCTGGTTCTTCTTCTTCTTCTTCTTCTTCTTCTTCTTCTTTTTCTGGTTCTATTTGAGTTAGGGTTTGGATTAAGAAGTTTTGGGTTTTGTTTGTGCAAGTTTTGGGTGGCAAGAAGAATAATAAAGGCAAGGAGAAGATTGAAGAGTGAAGATCAGCTGGGTTGTGCTTTAAAGAGGTTTGGGAACTTTGATTTCTGCATTTGAGTTTAGAGTTATCATTGCCTAATTCTCCTTGGATCATGAGTGTGTATTTGTGTTTGCTTTTCAGAAATTTGAGTGCTTTGATATGAGTTTATGCATGAATTAATTTGGGAAATGTGTTAGTAATCCATGTTATTGATTGAGATAGATCTATATGAGGGTTGGTTTTGAAATGCATGAGTTTGGGAATTTTCTACTCTTGAATGTGAAAATGTCCATATGTGTTCTTGATGAATTTTTGGAAATTGGGTTGTGAAATGGACTTATTTTGTCATGTATGCTATGGGCTTTTAATTTCGAAGAATAATTATGCATGAGTGTGAATTTATTGTGGTGATTGTGTGGTTTGATATAGTTTTGCTGTAAATTTCTAAGTTTTGATAATTATTGAGATTATGAGCTTGAATTGATGTTTGGTGTGGAATTACTTGATGATAATATTATATTATGGGTATTGATGGTGAAGGGTGGTTGGATTTGAGGTATGAGACCATTTGATTTGGTTTTGTGTGTGAGTTTGGGAGGAGAAGAAATCTGCAGAGTCTAGAAATCACGACTCTGTCGCGAGCGCGACAGAGACCGGTGATCCTGTTGCTGGGCTGTGCTGCCGTGAGCCCGCGATAGCAATAGCTGTTGTGTCCTCTCTGTCGTGAGTGCAACGGTGTCGCGATTGCGATAGGGCAAAATATTAGCCTGTGCTTTCGCGAGCACGCGATTTATTATGAGCCTGCGATAGCGATGCTTATGCTCTCTGTCGCGAGTGCGACAATGTTGCGAGTGCGACAGAGCCAGGTTTTCTCTTCTCCCCGCGATTGCGAGGTCCGTCATGCACGCGCAAGCGAAGGGACTATGGTCTCTGTCGCGAGCGCGATAGCCTTGTTATGCTGAATGAGTTTTCTCTTGGTGTTTGGTTTTGAACTGGAGTTTCTTTTAGTGCCTATAAGTCCTATACCTGTTAACTTATGAGTTATATGAATGTGAATACATGATACGAATATGCATATATGCATATATATATGATTTTGGGATATTATAGAATGGATTGAAAGGATTTTGCATGACTGATGTTTTGAACTATATTATGTGACTCGCAATATGATTTGTTTTATGCATGACCTACGAGAGTCAGTCTAGTGGATAGTTAGGCATGCCTAATAGAGTCTCTTTAGCTGCAGCACCTTTGGACATTTGGACCCTGATCAGGTCCCCGTTTGGTTCCTCGTGAACCCTTTTAATGTGTTCGGATCCTCGCAATTCTTTTTAATGTGTTCGGATCTTGTTTAAGATCCCCCTCAAAAAATGTTTTGAATATGATAAAAATAAAACGGTTTTTGATTCGCACCCGTAAGGTGATGTCAGTATTCGATTCGCACCCGTAAGGTGATGTCAGTATTTGATACGTACCCGTAAGGTACTATCAGTTCACTCGTTATCCACTATTTTGGGTCAGCAGGTATTCCGTTTGTTTGATTGATATGATTAAGAGAATGTGATATCCGAATGATCGTAATTCTGGGCATATGAATCAGTTATGTATTCGAATGTGATTATGAATCTCTGAACGGGTTGAATGTGACTCAAGCATGTGTATTGTGCATGGTTATCCACATGTATCATTTTGTGAATGTGTTTGTATACAGTCAATTATGGATATAAGTATGTGAACTAAAATGTGTATGACTATGAACATGATCTCTCGAATGCCATGAATCTAGTTTATTATGTTATGCTTATGCAAACGTGAATCTGACTAGTTAGGTTATAAGCATATGAATTAATATGTATATGAATGTGATTCTATACTGTTATCTATTAGGATAGCATGCGAATTAGTATACATAATAAGGCGATCTGGACTATAGAATGATCACATATGTATTATATGGGGTGCAACGCATGTGGATCGGCTTCGGTAAGTGTATGTGTGGTATTGGATGATGATGAGGCGAATTAAAGTGTATAAGAATCCGACTTTGAATTAGTGTATGCTCTGAATGTAATAGTTTGCTATATGTTCCTTGTCCTCGACTATTGTAGTGATTTCGGCGTGTGGTCATGTGTTTACATTTCAAGGCATGATATTTTATGTGATAGAGTTGCACAGTGGAAGTGTGGTGTTTGACGTCTTCCCTTGGGTTCGGCTAATGTGTGTTATGGCATGACAAATGTATGTTTAGACAGCTAGTGTTCTTAGCATGATAGCTGGGTACGTTATTATATGGTAATTGTGTTGCAAGTGAATGGGTTTTCCGTTAATGCATGGGTACTTTGGCATGATAGTTGCATGCGTAATATCTCTTGTGACTGTACACGGTAAGGTTCTGATACTTGATACCTTGGTAAGTATATGGATGTGAGTTTTCGAATGAATGCCTTTACTATGCAAGCCTGACTATATATGTGTTATGAATGTCCACATTTGCCATTTGCATGTGTTATGCCTTGACGACCATTGTGAATGGTTGTCCATATTGCTTGTGTGCTTTCCCCACTAAGCGTTCATCGCTTAGCACGAGTTCTTTTCCCGTGCAGGTGGCAGGTTTGGTTCCGTTCAAGTAACGCATCTGCAAGGTCGGCCACATAGGAGTTAGAAGTTTTGTATTTTGCTCAACCTCTGTATTTTGGCTTTTATTTTTCCCTCGTCTTATGTATATGTAATTATATGTAAGGATCTTATTGTAATTAAGTTTTCAGTTATTTCTTCATTTTATCTTTCGTCTTATGATTCCGCTGAATGATTATATGTATGTATGTGAGTTAATGTATGTTCAGCTATTGTTTACTTAAAGTTTTAATTTTCGCTGTATCTTCGTATGTTTTATGTATGAATGTATGCTTTCACTTAGTGCATGTGCACATGTGTGTTAGTGAGCATTGGTAGCGCACCCGCGTCCTTCCAACGAGGACGTAGGGGGTGTTACAGTTAGTGGTATCAGAGCCCAGGTTTGGCAGTTCTGGTTGCCTTTGTTTGTTTAAGTGTTAAGTCTTTGCATGCTAGATGGTTATGTGCCGTGTCTTTGCTTGCGAGTAGGTTTTGTGTCGTGGCTGAATGCAGATGTGTCTTGTCTGGTGTTGTGTCTAGATGGAGTCTGATTCTAGTGAGAATATGGGCGAGACAACAGCAAGTGTAAACCCAGTTTTGCTAATCAGAGTGTTTTCGAGCATCCTTTGGTTGGAGATTCCGGTCCTGTTTCTAATGATAGGACATTAATGCAAGGATTGATAGGCTGACTACTCCTATTTTGAATTTTGATAGGCTGACTGCTCCTCGGGTTTCTCAAGGCCCTGTTCAGAAGGTACCACAGAAAAGAAAGGTATCAAGTAAAGAGGTGTTAGTGGGAAAGAAAATTCAAGGACCTCCGATGTGTCAACAATGTCAGAAGCAACATTGGGATAAGTGTAAGAAATGTAAGAAGAATTGGATACCGCCGGTATGTTCGTACTGTCAGAAGCGACACCGGGGTTTGTGTCGAATGATGACTGGAGCTTGTTTCAGATGTGGCAGCTTGGGACACTAGATTGCCGATTGTCCTAAGAAGATGAGTGAAAATCTAGCTCGGTAAGCTAGAAAGGATGTAGAGGAATTGCTTCGAGCCGCCCGTGTACCATCAGGATTTATTGCGCACCGCAGTGAAGTGATAGAGTCTGCAGAGCCTCCCGGTAAGTCTTGTTTTGATATGTTTGAGTGAAGATTGTTTTGGTACTTTGAGAAAGAAGGGCACTTGGATTCTGTAAGGTTTTGGTAAATACTTTGTATACCTGTCAACTCTCTCTAGGAAAGTGTTTGAATAGAAAGCATATTAAATCATGGGGATGGGACAAAGTGCATCATTATAGCATCGATTACATTTCTTCTGCATCACTCTGCATACTTGAGATATCGCAATCTCATTGCATTATCATCCCTTTGACCATACATGAGAAGCATTTGCATATGCATTTTGATTGAGAGAAAGCTGACAGGGTGTACGTGGAGTATTTGATATTAAGATTAAGGGTAAGAATGACGAGCTCAGCAATTGTTAAGGAAAGTGTTCTATGTTTGGTTAAAGTTGAGCAGAAAGAGTATTTCTGGATCTTATACAAGTGAAGGTAAAAAGGCTTTTGGAGTTTGATAGAAGTGTTATTGGTAAGGAGAAACGTAGATATGACGGACATCTTTTAAGTATTGAAGGATTTATGTAGCAATCAGCGAAAGTTAATTGGTTTATGTGTAAAGTATTTGGGCTTTGATTTCTGACGGATAGTTAAGTAATGATCATTCTGATGAATGTGTTTGATTCGAATATAAGAAAGTGATTTAAGAGTACAATGATGGCGATAAGTGTAAGCGAATGAGTAGTTTGAGAGTGAAGTGTATGAGTTTGTTGGTGACATGGAATGTAATGTTTGGAATTCTTTCCGGTGTAAGTGAATTTCAAGGACGAAATTCTGTTAGGAAGGAAGAGTTGTCACACCCCAAATCGGGCCTAGTCGGAATTGGCAAGCTTAGACGGATAAGTGAAGGGTATTTCGGTAATTTGTGCATGAGAGAATTTGATAATAAGGACTTAATTGCAAAGTAATTAATTAAATAAGTTAAGTGGGGGAAATTATTTGGTGTGCATGTGGTGTATGAATGTAGGGTGTTTTGTTGTGGTTTTATCTAGTGGATTGTGTGTATTGTACTAAGGATGGAAAATATCTAGTTAAGAATTATCAAGTGAGGTAGGAGTATGGTGCCATGGTTTGAAGAGTCAATAAGTGGGATTTTGGTCCAATGAGATCTTGCCATGTGGCATGGTTGGTGAGCATTGAATGAAGAAAAGAAGAAAAGAGAGAGAGAGAGAGGGAGAACACAGAATTTGGCATTCCCGTTCTCCCCTCCCTCTCACGCCTCCTCTTCTTCTTCTCTTCTCCATTCTCTGCTTTTCCTTTTCTTCTCTTTTGGCCGGATGTTTGTGCTTGCTAAGGGGTGCTTTGATTGAGTTTTGGAACAAGATTAAAGAGGTTTGTGTTTGGGTTTTGATCCTACATCTGGTTCTTCTTCTTCTTCTTCTTCTTCTTCTTCTTCTTCTTCTTTTTCTGGTTCTATTTCAGTTAGGGTTTGGATTAAGAAGTTTTGGGTTTTGTTTGTGAAAGTTTTGGGTGGCAAGAAGAAGAATAAAGGCAAGGAGAAGATTGAAGAGTGAAGATCAGCTGGGTTGTGCTTCAAAGAGGTTTGGGAACTTTGATTTCTGCATTTGAGTTTAGAGTTATCATTGCCGAATTCTCCTTGGATCATGATTGTGTATTTGTGTTTGCTTTTCAGAAAATTGAGTGCTTTGATATGAGTTTATGCATGAATTAATTTGGGAAATGTGTTAGTAATCCATGTTATTGATTGAGATAGATGTATATGAGGGTTGGTATTGAAATGCTTGAGTTTGGGAATTTTCTACTCTTGAATGTGAAAATGTCCATATGTGTTCTTTATGAATTTCTGGAAATTGGGTTGTGAAATGGACTTATTTTGGCATGTATGTTACGGGCTTTTAATTTTGAAGAATAATTATGCATGAGTGTGAATTTATTGTGGTGATTGTGTGGTTTGATATAGTTTTGCTGTAAATTTCTAGGTTTTGATAATTATTGAGATTATGAGCTTGAATTGATGTTTGGTGTGGACTTACTTGATGATAATGTTATATTATGGGTATTAATGGTGAAGGGTGGTTGGATTTGAGGTATGAGACCATTTGATGTGATTTTGTGTGTGAGTTTGGGAGGAGAAGAAATCTGCAGAATTTGCAGAGTCTGGAAATCACGACTCTGTCGCTATCGCGATACTGTCGCGAGCGCGACAGAGACCGGTAATCCTGTTGCTGGGCTGTGCTATCGCGAGCACGCAACCTTGTCGCGAGCCCGCGATAGCAATAGCTGATGTATGCTCTCTGTCGCGAGAGCGACGGTGTCGCGATCGCGATAGAGCGCAATATTGGCCTGTGCTATCGCGAGCACGCGATTTATTGCGAGCCCGCGATAGAGATGCTTATGCTCTCTGTCGCGACCGTGACAGAGCCGGGTTCTCCCCACGATCGCGAGGTCCGTCACGCGCACGCAAGCAAAGGGACTATGGTCTCTGTCGCGAGCATGACAGCCTTGTTATGCTGAATGAGTTTTCTCTTGGTGTTTGGTTTTGAACTCGAGTTTCTTTTAGTGCCTATAAGTCCTATACCTGTTAACTTATGAGTTATATGAATGTGAATCCATGATACGAATATGCATATATGTATATATATATGATTTTGGGATATTATAGAATGGATTGAAAGGATTATGCATGACTGACATTTCAAACTATATTATGTGACTCGCAACATGATTTGTTTTATGCATGACCTGCGAGAGTCAGTCTAGTGGATAGTTAGGCATGCCTAATAGAGTCTCTTTAGCTGCAGCACCTTTGGACGTTTGGACCCTGATCAGGCCCCCGTTTGGTTCCTCGCGAACCGTTTTAATGTGTTCAGATCCTCGCGATTCTTTTTAATGTGTTCGGATCTTGTTTAAGATCCCCCTCAGAAAATGTTTTGAATATGATAGAAATAAAACGGTTTTCGATTCGCACCCGTAAGGTGATGTCAGTATTCGTTTCGTACCCGTAAGGTACTGTCAGTTCACTCGTTATCCACTATTTTGGGTCAGCAGGTATTCCGTTTGTTTGATTGATTTGATTAAGAGAATGTGATATCTGAATGATCGTAATTCATGGCATATGAATCAGTTATGTATTCGAATGTGATTATGAATCTCTGAATGGGTTGAATGTCACTCAAGCATGTGTATTGTGCATGGTTATCCACATGTATCATTTCGTGAATGTGTTTGTATGTAGTCAATTATGGATATAAGTATGTGAACTAAAATGTGTATGACTATGAACATGATCTCTCGAATGCCATGAATGTAGTTTATTATGTTATGCTTATGCGAATGTGAATCTGACTAGTTAGGTTATAAGCATATGAATTAATTTGCATATGAATGTGATTCTATACTGTTATCTATTAGGGTAGCATGTGAATTAGTATACAAAATAAGGCGATCTGGACTATAGAATGATCACATATGTATTATATGGGGTGCAACGCAAGTGGATCGGCTTCGGTAAGTGTATGTGTGGTATTGGATGATGATGAGGCGAATTAAAGTGTATAAGAATCCGACTTTGAATTAGTGTATGCTCTGAATGTAATAGTTTGCTATATGTTCCTTGTCCTCGACTATTGTAGTGATTTCGGCGTGTGGTCATGTGTTTACATTCCAAGGCATGATATTTTATGTTATAGAGTTGCACAGTGGAAGTGTGGTGTTTGACGTCTTCCCTTGGGTTCAACTAATGTGTGTTATGGCATGACAATTGTATGTTTAGATAGCTAGTGTTCTTAGCATGATAGCTGGGTACATTATTATATGGTAATTGTGTTGCAAGTGAATGGGTTTTCCGTTAATGCATGTGCGCATGTGTGTGAGTGAGCGTCGGTAGCGCACCCGCGTCCTTCCAACGGGGACGTAGGGGGTGTTACATGCCATAACTCCCTTCTCCTCAATCATGTTTACTTTCCCATTTAGATTATCTTGATTACGGTTACTTCCTAAATTACCTGTATCCACCATTATGGCCTCAGTCGAGTATTGCTTCTTTGCACCACCAGGGTACTTCAGTGGTGGTTCTTCCCTCAACCATTGGTTGCCAAAAGAAATAGGCTACTTTCTGTTAGAAGCTCTTATAGAATCATCAAAAAGTCTAATTAAAGTGTTAGCAGGATAATGGTATAATTTCGAACATTGCTTCTCATTATGTCCTAACATTGCACATAAAAAACAAATCGTGGGCAGTCTTTCATACTTGAAAGCAGCAACAATCCAATCTCCCCAAGCCTTCTTAATCTTCATCTCATGGTTGATTGGTTTGTTAATGTTCACAGCTACCCTGATGGGCATATAGTTTCTCCAACTTCCTAAAAAGTTCTTCGGATCTACACAAATAAATTCACCCACATAATTCCCAATGCTTTCTGCTACTTTAACCGACATAAAACCAACAGGGAGATTATAAACCTGTAACCATATTTGAGCCCAATTCAAAGGAATTTTTTCAAGTTGCTCATCGTTATGGATACGGTTAACTAATAAGAGTTGGTTATCAAAGGTCCAAGGTCCATTGTCAATAATTCATGATAAAACTGAAAGATAAAAAGGTTAGGATTTAAATCCTTGATGTAGACCCGCATACCTGGTCGTTACAAAGTTGCAAGGGTCTGTTTCATTCCATGGACATTGACAATCTTCTTAGTTAGAAAACGACTAACCAAACTCCATCGAAAATCCACACCAGCCTCCTCTGTTTCATCATCCTCAATAATAAGACCTTCATCACCTTCATCATTGACATATAGATTTGTATAATTTACATTGATGGCATTCACAGAAACAACTTGACTGCTCATTGTAAAAAGTTATGAGAAAAACTTGCTAGAGAGCAAGACAAAAAACATGTCATAGAGACAAGAGTATAATAACCCATTTTATTGCTTTCTGCATTTATTTAATTTATTTTATTGCTTTTGCAGTAGAATATATTTTTTTCATTTATTTATTGTTTTATTGCTTTATATGCATGTTTAGAGAAATAAAATGAATTTTAATCCGATTAATTGGAAAATTCACAGTAAAAATATTTATAATAATTAATTGGATTTTTATTGACCAAATGGACCAATGTCTTATTTTCCATCCAAAACCCACATTCAAAAGAACACTTTTAATAATGGAAAAAAATTTATATTAATTAATAAACTAGGATTTTTTAATAAAATAAGACCAATATCCTAATTTTCATCCAATAAAACTCGCAATAAAAGATTCTTCATAATTGTATGAGAGGACTTAAGTCCTTTTCTAATTAAATTCAATAAATAACCCATTTTGATGTATGTATATGCCATGCTAGAATAATTTTCATTATAAGTCAAGATGCCATGTAATGTATAATGCTTTATCATTTTCCAAACTTAAAAGAGTACGTCATATTTTATGTGCCATGATATACGCATGAGAAGAGAGATAAAATCATTAATTCAAATATCCAAACAAATGAATTATTAACTAAGGGTATGAATAAGAGTGAGGTCCTGAATCCTTCTCTTGGTTTGGCCTCATAATGCTGGATCAGCTTTTCCAATATTCTTGGGTGGCAATTCTACAAATACTTACCTTGTGATGTCCAAAAATGCATCTCAAGGTCAATTGCCAATAATGGGATAAGCGTACCCCGAAATACTATCCCATACCTTTTGAAGTCTCTAGACTTGGCAAATTGGATCAAGCTCTTTGACCAATGCGAAGCGACCGGCCTTGAAAGCGGAGAGAACTTCGCCTAGCCATCCCTAAAAGTGGGAGCAGTCTAGATAAAATAGTTTCATTTGTGCAATCATCTAAGGACGTGTGTCATAACCAAGTTTTCTTTTTTCTCTTTAACCTTTTTTGCCATTTGTTGATCTATAAAACTATAATTACTTACAAAGCGACCAATTAGCCCCAAACATGAAAATTTTCTTTGAATTCAAATTTTAAGGATTATAGTAAAAGATCCAAAAAAAAAAAAATTGAGCAAGTTACAAGATTTATAAAAGTTACAATTAAATTTGCTAAACCTAATTTATTTAAGAGGCTAAGATGTTTAAAATTTGAGCAAGTTACAATTAAATTTGTTAGACCTAAAAGAGACTAAAAAGGTTAAAATTACACTACAAGAAAAATGCTCTTTAACGAAGGAAAATCCGGTCGTTAAAAGTTAAAATCCGGTCATTAAAAATGTTTAACGACCGGAAAATCCGGTCGGTAAAAGCCCCTTCGTTAAAGGTATAGACGACCGGATATTGCATCCGGTCGTTAATGTGTTTAACGACCGGAATTTTTCCGGTCGTTGAAAAGTGATTTTTAGCGACCGGATTTTCCCTTCGCTAATTGTATTCACTTTTAATGAAGGGATTTTCGGTCGTTAAAGATACCTTTTAGCGACCGGATTTTCCCTTCGCTAATTGTATTCAATTTCAACGAAGGAATTTCCAGTCGTTAAAGATACTTTTTAGCGACCGGATTTTCCCTTCGCTAATTATATTCACTTTTAATGAAGGGATTTTTGGTCGTGAAAGATACCTTTTAGCGACCAAATTTTCCTTTCGTTAATTATATTCACTTTCAACAAAAAGATTTTCAGTCGTTAAAAATACTTTATAGCGACCGAATTTTCCTTTCATTAATTGTATTCACTTTTCAACCTTTCCTGTTGTTAAAAATACTGTTTTACCGATCGGATTTTCCCTTTTCTAATGTTATTCGCTTTCAATGAAGGAATTTTTGGTAGTTGCAGATATTTTTTATCGATAAGTTTTTGCTTTTGTTGTATTCACTATAAATAAAATATTTTATTTGACTGTTATCTATACACATCATTCACGCACATATACATATCCAAAATTATAATAAATAGTTTTTTCATAGATTGCAAAATATCAAATACAAAATATATCGATATTTCGAAATTGATTGACATTGTATCACATACAAGTATAAAATATAAAAACAGCCCCTATCTATATCATTCTCTATTCACCTAAAAAATTCTAGAAGAATGCATAATGAACCTTATATCTTCATTGTCCATTGTTTCGTAAAACCTGTAGAATTTAAAACATAAATTCATAATTAAAATTCATGCACAAAGGCAATAAATCAAAAGGCCAAATAATTTAATATTTTCAATTTAAAATGTAATTTACCTTAAATATTCAAAATCTCGCAACAAGCTAGTGTAATTATATATACATTTCAAAATATCCAAACTTCATCAAGTGTAATTGTATATACACTTCAAAATATCCAAAAACTGAAAAGGGCTGCAAAGAAAAAGTAAAAAATAATCATATGTTTAATGCATTATAATGTCATTATAACAATAAAAAAAATAGAATAGAACTTACATTAAAATGGGTAGACAACTGTATGAGCAAAGAATTTGACTTTGAATCCAATTACAGATACTAAATTGACACCACACTTTATTAGAAATTAAAAACACAAGTAACTACCGAATTCATGTAAAAGAATAAAAATACCTGATGTTTTTCCTTCCATCTTGGAAAAAAGGATGTTCCTAGCAACTGGAATATGTGGTCCCTCATCTCATCATTTGTCATCACCAAACAATTATTACTAACAGCAGCATATAACCAGTACCTATAAATAAACAATGAAACATATTTTTTTTTCGAAAAAAAGCAACAAATTCACAAAAGAACTATAAAGGAGATATGAGACATCTTATTCATAGAATACAATTGCTACACTTAGTACAAATTTAGAACCCATAATCACAGTGCGTGCAAATTTAGAGTCATTCCATAATCACAGTGCAACTTCTGAGTTCTTTAGGATTTACACACCAAAGTTCCAATGCACATTGTATGACCAATAGGAACAATTTTCTAGAAGTTCTGTCACCAGCAAGAAATCATTAACGCAAGCATAGGTATCAGTAATGTCAAAACTTAAGCATTAATAGACTAAAAATGATTCTCCACCTAAAAATTAATCTACAAGCAGAATGATAATATAAAAAAAAAGTACAAGAACAGTTCATGAGTATGTCCTTTGCAACTGACGAAACCCATAACAAACAACAAATAAAGTTACCCACAATCTTAAAGAAACAATATTGGAGACATGGAAGAATTTATCACAAGCTGTTACCTATTGTCCATAATAATTTAATATATATATATATATATATATATATATATATATATATATATATATATATATATATATATATATATATATATATATATATATATATATATATATATAGTTATTGCTTTAGCTACCAATGCTTCAATCTCAACTTTCATGCCAAGATTGCTCCTCTACACAGATAATGACAGGAAGATGTTCCTAATGTTCTGAGGAACTCTTATCTATTGTCTAAGGCTAGGGATTTTTTTGGCAATTTAAGATTATTTCAATTATTTGTATGACCGACAGTACACCCACGTCAAATGTCTTTACTCATTTTCAGTAATGATCATAAAACAATGCTCAACCTAATACTAACAGCACATACTAGCATAAACTTCAAAAGAACCATTGGACAAGCTAAATATATATCCATAGTTGCGGGCAAAAACATAGAGTTGCATGAAAGGGCCACAGACAACTTATAAAGATAGAAAACATGACCACTAAGTAAGGTCCTTCCCACCTATGAATGTGGACAATCAATATAACAAGTCAAAAAGTGTAAAAAACAACAATTATTAGAAACTGAAGTAATTTTCAATCAATTTACTGAAAAAATAACGAAAGCCCATGAGATTGAGAGAGTACCCAGAGGTCTCATCATATACATATTCATCCATCAAACTTCCAGCTGCAGATCAAGAAATCAAAAGGTATAAGGGAAAACAAGCCAATGAAGCAACATTTCATCCCATACAATTATGGAACAGTTATTATCTTGGACAAGTTCTTTTTACTTCATCCATGAAATTTGAAAACTGAAAATCAATAATAAGAGCTTACATGCAGGAACAGAGGTCAGGCCATCCGATGATGACTCGGTGACTCCATAAGAATTAGAGCCAGAAACCAAATTACTACTGTTAGAAGATGGTTTAGCAGTGGCATTATCATCATCTTCAGCAAATATGTCATATGTATCAATGTCATTGTTAGAGGTTTCTACAGCAGATGCATTCATGTTTGAAGTGCTCATGCCAGAGTTGGACAGTATTGAAGAGGATGCTCCAAAGTCTGTTGTACTGGATAACATCCCCATGCCATCATCAGAACCCTCTTGGCCTGCCCTTAGAGATACGCCCTTCCTCCTAGCTAGAGCTAACTTCTCATATCCTTCTGAAGAAGATAACAAACAGACACATAATGAGCTAACAAGGAACAACCAGTTGCAGAAGGCTGTCAGGTGCTGCTGCAATGCAGAACTTAGGAATGTACTTTTCTAGGAAAAGAATCCTCAAGGTCTAAAATTTGGAATTGCGAAACACTGATAACATTTTGTTCTACTAGAGTAGTAAGTCATGCATTAAAACCATAAACTTAGTTCTGATTATTATTCACAGAAAAAGCATTACATTATTAACTGCAGAGGCAAGAAAGCATTACATTATTAACTGAAGGTGAATCAGAGTAATTTGAACAGCTAATATGAGCAGAACTGAAAACTTTTAAAGACACTGCAGGGTCCAAATAGCATGCATATGCTACGCAGAGTTGCTTCTGTAAAGCCCTCTTTAGTAGATGATAGGTCATCCAAATCAGAGAATTCAAGTTTTACACTTGCAAGAGACATTTTAAAAAACAAAGTACATTAGTTTGAATATATATCATATCTCGAGGGATACAATCAGTTAAATGGTCCTGCTCCATACAGCATGCTACAATATCTATAACTAAATTTAACAATGGGCAGAAACAACATTTTAAGCTATTCCCTTAATCAAACCTTAAGATCAAGGAAATTTGTTCTAAAGCTTCAAATGCAAATTACAGAAATAAAAAATCATGCTAACCAACAGAATGCCTTTATAACCTTCGTTTACCTTTTTTATTATCAAACAGAAATGTGTGCTAGAAAATACCTAATATGAGTTGAATCCTCTGAAAATACCTGTCAATAAGATACCTCAGAAAAGAAAAGTGAATTTCAAATGTTCTGCATTATGTATTAGGAATTTAAAGATCCCAAGAACAGAATGTAACACAAGGTAACTAATTAGAACAATTTAAAACAGGTACTTGTTTACATAAGAGAGAAAGAACGAAAGAACCACAGCTCCAAAAATAAATTACAGAAAGAAGAATTCGGGAAAGATATGTACACAAGTAACAGTAGTAGTAGAAGCTTCAGCATCAACTAGATAGCAGGTATGTTGAAGAAATAGAAGCCTTTATATCCCTTATAAGCATAATATGTAATCCTTGTATAATAAAACCT
This sequence comes from Excoecaria cochinchinensis, assembly GCA_947683425.1. NCBI lineage: Eukaryota > Viridiplantae > Streptophyta > Magnoliopsida > Malpighiales > Euphorbiaceae > Excoecaria > Excoecaria cochinchinensis. The sequence continues at coordinate 15,860,410 of CANTUQ010000055.1, forward strand.
CAGAATAAACAGTACCAATCCAAGAATTGCAAAGAAAAGCCTTGACATCAACAAATCAATAATTCAACTTAAAACACAAAAACCTAATTCCTCTAATTTAATTTCAAAATTTTTCAATTAGATAGAATTTATGAAAATAAGACTAGTTAGATAGAATATATGCAAATAAGACCAGTCCCTTTGTGGCATAATGAGTACTTATAGTTTGAGGATTTGTATGCAAAATCAAATGCAAAGTTAGGATACAAACCTGTCTTCAATGATGGCGGCGAGTGACGTGGCAGCGGGGCAAGGCAGAGGAGTGGCGGTAAGGCGAGGATGACACAACGCAAGGCGATGCAGCAGCAGCAAGACGAAGGTGATGCGACGCGAGGCGATGCAGCGGTGGCTAGGATAGGCAGACGCGACGCGCGACAGAGGCGAGGAGAGGCAGCTCGGCGGCGAGGCAAGGCCGACGCGATGGGAGGCGAGGCGGCAGCGACTAGGCGAGGCAGACGAGATGCAGATGTGACCCGCGATGGCTGCGAGGCGGTGCGGCGGCGAGGCGATGCGGCGATCCAGGCACAAGGGGGCACCGTCCACTGTGAGAGACAAACTGTATTTTGTACGCAAATTAGAAAAGGGGATAGGTCGATTTTAACTTTTAGGGTTGTATTTACGGGTAAAGATGAAATCCAGCCAATTATTTTACACCATTAACCACCGGATTTGTATTCTTTCAACGACCGGATTTAATTCCTTCGCTATAAAATAATAAAATTTGAAAATTAACGACCGGATTAATTTTTCTTTGTTATTTGTATATTTTAACGACCGGATTTTTAGTGTTTTAACGACCGGATTTAATCCCCTCGTTATATAATAATAATAAAATTTAAGAACTAACGACCGGATTAATTTCCCTTCGTTATTTGTATATTTTAACGACCGAATTTTTATCCCTTTGTTAAATTTTGGTCGTTAAAAGTCAATTTTCTTGTAGTGTTAAGAGAATCAATATAGCCTGAATGATTAAAATTTAATCAAATTTAAAATTCCCATTATTGCATTTTGATTTTAATTTGGGGTGCTCATTGATTGGTTTGGATGATATTTATAGCAAAACCAACCCAACCTAACAAGTTAACATGAGTTATATTTAATTAGTACTCAACCTAAACCATTAAACCCATCAGAACTTGGATTGGGCTGGGTTGGGTCTGGCTAAATTAAATTTTAATATGATTTCGACCTTTTTTTCTTTATAATTTTGGGCTTATATTTTTTCAAGTCTTGTTTTTGAAGATCTGTAAGAATATTAAAAGTGGTTCTTTTTTCCTATTAATTGGAACAAAATTCAACCATTCAAAACTTTTTTGACCCATTTAATTTATGAATTCATAAAGAAAATGTTGCAAAAAAAAAAAATAGGGATCATTTATAGAATTTATGTGTAAACCATAAATATTGAAATAAATAACATTAAAAATGATAAGAACTCAAAAACACTAAAATTAACAAAAACTCAAGAAATTGGATCCTTCTTTATCAATTTCAATCTTTTTAATTTAATTTCACCATAGTTTTTCAACAAAATAGGTCACTTTCTTCCTCAACAAACACAAAGAGCACCCCTAGTGACATTACAATCCCTACAATTCTTGAATCACATAGCTTGAAAATGAAACTAAGATATAGGAATTTTGTTTAAAATCTCATATTTAAAAACCTAATTAAGTTGATAGTTACAATGGTAAAATAAACCTCAAAGTTGTACAAATTGGAGAATTATTGCACTTGAAGCATGGATTCACCATTTGAGTAAAAACCAAACATTGATTCAACATAGAATCATCAATCATAAAAAAAACTAGTCAAAGAATTATTTTCGTGGAACCAAAACTAACTAAAAATCAAAAACATAAATTGAGATGAGTATGTCAATCAGCCAAATAAGCAATAATAGTGAAAGGTACTTTATCGTAACTTAAAAGTAAGGATTTAGCAAAGTTTGGAAATTTGAGAGCCCAAGATCGTGGCTTAAGGCATTCTCCCACGGCACCATTCTGCTCAAAAGGGCAATGATAAACAAAATGGTTCCATGACCACGACAATAAGGCCCATGCTTGTAGTACGTTAAAATTCATCAAGAGCTTTCCAAAACCATCTCTAAACCTTGCCAATTCCCCTCCTTTAAGTACAATTTCCTTTTATGTTAAGTGCTTAATTTTGAATATTTTTAGTTACTTTTTCCCTATTTTTATGCATTGATTTTTAGTGAAAATTGGGACTTTTCACTTATATTATGATTTTGATCATTGTAGGACCAAAGTGGTGAAAAGGAGGAAATTACAACTAATTGGAGTATATTTGGAGCAGCCTTGAAGATTCAGAGAAGTTTGGAAGCAAGAGCTGAATTTGGAGTTTGCCTTACCCAAGGCTAAGGGGCAAGGGAAAGCTTTTGCCTTGTCCAAGGGAGTCACGACAGCAGAATACTAACTTTATATTTTTAAGTGCAAAATTACCCTAGCCGCCAATTGTAATCTATCTGATTTTTAGGGATATTTAGGCTTTAATTTAGGAGATAAAAAGTAGTGTTCTTAGGAAGATTAAATTACATTTAATATTTTTATTTTACTTTCCAAGTTTGGATAGGAATCAACTACTTACCTAAATTTTCTATGTTTTCTTTTAAAAGAGATAAGTGGAGAACATAAACAGTAACTTTGGCAGCCACCGCCATTGTTCTTCTATCTTCGTGACAAAAATTTACTTCAAGTTTCAATTTTATTTTGTTTTTGTTCTTGACCATGAGTGGCTAAACAATTTTATTCTAGTTAAAGGTTAATTCAAGGGCAGGACTCAACCAATTATGTGAGATTGTTCTCTTTAATTTTATGTGGTGTTCATGTTATTTATTGTGGCTTAGAGAAACTATATCTCAATTGTTATTTGTTTTATGTGCAATAAGAGCTCATTGTTCATTTAATAAAATAGCATACAGCTAATTGAGATTATCAAATCCGTAATTGTTTGATAAAATCAATAACAAGTGGTAATTAGTATAGCAACACTGAGAAGAGTTGTTGTATTAAGTAAATGCATGGTTTTGTTCAAATCAATCTCGCTGAGAATTTAGTTAACTTAGGTCAGGTCTTTCTAGGTCATAAAGTTGTCAATAAATTAAATTTTCTCGATAAGAGATGACTGTTTATTAGTTAGGGGTTAATTATAGTTTTACTTGATTAGCCAATTAATACGGAAAGATTGGTCGGGAGCGCTAAGTCGACGACTATAATTGGTCTATTACATGATTTTGAAGAAATTTTTTCATCCATGATCAGTAAAATTGGATCATGTGCCGCGAATGCCTTTAACTAGATTTTCTCATCTTTTATTTTATTTTTATTTATTTTTTGTATTTTTTATTATTATTTTAATTTTGTATTTTTTATCCTTTATTTACAAACCCTCCCCCCCCATTTTATTTTTATTGTTTATTTCTGGTTATTTAAAGAATTAAAACTCTACCAATTCCTATGGATTCGGCCCTACTCATCGCTATTTACAAAATCTTAAATTAAAGTTGGAATTTTATTTTTTTTGGTTTCGACACCCATCATTTTACTCATCAAAATTAATAAAATTAAACCATTAACTTTCAATGCCACTCACTTTTATATTCACCAAGAGACACATACAAAAAAAAAAAAAGAAAAAGGTTTGCTTAATGTAACTTGCCTTTCTGATCAAATCTACTTTTCATACCACATTATCGATCTCATTCAAATGACATGTCTAAATATGGCATAAATATCGAGAACTAACCTTTAATCAAGCCCTTAAACAAATAACAAGTAAAATGAGTTATGTTCATAATAATTTCTAATGCACATTAGCACATAACTACACATATAGTACTGCTCAACTAGCAAAGGCCACATATTTTAGTGGCATATCTAAAATTAACAAAGCATCATCATACACAATAAGTCATATTTAACATTAAATCTGAGTTTAATTGAATATGCCCATGTTATGTAATAGCATCCATCACTTGGGATAACTGGTAGTATGGAAGATGTTAAAAGTGACATCAATTACCACTCTAAGGATCCCTAACATCATGGTTAGGAAATCAAGCCAAGAATAACTTGTGTAATTTCTTTTAGACTAAGGACATTTATGAGTGTCAACTAAAGGATACCATGAGATATCAAGTTAAAGGTAGTTGCAAATCGGAAATCCTATAAGCATGCCTATCTATCTCGTACTATGACTATGCTTTAAGCATTTTTGGGCATATGTGACATATAACTATGTCACAATCTTAACTTTTAACAAATAATCAAAACAAATGCCATCTCGTTCTTGATTTCATTACTAGTAATTCAACAAAACAAGCATTAAGAGATCATACTCAAAATTCATAGCATTTTCCACTCAAACCACAACATGCCTATTTCACTTTCACACTTTTCATTGCTTTCAAATATGTATATTTATGTATCAATGCAAGCATTACCATCAACAAATTGACATTAAGTACAAATCATTAGATTTTAGAAACTTTATTATCAATTTAATTCAACATCCAAACTCACATAAATCTAATAATAGTTTCCTTCTTATTAACATCAAACTTCTTTACCCAAACAACAAGCACCCAAATTCAAAGTTTATACTCATAACCAATGTAAATAAGCAAAACAAAAGGACATCAATTAACCACTAACATACTACCCACTTGAAGACCCAAAAATGCAATATTCCTATTCTCTTCAAGCTTTACCCTTGCCCTTATCGCTTTTCTCATTCTCTAGACCTTTATTGCCTTTTCCTTGCAAGAATTTAACTAACACCTACAATCCCTTTAATTTAACCATACAGCATGAGGAAGTTAGAGAAAAAGAGACATATCTAAATTTAATTAATCTTACCTTACAATAGTTTTTTAATATCACATATGCTCAAGTACTCCTATAAACCAATTTTTTTATTCTAATTTATTAAGGTTTGCTTGTTCTAAGTTCTAGAGTTTCCTTCTTTCTTCCTTTTGCTGGAAACTAAGAAGAAATGCAAAAATTTGAAAGTAGAAATCGACCTTACCTGAGCTAAGGAGGGTATCTTACAATTCCTTTACATATGAGTGTAATCTAGGTGGTATTTCCACACCATTCCACATGTCTATTACTAAGTCCTATTTTTACTCTCTTTTGACTTAATTAATTTATTTTGATTACTTTATTCAATTATTAATCATGGCTGAATTTAGTAAATCTTAGGAAAATTACAATCCCCCTAACTCTTTAATGCTTCCTATATTAATACTAAGTAATCTTTTCAATTTAGCCCACTATGGCACTACATTATACTACTACGTGAAATTATATTAAGATTGGGTCTTTACATCTTTAGCTTTTGGTTTTTCATAAACCTCATAAAAGGAAAACCTCACATAAGCCAACTTGTAACGAGGATCTAAAACAACCACAATAAATAATAAAAAATTCAAATTTGAATCATTTTCCAAACATTTCTCTAATTTTATCTTCATTAGTGTAGCCACATAACATAAGACATTATCCACACTCCTCATCAATGTCTTAAGCCTATCTATTAAAGCTATCAACTCATGAAAAAATGCACTTGATGTAATATACAAAGAACCTAAAAATATCAATGCCACATTACAAGACAGCACTAAAAATTTAACAAACACCCTAGCTTTTCCCAATCTATCATACGAGGAGAACCTATACTAATACTTTTGTCAAAGTAACCATTGTAGTTCATGTTTTCCACCCCGAGCTTATCAAAAGCTTTCTCAAACTTTTCAGCCACTTCTAGCATCTTATAGGTAGAATTCCACCTAGTTTCAATATCAAGACATAACATACCCTTATACTCTAATTTGACTTTGTCATCACACATTCTAAAAGTTTGTAACCTAAAGGGAGAAGACCTTGCATGCCTTATTGCATTCCTAATCTTCATAATTGAATCATTAATATTTGTTAAACACTTTTTGATTACAAGATTCAATATATGTGCACAAAATCTCACATGGAAAAACTCATGGTTTGATATGGTACCTTTCCAGCCTTTGGTTTCTTTTTTTAAGTATCAAATTGCACCATAATTTCAAGTATTGACCCTTTTTGAATATTCTCCCAAACTCTAATGAATAAAAATCCTAGAAATCAAGAAATCCATACATGAACCACAAGTAATTTGCCATCAAAGAGCAAAATTGAAATTAAAGAGTTGTTAGGAACTAGGCATGAAAAGTTTTAAAGATTTGTTTAGAGAAAAATGCTAGAGAAAATATAAGTCTAAAAAGAGCAAAATTGCTTAATTGTTGAAAGTTGAACTGAGAGTCGAAAATTCTATTAATTGATACTTCCTTCTTATTTTAGTCGATACTTCCTTCTTATTTTAGTTCACATATCTTTCAAGAAATTTGATCTTAATTTTCTCCCATTTTATTGTGTGTGTGTGTGTATTATATATATATAATATTACCATACCTATATAACAATAATCACATCATTTTAAAATGAAAGACTACCCATTTAGTTCAATGATATGAGATACTCGAAAGCTAGTGGTCAATCATTGAAGACTGATAGTGAAAATAAATTATAAGTGTTTGGAAAAACATATTATCGATTGTTGTTGAAATATTAAATTACAATAAATGTATTATATGTTTGTGATAAATTATTTTTATAAAACTTTAGGATTATATTCTTTTAATTATTTTTGTAACTTGGGTAAACACATCTGCAGGCACTCCAAGTTGTCCAAATATTTCATTTTGACACCTCAACTTCTCTAATATTTGAATAAACACTCGAACTTATGAAATGCGATATTAATAAACACAAAATGTAGGAAATTGAAGTAGGCATTATCGCGTGGAATGTATACGCTAGGCTAAACTGACATGTGGCAGTCATGTAGAAATAACTCCCACGTGTCGGTAACATTAACTAGAAGAAGAAAAGGGGCTGTAGTTAAATGAAAAAGGGGAAATTTTCGATTTCAGAATCGTGAATCAGTGTGAAGTTATTTCTTCTTTCATCAATTAAATCCAGAATATTGTATCTGAACAAAAGAAATGAGCGAATGTGAGTGAAAGAAATCATAAACACTGTGACAAAGTAGCAGTTTATGTGATTGAAAGGAAGTTGCGATATACAGGAAACAATTATTTCTATTGAGGTGGATGGGTACAGGAAAAAAGTTTTCCTTACGATCGGCCTGCTTAAAAGCAAAGGCTGATAAAGAAAATCCATCAACTCTTGAAAAGCTTTTTGACATGTTGAGTCCCATTCAAATTATCCTACCTTTCTTAGCTTCTTAAAGAATGGTAAACATTTTTTATTGACCATAAAATGAATCTTTATTGTGTCATTATCCTTCCATTCAGCCTCTGCACCTCTCTTACATTTTTTGTTTCTTGCATGTCGATGATGGCTTTGATTTTTTTAGGTTTACGTATATTCCCCTTTGAGAAACCATGAAACACAGGAACTTCCCAACCTTGAATCCAAAGAAATATTTCTCCGGGTTGAGTTTCATTTTATACTCGTTGACAATGGTGAAGGCTTGTTGTATTTCTCTAGCATGATCTTGTGTACTTTTTCTCTTCACAATTATGTCATCAATGTAAACCTCTACCGATCGGTCGATTTGCTCCCATGACATCCTGTTAACAGCCTTTAATAGGTAGAACTAGCTTTTTCAGGCCGAAGGGCATGATTCTATAGCAAAACATTCTCTCACGGGTGACTAAGGCCATTTTCTCTTGATCCTTTTAAGAATTATAATTAAAGTTGGAATGAGTTGAATACTCCTCTTTTTTGTTATTTTATTTTTGAAAAATTTTGATATCTTTTTTATTAATTTATTTTTATTAGACCTATCAAACGGGTCGGGGAGGAAGAATTTAGATCGAATCAATTTTGTGTCACTATTTTCGGGTTGGGTCACTCCAAGTTCTTATTGGATTGGGTCGAATTTTCGGGTCAAATTCACTTTTTCGACATCAGATTAGTTGTTGGATTTTTAAATTATCCAATCAATTTTTAATCTCATATTATTATTATTATTATTAAATTTCAAGATATTTGAACCACTTTTTAAATTTTAAATAATAATATTTACGAATTTAAAAAATAAAATTTATTCAAAGAATATTATGGGCATATATTATAAAAAAAATTCAATTAAAGTATCATTTTATATTAACTAATTTGTTCAAATAAATAAGACAATAATAATAACTAATTATATATATATAAATACACATGCATGTATGTACATATTTACATGCATTTATGTATGTATGTACACTCATCTACATGCATGTTTATACATGTTACATGCATTTATGTTCGAATGTACATACATACATACATGTCCAGTACATATGTACCTACATGCATATGTATACACACATGTGTATATATGTATTTATATATGTATGAATGTATGTTACACACACCCAAAATTATATTGTTTCACAAAATTTGATAAGTTCAGTTTTGGAGAAAATGGAAAAAGAAGATCGATTAATTTATGGCAGCATAAATTTTGTATACATCAATAAAATGACAATATAAATAAATTTGGAAATTTTTTCAAAAGAGTTTGATTGATCATAGAAATTGGAAAATTAGAAATAAATTTAAAAAAAAATATCAATTTCAAGCCAATTCATATGGGTTACAAATTCGTTTTGGTTTGACCCCTAATTCTTCAAGTCAGATTATTAGCCTTTTTTTCTTGAAACGTGTCCGGGTCAGGATCAAAATCGATGGGTCTAGCTTTTGTTATAAAATTTAATTATATTTGATCTTTGTTTCTGCATATTTGATCCGAAAGGTAATATTGATCTCTATTTTTTTTAGCATTGTGTTTGAGCCTTAAAACAAGTAGCATTTTTTACATTTGTATTATTTTTATTTATTTGCTTTGGTAAGAAATAATTATGTCTCAAATTTCTAAAATTTATTTAATAGTGTAAAGAATAGAAATCTAATTTGTCTCATAAATTGGAAAGCATGGCATACTCCGTGACAGAGTTGGGGGGCATTGGGAGGCTATACGTGTGTGTGGTTGCTAAAAATTTTCATATAACATATAATTATAAAGTTTTGAGTATATTACTTAAGAAAATTGTTAAGTATAAAAAAGTTTTATTATCATAGATAATTATTCAATTAATTTTAATAATAATAAAAAAAACTTTGTACAATACATATATGCAAATGATAATAAGTAATAAATAAATAAATAAGTGCATGAAAACAAGTTCCCCATAAATATAACAGCTTATTTTGACACGCTAGCCTCTTAGAAATGGATTTGCTATAAATGTTGCACTTCATTTTAGTTTCATTAGTTGTAATTTTTTAAGGATATTCCCATATTATATTTTATTTTGTTTGGAAAAAAATAATTATTAGTAAAATGTAATCTTTATTTGAATTTGAATTTTATTTTTATTAGAATAGCTTGCAAAATAGTCACACTTTATTCCTAGTAATAATGTATTTTATTATGGTTGGAACTAAACCTGTCAATTTTTTATTCTGATCCCGAAATTCAACCTAAAATTGCTTTAAAAAAATAATTCAAATTCTAAAAATGACATATGACCCAAACCCGAATTCAATCCAAAAAATTTGGGGTCGAGTTAGGATCGATCCGTGGACAACCCGAATGACCCAAAAAAAAATTATATTATTAATATAATACATTAATTAAATTATCATTATTATATTTTTTTGCTCATACATCATATATATATATATATATATATATATATATATATTGTGATAATACATTTTCTTTTAAAACAAATAATAATAATAATAATAATAATAATATTATTATTATTATTATTATTATTATTATTATTATTATTATTATTATTATTATTATTATTATTATTATTATTTTAACTAGGACCCTCATACCTGTTTTTTTATGTGTATCCTTTTCTTTGCAGTTTTGTTCCATTTTCAGTTTCAAAATAATTCTTCATTGTGAATTTATAATTTTGGGAATTTCTTCTTCTCCTTTTAATTGGTTCCTTCATCACCTCTAAGTTTATTTGTATTTTTTTTACTTTATTATTATTATTTAATTGATTTTGTGAATTCTTTATTTTGATACTCCAATGTTGGATTATGGCCAGGATGTGATAATATGTCACAGTTGGGATCCGTTGCTTGAATATTAAACATCAAATCTGAATGTCATATTTCTGATTGCAGTTTAAATGAAATCCTGTCTTGGTACAATGAATCATTGCCGATGGATAATAATATGGTTGACAGTTTTTACGACACAAAGAACTTGCTTCGGGGTCTTGGTTTGCCAGTAGAAAAAATTGATTATTTTCTGCCAGAATGTATGATTTTCTGGGGAGATGATGTGGAATTAATGAATTGCAAATTTTGTAATCAATCAAGGTTCACGCCACCGAATTTTAATAGAAAGTAGAAATTAGTGCCATGGAAGTAGATGTATTATTCTCCTACTACTCCAAGACTTCAGAGGCTGTATTCGTTCGATGTGACAGCATCTCACATGAGATGGCATAATGAACATGAATAGACGGATGGAGTAATGAGCCATCCATCGGACGCCGTTGCATGGAAACATTTCGACAACATTCACCCCAATTTTGCTACTGAAAGTAGAAATGTGAGGATGGGTTTAAGCACTGATGGTTTTCAGCCTTTTGGGCAATCAGGCCAACAATATTCATCATGGCCAATCATACTAATTCCATATAATTTGCCTCCATGGATGTGCATGGAAGAGGCTTACATGTTTTTAATAGCAATTGTTTCGGGTCCTAAGAATCCAAAGCAGGGGATTGATGTTTTCGTACAACCATTGATTTGTGAATTGCTTCAACTATGGGAATTCGGTGTGCTCACATATGACGTGTCCCTAAAACAAAATTTCATGATGAGAGCAGCTTTGATGTGGACAGTTAGTGATTTCCCTGCATATGCTATACTGTCAGGTTGGAGCACGGCTAGAAAATTAGCTTGCCCTTACTGTGGCAATAATTCGGATGCTTTTTATCTTACTAATGGGTGTAAAATATCGTGGTTTGATAATCACAGAAAATTTTTTCCTCCAAATCACCCTTTTAGACAAAATAAACAAAGGTTTCTTAAGAACAAAGTTGTCCTCGCACATCCTCCACGTAATAGATCTGGTGAAGAAATCTTGCAAGAGATGATGAATTAGGGTTGATGAAAGTAACAGAAGTTGAAGCTCAAGAAGTCAATAGTAGCATTTCTAAAAACTTTGGTTGGAGAAATGTAGTATATTTTGGAATTTGCCGTATTGGAAATCAAATATAATACAACATAATTTAGACGTGATGCATATAGAAAAAAACATCTTCGACAATGTATTCAACACGATAATGAATATTGAAGGGAGAAGCAAAGATAATGCAAAATAACGGGCAGATTTAAAATTGTACTGCAAAAGAAACGAGTTGGATAGGGATTCTCAAACGGGTAAATATCCAAAGGCTTGTTATACTTTGGATAAAAGACAAAAGGAAGTTTTATGTGATTTGTTAAAAAGTATAAAGTTTTCGGATGGATATGTTTCAAACTTAGCAAGATGTGCTGATATGAGGAAGTATAAATTGTTCGGAATGAAAAGCCATGGTTGCCATGTATTCATGCAAAGGTTGATGCCAGTTGCTTTTCGTGAATTGTTGCCTAATAAAGTTTGGGAAGCTATAATTGAGTTAAGTTTATTTTTCAAAAACTTGACTTCATTTGAGATAAAAATGGCTGACATGAAAAAACTGAAAGAAGAAATTCCAGTAATCATTTGCAAATTAGTGGGAATTTTTCCTCCCTGCTTCTTTGACATTGTAGACACTGGGTTCCCAGTAGCCTTGATCAGGATTAACCAATGATGAAATTAAGTGTGCTGATTTATAGGCAAAAAGAATGAAAGTTGGAAATGATAATTTTCTTATCGTTTTGATTTGTTAGAAATAAATAAAAATATATTTTAAAAATGTTTTAAAAAATTATTTTGGGGAAAAAAAGTGAATTTTTAATTTTTTGTATTTTATAGAAAATTTGAAAAAAAAATCGCGCAAATGTCGGGCCGCGGCAGCGCTGGGCGACGCGTAGTGCCCGGCGCGCTCGCCCCCTGGCGCCCCCTCTTCGTCCATTTTTGTTTTTTTTTTTTTCCTTTTTTTGTCATTTTGGCCCCAAAAATTGATTTTTTTCATTTTCTTTTGTAGAATTCAATGCTAAAACTTTTTATTTTCCAAACCCTTCAAATTCATGAGTTTTTTTTTTGTGATTATTGGAATTAAATTGATTTAATTCAATTTAATAAAAATCTGATTTTCTTCTTTAGAAAAATATTTTTCTTCTTCTTTCTTCTCTTAAACAAATTCTCTCAACTTTTCTAAAGAATTTTTCCAAGTGAATTCTTGAGACAAAAAAGAACAATTTTTGTTCTTGGAAATTTTCTTCTTTTCAATCAAACAGTTTTTACTTTGAGATAAATAAATCAATTATTTATTCTTGAGTAAAAATTCATTTTCAATACTTTATTTTCTAATTTTATTCTTACAAATCAAGACAAGGAATTGGATCATCTATCTTCATTTCTTCAAGATAAATTTTGAGGGTAAACATTCTTGGCTCAATTTCTTAATTTAATTTTTAATTTCATTTTTTTTTGTTTCCAATTAATTAGTTAACATGTAAATTATTTTAGTTCTATCATTTTCTTCTTATTTTCTTATTCTTTTGTTTTTACTTAATTAGTTAACATGTGAATTCTCTTAGATCTTTTTTTTGCTTCTTATTTCTTATTTAATTGTTCATATTGTTCATATAATAATATTATTATTATTATTATTCTTACCATGTGATTGTCTATATTATTATTGGTATTATTTGTCATGTTTTAACATGTTTTATTAGTTTGCCATATATTATTTTATTCTTGCATGCTTAATTTGGGTTGTTCATATTCTTTGATTTCATTATGTTTATTATTGTTATTATTATAGTTGCAATTGCTAGTTTTATTATTATAATTTTTATTATCCTTGTTTATTGCTAGTATTTGGTACTAGTATCATTATTATTATTAATATTTCTTATGCATGCTGATTTTTATTATTACTTTTGGTTTTTAGGCATGTTGGATATTAATGCTATTATTTTGTGTTTTTATACATGCTGAATTTTATGTTTATTTTCTCATGTTTTTTTTTTTTGTGCGTTGAATTTTATAATTATTATTTTATGTTTGCTTATGCATGTTGGTTTTTATCAATATTATTTTATGCTTGTTTATACATGTTGAATTTTATAATTATTATGTTATTTTTTTATGCATGCTAAATTGTTAATTAGTTAAGTTGCATATTTTATTATATAATTTTATTTGATTTGTCACACATGATGTATTTTTTATTTGCTCTATTTTTATAGTATATTTTTAAATTCTTTTTTCTTACTAACATGGCTTTTATTTGTTTTTTTTTTTATTTTCAATACTTATTTTTATGTGTGGGTATTTTCCATACCAAGTGGGAGCCCATGAAGATTTGATGATCCATTTGGGAGTTAAATTTTTTATTATTTTCATTACTTTGCTTTCATTATTTTATTTCTAATATGTAATTTATAATAAGTTTATTTAATTTTATTTTTATGCACGTTAATTAAAAAATCACAAAAATATTTATTTTAATTAATTCGATTTTTTTCCTAAATAAAAAGGGGAACAATGTCCTAGCTTTTTCATTTAAAATAAATTGTCACTTTAAAATTATTTTCTTTAATTATGCATGAGAGGATCAATGTCCTCATCTTTAATAAATAGCCCATTTATGTATGAGTTATATTTTATTTATAAATGGGGAATGTATTCCTCCCCTAGTTTTGTTATAATTTATGTTCATGTGCTTTATTTTAATTCTGTTCTTATTTACCACTTTCATTATGTGATTGACATGTACGTTAAATTAAATTGCATTAAAATTGAACGAGAAATGGGATGAAACGCTAAATTCAAAACTCATGTTATAAACTTAATGAAGGTATGAATAAATGGAAAGTCCCGAACCATCTCTAGTCTTTGGGCTCAATGAGGCGAGAGGACCATTTCAATGTTCCATTGGAATGGGACTTCCAAGACACCTCTTGTGTCCCATAAAAAGGCTTTAACTTGCATAGTCCTAGGCTCCACGAGGCGAGAGGGCCATCCTAATATTCTATTAGGATGGGGCCTCCAAGACCCCTCTGGCTTGCCCAAAATGGATATAGCAGCGCCGTCTTAGACTCACTGAAGCTAGACGACCTTTCCCAATGTTCTATTGGGCGGCGACTCCAAGAAACCTTCTTGTTGCCCAAAATGGACGCAGTTGTAATTTCTTACAAGTTTTATGAACCTCTCTCGATTGCCCTAAAGGCGGGCGTTCGGGGCGACCCGAGTTTCGGCGCACGTCACAGACAATATGGAGCATTTACCGGTACATTTAGCACATGAGGCCAAACTGGCAGGACCCGTTCAGCATAGATGGATGTATCCCTTTGAAAGGTAAATCTAAATGGTTGAAATATATATATATATATATATATATATATATATATATATATATATATATATATAAGTATTCATAATTTGTTAAGTTGTTATTAACATGATTAACAATTTCCATGTAGGTATTTGTATCATTTGAAAAAAAAATGTTAAAAATAAAGCACGAGTAGAAGGTTCAATATGCAATGCGTACTTGGTTAAAGAAGAAAGTACATTTTGTCCTCATTACTTTGAGCCGTATGTTAGCACAAGACGCCAAAAGATTCCTCGTAATGACGATGGTGGCCAAACAAGTGCAAATGATGGAAATTTAAGTATATTCGCATATCTTGGTCGATTACATGGACGTGCAACCAGAAGAATGCTTAGATAATGAATTAGTGGCTGCACATGGTTACGTCTTACTGAATTGCCAAAAAAAAAACCATTTGTGCAGTAAGTGTAACTGATCATTTGAAAATGAAAATGTGTTTATTGCAACGAAAATATATATATAACTTATATTGTGGTTGGCTGCAGTTTATATGAGGAATGGTCAGGGGAGCTTATGCCACAAATAACACAAAATGATATCAATAAGGAAGTCGCAAAACACTTCCATTTATGGTTCAAGACATATGTAAGTTTTGACTACAAATATGAATAAATAACATTTATGAATATTGCATAAATGGATTAAATGACAATTTACAATTGCATTCTATAGGCGTCAATGCATCCAATTGAAAACAATTTCATCTCTGATGTTGCTAAAGGACCATTGCAGACTGTTAAATCTTACCCGGTTTATTTTGTCAACAGTAGGGGTAACTAAATTTCGGGTAAAATCAAACCAAACCGACCGATTTTTTTAATTCAGTTCGGTTATTTGGTTCGGTTTGATTTTGAATTTATATGAAAATCGGTTAGTTCGGTTCGGTTTTCATAGGCAAAAATTGGAGAAAAATCGAACCGACCGAAATTTTAATATTATATATTATTTTATCCAATTTTTACATAAAAAAAATTATTTTTGCATTTTTTTTATCAATTTAAGGGGCTTGAACTCAAATTATATATGTATATTTTTCAATTTAAATGTTTTTATTTTAGTTTTATAATTTGTAATTTTGTATAATTTTTTAGATAATTTTTTTTAATTACAATTTTAGATTTTCAGTTAACTGAACCGAACCGACCGAAAATATTGGTTCGGTTTGAGTTCGATTATTACTTGTCAATCGATTCAGTTCGGTTTTCTTAAATACCAATATTTAGGTTATCGATTTTTTGGTTCGGTTCAGTTATTGAACCGAACCGACTATTGCACACCCCTAGTCAACGGATACAAATATCATACACAATCGCATGGCAATAATAGGGCAACTACAAACAGTGGAGTTTTCATTAAGGGTGAATTGATGGATTATTATGGTAAAATTACAGAGATCTTGGAAATTGAATACCCAGCTTTGCCAATAAAACATTGTGTGCTATTTAAGTGTGAATGGTTTGATCCAACAGTTAATGTCGGAACAAAAGTACAAAATAACTACAACTTGGTTGAAATAAATCAAAGAAGAAAACTTGCTAATTTTGAACCTTTTGTGTTAGCCATGCAAGTAATTCAGGTGTATTACCTCCCTTTTTCTAGCCTTAGACAAGATAAGATGGATTGGTTGGCAGTTTGCAAGGTAAAACCAAGAGGCATATTTGAAATGAAAGCTACAAGACAAAATAAAAAAATTGAAAGCGAAGCCTTTCAGGAAGATGAAGTGGAGGGTCATGAAATAAATGAAAGCTTGCCATACGAGGATAATGAACCTTTGATCAATGTTGACAATGAATTTGTTGATATTGGAACCGACGAGGAATCGAAGTCTACATCTGAATTAGAAAGCGAATTTGATTCTAATTATTTGAAAAATGAAGATGATTGTTGTAATGACTTACATTTAAGTAATGATAGCGAATAATTGTTTGCCCACGTAAGTAAAATCCATAATCTTAATATCATTAATTAATTTATGTTTCATTTAATTCACAAAAAGTAGAAATTTGTATTATTGTCTGAGATAATTAAGAATATGTAATAATCAACTAATGTCTAATTATGTTTATTAATTTTTTCAGGAAAAACATGAATAATAAGAGGAAGACTGGTACGATGCAACCTCCTAGGGTGAGGGTGCGCTCATCTTTATTCGGAGCTGTCATTCAAGAGGAGGGATCATCGTCTCCTACAACTGCACCTCCCTGTATGGGCACATGATCTTCACCCCCAGTGTATCCATGCCCGCCATCTACGGCTGGAACTACATCTACAGAAGTGCCTACTTCAAAAAATTCGTCTGAACTATCATAGCGATCGCCTGAAACTGTTGAAGGTCCTTTGCCTAGATCGGTTGGTGTTGATGGATGAACATATATTGTTATTGATGAACAACGGTGAGTTAGTAAATTTTTTTTTTTATATTTACTATGTAATACTGAATTCTATCAAATAATTACATTTTTGTTATCCATTAGATTTATCCCATCTGGTCTATGCTCCCGCTCGATGACTGGTATATTTAAGTAGAGAATTAAATTTAATGGATTTTTGTGGAAGAATATCTCTCCGGAGACAAAAATGTTCTATTTCCAGGAGTTTCAGGTAAATAACTTATTTTAATTATTTCTAATTATTGTACCTTAATTATTCTGTAATTTAAATTATAAACGTATTTTGCAAATATATACATTATGTTTAACCTTTTTTTTCCTTTTTAATCCCTCAGAAAGCTTTTTATTGGAATTCTTTGATCGATCACATCGTCTACGGCATATGGGAGAAACAAGCCTGTGTACATTATAAGGATATGCTTAATAAGCTGCACGCCAAGGGTGAACGACCAAGGTATATAAATGAAGACATTTGGGCAAATTGGATGCAGTACTAGTCATCATCCGAGGCCATTTCCATCGCCGATCGGAATTCCACAAATAGGAGGGGAGGACCCGATGGAGTTAGTATTTCCTTACACACTAGAGGAACATTGTCACTTCATGAGCATGTTGACAGACTTATTAGTACTCAAATATCTGACTTTAAAAATGCTATTCTTTATTCCATTTTGTATTAGCTACTTAGTGCATTAAGAATTAATTCACTAAAATAATTGCAACTCTTGATAAAAAGCAAAATGTTTGATTGAATGAAGGAGGATGGGTAAAAAATTGTGTAAGGAGTTTGAAATGGATTTTGATGGTGGATAATATAAATGTAAATGTAATTTTTTGATGTTTGAACAGGAGGTTTGTTACATATTTAGGGGAAATTCTGCTGAAATTTTATTAAATTATAGACAAGTGTTATTGTGTTAGGAGTTATAATTGTATTTTGTTGGCATTAAAATAGTAATATATATATATATAAGTACTTTTGTGATTATTATACATTAGGTTTGTAACACCCCGAAATACACCCTAGAAGGATTTGTATATCTCTAGGGATTCTGATGATCGAAACCGTATGAATTGATGGTCGGAGTGATTAAGCAGGAGAAAAGATATGATTAGAATTAAGAAAAGGAAGACAAGGGTAATTTGGTCATTTTACAAATATAGATTTAATTGAATCGAATAAATAACTATGAGGGCTAAATTTTGAGAATGGATCAGCTTTATGCCGAATGTATGCGAGTTGTGGTGTCAGGTGTGCCGAAAGGACGAATTCGGTATTAATGCAAAAGTTTCGGTAAGTGCGGCCAATTTCAAAAATTGGAAGGTATTAATTTAGGACTTAATTGAAGGGGATAAGGATTTAATTGTGGGCCAATGTAAGAATTATATTTATGTAATAGGTTATTGTAAGATTAAAAGAGAGTTGGTGGACCAAATAGTAGAATTGTAATAAAAATCTACTTTGGGCCAATAGGATGGTGCCACTTGGCAAGGGGGATAAGAATGAAAGGGAGAGGGGTATTCAAGAGGAGAGAGAACGTGAAAGAGGGCAAAAATCTGTTCCCCTCTCTCACGTTCCTCATGCTCCTCTTCTATTCCTTCTTTTGTTTCTTCTTCTTCTTTGTCTCAATTCTTTTCCAAGTAGCTGTAATTTTTGTAGGGTTTTAGCAAATTTTTGGGGTTGCTAAGGTAAGTAATTAATTCCTTTCTTATTCTTCTCCTCTTCCTTTATTTGATTAAAGGTTAGATGTAATTGGGTTGTTATGTGTGTTTTTGATGAGGAAGTGGATGATTGTGAGTGTGGAAGAGTATGGGAGCAAGGAAGTGCAACCATTAAGCTAGTTAGAGCATAGGATGTTCAGGTTTTGGAAATCTATTCATTTGATATATGTATATGTGTATATTGATATTTTGATATTTATTTGTCAAATTGGGTTGCTTGTGTTAGTTTTGGTTGGGTGAATTGGTTTAATTTTAGAGAGTTTGAGTTTATGGGGAAATTCTGCCTAGAGTTCACTGGACCTTTAGTGAATGTTTTAGCTATAAGTCCGGCTATAGATGTCCAAATTGTGTTGGACCAGTGTCGTTAGAAAGATAATTCAAATATCTAAAATTATCTCTGAAGGAATGGAAGCCAATTTTGGATCTAAAACCCTTGAAAATGGTAAAAACCGGGGTGTCTGTACTTCAACGGGTTCACGGAAGTAGTGTAGGTTGTGTAGCTCATAGCTGGAGTTATAAATGTCTCATTGATCTGAAATTTGTTTTATTTGAAATTTAACATCCTAAGGAACATTTTTTAAGCAGGAAGTTTTGGCAAAAAATGAGGTTTAGAGGTTGGTTTAGGAGGTACAAAGTCGGGGGCGAGAAGCAGTCATCTTAGTCTATTTTCATAGAGCTAGTGGCGAAGGCTTCTGTCACGAGTGCAACCCTTGTTGCGAGCATAACAAAACCTGCTTACTGAAGGTGTTTTCTCTAATTTTGAGCCTTATGGTTGGTATGAACCCTTGCCCCTCTTCACCCTTCGCTAGGTTTTGTATTTTGTAATGTTTTTCCTTCCAAAATGCACCCGAACTTCCTCATAACCTTTTGAGACATATTCACAATATGTTTAGAGTTTGGAAATGAATAAATAAATGGCTATCACTTAGGGATACAAGTGTTTAAGATTATAAATAAGAATATTGACTTAGTTATTTAAAAGTTTAATGAGTCGAACCTTTTCGAGTATGCTCAATATTGACTAGATTTATATTATGTTAGGCAATTTGAAGTGAAATTCTATAACTTGCATTTTAAACTAGTAGAATTTTGGGGTTTGGATTCCCAACTCTTCGGATACATAGGAAGTATAAAACACTCTTCCAAGTCCAAACCAAAGTATAGAAACTATTTCGGACATGAAAGATAATGTACCAATTGAGCTCTAGTAATGCCTTGGTATTTGTTAAAAATAAATGTGGCAAGTATGCACAGATTTGTTAAAGCTTGTTGAACCATTAATGATTTAAGTCTCAAGTAGACTTATTTATAGTTTAGAATTTGTATGGGATATTAAGAATGAATTAAATGATTGCTTTAAGTGTGTCATAAACTAAAATTGAAATGAACCTTTCGTATCTTAAACGGTCTTTATATGACTGTCTAATTACGGAATGATTCTTAATAAATTGAATAGTTTAAGATACTTATGTTGAAGTTCTTGAGTTTAATGCATGAATTTGGGGAAAGTAATGTTTATGAAATTATTTATGGACATTATAAGAGTAGGTATGTTTTTATGTGAAGTTGTATTAAATTGGGAATCGACATGAGTGTGATGCTTGGCTCTGTCGCGAGCATGACAGAGGCCATCTAGCTTTCTGTCGCGGTCGCGACTATGGTCGCGAGCGCAACTCTTTTCTATGCCATGAATGTATGTTGATTGAGCTATTTAACATGGGTTTTGACTTGTGATTTACATATGACATAGTGTATAAACTAAGATATACTATACCATGCAAGTTAGAGTTGAAATAAATTATTAAGCATGTATTAAATCTAAGATGTGATTGAAATGAGAGGTTATAGTTGTTGTAATTTGTATGAACCATTGCTTTCATTGTAAATGAATGATGCACGTGATTATTATATGACTGCAATAAAAGTATGCACCTCGAAAAAGTATTAAAAATATCATGTATGTCACTATAGGAAATAAGTATGTGTTTTGCCTGTGTTAATCGAGTCATGGATAGTTAGGCAAGCCTAATAGAATCTCTATAGCTGCAACCTCTGTGATTTGGTCAGGTCCCCCGAATGGATCTTCGTGATCCCTCTGTCTTGGATCTTGTTTAAAATCCCATGTGAAAATGTTTTTGAAACAAAAAGAAAAGAATGATTTTGATACCTTCGGGTATCCATGCGTTAAGAAAGTATTGTTGGTACCTTCGGGTATCTATGCGTTACTCGTTATCCACCCCTTTGACTTAGCAGGCATTAAATGAACATGAGTATGTGTATGGAACAATAAGTGTGAATTGATAAAGATATGTGAATATTTGTGTAAGATTATGCACAAAATAAGAATGTGATCACATTGCTTGCTGTGACTTATATGTGGCATGAGTTTGCGCTTCGCGCACCTACGTGTCTTGGATCTGGCAAGGATCCTTATGCAAAAATGTGATAACACCTTTGAAAGCCCACATGGTCCAGCTTTGGTCATTTCTTTTGAAATATTAACATGAATTAATGTCACGAAGACGATGCAACGATTTAAAGTAAGTGATTAAATGAACGTAACTATATGTATGGAATGCATTTATATGCTGGAACCTGAAGTTAGATGAGTAGCTGCTTGCTCATGACCCGTTGATGTGTGAGAATTATTGTAGTTGAGAACTGACTAGAGGCTGAATAAAATGATATGTGTGTCATAAGATATATGAATAATAAAACATGAAAAGCATGTATTAATTAAGGTTATCACCCTGTTTGACCTTGAGAATAATTATGATTAAAATATTTCATTTATAATCAATTTTACGTATTTATTAAATGAGATGTTTAAGTTAGTTGAAACATTTATTTATATTTAAGTGATTTGATTTTGGATATTTATTGTGTGTTGTAACTGACTACCATTGTGAATGGTCGTCCATACTATGTGTTTTTCCCCACTAAGCTTTTGTGCTTAGCATGGGTATGTATCCATGCAGGTTTGGAGTTAGTCGTGTCGCCGAGGACAAAACGCAGCAGTGTGGCCAACAAATCCGTAGTAGTAGTTAGTGTTTAGACACTATAGTCCACCTTTGTAGTGTAATTCCTTATTAGTATTGTATCAAGTGATTGGTGTCACACCCCAAAATGGCCCTAGTCGGAATGTGCATGCTAAGTTGGAAAAGTGACGGGTATTTCGGTAATGTGCGCATATGGAATTTGAGTATTAAGGATCTCATTGAAGAAGTAATTAAAGTTTTAGCGAGGAATTTATATCTTAGTGAGTAAAGTGCAAGTTTACCAAGGAATTAAGTGGAGTTTGTCAAAGGACCAAAGTGTTAAAGTCAAGATATTTTGGGTTGGACCGATAGGATGCTGCCATGTGGAGTGGTAGGTGTGCATTGAATGTGAAAGAAAGGAAATGAGAGAAAGAGAGAGAAAGGGAACACGGGAAGAGGGGCACTCCCATTCTCCTCCCTCTCACGTTCTCCTTTTTTCCCTCTTCCTCTATTTTCTGCACTTCCTCCTTCTCTTTCTTTTGGCTGGAGTTTGCCTTGCTAAGGAGTGATTTTGGGAAGCTTTAAAGCAAGATTAAAAAGGTAAGTTGGGGTTAGGGTTTCCTGCGTTTTGGATTTGCTTCTCTTTCTTCTTATTTCTCTTCTGGTTTTGATTTACTTTGGATTTGAGTTAGGGTTTTGAAAGAGTAATTTTTAGGTTTTGGTTTGTGCAAGTGATTGGTAATAAGAAGAAGCAAAGTAAAGGAAAAGAGAAGATTTAAAGATTGGAGCTTGAAGATAGAAGCTGATTGTGCAACAAGAGGTTTGGGAGTTTGATTTTTACATTGGAGTTTTAATTTGTCTCTGCCATCATTCTTCTTGGATCATGGATGTGTATTTGTGTGTGATTTCCAGAAATTTGAGTGTTGATATGAGTTTATGCATGATTTGTTTGGGAAATTAAATATGCTTTGGTTTTGCTTGAATGTGATTTTGGGTTTTGTATGTATGTATGATTGATAGAAATTGGTGTATGAAATTGGTTTACTCCAAGTGGGTTTCAAGTTTTAAAGTGTAGAATTTGAATGATAGGCTATTGCAAAATGTTGAATTCTCTTGATTTAATTTTCTGAATTTGTGGATGTTGAGTTCATGTATGTTTGGACAAATTTATGATATATAATGTTGGTTGAGTTGAGATTTTGGATGGCCAAGTTAAGGTAAGTTTGAGGTAAGTTTTTGGTATTAATTTATTGGTCAAAATGTCTATATTTCGTTGTGGTTAATTGTGTGAAGAGTTGGGAATTGTTAAGTTGGAATTCTATAGATTTCTGGAAAACCCAGGAGTTACACGGCGGTAAGGCCTGGTCTCACCGCCGTGTGGATCGTGGGTTTTGCCTTAGAATTCTGGAGCTGTGTCTTTACACGGCGATAAGGGCAAAGCCATACCACCGTGTAAAACCATTCTGCCCAGGTGTGAGGCATATCACACGGCGGTATGGCCTAAGCCTTGCCCCCGTGTGAGTGTCTTACACGGCGGTAAGGGTAAGGCCATACCGCCGTGTAAAACGGTTCTGCCCGCCTTTTTGCAATTTTTTCACTTCTTTCTTTTTCATTCCTTTTCCTCTCTTGTATGGTTTTAAATGTTATTTAGTGTCTTTTAACATGATTTATGTCTTTAAAACGGATATTTAGCTATACAATGGATGGATTCTATTACTTGTTTCCAATTAAGCTAATTGCTTTGCTTATGATATATATATATGTGTAGAGTAGTAAATGACCATGCTATGTGAGTTTTTATAATGATATAGAGGGTGATCACATGCTATATCATGCCATGATTATTTGTATTATGTGAATATACATGCTAAGCTATATAAATGCTTGCTTTAAATTGGATTAATGTTTATTTGTGGATTGTGTTATGCTTAAATGTAATCTAGATTATGCTTGATGATATATATATATATATGTATTATGTGATTCAAAACATGATTTGTTTTATGCATGACCTGTGCGAGTCAGTCTAGTGGATAGTTAGGCATGCCTAATAGAGTCTCTTTAGCTGCAGCACCTTTGGACGTTTGGACCCTGATCAGGTCCCCGTTTGGTTCCTCGCGTTTAATGTGTTCGGATACTCGCGATCCTTTTTAATGTGTTTGGATCTTGTTTAAGATCTCCCCTCAGTAAAATGTTTTAAATAAAATGAAATGGTTTTCAATTCGTACCCGTAAGGTACCCCTTTGGCCGATTTGTACCCGTAAGGTACTGCCCGTACACTCATTATCCACTATTGTGAGTCACAGGTGCTTTGTTGTTTTGTTTTGCTTCGAAATAACTATGAGAATGTGATATCCGAATGAGCATGGTAAGGATTTGAGGAATCAGTTTATATGTATACGAACATGAATATGGGCTTCGGAATGTGTGTCTTTATTATGTAAGCATGATTTTATATCTTACCCAATTATCCGCATTTGTTATATGATGTGTTATAAGCTTCAAAATGCTTTGAATGTGATTCGACTAATGCATTTACTTTTGTAACTCAAGCATGTTTTTATTGTATATAAGCATGTGAATCGGATCAGTGGTGGCTTTAAGTATGCAAATTAATATGTTTAATCTTCTGAACTTGTCCTCTTGAATGCTATGAAGGTAGAGCCATGATATATGTTTCCTTGGTTTATGCCATCATAGTGATTTCGGTATGTTGACATGTGTTTACATTACATGGTGTGGTAGCATTTATATTGTGTAGTGTTATGGAGTATTGCTGTGTATATGTTATGCTGATCTCTGCAGTGGTAGTAATTTCAGCATGTTGTTAGGTTTCCATGTTTCTCTGTATGCTGCTACGTGTATTGATGTAGTAATGTGAGGGTATGGTGTATTAGCTTTGTAAGTGGTTTTAGTTAGTGAATGAGCATTGTTGGGTGACGGTCTTATGCATGTTTAGATAGTTAGAGAGTATGCGTTGATACTTAATGGATCTGAGTTAGTGTATATAAGATTTATTTGTATTTCTCGCATGATGAAGTGATGTTATGTTATTATTTTGATCTCTGCTTTGGAGTGTCTTCGGCATGATATTATTTATATCAGAGTGGCGCAGCGGAAGTGTTATGCTTTGACCTTGTCAATCGGTTCTCGGTTGGGGTACGTGTATTATGGCATGATAATCGTATGTTTAGACCGCTAATGGCATTGCATGATATTGTGTACATCATTGTATGGTAGTATAATGTATCAATTTCATAATTCGGGTATTAGTTAATGTGTCTGTGCACCTCTGCATGATAGTTGCAAGGTGTATGAATCAGCTTTTGGTTGGTATATGGGTATTTTGATATGACATCGGCGTGTTTATATAACTTGGGTCTTTGCATGATTCGCCTTCTGATATCTGAGACTTCGGAGGAGCCGGTAAGTGTTTACCTATGAGTTTATATGTATTTCTGCACGATGATATATGTTCGTTTGTTTAGTGTTGGTGGTCTTTGTTCCTCCCCACTAAGCGTTATCGCTTAGCACGGGTTCTTTTCCCGTGTAGGTGACAGGTTTTGGTTCAGTTTGAGTCGAGCATCTGCAGGGTCGGCCACATAGGATTTAGAAGTGTTTTGTTATTTTTGTTTCAGCTCATGTATTTCGGATTCTGTAATTTTGTAGCTTTTTGCTTATGTATTTTGTCATGTAAGGATCTTATTGTAATTAAGTTTTCAGTTATTCCTTCATTTTATCTTTCGCCTTATGCTTCCGCTAAATGATGGTTTGTATATATGCGAGTTAATGTATGTTCAGCTATTGTTTCTTTAAAGTTTTAATTTACGTTGTATTTTTGTATGTCGTCATTGTATGAATGTGTGCTTCCGCTTAGTGTATGTGTGCAAGTATGTGAGTGAGCGTCGGGTAGCGCGCCCGCCAGCGTCCTTCCAACAGGGGCGACGATGGGGGTGTTACAGTTAGTGGTATCAGAGCGCCGGTTTGGCGGTTCTGGTTGCCTTTGTTTGTTTGAGTGTCAAGTCTTGGTATGCTAGTTGGTTTGTGTCGTGTTTTTGCATGCGAGTCGGTTGTATCGTGGCCTAATGCAAATGTGTCTTGTCTTGTGTCGTGTCTAGATGGAGTCTGATCCGAGTAAGAAGGTGGACGAGACAACGGAAAGTGTGAACCCAGTTAGTGCTGATCAGAGTGTTTCCGAGCATCCTTCGGTTGAAGATTCTGGTCCTGTTTCCGATGATAGGACCTTAGTGCAAGGGTTGATTCGGATTTTGGATAGATTGACTTCTCCTCGAGCTTCTCATGAATTTGTTCGGCATGTTGTAACACCCCGCCATTCCCGTTGGAAGGATGCCGGAGTGCCACGCGGACAAACACATATAACAAATCCATATACACATGTAAACAGAAACCAAATGAGATGTAAAGAAACTTTTTAATCATTTAATAGAAAAATCCTGTTTACATATAACATATATCAATATCGTTTTACAAAAAGAGGCTCGTAAGCAAATACATATACAAAATAATATTTGTTCCTTTACAAAAGATTTACTTTGCTATACACAAGCCATATACAAAAATACACAGCGGAAGACTTCAAAAACAACTTCATCAAAAGACTCCTAGTGGCCGACCTGCAGATATCTGACTCCAAGCTACACCCGCCACCTGCACGGGAAAAGAGCCCGTGCTAAGCGATAACGCTTAGTGGGGAGGAACAAAACAAAATAACAATATACATATACAATACAGTATCACATTACCTTAATGATATTTACAATATAAGCAATTAACAAATACAAACATACTTCTCTGATTACACCGATACAGAATATACAAGAATTCATGTGCAACTTATACTTTTAATCATGTCAATACACATCTCAGCATATATATCACATATAAACATGTAGCCTGATTAGTCTGGTATAAACCTAAGAAGTGGATACGGTCATTTGGATACTGATAGAACACAGTATCCCAAGCATATAGAGACATGAGTCTCGAACATATAATTTTCATATAGAGACCGAGGTCTCGCTTTATTTCCATATAGACCAAACATGGTCGAAACAAGGATCCAAACGGACCCGCATATATCATTTTATCATATAGCAGCTGCACACACACTCTGACCTAAGTAAGCGCTTACTTATCCACTACTATGACTTATTCAGGCTTAAATAATACAATTCCACAATTCATATATTCATGTACATTGATTAAAATCAGAAACATATACATATATCCAAATATTAATTACCGGAAGTAATAAGAACTTATAATTCATCTTGTAATAATCCATGTATACGTATATACTAATTGAATCCAGAAACATGTAAACATATTCAATTATCAAACACAGAAGGTAAAAAGAACATAAAACCCGCATTGGAATAACTATATTCATGTTAATTATGACCACAAATCTCATAATTAAACAATTATTTAAAATGCAGTTCAAATCTTAAAAACCCAAACATTTAATAAGTATTAAAAACCCTTTTAAACTAGAAGTTAAAACCATGCTTTTAGGAAAACAGGGAAGCAAGCAGAAGTCGGTCACGTCGTGACTACTGGTCACGTCTCGTGACGCCGGCTTCAGCGAGCGTCAAGCAAAACAGCAAGGCAGTCACGGCGTGACCACCAGTCACGTCTCGTGACGCCTATGAGAGGAGAGGGAGAAGTCACGAGAGTCCGTCCCGTGACACGCAGGACAGTGAAGCAGGTCACGGCGTGATGCAGCATCACGTCTCGTGACCCTCTTCAGAGAAGAGGTCACGGCGTGAAGCTGTGTCGCGCCACGCGACCTTCAACAGAGAAGGGGGTCACGGCGTGATGCAGCATCACGTCTCGTGACCTTCTTCTCACACTTCTTCTTCCTCTTCTCAACACATCAGAAATTTCAGAAAAACATAAACCCAGAAACATCGTAAAAACAGAGTGTGATTCAAAATTCAAATCCCAATTTGCCTAAATCCATTTTTCATGAAATAATTATGTGAATACGTACCTCTAAGTCTTCTGAGCACAGTTACAAAACTCATATTACGAATCACGTATTATTACAATTCAAACAGAAACAAAACCAGGAAGTCATCACTTTAGAATTTCATGTCTACTTTCATGCATAAACATCTCATTTGCATACTTTTCTACAGAAATCATTTATACACATTGCATTTCTCATACATTTCGATAATCAAAAACACATAAACAATGTTCATAACATCACAGCAACAGGATCCAAAATGAGAAATAACAGACGCTCCCAAACCTGTTACTGAGGTCCAAAACGCCCACTGAAATCTCTTCAATCCACCACTTTATCTTTTCCCTTCTCTTTTCTTCTATCCTCAGAAGCTTACAAATAGATAAAACCACAATCAAACCCAAGAACAGAATCTCTATAAACCTTAAGGAGAAAAGGAAGGAGATTCAACCAAAAGAACTCAGAACTACTGCCACTTACCTCCTGAAGCTTCTAACAAACCCAGACCTGAGTTCCTCAACAGGAAAACACACATGCAAATGGAAAGAACAGCAAATGGAGAAAAAGAACACAATGAGGTTTACGTGAGAGGGAAAACCAGAAAAGAGAGGACTTTCCGTCTTTTGATTCAAACTAACAAATTTTCTCAATCTCTTTTCCCTCACCACGTGCACACACACTGCTCTCCACCTGGCACACATGCACGGTTCTTTAATTCACAATTACAAACAGCTCCTCAATAATACCACACAGGTCCTTAACAATTTACCTTTTACTCACCAAACTAAAATCTTTAATTAATTACTTTTATTTCTTTGCAATTTAAATCCCATCTAGCAATTAAATCCTCTTTCATTAGTAAATAACCCAATTGTCCTTAAAATATCCAATTAAAATTTCCAATTTCCGATTGTTCCATTTATGGGGTGTGACACATGTTCCCCAAAAGAGAAAAGGATCGGGTAGAGAGATGTCAACGGGTAAGAGGATTCGAGAACCTCCGATGTGTCAACATTGTCAGAAGCAACATTGGGACAAGTGTAAGAAGTGGGTACCGCCTATATGTCAACACTGTCAGAAGTGACATCGGGGTTTGTGTCGGCTGATGACTGGAGCTTGTTTCAGATGTGGCAGCATGGGACACCAGATCGCTGATTGTCCTAAGAAGATGAGTGAGAATCTAGCTCGACAAGTTAGAAAGGATGTGGAGGATTTGCTCAGAGCTTCTCGAGCGCCCACGGAGTTTTTAGTGTATGGCAATGATACGATTGAGACCGCAGGTTCTTCTGGTAAGTTGTATTGCAAGCTTTTGTTCAAGTTAGTTTTGTTTGTTTGGGTTGTTTGGATATAAGTGTTTAGCGGGTGAATTTCGAGGACGAAATTATCTTAGGAGGGAAGAGTTGTCACACCCCAAAATGGCCCTAGTCGGAATGTGCATGCTAAGTTGGAAAAGTGACGGGTATTTCGGTAATGTGCGCATATGGAATTTGAGTATTAAGGATCTAATTGAAGAAGTAATTAAAGTTTTAGTGAGGAATTTATATCTTAGTGAGTAAAGTGCAAGTTTACCAAGGAATTAAGTGGAGTTTGTCAAAGGACAAAAGTGTTAAAGTCAAGATATTTTGGGTTGGACCAATAGGATGCTGCCATGTGGAGTGGTAGGTGTGCATTCAATGTTAAAGAAAGGAAATGAGAGAAAGAGAGAGAGAGGGAACACGGGAAGAGGGGCACTCCCATTCTCCTCCCTCTCACGTTCTCCTTTCTTCCCTCTTCCTCTATTTTCTGCACTTCCTCCTTCTCTTTCTTTTGGCTGGAGTTTGGCTTGTTAAGGAGTGATTTTGGGAAGCTTTAAAGCAAGATTAAAGAGGTAAGTTGGGGTTAGGGTTTCTTGCGTTTTGGATTTGCTTCTCCTTCTTCTTATTTCTCTTCTGGTTTTGATTTACTTTGGATTTGAGTTAGGGTTTTGAAACAGTAATTTTTGGGTTTTGGTTTGTACAAGTGATTGGTAATAAGAAGAAGCAAAGTAAAGGAAAAGAGAAGATTTAAAGATTGAAGCTTGAAGAGAGAAGCTGATTGTGCAACAAGAGGTTTGGGAGTTTGATTTTTACATTGGAGTTTTAATTTGTCTCTGCCATCATTATTCTTGGATCATGGATGTGTATTTGTGTGTGATTTCCAGAAATTTGAGTGTTGATATGAGTTTATGCATGATTTGTTTGGGAAATTATTTATGCTTTGGTTTTGCTTGAATGTGATTTTGGGTTTTGTATGTATGTATGATTGATAGAAATTGGTGTATGAAATTGGTTTACTCTAAGTGGGTTTCAAGTTTTAAAGTGTAGAATTTGAATGATAGGCTATTGCAAAATGTTTAATTCTCTTGATTTAATTTTCTGAATTTGTGGATGTTGAGTTTATGTATGTTTGGACAAATTGATGATATATAATGTTGGTTGAGTTGAGATTTTGGATGGCCAAGTTAAGGTAAGTTTTGTAACACCCCAAAACCGCCTTAGTAGTCTGAGCCTGACTGAGTCTGAATGTGCCTGTCTTTATCTGCGTGTGTGCGTACTTGTGTGCATTTTGATGTTGCATGCATGTTAATTTATTTAAGTGTATGTGTTTATGTAAATGTTATGTGAGGAGAGGGGTTTGTTAGTGTGTGTGCATAGGATAGGAAGTAGGATGTGAATAAGTGATGTTATTGGTGTGTGAGTGAGAGTATGGGAGTAGGGTATGCTTGTGGGATCATTTCCTATGAGAGAGTGACACATGGCAAGTGGATAGGGTTGAATTTAGTGGGTGATGAGAGAGAGGACAGCTGTAAACCACTTTAGTTCTTCTTCCTTTTTCCCGTTGCCTTCCTCTCCCTCACGCCATTTTCATTCTCTTTTCCTTTTCTTCATCTTTCCTTCTCCTTCCTTGCATATTTCTGCTCTTCTCTTCTTCCTTGGGTGATTGTTTAGCTGGGTTGTGTATCATAAGTTCAAAGGGTGAGTTTAAGTTAGTAATATCTTAGATTCTTCTTTTTCTCCTCTCTAGGTTTGATTTTCATTTATATGTTAATTGTTAGAATTAAACCTGGTTATGTTTGATTTATGGTTCAGAGGAGCTTCCTAGAACATCTAAGGGGAAAGAGAAAGCGAGTGGAAGCGGAGCTCAAGATTAGGAGCGAAGGAGATCAGGTTTGGGAACATTTGTGTATTTTGGGTATTTTGTGTATTTTGGTGAATTATGGTTATTAATGATATGAATTGGGTGTTTTAGCTTCTATGAGTTATGGGTATTGTTTAATTTGAGTTGAGAACCATGGGTTGTGAAGAATGGAGTTGAAATGTGGAAATTTTGCATGTTTCTTAAAACTTACTAGTTTGAGAACTTTTGGATTTTTGATTTTGTAATTTGCTGGTTTTGATGACCTTAATGAGTTTAAAGGACATGTTTTGAGTTGTAATTAATGGTTTGATTGAATGATTTTACTTAGAACTGAGTTTTGGAACCAAACAAGTGAGTGGGTGAAATTAGAGAGTGAAATTCTGCAATTTTTGGTGTTGGGAGTGGAAATCCCGACTCTGTCGCGAGGGCGACGATGTCGCGAGGTCGCAACAGAGCTCGGTGATCTCCATTCCACCGCGCGCGTCTAGCTACGAGCGGCCAGGCGTGCGCAGCAGGAACTCACTATCGCGAGCGTGATGATGTCGCGATCGCAACAGAGAGCTTCGTATATGGCCAAGCTTCTGTGGCGAGCACGCGCCTGGTCGCGAGCCCGCGACAGCTCTTGCGAGTACTCACTGTCGCGAGCGTGATGCTTGTCGTGAGCGCGACAGTGAGACCTGTTTTGTCTCCACGCGAGTGCAAGGTTCGCCGTGAGCGTGACAGGAGGCTAACTTCGCCTCTATCACGAGCGCGATGACGTCGCGAGCGCGACACCCTCTGGATTTTCTTTTGATTTCTTTTTGTTTTCGTATTATTTCAATATGTAACCTTCCAATTTGTATCATTTCTAGAATTGTGGATAAAATATATAAGTGTGAATGCGTTATATGTTTTTATACCATGCATAAATCATGATGGAAACATATGCTGTGGAATGAAATGTGCCTTGGATTATGCATGACCTGCTAGAGTCGAATAAGTGGAT
Source organism: Excoecaria cochinchinensis (assembly GCA_947683425.1). Taxonomy (NCBI): domain Eukaryota; kingdom Viridiplantae; phylum Streptophyta; class Magnoliopsida; order Malpighiales; family Euphorbiaceae; genus Excoecaria; species Excoecaria cochinchinensis. Next base: position 15,892,277 of record CANTUQ010000055.1, read on the forward strand.
AGTTAGGCATGCCTAATAGAGTTATGTGTAGCTGTAGTCATGTGTATGATTTGGACTCTGAACAGGTCCCCCGAAGGGATCTTCGTGATCTTTCTGTTGAATCTTACCTAAGATTCTATGTGAAAATATTTGGAACAAGAATAAAAAGATTATTTTGATACCCTTGGGTATCTATGTGTTATGAGAATATTTCTGGTAACTCCGGGTATCTATGTGTACTCGTTATCCACTATCTTGATATAGCAGGTGCAAAAGTGTTATTGGATGTTATGTATAAGTTCTGAATTTTTGCTTTTCGAGAATAATATAATTACAGTGCTATTATGCGTAAGGTTAATTGATGACATCTTAACAAGTAAATGTGCCATTCGCTTGTAATTGTTGTTAACGCCACTGTGAGTGGCGGTAATGCATTTTGTGTTTTTCCCCACTAAGCGATTTTGCTTAGCACGGGTGTTTTATCCGTGCAGGTGTGGAAGGTTTTGGTATGCTCGGTCGAGGCGTGCCACATCGGGAAGGCCATCACAACTAGGGATCGGAGTTTTGTAGTATAGGCTTTCCTGTCTTTTGTATACGATCTAATATTTTGTGTGCCCTATGGAACAGTATTCTTTGGGCCTTATATATGAAATCTTTTGTAATATGTACAGACTTTGTTTATGAATATATATAATAGAAAGGAAAGAATTTAACCTGTTCAATACCGCTGTGTTTCTCTTTTATAAGCTTTATATTATCTTTGTATTATCTGTTTACTTGCTGTGATCGAATGTTTGGTATGTGTAATGTGACACTCCTATCTATCGGGACCTTTCTCCCTCCACTGGGATAGAAGCCTCCATGGTATAGGTTGGGGTGTGACAAGTTTGAGGTAAGTTTTTGGTGTTAATTTATTGGTCAAAATGTGTATATTTTGTTGTGGTTGATTGTGTGAAAAATTGGGAATTGTTGAAGTTGGAATTCTGCAGATTTCTGGAAAATCCAGGAGTTACACGGCGGTAAGGCCTGGTCTCACCGCCGTGTGGATCATGGGTTTTGCCTTAGAATTCTGGAGCTGTGTCTTTAAACGGCAGTAAGGGTAAAGCCATACCGCCGTGTAAAACCATTCTGCCCAGGTGTGAGGCATATCACACGGCGGTATGGCCTAAGCCTTGCCCCCGTATGAGTGTCTTACACGGGGGTAAGGGTAAGGCCATACCGCCGTGTAAAACGGTTCTGCCCGCCTTTTTGCAATTTTTTCACTTCTTTCTTTTTCATTCCTTTTCCTCTCTTGTATCGTTTTAAATGTTATTTAGTGTCTTTTAACATGATTTATGTCTTTAAAACGGATATTTAGCTATACAATGGATGGATTCTATTACTTATTTCCAATTAAGCTAATTGCTTTGCTTATGATATATATATATGTGTAGAGTAGTAAATGACCATGCTATGTGAGTTTTTATAATGATATAGAGGGTGATCACATGCTATATCATGCCATGATTATTTGTATTATGTGAATATACATGTTAAGCGATATAAATGCTTGCTTTAAATTAGATTAATTTTTATTTATGGATTGTGTTATGCTTAAATGTAATCTGGATTATGCTTGATGATATATATATATATATATATATATATATATATATATATATATATATATATATATATATATATATATATATGTATTATGTGGTTCAAAACATGATTTGTTTTATGCATGACCTGTGCGAGTCAGTCTAGTGGATAGTTAGGCATGCCTAATAGAGTCTCTTTAGCTACAGCACCTTTGGACGTTTGGACCCTGATCAGGTCCCCGTTTGGTTCCTCGCGAACCCTTTTAATGTGTTCGGATCCTCACGATCCTTTTTAATGTGTTTGGATCTTGTTTAAGATCTCCCCTCAGTAAAATGTTTTAAATAAAATGAAATGGTTTTCAATTCGTACCCGTAAGGTACCCCTTTGGCCGATTTGTACCCGTAAGGTACTGCCCGTACACTCGTTATCCACTATTGTGAGTCACAGGTGCTTTGTTGTTTTGTTTTGCTTCGAAATAACTATGAGAATGTGATATCCGAATGAGCATGGTAAGGATTTGAGGAATCAGTTTATATGTATACGAACATGAATATGGGCTTCGGAATGTGTGTCTTTATTATGTAAGCATGATTTTATATCTGACCCAATTATCCGCATTTGTTATATGATGTGTTATAAGCTTCAAAATGCTTTGAATGTGATTCGACTAATGCATTTTCTTTTGTAACTCAAGCATGTTTTTATTGTATATAAGCATGTGAATCGGATCAGTGGTGGCTTTAAGTATGCAAATTAATATGTTTAATCTTATGAACTTGTCCTCTTGAATGCTATGAAGGTAGAGCCATGATATATGTTTCCTTGGTTTATGCCATCATAGTGATTTCGGTATGTTGACATGTATTTACATTACATAGTGTGGTAGCATTTATATTGTGTAGTGTTATGGAGTATTGCTATGTATATGTTATGCTGATCTCTGCTGTGGTAGTAATTTCAGCATGTTGTTAGGTTTCCATGTTTCTCTGTATGCTGCCACATGTATTGATGTAGTAATGTGAGGGTATGGTGTATTAGCTTTGTAAGTGGTTTCAGTTAGTGAATGAGCATTGTTGGGTGACGATCTTATGCATGTTTAGATAGTTAGAGAGTATGCGTTGATACTTAATGGATCTGAGTTAGTGTATGTAAGATTTATTTGTATTTCTCGCATGATGAAGTGATGTTATGTTATTATTTTGATCTCTGCTTTGGAGTGTCTTCGGCATGATATTATTTATATCAGAGTGGCGCAGCGAAAGTGTTGTTCTTTGACCTTGTCAATCGGTTCTCGGTTTGGGTGCGTGTATTATGGCATGATAATCTTATGTTTAGACCTCTAATGGCATTGCATGATATTGTGTACATCATTGTATGGTAGTATAATGTATCAATTTCGTAATTCGGGTATTAGTTAATGTGTCTGTGCACCTCTGCATGATAGTTGCATGGTGTATGAATCAGCTTTTGGTTGGTATATGGGTATTTTGATATGACATCTGCATGTTTATATAACTTGGGTCTTTGCATGATTCGCCTTCTGATATCTGAGACTTCGGAGGAACTGGTAAGTGTTTGCCTATGAGTTTATATGTATTTCTGCAAAATGATATATGTTCGTTTGTTTAGTGTTGGTGGTCTTTGTTCCTCCCCACTAAGCATTATCGCTTAGCACGGGTTCTTTTCCCATGTACGAGTTGAGCATCTGCAGGGTCGGCCACATAGGAGTTAGAAGTGTTTTTTTATTTTTGTTTCAGCTCATGTATTTCGGATTCTGTAATTTGTAGCTTTTTGCTTATGTATTTTGTCATGTAAGGATCTTATTGTAATTAAGTTTTCAGTTATTCCTTCAGTTTATCTTTCGCCTTATGCTTCCGCTAAATTATGGTTTGTATATATGCGAGTTAATGTATGTTCGGCTATTGTTTCTTTAAAGTTTTAATTTACGCTATATATTCGTATGTCATCATTGTATGAATGTTTGCTTCTGCTTAGTGTATGTGTGCAAGTATGTGAGTGCACGTCGGGTAGCGCGCCCACCGGCGTCCTTCCAACGGGGGCGACGATGGGGTTATTACAATTGGTATGTAATAAGATGTTCATGAGTAGTGTAATGCCAAGTATATGAATGCCTTTTGTATTGCGCAAATGTTCATATTTGAAAAAAAAAGTTATGTAGTTCTGCTTATATTTTTGTTTCCTGCATGTTGGCGCCTGTAGCATTCCTCACTCTTTGTCGCATACTGTCTATGTTACCATATAGAATGTTACACGTGGGTAAGGGGTGTTACAAGGTTTGTTACAAATTTACGAAAAAATATGTCCATTTGTTATTAACCTATAAGTTGTTTACAGGAGTCTACTATGGGCCGGACACCTTATCCCTATGAGTTATTTTTGCACGCCCATACGAGAAATCATGACGGTGTGACATTCGTCAACGGTCGATCTAGACAAGTTCATGTATGTTAATTTTAAAAGTTATTATTTATTTTGCTATAGCTTCTTAGTTTCATTTTACTACTACATAACATTCGAATAATTTTTATTACAGGAGCGGGTAGTAGAGAGTCTTCAGAGTCAGCAAGAGGATGGCGATAACGTGGATCATGCTCGAGTATATTATGATGCAGCTGGCGGTAGGGACTGCCATGGACCGGTCTTCGATTTGGGCTCCTATGCGAATGTTTGCTATTCGCATGCATCCTCATCCTCTACAACTACGGCTAGCAGGCTTGCGGCAACTACTAATGACGTCATTGAGCTTCGCAGTACGGTCAACATATTAATGAACCGTATTAATAGGTTAGAGGACTTCATTAACCAAAGATTACCTGATGATACGCAAGCACCGTCTACTGATTGTTCGCATTCACCTCCACCTTAGTTAGTATTTTTAAATTTGTCGGCTTTGTTTATTTGTAATGTTACTAAATTTTATACATATTAATACATTATTAAATACATTTTTTATAAACCTATTTATTGTTTATTTAATATTTGTTTCATTATATAAATTAAGGTAATTTTAAATTTAATATTATTTATTATTTTATATATTTAAAAAAAACCCTTCAAAATTAGAGACGAAAAAATAATTTTCGTCTCTAAAATTAGAGACGGAACCTATTTTTTCATCTCTAATAATAGAGATGGAAAGGCAATTTTCGTCTCTAATTTTAGAGATGAAAATTATCTTTCTGTCTCTAAAAATAGAGATGAAAACTCGTCTCTATTTTTAGAGACAGAACGGTGATTTCCGTCTCTAAAAAATAGAGACGAAAATTATTTTTCCGTGTCTATTTTTAGAGACGGAAAGCGAATTTCCGTCTCTAAAATTAGAGACGAAAAATTTTCGTCGCTAATTTTAGTAACCGACCAAATAGAGACGAAAAATTTATGTCTCTAATTCCGTCTCTATTTTTTATTAGAGACGTAATTCTGTCTCTATTTTTTATTAGAGACGGAATTCTGTCTCTATTTTTCGTCTCTATTTTCCTGGATTCTTGTAGTGATATATATTGCTTTTGTGACATATCTTGGGCTAAATAAATGAAAGCACCAGTCCTTTTATTATCTGATGTATATGTTCATGTGTTAGCCCTTTCTTATTTCAATCTTAGGTTCTTTTAGGTGGCATACAATGCAAAGTTTTTTTTTTTTTTTATATTGTTGTTTCAATTTTTTTCTTCTTCAAAATGGATTCAACTATACATGATATGGGGATAGAGGCAAAGATTAAAATATTTCAAGCAACATCTAATAGAAGAGGATGATATAATTTTTTTTATTGTAGAATGATTATGAATATGTACAAGCAAATCTCAATACTGATGGAAAGGAAAGAGAAAAATGCAAACACTGCTCAAAGTCGTATCTTGCCGAGTCATACTATGGAACTTTTAATTTATAGTGTCATCTTAATGTTTGCTCTTATTATGGTAGAGTTTTTGTTTCAAATGAAAAAGAAATAGGTAGAGAACTAGATCAAGACAGCTATAAGGAGCATGTTATTTTATCTATCATTAGACATGGTTACACTTATACATTTGTTGACCATGAAACTAATAGGAAACTTCACTTGAACTTTAATGCAAATGTGGAGCCAATTTCTAGAAATATAACTAGAGCATGTTATTTGAAGATATATAAAAGAGAAATGGGAAGAATCATATTGTACAAGAGTAAAGATAATATGCCAAATTTATTGCACAATTAGCAAAATTTAACTGATTATTTGCCTAGTGGTGGAATGTTTCTCATGTGCGGTGTGGTGCTCATATTTTGAATCATATTGTCCAAGAAGAGTTGAAGGTAATGAAAGGATCTATTTTCAAAATTAGAAAGTCAATTAAATATGTAACTGGGTTAGAATCTAGATGATTAAAATTTGAAAAATGTGCACGTCTAATATATTATAATTGTTCTAAAGGCTTGTGGTTGGATTGTCTAACTAGATGGAATTCTACTTAAGTTTGACATGAATATTCTTTTTCATCGCACATTCTTGCAATTGAAAGTTGTAGATTTAAATTTTAGTTGGAGCATGGTAGATCTTTAGTGAGATTTAGTTGAGGAAATTTGTAATATCTTGAAACCTTTTAAAGATATTACATATTTATTTTCCAAAAATTTATATTTCACAAGTTTTTGGAAAATTCATTTATGTTTGATTGAAGGAAAAAATTGTGAAGATGAAAAAGTCAAGATGGCTACTATAATGCTTGACAAATTTGATGACTATTGGAAAGCTATAGTGTAATTCTTTCATTTGCTATTATTCTAGATCCTCATAAGAAGTTGGATTTTTTGAAATTCTACTATCAAAAGTTATATGGCGAGAAAGACATTATCAAAGACACATTAAAAGATATCAATAGCCGATTGCATCATCTTTTTAGTACTTATGCAAAGAAGAATCCAACTTCGGTGGAAAAAAAATAATACAATGAGAGTTAGTGTAGATTTAGATCTCTTGAGAGTGAGTTCTTTAAATTCTTTTTTATACATCTTCAGTTTTATCCATTTATACTTTCAATATGAAGTGCTATTACTATTAAATGTGTCTAAACTTTAATTATTGCAATTATTTCATGTAGGAATTTGCGAATTGTGATCAATCTCAAGCTAAAAAAGAATCAAAGTTGAATGAATATTTAAAAGAGAAAAAACTCAGTATAAATATGCATTTAGGTGTACTATGTTAGTAGAGAGACCGCAAATCTCATTTTCCATCTAATTCTATGTAACACCCCCGACGCCCCCGTTGGAAGGATGCCGGGTGCGTTACCGACACTCACTCACGATACGGCAAATATACATGCATAACAATATATACGTGCACTAAGCGGAAGCATTCACTAACAATAATAATAGAAAATCATGTATCATATATAATCAAAATATAGTTATATACAATATCCAAAAGATTACATCTTGAATCCTTTACAAAAATAATACATACAAAAAGAATTACAGGAGGAGACAAAAAAATAAATAACTCTACTCCTATGTGGCCAACTTACAGATGCGCGACTCGAACTGGAAATCCAAAATCCTGCCATCTACACGGGAAAAGAACCCATGCTAAGTGATAACGCTTAGTGGGGAGGAGCAAAAACAACACAACACTATACAATAATATCATGTATTAGTACATAAATGCAAACATCCATCAAAATACAGAATTCACTAAGTATCAGAGGACAGAAATATATAAGTCAAGATTCACTATATGAAATTAGAATTGATAAGAGAAAGCACTAAGAAATAACACTTCAAACAATAGCCTGAGTTTCACTGGTGGAGGATACGGGAACACGACATGGGAGACCGAAGCCTAAAAAAAATACTTTTTATACTCGAAGGTAGCGCGGGAGACCAGAGTCTCAAAACATTTTATCACTACACGGAGAATGACCATCTCGGAGGTCAGCCAAAAGACCCAAACGGGGCCAACACTGGTAGCTGCACTCACTAACCCTTCTTAAGATGCTTAATTATCCACTACCTTGACACTTCATGCTCAAAACACTTATTCTAAACATTTAACACTAAACACTGTCAAAAGCCACAAATCCAACACTACTGTGTCATTAATTATTAACACAATTCAAAAACACCAATACACTAATATAAAAATATTAAACATAACTTACACAGTGCAAAAAGCCATGCGAAAGAGAAACAATAAGACTTCCAGGCAAAACAGGACAAAACAGACAGGAGGAAGGCTCACTGTCACGATCATGACATGTGTCGCACTCGCGACAGTAGCCGAGGGGAAAAAGGCCAGTCCCGAGTCACACACGCAGTTGTGACTCGTGACGAAGCTGCCTCACGTCCCACAAGAGAGAGGGGTCGCGAGTCGTGATGCCTACTCACGACTCGTGACGAAACTCCTTCGCCAGAGAGAGAGGTCACGAGTCGTGATGCCTGCTCACGACTCGTGACACCTGCTCACGACTCGTGATGAAGCTACCTCCCGCCTCGGGAGAGAGAGGGGTCACGAGTCGTGATCCTTGCTCACGACTCGTGACTGTCCACTCCCAGCTTCAACCATCTTCACGACTCGTGAAGATGCCTGGCGCCACTGCCGAGTCGTGCTGCCTCCTCATGACTCGGATGAAACTCCTCAGCACACTGCACACGGAAGTGAATTACGTGATTCTGTCGCGATCGCGACTAGCGTCGCGCTTGCGACAGCATCATGTTATCCAATTCCAGTAGAAAACATACAACTCATAGCTAAACCAAAACAAAACCCATTTAGGCCAAAATCATTTAACATGAAAAAACATGGAAATTCTTACCTCCAATGCTTCCAAATCATGCTCAAAACATAATTAACACAACAATCAAACACTTTGAACTTTTGAAATCAAACTACTAACAAACCCAGAATTTTATCTCATATTCATATACTTTAATTCAAAATGGACATGCAAAGCATTTTAACTCTATCATCTCAGTCACCAACTATGTCATCAATTAACACATGCATAACCACATTTACACAAATAATCCAAGAGAACAGGGCAATCCAAAACCAATTAAACTCATCCAAGAATAGAACTCCCAAACCTGACAAAGAGGCTTCAATCCAATTCCTTCACAAATCCAACTTTTTCCTTTCCCTTGTCCTTCCTTCTCTCCTCCGTTCCTTGCACAAAAACCCAGCCAATACACTTAGTCAAACCATACATTAACCCTCTTTAAAACCCAAAAAATAGAGAAGTAAATGAAGGAGAAACCCAAGACAAAGCTCAAGAAAATCCAAGCACTTACCTTCAAAACCCAGCTCAAATCAGAATTTCAACCTCAAAACCCTAGATCCACATTAGGCAACAAGCAAGAGAGAGCAAGAAGAAATAAAGAAGAGGAAGGAGAAGAAGAGGAAACATGAGAGAGAAGAAAATCTGCTTTTCCTCCTTTCCTCTCTCCTTCCCTCACTTCACATTAATTACTCTCACCTACCCATGCCACATGGCACCATCTTAATGGACCAAATAACCCACTTTGACTTTCATGTCCTATGGCACCATACACAACACACACAATATAATCTCTTACAATTACCTTCCATCCTTGTTACTATACACCACATGCACACCATATAATTCCTCCACTTAACATATTTAATTAATTTTTGCAATTAAGTACTTATTATCCAAATTTTCACATGCTCAAATTACTGAAATGCTCTTAATTTTCTGACTTAACACGCAATTTTCGACTAGACCCTTTTTGGGTTATAACATTCTATGATGGCAAGAGATATTTTAAGTATCTCAATAACCACTGTTGTTTTAGTTAACAAATGGAGGGCATGTAAGAATTCTTAACAAATTGAGGGCATATCTTTTACCAAAAAATGCGGAGGCATTTGATATTTGTTATTTTTAGTTACATTTTTCTTACATTCTGGTTGTATTTTATCTAGTTTTAGTTAAGTTTTATTGTGTTTTGGGCTTATTAAGTATTTTTATGTTATTTTGAGTATATTTATTTAACTTAGTCAATTTTTTCAATGTTTTTGTAGTTTTTTAGGTAATTTAACAAATGGAAGACTTAAGAAGTTAATTGCCAATAAGAAGATGTGAGAAGAGCAATTCAATAGCCATTAGTTATAGGTGAATGGGCATTGAAAATGGTGAAAATCCAAAGATGCAGTCCATAGAACTTTAATGGGCATTCAGATTTCTAAATGGGCATTGAGTTATGAAGACTAAATAAGGTGCTCGAGCAACAATCTCAATAGCTATTCCTATGATTGGATGGGCATTGATGTTGATAAGCCAGTTTTGTAATTTTAGTTTAGAAGGGGGTCAAACGGCCATTGGCCAAAGTAAACGCTCATTAATAGTTGAAAGCAAAATTTTAAAGATTTGATTTCAATGGTCATTGGGATCTATTAACAGCCATTGGATGCAATTAATTCATAATTTAAGTTTCTTAACCAAGCTGGATTCATAAAAGGATTTTTCCTAAATCGATTTATTTCTTCTATAAGGAATTAAAGTTTGACCCTTTTGGAGAGTTTTTGAGTCCTAATTAGATTTGGAGTATAATTTTCTTTTTTTTTAACCTAATTATAATCTATAAATACTTAGTTTTTCCATTTCTCTAGGTTGGTTAATTTCAGTTTAGCTATAGTTTTTCTTTTACATTCTTTTACTCATGTATTTGACTACTAGAGATTGAAGACAATTTATTACTCCTTCTAAAGTAGTAATCATGCTTTCTTTCTTCTATTTTTCATTCTTGAGAAGAATGGGTGAGTAGTTTACTTTTGTTAAGCAATTCTTGAATCCCTAATACGCTCATGTTGTAACACCCCAATTTGGACCATAGTAGGATTTACAATGTAATTTAGATTAAAAGGGCATAATTAAAATTGGACAAGTAAGAATTAGATTAATTAAGGACTAAATGAAAAAGGAATTAAAGTTTTAAAAGGAAAGAAATTAATTAAGTGAGTAAGTGGTATTTGAATAAGGACTAAAGAGATAAAAGTCAAGGATATTTAAATTGGACCAATTGGATTGTGACACCTAAAGAGGGTTAGTAGGGAGTAATTAATGAAAAAAGAAAAGAAAGCAAGGAAGAGAGAGAGGAAAATCAGATTTCCCATTCCCATTCCCTCTTCCTTGCGTGTCTTCTTCTTCTTCCTCCTCTTCTTTCATTTCTTTCTCCTTGCTTCTCCTTCTTGGATTTGATGTCCAAGGTTATGAGTTTGTTTTTATGAGATTAAGAGTTTAGTTTGAAGAGGTAAGTTGGTTAATTGGGTTTCTTCTCCTTTTCTTCTGTATTTTGGATGAGTTTTGGAGATGTGGGTTTTTGATTTATGTGTTTTATTAGCTTAATTGTCCAAGAATATGATGATAAGCGGAAGAGCAAAGGTAAAGAGAAGATCAAATCTTGAAGAAGGTGGTCTTAGAGCTGCAAATTTTGCAGTTTGGGAGTTTGTGTAATAGATTGAGTTTGCCTTGAATTCTTGTGATGAATTTCTGGAATTTGAGTTGCTAAATATATTGATATGCATGTTTTAGGTTGAGTTTTGATAAATATATGATATGTTAAGATTGATTTGGCATATGAGAGTTTAAATATGGAATTATATGATTTTTAGAGCAATTTCTGAGTTTGTGGTCTTACTTGTGCATATTTGCCAATTTAATTGTTTCTAATAAGTATAATTTGTTATTCACATGATTAATAGAATGTTTAGAATACATATGTTGAACGAATTGAGGTTGTATGCATGTTAATTTGATATTAGGTCAAGTTGAGCATGAGTTAAGGTGGAGTTTGGCATTCCTAGGTCTGGGAGCTCGTCTCTATCGCGAGTGCGACCTCGATCGCGGGCGAGACACAGAGATCGACTTTTGAACTATGGGCGAGAGCTCGGGCTTCGATCTCTAGCCGAGCTCCTACCGAGCGTGCTATGTCGCGAGCACGACAGAGAGCATGAGAGCCAAACATCTTACGAGCGGTCTTCTATCGCAAGCACACTAGTGTGCGCTGGCGCAACCGAAGCCCCTCTCTTCTGTCGCGAGTGCGACCAGTGGAGATTTGGCGTATGTCGCAGGCGCGACCTTTATTGCGAGCATGACATATCCCTGTTTTGCAAATGCTAATTGTTTGAGATCCTTTACATTGTTTCTCACTTATGGGATCTATATGATTATACTTTGTAATATTTATTCTTAATTGAATAAATGAATATGTCAATCACTTGCTTGTTCTTATGGGTCGCCTTATATGAATTGAGTTATTGTGGCTTAGTCTATACGCGTTTGCCAAGGAAATGTTTATTCGACAGTAATAGAATTAGTTTGAGCCTGAATGGTCATTATAGTGGAAAGATAAGCATGCTTATTAAGGGTTAGAGTGTGAGTGCAGCTGCTACATGTTGGCCCCATTTGGGTCTATATGATTTGAGAGTTCGGTCTCCCCTTTTACCTTCGGGTATATATGTTCCGAGACTAATGTCTCTATATGCTTCCGATACTGTGTTCTATCAGTATTAATAGTACCCATATCCACTAGTTATTATGAGCTCAGGCTATTACATGTTTATATTGTTAGTATTATAGAAATACTAATATGATATATGTATATGTAATTGAATAATGGCAAGATGTAATGAGTTGTTCTGCTATTACACTGATAAAAATTTGTTATGTGCCTATATGCTGAAGTATGTATAGGAGAGGTAAGGATATGTTATTGCATGATTGGTTTATTTAGATGGGAATAAAGTTTATGTTATTGTATGTTAAGGATATGTGAAGTTTCCTGAGATGCCTTTTATATAACTTAAATGTTTATGTCAATTGCATGATTCTTATTATAATATTTGTGTTATACATTATTAATTGTTGAACTTGCTTTACAGTATTATTCTTAATTTTGTGTTTTCAATAGAAGTATTTTGTTTTTGTGTTCTTCCCCACTAAGCGTTATCGTTTGGCACGAATGTTTTTCCGTGTAAGTGGCAGATTCGATTTCAGAGTTAGGCATCTGCAGGTCAACCACTAAGAGTTCCTATTGTAGTCCCTTTTTGTCTTTTACTAGTATATTTTGTATAGCTCTGTATATGTACATGTAAGAGTTTATTAGTTCAAGTTATTGTATATGTAAATGTATAAAAGATGCT